>JARQOC010000010.1:127074235-129474235 GCA_033576535.1 Allobates femoralis
CTCAAAATCAAAAATACACAAAAACCACTGCATGGTGGAAAACAAGTAGAAAGCAGTCCATACGGTGCTAGTCCATGCACTGCAGGCTGTAAAAGAGTTTGTTGTCACAACCAGTTCCGTGACTGACTCACCCAGGCCAGGGACTCAGGTCTCGGGCGCAGTCTGTAGGTCACGGGTGGCGGTGCCTGAGGCTATGAGCCTGGTGGTCAATGAAAAATGAAATAAAAGAAAAATAAAATAAAAGAATAAAGTTTGTTCTTGACGCCACCTGTAGGTTCCGGTGATGGCATCGGCGCTGCTGGAACCTCCGGTGTGATGGGCGGCAGCAAGATGGATTGGCTCCCTACAGGAGAAGCGGCATCCCCGAGGTGTTGGAAGTAGGAATAGATGGTGTTGTACGGCAGCGCAGTCACTGTGGAGCAATGCAGGTAAGAAACAGTTCAAGAAATAAGGCACGGACACGTTACTCACTCTGAACGGGTATTTGCTCCGGTATTCTGCAGCATACCAAGTAATGCAGTTCTTATTGCCAGGTAGAGGACCGGGTGGTTCTTGTAATGAGTAGTGTCTCTCCGAAGCTCCTCTGGTGTCCTTCTCTATCACTATCTGTCCCCTGCTCCGCTGCTCTGCTATACCGAACTGGGAACACTGAGGACCATCGGTTGCATCACCGCTGCAAGCGTCCCTCTCTTGGCGGGCCCTGATCCTCAATGGTGGGTGCTCCTGGTATAAGCTGCAGTAGATGTTTGGTTGGTGGGTCGTGCCCCTGTAAAGCTTGCGACCACTGCGGGTTTGGTGATTCAGGGTTGTAACCTGCTGGACCACTTCGGAGCTGGTACTCCAAGTTTGGACTGGGCAAGGGTATTAAATTACCCGTTCTACTCTTGGCCCCTTTCTCTTCTGGGTCACCAGGTTGAGGTGCCCTCCCTGTTAGCTGTCTCTTTGCTTTGCTGTTCTTTTTCAACTCTGCTACATCTGCTGCGCAGCTCTGTGCAGCTCCTTCTGACTTCTCAGCTTCTGTTCTCTTTCCCTCCGATTCTCAACTCGACTAACTTCTTTACTCATCTGTTCTCTTCTGATCTAACTCCTTGCTACTTTCCCCTTGCTATATAACTTAGCTTCTCTTCCCACCAGAACCGGTTACCCTAGTGACGGGTGCCTAATTGGTCCTCTAACACTAGGTGTTGCATGCAGTGGCTGGAGCTTCAGGATTATCCTACTCATTACTAAAACAAAGAATACGACACCTTCGGTCAGGGGTGTAGTACCCTTTTGTGACGCACTCTTAGTGGGGCGCCACATGACCATGGTCCATGTTTAAAGGTAAAGTGGGGGAACACCAGGGAAAATGTTTAAGTCCTCATAGCAAGTCTCTGTAGTCTCAGGGTTTAAACGGGTTTAAAATCTTTCAAGGTACATTACATATAAACAAAAATTTTCCCTATGGGCGTCTCTGCTTAGGAGACCTGGTACCTCCTCTCCACTCAAGGCATTTTCTGTTCTCAACTTAATGTGCATGGGGCTGGGCCCATTTCCTCCATCCTTCTGTACACTACTATTTACATTTAATTTACAGTTGTGGCCAAAAGTATTGCCACCCCTGCAATTCTGTCAGATAATACTCAGTTTCTTCCTGAAAATGATTGCAATCACAAATTCTTTGGTATTATTATCTTCATTTAATTTGTCTTCAATGAAAAAACACAAAAAGAATTGTCCTAAAGCCAAATTGGATATAATTCCACACCAAACATAAAAAAGGGGGTGGACAAAAGTATTGGCAGTTAGAAAAATCATGTGATGCTTCTCTAATTTGTGTCATTAACAGCACCTGTAACTTACCTGTGGCACCTAACAGGTGTTGGCAATAACTAAATCACACTTGCAGCCAGTTTACATGGATTAAAGTTGACTCAACCTCTGTCCTGTGTCCTTGTGTGTACCACATTGAGCACGGAGAAAAGAAAGAAGACCGAAGAACTGTCTGAGGACTTGAGAAACCAAATTGTGAGGAAGCATGAGCAATCTCAAGGCTACAAGTCCATCTAGAAAAACCTGAATGTTCCTGTGTCTACCGTGCGCAGTGTCATCAAGAAGTTTAAAGCCCATGGCACTGTGGCTAACCTCCCTAGATGTTAACGGAAAAGAAAAATTGACAAGAGATTTTAACGCAAGATTGTGCGGATGGTGGATAAAGAACCTCGACTAACATCCAAACAAGTTCAAGCTGCCCTGCAGTCCGAGGGTACAACAGTGTCAACCCGTACTATCCGTCGGCGTCTGAATGAAAAGGGACTGTATGGTAGGAGACCCAGTAAGGCCCCACTTCTTACCCCGAGACATAAAAAAGCCAGGCTGGAGTTTTCCAAAACTTACCTGAGAAAGCCTAAATCGTTTTGGAAGAATGTTCTCTGGTCAGATGAGGCAAAAGTAGAGCTTTATGGGCAAAGGCATCAACATAGAGTTTACAGGAGAAAAAAAGAGGCATTCAAAGAAAAGAACACGGTCCCTACAGTCAAACATGGCGGAGGTTCCCTGATGTTTTGGGGCTGCTTTGCTGCCTCTGGCACTGGACTGCTTGACCGTGTGCATGGCATTATGAAGTCTGAAGACTACCAACACATTTTGCAGCATAATGTAGGGCCCAGTGTGAGAAAGCTGGGTCTCCCTCAGAGGTCATGGGTCTTCCAGCAGGACAATGACCCAAAACACACTTCAAAAAGCACTAGAAAATGGTTTGAGAGAAAGCACTGGAGACTTGTAAGGTGACCAGCAATGAGTCCAGGCCTGAATCCCATAGAACACCTGTGGAGAGATCTAAAAATGGCAGTTTGGAGAAGGCGCCCTTCAAATATCAGGGACCTGGAGCAGTTTGCCAAAGAAGAATGGTCTAAAATTCCAGCAGAGCATTGTAAGAAACTCATTGATGGTTACTGGAAGCGGTTGATCGCAGTTATTTTGGCTAAAGGTTGTGCAACCAAGTATTAGGCTGAGGGTGCCAATACTTTTGTCTGGCCCATTTTTGGAGTTTTGTGTGAAATGATCAATGTTTTGCTTTTTGCTTCATTCTCTTTTGTGTTTTTTCATTGAAGACAAATTAAATGAAGATAATAATACCAAAGAATTTGTGATTGCAATCATTTTCAGGAAGAAACTGAGTATTATCTGACAGAATTGCAGGGGTGTCAATACTTTTGGCCACAACTGCACATTTCTGAGGAATATTTACATTTTAAAGTTTCATCGCACCTTACTCTCTGAATCTGAATGGTGGTTGACCAAAATTACTATGGTTTGACCTGCGTAGCACTGGTGTTTCACTAATGTCTACTTCTGATGTACGGATAGACCTACGTGGTGGCAGATTATAATATTGTCTTAATTAGAGATGAGCGAGTACTAAAATGCTTAGGTGCAGGTGCTCGAAGCTCGGGCCGAGCATCCCAAGATACTCGTGTACTCGGCCCGAGCACTGAGTCCAATGTTATCCTGTGGGAGACCTGAGTATTTTTCTGACATGACCCCCGGCAGCATGGTTAAACCCTAATAATGTCACAAAAGTATCAGAACAGTGCTGGAATGACATGGGAACAGCATGGGGAAGACCCCTGGAAGCATTTCAGACCCCAAGGTCACTGCTATGAACAATGTTGTCAGACCATTACGCCACTTTTACGGACTGTCAAGAAAACGTTACAAAATTAAACCAAAATTAATTTTCCTGGAGAAAATATTAAGGGCTCATACCCACTTGTGAGACAGAGTTGGTGTCTGTTAGTTTTTTGGATTACATGAAAGATTTAAAAAAAAAAATTGTGTGGCACTCCGATGCCCCTGGGAAGAGACGTACATGAGGGCCTCTTTAATCAATTATAAGGAAGTGGCTCTTTTGTAGTATTGCCCTTTGGCAGGGCAGCCAAAAATTGGGAGGCACCCCAATGCCCCTGGATAGAGGCGTGCATGAAGGCCTCTTTAAATATTGTGCCCATTTTAAGGAAGTTTGTCTTTTGTAGTATTGCCCTAGGCAGGGCTGCCAAAAATTGCGTGGCACTCTAATGCCCCTGGATAGAGACGTGCATGAGGGCTTCTTTAAATAACAAAACCCTGCAAAATTTAATTTTTTTAAATATACAAGAGAAGTTTTCACTGATTTTTATGTAATTTGGTGTGCTGATTACGAAAATGACCTCCATTTTTTTTCCATCACATAAGGATTTTTTGCAAAATCAAGATCGATATTTTTGCTAAAATCCTATTTAAAAATGAATTCCGTCGAACAATTGTACATGTAATATCTGGCAACAGTGGTTTATATCCATTTAAATTTATGTATAAATATACAGAGGCCTCCCCCTGCTGGAAAACGGCCCCCCCATCGGTATACAGAGGCCCCCCTGCTGGCACACGGCCCCCCATCAGTAAACAGTAAACAGAGGCCCCCCTGCTGGCACACGGCTCCCCCTTCGGTATACAGAGGCCCCCTGCCCCCACATTGATCTCACCCTCTGATGTCCGCAGGCACCCGGGGTCCTCCGTCCACTCTCCTCTCCGTATGCCGGCGGGTTCTACATCTGACATGCTGCCAGTTGTGCTGGCAACTTCTGTCGTGTTGTTGTTCCAGGGAACAATTGCCTGCCTTCTGCCTGTGGCCACCACCCTGCTTCTTCCGGCCTGTTGTGATTCTACGCCTCCCTCCCCCTGTGCACTGCTGTCCTCGCTCTGCATGTCCTCCTGCCAGGTTGGGTCAGTTACTGGATCATCCACCACGTCGTCTTCCACTTCAGCACTCTGGTCCTCCTCCTGACTTTCTGGCAATTGTGTCTCATCATCGTCCACCTCTTGTTGAGACACGTTCCCACCGTTGCCTTCGTGAGACCGTGGCTGCTCAAATATTTGTGCATCGGTACATACAATCTCCTCATGACCCACTTCAACTGGAGCTGGCGAGAGGCCAGAATCTACAAATGGATAAGTGAACAGCTCTTCCGAGTGTCCAAGTGTGGGATCAGTTATGTCCGGGGCCGGGCACTCGGCATGATGGGAGGAAGGAGGATCAGGGTGTGGAATGTGCGGTCCAATCTCACGGCTACTGACACTTGACCGTGTGGAAGATGGGGTATTTGTGATGGTGCCAAACTGTCTGGAAGCATTATCCGCTATCCAACTAACAACCTGTTGACACTGGTCTTGGTTTAATAGTGGAGTACTGCTGCGGTCCCCTACAAATTGGGACAGGAAGGTCAAGCGAGATGATGTGGGCATTTGTAGTGGTGCAATTCGAGTTTGCACACGGCCTCGGCCTCTGCCTGCACCACCATCAGGTCCAGTTCCTTGTTCCTTGCCACCGGCCTTGTGCATTTTCAATGTTGTGCTGCCTGTATACAGCTAAATGAAGGCGTTAAAAAGATGGTTTTTAGCTGCACACTGAGATTACAGATTAAAGTGGTTTAATCCCGGCAGCTGGAACAGTCAGACACAAACACTGACACGTATACAGTGTTTTGGCGTATACTACCTGGAGCTACAAGCCACTCCTGCCGCAGTAAGATGGTAAATGAATGCAGACAAGAGTTGGTTTTTAGCTGCACACTGAGATTACAGATTAGAGCGGTTGACTAGTATATAGTGTTTTGGTGTATACTAATTGGAGCTAACCCCTTATGGTACCTTTACACGCCGCTACAGGATGGTGGAAACAACCGGGTAGATGAGAGAAATGTATCTTGCACCGCCAAATCAACCCGAGGTAGCGGCGTGTAAAGGCGGTTGTTTCCACCCGTCACTTCATGTACCTGTTTCCGAGCAGTGCTCATAAACAGGTTGATTTCAGCCCGATTGTTACGGCCTGTATCGGCGTGTAAATACGGTAGGGTAAGGTTTATTTGTCACCTAGTTAACTCCCTGGGGCGTGACACAGCCTCCGGGAAACCACCCCCCATCAGCAATCATTGGAGGAAGCTCCTGCGTTACAATTGGTAGTCGCTGCATAGGGCGGCATATTTAAGGAGCTGACCAGTCACACTACACAATTGCTCGGGCGTTATGTATTAGTCAGCCTCCTGCGCTGCCTGACCAATCATGATGCTATTGCTTTGTCCTATCAGCGTACGAACGTCTCGTAATCCACAATTGTGGCACGCCTAGGTGTTGTCCCTGCTGACTTTGTTCCGCCCATATTACCTTGTTATAGCGGTGTGTAAATGAGGTAAGGTGAGCTACAGAAGGTAACTTGTGGCACCCGGTAGTGCATCCAGAGATAGATGTATCCTACTGTAGCTCACCTTGTTGCGGCGTGTAAAGGTGGTGCGGGTACCGTTTTCAACCGTTTGTGCGTGCTCATGCACGTGAAGCACCCGGTTGTTTCCACCATTCTGTAGCGGCGTGTAAAGGTACCATTACTGCCTATAGAGAGCTAAATTAATCCTTAAAAAGACTGTTTTCGGGATTTCCAGCCTGTACACCAGCCCCACATGTGATGCAGGCTGGTATACTAGCACAAGAAGTTTGCTATATACCCTGCCTCCCTGTATACAGCTCCATTAGTCCTCAGAAGGACTGTTGTGGTAATTATATTGTCAGCCCTGCACCTACAATAGCTGAAAGGCCTCAAATCTGTCCCTCAATCAGCAACAGCTCTCCATACACTGACTGTCTGTGGAGCAGAGTGACAAGCTCAGCGCGGTCAGGTCTTATAAAGACATGAAGACGCTGTGCGGCCAGCAAATCACTGTAATGCCACAACCAACATGGCTGGGGCATTACAGTGTCTGTCAGCCAATCCCTGCATGTAGGCTGGCTCTGTAAAGAGCTCCAACATGCAGGGAGGTGGACCCCGAGCATAGCAAGAGTATCGCGAGATTACTCGGTACTCGCCGAGTACCCCGAGTACCGAGATATTCCTGCGAGTACCAAGTAGTCACAAGCATACGCGCTCATCCCTAGTCTTAATCGCTCTATTGGACTGGCAAGTGCACCGATTGCAGGATTCTCTGGTTCTGCTACAAAAGGTGGTTCTTCTGGAACTTGGACAGGTACTTCTGGAACTCTTGCAGATTCTTCCAGCATTCCTTGTTCTTCCCTTGGTTAGTAGAAGTGGATTACTGGCACAATTACAGCTCCTTCACATTGGGGCCAATCTTCTGGAAAGTCTCCAAGTAATAATAATAATATTTATTCATTTATATAGCGCTATTAATTCCATAGCACTTTACACTTTACAAACATCAGTAATAGTATTGTGTGAATCACTTTTTCCTTTGGTTCTACTGGACTTGTACAAGGTATTACTTCTTCTTGTAATCTGAGTTATTCTGGACATACGTTTAGATGATCCCTTGATATAGTTGCAGTAGTTTTACCTCCATCTCTACTGATTAAACAGGTTTTACTGTTGTTTAAATTAAAGTCCAATACAGTATAGGGTTCTTTTTCCCACTGGTCATCAAGTTTGTGATTTCTTCTCTTTCTTTTAAGTACAAGTTCTCCAGGTGTTAGAGGTTCAGCTTGTGCACGCTTATTGTAGCTCCTTTCTTGTTTTTCTCTGACTTTATTCAGATTGTCTTCTACACATGCTTGCACCATTTTGTACTGTTATTGGCGATTTGAATCCCAATCAGTATTGGATATTTCTGCTTCTGGTACTACAATTCCCATTTCTAAATCAACTGGTAATCTTCCAGGTCTTGCTCTCATTAGATAAGCTGGTGTGCAGTTGGTGGAGCTCACAGGTATGTTATTATACATGTCCACTAAATCAGGCAGTTTCTCTGACCACTGATTTCTTTCTTCTAAAGGTAATATCTTACTATGTTGTTCATCTTTTCACACATGCTGTTTGTTTGTGGATGGTAAGGAGTGGTCCTAATTTTCTTGCACCCATATAAATGGCAAAACTCTTGAAATAACTCAGCTTCAAATGATGAACCTTGATCACTCAGTACCTGTTCTGGATACCTGTGTGGTCTACAGAAGTAGGCTTGAAAGTTTTTTGAAGCTGTTTCAGCTGTCAAGTCCTTGACTGGAGCTACTACTAGAAATCTTGAGTAGTGATCTACCATTGTTAAGGCATAAGTATAACCCGATCTGCTAGGTGTCAACTTCACATGATCCAATGCTACTATCTCCAGGGGTTTGAGTGGTTACAATTGGTTGTAGTGGTGCTTTTTGGCTTTCAAAGTCCTTTCTTTTTCAAGTTGCATGGTCCACAGTTCTTACAACATCTCTCTATGGAGCCTCTCATGCCAACCCAGTAGAATCTATCTCTTAGCAACATCTCAAGCTTCTTCCATCCAAAGTGTCCTGCTTGATTGTGGTATGCTTCCAACACCATCTGGACATCCTTCTTTGGTACCACTATTTGCCAGACCATCTCATGGGTTCTGGGATTGATGTAGCGCCTACACAGTTTCTCTTGGTAGATGAATAACATGCTTCTCTCGTTCCAGAAGTGCTTTGCCTCTGGTGGATCATCTGGATTCAGACAAGAGCCTTCTCGAGTTATCAGCTCTTTAACTAAACTGATAGCCGGGTCACTGTCTTTGGTCTCCTTCCAACCATAGTGAGATAATGGATTCACTGTCTTTTCAGGGTATTTTCTGGTAGCTTGCTGACACTGGGATGCTCTGTGGTGATGGAAGGCGGGTAGCTCTATTTCTTCTAGCTCATTCACATCTTCTTCCACATCTGGCATCCTTGACAAAGCATCAACATTGGCGTTGTTATGGCCTGCCCGTTACTTGATGGTAAACTGGTAATTCGACAACCGGGCCATCCAGCGCTGCTCCATTGCACCTATTATTATCTGTGAAGGCGGTGAACTTTGCAGATGCCAGGTAGTGTTTGAACCGTTCTGTTATGGCCCAAACCAAGGCCAGGAATCAGCTTGAACAAGCTGTAGTTCTCATGATTCCTTTCTGTAGGATATAGCTTCCTGCTAGCATAGGCAATCCCTCTTTCTCTGCCATTCTGTTTTTGTGCTAAGACGGCTCCTAACCCTACGGTGCTAGGCATAGCAAGAATAGTTGCTTGTAGTCAGGGTAGGCCAGGATCTCTTCTCCAGTTAGAGCCTGTTTCATCAGTTTGAAGGACTCTTCCTGTTTCATTGCCCCACTCAAACGGAGGACTTCTGGACTTGCCTTTCTTGGTTTGGCCTACAGGAGATCTTGTAAGGGTGCTGCTATCTTCGTGTACCCCTTGATGAATCTCCGATAGTATCCTACCAGTCCTAAGAACGAACGTACCTCTCTGACACTTGTTGGTTCTGGCCATTGTTTGATGGCAGTTACTTTATCCAGATCTGGTGCTACGCCTTCTGAACCGACACATGTCCTAGTACTGACTTTGGTTTTAGCAAATGGCATTTGGATGGCTTCAGCTTCATCCTGAACTTGGATAATGCTTCAAATACCTCTGCCTGGTGTTTCAGGTGCTCTTCATAGGTTTTAGAATACATTATGATGTCATATAGGTAGAGTAGTACAATCTCAAAGTTTCGGTGCCCCAGGCAACACTCCATCAATCTCTGGAACGTTCCAGGTGCATTACAGAGTCCGAATGGCATGCTGTTAAACTCACACAAGCCCATAGGTGTTGTAAATGCTGTCTTCTCTCAGTCTTCTTCTGCAACGGAGACCTGCCAATACCGACTAGTGAGATCTAGGGTCAAAAAGTAATTAGCAGACTTTAATGCAGCAAGTGACTATTCTATGTCAGGTAACAGGTAGGCATCTTTATTGTTATGCGATTTATCTGCCTATAGTCTACACATATTGTCATGCTGCCATCTTTCTTTTTGACCAGGACTAATGGAGCTGCCCAGGGACTGCAACTATGCCTTATGACCCCTACATCCTTCATGTCCTGCAACATCTCTTTGACACACTGATAATGAGCTGGTGGAATAGGCCTATGCTGCTCTTTAATGAGTAATGAATGGATGGCCGCCTGTGGGTATGTGATGGTGTACCCCTTTTATCCTCCCAAAAATCAAGTGGATGCTTACTGAATACCTGTTCATATTCTTGGACTACCCGATAGACACCATGCTTTTTATGGGCAGGAGTAGAGTCAGTCCCTACATGCAGTTCCTGACACCAGTCCTCCAGCTGTCCCTTGGAATTGTTATCCTCTGAGTCTGGTGAGGTCAAGGGTTCCACTGCTTGAATGGCGTTGTTATTTACAGTGTACAGCTTAGCAACGGTGGAATATCTGGGTAGTTTGACCTCGTCCTCTCCACAGTTTAGAATGCATATGGGTACCCTTCCCTTGCGTACATCAACCATCCCCCTGGCTGTCAAGAGTGTAGGCCTATATTCTGTACTGATGGGCTCTACTGGTAGTCCTGTCCCCTGAGGCCTATCACTGCTTGGCACCAGATCATCATTTCACTCATCGGGGGTACAACAATGGGAATCGGGTCTGTTACCCGTACACTATCAATTTCACCACCGGTCTGTTTTACCTGTTGTTGATGCAGGAGGGCTCTGATTTCTCTCTGGGGAACTCTCCGCTGCCCGGGTTTGGCAGTGTCCGCAATCTTTTGGAGCAAGAACAACACTTCACCCAAACAATTGTTAACCACATTTGTACCAAGAATGATATGTGGATCCCTGTCATTAGGATTAGTTTCAACCACAATAAGTCCCTGGTCTTTTAACTCCACGCTCCCCACTTTTACTGTTACTTCTCTAACCCGACTAGGTTAAGTGGTAAACCATTAGATGCATAAATAGTGAGGCTGGGTTCTGGTGGTTTAAGTTCAGCATTAGACCAGAATCGTTTGTGAAGGATATTAGGTATGGTGGTCACCTGCGAACCAGTGTCCAGCAATGCAGGTGTAGGGATACCGTCTAGTATGATAGATAAAAATGGTCTTCCTCCTATGTATCTATCATACCAGTCCATTGGGCCTGGTCGGTCTACCCCTGGGGTTTGGCCCCCGTCCCCTAGGGGTTGCTGGTTTAAAGGGCAATGCCTTGCGGTAGGACCGATATTGCTGCAGTGACGGCAGATGGGTTCTCCAGTGAAGTTTTGATGATCGGTGGTCCTCTCACGGAGCGACATGGTCTTCTTAGCTCTCATCCACGGGACGTCCTCTGGGCTGTCAGCGAGCTGTATCTTCCCTGATGACTTTGGCTCTGTCTATAGCTGCAGGGTGTTCATGATTGTGGCCAGGTTCTTACTCAGCTGGCGCACCTCAGAGTACAGGCTGTCAAACCTGCTGTGGGTCACAGTTTATACATTTGTCTCAGCTGCAGACAAAGGAGTAGTTGTTACTGGTACAGGAGCGGCACTACACTGCCACTGCTGGATGGCAGAGTCTGGAGTTTCTAGGGCCTGTAGACCCTTAATGGACATGTCCTTTAGGGTGGTGAAGTTTGCATCCGGGTGGTCTAGGGCCCACCAGCGCACAGTTGTGCTTTCCTCTGATGACCGTAGCCCCCAAATAAATTGTTCAATTAGCATTTATTTCCATCCTGTACACTAGCTGCACTGACCCGTTTCAGGACTCGCAGCGCTTCCTGCTGGCGCCAGGCATAGTCTCTGATACTGTCCTGTTGCTGTTGGTAACAGTGATAAAATCTCATTCTCAAGTCAGTCTCATTGTTTTTTTTCAAAAGCAGCCTTTAATTTGTCAAAGATAACAGTCATTGATTCCTGATCTGCCTCCGACCAGGTTTCAATCTCTCGCTCTGCGGCATCGGTTAACTGTCCCAATACAACAGCATCTCTCTGCTTGCCGGTCATTGCGTACATATCTAGCATACTGCAGATTTTCCTTTTGAATCCAGATAAGGTGTCTGGACGGCTATCATACTGCGGTAACCACTTGGCTCCCGGGACATATGGTAGTGATATCGGCATGATCAGTGCTACAGCCTCCTTCGGTGCGGGTACTGCACCATCTGGGGGAGCGACTGGTATGGGCTGATTGACAGGGTCAAGGTCGGGAACTGCGGCGTCCTGCTGCGCATCCGTCATGTTTGCGCCCTCCTAGTGAATCATGGCCAGTCTCTTTTAAGTAAAGCAAATGATGGCTCCACAGGCAGGGAGTTGAACACTCGGGAGTTTCCGGATTGGGCCGCGGCGCTTCAGAAGTTGTCGGCAGAGCGCGGGGCGGGGCTTTCCTTTGCACTCTTTTGGCCATTACGCCCTCTTCCTTCCCGCTCGACGGCGCAGTAATGGCGACCAGATGTCAACAGTTCAAAAAACACAGTCAGTATATGGCACACAGTACCTGATAAAACCAGGCACAGAATCCTGTTCATGAACGTCAGAAGATGACCCGCCCAGGGGTCTTTTGGAATTCGGTAAAGAGGGGAAAAATAATAAAAAATAAAGAATAAAGTTTTGTGACGCCACCTGCAGTTTCTGGTGATCTCACCAGCGCCGCTATCCGTCCGCTGGTGATGGTGGTATTGCAGCCAGTTGATATCACTCCCTGTAGGCGAAGCGGGGTCCTGGGGCAATGATGAGGTGACGGGGATTTGCACAGGGAGGCAGTTAGACAGCTGGTCCGTTGTTACAGTCTCTAGGCCAGACAGGTTCAGGGATGGATAAACGGACACACACACTGGGAATTGTTTCTGTACCTTTACTGATGTTACAGCAGGCACGGTCCAGGGTGCGCTCCAGGTGGTCGGAAGGCACTTCTGAATTTCCACAGTGAGTGTTGAATAAGGCCTCCTTATCACTTTTCCCTCAGTGAAGTCTCCTGACCTGTGTAGAACTAGTTCTGACCTCCTCTGTGTCTCTCTCTCACCCGTGTCGTAGTGTCGAGAACCTTTCTAAGGGCTACCGCTATAACTTCTCCTGCGGTCCCTGGCTCCCCTGTTAGTTGCGTTACAGGTGTCCAGGAGACTGGAGTCTCCTCGGTGAACCAGTGTTTTCTGCTGGGCTTGATGTTCTCCTGCAGACTCGGACTCTGGTGTCTGGGTTGCTTCCTGGGGTGAACTGGTATGGCTCCTCTGCCCCCAGTCTGCTCCTTTACTCTGTCTTTCTCACGCCTTGCCTTCGACCTCGCTCTCAGACCCTCACACTGGCTAGGCTAGTCTACTGGCTCGGGCCTAGCACGGCTCCAACACACCAGGACGTCTTCCTCAGTACTGCTCTGTACTGAACTGACTAACTCTTCACAGTCCTCTCTGGAACTGCACTGCCTAACTGCACCCCCAGCACCAGTATTTGTAGGGGATCTCACTTAAAGGCAGCAAGTGGAGCTCCCCCTACAGGTCTGGGGTGGAAGGTGTTGTGTGTATGCGGGTACCTGCTGTGGAAATCCTTCCATGCTTTAGGTGGTCCTGTGGCTACCTGTAATGTCAGGACGCCACAATTGCATTAGGAGGAATGAAGATCAGGAGCCGCATGGAGCATCCATGTACTCCTCTTGCTGCAGGTTGCTTTGTCCACCTCCCCTGCACCGTCATATTGACGCCGTGCATCCATCCGAGCATAAATTTTGCAAGTGCTTCTGGAGTGGGCAGCATCCAGACATACCAGAGTATAACTCGCTCCTGCACTGTAGCTTCATCCATACCGCCACCCCAATCAATCCTTCTCTACTCGTGTTTTTCATATATGGCGGCTTTCTCCTGCTTGCATGTGCAAACTCCTGTAATGGCATCCTCCTGCTCTGATATGCAGTTGGTTCTCTCTTCTCTCCAGGCACTGTCCTTCCAGCCCCAACCTTTTTGGAGGTGGAGCTTACTCTGCACACAGTTTTGTATTGCTGGGGGTGGTGCATCCTAGCCGACAGACACACCAGCCTTGATCACAGTCAATTGCAGGGGTTGGCATAACCTTTGGCGTTGCTGGTGGACTCTTCACATGATGGGAGGATTTGGCACTCTCCTAGCCCAGCACAGGGTTCTAGAGCATGGCGGCCACCATTACACAGTTCGATAACACACAGTCTTTGATACATCCAATGGCAAACAGGACCTGAGTAAATGGGCTTCTGGAACCTGTTTGTGACACCAGATTGCATCGGTCACTGGGCCGGGGTACTCAATCATCCGAGGTTAGTCGGTTTGGTAGTCATGGTGGTCATCCCAGAGGTTGTGGCCCATGCCGAGCAAGTTAAAGGGGTAGTTAAAGGGGATTAGTTTGTTGTGATGTCATCTGAGGTTTCTGGTCAGGAGTAACCAGTGCTGCGTATGGTAGTCCCCAGGGGATAGGTGGTGAGGCAGCTAGTTGGAGCACTCCCCTCATACAGAGCGAATCTGTGCAGGGTGCAATGAAATCTCAAGACTTTCAAGGGATTCTAGAGAGAAATGTGCTGCCCAGTGTCAGAAAGCTTGGCCTCAGTTGCAGGTCATGGGTATTGCAACAGGATAATGACCCAAAACACACAGCTAAAAACACCCAAGAATGGCTAAAATGAAAACATTGGACTATTCTGAAGCGTCTTCTATGAGCCCTGATCTAAATCCTATTGAGCATCTTTGGAAAGAGCTGAAACATGGAGAAGGCGACCTTCAAACACCCGACAACTGGAGCAGTTTGCTCTTGAGGAGTCGCCAAAATACCTGTGGAAAGGAGCAGACATCTCATTGACTGTCACAGGAATCTGCAGTGATTGCCTCAAAAGGTGAAACACAATATGAAGTGAGGGGACCATCATTTCTGTCCAGGCCGATTTCAGGAGTTAATTGTTTAATTAATTCTGTGGAAGCAGAAAAGCAATGTCTGACCTTCATTTATACATTTTCATAGATTTTTATTTATTATTACTTTTGTCAGATTCAAGTTATTTCTGTGACCATTGTGGCTTTTTCTTTCATTACATGAGGGGTACCAACAATTTTGACCACATGTGTAGCTGCTTTAGTGCAGGTTATACAGTTAGGCCAATAAATATTTGTCCAGTGAAACATATAGCAATTGCATCCATATTTCTAGAAAGCCTCCCCACTTCAGGGACTTAAAGAGGACCTGTCACCCCCCTGGTGCATGCCAATCTAATTGCACCACTGAATGCAGTATGCCTGCTGCATTCAGGGAAGGGCTCCCCCATGTCTCTAGCTCCCCTGTGCGCTGAGAAATAGAATTAGGTCCGGAGGGCCTTCCTTCTTATGCAGTCAGCTTAATTACACCAACAACTATCATTTACCCATTAATTACAAGTCTCAAAAACATACCTGTGAGGAGCTATGAGACTTTTTCAGCACAGATGGATAGTAAAGTCAATTTTATTGTTCAGAATTTAAAGGGGAAGGGTTCATACTAGAGTGTCTGTTCCAGCCATTATACATAGACCATAATGCAATCGGGCTACATTACCATTGATTGTTCCTGCTGGTTAAAGGGTTGGGTGTGTTTGTCTTTGCTCAACTGAGGGCTGGAAGGAGAATAAAAGAAGACACGTGTTTGGGGGGTGGTCAGTTGGTGGTGTGATTTGGAAGCCATAGGATCTGATCCTATGGCCAATCCAGAAACCCATGGATGGACTATAGAACTAGGAACCTAAAGAGAACCTGACACCTGGATCTAGCCCTCTCTCCTTGCTATATCGCCGCCTCCATTTAGAGTCTCCTGCCCTCTCATCCAGTGTAATGGAACGTCATATCTGGCCCAATGCATTTGACTCACCGTAGCCGGGGGTACACGTCGCGGGCGTTGTTTCTCCTCCAGTCACGGAACCGTGCCTGCGGTGGTGTAGGCCCGGTGGTCCAGATCAATAGGGGAAATGGCGGAACACTAGGGGTGATTTGTCTTCGTGACGCCACCTGCGGGTGTTCTGGTAACTTTACCAGCGCTGTTCGGGTCTCCGGGGGATGTTATACAGCGAGATGGAACGCTCCCCACAGGATGAGCGGGAGTCCCCGGAGCCGGGAGCTGCGCAAGATGTTGTGAGGCAGCTGCGGGGTGCTGCGCACTGGATCCAGGAGTAACGTACAACCACACAAAGTCTATTTTAGGTACCTTTACTGGGTGGTAATCAGGTACACTCGGACCGGGATAGTGGAGTCGGCACTTCTGGAGGTTCACAGCAAGCAGTGTTAGGCTTCCTTTCTCTAGTTCTGGTGCTAAGGTCGGGTGGATGTGGAATCCAGCCGGACCGGGCAGTGTGTTCAATGGAACTTGCTTCACCTGGTTAACAGCACTGAGGGCACTGTATAAGGGTCTGAGCAGGATCAGTACTCTTCCCTGGGCTCTCGTGGATGGGTGCATCAGGTGGAACAGGTGGCTAAACCTCCTGTTGATGGTGCTGGTTCTCTGTGATGGCTTGGTGGCTCTCACAGCTTCGGTTCCAGTAACCGGTTATTAAGGAAAGAGTCAGAATAACTCTGTGTTCCTGAAAGGTGTTCTCCTTCTTCCTCTTATCCCAATTGCAGGGATTTCCTCACTTGCTAGCAGGCTGACTGGGCCTAGTGTGTTCCTCATGGGGTGGAGGTTTCACACAGGCTGGCAGCTCTTGTAGCGACTGCACACACTCTGGTGCCTGGCAGCTCTTGTAGTGTCTGCCACACTCTGAAGTTTCTCCCTCCAAGACTCTATTTATAGGGGGAACTGGCTCAAAGGGGCCAGTGAAGCTCCCCCTAGAGGCTCGGGGTGAAACCAGGTGTTCTAAGGTGTTGTTGTGTTTGTGGGTTTTGCTTTGCTGTTAGTTACTCCATTTGTACCCCAAGGGTTCTGTGGTGCCCAACAGGTGCCAGGGTGCCACACATTATGGGCCTGATCACGTTATTGGCCCGGTGCATTAAGGGTCCTAATCACGTGATCGGCCCACCTCCGCGCATGCGCAATACGCATATGCATGGGGCCATTCCATGATCAGGCTCATAATGCACTAGGCCATCCCATGATTAGGCTCATAATGTACCAGGCCGGATATAACGTTCCAGCCTGGCCATTACACTTCATGAGAGGGCGGGAGATTCCAAATGGAGGCGGCATATACAGCAAGAAGGATGACACCCAGCGGGGCGTGCTTGGACACCACAAGAAGGGATTCATGGAGCCCGTAGCCCGCCTTTCTAGTCTCTTACATGGAGGCCATATGTACGTTCGAATTCATTTTTCTAAATCTTTATAGGGCCCCTTTAGCTCAGAGAGGGATGGTTAGGGAACAGCTAGGAAGGTGCAGGGACAGTTAGTGATAGCAGAGAGGGCTAGATCCAGGTGACAGGTTCCCTTTAATTCATGTGGTTTGGTCATGAGATCCACCTTCTGGATTTTAGGAATTATCCTATGGGCTATTTTGCCGGCTTGTTTCAGATTTAGTGGACTGGGGCTATGCATTTTTGTCATCTATCAGGATTTGCTGAAATACCCTGTACGGATATGAATAAAACTTTTTGCATCGTTATCCTGCCTAGGTGATTATTACAACCTACAACTTTAGATACTCACTAGTTGTGGCAGCAGTGGGATCACCTATCTCTGGCCAGCATACCAGGGAAAGTTACTGAGCAGTGACTTGGCAAAAAGATGGCAGTGGAAGAATGCAGCTTCGTGGAGGGACCAAAGCCCAGAGCTGTCATCCATGGCAAAGGATTGACTGACTTTAGGTGGATGCTGGCTGCGTTAGGAGAGCGGGCCAATGACATAGAGTGGGCGGTGGTTATTAGCAAATATCTGGGTGTCCATGTAGCCGTACCCCCACAGTGGATAACAGGAGAGAGAAACCAACAACTTTGAGGTACCGGAACATAGCACAGTTTAAAGGGAACCTGTCATCTTGTTTTTACCTCCTAACCTATCACTACCTGTGCCTACACCTTCCTAGTGCATGCCCAACCATCCCTGTCTGACCTAAAACTGTCCTATAATGGTTGTGAAAAATGACTTTGTGACTTATATTTTCACATGCAAATGAGGCATCCAGACTCTGGTCTGTAGACTGACTGGGCGGTCTCCAGGGCTCAGTCTCCCCACTCACTGTTGTTATCATGCCCCAGTGGGTGTGGGAATTCCTTCTCCTGCACGCTCCCAATTTTACATTCCTGCCTCCTCCTTCTGTGTATGATGCGCCGGCCAGACGTTATTTCCGATCCGGTGTATTATGGGTGATTATTGGGTGTGTGGGACAGTTTCGATATGCGCACTGCACATGCTCCAGAGCTGGCATGTACAGAAAATACACCCCCACAATGCACCAGACCAGGAATGTGTCACGTCCTACTGACGGACTCCACACGTGGACCCACTGGACCGCGTAGAGCGGATGCTGATACCAGGATGACAGAGAGACGGACCAGTAAAGTAGAGTCAACAGGTTTATTAACAACACACACACCCACGCCCCAGGGGAGGGCCACAGGGCCACAGCACCAGAACACCACCGAAGGAGGCCCCGGAGCGTTTAACCCCTATACAGGGATTCCGCCGGTACCAACCTCGGAGGGACCGATGAAGCGGACACGGGTGTTGAACCGACCCAAGGCAACATGGGAAACAATACAGCAACCGGGTATAGGATTGGAAACGGGGAACCGGGAACACGGGGAATCCGGAGCCAGGCTTGAGACAGCGATCCGCTGGGAAGAGATCCGGGAAACCGGCCAGGAACACGGTGGTCAGCAAGGAGCTGGCTGGGCAGGAATCTGTAGGAAGGAACACACAGAAATCAGGTAACAAGCCAAATAAGGAGCGACCTGACCAGACCAGAAATGGCAACTCCTCAAGGAGGAAGTTGCCCTGGCCCCGACTGACTAGAAACAGGAAGTTTATATCATAGCAGGGCAGTCCTGATTGGCAGGACACAGAAGCATGGTGATTGGCTGAGGGGAGGAGCATGCTCCCTGCAGTCTCTCCAGCAGAAACA
The DNA here is from genome assembly GCA_033576535.1 of Allobates femoralis. Taxonomy (NCBI): domain Eukaryota; kingdom Metazoa; phylum Chordata; class Amphibia; order Anura; family Aromobatidae; genus Allobates; species Allobates femoralis. The sequence goes on from JARQOC010000010.1 coordinate 127,093,002, forward strand.
GGTTTGGAGATGCAGTTTCATGTGCTCAAGCAGTAGCCCCGGAAAGGGAGGAGAAGAGCAGCGCTATTCCAGCAGAGGGTGCTGAAACCCTGCGGCAGACCCCCGAGGGGTAACAGAATGATGTCGGCCGGTGCATACATTCACCTTCTACACTACCCAAGGGTCTGCCCTGTGCTAGAGGCGGGTATTACCATCACAGTGTCACAACAACTATCCCTTGGGAATTACATATATGCAGTGCCGGTCTTCTAGTGGCTGGATACCTTCAGCTGGCATCACAAACTCTTTATTTTTCCTATTTTTATTTACTTTTTCTCTATTTTTTAACCCCCTTGTAATGCAAGCTTGGGCCACAGCACTGGGTGGTGCCACAGTGATTCCATCTGCACACCCTGGCCCAGTGTCCAAGTTCCCCAGCCCTGCGGGCTTGTCATAGGAGCCTCTCTGGCACCCCAGAGTCCAGATGCTACAATGTCATTGCCGCCCTCGGGGTTTAGTGTCATACCTGGGAGCAACAAAGGGTATCCACACCAGGCGAGCTTAAGTACACAACACCTTTTCTTCCTACAGGCCTGAAGGGGGAGCTCTAGACCCGGGTTTAGGGCAGCTCCCCTCTAAATTCTGGTCTGGGGCAGAGTCAGTTCAGTATGAAGCAGTACTGAGGAAGACATCCTGTGGACTTGAGGAGTGCTAAGCTTGTCCCAGGAAATCTAAAGCCTAGCTTCAGGGACCCGTAGGCAAGGGTCTGAGGAAGTAGAGGAGAGCCTGGGGAGTGGAGAATTACCGAACTCACCCCAGTGCAGAGCGCCAGAAACGGACACCGGAGTCTGAGGCTGTGCAGGGCCTAACGTCCCGGCTGCCAATACCGGAGGGTGGGAGATTCCAAGTCTCCCAGCCACACCACAGTGTCTGCAGGCAAAGGAGCAGCCGCCAGGAAAGTGGGGCTGGAGAAGGGCTCAAGCTGCCTGTCATACCAGCACAACGCAGGAAGAGAGAGAGAGGGCCACAGCTCAGCTTTAGGCAGCAGCAGGGACCTGCAGAGAGAGCGCAGCAGGGAGGCCTCAGAACTTGCAGGGTGAGGAGAACCCTGAGTTACTTCTGTTGAGCCCCAGGCCCTGGGGTACTCGGGTATCAGGCTCGGTGGGTGTTCTCACGGGGATGTCACGGGTGGCAGTGCCTGAGCCCGTGGTCTGGGTGACACTTCGATAAGGGGTGTATGTACAGGGGATTAGAGTTTGTCATGTGACGCCACCTGTAGTACCTGGTGATTGGTCACCAGCACCGCCACAGTCCTCCGGAGGTTGATGGTAACGCGGCTAGGATGGTAAGGCCCCCTACAGGTTGAGCTGGTCCTCCGGGGCAGCGTTCTTGTAAGCAAACAGGTTGAGGAAGATAACAACACAAAGGCAAAGTCACTGTCTCCCGGGTACTTTACTGTAAACGTTCAGCAGCAAAATACAGAGTCCACAGTTCAGCAAGTTGTTATTCAAACAGGTAGCTCTATGGGTGGCTGCAAGTGGATGCCAGGTGGTATGGTGGAACTCGTGATGTACCTTAGTTGACGAACCCGTGTCCTTTCTTCCCCGCCTAGGATGAGTCTATACCAATGGCTCCTTAAAATAGACTTGGGGCTCCCCCCCCTCGTGGTGAGGAAGCAGGCAGACTGCTCCATCTGGCAGGGTGCTGTGGCAGTAAACGGACCACAGCAGCCGGTTGATTCAAAGATAAATGTTGGCCGCTTCCTCGGGCCCGGCGTTCCCGTGGTGGACTGGGGAATTCCCTGGAGTATGGTCGCTTTACGCTGGGGTTCCCCCTTTCTCTCTAGGGCCCAGACTCCGCACGTCATGCACCCTCTCTCAGGATCCCCTCAGCGTTCTCTCTCATCTTCCCTCCGGATCAGCCTGGAGCTGTCCGGGTAAACCTTCCGCCTCCCTCCACACTCCTTCTCCAACTGTCCTGACTCTCAGACGCCCATTATCTGACTACTCTTTTTCTCTTTGTTCCCCCTAGAGGTGAATATATCTCCCTCCTGGGTAACCTCCAACTGCTATTCTAATGTGGGAGTGCAGGAATGGGTCTCACCCACCAACCTAGAATCCACTTGCAGCTGGGGAAGATTACACCTCTTTTACAGGTGCAATACTCCACTTTGACGCCTGCCCATGTGGGGCGCCCACACTTCCAGGTTGCACGGACTTCAGTACCATCACCTGACAGTGTCCTGGCTTGTAACTGCACCAACAGTAAAGGACCTGAGGAAACAACAACCGTGAGTCTGTCTGTTACTACGCGCCCTCTGTCCTGCACCCCAACGGCCTTCCAACACCACTTTTCCGATTTCTCTGGGATACGCTCCACCCTAAAGGAGCGATACCACCATAGCTGCCCATCCATCATCCAGAGTGGTCCCATTCGGCAGCGTTGGCCCAAATAACCGAATACTGCGGGTGGCGTCATGATCCTTTATCCCTAAATCATTCGCCCTGCATTTTTAGCGACTCTGCAGGGCCACGGAGCTGGGCCTCAGCCCCAGTATGTCCCCCGAGAGACCGGACCAGCCTGGTCCCAAGTATCCCACGGCCCTGAGGTCGAGTCACTTCCTTTGACAGAGAGCATGCCTTCCGGTGACCCTTGCCACCTAGCTATACCACGATACTCGACCTTTTAGACAGGCGTGCAGTTACATCTATTTGAAAATTGGCGAGCGCGTGCAGCGGCACTGTGCATGCTCAAGATGTAATGGACGGGCGCAAGCACTGCAGCAGGCAGGAAAGTCTAGAATATCTCCACCCTCCCGGGATCCTGCGATTAAAACTCAGCTGATTCTCTCTCTTACCGCCGACTCCAGCGGGTCCAGACTTACTTCTTCTAGCATTAATCACGCTCCAGGTTCAAGGAGGAGAGGCCGGACAAGACTAACCCTGAGGCAGGCACTCTCCAGGAAGAGGAGGGGAAATATTGCATGGGACTTAATTAACCTCTTAACTCCCAAGACGGGGTGTAGCAGTCAAGGGGTCAGCAGCAGATATAGCTGCAGTGCCCCACATTTTAATTTCCAAAATCTTATCCCAATAAGTAGCAAGTGTAATAATATGAGCGAAAATATGACGAAAACAGACTTGCATGGGTTCCAACAGATGGACCCCAATGCAATAAATTAAAGGTTAATTCTAAATATGTATGGATCTGAATCATATTACTGGGAGGTGAGGTTCATCCTCTAAGACCTCTATCTATTATTCTGCAGGTTATATGAAACATTTTTGCATTTAAAGTTTGTTTAATTGATAATCAGCTAAAATATCCTGGAAGAATAGAATATCTGGTGCAGAATGTAGCTCATACCGGTCACTTACCACTAGGTGGCGTTATAATCATACTCACATCTCCTCTATTCCTTCTTTTGTCTATTGACAGGCATCATTGCCTTGTTGTAGATGCATAAATATGTCTAAAAGCTGCAAAGACTCCAGTTCTAACTAACCTGCATCACACAGCCGTCACCCACAGAGGTGGCTATACCTCCCCTGGATCCATACAGTAGGGTCCCCACACACAGCCGTCACCCACAGAGGTGGCTATACTTCCCCTGGATCAATACAGTAGAGTCTCCACACACAGCCGTCACCCACAGAGGTGGCTATACCTCCCCTGGATCCATACAGTAGGGTCCCCACACACAGCCGTCACCCACAGAGGTGGCTATACCTCCCCTGGATCCATACAGTAGGGTCCCCACACACAGCCGTCACCCACAAAGGAAGCTGTACCTCCCCTGGATCCACACAGTAGGGTCCCCACACACAGCTGTCACCCACAGAGGCGGCTATACCTCCCCTGGATCCATACAGCAGGGTCCCCACACACAGCCGTCACCCACAGAGGAAGCTATACCTCCCCTGGATCCATACTGTAGGATCCCTACACACAGCCGTGATCCACAGAGGCGGCTATACCTCCCCTGGAGCCATACAGTAGGGTCCCCACACACATCCATCACCAACAGAGTAGGCTATGCCTCTCCTGGATCCATAAAGTATGGTCACCACACACAGCCATCACCCGCAGAGGCAGATATATCTCCCCTGGATCCATACAGTAGGGACCCCACACACAGCCATTACCCACAGAGGCGGCTATACCTCTCCTGGATCAATACAGTAGGGTCCCCACACACAGCCATCACCCACAGAGGCAGCTATGTCTCCCCTGGATCCATACAGTAGGGACCCCACACACAGCCGTCACCCACAGAGGTGGCTATTCCTCCCCTGGATCCATACAGTAGGGTCCCCACACACAGCCATCACCTACAGAGGTGGCTATTCCTCCCCTGGATCCATACAGTAGGGTCCCCACACACAGCCATCACCTACAGAGGTGGCTATTCCTCCCCTGGATCCATACAGTAGGGTCCCCACACACAGCCATCACCTACAGAGGTGGCTATACCTCTCCTTTTTCCATACAGGATGGTCCCCACACACAAGCCGGCTATACCTCTCCTGTTTCCATACAGGATGGTCTCCACACACAGCCGTCACACAAATATGCAGCTATACCTCCCCTGGATCCATACAGTAGGGTCCCCATACATAGACATCACACACAGAGGTGCCTATACCTCCCCTGGATTCATACAATAGTGTCCCCACACACAGCTGTCATCCCAGAGGTGGCTATACCTCCCCTGGATCCATACAGTAGAGTCCCCACCCACACACAGACATCAACCCAGAGGCGGCTATACCTCCCCTGGGTCAATACAGTAGAGTCTCCACACACAGCCGTCACCCACAGAGGTGGCTATACCTCCCCTGGATCCATACAATAGGGTGCCCACACATAGACATCACACACAGAGGTGCCTATACCTCCCCTGGATTCATACAGTAGGGTCCCCACACACAGCTGTCATCCCCAGAGGTGGCTATACCTCCCCTGGATTCATACACTAGGGTCCCCACACAAAGACATCACCCACAGATGCGGCTATACCTCCCCTGGATCCATACAGTAGGGACCACACACACAGACGTCACCAACAGAGGAGGCTATACATTCCCTGGATATCTACAGTAGTGTCCCCACACACAGCTATTAGCCCCATTTTAAACACACAGAAACAGAGTCTTTACTATGCTCAACAAAGTGATTGACAATTTATTTACAAAATTAATTGCCATCTTTTTTAAATTGCCCCCTCTAATACCCCCCACTACCAGATCGATTCCAATAACTTTCAGCGTTCTTGGATCACTGTTGTTAAAAAAGAGCCCCAGATATACATATAACTCAATTGGGAATAAGTGCAATATATTATTGTGGCAATGTGCAATCATGCTGAGTGCAATACCTGAGTTGTAAACTGTATTACCATGTTGTGTAAACCTCACTGCCTGTATCTATAGCCAAACTTGCATTTTAAAAAAAAATGAGTGCATTTTTGTAAATAAATTGTCAATCACTTTGTTGAGCATAGTAAAGACTCTGTTTCTGTGTGTTTAAAATATTCTATTGAGTCTGCCATAGGGGTGGATAGAAGGGTTGCATTGTCACCCTGAGCCCCTTTCTGTAAAATGTGAATTTATCAATGTGAACTATTGTGTATTCAAGCTATTAGCCCCAGAGGCAGCTGTACCTCCCCTGAATCCACACAGTAGGGTCCCCACACACAGCCATCAACAACAGAGGCGGCTATCCCTCCCCTGGATCCATACAGTAGCATCCCCACACACAGCCATCACCCATAGAGGCAGCTATACCTCCCCTGAATCCACACAGTAGAGTCCCCACACACAGCCATAACCCCATAGGTGGCTATACCTTCCCTGGATCCATACATTAGGGTTCCCACACACAGCCGTCATCCACAAAGGTGGCTATACTTCCCCTAGACCCATACAGTTGGGTCCCCACATACAGCCATCAACAACAGAGGCGGCTATGTCTCCCCTGGATCCATACAGTAGGGTCCCCACACACAGCTGTCACACACAGAGGTGGCTGTACCTCCCCTGGATCAATACAGTAGGTTCCCCACACACAGACATCACCCACAGAGGCAGATATATATTCCCTTAGATCCATACAATAGCGTCCTCACACACAGCCAGCACCCACAGAGGCAGGCATACCTCCCCTGTCGGGATATTGATGACCTTTCATAGGTACAGCACATCAACATCCATCTCCTGCACAACCAATAGCAAAAAAAACATATATATATCTAATATATAATTCCCCTAACGCACTTCCGTAAGTTTCGGCGCTACTTCCGTCGTCGTGGCCGTGGGCGTGCGGCACCCACGCGACCTGCGAAGCATTGCCCGCGCCTCACTTCCTATGGAGATACATGGAGGACTTTGAGTTTCAAATTTACCGCTGTAAGTGAGGCGCTATTCTCATTGGTCGGCGCCAGCACACAGCGACCAATGAGAATAGCGCCTCACTTCCCATTGAGATACATGGAGGACTTTGAGTTTCACATTTACCGCTGTAAGTGAGGCGCTATTCTCATTGGTCGGCGCCAGCACACAGCGACCAATGAGAATAGCGCCTCACTTCCATTGAGATACATGGAGGACTTTGAGTTTCAAATTTAGCGCTGTAATTGAGGCGCTATTCTCATTGGTTGGCGCCAACACACAGCGACCAATGAGAATAGCGCCTCACTTAGAGCGGTAAATTTGAAACTCAAAGTCCTCCATGTATCTCAATGGGAAGTAAAGCGCTATTCTCATTGGTCGCTGTGTGCTGGCGCCAACCAATGAGAATAGCGCCTCACTTACAGAGCTAAATTTGAAACTCAAAGTCCTCCATGTATCTCAATGGGAAGTGAGGCGCTATTCTCATTGGTCGGCGCCAGCACACAGCGACCAATGAGCTTCGCGCCTCATTCCTATAGAGATACATGGAGGACTTTGAGTTTCAAATTTACCGCTGTAAGTGAGGCGCTATTCTCATTGGTCGGCGCCAGCACACAGCGACCAATGAGAATAGCGCCTCACTTCCCATTGAGATACATGGAGGACTTTGAGTTTCAAATTTACCGCTGTAAGTGAGGCGCTATTCTCATTGGTCGGCGCCAGCACACAGCGACCAATGAGAATAGCGCCTCACTTCCCATTGAGATACATGGAGGACTTTGAGTTTCAAATTTAGCGCTGTAAGTGAGGCGCTATGCTCATTGGTCGGCGCCAGCACACAGCGACCAATGAGAATAGCGCCTCACTTCCCATTGAGATACATGGAGGACTTTGAGTTTCAAATTTAGCGCTGTAAGTGAGGCGCTATGCTCATTGGTCGGCGCCAGCACACAGCGACCAACGAGCATAGCGCCTCACTTACAGCAGTAAATTTGAAACTCAAAGTCCTCCATGTATCTCAATGGGAAGTGAGGCGCTATTCTCATTGGTCGCTGTGTGCTGGCGCCGACCAATGAGAATAGCGCCTCACTTACAGCGCTAAATTTAAAACTCAAAGTCCTCCATGTATCTCAATGGCCAGTGAGGCGCTTCTCTCATTGTACTCATGACAGTAGCAACATTAACCCCTTACATTCCGTTTTATCTGTAATTTCTATAACACAATGTGTAGTTGTACTGCCACTGCGACGTTAACCCCTTATATACCATTTCTGCCTTAACTCCATACTTTGTAGTCTCTATTCCTACTGCCAGTAGGAACATTAACCCCTTATATTCCATTATTGTTGTTATCTCTATTACACAGTGTATAGTTGTAATGACACTGCGAAATTAGCCCATTATATACCAGTTCAGCATTAACTGCATATTTGGTAGTGTTTATAACTACTGCCACTGCTACATTAACCCCTTGAACACCATTTTGGATATAATTTACAGCGCTGAGTCTGTTGTGGCAGTGCCTGTGGGACATTAACTCCTTCAATAACATTTTTGATATCATTATAAGTTCCTACTCTGTTATAGTCCTGTTAGTCGGACATTAACTCTTTCTACACCTCCACTATATTGCTATCCTCACAGTTCTGCCTACATCGCCTACTTGGTCATATATCTGGTGTTTAAGTCTATTATTTAAAACTCTTAAAAAAATTTTATACAGATTCTAGACTCCCGATTCTTTAGAGTCGGGCTCACAGCTAGTCTACTATATAATTGCCTAATTGTGTCTGTCTGAGGCCGAAATCGCGCACTAGCTCGCCAGCGTTCATTTGTCGCCGCCAGCTGTGGCAACCAATGGGCGCAGCGCATGCAAACCAGCCGCTCGCATTCAAAATCTGGCGACGGCGACACATTAACGACGCGGGATTGCCGTGACAGCTCTACACTCATATAGCGGACGACTTCACTGTCGGCTTTCCCGCCCCGCTATTTGAAATGAACAGCTGATGCTTCAGCATCAGCTATTCATTCAGAGTAGCCACCCGATACCTCCCCCTGCTTTCCCGCTGCCCCTCTCCATGCTCCCGCTGCCCCGCTCTATGCTCCCACTCACCCGGGCATTCCTCTTTTCTTTCTTGGTGCATTGATGTGCGGTAATGAAAGCCTGTGGTGGGCGGGGTTAACAGAAAGGGCGTCATAATGGGTGTTATTGGTCACGCCCATTACTACACACCCCTCTTTTAACCCCGCCCCCCGAAGCCTTTCATTACCGCACATCAATGCAGCAAGAAAGAAAAGAGGAGGAACAGGAACAATGTCGAGGTGAGTGGAGCCTTCTTCATCCTGCTATTCACCCCCAACTACCCCTGCTGAACCCACACAGAACCCACAGTACCACCACTGAACCCATACTGCCCCTTTGCACCCCACACTGCCCCCACTGAACCCCACTCTCACCCCTGCTCAGCACCCACTCACCCCTGCTCAGCACCCACTCACCCCCTTCTGGTCTGGAGGTGTTGGTGTTGTGTGTGTGCTGCCTGATGAGAAGACCCATTTGTTGCTCTTGTGGAGCCCACTGGGATGGGGTACTCGGTACCGGACCGGGTTGCTACTGGGGATATCACGGAGGGCCTGGTCCGGCCCGTGTCCCGGTTCAGACAAGTAAAAGGGAATATATACAGGGGATAAAGTTTGTCGTTACGCCATCCACGGGTTGTGGTCAGGGTGACCGCCGCTGCTGCAGGACCTCCGGGGATGATGTTTGGGAGCTTTAGATGGAACGGCTCTCCACGGGTAGAGCCTGGTTCCCCGGGGCAGTGGTGATTAAGGTCTATGATGGATGCTATAGATGCTGCAGGATAGGGATGATAGTGGAGACAGTGGCTGCTTGTGAGGGAGTTGAGGGAGAGCAGGATTTGCAAGGATTATAATGGGGGTTGTAGTCGACACAGGCACTTACTTTGCAGTTGCAGCATTGGTTGTCTTGGTGCTGGATGAGGTATGGTAATAGGTGCAATTCACTTACTTTCCTGCTGCTGCAGCCTTGTGTTTAGCTCTGCAGATGGGGATCTCTGCTGTTGAATACAGGGCAAAGGGTGCAATTAAAGGGATCCTGTCACCCCCAAAACACCTCCTAAGCTATTAAAAGATGTCCCTAGAGCATATTCACACTTATCCTACACTCCTTTTAGCTCCTAAATCGATCTATTGAAAATGAAGATAAACGTTAATAAATTCACTCATTAGTGATGTTAATGAGTGACTACTGTATGCATAGTCACCCCGGCAGGCTCTCCTTCTCCCTAATATCACGCCTCAATAGGCGTGATCTTCAACTCTCATTCAAATGTGCGCCTCCCCGCTCTCCTGTGTGTCGGACGGACTGCAGTGTGCGGCTGTATGACGCGAATCGCGTCATTTCCGCCTTCGGGTGACGTATGTACACCCGCGCCGCTCTTTTACCTTCAAGACCCGCACTGTGCATGCATGCATAAACCTGTGCTAGTGGAGGAGGAAAGGTTCCCAGCTGCCCGCCCGATCTTCTGCACAGTGACAGCTTCGTAGTAATGGTGGCCATCCTGACTTTAGTCAGCGGGATCGTTTTGCTCATGCCACTTAGAAAAGCTGCTACTTTTCAACAACTCATAGCTGAACTACACACCTAGTGTGGCGCCCCTGTGTCTGATTGCCACAAATGGTATTGCCCCAACATCGTTTGTAATGCCATTGCTGAGGAGAATTGGAGCTCCCTATTCTAGAAGTCTGAAGCTAACACACACTGCCTGATCCCTTTTTGGAAACTGAGCATTTGATGCTTGTTTTGGGCATGTGCCTCATTCACTGGTGAGGCGGGAGGGGTTAGCTGAGTGTAGTAGGAATGAGTAGGCACATGAATGGTCCAGTGAGGAGGCAGCAGGATCTGCTTCAATGGGACAAGCTGCAAGCAGGGTCCCTAGGTCATCCAGGCCTACAGAGACTGAAGGCAGAATTGGAGGCTGGTGGATGTTATGCTCACTAGCCGCTAAAGTGAAACTTTCTGGGTCAACAGTAGCAAAGATCAGGGAACTGCTCTGCACGGCGCATGGATATCTACACGATCCGCACTACCAGCCTGGCGGGAGGTAACCCATAGGAACTAAGAGGGAGTGCTGGATAGGAAACCTACCAACAAGGAAAATCAGCAGGAAGGCCATATTACCCACCCAGCAGAGTGAACTACAGGTCTCATGAGACTGGCCAGACCACATGCCTGGTGCTGGATGTGTACCCTGGATTGCTACAACAAACTGCAGTAAAAGGTAAAGCAAAGACTGACTCATTGTGTCTCTTTCGTTCACTACACCTCATCACCCTCATCTTCCTGAGAGCCAGCCCTAGTTGGGAAGCGTTAAACACCTGCGCTGCCACTACGATCTATCTCCCTTGGGTCATCTGCAGTGACGGCTATATATTGGCTGAACATCCCAACTGGCGTCACAAACGTATTCTTTATTTTTATTTATTTTTTATTTATTTTATTTATTTCAGCTAGTCTGTGGAGGAGAAGAGTCGGGACAGTTGGAAAAGAGTGTGCAGACGCTAGGAGAGCTGTGAAGACGTCCTGGTGATCGGTGCCGCAGTTAGGCCCAAAGCATTGACCTGGAGTGGCCCCTCTGTCGTCCAGGAAGCCTAGGAGTGGGGACAGAAGGCAAGGAGCAGAGTCAAGGGAGCGAGGAACTAGTGGAAGTTCACCCAAAGACGTACTGGACTTCGGGAATCTGCAATGCAGGATTACTTCAGAAGACTGCAGAAAACCCTGTCATACCGTGGAGACTTCAGTCACCCGGTCCCCCGGCGTACCCAAAGAAAGGGAGCCAGGCACCGCAGTGTAACACAGCAGTGATCAGAGAGGTTAACCCGTGGACCGCGCAGGAGGAGGGACAGTAGAGACCAGAGGAAGTAAGGAGGCCAGTCTGGCTTCAAGCAGACAGGGCTTCAGGAACTGTAAAGAAGCTGAGGAGACCTTATACCCACTTGCTGCACCTGGACGGATTTACCTGATATACCACCAGTAAAAGGTAAAAGAGACTTGCTTTGGTGTGTGTGTTATTCCTCGCAGCACCCAGTGGCCTTATAGACTGCTCCATCACTCTCTATCCTGACCTACAGTTCCACTCCAAGCTGCCCTTTAGACTACGCTGACCCGGAGGCCCAGCTCCATCTGTAGGGAGCTTTGCCATCTCAGCCACAATACCATCGACCTCCGGAGGACTGTGGCGGCGCTGGTGACCCATCACCAGATACTGCAGGTGACAAACTCTAATCCCCTGTACATACACCCCTTATTGAAGTTTCACCCAGGCCACGGGCTCAGGCGCTGCAACCTGTGACATCCCCCGTGAGAACATCCACCGAGCCTCATACCCGAGAACCCCAGGGCCTGGGGCTCGACAGCATACCACGGATGGCGTCACGAATACCCCTTTCCCAATTCCCCCATCAATAAAGCCTAGCATCCCTTTATTAAATGACACCGCCAAGGCCACGAAGCCGGGTCGCCGCCATGACATCCCTTGAACGCTAAAGGACCGTAACAATTGACCTGGTTACAAGTATCCCCATTGCCCTGGAGTGGGTGTGTCACTAACTTGAATCTTTTTTTGACTAGCTCCTTACCCTACAAACCTCTTGTATAATACTGTCCACCATCATCCCCGCAGACCAGCCTTATGTGTTAGTGTACAACATCCTCCAAACATGCAACAAAATCTGCATCAAAATGAGCACTGCAGTTCAACTAAACTAATGAATCCATACATTCACCTTCCCACCAGTAACATAGTCTAGTTCCCCAGCGATGTGATGACATGGTGACATGCAGAATGTGACCACAAAGTCATTGCTAGAGGCTGGGGACACAAAGACATTATTCGCACTACAGACTTTACAGGGTATCTGCAGCAAAATCGCTAGAAAGAGGATTTCATTGCAAATTTATTTCTAAAATGAAAATTGGAAAATGTGAAAACCCGCCTTTAAATCCACAATAAATCTGTGCTTTTTATACATCAAAAATTGACGTTTTTGTGCTTTTAACCCCTTATGGTACCTTTACACGCCGCCACTGCAGGATGGATACCAACGGCTACTTCACGTGCACGAGCACGGCCAAACGGTTACCAACGGGAAACGCACCCTCTTTACACGCCGCCACAAGGTGCGCTACGCTACGCTACATCTATAGCTAGCTACATCGCCGGGTGTCGCAAGTAGCCATCTGTAGCTTACCTTACCTTATTTACACACCGCTACAACAAGCTAATATGGGCGGACCTGGTGCAGCAGGGACAGTACATAGGCGTGCCACAATTGTGGATTACGAGACGTCCGTACGCTGATAGGACAAAGCAATATTACCATGATTGGCCAGGCATCGCAGGAGGCTGATTAATACATGACGCTCGAGCAATTGTGTAGTGTGACTCGTCAGCTCCTTAAATATGCCGCCCTATGCAGCGACTACCAATCATAACGCAGGAGCTTCCTCCAATGATCGCTGAAGGGGGCGCGGAAACCCGGAGCCTGTGTCACGCCCCAGCTACATAGCATGGTGTAGGAACAACCCTTCTGTTCCCTCTTTACACGCCGATACAGCTCGCTACAATCGGCGATGTAGCCATCTGTTTATGGGCAGTGCACGGATACAGATGTATCTGTAGCCGGCTGTGTCGTCCCGTCTTCAGACGCCGCTACTACGGGCTATATTGGCGCGACAAGCTACATTTGTAGCCTGTAGCGGGTTGTATCCATCCTGCAGTGGCAGCGTGTAAAGGTACCATTAAGGACCAAACCTCATTTTGCAATTCTGACCAGTATCACTTTATGAGTTAATAACTCTGGAACACTTCAACATATCCCAGTGATGCCAAGATTGATTTATTCATGACATATTGTGATTCATGTTACGCCCCTTTCACATCAGCAATTTTTGAAATTCGCAGCAGGTCCAGCAGGTCTTTTCTGCCGCGTAACGGCTCACTTGTGATAAGCCCCATTCATTCTCTATGGGACTTACGGTCAGGTGCAGCAAGTGCAGTTTTGCTGGATCCGGCAGATCTGGCATTTGCGGGAGCTCAAATAAAATCACTGCTAGCAATGGGTTTTTCCCTTCTCTGCAAGTGCCAGATCTGCAAAACCGCACTTGCTGCACCTGACCACAAGTCCCATAGAGAATGAATGGGGCTTGCCACAAGTGAGCCGTTACGTGGCAAAGCTTCCAGATCTGCCACGATCAGCAGAAAATGCTGATGTGAAAGCAGCCTTAATGAAGGATGATATTTTCTGCATTGCTTTGACCAAAGAGAGTGTTTATGTGGAGCCCACTGGGACGGGGTACTCTGTTCCTGACCGGGGTATCACGGCAGTCTTGGTCCGGACCGTTTACCAAGCCCACAAGTAAAGGTTGGGGGTTATTTACAGGGGATAGAGTCGTGACGCCACCCGGAGTATTGTGGCCAGAGGGGCCACCACTGCCTGGTTGCAGTTGGGGACAGTGACTTAGGGGCAGTTGAGGTGGTAAGCCCTCTCCGGGTAGGGCTATATGTCCCCAGGGCAGGAGTGATAGTACTCTATGGTGGTTATGATGGGGGTTGTAGTCGACACAGGCACTTACTTTGTAGTAGCAGCTCTGGTTGTTTAGGTGCTGGATGAGGTGTTGTAATAGGTGCAGATCACTTAGGGTACTTTCCTGCTGCTGCAGCCTTTCCAGTCAGTCTGTGAGGAGAGCACTCTCCGGCTCTGCAGGTGGAATATTGGGTGAATGGCGCAATTAACAGGAAGACTCACAGTTTGAAGTTTCTTTTGGTCTTTTACTGTACTTAAGATGTAATCCAGTAAAGTATTGTCCACAGAGTCTGTGTGGGATTCAGGGTCTCTCCCATCCAGCCGGATCGTCTTGGCTCCCTTTCTGTGCTGTGTGTGGCCCCTGCTGCTGCATAAGCTCTGCTGCTGGCCCTGTTCCTTCTCCCGGGTACCAGTCTGATAGGCAATTCGAGTTCTTTATATCTATCCTGAACTCTATGGCGTTGCTGTATCCTGGTACAGGTGAAGAATGTGGAATCTTCACCTCCCCGGTGTTTACTGTGCTGCATGTGTCATGCACAACCTCGGATCCGGTATCCGCTACTCTGGGGTGAGTTTTAGGGTAACTAGGTCTCCCAGGTGTGTTCCTCTCTGTTCCTGTCTCCTTTCCTCAGACCCTGGCTTGGCCTGGAACTGGTCAGTGGACCTCGGGCTGAGCTTAACACAGCTCTTTTACACCCAGGTCGTCTACACAGTCCTCCTAGGAACTGCACTGGCCACTTCCTCTCCACACTAGAATACATAGGGGAGCAGCTTGGTCTCCCCCTTCTGGCCTGGAGGTGCTGGTGTTGTGTGGGGAGTTAACCCTTTGTGTAGTTACTGTGGCACATGAACCCTGGGGTGCCACATTTACATGCAGTGACAGTTCAAAGCCATGACAGGTATAGCCGTCATTGGTCATTAAGGCGTTAACACCAACATTGCAGCCTGCGGACAAGGATGCCATGAAGTTCCCGTCAGGTGCAGTGTTTGTGCTGATGTTACAGAGGAGGTCTGGGCTCTGCAGTTACATGGGACTGTTCTATAATGCTGTGCCTGTCCTAGAGCACATGCTGCATTATGAGGTACATCCACTAGATGGCGGTCACCTGCAGAGATTGGTAGTTAGTGAGGGTTTAGCATAAAGGTTATGGCCTCCCGCTATTCATGGAACCTTCCACCAGAAAAGTGTACATTGTACCAGAAATGTTTGCCAGCTCAGAGCAGGAAAGAAAGCAGAAACTCAACATTAATTCATATGTGCAGGAAAAGTTACTTATTTCATGATCATAGCAGGAGATAACCTTCATTTTCTGGAACACGAATAACCCAAATATACCATCTTGGCTGGATACAGACTGAGGGATACTCGCATGAGTCTCGCATGACTCACCTGGAACAGCCGCTGACTCTGCACAGGAGCATGGAGCTCCATAGAAACACAAGCAGCTGTCACGCTCCTGTGCAGAGAGGTAGCGGCTGTTCCAGGTGAGTCATGTGAGACCCATGCGAGTATCCCTCAGTCTGTATCCGGCCTAAACAAGTTTAACACATGACTCCATGATCAATAAATCTGATGCATCTTTACATATAAGATTATGTGAGGGGTTTTCTTTTTAATATATGCATTCTGGAAAAAACAACAAAAAAATCCCTTTTAAACTCTCTGAAAGGCTAAGTGCACAGAGTTTTTCTCATTTGTGGAGCAGAAACTGAGCGAAAACTCTCCAAATCTGAAAACATTTTAAGTTTCTGCTCCACAGACTCAGCAAAGAGTATCCATGTGCCTATAGACAATGACCTCCAAATGCATTTTAATGTTAAACCTGTTTTCAGTTCATATGAGGGGTTTATTTCTTTTTTTTTTCCCACTTCAGGTCTTGAAAGTCGCCTAGTGGATAAAAAAATGTGCATTACTGATGTGTTGCTTAAACAGGACCTGTCACCCCCCAGGTGCTATGCTAACTGAATGCAATATTGAATGCAGCGTGTCTGCTGCAGTCAGGGAACAGTCAGGGAAGTCGTCCCCCATGTTTCTAGCCCCCCAGTAAGTTGTGAAAAAGACTTTATAAAGTGTATAGATTAGGAGTCCAGAGGGACTTACACAGTAATGAGCCATCGCTGTTGCTGGTGTCCTCCCCTCAAGCCCTCTCTGTGCCACCTCCAGCCCCCTCTTGTTCAGCCTCCTGTATGTGTCATCGCTGTTGCTGGTGTCCTCCCCTCAAGCCCTCTCTGTGCCACCTCCAGCCCCCTCTGTGCCACCTCCAGCCCTCTCTGTGCCACCTCCAGCCCCCTCTTGTTCAGCCTCCTGCATGCATCATTGCTGTTGCTGGTGTCCTCCCCACCTCCAGCCCTAAGGAGGCTGAACAAGAGGGGGCTGTAGGTGGGGAGGACACCAGCAACAGCGATGACACATACAAGAGGCTGAACAAGAGGGGGCTGGAGGTGGCACAGAGAGGGCTGGAGGGGAGGACACCAGCAACAGCGATGACTCATTACTGAGTAAGTCCCTGTGGACTCCGGACTCCTTATCTGTACAGTTTATAAAATCTATTTTACAACTTACTGGGGGACTAGAGACATGGGGGACCCCTTCCCTGAATGCAGCAGACATGCTGCATTCAGTGCTGCAGTTAGCATAGCACCAGGGGGAAGGGTTGACAGGTCATCTTTAGGACCGGTCCGAAACAAGGAGCCGGCTCTCTGCTGTGAACAATGGGAGCTGGCACAAAAGTGAGAGCTACTAAATTCTGTTGTTAACGGCTCTCACTTTGCAGATGTAGCGACCGGTGGTAAGGCCGCAGGTGTGTGTGTATGTCTTGCTTCAACAGAATCTCCATACTCAGATTTAACCGGTAGTAACATTTCTTTACTGTAAAACATGTTTATATCACAGTCAACCGAACTATATGCGCACTTGTATATATTAGAGTCTCTGGATCTTCACTTCTTCCAGGTACGCAGCAAGAAAAGAAAAAAAACACAACAATGAAGGTATCTTTCCCTAACTTTCCCTAAAGTCATGTACCAGTCTATCACAGAAGAAGATGTCGCTCCCACGTGGCAGGCCTGGGGATCTCACGAGGACGGGTCCCGCTGCAGCACTGAAGGGGGAAACTCCTCAGTCTTCTTCTTTGGTCTCCTTCTGCAGGTAACAGATTTTTGTTAGTCTCTCTCTCTGTCCCGGGGCACACCGATCAGCAGAAGGGAGATCACAGTAGCACAGATGGCTCCCTTATGTCGGTCACAGCCCCTACACATGTAATCCGGTGGCAATGTCCTGAATTCCGGAGGCAATGTCCTGAATTTGAGTTGGACCCTTGGTAAGACAAGGTCCTGCAGACCGGGGGTCGCAACAGCGATCCTCACGGGGTATTTCTTCCCAAGAATCCGGCTGCAAAAGAGCCCTATGTCGGGAGACACCACACACAGGTCTGTCCTGGCTGAGCTCTGGGTCTGTAATCATCTCCCGCCCTTTCTCTTCCTGGGTAAACAAAAGAGAAGGTGGGGGATTTCCACCCTCTGAGATTGTTTCCGCACTTGTCCACCAGGGGGCATTAGTGGACTGTACAAAGTCCAATTCCATGTCCATTTCAATGCGGCAGTCTGAATTGTTCACCTCATTACACATACATTTCCGCTGTTGGCTGTTTGTAACCCCACTCATCTGAACAAAACCCCACCCACTCTAATTTAAAATGTACCTGTCACCCGATTTGGGTGTGTGAAACTAAAAGCGCCACCTGCATTAAAATTACCTGTTCCCAGGTGTACGGGCTTGATTGTAGCTCGGTCCATTCACCTCTCCTTACCGTCCGTCCTGCCTCTCCTCACTGTCTGACAGCCTCTTCTTCTAATTGATGTCCAAATCGAGCACCCGCACAGAGGCTTCTCCGGATCGCACAGGTGCACTGTGCACTTGCGCAGAGGTCTTAGCAGTTCGCGCATGCACAGAACAGTTTTATGCTCTGCTCGCAGTAGGGCGGAGCACATTGCACTAGTGTGATCATGGGAAGCCTCTGAGCAGGCGTGCAATTTGAATGTCACTCGGAAGAAGAGGATGTTGGACAGCAAAGAGAGACGTGACGGATGGCGAGGAGAGGTGTGATGAACCAAGCTACAATGTAGCCCATTAGACTGGAAACAGTTAATTATAATACAGGGCGGAACGTTTTTAAAATGTATTCAGTTAGTGTACAGGGGAGTCAGAGCATAATAGCCGCCTTCTTATAATGCAGCATAGGCGCTGCTGGAGATGGTGCTTTTACTTTTACACACTGAAATCTGCCTGTTTGTAAGTGGGCAGGATTTCATCTGCATGAATGTCATCTTAAATATCACTCTGGGTGAACACATATTTGAAGTGACTCTGTCAGGTATTTTTTCAGTAAGATACGAATAGTACCCTTAAATATTGCTCGGGCAGCCCATTCAGAATATGTATTTCTCTTCTGCTTGCAATGAGTCACACAACACAAAAATCACATGAGGGCAGGGCTATGTAGTGATACATAAATATTCATTCCTTGGGGAGTGGGCAGCAGAGAACTCACTGTGATTGACAGATGGAATGAATCTTTTATTTTGAAGTTTACAAAGGATAGAGTGAAGTATAAATAATAGAAATACATGAACAGACAGAGCTTAGAGAAAGGAACTAGAAAATGCTACCAGTTACATGTGGATTTTTGACATGACAAATTCTCTTTTGTGGCACCCTAGAGTCTGGTAGCCACAATGACATTGCCTCTCTCGGGGGTCAGTGTTGTGCTTTGAAGCAAAGAAGGTATCCACACCAGGTAAGCCCAAACACAACACTTTACTGACTCCAGGCCAGAAGAGGGAGCTCTAACCCAGATTCAGGGGTACTTCCTTATAACTCAGGCTGGAGGCGGGGCTAGTCAGTTCAGTTCCTGGAGGACTGTGAGGAGGACCTGTGGACTGGAGCTGTGCCAAGCTCGTCCCAGGTAGAGCAGAGAGACACTGAGTCCCGTTCCCAGGAGGATTGTGACAAGGTCTGGTGGACTGGAGCAAAGTAAGGCTCATACAGGACAGAGACTAGAAAGCTTGAGGGACCCATAGGAGAGGGTCTGAGGAAAGGAGAGGAGAAGGCCTGGGGAGTGGAGCCAGCTGAACGGTTTCACCCCAGTGCAGGGTGCCAGAGGCAGACACAGAGTCCGAGGTTGTGAGGGTACTTCAGGCCCAGCAGCCAAACCCGGAGGGCAGGAGATTCCAAGTCTTCCGGCCACCACAAGGCCCAGAATGCACAGCAGCATTAAAGAGCTAAAGGACAGCAAGGAAAGGAGAATTTCCTGGGAAGGGCTCGAGCCGCCTGCCATACGGGTGAGAGACTCTAGGCAGAAGGAGAGCGGTTCACAGCTCAGCTACAGGCAGCCAGCACCCACCAAGAGTAACGCAACAGGGAGGCCTCAAAACTCACCAGGTGCGGATACCCCCAACTTGCTTCCGAGCAATTCGGATTTCCAACATCTCTTGTAGACAGTGCTTTGGACTGAATCTGCTACTTCTGCCAGTAAAAGTAACGGAGACTACATACTGTCTGCCTGTTGATTATTCCGCTCCCTCAATCCTGCACCCCCAACGGCCTACCACCTCCATAGACCCTACAGGTTGCCCTGGGGACCTGCTCTGCCCATGGAGAGCAAAACCATCACAGCTGCCATCCCATCGTCCACATAGGTCCTGCACCGCAGCATCGGCCCTAATAGCCAACCACGACGTGTAGCGTCACGATAAACTACTCCCTAAACCCATTATCCCCTTTTAACTAGACTGCCTCTCAAACCCAACCCCCAGGGCCACGGAGCTTGCGGGCCTCGGCCCCACTGTGACACCCCCCGGACGCACCATAGCCCACGCTCTAAGTACCCCACGGTTCCGGGGTGCGTCACTTTATTAGGGAGCCATTTAGGATCCAAAAAGATTGGTCTCTTTTTGGTGAACTGAGCCATGAGAGTCTGATCACCAAAAAGAACTGGACTGCCCATCACTAAAGCGCATGTCATTTCATTGAATGACTCCGATCGAATGCTCCAAAGCACTGTTCAATCAAAAGGCTGCAAAAAAATATTCGGGAGTAAACTCTTTAGGAAAAGAAAAACTCTTCCAAAAATTGAGAATTTTCTGAAGCAGTTTCGATCAGAAAATTTGGGAGTTTTGTACACCTCAAAAAAAATTCTGCACATTACCTAAATAAGTGTAATTGAAAGAGCACCTCAACAGCAACCCATAAAATGAACATAATGCACAGCAATGTGAAAACAACTCGCTGTGCACATGTTCCATCTTGTATTACATGTTTTAATCACTTCAGTTATGAAACTCTGAAGAGTTTAAAAAATGTGACGCGCTCAATCTGTGGGCGGTTTCCACGAAAAAGCCGCTCGCTCTCTATATTTGGGAATACATAGTGAAGCTCCTGCAAAAGTGATGAAAAAATTGCTGGCGAAGCCGCGTAAGGAAAATGCAGTTGTTCTGAAGCGGCTTTGCCTGGGAAACTTTGTGAGTGTGGCGGCACCTAAATAACATCTGCAATGTAACACTACTACTCAGAAGCAATGGTGGACACAGATAGAAAAGGGCCCCTGTGCAAAAACAATACATGAGCCCTTTTATAATCCAAGAGCTCCTTATCATAGACAATTCCACCTGCTTTGGATAAAGATATGGGCCCCTTACCTCTTGGGCCCACACAGATTGCACCAATGATATGTCCGCCACTGTCAGAGGTATTTCTCCAGGTTTTAAGCTGTGGTCACATGTGTTATGTGACATTGCACCTAATGGTTTGGCACTGCGACCTGCCATCTTCCGCAACTGCAATAGAGTCACAAATGCTTCCAAATGTGAAGAATTTTCTGTGGCTGTTTGCACATAACTCACTTGCTATAGACTTTAGTGCAAGTCGTGACGGGCCCCAGGGTATGGGGTACTCTGAACCGGGCTATTACTGTCTCTGGGGAGTCACAGGGGTCGAGACCCAGTTCTATAGCCCTGGGTTCGGCTTTAAAAAGGGGGTTATATTTAAGGGAGAATTTTGCCACCCGAGGTATGTGGCTATTGTGGGCCACCGCTGCTGCAGAACCTCCAGGGTGATGGAAGGGCAGCTGGGATGGAATGGCTCTCCACGGGCAGAGCAGCTCCCCGGGGCAGTGAGGGTAGTTTGGGTGTTGGGTGCAGGACGACGGACACAAACAATAGGAAGACTCACTGTTTTGTTGATCACTTTGTCCTTTACTGATGGTAATGGTTAGGAGCAGCTGTCCATGGAGTCCTTGCTGAGAGCAACTTGGGATTTTTCCCACCCAGACGGGTCTTTAGCTCCCTCACTGCGCTCTTTGTGTTGGCTCCTGCCGCTGCATCAGCTATGCTGCCAGCCCTGTCTCTCCCTGCGAAGTGCCGGTATGTCAGGCAACTCAAGCCCCTTCTAACCCTCGTCTTGGGTATCCCTTCCTGAACTCTCTCCATTGCTGTGTCTCTGGGTATGGTGTGGCTGGGAAACCTGGAATTCCCCACCTTCCAGTATTAACTGTCGGGACGTTAGACCCTGCACAGTCTCGGACCCGGTGTCCTTTCTCTACGCCTTCCTCTGGAGTGAGCACGGTGTTGCTTGGCTCCCTAGGTGTGTTCCTGCGACTCTCCTCAGACCCTAGCCTTAGGCCTGGCACCAAGTCAGCGATCCTGGGATAAGCTGAAGCAGCCTCAAGTCCACCAGGATGTCTTTCTCAGTCCACCTAGGAACTGAACTGCTGTACCTAGGAGCTGCTTAGCACAGCTCGATCCTCCAGGTACTCTTCACAGTCCTCTCGGGAACTGTACTAACTGGCTCTGCCCCAGACCAGAATTTATAGGGGAGCTCACCCTGAACCAGGGCTTTGTCTCCCCCTTCTGGCCTAGAGGCAGAAGGTGTTGTGTGTGTGGTTCTCACCTGATGAGAAGACCCTTTTGTTGCTCTCACCGTGACACCACCACCCAAGGGCAGTGATGACAAAGTGGCACTTAGACCCTGGGGTGCCACATTCCCCCTTACTCCATGACTGTGACAACTTTTCAAGAAACATAAACACAAATAGCCAATAACAATTGAAAGTGTACAGTCTTAAAATATACAAATTTACAAAAACCAAGAAAATGTAAAAAGTCAAAAATTCAAAAAGCAGTCACTCCGGTGATTAGTCCTTCCACCAGGGCCGCACCGTCCATTGGACAGTGTGAGCCCTGTCATTCAGGCGGCAGCCGGCAGGGGGAGCGGCAGTGCAGAAGGGGGCGGCGCCTCATGCACGCAGCCTCCCCCTGTCATGGCGCCGGCCGCTCACCCCGCGCGCACCGCAGGTAAGCGGCGCGACCCGGGGAGGGGCACAGAAGGGGCGGCAGCGCTGCCCACGGCTCAACAGCACCCCCCACCCCGGTACTCACGGCCGCGGCCGGCAATGACTGCCGGTGCCGCGGCTCAGGCGGCTCAGGCGGCAGAGGGGGCGGCAGTGCTGGGCTCCACCAGCACCCCCCCCTCCCCCCCGTAATCAGTGCCGCGGCTCAGGCGGCAGAGGGGCTTGGTGCACCCCTGCCTTCCACCTTTGACTAACGATTAATATGTACAAGAATGTCTTTACCATAACCAGTCCAGTGGTATTATAGTCCATATTTTAAAAGTAAAAGTTCAAAAATTTGCAAAAGACTTCATACAGGAAAGTCTCTGTAGGTGCTAAGCTTGGTGGTGGCTAGATTACACATATATATCTTACAAAACAAACATTTTCCCTATGGGCGTCTCGGCTTAGGAGTCCTGGCTTCAATTGTACCATCCCCAAGGAACTTTCTTTTCCTAACTTAATGTGCATGTTCAGTTCCTCCGCCCTTCTGTATACTTTTATTTACATTTCTTTACATTTACTCTAAAACATATATACAACTTTTATTCATATTCCACATTTTAACTTTTATTCATATTCCACATTTTAATCTTTATACCGGGATGGGATCTGACCTTTTCTACTACGCTGCGATCTCCTAAGGTCTGGAGTGTCTACTGCAGGTGTAGTCAATATAATGCTATATGTGGAGGTGTACCTTGTGGGTATCACCGACTCTGAGTGAGATGGTGATCTGGCAGCAGGACTGGCAAGTTCACTGGGAGTAGGAGTCTGTTCTTCCTGTTCTTCCTCCACTGGTGCCATCACTGGTTCTTCCATTCTTGTGGCTTCTTGTTGTACTGCTTCAGGTATTACCACTTGAGGAAACACTAACATCGGTACGATAACAGCTCCATTATAGTTTGTCCAAGTCTTTGGAAAGTCTCAGAGGACTGTATGAAACACATCTTCTTTCTCCGGTTGAGTAGTTACAGGAACTGAGATTTCTGGTGTCTCCAGGGTTTCAAGACACAACTTCAGATGGTCTCTGGATACAACTGATGTTGTCTTCCCTTCATCCTTGCTGACCAAGCACACTTTAGTGTTGTCAAAACTTAATGCCAAGATGGTGTATGGTGTTTCTTCCCATTGGTCATCCATAATAATTTACCAAATTCTGATGACCATTGGGCCATTTTTTTGCATCCAAGATAAATTGCCGAAATGTGAATGAGGCCTAAAACCTAGAGATAATTCCATTCTTGAATACTGTATATTCTGTGATATTTGCATTTGCCCTTTCCATCTCCAGCCCATATGCTGTATGTGCAGATAATACTATACATGACAGTGAGCACGCGTGACTACATATTTTCCATGTCATTTGGCTCTGCACATATCTCAATGGGTAAGCGTGAATTACGTTATATTTAGCCTGCGACATATTGCCCTGCTATAAACAGCGAGCCTTTCTAATCACAGCCACGCTGCTCATTGAACTTTCTAAGTCTGTATTCCAGAAATAGCCATAGTTCAATACCTCCCGACCGGAGAGCGGCTATTAACAGACCCCACTTAGCCCGCAGAGGCTTCTCATTGTTCGCTTCGTTGGGTGTTTTTTTTTTGTATTTTATTTTATTGCCTTGAGAGTTGACTGCTGCCACTTATGTGATCTACAGGCGGCTTTGTTGTTCCAGGGAAGGCTGTGTGTCAAATCTGTCAAAATCCAAACGCAAATGTAACCCAATCGATACAGCAAACACGATTTCAGCTGCCATAAAACAGTAAACTACGATTGTTAAACAAAAGCCAAAGGGACAGGAGGAGCTCATTATTTTTTTTCACTTAATTTCCATAAAAGAAATGAGGTTATTAATTTAGTTCTTATAGAATATTAATGAATAATGTTGTATGAAGATATACAATTCTTTACTGGCATATGGTCATGGCTTTAATGCTGTAGAAGCTGTGTATGGAACAGCAGCGCAAAGTATGTAAGTATGTACGGAAGTTGATTGTTCAGCGGAGAGTAGGTACTATTGACATGAATTTTCTCACCACATGTCGGTAACAGCCCATCCAGTCCACACAGGCAAAGAAACCAAAGCATAAATGTCCATAAAAAAAGTTGTGTAATAATGACAAATGAAAAAGCATTCAACACATGAAGAAAGGGAGATGCAAAAAGCTATGGAACGTCTCGACACCAGCTGAAATCTATCATTAATTAGAAAGCAATTCGGCTACTTTGAGAAAAATAATATCAGCTGGTTCAACGGATAACCTATGTAAAGGTGTTTCATTATCAAGATACCGCTCAAGAAACATGTCATGATGGAGAAAACAAGTGAGCTGACTCAAGACCCTCACAATTGTAACGCCGGTGTGTTTGTCCATTGTTTTTCCGGCGTTACTTTTCATGCTAGTAGCACTGTCCCTGTTGCTCCTTCCTCTTATCCTGATGTGATACCGTTGTCTGTTACCTTTAAGGATGCTACTCGGTTCCTTGCTGTGCTGCGTAGCCGTCCGCGTGTTGTAAGGTCCTCTGCTGAGCTGCAGACTATCTACAAGTTTGGTCCCTGGCTGCTCTGTTGCAGAGCCATCCACATGTTGCAAGGTCTTTTGCTGTGTGGTACGACTTAACTACATGTGATCTGCTCTCAGCCGCTGCACACGTGCCCTAGGCCTGGTGCCCTAGGCCTCAGTCCCTGTGCATGCTGGTTCCAGTTTGTGCGTAGTGTGGCGCTCCTATGGCAAGGCACCACAGGAAGGTACTGCACCCCAATTAAAGGTGTGGTGCCTCCGTAACTGTGGACGTCGGGAATCTTCAGAGTCTGCACCCCAACACCCATACACAGGCCACTTTAATACAGGGGACTGATATTCAGTAGGTCCCAGGGGGTGAAGCCTAGAGAGCGGGATACGGGGAGTGACAGCACAGTCAGACAGTTGGTGTGAGAGAGCAAGGAAAGAAGACGCAGGAGACCCTGCGGCTACAGTGGAGGGCACCTCTTAGGAGAGGGGTGACCCAGGCTTGGAAGGGGGTTTACCCAGGACTTGTGGGAGCCAGCTGGGGACCCAGGTCGACACCAACATACCGGAGCCGAAGTAGATAGATGCATGGTACAACGCTAACTACAGACCGGCAAACTGAGTGCCCGACATACACAGGGAGCCGAAGCACCCCTAAAGCAGCCCAACATCGGTCCCACAGCTGGGTTCACGACACTGACAAGTCAGAGGCTTTAGGTAACAGACCCCGAGGACTAGAGACTTGGCTCAAGAGGGGCAAATAGAGACAGAGCAAGAGAGTACCAGGACCACGAGAGCCATATTGAAGGCATCACTGTCAGACTCCGGAGAAACCTTCACGATCTGCGGTTACAATACCCGTAAATCCAGTATGTACCGTGTACCTGTTTCCATCTGGTGCAAGTAAAGAACCATTTGAGCTGACGTGGTGTCTGTTCTCCTTTTATTCGGTGCCTGGAGGGCTACAGCAACATCACCGGAGGTGAGGACTACTACTCCCCTCATTCACCCCGCTGCCCTGAGGTAAAGCTCCATCTGTGGGGAGCTGCACTACCAAAGCTGCATTCCCATCACCTCAGCGGCCGGCAGCAGCGCTGGTAACCCTATTACCAGGTACCACAGGTGGTGTCACGATACCATTTCCCCCATCATCATCACCCCCAACCCCGCCACTGAGGGTCCAGGGCAAGGAACCGGGAACCGACCAGCCGTGATCCCCCACCGAAGCAACCACCTGTCCCAGTATCCAAGTACCCCCTACCCTGTCGACCGACTCACGTAGCATGCACACCTCTACACCTTACTTGCTTTTATAGTGGTGGTGTGTGTGTGTGTGTGTGTGTGTGCATCTTGAATTGGTGTCTCCAGCCCCAGTTCCTCTTCCTTGTTGGGCATCGTCGGTGCTTCACATTAGATTTGCAAACCTCACCATGTGTGTTGGTCCAGCTGGCTGCTCCTGGTCTGCCTTTGATTCCAGCTCTAGTCCTGCCAGCAACCAGTTCTTATAGCTGATGTCTGCCTGTCCTTGTCCCTGGACCCATCCTTTCCATGTGTCTTCCCTTGTACCAGCCTCCCTGTCTTATTTCTGGAATCCTGCGGTGTCATATACCTGAAGTCCTGCTGTGCCTTGTACATGAAGTCTGTGAGTTTCCTGTATTCTGAGTCCTGTGAATAAACCTCTGTTCATCTCTTGAACTTGGAGTCCGGTGTTCCTGGTATGTTCATACAATTATTGCTTTGCTCACAGCACCCAGCTACGGTCCACTCCTGCTGTGCCTGTGTCACTCAGTTTCAGTCTGTGCCTGCTGTGCTTGCACTATTCTGCTTTACTTACACTACCCAGCTTTCGTCCTCTCCTGTTGTGCCTTGTCATCTATTTCTGGTCTGCTACTGATATGCCTGCTCCATTCTGCTTGGGTCCATTCCAGTAAATATCCAAATGTCCAATATCTGATGACCTTTGTCTGGTGCTTGAAGCCATGTCCAATGTCTGGTATCTGATGACTTCTACCTGGTGCTTGCAGCTGTGTCCAATTGTCCAGTATCTGATGATCTATGCCTGATGCTTTAAGCCATGTCAGTTGTCCAGTATTTGACAACCTCTGCCTGGAGCCATGTCCAATGTCCAGTATCTGACGTACTGCCAATGTTCTGATGTCCTGCCTGTGTCCTGAGTTCCAGTCCGTACCTAGCCTGTGTGATGATGTTCCACATGTGTCCAGATAATCAGCCTGGATCCTGGTGTCCACCTAGAGGTGAAGTCTGTCTGAGATAACCTTCCTGCCATGCCATCATCTGATGACATCTGCCTGAGGTCGGTGTCTGATGTTCTCCTGCTGTGCCACTGCTGCTTCTTAAGCCTGTGTCACAGGTCCTCCCGATATGCCCGTTCCAGATGACCCTGTGACAACATCAACCTAAGATGACCTCCCTGCCATGCCATCACTTGACGATGTCTGCCTGAAGTCGGTTGACTCACCGCGGCCGGCTGACTCCGGTTTAGACAGGCGATTCTTCTCCTTCCTTGTCACGGGTGGACCGCGCCTGCCGGTAGTGGGGCCCGGTGTAGTGCAGATCAAAAGTGAGGACGTCTTTGTGGAACAGATTAAAAGGGGGTTTAATTTGTTTTATTCGTGACGCCACCTATGAGTAGTTCGGTAAGGGCTACCGACGCTGCGGAACCCCCGGGGGATGGACAGCAGCAAGATGTTACGCTCCCCACAGGCTGAGCGGTGATCCCCGGAGGCTGGAGCTGCTCAAGATGTTGTGCGGCAGCTGCGGTTACCTTGTTGTGCGGACGGACAGTTCATAAGGAAACACAGACACAGAAAATCTCTATAACGGGTCTTTACTGTAACCAGCAGGCAATACATGGTATACAGTGGTTGAGTAGTAGACCGGGTGGACTCAGCAGTGATAGTGTCCCTCAGAGATCCGCAGTGTTCCTCCATTCTACCTACTTAGTTTCTCTTGCCAGTGTCGCCCAGGAATACCAGGTCGGGTACGGGGAGGCTGCTTCAATGCCCTATCCATGATGTACGTTCTGGATGTTTTGGGGAGCCTTGGATCCCTCAGTGGGTACACCGCTGGTTAGACGACTGGAAAACTGGCTGGTGGTGGGGTGCTCCTGTAAAGCTGATCCTCCACTCTTCTGGTTCGCGTGGCAGAGGTGAACTGCTGCCAGCTTCGGTACCAGTGAACCGGCTGTGAGTTGTGGGCACGGGAGTCTTTTGGGAACCCGTGTAGATATGCCCAGTCCCGGTGGTTAAGGCCTCAGGTGCTGACACCCGACCGGTGACGGCCCAGGGGCCCGCACTGGGTGCGGAGCCCCCGCTCCTCTCCAAGTTCAAGTCCTCAGACTCTGTCCTATCTCGAGGGTTCTAGGTTCTAGATCTCTCCTCTCGATTGTTGTGTTCTATTACACTACCCTAACACTCCACCCACCAGGACCTATGATTGGTCCCCTGTTCTAGGTGTTGCATGTTGGGTTGGATCTCCAAGTTAACTATTTCATTGCTGAGTCAGAGGATATTGCGGCTGCATTTGTGGCTGCAATACCCTCCTGTGACGCACTCGTTGCGGGGCGCCACACGGTCTTCAGTGCTCTTCTATGCCTGTGCTACACGTGAGGCATATGCATATTGGCCTTCCTGCTGTGCTCGTGCGAGATTACTCCAACCTTAGTGTCCCTCTTACCTGATAACCAGAATCCGGAGCCATACATTGTTGAACTTCACCTTTTGCCTTGTATCTAGTCACTCTGTCTTTGAACTTGTTATTAGTAAACTTTGTGTTCCTTACTAGTGATGAGCGAGCACTAAAATGCTCGGGTGCTCGGTGCTCTGGCCGAGCATCTCAAGATACTCGTGTACTCGGCCGAGCACCGAGCCCAATGTAAGTCAATGAGTGACAGGCTCCGCCCACAGACTTCCAGTTATAAAACGAGTAAATCCGGAAAAGGGCAGGAGGGTGGGCTTTTTCAAATCGCCGCAGCATAGAACACCTCGCTGTGGCCCCCAGAGGGATCCTATCGATTAATCTGCTCCCTGTATGGTGCCAGCTCACTGTGTGCACTGAAGGGAGCAGTGTATGTGTCTCAGATCGCTATTTATTACCGAGCGGTCCGAGCATCTCGGCAGTACTCGGTGCTCGCCGAGCACCCCGAGTACCGAGATACTCGTGCGAGTACCGAGTCGCACAGAGCATACTCGCTCATCACTATTCCTTACCTGAAGTCATATGGTGTCTTGAAGTCTTCACATGTGTATCACCTTACTCATCTGCCACAGGCACCGATTGCTGCCCTTCCTTAGTCCGGGTAGGCCCAGGTCCCCACTGTGGTCCACTGGGTCCACTCTCCCCCTTGGACACCCTGTGTTGCCGTTGGCCTGGCAGCACGTGAGTATAACACTCATATCGTAGCAATATAGTGATCGTATTGGTGACAGAACTACTGAATTTTCCAGATAGCACTGAAGGTTCCATAATTCAAAAGTGTAAAGAGCGTCATGTTACCATAAACCACCTATGACTGGGAGCTCTACACAACACAGAAGAGTGGAAAGAATTATCAGAACAGTTGTCCAAAAACCAAGGACACCTATGGAGATCTACAGAAAGTCCTGGAATCAGCAGGTACAATTGTTTCAAAGAAAACAATTAGTAATGCCCTCCCTCCCTATGGCCTGTATGCACGCTCCTGTATGCACACTCCTGTATGTACGCTCCTGTATGTACGCTCCTGTATGTACGCTCCTGTATGCACCCTCCTGTATGCACACTCCTGTATGCACGCTCCTGTATGCACGCTCCTGTATGCACACTCCTGTATGCACGCTCCTGTATGCACGCTCCTGTATGCACGCTCCTGTATGCACGCTCCTGTATGTACGCTCCTGTATGCACGCTCCTGTATGCACGCTCCTGTATGCACACTCCTGTATGCACACTCCTGTATGCACGCTCCTGTATGCACGCTCCTGTATGGATGCTCCTGTATGCACGCTCCTGTACTCCTGTATGCACACTCCTGTATGCACGCTCCTGTATGCACGCTCCTGTACTCCTGTATGCACGCTCCTGTATGCACGTTCCTGTATGCACGCTCCTGTATGCACGCTCCTGTATGCACGCTCCTGTATGCACGCTCCTGTATGTACGCTCCTGTATACACACTCCTGTATGCACGCTCCTGTATGCACGCTCCTGTATGCACACTCCTGTATGCACGCTCCTGTATGCACGCTCCTGTATTCACGCTCCTGTATGTACGCTCCTGTATGTACGCTCCTGTATGCACGCTCCTGTATGTACGCTCCTGTATGCACACTCCTGTATGTACGGTCCTGTATGCACACTCCTGTATGCACGCTCCTATATGCACGCTCCTGTATGCACGCTCCTGTATGCACCGCTCCTGTATACACGCTCCTGTATGCACGCTCCTGTATGGACGCTCCTGTATGGACGCTCCTGTATGCACGTTCCTGTATGCACGCTCCTGTATGAACGCTCCTGTATGCACGCTCCTGTATGGACGCTCACCACGCAAGACTCCGTTGCTGAACAAAAAGCAGGTTCAAGTACGTTTAAAGCTTGTTCAGCAACATTCATATAAGTCTGTGAAATACTGGAAGAATATAGTCTGGACACCAAAATTGAACTCTTTGGATGCCATAATACACACCATGTTTGGAGGCCAAAAGACAATCACCCCTAAAACACCAACAGTGAAGTGTGCAGGTGGATACATCATGATGTGGGTCTGTTTTCCAACATATGACACTGGCAAACTTACTATAAGTAGTATAAGGCAGTCCTGATAAAAACCTGTTGCACTCTACCAGGAAGATGAATATGAAGCAAGGATGGTCATTTCACAAGACGATGATCCCAAACACACAGCCGAGGAAACTCTCAACTGGTTTCAGAGAAAGAAAATAAATCATCTAGAATGTCCGAGCCGACCACTGGAGCTGAATCCAATAGTAGGAATAAAGCTCAGAGATTACAGAAGGATCCACAGGACCTGCAGGAGGTGAAGAGTGTTTGTGTGGAAGAATGGACAAAATCCACCAGAGCAATGCAGGGACTAGTGTCTCCCTACAGGAGGCGTCTGGAGCTTCATCACCAACAAAGGTTTATGTACAAAATATTAAATACATTTTTGTAACATGTTCAATACTTTTGCCCTGTGTCATTTCTCATTATTATGGTACCTTTACACGCCGCGACGGCAGGCTGGATACATCGCGCTACTTCACGTGCACGAGCACGCCCGAACGGCTACAAACGGTCAACGCACTCTCTTTACACGCCGCCATAAGGTGCGCTACGCCACGCTACATCTATAGCTAGCTACATCGCCGGGTGTCTCAAGTAGCCAGCTGTAGCGTAGCGTACCATGTTTACACAGCGCTACAATAAGCTACTATGGGCGGACCTGGTACAGCAGGGATAGCACATAGGCGTGCAACAATCTTGGATTACGAGCCGTCCGTACGATGATAGGACAGCGCAATAACATCATGATTGGGCAGGCATCGCAGGAGGCTGGTTAATACAGCACGCTCGAGTAATTGTGTAGTGTGACTGGTCAGCTCCTTAAATATCCCGCCCTATGCTGCGACTACCAATCATAAAGCAGGAGCGACCTCCAATGATCGCAGATGGGGCGCGGTAACATGGCGACTGTGTCACGCCTTAGATACATGGCAGCCACATCGCCGGGTGTCCAGAGTTGCCTTCCGTTGCTTCTTTACACGCCGATACAGCTCGCTACCATCGGCGATGTTGCCTTAAGTTTATGAGCAGAGACCATAAACAGATGTATCTGTCGCCGGCTGTAGCGTCGCCTCTTCAGACGCCGCTACTACAGGCGATATGGACGCTACAAGCTACAATTGTAGCTTGTAGCGCGATGTATCCAGCCTGCCGTCGCGGCGTGTAAAGGTACCATTACACATAATTTATGGATTTATGGACATCTATGGTTTGATTTCTTTGCCTTTGTGGATTGGATGGGTTGTTACCGACATCTGGTGAGAAATTCAAGTCAATGGCATCTTTACAAATATAATTACTTAGAAAATTGGTGACAGGTTCTATACTTATTTCGCCCGCTGTACTCACATCTGCATTTTTTAACTCTAGAGATAAGTCAATTGTTAATGCTGGGCTACACCAGGATAGTGTATATATGCTTCAGGCCACTGTCAGTCCCGAAATAATCTGAGCAGCTGTCATGGCCAACTTGATTTTAGTTTCCTATGGCATTAGGGACAAATATGCTCTTCTCACAAAGGCAAGGGTAGATTAGAAAAGAGATTTTTTTCCTCACTGAAGTGTAATTATCATGTGGGATTTTAGGTGCTTTCATAAAATGAAAGTATATACTGGTAGCAAAAAGAAAGCAGTTTGAGACAGTGATCAGATCTGCATCGAAACGTCAGTCACAGCTTTTGTCAAAATGATGGACAGACCGACATAAAACTGTCACGTGTTGACTGCTTTTCAGTCCATGTGAAATGCTGCTGAGATTTAAATCACAGTTTAATCTCTACATGGACCATGAGTGGTGAAGACGTACGAGTGTCGTGCTGGTTCTTGCTGCTGTTACATTCCCTATAGGAGTTGCTGTGTTTTCCCGGTCCGTGGGTGGAGGTAGGGGCTCTTAGCCTAGGGTTTATGAAGAGCATAGGGCAAGGGTGGCAACCCAGACCTCCTCACCTTCAGAGGGAACTCTGGGAGTAGGGTATCCTAGGTACCCTAGCCTAAGGGTCAGACTTGCACCCTTAAATGCCTTTAGCTCTTTTAACCATCTTGCTTCCTGATTCTCTACTGTTATACCATCTCTGTCAGGTCCTCTGGCCACGAGCAGTTCTAGGGGGGGCACTGTTTTGCAGTTCGCCTTAGGCAGCACAGAGGTCAGGTTCACCCTTGGTTCCAATATCGCTTCGATTTTTAAAAACCGTCCTATTGCACCCTTATTCGTAAGCTTGAGCAATGGGTTTGGCTTAAAATGGGTGTGGTTTTAAAATGGGTATGGCTTTAAAATGGGCGTAGTTTCCCTACACCCAAAGACAGAACCTATTGTTAAAAATTTGAATCCCATGCCTGGCCTGAGGCTTATGCATGTGGCCTTTCTGCTATGCTCGTGCGAGATTACTCCAACCTTAGTGTCCCTCTTACCTGATATCTGGAATTGGGAGCCATACATTGTTGAACTTCACCTTTTGCCTTGTATCTAGTGACTCTGTCTTTGAACTTTGTATTAGTAAACTTTGTGTTCCTTACCTGAAGTCGAACGGTGTCTGGAAGTCTTGACATGTGTACCTCCTTAGTCCAGGTAGACCCAGGTCCCCACTGGGTTCACTCTCCCCCTTGGACTCCCTGTGTTGCCGTTGGCCCGTTTATGAGGAGCATAGGGCAAGGGTGGCAAACCAGACCTCCTCACCTTCAGAGGGACCTCTGGGAGCAGGGTATCCTAGGGACCCTAGTCTAAGGGTCAGACTTGCTCCTTAAATGCCTTTAGCTCTTTTAACCATCTTGTTTCCTGAGTCCCTACCATCTCTGTCAGGTCCTCTGGCCACGAGCAGTTCTGTGCACAAATCTATAATCTCTACCCAACAGTCCCTCTATGAAGTAGCATCCATCAACAGATCTTTAATTTTTGTTTAATTGTAAAGACCATTTATGAGATGGTAATTAGCGCTTTGATTAGTCGAGGGGGTATTAGTTCTCCAACTAGTCGGTCCATTAGACATGCTATTATGCTCCTGTGGGTGTGATAACATACTTTAGAAAAGATGGTGTCTATGCCAGCATACAGATGGCTTTGTACCGCTCAGTACTGAGCTTCTCTGATGCCAGGTGTTGGCTTCCCGGCTTCAGAGAGACATAGTGCACATGACCGGAAGAGCAGATGGCTTCTTATCATGTGCAGTGAGCTTCTCGAAGACGGGAAGCCTACACCTAGCATCAGAGAAGCCCAATGATGATGGAGTACAAAGCCGTACACATGCAAGTATGTTATCACACCCACAAGAGCATAATAGCATGCCTAATGGACCGACTAGTCGGGGGAACTAATGCCCCCTGGACTGGTCAAAGCCTTAAATAGCATCTCGTAAACTGTCTTTAGAAATATTGATGGTATATCCAGGGCTTATGGATGCTACTATATAAAGGGACTGTTAGGCCGAGATTATAGGTTTGTGCACAGAAGTGCTTGTGGTTCTTGGTGCCTAGGGGACCTGACGGGTTCTCTTTATTAGTGGTGATTCTTATGTAGGGGATAAACTGTTTTATTTTTGGTGATATTGCAGTGATTCTACAAAGTTTGTGAACCCTATCGAATTTTCCATATTTCCTAAAAGTAGATAAAGAACCCAATCAAACAAATGAATAACACATATTAGTCTTGGTCATTTTTTACTTGAGGAAAATAATCCACTGTTACTTGTCTATGAGTGATAACAGTATGTAAAGCATTATTTTCAGTATCTGGTGTTGCCCACTTGTACAGCAGAAATTATATACACGAGGGGGAGACCTGTCAATCACCCGGAGCTGGGAGAAGCCAGTCAGCAATGGTCCGCGGTCCCATCTTTAAACATAAACCTCTATTTCTAAACAAAAATCTCTATTTTGACTTGTCGGGATGGTGTTTACCAGGTCGAAGACGGGCAGTAATGTTCTTTTGGAGAACAGTAGTTTTATCCTTACATCATACCATGGTAACCATTGTTGTTCAGTGTCCTCCCGGTGGTGGGACTTATGAACATTAACATTAGCCCATGTGAGGAGGCCTTTAGTTGTTTAGAGGTTACCTTGGGTTCCTTTGTGACCCTAAGAACCATTTTCATCTTTCTTATGGAATAATCCTTGTTGGTTGACTATTCCTGGAGAGGATAATAATCGTTTTGAATTTCCTCCATTTATATGTAACAACCAGAATGCCAATTGAATGTGTAGTGAGATACAGTGCTGCTATGAAGGACTCCGATCACAATATGATCATAAACCAACTTATCTTTAGAACTTGCACAAAGATAAGAATACCGTAGTTCACTTCTCAGCAAGATATAGGTCACAAACCATAACATACAATCTGAGAAACCCCTAAGTGCCAGCTTCACGGACAGGAGGAGAACTACCCCCAGACTATGCCACTCCCTCCCTTATCCAATACAGGGCCTACCCGGGTTTCTACCATGACCATGGCACATGGTTCACTCAGGTATACAATCGTACATCACTAATCACTTAAACCAATATTTACACAGTGCGCTGTCTCTCCCCTTTGCGAACGCTCAGAGTGGGCACCCTGAATAACCACCTGCAAACAGTAGTTCAGTAAAACTGAACTTGCTACATTGACTTCCGGAACTAGCCCCGATTACGCAGTCACAAACTCATTGGATTAAAGTTCTCCATGTGGCCTTAGTACACTTCCGCTCACACTCAGCTCTCTGGGCCCCCTCTGACACTCTCAGGCCAGGGTTACGACATGATCGAGCCTACCTCCTCTGAAGACTCTGACTCATCTCCATCTAGCTCCATGTCTTTGGGATCCAAGACCAGCAGCTTCCATGATGCTGCATAGCTGAAATCATGACCTCCGGGAACTCCATGTGTGGTGAAGATTAGACTTTGATAGATGCCAGATCCCCGACCCCACATCTCATTGATTGAAGCCTCCAGACTCTCAAACTTGACATTAAATAATTTTTCCCATTCTAAAAGATTACAAAATCTAATATATTTGACTCCTTTGTTTGATATGGTAATCTTTATCTTGTTTAACGATCTGATGTAGTTTTAGGTGAAATATATGTAGAAATATCAGAAATTCAGAAGGGTTCACAAACTTTAAAGCACCAGTGTAATTGCATGAGAGAGGTGAGTGCCATCACCTGTATTTTAGGGCCCTGCTTAGTTGTGGAGCCTCAGAATAGCATTTATGTCCGTAGTAATAAATATAGCCCGGTAATCCCTGTTTGGTTTCCCCGCCAGTGATAAGTGCCTTACTCCAGCCCTTGTTCAAATATTTGTGAAGTTTAATCTGTCAGGGGGCCACAGAGAGCGCTTCAAAGTCTTGCAGGATTTACAAGATTAGATTTACACATCTCCACAGTTAGGTTTGTGATGCCCATCGTAGTGCCCACTTAACCTAATAATTCCTAGGATCAAACCAGGATCTTGTATGAGGCCATCATTGGGTTCAGAGAAAGGTTCGATTTACATTGAGATTTCTTCAGGAGAATTTTAGAGAAAATGCACCCAAAAAAGGGCCATCCCACTGGATTAAAAGGCAGGTGGTCCACGCCATGGCTGAGCTGTCATGGCTGAACTATGTGTGTGCACACATCTTTGCATGTGTGTACTGAAGTGTACCATTGCATTCCCATGTGGCCAAACACATCATAATGGACATGGACACACAGTCATGGCATACAGTGTGGGGCAAAGGCCTGGACCTGTGTACTGGACATTAGCACACAATGCTGCACGGACCCATCTACACCATGTAACGTATCACACACCTCTGTGCACAGCATAAAGCTATGTGCAACTGCCCTGTATAGAAAAGTAACAACACACACAGGTTTTTGTTTTTTTTTTGTTTTGTAATTAAAGTTTTTGTGCACAAACACACACAAAACATTTAGAACACAAGTGCCAACATGACACAAATAAATACAAATAGCAGAAATGGCTATACCCAAACTTTGCAGAGTAGTGAAACCAAAACCTCAAAACTAACTAACTAACTAACTAATATGTAAACTCCCCCCCCCCCCCCCAAAAAAAAAATGAAACCATAATCCTCCTGGTGCAGCCACCCTGGTGACTCCACCCTCCTTCTCATGTTGTTGCCTCACAACACCAGCCACCCTACACCTGTTGGTGCTGCCAGGCCACTGCCCCAGGGCGATAAAAGTAGGAGCAGCATGCGTCTCTGCTGTTCCTGAATAAGCAAAAAGATCCAGCGGAGAATTTCCGGAATGCTTATTTATTCGCTATACAAAACCTCCATAAAACAGCGGGGTGTGCATCAAGCCTTGGCTTGATGCACACCCCGCTGTTTTATGGAGGTTTTGTATAGCGAATAAATAATCATTCCGGAAATTCTCCGCTGGATCTTTTTCCTTATTCTGATTATCGTGCCCGATACCAGGGCGGTTTCCGTGCGGATTATAACTCCAGGACGTGACAGAACGGAATCATACCGGTGAGCTGCCTTCCCTACCCTTTTCCCACTGTAACTCTGCTGTTCCTGGCCTCATGCTGACTCAGACCGTGGCTCAGCGGCTGGAGTGACTCCACACCATGGTCGATAGCACGCCAATCCCCGGGACGGAGCTCCCCTGTTGTTGGGTCCACAGAATCCACATAACTTGCTGGCGTGTATGATGACCGATCCCTAAGATGCAGGAAGTTATGCAGCACACAGCAGGCCAGCATTACCACATCAATAGATTCCAGTTTCATATGCAAAGGCGTATGAAACACGTGGGATCTATTGGCCATGATCCCGAGCGCATTTTCGACCACACGGCTAGCCCGGGATAGCCGGTAAGAAAATGCACTGCTCAGAAGTAAACGTCCTCTGGGGATATGACTGTAGTAGGTGAGCCTGAAGTGGGAAGGCTTCATCCCCCACAAACACAAAGTTGAGGTGACCGGTTGTCTCATCATTTGAGGGCAAGTTCAGCCCACCTCTACTTAGATCTTGGGCCAAGGAGCAGTGTGCAAACACACCCCCATCTGAGACACGCCCGTTCATGCCACGTAGAGGAACTCATAGTGAGCAGCCACCAGGGCCATGAGGACCACGCTAAAATATCCTTTTCAATTATTATACAAGGACCCTGTGTTGGGTGGTTTTGTGATCCTCACGTGCTTACCATCCAATGCACCATCGCAGTTTGGAAATTACCATCGTTCCTCAAAACCTCTGACAACATCCATCCATCCTGCTGGGGTTGTTGGAAACTGCACATAGTATGGCGGCAGACTACTCCAGATGGCCTCACACATCTCGGGGATCAGGCGGCTCAGCAGGGTCAGTGACACACGTGAAGTGTATTGCAGGTCTGTCCTCGAACGACCTGTTACCAGGAACCTCAAAGTTACAGCCAAGCGATCCTCAGGTGGCACAGCTCGACGCATCAAAGTGTCCTGTCGGGCTATCAATGGCATTATGCGTTCCAAGAGAAATGTGAAAGAGTCCTCGGACATACGGAGATAATTCCTGAAATCATGCGGACTCCTATCCTCCACCTGATGCAGCAGCGCATGTGACTCAGGTCGTCCTATTGCCGAAGCCAGTCCCGAGCCGACACACGCCCTGGTCTGTGAGGCCGCAACCTCTCAGCTCTCTCCTCCAGTCACAAGTCCTCTTCCACCAATGCAAGAGCCATGATAAGATCTCCATCAGTACCAACCTCCGCAAAAGGAACAAAACAAGACTTTTATCAAAAGAACACGTTATCAGGCATCAAAAGTCACCACTACCTCCTTCCCTACACATCTCCTAGCCAGTTAACCACATCCTACCAGACACTGGTCATATGGGCACCCTCATACGTATTTGGTACCATTCAATGGTCACAAACAACATTACACTGCCTCACAACAACATCTGTTATCACTACACCCATGGGCCTCCTCCACAACTATATCTCCATCGTCCAAATTGTGACATCATTACCATACCCCCATATAGCTGCCCCTAATGTATATGTACTACCACAAGGCCTAGGAAAATACAAAGCTCAACCACACAGACAGATGCTTAGGGACAAATAAATAAAAGAACATGCTAAACCTACCAGAGCCATGTGCTACTCACAAATCATCATCCCACGCCGCTGACAATCACATAGTCATCATGTCCAACAAACATCCCTGTGGTGGTGATAAGGCCGGATGTTCACAGTCAGACATTCCCAAGCCACATGGGCCACTCCACATCTCAGTATGGCCAGATGAATTCCATTCAGTGTGGTAATGTGGACACATTTGATATGTGTGACTAAACTAACCACAGAGGCCTCCTTGGTACATGATCCTGTATGGCGAAGGCAAAATGGATTGTCAATGAGGAGGGTGTTTTGTGGCAACGAAAGCCATCCATCCATTTGGCGGCACAGAATAGCTCCATCAAACACATCATTCCAAGCAAAATACACCAGGACTTGGGCGTCTGCTACAGTACACAATAACGATCCGTAGTGCAAAGAAGGATCAAACGCTATACACAGCCATATCACTAATCATGTGTGAACATCAGTACTTACTTAATGACTCTGGGCAGCAAGCATGCCGTAACACTGTCGTAAGCGGTTTTTATGTGGTAACCATCCAATCACAGAGCATCTGTGTCATCTAATTCACGTAGCCGCCTGGGCGTGTGAGTACTGATTTGTCATGCTGTGTATAAAATTGGGGCCAGCTGGTCCACCACCCATGCTCCTACTTCAATGTGCATTGTTCTAGTAGCGTCTCATCCCCAGAACTCTGTTGGACAGACGGTAAGTCGGTGGATATGCTATTGTGCTTCTCATGTATGTCTATTATTGTCGGCTTCCCAACCATATTTTGCGACATGTATGGCCGGGTTCAGTGGAGCTTCATGTAGCATCATATATATGTGTGGTTTGCGACGCCTACACATCGTTAACCACCTCCGTGTCCTGTTGCACACATAATGATCCTTGCGACCAAAGATATGACAATGTGTCCTATAGCACTACATCGTTACATAAATATGTGTAGAGGTCCTTCCTGTGTCAACATTTTGTGTGGGACGCCATGTGTGCCATTTCAACATGATCCAGCTTTGTTAATTTGCTTGGCCAGGGCCAAACCACATATGCCCAGTGTCATGTGCAGCATGTCACATCTGTGTACACATATAAAGCCCAGTAATGCTTCTGCACACACAAGCTAACTACCAGACCACCTGTCCTTGCTAGTGCTAGACATGGATTGGCCACACAGAGTAGGGTGTGAACTGATATGTACATGTATGTGTTTGGGTAATACAGTATGTTTTGTTTTGGCAGATGGCTACGAGTCCTGAATTTGTGCGTGACCTGCTAGCCATATACCAGGACCATGAATGCCTGTGGCGTTGCCGGACTACAAGAATCGGGAGGCGAGGGATGTGGCCTACGGGCACCTTGTTGAGCTGGCCAACTGTCTCTACCAGAGTAAGACCTGGACGGTGCCAATGGTTGTGTAGAAAATCAAGCGTCTGAACACCGTGTTCACCAAGGCCCATAACAAGTGGATGGAGGCTCGGTCCGGGGCTGGAGCTGAGGAGGTCCCTAAGCCACGTCTGTGGTATTATGAACCCCTCACCTTCACCCTGGGCCAGGAGGCTCCTCGGCCAATACGGTGCAGCAGGCGCCTTGCCCAACCATCTTCGGCCACATCCCAAGAGCCTGCCCCGTCACAGGAGGTGCGTAATAGTGGTTTTGCTACCTATGTACACACCTTGTTGGGTGCACCGATATGTGGGTTTGTGCACATGTAGAAGGCACAACATGTTATTCTTTCACCATTCTTCTTCTGTGTGTTCTGCTGTGTGTTGCCTCGTGGCTGTTGGCACTGATTGTGCTGTCTTATGTTGGGTCACTTGCCATATCAATTTGGAGCATCAGGTGAGTACAGAGCACTGCTCTATTTCTTTCTTCATCTCTGTTTCCAACCCTGCTACTGTTCATTTTGGTGTTTTGCATGCTCAGATATGCGCAATGCTGTGCTGGGTGGTTGCTTGTGGTAATTGATGTCAGTACATTGCTACTCTTGTTAATTATTGTTTATTCTATGTTTGATTTACAGCCCCCTCGGGAGTCTGGCTCCATTGCCGAGAACCCACCCGCTGGCCAGGCTCAACCATCAACATCTTCTGGGGAGCCGGAGCCTGATCGCATTGGTGGGGGGGCCGTGCCCAGGGCCCAGCTCAGGAATCCAACGGCGACGTTCTCCTGCCCCACCCAACACTGAGCTGGGTACCTGGGCAAAACGTGTGCTGTTGGACCGAGAGAGGACCCCCGCCACTTCGATTGGGCACATAGCCAGTGAGTGGGGGTGTAGAATGGAGCTGGAACAACGTGCCGTCGCCGAGAGGGCCATCATTCGGGTCCTGGAAGCGGGCGTTGATCTGGCACTGAGATAAGGTGGCTACATTGCCACATCCCCAGTGCTCCCTGCACCCCGACAACCCATGGCTAGAGGTAGCCAAAGTCAGATACTCCCATGTCCCCCACGAAGACAACAACCCAGAAGTGCCCCCAATGTGTGAGAGTACGTGGATGAGGGGGAGGAGCCATTGTCTGATTCAGCAGAGGACGAAGATGCAAGACGCTACTAGGCAATGCACTACATTGCGTGAAGGACTGTTGATGTCTTTTTTTTGCAAAAACCAAGTGTTTTCTTTAATTGTCTTTTTAGTAATAAACCAGACTTTGTTTTCCCATACCTACGTCCACATATGTGTCTGGTTCTGCAGTATGGTTGTGTGTGTAGTGTGTTGTGGGTGTAATGGTGATGTTTCTATGGCAGAAGGAGAGCCCTCATGTCCACAAGAACATAGTTGGGTCATTGTAGCAGACAAGAGCCTATCCCTAGGTGACATGAGTGAGTATGGGGAGATTAGGAGTCTTCTGTGGCCGACATAGGTGAGTCTGTTTGTGTGTGTTTGTGAATGTGGGTGTGATATTGGAGACAGTGATGTAAAATAAGGCTTCATCTGTGGTCCAATGGTACAGTATGGTTAGGTCTTTATCATGTCACACTGCACACCTACGCAAAGTCATTAGCCATGTGTTGTGTTTAACAAGTTAACCAGGCCAAGGTGTCCCTGTGCAGAGACAAGGGATCACACAGTATATTTTGGTTCAAGAACATTTATTTTGTGTAGGTTTTTGGTAAAAGATGTTTTTTCAGATTAGTAGCAGACATACCATACTACCCACTTTCCCAATGTGGGATACTATAAGAAAAGAGGCCAACGGGGCCTAACAAACAAGGGTGCCAACATGGCAAAAGTCACACAAAAAGGGTCCAACATGGACAACAAAATAGGGCTATTGCCAACATTATTGGGGGGATATGGTGGACATGGGGCAATGGTGGACTGGGCTGCCTGGAGGGACATGATCATTGCCCGCAACCGGTCC
The DNA here is from genome assembly GCA_033576535.1 of Allobates femoralis. Taxonomy (NCBI): domain Eukaryota; kingdom Metazoa; phylum Chordata; class Amphibia; order Anura; family Aromobatidae; genus Allobates; species Allobates femoralis. The sequence goes on from JARQOC010000010.1 coordinate 127,135,071, forward strand.
AGGTGCTGCTGGGCCTCCGTGTGTGCCTGCAGCATTTCGGCAACATTTGGTACACCTGTATAGGAAAAAACACTGACAACACTTACCACTAATACAAAGCACTGCAGGCTCAATCGCAGGGTGTGGCCCACGGGAGATGGAGATGCTGGAGGGGGGGGGTTGAGCCAGGGGTTGGGTTGTGGAGCCAGACTACTGGGCTTCCTGCTCCTCCAGGTATGGTGACTGGATGGTCCCGGGGGGGAGGCGTCCGGAGTAGCAGGGCCCTCCAGGTAAGGAGATGCTGGTGTCCCGGGGGGTCCAGGGTAGCTGGGCCCTCCATGGCAGGTGATGGTGGGGTCCCGGGGGAGGCAGACTAGCTTCTACCTCCAGGACAGGTGATGGTGGGGTCCCAGGTGTTCTAGGGGACCGTTGCACCTCCTCTGACAGGGAGTCATCCTCATATGTCATTAAAAAATTGAGAAGACACGGATTAGAGAAAAGGAACACAACATATGGCAAACACGTACTGTGTGTGTATCAATGTAATTAGGGCGTGCAGGGTCGGCAGAAATTTGTAGGTCTTCAGCGACATAATGGTTAGGGACCAGTCTGTTTTGGGACATGACCACAACACCAGTGAGCACATATTTTGGATGTAAAACACCCTGTGATTAGCAGGGGATGGAATTTGACACCAAACACAAGAGCAGACAGTGAGCATCTGGTGGTGCCACCATGGGGGCAAACACATAGCAGTCAGCTTGTAGTCACTTTTCCAGATTGAGATCAATGTGTTGTGAAATGCTATGTGTCAGAGTGCGCACATATGTGCTGCCAGGTGTGATGTGGTCCTTCAAATTAGCATTAATATGTTGTGGTGAACTTTGCTGTCATTACACACCTATGTTGGGCCACACACAGGTCAAGGACCACTATAGCCGTCAACATTAACCAAACATATAAGTGTATTCCGCACCTTCATGTTGCATTGTGACCAACATGCAAATGCACATTGGTGACAGGTCCACATGGTGGTTTATGTCACAGTATGTGCCACGGAACAATACCACATGATGGTTGGGTAGTGTTTTGAGTAGGATGATTGGCATATGTGTGTGTGTCATTGCCAAATACTCACCAAGCAGCCTGGCAATCCGGGCACGAATCTCCACTGTCCGCCCTGGGGACTTGTGTTTGAGGTCCGACAACTTTTTTTGAATTTGCTTGCGGGTCCTCTCTACACCCACTTTCTGGATCAGGGCCCGCTGGATTAGAAGCAGTATGTGCTGCCTGCGCAGCCGTGGGTGGCGGTGACACTGGTGGCACCAATAGTCATGCTGGTCACACAGGTCTATCAGTATTAGAAGTTCAGCCATTCCCCATGTGGAAGCGCGCTGTGCGACCGCCATGACTCCTCTACTATGTGCAGGCGTGGGGCAGGCACCTGGCAGGCAGGGAGGAATGAACAGAAACTTGATGACGTCACCACGCACACTGGCGCCGCCAAACAAGGTTGAGGGCACTAACAAGTTAGACGTCCGCGGAGTGAAAGCAGTATAATGTACCCAGCAGTGTCACCAAAATCACACGTAGGGTGATTGTAGTTCGTGTCCGATGGCACCTATCTATGATGTGTAGGGCAACATCTGAGCTGTCATGTGTGGCACTATACTCGACACAGCGCTACTTAATACACGCGGACAACATAGCTTGCGCTATTCAATGGCGCGCCTTATTGCACTTGCACTGATTTTGCGGACGCTTGTGGAGCTGAAGAAATGTCTAGTGCTGAATGGACAGCTCTTCAAATATGGCGCCCTGTCAACTGACAGCCAATGGGAACACAGTAGCCAACATCAATCATCGCATACGGGGCATGGACTACAGAACGCTTGAGGCACACGCCACAACACGGAAATCTCACCTTAAGGATTGTGGCTGATTACTGAGCACTGTTCAGGAATCAGGCGACGGCTGAGGGGTGATTTATCGCCGCAAAATTGCCAAATCACAAGCCGCAACCATGAGGCAATTTCATGGCGATTGCTCCGGGGCGACACATCGCCTTTATGATTTCCAGACAAGATTGCGGCGTGTGATGGTACCTTAGTAGCAACTAACCAAGTTTTTTTACACCCCCTTAGAATTGCATAGATAGTTAATTGTGAAGCAGCAAAGTTAGACTCTCACCTCTTCAAGCTGTCAAATGGTCCACCGTGAGTAGGGGGCCCCTACATGTTTCGTGCCAGTCGGGCACTTCATCAGGGGGTGTGGCTGGTGTCAGGAACGCATGCTTTTATATGGTGATCTCACCCAGCTGATGGCTTTTGTGCAATCATTGGCGGAGGCAGCGCCAGGAAGCAACTGTAATTGCGCTGTGCTCAATACCTCCCAGCCGGTAAGGGAAATATCCTCTATGAATAATTGCATGACCGGGGGAATGTGTTTGTAGAGCACACCGTACTCCAAGCTTCCTGCGCATGCGCAGTATCCCAAACGCCATCTTTCAAAGGGGCAAAGATAACATCGCTCTACAACATGGAATGCTATAGTAACTTTGAACTGATATATATACACCACATAATAGTGAGAGAAGAATATCAACGAAGAGGACAACATTTCATATTATATATATAGCACCCTCTCTTTACAAGCTATCAACCAAAAATATTTATATAGGTGCTGGATTATCACTTCAATAATATCTTCTTTCTTCTAATTCCACTCCAGGTTTCCTTTATGTGTATATAATGATACATTCCAAACATATGCAGCAATACGGCAATAAAGTATAATTTCTGTGAATCTAAAAAGTGAAAGTCCCAAATTAAAAAACAGAGAAACCATAAAGCCGCAATAAAGGACCTATAATATTAGTGAACTCATAGAAAACCATCCCCATATCATGGAGATGTTCAGTCTCCCATAAACACTGCAAAACAAAAAAAGCTCAATGTTGCACAGCAACAAAAACATATATACCGGTACATATATTTATGAGGGTCATTTCATAAATCTCAATGGCAGGTAAATGGGGGCGTGAACTTAGAGAATTTTTTAATGAGATATAATTAGTTCGGCACCATATAGGATGTAGATATATTATAAAAATGGCGCAAAACTCAGCCTCTCATTTAGTCCAACCGGGGCAAGTGTATTTAACTACTACTGACTGATTTACAGCCTGTAAACTGGTTAACACAGCTTACAAGAAGTAACCAGTGCAATGTCTGTACAGCTGGTGGACTCAGAAAATTGTGTTCATTCCTGGGAAAAACTTTTCCCACCATTTTAGCCTCAAAAAGGTATCTTAATCATGTATAAAGCGTTTATACTTCTTATCCAGTGCTGTAATTTGGCCCAAATATGTTACTGTTTTGCATGTTCTCTTTTACCTTTATGGATTTTCCTATGGATATTGCAGTTTTCCCCTATATAAACAGGCTTTTTAGGTAATAGGTTTCCTTGGGAATTGCTTCACTCTCCATCTATTGACATGAAGTCTGTTAGTGCTATTCCAAAGCCTAAAATAAATAGATCTTTCTGCTATTACCAATCTCAAAGGGGTTGTCACGGACTAAAAAAGCATAGCCATTCCTAAAACAGCACTACACCTGCCTAAAGGTTGTGTGGTCCCGCCCAGCTTGATTGGAATGAATAGGGCTGAGCTACAATACCACAGACACCTGTAAAAGGTGCGATTCTGATTTAGGAAGATGACAGCCATGGTTTTATTATGCTGGATGATCCGATAAATATATGTATTAAAGGAGTATCTCATAAAACCTATAATTTATTAATGTACTTTAGTTGGAGGGCATGTGGGGGTAATAAAGATGGAGTCCAAATATGTGTTTGTGTTTTTTGTTATAATAAAATTATTTTTTCACTGTGTTTTATTTATCATTGACTTAGAGGTTTCTTATGGCCGCGTCTAACATTGGCCCGACATTATGAACCTGGACTTAGTGGGAGCTGCCAATACAAAGCTGGCGATAACCCCATTATTACCCAGTTTGCCACCAACACCAGGACAACTGAAAGAATCTGGGTACAGTGCCAGTAAATGGCGCTTCTAATGAATGCACCATTTCCTGGGGTGGCTGCAGGATGCAATTTGCAGCATGTGGGGCCCAGAATACTTGGGCCGCTCCACGCTGTGGATTCCAGCGCCCAGCTGCCTAGTTGTATCTGGCTGGAAGCTAAAACTACTTTTTGAAAAAAATGATTTCAAGAAATTATTTTAAAAAAAAAAGGGTTCTGCTGTATTTTAGTTTCCAGCCAGGTACAACTAAGCTGCTGGGGGTGGGTGGCAGCCAGTAGCTGCCTAGTTGTACTTGGCTGGAAACTAAAAATACGTTGAAACCCACATCATTTTATTTTTTCATTATTTCAAGAATTAAAAAAAAACTAGGCAGCTGAGGGTGGGTGGCAACATGTACCTGCCTGTTGTACCTGTGCTGGTAACCAAATATAAAGCAGTGCCTCATATCATTAGTGCAAAATCTCACTTGTGGGGGAGCTCCATTGTTTAGACACATCAGGGAATCTCCAAATGAGGCATGGTGCTCACTAACGATTTCCGCTAATTTTCCGCTTGGAGTGTCAAATGGCACTTCTTCCCTTCCAAGTCCTGTCGTGCGCCCAAACAGTGGTTTTTGTGGTTTAAGACCACATATGAGGTATTGGTGTATTCAGGAGAAATTGCCCAAGAGATTTTAGGATTCATTTTATTCTGTTGCCCATGTGAAAATGAAAAAATTGAGGCCAAAAGTACATTTTTGTTGGAAAAAGTAAAATATTAATTTTTGGAATGGTGTCACTTTTGGGTGTTTTCTGTCATGTACACCCCTCAGAGGGACTTCAAATGTGATGTGGTCACTAACAAATGCCTTTGTAAATTTTCATGTAAAAATGAGAAATTGCTGATGAACTTTGAACCCTTATAACTTCCCACCAAAGAAAAATTTTGTTTCCAAAATTGTGCTGATGTGAAGTAGACATGTGGGAAATGTTATTTATTCACTATCTTGTGTGACAGAAATCTCTGGTTTAACAGAATGAAAATTCAAAACTTAAAAATTGCAAAATTTTCAAGCTCTTTGCCAAATTTAAGATTTTTTCATAAATAAACACATAAAATATCATCCTAAAGTTAATACTAACACAAAGCCCAATATGTCACGAAAAAACAGTCTCAGAATCGCTAGATCCATTGAGGATTTCCAGAGTTATTACTTCATAAAGGGACTCTGGTCAGAATTGCAAAAAACGGTCTGGTCATTAAGCTGCAAAGTGACTTGGTCCTTAAGGGGTTAAAAGTGGATGTCTTATATGTTTTGTTCCTCTTTCCCTATATGTTAAATTCCTTTTCTTTAGATAAAAAGAGATTAAACATGAATCCTATAATTTATTAACACATTATTAAAAAGCCTGTGGCTAAGGCTACCTTCACATTTGCGTTCCCCTCCGCAGTGTTCTGCGGAGGGGATTCGCAATGTGATCGCAGCACCGCAAGCCCCTATCTTTATAATGGGAGCGCACGGTGCTGCGCTTGAGTGCGCATGACCGTCCGCACCCATTCACTCCCATATGTGATCTGTGCGCAAGCGGATGCCTGCGCACAAACGACACACTCTCGTCTGCACCAGAAATGCAACATGTCGCGTCCCTGGTGCGGACGAGACTGTGTGATTTGTGCGCAGGCATACGCCTGCGCACAGATCACATATGGGAGTGAATGGGTGCGGACGGTCATGCGCACTCAAGCGCAGCACCGTGCGCTCCAATTATAAAGATAGGGGCTTGCGGTGCTAAGGTCACATTGGGGATCCCCTCCACAGAACGCTGCAGAGGGGAACACAAATGTGAAGGTAGCCTTACAATGAAACAGAAAACACCTTAGGGGGAAACTAAACTGTGAATGTGCAAAAAAACATAACAATACTACCCACCTCTTACATACAGTGACCACCGTCCAATACAACTGGCAGAGCTGCTGGTGAGGCAGAACCCCGAGAAACTCTGAGACCTTTTACCTCTACAGAGGAATCTGAACTTACAACAGAGCCCAGGAGGTTACTGTCTATGGAGGAGCAGCAGACCGGAGCTGGGAAGTCACCAAACAGAGAAGCTTGGGGAAAAGGCAAGGGGGAGAATCTGGATTGTAGAAATGTCAGGAAGCCGAGTCAGAACCAAGAAAACAGTGAGGTACAACATAGTCAGGAGAAAACAGAGTCAAAGAGCAAAGCCAAGGTCAAACAAATACAGTGGGTAGAGAAAGTATTCAGAAGTTTGGACCACCAGAAGTCTTCCTAGACATGGCCATCCAGCCAAACTGAGCAATCGTGGAGAAGAGCCTTGGTGAGAGAGGTGAAGAAGATCCCCAAGATCACTGTGGCTGAGCTCCAGAGAAGCAGTAAGGAGATGGGAGAAAGTTACACAAAGCCAACTATCCCTGCAGCCTCCACCAGTCGGGTCTTTATGGCAGAGTGGCCCGACGGAAGCCTCTCCTCAGTGCAAGACATATGACAGCCGCATAGAGTTTGCAAAAAAACACATGAACGACTCTCAGACTATGAGAAATAAGATTCTCTGGTCTGATGAGCTGAAGATTGACTTTCCGGTGATAATTCTAAGCGGTGGAGAAAACCAGGCACGGCTTATCACTTGCCCAATACAATCCCAACAGTGAAGCATGGTGGTGGCAGCATCATACTATGGGAGTGTTTGTCAGCTGCAGGAACAGGACGACTGGTTGCAATTGAAGGAAACATGAATGCGGCCAAGTACAGAGAGATCCTGGATGAAAACCTCTTCCAGAGCTCTGGACCTCAGACTTGGTCGAAGGTTCTCCTTCCAAAAAGAAAATGACCCTCAGCACACAGCTAAAATAACAAAAGAGCGGCTTCACAATAACTCTGTGACCATTCCTGACTGGCCCAGCCACAGCCCGGACCTAAACCCAATGGAGCATCTCTGGAGAGACCTGAAAATGGCTCCACCAACGTTCACCATCCAACCTGACAGAACTGGAGAGGATCTGCAAGGAAGAATGGCCGAGGATCCCCAAATCCAGAGGGAAAACTGCATCATTCCCAAGAAGACTCATGGCTGTACGAGCTCCAAAGGTGCAAATACTCAATACTAAGCAAAGGTTCTGAATACTTATCATCAACATTTAGCAAAGGGGCTGAATACTTATCATCAACAACTGAGACAAAGGGGCTGAATACTTATCATCAACACTGAGCAAAGGGCTGAATACTTATCATCAACACTGAGCAAAGGGGCTGAATACTTATCATCAACACTGAGTAAAGGGGCTGAATACTTATCAATACTGAGCAAAGGGGCTGAATACTTATCATCAACACTGAGTAAAGGGGCTGAATACTTATCAACAACACTGAGCAAAGGGGCTGAATACTTATCATCAACACTGAGTAAAGGGGCTGAATACTTATCATCAACACTGAGCAAAGGGGCTGAATACTTATCATCAACACTGAGCAAAGGGGCTGAATACTTATCAATACTGAGCAAAGGGGCTGAATACTTATCATCAACACTGAGTAAAGGGGCTGAATACTTATCAACAACACTGAGCAAAGGGGCTGAATACTTATCATCAACACTGAGCAAAGGGGCTGAATACTTATCATCAACACTGAGCAAAGGGGCTGAATACTTATCATCAACACTGAGCAAAGGGGCCGAATACTTATCAACAACACTGAGCAAAGGGGCTGAATACTTATCATCAACACTGAGCAAAGGGGCCGAATACTTATCAACAACACTGAGCAAAGGGGCTGAATACTTATCATCAACACTGAGCAAAGGGGCTGAATACTTATCATCAACACTGAGCAAAGGGGCCGAATACTTATCATCAACACTGAGCAGAGGGACTGAATACTTATCATCAACACTGAGCAAAGGGGCTGAATACTTATCAATACTGAGCAAAGGGGCTGAATACTTATCATCAACACTGAGCAAAGGGACTGAATACTTATCACCATGGGAGATTTCAGGTTGTCTTTTTTAATAAATTTGTGAAAATTTCTACATTTCAGTTTTTTTTCGGTCCACATGTGAAGATGGGGTGCAGAGTGACATTAATGATAAAAAAATGAACTTTTTAGAATTTACCAAATTGCTGCAATGAAACAAAGAGTGAAACATTGAAAGGGGTCTGAACACTTTCCGTACTCGCTGTATACAGATCCATAAAGGATAAACCACGTAGTGAGCACCACTTGCAGAGTTGGACTTATAGATTGTGGGCTGTTCATACAGTTCGTGGCACATAGTTAGGTCAGCTGAGGCTCATCATTTGAGGTTCTACCTATTCCCTTAGAATTCTTGATATATATAAAATAGGAGGTCACAGATTACAATGGTTCTCAATAATTCCTACTTGCCCTGGTCCATGACAAAAATAATTACCTAGATATAATAAAGTATGGATTACATGAATGAACAGACTTTATAAATAGTTATGGTAGAATATCCTGACCGTCCTGCATTCCCGGGGCGGATGATGACCACCTCTTATAACTGATATTGCTGGTCAAAACAAGAAGCGGACAGCGCCACAGACCTTTGGATGGTGCAAATTTTCTTTGTTTCCTTTATTCCATGGTCAGATACAAGCGACGTTTCGACCACTCCTGTGGTCTTTATCAAGCTTAGAATGTTACACAAATGACCTCTTTAAATAGTGCTCTACCCCACCCTCAATGAAGTGTTCACCAATCATCATCAGTGTTCAACAATAAATACATAAAACATACAAAGTGATAAGTAAGGTTCCACTCCCTATCTAGACAAATCATACATCATAATAGACATCATATCACAATCCAAAGTTTATCTTAGTCACTAGAGAGGTATGCAAACAGTTAATACAGGTGACCAATCAGGAACAAGCTAACTTTGTTGCCATGCCAATCATCATAAACATAAATCCTACACTCAGAGAGGCGATCAGGGATCTGTAGCACTCACCACCTATAATAGCTTATCCCAGCTCATATTCCCTTCTGTTTTACCATCCCATATGGCTATTACAGTCATCTCCTAACATCCCAGCAGGGAAGCGCAACATCACATTATAAATGTACAATCATTATAATCTTTATAACAATCACCATGATCGCCATCCACCAGCGGATCACTACCTTCCAGCCGACCCCAGAATGTCAGCATATCCGTTCCAGTGTTGGAATCAGCTAACGCACATGCAGGGGCGCGTCCATATTCACACATTATGTGGACGCTGCATAGGACACTCAAGGAAACAGGACGCATGCCCAGTATGATCAAAACCCCTGCCCAATCACACAGGTACTTACAAAGCCTGCCAGCGTGTAACAACACCGCCGCGCTCATCATTACAATAGGTTACTCCGGCGCACGCGCAGTCACAATATCTCCAGGGACCAATCACGCTCCCTCGCTTGCTTGTTTACATCACATGACCGCGCGTACTCTCATCATCTATTGGCCGCCCATAAGCTCACTGTGGAAACAACCACCATTAATTACAGGCTGAAAATCTAGTCAAAGCATTATGGGTAGTCATTAACCCCCATGCACTAAGCATCATGGGAAAACCGCTCTATCCTATCACAAGTGAACATCCCCAAAGAATGATCCAATCTTTGCCTTGGAGACAGCTTTTGAGGGTGAGGAGAATTGTGCCAGATGAGGAGAAGGTTGATGGGAGGCTTGAAACTATGTGCAAAAGATTCTTAAATCGTGGGTACCCTAGAGATACAGTGATGCAATGTAAAGAGAGGGTTTTGAAGGTAAATAGAGACACTCTGTTAACACCTAAATTGAAAATTAAGGATAATAAAAGGATCCCATTGGTTACCAATTCTAACCATTTGAGTGGTAAAGTGGGTGGGATCATACGTAGACATTGGCCACTGTTGGGTAGAGGTCGTGAGATTGAACAATTTTTGAACCGACCACTATTTTCATATAGGAGAAACCGTAACATTAAGGATAGGATTGTGAAAACTGATATAGGGGGTTCCAAAAGGGATTCACAAAGAACATTGAGCAGTCCCAGCTCGGGAAATTTCCCATGTCTGGGATGTGCTCAATGCGGCAATATGTTAAAGGGGAGATTGTTGTTTCATCCTAGGACTGGCAAGAAATACATGATAAAAAAGAGATACACGTGCAATAGCGATTTTGTAGTGTATCTCATTTCTTGCCCATGTGGCCTCCTATATGTGGGAGAGACCACCATGGGGATTAAAGAGAGAATCTCAAAACATAAAAGTACAATTAGAACTAAGACAATTGAATTGCCGATACCGAAACACTTTATTGACTATGGACATTCAGTCAATCAGTTGAGATTTAGGGTGATTGATGATGTCCCAATGCCACGTAGAGGAGGGGATAGGTTGGCCCTCCTTATGGATAAAGAGAGGAAGTGGATATTTGAACTAGACACATTACATCCTAAGGGTCTAAACATTGAATATAATCAGAGGAGCTGCCTATTAAAGTGAATGTGGGCTGGAATAACTTGCTGTAGATAACTCTGTTTTTTGTTTTTAATCTTTTTCTTTTTTAGCTTTACTTGACTTGGAGAACAAGGTGGTTGGGTTCCCTATAGGATTGATTATAATTATATTGAAATGCTCTTTTTAACCTAAATTCTAGTAACAATGGTTACACTTGGACATATATATATATGGACACTAGACACAGGGACTTTTTTTGATGATAAAATTTTTATCAAAATAGGTGATTTTTTGTCACCATTGGATGGTTTATAAAGACTTTTTGTAACATGTTCCTGTTTTTTGTAATATAGAGGTAATATGTTCGGCTTTTACCGGTGACCCACAGGATATAGTTTATGCTTTTTGCACATAGAGGGGCGATATGGTGAGTTAGTTAATAGTTAATATAGCCTTTAGGGGCTGCATCAATATAAGCACATTGCAATTGTTTATTAGTGTTTTAATAGTGGTATTTAATATCTTCCAGGAGATGATGTTGATGATCATGACCAATTGGAATGGTGGTTATAATACAATCTATGGGGATGTGCTATGTAGAAGGATGTGATAGGATAGAGCGGTTTTCCCATGATGCTTAGTGCATGGGGGTTAATGACTACCCATAATGCTTTGACTAGATTTTCAGCCTGTAATTAATGGTGGTTGTTTCCACAGTGAGCTTATGGGCGGCCAATAGATGATGAGAGTACGTGCGGTCATGTGATGTAAACAAGCAAGCTAGGGAGCGTGATTGGTCCCTGGAGATATTGTGACTGCGCGTGCGCCGGAGTAACCTATTGTAATGATGAGCGCGGCGGTGTTGTTACACGCTGGCGGGCTTTGTAAGTACCTGTGTGATTGGGCAGGGGTTTTGATCATACTGGGCATGCGTCCTGTTTCCTTGAGTGTCCTATGCAGCGTCCACATAATGTGTGAATATGGACACGCCCCCTGCATGTGCGTTAGCTGATTCCAACCCTGGAACGGATATGCTGACATTCTGGGGTCGGCTGGAATGTAGTGATCCGCTGGTGGATGGCGATCATGGTGATTGTTATAAAGATTATAATGATTGTACATTTATCATGTGATGTTGCGCTTCCCTGCTGGGATGTTAGGAGATGACTGTAATAGCCATATGGGATGGTAAAACAGAAGGGAATCTGAGCTGGGATAAGCTATTATAGGTGGTGAGTGCTACAGATCCCTGATCGCCTCTCTGAGTGTAGGATTTATGTTTATGATGATTGGCATGGCAACAAAGTTAGCTTGTTCCTGATTGGTCACCTGTATTAACTGTTTGCATACCTCTCTAGTGACTAAGATAAACTTTGGATTGTGATATGATGTCTATTATGATGTATGATTTGTCTAGATAGGGAGTGGAACCTTACTTATCACTTTGTATGTTTTATGTATTTATTGTTGAACACTGATGATGATTGGTGAACACTTCATTGAGGGTGGGGTAGAGCACTATTTAAAGAGGTCATTTGTGTAACATTCTAAGCTTGATAAAGACCACAGGAGTGGTCGAAACGTCGCTTGTATCTGACCATGGAATAAAGGAAACAAAGAAAATTTGCACCATCCAAAGGTCTGTGGCGCTGTCGCTTCTTGTTTTGATATCTGGTTATGATCCGGATTTGGACTCTCCGGTTTTGGACGTGCGTCCAGGTGCAGGCTAGAGGAACGTATGGCCTAGCATACAAACCCCATGTGCTGTGATCAATTATCTTATATATTGATATTGCTAGTCAGTCATTACTCCTACGACCTACGTCACAAAAATGTCTAATTCAGATAAAGGGTGTTCAAAGTCTCATGCCTGGATGGCCACATATGTTCTATATAGTACCAGAGTAAACACTCAATATCCTTTTCAATATCATTAAAAAAAGGAGTGGTGAACACCAAGAAAGATCAAAGTAATGGCACTAACCTCTCCATACAATCATTGATGAGCTGGGCATAAAGGGTATACCTACAATAAGACGTGCAGAACGTCAATGAATCATACGTTTATTATGTTGGATTACCAGGTAAGTATGGATCAAATTGGTGTGGTTGGTCACATTTATGTTTTATTGTTGGAACAAGGATCCACTGCTCCTGTCCAGAGAGGCATAGGCCATCCCAGATGAATCATCCGAGACTCGTGTGAGTAACTTGCATGTCACTTGGACAGTGTGTTTCCAGCCTTACAAACAAGGCTGTGGAGTCAGAGTCTGAGTCGGAGTCATTGTCCACTTTGGTGGAGTCGAAGTCAGATTCAGGGAAATTTTTGAAAAATTGCAGCAGGTTGTTTGACTTTCTGATTCCATAGCCATGGTTGTGGAGCCGGAGTTGTGGAATCAGAATCAGTGTCTATTTTGGTGTAGTCAGAGTAGCATTCATGGAAATTGAGGAGTTGGAGTTGGAGTCACTTGTTCGGCTTACTGACTTCACAGCCATGGTTGTGTAGTTGGATTCAGGGAAACTGAGGAGTCAGATGTTTGGCTTACTGACTTCACCGCCATGGTTGTGCAGTCAGAGTAGTGGTCGGAGTAGTGGAGTTGGAGTTCATTTTGGTAGAGTTGGAGTCAGATTCAGGGAAATTGAGCAATCGGATGTTTGGCTTACTGACTTCACAGCCTTGGTTGTGGAGTCATAGTTGTGATGTTGCAGTTGGTGTCCATTTTGGTGGCGTTGGAGTATGAGTTGGATTCAGGGAAATTGAGGAGTTGGATGTTTGGTTTACTGACTTCATAGCCATGGTTATGGAGTCGAAGTCTTGGAGTTGGAGTCGGAGTTGGTGTCCATTTTAATAGAGTTGGAGTTGGAGTCCATTTTGATAGCGTTTGAGTTGGAGTCCATTTTGATAGAGTGGGAGTCGGAGTTGGTGTCCATTTGGATAGAGCTGTAGTCAGAGTTGGTGTCCATTTTGATAGAGCTGTAGTCGGAGTTGGTGTCCATTTTGATAGAGTTGGAGTCAGAGTTGGAGTCCATTTTGATAGAGTTGGAGTTGGTGTCCATTTTGATAGAGCTGTAGTCGGAGTTGGTGTCCATTTTGATAGAGTGGGAGTCGGAGTTGGAGTCCATTTTGGTGGAGTTGGAGTTGGAGTTGGTGTCCATTTTGATAGAGTTGGAGTCGGAGTTGGAGTCCATTTTGATAGAGTGGGAGTCGGAGTTGGTGTCCATTTTGATAGAGTGGGAGTCGGAGTTGGAGTCCATTTTGGTGGAGTTGGAGTTGGTGTCCATTTTGATAGAGTTGGAGTCGGAGTTGGAGTCCATTTTGATAGAGTGGGAGTCGGGATTGGTGTCCATTTTGGTGGAGTTGGAGTCGGAGTTGGTGTCCATTTTGGTGGAGTTGGAGTCGGAGTTGGAGTCCATTTTGATAGAGTGGGAGTCGGAGTTGGTGTCCATTTTGGTGGAGTTGGAGTCGGAGTTGGTGTCCATTTTGGTGGAGTTGGAGTCGGAGTTGGAGTCCATTTTGATAGAGTGGGAGTCGGAGTTGGTGTCCATTTTGGTGGAGTTGGAGTCGGAGTTGGTGTCCATTTTGGTGGAGTTGGAGTCGGAGTTGGTGTCCATTTTGATAGAGTTGGAGTTGGAGTTGAATTAAGGGTCATTGAAAAGTCGAAGTCGGATATTTGGTTTACCGACTCCAGAGTCCTGCTTACAAATCTATATCATTCTAATCGCACCTTACCTAATACATCCTTTTTTTTTTACAGAGATGGCTACTAAACTGTCCTGACAAATTATAGTAATTTTATTAATCTTAGCCAATTATGGGAAAAGCCATTCAGCCGTATTGACTTGGTTTGTCAATACTCATTACTACTTTGTGAGATACATTTACAGAGTTTACAAGTGTGTATTTGTGTGTGTCTGTGTAATTACTACTGATCATTATAGTAATTGGATCTGTAAATTCTATTCTCCCATAATGACCGGACACTATGCACGTTACCATCATGAGTGATCCTTATCCAAGCATTGTTACTGGAAAGACTCCAGAGATCAGGTGTCCTTTATACCTGACTGCTCTCCATGGAAAATCCAGTGTTACCAAATGTAAATACAAAGACCTTGGTCAGATAGGTTTCACTTGACTATTCATAACAGCCTAGAACCTTACACCAGTGCGGGGTCTTTTCTACAATCCACCATGAAAGATAGATGAACTTCTGAAAGCCTATTATGAAGTTCAAACCGTGCCAAGTTTCCAGGGAATGTAAGTGATAAGACCTGCGGAAGATACAGACCTGGTGTGTGGGAATAACTCTTGGTGGAGCCGAAATAGAAACCGTTCTAAGTTTAATGCAGATAGCTAAAAACAGGCGGCTTCACGCCTGCTATAATTAAGCATCTCCTACAAGGTGCTCTTGTTAGAACCCATGGACACGGTCCTATATTTGGAGAGGCGCACAGGCTAAAGTGATAGTGGCAGAAGCTCCTTGGATACGCAAACAAACAAAGTTAATCAGTATGGGGTGGGACGGCGGCCAGAGAGGAGGGAAGTGTGATTCCCGAGAAGAGACAGGGAAGACACGGCGCCCTGTCATGTGGTCACGCTGTATATATATATAGTGTGTGTGTGTTGTGAAAGTATTTGACCCCCTTGAACTTTTCAACCTTTTGCCACATTTCAGGCTTCAAACATAAAGATATAAATTCTAATTTTTTGGGAAGAATCAACAACAAGTGGGACACAATCGTGAAGTGGAACGAAAATTATTGCATATTTTAAACTTTTTTAACAAATAAATAACTGAGAAGTGGGGTGTGCAATATTATTCGGCCCCTTGAGTTAATACTTTGTAGCGCCACCTTTTGCTGCGATTACAGCTGCAGTCTCTTGGGGTTTGTCTCTATCAGTGAAATTCTCGCCCATTCTTCCTTACAGAATAGCTGGAGCTCAGTGAGGTTGGATGGAGAGCGTTTGTGAACAGCAGTTTTCAGCTCTTTCCACAGATTCTCCATTGGATTCAGGTCTGGATGTGACTTGTCCATTCTAACACCTGGATACGTTTATTTTTGAACCATTCCATTGTAGATTTTGCTTTATGTTTGGGATCATTGTCTTGTTGGAAGATAAATCTCCGTCCCAGTCTCGGGTCTTTTGCAGACTCCAACAGGTTTTCTTCCAGAATGGTCCTGTATTTGGCTCCGTCCATCTTCCAATCAATTTTAACCATCTTCCCTGCCCCTGCTGAAGAAAAGCAGATCCAAACCATGATGCTGCCACCACCATGTGTGACAGTGGGGATGGTGTTTTGAGGATGATGAGCTGTGTTGCTTTTACACCAAACATCATTTTGCATTGTGGCCAAAAAGTTTGATTTTGGTTTCATCTGAGCAGAGCCCCTTATTCCACATGTTTGGTGTCTCCCAGGTGGCTTGTGGCAAACCTCAAACAAGACTTTTTATTGATATCTTTGAGAAATGGCTTTCCTCTTACCACTCTTCCATAATGGCCAGATTTGTGCAGTGTATGACTGATTGTTGTCCTATGGACAGATTGTCCCACCTCAGCTGTAGATCTCTGCAGTTCATCCAGAGTGATCATGGGTCTTTTGGTTGCATCTCTGATCAGTCTTCTCCTTGTTCGAGATGAAAGTTTAGAGGGGCGGCCGGGTCTTGGTAGATTGGCAGTGGTCTGATACTCCTTCCATTTCAATATGATCACTTGCACAGTGCACCTTGGGATGTTTAAAACTTGGGAAATCTTTTTGTGTCCAAATCAGGCTTTAAACTTCACCACAACAGTATCTCAGACCTGCCTGGTGTGTTCCTTGGTCTTCATGACGCTCTCTGCACTTGAAAAAGACCCCTGAGACTATCACAGAGCAGGTGCATTTATACGGAGACTTGATTACACACAGGTGGATTCTATTTCTCATTACCAGTTATTTAGGACAACATTGGATCATTCAGAGATCCTCACTGAACTTCTGGAGTGAGTTTGCTGCACTGAAAGTAAAGGGGCCGAATAATATTGCATGCCCCACTTTTCAGTTTTTTATTTGCTAAAAAAGTTCAGAATCTCCAATAAATTTTGTTCCACTTCACGATTGTGTCCCACTTGTTGTTGATTCTTCCCAAAAAATTAGAATTTATATCTTTATGTTTGAAGCCAGAAATGTGGCAAAAGGTTGAAAAGTTCAAGGGGGCCGAGTAATTTCACAAGGCGCTGTACACTACATTTGGCAATTGGCATAAAGCCAAACATTTGCCTGAAGTAGGGATGGGCGAATCTACTCGCTAGGACTCGTTACTCGGCGAGTAGTAAGGGACTCGCAGGACTCGGTACTCTGCGAGTTTCCCAGTGATTACTCGCACGAGTCCAATGCAAATCAATATCAATCCTAGTTTTGTCAGAAACGCTGACAAAACTAGGATTGCCATTGTTTGCATTAGACTCGGCTACTGTGCCAGTGATAGCAGGGAAACTCACAAAGTAACTGCGGTTACATTGCAAACCGAGTCCAGCTGTCTTCTCTGTGTGCAGGCTGCCAGCTCCAGGGTCCTAGAGCCCGCCTGCTCACAGACATGATGTAGCAGTGCTGAGATTGTTCTCAGTCTGCTCATTCCCTGTGCATAGACATCTATATTTATGCACAGGGATGTAGCAGAGAGGACATCGCGTTTTGGACTACGTCGGACGGAAAAGGATTTTTTTAATTAAAGATGGAGTCCCTAATGGCTTTTTTTTTATTTCAAATAAAAAATTTTCTCTGTGTTGTGTTTTTTTAACCCTTTATTGGAGATTCTTAGTGGCTGGGTCAAACGTGGCCTGACATTAAGAATCTCGGGCTTAATACCAGCTTGTATAACAAAGCTGGTATTAACCCCTTTATTACCCAGCGTGCTACCGCCACCAGGGCTGCTGGAAGAGCGGGGTTCAGCGCCAGAGGATGGCGCTTCAATGAACGCGCCATCTTCTGGGGCGGCTGCGGGCTGTAATTTGCAGCGGGGGGTGCCCAGAAAGCTTGGGCATCCCTGCGCTGCGGATTCCAGCCCCCAGCTGCTTAGCTGTACCTGGCTAGACATAGAAATTGCGCGGAGCCCCACGCATTTTTTTTTTATTATTTCATGAATTTCAGAGTCAGAGTCTCAGAGTCAGAGTCTCAGAGTCAGAATCTCAGAATTTCATGAAATAATTTAAAAAAATTGCGTGGGGCTCCGCGCAATTTCTATGTCTAGCCAGGTACAGCTAAGCAGCTGGGGGCTGGAATCCGCAGCGCAGGGATGCCCAAGCTTTCTGGGCACCCCCCGCTGCAAATTGCAGCCCGCAGCCGCCCCAGAAGATGGCACGTTCATTGAAGCGCCATCCTCTGGCACTGAACCCCGCTCTTCCAGCGGCCCTGGTAGCGGTGGCACGCTGGGTAATAAAGAGGTTAGGGCCAGCTTTGTATTATCAGCTGGCCCTAAGCCCGAAATTTATGGCGGTCACGCCAATATTAGACATGACCGCCATGAATTTCTATTAAATTGTTTTAAAAAAAACACAACACAAAGAAAATTTTTTATTAGAAATAAAAAAAAAAGCCATTAGGGACTCCATCTTTAATTAAAAAAATCCTCTTCCGTCCGACGCAGTCCAAAACGCGATGTCCTCTCTGCTACATCCCCTGTGCATAAATATAGATGTCTATGCACAGGGAATGAGCAGACTGAGAATAATCTCAGCACTGCTACATCATCTCTGTGCACAGACATTCATGTCTGTACACAGGGAATGAGCAGACTGAGAACAATCTCAGCACTGCTACATCAGGCAGCAGGTGGGCTCTAGGACCCTGGAGCTGGCAGCCAGCACACAGAGCAGACAGGACTCTTATCTGTGCGAGTTTCCCAGCGATTACTTACAAAGTAAACGAGTCCAATGCAAATAAATGACAAAACTAGGATTGCTTCAGGCTGAAGCTTCCGAGACACATCTGCGATTTGTAAATCTCACACTACTCGCTATTACTCGCTTCCCCATTCATTAACATTGGACTCGCTAGACTCGCAATGAGTAGCGAGTCCTGTGCTCGGACTCGCTAGAGTCAAGCGATTCCGAGTAATTTAGGATTCGCCCATCACTAGCCTGAAGCATTTTGGATACTAAAATTGGAGACCAGATCTCCATCTGGCATGAATTTTAAAAATGAATTGCTCTATATCTACTCATACAGCCCATTGTTCATTAGAGTACATGAAAAAAATGTTTTCGTGCCGATATGAGATCTATATGTGTCGCCCCAGGATGTGGGGTACTCGGGTATTAGGCGGCAGAAGGTTAACTTTGCCACATGGAATGGTGGCCGTGCCTGATCCCGTGTCCTGGGAACTGCTCTCTTGAAAAGTGATTATGTACAGGGGAGTATTTACAGTTTATAGATGTCGTGACGCCACCTGCAGTACCTGGTGATATTCACCAGCGCCTCCACAGTCCTCCGGTGGTCGATGGTATTGCGGCAATGATGGTGTAGTCCTCCGCAGGCAGGACTGGACCGCCGGGGCAGCGATTCTGTGGAAGGAATCAGTTTTTGCAAGGAAGGGTGCAGCAGAGTAAAGAAGTCACTTCACCAGGTACTTTACTGGAACTCAGCAGTCATTACAGTTCACAGTGCAGTATGATGTTATCAGACAAATGATTACAGGTGGCTGCAAGTAGGTTTTATGGTAGGTAGACGGAACCCTCGTATATGCCTTTCTTGTTCCTCTTGTTCCCTTGCCTCCCAGTGGTGGTGTGAAGCCGGACCTCTTGAAGATTAAGTCTGACTTCCTTATGTATCTCTTTACCTCCCTTGCTCCCATCGGGCGAACCTTCTGTTGACTACGGCTGCTGGTTCGGCGGTGTCTGATTCCCCTCTAATGGGTGCTTTAGGAGTCAGGGCCATATCTGGGCATACCCCCGGTCTATGGATTTTCTGCAGGCCGTGAAGGGTCCTGCAGGTGCGGGCTCCGGTACCCAGTTGCTTTCCTAGAGCGAACTCCCTTGCTTGAGTCCCTTGCTCCTTTCTCCTTCTTCTGGGATCTATCCTTTCGTTTCCCTTCATCTTTCATGCTTCAGGTTCCCATCCAGAACTTTTCTAGCTCTCAAACCCTGGAGGCCGAGACCTGAAGACAAAAAGGCCTCCAGCCAAAAACGGACCTCTTTTCTCTCCCAGGGGGTGACTATATACCCTCCCGGGGTCCCTCCCACCGTGTGACTAGTGTGGGGTGTGGGTTTTAGATTCCTCCTACCATCCATAAATCCACTTGCAGTGGGGTGACTACACCTCTTTTACGGGTGTAGTACCCCCTTTTGTGGCACCTACATAGTGGGGCGCCACATACCCCCTTCATGGAACATGAGTATCGACTCTTACCTACCGGGAAGTGAAAAACATTTTTATATATTAAATACCAACGTGTAACTATTAACAAATAAGCATATTTAGATTTCTTCCCATAGCTGGGAGACGCATTCTTATAACGTTACACATATAATGACATTATTCACTTCGGCCCAACGGGACCGGTACTAAGTATGCGGGCCCAGCGATAATCTTTAGTCCAGCAAAGTCCATTGTGTGTTATCACCGCTGGGCCGCTATTCATGGCACACATTATTAACGAAGGAAGGGGCAGTTCACATATAAAAGGGGACACACTTTTCATTAAAAGGGAAAATGAAAACAAAGGGGCATGGTTGCTATAAAGGTGAGGGACTATTCACAGGGGCAATGTCTCACAACGGGAGTCTATTGCTATAAAAATGTCACTATTAACTGCGAATGGCGAACCAGCCTAACTAGCCGGGGTAACGCTCATATGTTACCTGTTTTTTACAGCTAAACAGTGTTAAGAGGTTAAAACTTAACATTTAATAATGAACGTACTTTAAAAAGACTAGATTGTCTACACAAATACACACGTGCCCAAGTGTCATATCACAGATTAAAAAACTCCTCTATTTATCCTAGGAGTTTATAGATAGGTTATGGTGTTATCCATAGAGCTTATATTACCCTCAGTTACAGTCCACCATAACCTTGTATATGTCAGCCCACAGATGCTTCAAGGTCGTTTTTTGTATATCACCTTTACTAGGCTGGCATATGTATCCCTGTATACGGAAAGTAATAAGCCCACCCTCTATATATAGGAAGGGTCTCACCGGCTTCTTTCCCCCAAACCAGGGAACTTTCTGAGTCTCTTTTCTCCAGGAGGTCCTTTTGCTAGTGACTGCCTGGTACTGGACTCTCAGTGTCGTTCTTACATTACCACCATGCTCCACTCCCGACGCGTTTCGGATCTTATGTCCTCATCAGGGGATGTGTGGCTCAGTTCTCTGTGGGGTTCTGTTCATAGGTCCCCCTTATGATGGTATGTGTACCTGTAAATGGGAGATCAGATGTTAATTCCCTCGTATATGGCGCAAGGTGCAAAGCACCGATAGCTACATGCATAGTTTCAGCCCCCTGGGTGCTATTGCCCCCTGGGTACTTACCCAGCATAGTCCAGTGGCCTGTGTCTTGGAGCACACCGCCGCAGCCGCTCTGCCGCTCTTTATGCCCGTGTTTTTCCAGTCACGCGGTGTGCTCCGCCCCCGGAAGTGACGTTCACGTCATTCCGCGACGTCACAACCAGTCCGGCGGTCATGTGGAATGCACTCATGCGTTCCACGCCTCCCTCCTAGCTCCCTTTCGATGATGGGAGTAACTTAGGGCTAGTTTGTTACTCCCCTGAGGAGTGAGGTCATTGTAGGGGGCAGGTACTCTGTCATAAACGCTGCCTCCCTCATTACTGAAGATTCTGTGAAAATACAGACATCTCCTGTTATCCAAAACAGTCTGCAAATAGTGGCTTTGAGTCAGTTGTAATACCTCTTTGCTTACTAGAACAGAAACAGGTCGTTATGGCACTTTTATTAGTTTCTCTTTCTAGATAGATTATGTCATGATGTTATATTAGGCATGATTAGGGTTAACCCTATAGGGGCTGGTTATACCCAAGGTCCTAATGAGATACAGACTGGTCATTTCTGAGATTGGAGTTATGATTTATTTATATTAGGCAGTAGGGTCATATATTTTTCAGAGGAGTATCCCTTGTTTCTGGATCGTGGGGGAGGGGTGGGGGGTTTTAAATGTTTTTGGGTTCTCAGAGGACAGACTTAGAGAAAAGATAGTAAAAGTTTTGATTTTGTGCTCCTATATCTCCCTATTCTCACCCGTCTGTCCCTGCCTACTTGCGGAGGTCATATGTTACCTGTTCTCCTCGATACAGATCGTGCCGGGGATGTCCTTTCCGCAAGAATGATTCTACATCCCATCGGGAGAAAAACACATCATCAAAAAGTCCTGGTTCCCTTAGGAAACCCCATCCATCTTCTTGATAAACGGAAACGACAGTTCCAGATTTCCGCAGTTCATTGGGCAGTGGGGGCTGACCTCGGCCTTCATCCCCTAGTCTCCTGGTGGCTTGTTCTCTTTGGTACCAGTCCTCACATCGCCGTTGCATCGCCACCTGGTCTCTTTCATCCACGGCTGGCCGGGTGCACGGTATGACTGTTACTGTGCGGGTGGTGAACTGCTGCTGGAACCTCTCGGTGTTGCACGCGTCTCTGCGGAACCTAGGATGGCGGGAACTCCTTGCCGGTGCCACTGTCATGTGGTCCACCAGGCTGCATCTGGAGTCCTCCCTGCCGAGGCTCCATTTGGTTCTTCGTAGTCGTCATCATAGTCATAGAGCTCCTCAATTTCCACGTCCGGTGCTGTGGGTGGTTGCGCTGTCTCCAGCCGGAGACAACTGCTGGCCCGAAACAGTGGTGGTGGAGTTGGGGGCTTGGTCTGGGTCCCCGTGTCCCAGGTGTGGACGGGTGGTGGTAAGGAGGCGCGGTACTGCTTTACCGCTCTCTGCTATTGCTGCCTCCCATGCCTCGCAGGCCATCCTCCTAGCCGACAGCTCCGATGTCCACTCGGCACTCCACTGCTGACACACCCATGTTAAATGTCTGTTCCATCTCTTGGCGGAGCCGGGTGAAAGCATCCCGCCAGTAATCAGCATCGCCTTCGATGGTTAAGAAGGACACCGCTGCTGGATCGCCTTGCACGGCGCGTGTCTGCTCCTCCAACTCCTGCACAACATCTCTCCACCGGGGTGCTGCCATGCTGCTGGGTACAAAGGAGTCTAAAGGCTTCTGTCCTTCTTTTCTGGTTTATACAGCTATGGGCGGGCACTCCCTGGGAACTTCCTGTAGGCCGCCCCCCTGATTGATTGATGGCAATCGGGGTGGCCACACTTTTTCGCGCCTCTGTCTAGGCCCTCCTTCTTCTAGGGGCTGATGCACACCCCCATGCCTGCACATGGTGGTTAGTTCATGGTTACGGCGCCATCGTGGGTTCTCGTGCGATAATGGCAAGAACCCATTTTTGGCGCCTAGCAAAGGCAGAAAAAGTCAGTTTTAAGTACAAGTCCAAGGCACATAGTACCCGGTGGTACCGGGCACGGGATCCCATATACTATTGAACATTTTTAGATAAATCCGAACCTTCAGTAACCATCTATTGGATTGATATATATATATATATATATATACTAGAAATAGACCTAATGCTATTGCATCGGGAGTGCGGTGAAATGAACAGGTGCCATAGAAATAGCCGCTGAATAGTACAGTCTTCTCTCCAGAAAGTACGCTGTTGTTGTGGGATTTATATGGTGTATATGGAGGCTCAGTGGTTAGCACTGGATGGTGGCTCAGTGGGTAGCACTGTATGGTGGCTCAGTGGTTAGCACTGTATGGTGGCTGAGTGGTTAGCATTGTATATGGTGGCTCAGTGGTTAGCACAGTATATGGTGGCTCAGTGGTTAGCATTGTATATGATGGCTCAGTGGTTAGCACAGTATATGGTGGCTCAGTGGTTAGCACAGTATATGGTGGCTCAGTGGTTAGCATTGTATATGATGGCTCAGTGGTTAGCACAGTATATGGTGGCTCAGTGGTTAGCACAGTGTATGGTGGCTCAGTAGTTAGCACAGTATACAGTAGCTCAGTGGTTAGTACTGTATGCGGTGGCTCAGTGGTTAGCACTGTATACGGTGGCTCAGTGGTTAGCACTGTATATGGTGGCTCAGTGGTTAGCACAGTATATGGGAGCTAAATGGTTAGCACAGTATATGGTGGCTCAGTGGTTACGACAGTATATGGTGGCTCAGTGGTTAGCACTGTATGGTGGCTCAGTGGTTAGCACTGTATGGTGGGTCAGTGGTTAGCACTGTATGGTGGCTCAGTGGTTAGCACTGTATGGTGACTCAGTGGTTAGCACTGTATGATGGCTCAGTGGTTAGCACTGTATGGTGGCTCAGTGGTTAGCACTGTATGGTGGGTCAGTGGTTAGCACACTATATGGTGGCTCAGTGGTTAGGACTGTATACAGTGGCTCAGTGGTTAGCACTTTATATGATGGCTTAGTGTTTAGCTGTTAGCTGTCTCTGCCCCGTCTCCCCTGTTCTCTGCCCCTGTGTCCCCCTGTTCTCTGCCCCTGTGTCCCGCTGTCCTCTGCCCCTGTGTCCCACTGTCCTCTTCCGCTGTCCTCTGCCCCTGTGTTCCCCTGTCCTCTACCACTGTCCTCTGCCCCTGTGTCCCCCTGTCCTCTGCCCCCCTGTCCTCTGCTCCTGTGTCCCCCTGTCCTCTGCTCCTCTGTCCCCTTGTCCTCTGCCCCTCTGTTCTCTGCCCCTCTGTCCTCTGCCCCACTGTGTCTCCCTGTCCTCTGCCCCTGTGTCTCCCTGTCCTCTGCCCATTTCCCCCTGTTTTGTGCCCTTGCCCTCTGCTCCTGTGTCCCTCTGTTGTCTGCCCCTGTGTTGCCATGTTATCTGCCCCTGTGTCGCCCTGTCCTCTGTCCCTGTGTCCCCCTGTCCTCGGGCCCTGTGTCACCCTGTCCTCGGGCCCTGTCTCCCTGTTCTCTGCCCCTGTTCTGTGTGCTCCCTGTTCTGTGTGCCTCCTGCCCTGTGTCCCCCTGTCCTCTGCCTTCCACCGGCGTTACCATTGCTATGCAGGAAGAGAATCAATGTGAAGCCGGTCATGTGACAGGGCAGGCTGATGTGATGTCACAGAGGGCCTGTCACATAACTGGCTCCAAACAGATTGTCTTCCTCCAGCCTCAGCCTGCAATGTTAATACTGGTGGAGGGTGAGAACACAACGGCGAGGGGGGAGGACGTAGCGGCGGGGGGAAGGAGGGAGGAGGAGGGAGAGCTAGCAGCGGGGAGAGCAGGCAGCAGCACTGGTACTGGCCACCATATGGGAATACCCAAAACTTGGGTGTTCCAATATGGCGGCCAGCATACTTCTGGTTGTGCGGACGCCGCTCATCTCCCGGTTGTGGCGCTGCTGACCTCCGTGTGAGGCGGTCAACAGGGTATGGGGTACTCGGATACTGGGACTGATGACTACTTGGATGGGGGAATCACGGCTGGTCGGTTCCGGGTTCCGTGCCCTGGACCTTCAGTGGCGGGGATGGTGGGGGATGATGATGATGGATGGGGAATGGTAACGTGACGCCACCTATGGTACCTGGTAAGTTAGATACCAGCGCTGCAGGCCGGCCGCTGAGGTGATATGATGCAGCTTGGGTGTTACAGCTCCCCACAGGTGGAGCTTTATCTCAGGGCAGCGGGGATGGATGAAGGGAGTCGTAGTAGCA
The DNA here is from genome assembly GCA_033576535.1 of Allobates femoralis. Taxonomy (NCBI): domain Eukaryota; kingdom Metazoa; phylum Chordata; class Amphibia; order Anura; family Aromobatidae; genus Allobates; species Allobates femoralis. The sequence continues at coordinate 127,160,250 of JARQOC010000010.1, forward strand.
TCTCTGTGGTGAACGCTGAGGGCAGCGGCGGTGAAACAGGCACACACACAATAGTCTTTGTTTCGGTACCTTTTACTGATGTCCGGTAACAGGCACAGTCCAGGAAGGTAACCAGGTCCTCGGTGCAATTTGGGTCTTTCACCTTGGAGAGTTATGAGGCCTCCTCTGTCACTGTGAGCACAAGTAAGGGCACAATTTGACATCATTTGTAAGTACTGACACATACACATCAATTTACAACTAGAGACCTAGTGTCGTTATAGTACAAAATAACAGGATGAAACCATGTAATGCAAAGCAGTTATTGCTGTTTTTAATAAAGCAAGGTGCAGCACAAAAAGCTTTCACAGATAACATTCAATAAATGAATATAGTTACAAGGATAAAGTGCAGGGTGCAAAGAGAGCACAAACACAAGTATGTTACATAAACGACTTAACTGGGTACATAATTCTGCTTCCAACACTCAATGTACATAATGACCCCAAATCATTACTTCATAATCAGGTTAGAGGCAACAGTGCTGTAAGGTGCAAGTGCGAGAATTACTAGCAGCAGCCACATGGTTACAGTACAAGGAGAGCAAGGGTTAAAAATACATAGTCATACCCAGAAGTCTATATGCCCTTGACCCGTGTCAAGGAGGAGCCCCAACACGTGTTTCGTACCTTCCTCGGGGGGCAGTGGGCTGCAATGAATGCTTAGAATTATCTGATTCCGGTGTCCGGGTGAGCTAAAGGGAAGCTTGGTCTGTTCCCTTCTTTAATTCCCTGATACTCCTTCACTGGCCTCCGACCCTCTCCCTAGGGTGCAGCACAGCTGGTCAACGTTCCCTGGTCCTGGGCCTGGCTTGATCCCAGTGACCAGCTCCTTCACTCTGCTCTCTCCTCTGCTCACTGCAGACTAGCAAGCTGAACTGAAACTAACTGACTCCTCCCCTCAGGCCTGGATGTTTTATAGGGAATCTGGCTTAAGGTAGCCAGTAGAGCTCCCCCTCCAGGTCTGGGGTGGAAGGTGTTGTGTGCTGTGTGTACCAAAGTGTAAATCCTTCCTTGCACCGGTGGGTCCTAGCGCCGCTGATCTTCCGGGGGTAGCGGTGGCGTCTTTGTCACTTAGACTTCTGATGCCTGTGTCGCTATCCCATGACTCACCCAGGCCAGGGGACTCAGATTTCAGAGTCTGGAGGTCACGGGTGGCGGTGCCTGAGGCTGTGGCTCTGGTGGTCAATGAAAAAGAGGAAATAAAAATTAAAGGAATAAAGTTTGTTCGTCACGTTTTGAAGAGAGGTCTGGGCCAGCACCAACCTTTCCAGCGTTCCCCTTTTACTTTGGGGATCTCAATGCAGCGTTAGCTAATCATGAACTCACGACCTGGAGGGGTGGAGGATGAGCTTCCTGTTTTAACACTTGCCTCGTCTCGGTGCTTGCTGCCAGCAGGTGCGTCACAGCGTGTTCAATCAAATAGAGAAGAAATGGAGCCGCACTCAAGGCCGCTTCAGCGGGTACAATCCTCCAAGTTTGTTCGTCACGCCACCTGTAGGTCCTGGTGATGGCACCAGCGCTGCTGGAACCTCTGGGGTGATTGGCGGCAGCAAGATGGAGTGGCTCCCTATAGGAGGAGCGGGATCCCCAGAGTGTTGTAAGTAGTAATGAATGGTGGAGTACGGCAGCACAGTCAAGGAAGGAAACACTGACACGTTGCTCGCTCTGAACGGGTATTTTCTTTGGTATTCTGCAGGCATACAAGGTAATGCAGTTCTTATTGCAGAGTAGTGGACCGGGTGGTTCTGGCAATGAGTAGTGTCCCTCTGAAGCTCCTCTGGTGTTCCTTCTCTATCACGCTCTGTCCCTTGCTCTGCTGCCCTTGCTACACCCGTGTGGTAGCACTGAGGGCTCTCGTTTGGGTTTCCGCCGTTTATCACTCCGTGGTCCCTGGCCCTCAATTGTGGGTGCTATGAGTGTAGGCTGTGCTGGTCTTAGGGCTGCTGGGTCGTGCTCCTATAAAGATATCGACCACTCTGGGTTTGTGGCTCAGGGTTGTAGCCGGCTGGACCACTTCGGAGCCAGTACTCCGGGTTTGGACTGGGCTAGGGCATTCAGTTACCTGTTCTATTCTTGGCCCCTTTCTCTTCTGGGTCACCAGGTTGAGGTGCCCTCCCCGTTAGCTTCTCTCTGCTGTTCTGTAGCTTCTCCAACTCTGCTACATCTGCTGCTTTCACTTTGCTTCTCTGTGCTAGACAGGCTCTGTGCAGCTCCCTTCTGACTGTACTCTTCTCTGCACTCACTTCCTGATCTAACTCCTTGCTGCTTTTCCCCACTGCTTTATAACCTAGCCTCTCCTCCCAGCAGGCAGTAAAGGGCGTCTAATTGGTCCTCTAACACTAGGTGTTGCATGTAGTGCTGGAGCCTCAGACTTATTCTACTCATTACTAAAACAAAGAATACGACACCTTCAGTCAGGGGTGCAGTACCCTTTTGTGACGCACTCTTAGTGGGGCGCCACACCCACAATGGTGCCACAATGCATTGTGGGATAGCGACATAAGCGCTGGAAGTCTGTGACACATAATATTGGTGATTATATAGTACTAGATGGGTGCCCGATGCACAATGCATCGGGATTCTAGCAGAGCGAGTCTCTGACTCGCAATGGCCGCTTCGCGGCCAATGCTTCGCGCTGCTAAGGCGACTCGCCATGCCCGCTGCGCGGGCATAGCGAGTCGCCTTAGAGCTGCTCGCAATGGCCGCTGCGCGGCCAATGCTTCGTTCGTATCCACATGACGACATTGACTCGCAGCGTGAGCGGACTCAGAAGGGGCAAAAAACCCATTCGTGATTATATAATAGATATATATATATATATATATATATATATATGTAAATCTCTTTTTTGCAGCAGAGCAGCTGAGGTATTTTTATTTTACACTATATGGACTGTATTATTTAACAATTTGTAAGGCCCCCTTCACACCACGTTTTTACCCTGTCAGGTTTTGTCCGGTGTTTTGCAGGAAGCACTGGACACAGCCTGGCAGCTCCGGACAAACCAAACCAGAGGGCAAATATGCTCTACAGTCCTGTTTTCTGTGGAAATCGGCAGACCGCGGCTGAAATGTCAGGACCATGGCTTGCGGGGAGCTAGCTGCGGTCCTGAAATCTCAGCAGGGAGCTCTCCAGGTGCTGAAGTTCAGCCCCAGCCGGCGCTGAGCTTCAGCACCAGCACCCGGCGTCCAGGAACTGGACAGATTTTACTGTTGTGTCTGGCGTGATGTGGTGCCCATAGACGCCCATGTTATTGTGCGACGGATCGCGCTGGATCCGGGAAGATCTAGTTTTTTGTCACTTTTTGCCCCGGACACAAAAACGCATAAAGCTGCAATATTGTGTCCGGGGAAGAAAAACAATTCCTCCTCGATCCTCCTGGACAGATGGAAACCGGGTGGCAAACAGCTTCCAAAATCGCATCCGGGGCCCAGGATCACAAAAAATGTGGTGTGAAGCCGGCCTAAGGTGTATGTTGCAAGCATAAATACTTCATCACAAATGTGTCTTGGAGCAGGAAATATATTTTTTGTATCTTATCTGTATTTTTGTACTTTCTTTTTATTGTAAGGCTGGAATCACACTGTCTGTGTGATCTGCAACTAAGTCGGACATGCCACGGATGATTAACATGGAATGGCCTCTCCCCTGTCAGGACCGGAGTGTGGAGCTGCTTAGAAACACAAGCAGCTGACACTCCCGTCCAGAGAGGGGGAGGCCATTCTGAGTTAATCATCGTCCAAGTTAGCTGCATATCACACGGACAGTGTGATTCCAGCCTTATATGTACACCATGCCACAAAAGCTTACCTGCAGATTCTTTGTTTCACATGGTTTCTTGATACACCTGTATGGTATTTGTTCTTGTGTAGAGTGATCGTGTTCTCCAGGGTTTAGTTGGTTCATTCATTTGTGTGTCTTGTGTGTAACTGTGTGTTTTGGTATTTTACATATGTGTTGTTAAAGAGTACTTCACATTCGAAATGTGTCTGCTGTAAGGATAGTTTTGCACTTTTTAAAACAATATAAAGGGGTCAAATAATATTGCACGCCCCACTTTTCAGTTTTTTATTTGTCAAAAAAGGTTAAAATATCCAATAAATTTTGGTTCCACTTCACGATTGTGTCCCACTTGTTGTTGATTCTTCCCCAAAATATTAGAATTTATATCTTTATGTTTGAAGCCTGAAATGTGGCAAAAGGTTGAAAAGTTCAAGGGGGCTGAATACTTTCACAAGGCACTGTGTATATATTTATTAATAATAAAAAAATTTTATTCAGTCCCACCAGAACTGACAGGCAGTTTTTTTTTAAACTTTGTTTAATCCAAATTTGATTGAATATTTTTAGGGCTTGGAAGTCAGTAAGTGAAACATCCGACTCTGACTTCTCAAAAAGTTCCTTGAATCCGACTCAATCTCCACCAAAATGGACACTGACTCCATTACTCCGACTCAATAACTATGGCTGTAAAGTCAGTAAGCCAAACATACGAATCCAACTCCACCCAAAATGGGCGCCAACTCCACGACTCCGACTCCACATTCATAGCTGTGAAGTCAGTGTGGCGTTCTACTGGTCAGTGCGCCACAGTAGGGGTACTGCACCCACAAACGAGTGTGCAGTTATTCCTGTCACAGGGGAGAGTAAGGTTTGCAAGTGGATCCCATCCCCAGCACTCCCACACTTAACCTCGGGTAGACGGGTAGTCCCATTCCCATTGGGCAGAGGAGAGGAGACAGGGGAGTTCTAGTTTGCACTGAGGAGTGAAGGAGAGGGGAGCCTCCGAGAGAGAGAAGGAGACTCCCAGGGAGGGGGTTTAGAGAAAAGGCAGCCCCGGAAAAGAAAGAGGGGACCCCATATCGGAGCGCCCACACTCTGGGGGAACCCTGGTCCATTTAACAGAGTACCGGCTCCGAGGAAATGGTGCAGGGTCTTCAGCCCCTGAGCCATCCACACCGGTCGTTATGGGTCAGTTCGTCAACCCTGGCACCCTGTCTAGAAAGTGTAGCCTCGCCAGGATCGCCCACCAAAGGTCAAGCCCCTTCAGAGAAAGAGAGGGAGAAGAAGGGAATCTCACAGCACCCCAACGGGCCTGGTATAGAAGAGGGCTGTGCCGGGGTAGGTTTTAGCAGCATGATACGGGATTGACAAGAGAGAACATACTATGGGATCCGCTGAATGACCTTACAACCCTCTGTGACTACCCGACCAACTACCTGATTATATACTGTTGTGCTGTAACTTGAGCTGCCATCTGAACTGGTTTACACAGTAAAGTACCCGTGTAGAGTGAGAAAGCTTCGCTGTTTTCCTTTCACCTCAACTGCTGCACTGCTCCGCAGGTCATCCTTACACTTCAAACAACAACGAGCACCACGACTATCGGTGCTGGTCTGCCCCGGGGACTCAGCTCCACCTTCAGGGTGTTGCTCCATCCAAGCTGCAGTATCATCTCCCCCGGAGGTCTGAAGGGGCGCTGGTGCTCATCACCAAAATCTGCAGGTGGCGTCACAACAAACTTTTAAACTCTTTATTACCATTCCCCAACCCCTTTAACAGTTGACCACCAGGGCCACGGGTATGGGCAGGCCACCAGTGATATCCCCAACCACAGCAGGACCCAGACACCCGAGTCCCCATACAGCCCTGGGTTAGACAACCTTGGCATCACGAACAGGATCCCGTGCCCGGTACAACCGGGTACTTTGTGCCTTTGAACTTTGAACTTTTTGGCTTAAAATAACTTTTGGAACCGTTATACGGCACTGAGAATGGGTATCCGCCATTTTACCGGGAACCCCAAGGTGGCAGCTTAACCATGTGAAGAACAACATGCAGGCCAATGTGCAGGGGTGTGCCTCAGCCCCTTACCATGGGAGGGCCTTACCAGAGGCGCAAAACAGTTTGCCCGCCCCGATGGCCATCAATCAACCAAGGGGGCGGGCCAACGCAGGACGCTCCAGGAAATGGGCCCAAAAAGAACTAGGGTGCAACCGGAAAAGAAGCGTGGGAGACAACACCCAAAATACCTGGTGCAATGGCGGCTACCCGACTGACAGACCTGTTGAGAGAGGCGGAGCAAGAGGCCTGTGCTGCACATGGGGATTATGAGTCGGTCTGTCTCCTCACCAATGAGGGAGACGCGGACTACTGGAGGGACGCCTTCCGGGAGCTAAAAGAGACTTAGACCGAGACTGTGTAGTGGGTCGTCCGCCACTGGAGCGCGGACAAGGCCGTGGAACTGATGACCCGGGCAATGGATTGAGAGGCCCTGGAGGCTGCTGCACGTGGGGATCAAGAGTCGGTCTGTCTTCTCACCAATGAGGGAGACGTGGACTACTGGAGGGACGCCTTCCGGGAGCTAAGAGAGACTTAGACTGAGACTGTGGAGTGGGTCGTCCACCTCTGGAGTGCGGACAGGGCCGTGGTACTGATGACTCGGGCAATGGATTGAGAGGCCCTGGAGGCTGCAGCAGCTGCACAAACTGCAGCAGAGATCCTGGCAGCAAGTGGTCACCCGGACGGGGACCCGCAGTCTGCGCAGACCGAGGATGCACGGGTACAGACCGATGACCCTGTAGACCCGCCTGCAGACCATGCCAGCGTTACAGGACCAGAGATCCAAGACCCAGGGAAACCTGATCCCGAGCAAGACCTGATTGTCGAGGCCATTGAGGGGACAACAGCCAGACCATCTCCGAGGAGGAGCATCCATTCCACAATGACCCGGAGAACAACGGCTGACAGACTGGAGCAACTGGTGTGGAAACAGCCTGGTGGAGCGGTGAGGAGTTTCGGAGTGGGACCGGGTTCTGTGCTACTGTCGACACCTCACCGAGCGGCCCAGGACCTGTTTCCCCACCACCGGAGTACTATCCTCAAGTAAGCCCAGCGTACCAGGCGGCCCGACAACACCACCACGAGGAGTGGTGGCAGGGGGAGTTGAAGAGCCGCCAAGCCCGTGACAAAGCCTGCCGGCAACCCCCGTTACCAATGGAACTACGAAAGGCAGGTACCGTGGTGTCATTCCATATAGGAGATGGGTGGGGATTTATTAGAGAATCAGGACTAAAGACAATATTTTTGTGGTGAGAAGAGACGTTGAATCGCATCTCTGCAGAGGTCACCCAGAACGAGACTTATACCGGGGAAACCAAGTAACATAAGAACGCCATGCAGGTCCAATGGGTTGGTATGCCATCCGCGTGTCCCATCTGTAAAGTACAGAACCTTACCGCATGAATGTTACCTGGAATGTAAATAGTTAATTATGTGTTGAATTCCTACTGAATAATGGAGACTCATAGACTTCAATGATAAACTCTGAGCTCTGTTTTTCCCCGTTGATTATGTTTGAGCCTGGACTGTAAATTGTTAAGCCAGAGACTCTTGTGTGATTCCATGTTTGATTTCAAAGCAGCCCAGCGGTGACATAGGACACTTGCTTGGTGACAGACAATCACCGCTGGGTCTGCACAGTGTTTACTGGTCCCCGTGAGGCCGATTAAGGTTAATAATGTTTGCAACATTTAATTACTGTGCCTCCCATAAAAGGAAGAAGAACAATGTGTAAATACTGTAAATAGTACCTGTTGATGTTGTTGTTTATAAAAATGCAAAATTTTACTCTACTCCTGTACCAGGTAGACACACTCGCGGACGAGTGTATTCCACCAAGGGGAATGTGGCGCCCCACTGGTCAGTGTGCCACAGTAGGGGTACTGCAACCACAAACGAGTGTGCAGGTATTCCTGTCACAGGGGAGAGTATTGTTTGCAAGTGGATCCCATCCCCAGCACTCCCACACTTAACCTCGGGTAGACGGGTAATCCCATTCCCATTGGGCTAAGTTAGGGGAGGAGGGAAGTCAGACAGTGGAGTTCTAGTTTGCACTGAGGAGCGAAGAAGAGGGGAACCTCCGAGAGACAGAAGGAGACTCCTAGGGAGGGGGCCTAAAGAAGAGGCAGCCCCGGAAAAGAAAGGGGGGACCCCATATCGGAGCACCCATACTCTGGGGGAACCCTGGTCCATCTAACGGAGTACCGGCTCCGAGGATACGGTGCAGGGTGTTCAGCCCCTGAGCCGTCCACACCAGTCATCACGGGTCAGTACATCAACCCTTCATCAACAGGGTGCTGTCTAGAAAGTGCAGTCTCGCCAGGATCGCCCACTAAAGGTCAAGCCCCTTCAGAGAGAGAGTAAGGGAGAAGAAGAGAATCTCACAGCACCTCAACAGGCCTGGTATAGAAGAGGGATGTGCCAGGGTAGGTATTAGCAGCAGGACATGGAATTGACAAGAGAGAGCATACTACGGAATCCACTGAATGACTTTGCAACCCTCTGTGACTACCCAACCCGACCCGACCAGCTACCTGATTATATACTGTGGTGCTGTAACCTGAACTGGTTTATAGAGTAAGGTACCCGTGTAGAGCGAGAAAGCTTCGGTGTTTTCCTTTCACCTCAACTGCTGCACTGCTCCGCAGGTCATCCTTACACTCCAAACAACAACCAGCAGCACGACTATCAGTGCTGATCTGCCCCGGGGGCTCAGCTCCACCTGCAGGGAGCTGCTCCATCCAAGCTGCGCTAGTGCTCATCACCAGAATCTGCAGGTGGCGTCACGACAAACTTTTAAACTTTTTATTACCATTCCCCAACTCCTTTACCAGTTGACCACCAGGGCCACTGGTCTGTGCAGGCCACCAGTGACATCCCCAACCACAGCAGGGCCCAGACACCCGAGTCCCCATACAATCCTGGGTTAGTCATCAGTAAGCCAAACAAATTACTCCAACTCCACCAAAATGGACACTGGCTCCACAACTCTGACTCCATAACCATGGCTGTGAAGTAAGTAAGCCAAACATCCAACTCCGACTTCTCAATTTTCCTGAATCCGACTCCACCCAAGATGGACACCGACTCCGATTCCACTACTCCGACTCCACAACTACGGCTGTGAAGTCAGTAAGCCAAACATCCGAGTCCACAGCCCTGGATTTAGGACTATTCCAGCTAACATGCAAAGCACCAAGGGACATTACCTTACAGAGCATTTTACACTAGAATCAATAGGTCCCCGGTAAAAGGTCTAATATGCACAGCAAGCATCTGTACTAAAGTATAAAACTCTGCAGGGAAGCCCTTCATGACCTATGAGCTTCCCTATGCCACTAGGAGCTCTCCACATATAGATCCTTTACCTCTTAGACATCCAGGCCTCTCACACAGCCAGCAACTTGTGCTGCTTTGCAATAATCCCAAAAAACAGCATGGGGCTTCTGGTTTTGCTTTTCATCCGATAAGTAATATCGCCAGCCCTTTTAAAGGAAACCTGTCCTCTAATTCAGGCTGCCCACACCATGGGAGGCACGAATCAGAGTTTTGCTCCCCAAATAAAGTGAGGTATATGTTTTCTCTGAAATGCTCAGGTGTGACAGCTCTCACCCACATGTGCACATACACAGGGATAAACCTATCAATCACCTGACCCAACACTGGGAAGAGTCGGCTTGGGGGAGAAGCTGGACTAGTCTTGTCTCTGGCTGTCGTGCTGTACAAGGGAACATGCAGCTGCAGACAGAGGGTAAACCAAGGACGATATTGGAAGGCCCTGGTGATAGGGAGGGGAGCCACCACCTTAATCACCTGTGGCTGATCTCTGAGCTCCGTAATGTCCCTAGATAGATCCTCACCGCGCACGATCACACGCCTAGGTCCTGGCTGACCCTGGACTTGTCCTAGCAAGCCAGCAAGGCACTAGACTTACTAATAATATAAAGACAACAACAGGAAAGAAAGACAAACAAGGGGGCACAGAGGCAACAACTCTATGGCTATATTCACACTCAACTTTTTTCACGTTTTTTTCTGGTGCATTTTTCTCACTATTTTAGCTGCAAAACTGGATCAGCTTTTAAAAAAACACACCAGAAAATGGATCACCCGTGTGTTAGAACAGCAATGGGCTGCCAGGACCTTAAGTCTGATGACCAATCAGATAACTGGTAGCCTACCGGCCATCAGACTTAAGGTCCTGGCAGGCCATTAGATGTGTTCTTTTCGGGTCCCCGCACAGCCGTCGGATAGGTATGTTATTTTTTTATTTTTACGTGTAGACAGGGAACGGGTGGATAGAGGTCCTCGCTGCTAGGTGAATTATAGATGTCCAAACCAGTTCAATTCAGTCAAAAGATTTTGAGCCTCAACGCCTTTCGTGCATCCCTATGCTCTTCACCAGGAGTCAGAATCTTTTGACTGAATTGGACTGGTTTGGACATCTATAATTCACCTAGCAGCGAGGACCTCTATCCACCCGTTCCCTGTCTATGCGTGGCGTTTCGCACTTGGGTGGGTCACAGCAGCGTGGTGCTCGTTAGTGGTTGTGTCTTACACAACCTGAGAGGGTGAGTCGTTTGACCATATTTCACCGACATGTTACTGTTGATAAGACCCTATATGCGCCTGGCTTTCCTTTCCAGTGATTAGCCCATTTTTAATTTTTAACACCTTTTACTAACTTTTATTTCACTTTCGCAGTGTATATACTCACATTTGCCATTGACTTACAGTACCCGAGTATTAGGACCTACTCGTTACGAGTATAGTGAGTCCGAATATTTCTCTACTCGCTCATCCCTAGGTAAGATGTGTCTACAATTAAGGGAAACATATCAAGGGTCTACATGGAACCATGAACAAATAAAGAAAGCCAGCTTTTACCTTTATCTTGGAGGTGCCAGCTCGTCTTCATTTTCTACTGACCCTATTTCGGTGTTGGCCAGAAGTGGAGCATCGCACCTTACCTCCGAGTAAAGAGATTGCTAAAATTAGCGGTGACTCCGGACCTAGAATACATTTGTGCAAGCTCCTATTTTCTTGGCGCTCACGAGCCGCTGCCTCCATCTGATTTATGTCCTTGGTTTGGGTTTGGAGAAAGAATGAGCTTTTTGTTTGCTCTGAGCTTAAGGCATTTTCCATCCACTTCGATTTAGGTCAGATGTATTTTAAACAATAGCACATCTTCACATACTAAATCAGCGCAGCCTAAAAGCTGTAGACCAGAAGAGCGCTAGTTACTTTTTATTTACCCCAAGAGACACTGTGTCATAGCTTTGTGTTACCCCTTAAGGGTACCTTTACATACGGCTACATTTGTAGCTTGTCACCAGGTAACTTACTGGCTGCAGTGAAATCATGGATACATGATTCCATTTGTACACAGCAACAAGATAGAACCATGTATCCATGATTTCACTGCAACCAGTAAGTTACCTGGTGACAAGCTACAAATGTAGCTGTGTGTAAAGGTACCCTGATGGTACCTTTACACGCCGCCACAACAGGATGGATACCAACGGCTACTTCACGTGCACGAGCACGGCCGGTTACCAACGGGAACTGCACCCTCATTACACGCCGTCACAAGGTCCACTACGCTACGCTACATCTACAGCTAGATACATCGCCGGGTGTCGCAAGTAGCCGTCTGTAGCTCAGCGTACCAGCTTTACACACCGCCACCACAGAGTGATCTGGGAGCAACAAAGGCAGGACGTAAAACAAATAGGCGTGCCACAGACCTATACGCCGCGCCCAAACCACAACCATTGGCCAACACTACGGAGTTGTGATTGGGCACGACGGAAAGGGCGGATGGCCGAGACGTGCCGTACTAGTGAGCGGAGTGTGGCACGGAATAAGCGGTTGTGACATGGCGGAGCCTGGCGAATGCATCGAAATCGATGGTAATGGGTCACGCTAGAGCGGTGGCCAGTCACATATCCCGTGTGTATTAAAGTAGCGGTCCGGGGCTATGTGTGCGTAGTACAAGTGTTTGCCTTGTCACGCACGATCAGCGCTTGTGACAGCCGCGTGTGCAGATTGCACTGAGGTGCGTTTGTGTGGCACACATTAGCGGCTTACAACACACAGTATGTGCGTTTTCTGTCAAAATTCTATCTGTGACAACTGTGGCGAAGTATGTGTGAATACTGGCAGAATGAGGTTTAATATATGTGCTGACAGATGTGAATGTAGTGGAACAGCTTCCAAGGCAACAAGTCAAAGATCTGTGTGACAGTGTATTAGAAAACCTCTGACAAGAATATGTCCTGCATCAATGTGCTGTGTGCAGGGGACCCTCTGCCTACAACAAAATTAAAGGATCATGTACGCACAATGGCCACAAACACTGTTGGCCAAAATACTTTCAGAAAAACATGGCTACCCACACATATTGTGTGCACAAACCCAGCCAATAGGTGGCTCTGACATCCCTGGCCCCCACCCAACCCTGCATCACATTGCCCTCCTCCACCAAGTAAGGCTGCTTTCACACAGCGGTTTTTTGTGATCCGTGGCTGTCCGTTGTAAAACTGACAGCCACGGATCAGATTTTGGCCCCATGTTATCCTATGGGCACGGATCACATCGGATTTGGCCTTATTGGCATCCGATTTTGGTCGGATGCGATCCTGGCCGATTTTTTGCTGTGCCCAAAATCGCAGCCTGCTGCGATTTTTGGCACAGCGGGTCAGATCGGACCGAATTGGATCCGACCTGATCCGCGCCAAATAACATGGGGCCTATGGAGCGAGGATCCGAGGAAACAGCTGATGTCTCCTCGGACCCGATGTTAGTGCACTGAGCATGCTCAGTACACTAACACCGCTCTGTCCCATGTAATATCACTTCTGCAATGTATATTCATACATTGTAGAAGTGACATCTCCTGAAAATAAAGGGTTAAAAATAAAAAAAACTTCATTCTCACCTCTCCACGATCCAGCGATGCCTCCAGCGCTCTGTGCCTTTAGGACCTGGCCTGACGTCACAGTTGAGTCACATGGCCGGTTACCGCGGTAACCGGTCATGTGACTGTGACATCACGCCAGGTCCTGTTGCTCAGAAGAAGCTGGGAAGCTGGAAGCAGCGCGGGTGTCGCGGAGAGGTGAGAATGAAGTTTTTTTTATTTTTTAAGGTCTGCAAACAGGGGAGCAAAGAGGGGGGAGATAGAGGGGAGACACAGGGGGACAAAGAGGGGAGACACAGGGGAGACACAGGGGGACAAAGAGGGGAGACACAGGGGAGACACAGGGGAGACACAGGGGGACAAAGAGGGGAGACACAGGGGAGACACAGGGGGACAAAGAGGGGAGACACAGGGGGACAAAGAGGGGAGACACAGGGGAGACACAGGGGGACAAAGAGGGGGTGCAAAGAGGGGGGACAAAGGTGACAGGAGGGAGAGAGAAGGGGGACGAGATGACAGGAGGAGCAGGGACAGGATCCAGCTGATGCTGTTAAATATCGGAATCGGATGCCTATTTGGCATCCGATTGCAGACATCAGTTTGGATCCGATGCTGTCCGAAGGGTGCAGCAAAAAGTCTGATCCCCTCGGACAGCATAAAAAGGCTGTGGGAAAGCAGCCTTATCAGGCTCACACAGATGATGTTGGATCCAACAGAAAAAGGTTTAATATATTGCATGAATGTTGACCTTGGATTGTAACTTAAAAATATACAGAAAGTAAAAACAATGTACAATTCAAGAGCAGGTGACATTAATCAGCCACATTAAACGGATTACCACATCAACACACATTGAAAACTGTGCATGGCAAAAAAAAAGTTTCAACAAATACCTAAACTAACTAACTACATAATGAAACCTTATGCACATAATGAAAACAAAGATAATGAAAATGGTCAACCAAAAAGAAAAGGGGCGCAGCTACCCTGCTGTCACCTCCATAGCAACCTGAAAAGCAACTCCCAGAGCCAGCCACATTATATGGCCTGGTCCTGCCAGCTCACTGCACCAGACCCATTGAAGTAGGAGCAGTAAGCGTCTCTACTGTCCCTGGCCTCCTGCCGAGTGCGGCCATGGCTCTGCGGCTGGAGTGGCACAATCACATGGGCCTCATCACGCCAAGACCCTGGACGGAGCTCCCCTGTTGTAGCGTCTGCATTATCTACATAACCTCCTGGCGTGTATGATGCTCTATCCCTACGACGCAGGAAGTTGTGCAGCACACAGCAGGCCAGCACTACCGCGTCAATAGACTCCGGTTTCATATGTATAGGCGTATGAAAAATCCGGAATCTATTCGCCATTATCCCAAACGCATTTTCAACTACACGGCGGGCCCGGGATAGCCGGTAGTTGAAAATGCGTCTCTCAGAAGTAAGGGCCCTCTGTGGATATGGCCGCAGTAGGTGTTCCTGAAGTGGGAATGCTTCATCCGCCACAAACGCAAAGTTGAGATGTTCGGTCGTGTGCTCATTTGAGGGTAAGTTTAGCCCACCACTCCCTAGTAGTGTTGCCAAGGAGCTTCGGGCAAACACCCCCCCATCTGAGTTGCGACCGTTCATTCCAACATCCACGTAGAGGAACTCATAGTTGGCATCCACTACAGCCATGAGGATTATACTACAATACCCTTTGTAATTGAAATACAAAGAGCCAGAGTTGGCAGGTTTGGTAATCCTCACGTGCTTACCATCCAATGCCCCGCCACAGTTGGGGAAGTTCCACCGGGTTTCAAACCCTCGGGCTACTTCCAGCCATTCTGCGGCGGTTATAGGCATTTTCATGTAGGATGGCTGCAGAGCTCTCCAGATGGCCCAACACGTTTCAGGGATCAGGCGGCTCAGCAGGGGCAGGGAGACACGTGACATGTATGTGAGTGATGTCATGGACTGCCCTGTAGCCAGGAACCGCAAAGTGATCGCCAACCGCTCAGCAGCTGATACTGATGGCCGCATTATAGTGTCCTGACGCGCTATCATTGGCCCAACACGCTCCAATAGGAAGGTGAAACAGTCCTCGGGCATACGGAGATAGTTTCGGTAATCATCAGGACAGTTAATCTCCAGCTCCCGCAACAGCTGCATGTGGCCCCGGGTTTCCCGCCTGCGCAGCCAATCACGGGTCCACAAGCGCCGCTGTCTGCGCCTCATCAACCTTTCATACCGATCCTGAAGCCACATTTGCTCTTCCACCAACGCAAGAGCCACGATAACATTGCGGTCATGGATATTCTGCATCCTCAATATCAGCACCTGTAGATGAGAAAGCACAACATGAGTACATAGACCAAAATGTGGCCAAGTCAGCAGGTTCCGCAAGCCACACAATATGGCCCAATGCTCGCAGAGCAGGATCACCATCGGTTCATTTGGAATGTGTTAGCACATTCACAAAGGGATGTTGTGATGTGCCTCAGCTCCCAGGACACAGTACCTCGAGGTCCGCGCTGCCACTTCAGAAAGGAACAAAAGAAGCCAGTACAAGGGAATGTCTGGATTAACGATTCTTCTTTATTATCCTACGCGTTTCAGAGTTATCTCCCAACTCCTTCATCAGGGACATTGGCAGCGCGGACCTCGAGGTACTGTGTCCTGGGAGCTGATTATACCACAGGGATCTGTGGAAAGTACGGTCCTGCAGCAGCTACTTGTATCTGAGCGATCATTGCCAGTTGTGGGTCATCACAACTGTATCAGGTGAGCAGCCTCTTTATATAAACTTTTGTCCTTCTTCAAAGAAGATATCACCCTATGTGCGCATTCTTGGATTTTTTATAGTTGTGATGTGCCTAACATAGTTAACTCATGGTGAGGTTTGGGCACCAAATATTAGTAAGGTCACATGAAGGAGCGTAGAAAAAACTTACACCAGCATTGTATTGTAAACATACATGTGTCACAGACATTTGCCATGATACACAGAATGCTTAGGCCAGATAGGGCTAGCCAGTCCACACTTGTGATGGTCCCAATGTGGGACAGTATAGGGATTGTAGGCCAGATGGGGCTAGCCAGTCCACACTTGTGATGGTCCCAATGTGGGACACTATAAGAAAAGAGCCCAACGGGGGCAAAAAAAAAAAAAAGAAAATTTTCACTTTTTCAAGGCAACAAGCCAACGTGTGAAAATTGTATGGTCCAACTAGGACAACAGTTTTTGGGGCCATGTTTGGCCAGGATACAATGCATCCATCAAATTCATGGGTGGGATCCATGTTGTGGCTGTAGGGCCGCCAGCATTTGAGCTGTGGCGCCCCGCAACGAGTGCGTCACAAGGGAGTATTGCAGCCGCAATATTCTCTAGACAAAGCAGTGCAATAGTTAACTCTGAGATCCGACCCAACATACAACACCTAGAACAGGGGACCAATCATAGGTCCTGGTGGGTGGAGTGTTAGGGTAGTGAAATAGAACACACAATAATCTAGAGAGTTGGAACAAAGTCGAGCCAAGGATCTAGAGCTAGAACACAGAACTTGGAGAGGAGCGGGGGCTCCGCACCCCGTGCGGGCCCCTGGGCCGTCACCGGTCGGGTGTCCGCACCTGAGGCCTTAACTACCGGGAATGGGCATTTCTACACGGGTTCCCAAAAGACTCCCGTGCCCACAACTCACAGCCGGTTCACTGGTACCGAAGCTGGCAGCAGTTCACCTCTGCCACGCGAACCAGCCCCGTGGAGGAGCAGCTTTATAGGAGCACCCCACCACCAGCCAGTTTCCAGTCGTCTAACCAGCGGTGTACCCACTGAGGGACCCAAGGCTCCCCAAAGAATCCAGAACGTACATCATGGATAGGGCATTGAAGCAGCCTCCCCGTACCCGACCTGGTATTCCTGGGCGACGCTGGCAAGAGAAGCTAAGGAGGTAGAAAGGAGGTACACTGCGGATCTCTGAGGAGCACTATCACTGCTAAGTCCACCCGGTCTTCTACTCAACCACTGTAAGCCATGTACTGCCTGCTGGTTACAGTAAAGAACCGTTGCAGAGACTATCTGTGTCCGTGTCTCCTTATGAACTGTCCGTCATTAACTAAAGGTAACCGCAGCTGCCGCACAACATCTTGAGCAGCTCCAGCCCCCGGGGATCACCGCTCAGCCTGTGGGGAGCGTAACATCTTGCTGCTGTCCATCACCCCGGGAGGTCCCGCAGCGTCGGTAACCCTTACCGAATCTACTCATAGGTGGCGTCACGAAGAAAACAAATTAAACCCCCCTTTAATCTGTTCCCGTAAGACGTCCTCAATTTTGATCTGCACTACACCGGGCCCCACTACCGGCAGGCGCGGTCCACCCGTGACAAGGAAGGAGAAGAATCGCCTGTCTAAACCGGGAGTAACCCTGGCCCCTGGTGTGCGTCAGAAAATGGCGTCACGAACAGGATACGAGCAGGCCCGTTACCCAACGGGTATATTGTGCTTAAACTGGACTTTATTGTCTACAATTGGACTTTGTTCGTCCCTAAAAGAACTTTCCCGCCTTTACACCATTGGGTCAAGATGGCGCCCAAGATGGCGTTCCCGCCACAAGAAGCCGCCACGTGAAGCCCAGGAGTGAGTCAACCCCCCCCTCACTGTGGGAGGGCTAAAGACAAAAGGCGCCAAACTCTTTGTCCGCCCTGATTGCTCGAATCAACCATGGGGGCGGACCCCAAAGACTTTTCCCACGATTGGACTACAAAAGCCCAGAGGAGATGGGAGTGTCATACATAGACACACAGACGGAATTCTTGACCAGCTCAACCAGAACGTCTTACCGGTTGATCGGGTGTGGTTTCCCTCCAAAGAAGAATGGCCAGCACGAGACTCCAAGACCTGATGCGGGAGGTCGAGGCGGAGGCCAGAGCAGCCATGAGCCAACCGGGTCCGGATCCTGCCCTTACTATAGATGGCAGCCCCGACTTCTGGCTAGAGGCTCTACAAGACCTCCGGGTGCGGTTATTAGAGACAGTGGAATGGACGATCCGTAGCTGGAGCGCGACCCTAGGCAGACGACTACACCATGCGATGCAGCAGAGCCGACCGGGTACAGCTTCTCCAAGCCCCGACGACGTCACCAGCTTCTCGACCGCCTCACCCTCGCCTACCACCTGTCCTGCTCCGGCACCTGAGCCAATAGACTGTGTCATTCCGGTGGAGGCCGCAACTCGACCCGTTCCAGCGACCAACATCACAACCGATTCCGTTCTTGAGCCGGAGCTCATAACACGCTCCATGGAAGAACTCGATCTCTACCAGGTTCCCACTGAGGAACCCGCGACATGTTTCACTACTACCGAGACAGTCGCCTGTTTTATCCCCGTACCGGAGGCTTCCCTTGCCATTGCCGAGGCCTACCGGGTAACCGGGATTGAAACACCTTTACCTACTGCTACAGAAGAAGAGGCAGGCAGCCTGGAAGTCCTGCACAACGACCCCGAGGAGAACCTTGCAGCACAGCCACCCACCGATACAGAGGATTCCATCCCATCATCTTCGCCAGCCGAGCAGCCTGATGTAGTCATCGAGGGGGATGACGAGGAGATCTACAGTTCACCTGAGGAACTCTACACCAGGTTCGTCTGGGGAGACACAAGGAACCCTTTTGCCGGGCGATCAGCTCGGGTGCACTGGTCGGGTGCCACCGCAACAGTATCTCCTCCGGTTCCGTTGAACCGGGCTCCATCCCAGACTGCCCACCAAGCTCGAGCGGTTCAACAACCAGCACGCCGTAGTGACTTTATCCACACGCCGCATCACTCCGACGAAGAGGTACGTCGCATCCAGAGAGACGAGTGGCACACTCGACTGCAAGCCACCATGCAGGCTCGTGCCGAGGCCCGCCGCCAATCTCCACTGCCTGAACTATTCCGTAAAACCGGGTGGGTAAGCACATTTAACTTGTCCACCGGGTGGGGATTCGTATGGGAGGTGGGTGCGAGTACTGAAGTGTTTGTGGGGCGCCGTGATGTGGAATCGCACCTACCGCGAGGCCATCCAAACCGAGACTTGTATAGAGGGGACATTGTAACCTATGAGCGCCATATATGCCGCGATGGGTGGTTCGCTATACGGGTCCGGAACACTGCCCTCCATAAGTGACTGTTGTTGTTTGAACTTTGCTATTAAACGAGACTTCTTCCTGGTTGCACCGTTAATCATTGACTGTGTGATCTTGCGGCTACAGCCTGGACTCTAGTTAAAGTACAGCCGACCGCCCGCCGGGTCCGCACAAAGTGATTACCTGTTTCTTTGCTTATAACACCAAAGCATTTCTTTACCTGTTTTTCTATTTTAATAAAAGTGTGTCATATATGTATAAAAATGTAAAAACCTCTGTAATGTGAGTAGTTTGACGCTTGGGGACAAGCTGATTTAACCAAGGGGAGTGTGGCGCCCCGCAACGAGTGCGTCACAAGGGAGTATTGCAGCCGCAATATTCTCTAGACAAAGCAGTGCAATAGTTAACTCTGAGATCCGACCCAACATACAACACCTAGAACAGGGGACCAATCATAGGTCCTGGCGGGTGGAGTGTTAGGGTAGTGAAATAGAACACACAATAATCTAGAGAGTTGGAACAAAGTCGAGCCAAGGATCTAGAGCTAGAACACAGAACTTGGAGAGGAGCGGGGGCTCCGCACCCCGTGCGGGCCCCTGGGCCGTCACCGGTCGGGTGTCCGCACCTGAGGCCTTAACTACCGGGAATGGGCATTTCTACACGGGTTCCCAAAAGACTCCCGTGCCCACAACTCACAGCCGGTTCACTGGTACCGAAGCTGGCAGCAGTTCACCTCTGCCACGCGAACCAGCCCCGTGGAGGAGCAGCTTTATAGGAGCACCCCACCACCAGCCAGTTTCCAGTCGTCTAACCAGCGGTGTACCCACTGAGGGACCCAAGGCTCCCCAAAGAATCCAGAACGTACATCATGGATAGGGCATTGAAGCAGCCTCCCCGTACCCGACCTGGTATTCCTGGGCGACGCTGGCAAGAGAAGCTAAGGAGGTAGAAAGGAGGTACACTGCGGATCTCTGAGGAGCACTATCACTGCTAAGTCCACCCGGTCTTCTACTCAACCACTGTAAGCCATGTACTGCCTGCTGGTTACAGTAAAGAACCGTTGCAGAGACTATCTGTGTCCGTGTCTCCTTATGAACTGTCCGTCATTAACTAAAGGTAACCGCAGCTGCCGCACAACATCTTGAGCAGCTCCAGCCCCCGGGGATCACCGCTCAGCCTGTGGGGAGCGTAACATCTTGCTGCTGTCCATCACCCCGGGAGGTCCCGCAGCGTCGGTAACCCTTACCGAATCTACTCATAGGTGGCGTCACGAAGAAAACAAATTAAACCCCCCTTTAATCTGTTCCCGTAAGACGTCTTCAATTTTGATCTGCACTACACCGGGCCCCACTACCGGCAGGCGCGGTCCACCCGTGACAAGGAAGGAGAAGAATCGCCTGTCTAAACCGGGAGTAACCCTGGCCCCTGGTGTGCGTCAGAGCCAGCTGGCCAAGGTCCTGCAGGCCACGCTGTAGAGCCGTGGTCATACGGCCGAGAAATGCCTGATGGGCCTGGATGAATTCCTCCATGGTAGGGGCACCTGTATTGGGAGTAAACACACACTTTAGTACACAGTCGTCGCTGCTGATGGGTAGTCATGACTGGCCACAACCATCCACTTACCCTGTTCCTCCAACTCCAGTTCACCATCAGACGGGGAGGGAGATGGGGTCAAGCTCCATCCATATGAACCCGCACGTTCACCATCTGCAAAAATGGTGAACCAACATGGTTTACTTTGTTTAGAGAAATAGTTTTGGCCCAGATGAAATTTAAGCAACAGTGTGCAGGGTGTCTGTGGCAACATAACACACTTACCACCATAGTCACTGTGTGGGGACATGGTCACCCCAGGACTCGCCACTGAGCTCGAGACAGTGGGAGGTGGTGTTACTCCCGGGCTGGGGCTCCGTGGCCACATTATGTGGTTTAGGGGCAATAGTGGTCCTGGGCTACGGGGCAAACCCTCCTCTGTGCCGCCAGGTGCTTGCAGCTCCTCGCCCTCCTGTGGGGAGGTGATGTGTTCCTCCGGCAGCCAGGCAGATGGGGACAGCTGGTCACACTCCAGCGGGCTGCCAGGTGCTGACTGGTCCTCCACGTCCTCTGTCCCGGTAGGTGAGGGCACGTCTGGCTCCTGAGGCCCGGGGGAAGGTGTTGACCCTGGGGACAAGGGTGCCACTTCAGCCTGATGTGGCGGTGTTCTTGATGGGCCACCTGGGGGTGGGGCATGGGGCCCTTCTTCAGATGACGATTCGGCATCTAGTTTGAAATTTGAACACAAAAGACGTTATAATATCATACATACACATTGTTGTCCTACAAATAGCTTGTGTGGCTATGTATTTGACGGCTAAGCCTGGGGTCACACACACACAGATATCTGGCCAGATATTGTTCACATATCTCTGGTTGCAGTGAAAGCATGGACACATTGTTCCATTTTGAGGCTGTGTACAAATGTAAACATCTGTCCATGATTTGACTGCAACCAGAGATCTGCAAACAATATGTGGCCAGATATCTGTGTGTGTGACCCCAGCCTTCCTTAGCATCAACCAGGTGATGCTGGATGCATACACTCATGTTGTATGCATGTACTGTGCGTGTGAGCCATTTTTAGGGCTGACTGGAGGACCACAACACTGTGAAGATGTGTTTGATTGTGTAGGCCACACTGTCCCTTGTGATATCTTGCCATCCTTTTTGGGGTATTGTGGGACATGCACATGTGGCGGTGTGTGTTTTGGGCCAACAATTACTCACCACGCAGCCTGGCAATCCTGGCACGGATGTCCAGTATGCGACCTGGGCACTTGTGCTTCAAGTCAGCGATCTTTTTTTGGATCGCTTTTACTGTCCTCTGTACCCCCAGTTGGCAGAGCAGGGCCCGCTGGATCCGCCGCACGGTGCGCCGATTGCGCAGCCTGGGGTGGCGGTGGTGATGGTGGCCCCAATAGTCCTGACGGTCGCACTGATCAATCAGGATGATCAGCTCCGCCATCCCCCACGTTGCAGCGCGGTGAACGGCTGCCATGACTGCTATGGTGTGTGCAGAGGCGGGGCTGGCACCTTGCAGGCAGAGTGAAAATGAAACCAACGTCATGACGTCATTACGGCCGCTGTCGGGGTGACGCACCTTTTTAAGTAGCCCAACGCGCAGTGACCCGGGCGACACACTTATGCTGCCCCTACTGCAGAAGACCCACAGTGCAGTCCGTACAACACGGCTATGATCTGTGTACTGAGTAATCTCTTTCGATGTGGTATGGGTTTGTGTGCATCTGTGTGCGCGCTGCGCGCAGTGCCAGACCCGGTACACTTCTACGGCAGCTGCTGTACAATAAGCCAGAGCGGTACGTAACACACACTTATGCGCTGTGTCCAGCATTATTCGTTATCATGTGTTGAGAGGATGTGCACAATGTATGTAGATCATGAGCCATTTATGATTTTTCGTTCAAGTGTGTGTCCGCGTAATTGTACTACTATATGATCGTGCATACGGCGCGTATGTGTAGTGCTGAAGGGACAGCTCATCCAAGATGGTGGGCTGTGAGGCAAGGGCCAATCGTAACGCAGCATCTTCCACCAATGATCGCTGAAGGGGCGCGGTATCACGGAGCCTGGGTGACGTCTTAGCTACATTGCAGCTACATCGCCGGGTGTCCACAGTTCCCTTCTGTGGGTTCTTTACACGCCGATACAGCTCGCTACAATCGGCGATGTAGCTTTCTGTTTATGGGCAGTGCACGGATACAGAGGTATCTGTGGCCGGCTGTGTCGTCCCGTCTTCACACGCCGCTACTACGGGCGATATTGGCGCGACAAGCTACAATCGTAGCCTGTAGCGGGTTGTATCCATCCTGTTGTGGCGGCGTGTAAAGGTACCATAAGTGTTTAAGTGTTTGAGGGCTTTTAAGTTACTACTTTAATATTTGTGTAATCAGAATGTTTCCAACTTTCTGACAGATGTCGAGGGAAATTCATCAAATTGATGAAAAGTCGCTGTACCAAATTCAGTAAGGGTCACACATCCCTTATTGAGTTTTACGCATCTTTAGGCTGTCTGTGCTCTAACTATGAGCTGGAGTGAATATTTACTTCAATTTATGCCATTTTCTTTTTTTTTAAATTAAACAACTTTTATTCATCAACATGAACCTATAATTTATTTCAGCAGTGTCCAGAGAATCAATATGGTTCCAAAAGTGCCAAAGAAAATATTTAACAACCCAAACCCTCCCACACTTCTTAAACTCCCCATATTATGCAACATTTTCAGATACTGTAAATCAGAATAAACTATACTGACATTATAAACCCAGATTTACATGTTATATCTATTGCATATTTTAAATCTTCCCTTTATACCTGCTATCAAAGATACAAACAGTTGAATCACTAGCCAACTCCTCCGAGACCACAGCAGTGTAATTTAACCAATCTCCTTGCTGCCTCGTGAAGCTTGGAACTGCTCCTCATTTTATATAGATCCATTTTTCCATCAGTATTGTGCTATTTAAACAAATTATTTCCTCTATCTCTGGTGGATGGACATCCAGTGTTCGGCAATAGTTTTCCTGGTCTGATAGAGTACCATTGAGATGGCAAGTTGATTTGATGGGCCCACAGCCCATCATGTATACATGTCTAATGTGATGACACCATCAGCCTACACTAGACATGTCTACTGTTATGCCACCAGCAGTCTCAACTAGACCGATCTACTGTGATGTCATCAGCAGCCTACACTAGACATGTCTACTGTGACATCATCAGCAGCCTAAACTACACATATCTACTGTGATATCATCAGCAGCCTACACTAGACATGTCTACTGTGATGTCATCAGCAGTCTAAACTAGATCGATCTACTGTGATATCATCAGCAGTCTACACTAGACATAGCTACTGTGATATCATCAGCAGTCTACACTAGACATAGCTACTGTGATATCATCAGCAGTCTACACTAGACATAGCTACTGTGACATCATCAGCAGCCTAAACTACACATATCTACTGTGATATCATCAGCAGCCTACACTAGACATGTCTACTGTGATGTCATCAGCAGTCTAAACTAGATCGATCTACTGTGATATCATCAGCAGTCTACACTAGACATAGCTACTGTGATATCATCAGCAGTCTACACTAGACATAGCTACTGTGACATCATCAGCAGCCTACTCTAGAAATGTCTACTGTGATATCATAAGAAATCTACACTAGACATGTCTACTGTGATGTCATCAGCAGTCTCAACTAGACAAGCCTACTGCGATTTTACCTGCAGACTGCACTAGATATGTCCACTGTGATACAATTCATCAGCCTACACTAGACATGTCCACTGTGATGACACCATCAGCCTACACTAGGCATATCTACTGGGATATCATCAGCAGACTACACTACAGACTACACTAGACATGTCCACTGGGATGACACCATCAGCCTACACTAGGCATATCTACTGTGATATGATCAGCAGACTACACTACAGACTACACTAGACATGTCCACTGTGACATCATCAGCAGCCTAAACTAGACCGATCTACTGTGATATCATCAGCAGCCTACACCATCAGACCCAAGACACCTAACTTTGGATTAATTGGTAATCTTACATATACCTTATGTATCCATCTGCCCACTTTATCCCATAGGCCAGACAGCTGGGAACATGTCTAAAACATGTGGCGCAAATCTGCCCCTTCTACCCCACACTATGGACATTGATCGTCTGATCTAAGTTTCACTTTAAATAGGACATTTGGGTTTCTATAGATCCTATGGACTAGAAACAGCTGAGACCTCCTCTGGGTTGTATTTATAGTCTCGAGTACATTTTCCCATTCCTCCCCTGAGATGGGCCCCACATCTCTTTACCATCCTACCCTGGTATTAGTCATAGGGTCTCCAAGGATTCCTAACAATATCCTAGAGAAATTATGCCTTTTGTTGAATTCACCTACACAATAAAAAGTCCAAAACCCCATTATATGAGATAGTTAAAATCAGAGATACTCTCCTGCCATCCAATGGCATGCCTTAACTGTAGGTATTTAAAAATGGATGAACAAGGGAGATTAAATCCCTGCCTAAGTTCCTCAAAAGAGCAGAAATGCCCATCGCAATATGACTGGTGGACATAGCTCAGACCCTGTTTTCTCCACTCTCCAAACCCTTCAAAATGCAAAAGTTCACTCAGCCTGGGATTGCTCCATATGGGGGTACAGCCCAGAGCACTCTTCATACCCAGCAAGGTCTAACAAGTTTGCCACGTCTCGTGTATCAGGAGACTTGTGGGATACCCATTTGTCAGAGCCTTAAATTGTTGTAATTTGAGTTCGAGTAGAAACCCCTTCCCCATACAGTGTTTCGGGACAGGTTCCCTTATCTCTTGGTTCTTCTCCAGGCTCCAGCCATTTAAATGTTGAAGTTGAGAGGCCAAGAAATAAATGTGTGGTAGCGCTAGTCCACCCAGTTCTTTATGTAACTGCAGCTTTTCAAGTTGAAATCTTGGGGTTCCATTTTACCATACAAAGTCTCTAAATATATCGTGCATCTTTCCAAACCAGTATTTGGGGATCCATATCAGGGAATTATGGAGCATGTATAAAATATATGTCGCAGTCTCTAGGGCCGGGGTACTCAGTAGCCGGGCAGGCAGTCTCTTGGTATACCATGGTGGTGATTGCTCAGCACCGTAGCCCTGATCGGACATGTAAAAGGTGAATTAAGAGTTTAAGAGCTTGTCGTGATGCCAGCTGAGGGATCTGGTCGGGGTGACCAGCACTGCAGGTAGTGGTGCCCAGTGGATGGATGGTAGAGCAGCTAGTTAGAGCACTTCCCTCAGCAGGAGCAAGCCCCTGGTGTGTAGTAGATGTTAGAGTTTGCAGTAGTGAGTAGGGTGCAGAGTTGTCACAGGAAGGGAGCAAGGAGGCAGTCTCTGTTCTTTACCTTTTTACTTGTATAGCAATCTATCAGCAGATCCAGGGTACTGGTTCACTGGGCCTGGCAATCTGGTCAGTCTGAGAAGAACTAAGCACTGCTAAGGATGGATGGGTATATGGCCTTCCAGCTGACTTTCTCCTTAGGTTGAGATTCTAGGTACTATCTGCTTCCCCATGTGCCTCTTCCTTCCTCTTGGCTACTAGCAGGCAGGCGACCATGGACTTTTGAGATCCCAAATCCACACCAGTTCTCTAGTCCTAGGACAGTCTCTGTGCTTCTGGTAGTCCCACAGTGTGGCTACTAAGCTTGCAGCCCAGCAGCCTCCAGTTTACTGCCAGGCATGAATTCCTGACACCATGAGGTTCTGGCACCATTTCCACAGCACGTGTCCTGCACAGCCCGGAGACTGTTATCAGGCCCACACTCATCCACTATCCGACTCTGTCTAACAAGTGTCTAAGTTACTCTTAATGCCACCCCTCCCTTTACCTCACTACAGTAAGGCCCTCCCTCCAACCAGTGTCTGTCGCTGCCCTAAACAGTGTGCCCAGCCCACTGATCAAAGTTTGAGAAGTGTGTGTATGCATAGGAAGTCCATCATAAGATTCCTGAATTCTCCTTAGACGTGGCATTAGGACTGATGGAGTTAACTAACACTGTGGCAATCAGACCGCCGGGGCGCCACATATAAGGCACAATTTAATAAGATTTGTCCATCCCAGGGCTCATAGCGGAGGTTTTCCCCAAGCCTCAACTTTGTTTTTCATTTTGGTCACTAAAGGGATCGGATTCAACAGAGGGAAGTCATTTGTAGTTAAAGAAATATCTATGTCAATGTATTTAAAGCTCTTAACTACTGGAATGTGGTGTAAAGCAGGGCGGTCCAGGCTCACATTGCCATGAAGTGGTAGACTGTCAAGACCCCGACCACCGGTTCTCCCCGCCGCGCAATGATTGAGACCACACCATTGTATATCTTTGAATACTTCTTTATTGAGGGCATAAACGTAACACCACTCATTTATTGCATAAAAGGGGGTTGGATATTATATATGGCCGCAGCTCACAACAAGGCCTTAACTGCCTTACACCTGAGGGGAGAAAGCCCGAATGCCTCGGCCATCCTTGGCAGGTAGACTTTCACCAACTCCCTCTTCCACCGGCCACGGAGTGGCGAGGGCTGCCGCCCGAGCTGCGACCCCCACTCATGCATCTGATAGCCTGATCCACTCCATCCTGGATATCCGACAGAAATATGTCGAGGCCTATCTCATTGAGGCTAAACCCGTCCTCTAGCAGAAACCGGTGGATGTCGGCTTCCAAAATGTCGTGCCCGACCACTACTCCCCTTCTGACTGACACAAACCTGGCCATACGTGAGTTCACGTACCTTCTAGCCTTCTCCACCGCCATCACATTCCTTGCCCCTGGCCAGCTAGCCCTGGGGAGCATGTTTGACCATACTATCAACAATTTGTTGAAGAAGCCCCGAGCCTCTCCAGGTCTACTTGCATTATTGCGAGGAGCTCGGGGATTCTGACTGACACTAAGTCGTTCCCACCTGCATCTATGACTAGAATGATAGGGCCCGCTTCAAGCCGTGCTATGGCCACTGCCTCGGGCAGGACCTGTGCCCACGGTAGCCCCCGCATGCCTCTCCAATTTACGGCTATATCCCGGAATCCAAGGTCTCCGCCACCCGGTCTCCTGGCTTCTGCTCGCAAAGCTGCCCAATATATCTGCGAATGGCCCAAGATCCAGACGCTGGGTCTGGGCGGATCTAAAAGAGAAAGATCATTAGCCATCGTCCAACCGCCAACATCCCTGTCATATCGTGCCCCTTCCAAGATTTTGTGCGCTGAGCTCGCTATCCACTGGTCGTGGTATCCCGTAAGAACACACATAAACCTTTTTTTTTTTTTTTTTTTTTTTTTTTTTTTTTTTTTTATATCACAAATCAAACTGTGCCAGGTTTAAAATGTCTTGCCGGGGTCCTGTAGGCAAAAGCCTGTTCTAACTTATTGTGGCCCGGTTCAACCATGTAAGGAGAGCCGTTCGGGGGGGGGGGGGGGTAGGGTTGTGGGTTGGGTGATGGTGCCGTATTTAAATTAAATCTGGCCTTATGTAGCGGAAGAAGGCATCCGACTTCCATCGCCCTACCCTTTTTATTTCTTGATTTGTGAGGCCGGCCCTGGCGGCCTCGGTTGCTGCTCCTATGCGAAAGGAGTGAGTGCCATACTCTTTGGGCTGCAGCCCTACACCTGCGAGGGAGGCTTTTAGCTTGGCTGTGAATTGACCGATGGTGAGTGGGGAACCATCTGCGTGCTCAAAAAAGTGAATTTGGGGGGTTCGGGAGTCCCCATACCGGCGTAGGGCCTTGATGGGGCATAGCGGTCCGGGGGACGGGAATATGGGAAACCAGATACCCCGACCTAGCTTGTCTGTTTTGGATCGCCTGATGCGCACTCTGACTCCGCCGTTGCACACGATGACGTCGTCGCGCCGCAGGCCGCCGGGGCGCTCTGCAGATCTGGTGACAAGCTCGCTTACCCGAAGCGCGCCGAAGAAAGCAAGTGCGAAAGCAGCAGCAAAAAGCAAAACCTCGTGTGCCGTGGGGCAGCTGTTGGGTAGACAGTCTATCATTTTGGACAGCAGAGAGAAAGATATGGGCCTGCGGCTTTCGAGGCTTACCCGCTTCCTCTTCCAACCTTTTATGGCTTGCGTGAAAAGGAACCTCTTAGTGACGTCAGGCCAACCCCGTAACCGAAAGTGAAAAGCCAATCCTGCCAGACGCTGCTGCGCGACGTTGCCGGAGGCGCCGCTGGCGTGCAGATTTGCTAAATAGTGGGCAATCGTTTGGCATAAAAAGGCATGTGTTACCTGCTGCGGCATTGCTGGCACTAGTTCAGACCATTCTTTCCAAGCCTTACCATAGGAGCGCCAGGTGGCTGGAGCTAGTGACGCTTGGACCAGTGGCATCAGTCGTTCTCCAAGAGCTTCCACATTAGTTTCGGGCACTCCGTGCCCCTTCTGTCTGCTTTCGGGTGCAATGCTCGAAATGTCTGAAAATCAAAACGTGACAAGGCATCAGCAATTCTGTTATCCACCCCAGGGACGTGTCGTGCCCTAAACCAAATGTTGTACTCGAGGCACTTGAGTACTAGGTAGCGAATCAGTTTGATGACTGGCGGTGATGACGATGCCAACCGGTTGATGGCATGGACCACGCTGATGTTGTCCGTCCAAAAGCAGATGCGTTTGTTGGCGAGTTGCTCCGCCCACAGAGCCATGGCTGCCACTATGGGGAAGAGTTCCAGCAGGGTGAGGTTCTTCGTCCAACCCGCCGGGCCCCAGGTGTCCGGCCAGCTGCCGGCGCACCAGGATGTATTCAGGAAGACCCCAAAACCGTAACTGCCGGCTGCATCTGAGAACAGTGAAATATCTGAACTGGATACCTCTGGCTCTTGAAAACAAGTGCGACCATTGTAGACTGCTAAGAATTCTTTCCACACTCTTAGGTCATCTTTCAGGGGCCTGGTGATGCGTATCCTGTGGTGTGAAGCCTGTATGCCCCTTGTAGCTAGGCATAATCTGCGTGAGAATGCCCGGCCCATGGGCATGACCTTACAAGTGAAGGCTAGAGACCCCAGTAGGGACTGCATCTGGGCGAGTGTCACCTTGTGCACCGTTAGGAAGCCTTCAATTAGGGATGATACCTTCCGGACCTTATCTGCTGGTAGGCGAAAAAACCATGGCAACCGTGTCTATCTCGATACCCAAAAACGAGAGGGTCGTTGTGGGCCCTACCGTTTTTGCTGCTGATAATGGAACCCCAAACTTGGCCGCTATTGTTTGGAAGGCGTGCAGCGCGTTGGCGCAAGCATCGGACTCCGGGGGGCCGATGAACAGGAAGTCGTCAAGATAGTGTGTTACAGCTTTGAGCGAAGAAACGTCCTTGACCACCCATTCAAGGAAGGAGCTGAAAAGCGAGCAAGATATGGCGCACCCCATGGGGAGGCACATGTCGTAGAAGAAGTGGTCTTGTAGCGTGCACCCTAACAGGTGGTGACACCCGGGGTGAACCGGCAGGAGGCGGAAGGCCGCCTCGATATCCGATTTGGCCAGAAGAGCCCCTTGCCCTGCTTCCCTGACCATGTGAACCGCCTTGTCGAAGGAAACATACGAGACAGCGGAATCTTCCGTCGGGATGTCGTCGTTGACAGACTTTCCGTGTGGGAAGGAGAGGTGGTGTATCAGGCGGAATTCGCCTTCCTCCTTCTTAGGGACTACACCAAGTGGAGAAATTCGTAAATTGGGGAAGGGGAGGGTTTTAAATGGGCCAGCCATGCGGCCTAGCGCAATCTCCTTTTGCACCTTGTTGTGCAATACCTCGGGGTTGTCCCTGGCAGATTTGAGGTTGCGTGCAAACTTAGGGAAGGGGGAAGGAATGAACGGGATGACAAAACCGTGGTTGAAGCCGTTGGCAAGGATGGCGGCCGCAGCTTTATTAGGGTAACGCTCTAACCAGGGGGCCATCTCTGCTGCGATCACTGGCGTCCTTGGAAGAGGAGGATGGCTTTGGGAGAGGCCGATTGGCTGCCTTGTCACATCTGGAGGATGCGTGGCTGCCCCCGCAGGATGAACATTCATGCCTGTATTTGCATAGTCCCTGGAATTTGCAATGGCCCTCGTTGAAGAGCCAGCAGCAGCCCTGTTTTCTGGGCTGGCTGTATAGTTGCCCTGGCCTGGGAAGAGGGTTCCCTGGAAAGGACTGAGCAGTCCTTTGAGAGAGCTTGAGCGTGAGCCATGAATCTGTAGCCTTGATACCCCAACCCAGGTGGGGCTGCGCAGCTAGTTGACGCCTGAAATCTTCATCGTATTTCCACCAGGCTGAGCCCCCGTGGGTCTTATACGAATTGAAGATGGTGTCGCAGTAAGTGAATAACTCCGTACACCTTTCTGGGTGCTTTTGACCCATGACCGACCCTAGGGTGTGAAAGGCCTGAAGCCAATTATGGAAAGTTTTTGCCGCTTTGGGCTTTTTGTGGGGCATGCGGTCGGTCGAAAGCCTCTCTTTGTCAACGGTTGCCAGCTCAGGTTTGAGCAGCGACCATATATCAATGTAATCGTTGGCCCATATCTTTTGTACCGTCTCAGGGGTAAGGTGAGACCCGGGGGGTGCGACCCTGCAGTATTCCATGTGGGAGTGCACAGTATGTGGTGTGCAAAGGGGGGCATGTGCTGAAGCGGCAATGGAACCCTCCCGGGACACAGAAATGAAACCCCCCCGGGACCCGGCTAGCTGTGACCCCCCTGCCCAAGAATTGGCAAAGCCGAACTCACCATTTGATGTCGTTGGTCGGGTTGGTGTCGTCATCTGCTGGCTTCCCAGATCCCCGTTTATAGCATCGGTCTTTCGTCGAGCTGACGTGCGCTTGCTTGTTCTCCTGTTACGAGAGCGGCCTTCTTCTATTGACGAGGTTGAAGATTTCGGTGGGTCGCTCCGTGACCGACTTCTGTGCGATGCAGAAGTTGAAGCACTGGAAGATGCGTGATGCCTTCGACGGGTTGATCTCTTGTTCCGTCTGTATGATCGAGAGTGTCTATGACGTCTAGCACCTCTGGATGTATGTCGTGATGAACGATGATGTCTGCCGCGGCTCCTGCTGCGGCTGGTAGATGATGAGCTCGACGAACCGCATTCTCTGCGTGACTTTCGTCGTGGCGGTGATGGCGTTGCTGTCCCCTCCTGGGTTGGCCCTCCGACCCCTTGCAGTGACGCTATTGGGGGTGAAGGCTGGGGGTGCCCATGAGGTGGATGCCCCCCGTGGGTTGTCTGAACTTGCGATGCTTCAGCCTGCCCTTGTGGCCTTTGAGAGCATGGAGGGGTGGGGGGCAACAGTGAGCCCTCAGTGCATGGTGGCCCGGGGTTGTTGTGGGTGGTGGACTGATGAGACTCCCCAGATGACCCAGGGGAGTCGTGTTGCATGTACTCCTCTGCAGAGGAGTAGGAGCTCTCACTTGCCCCCATGCTGTGGAGTGCAGCGGAGGTAAGTATGGCAGTGGCCCTGGGAGAGTGTGTTGTGGGGTCCTCTCTGGCCGGGCGTTCGCGGGGAATGTTTGAACGCCGGGCCGGAAGTGACGCCACCGCACGTGTTGTCCGGCCGCCGGAAACGGCGCTTGTATGCCGGGCACGTGACGGCCACGTCACCGGAAGTGACGCGACGGGCCTGGAACATGGACACGGTGTTAATCGCGTCACTTCCTGCCGCGTCACCGGAAGTGACGCGACGGGCCGGGAACCAGGACGCGGTGGGAACCGCGTCACTTCCTGCCGCGTCACCGGAAGTGACGCGGCGGACCGGGCTGAATGCAGCGGCTCCCGCGGGGACGCGGAGCCCGGTGGAATAGGGGCTGCGCGAGAAGGGCGCGCTCCTGGTGATGGGAGCGCGGCGGCCCCTGCTCCTGGCTGGCGGCTGTGCTGGGGAGAGAGGAGCGGCCTCCTGGGCCGCAGATGAGGTGAGTGGGCGGCGAGACCGCCGGGGCGCCGGGAGGGGCGGAGCCGGGCTAACCCGATGCCGCCGTGCCGCTGGGGGGTCCGTGCGAGCAGGCGACACGGCTTGGTTGTGACCTGGGGGAGGGGCTAGATCGGATGGAGTGCGGCCGTTACTGGCCAGCCTGTGCCTGCGTGCGGGGGCTTCTGCGGCTGTGGCAGAGGGGGCTGCTGCATTGCTGGACGCAAGCGGAGGAAGCCTGGCCCTGTCCGCCCGGGCCCTCTGCCTGTGTCTGGGGCTTACAGTGGGGCTAAGCCTTATGGGCGGACGTGATGGTCTGGAAGACCTGCGTCCACTCGGTGCAGGATCAGCTAGGAGGGAGCTGGTGCCCACAAGGGAGGCTAGCCATTCGGCTCCCTCCCGTCCGAACCTTTCTCTTACCGCTGCTTTGAGAGCGTCCATCGTCTGGTCAGCAATGGTGATCGTCGATGATGTTCACTCTGAGAGCAGAATGGTAAGAGACAGGATGTGCCCTGGGGGTTGCAATATGTAGCCGGGGGCGGGCTGAAGGCACTAGGAATGTGGCTCAGAGGGGAAAAAGGGGGGGGGGAGAGAGGAGAGCAACAGGAGGGAAAGCTAAAACATTCCACGGCGAGGAGTAGCGATGCATAACCTTAGCTGGGCTTGCCAGTCAGAGGCATCGGCATCAGCCGAGGTGCCTTACAGTAGCATCACAGGCTTAGACCAATTCATTTTCAATTCGGAAAAGACTCCAAACTGCTCTATTATATCTCTTTCGATGGTAGGGATTTGGTTACTTCATTTGGAAACAGCAGCACATCATCTGTATACAGTTATCCTCTCCTCTTCTTCACCATATTTGAATCCTTTTAACACCGAGTAACTACTCACAATACAGACCAATGGTTCAATGGCTAGCGCAAAGATAGAAGGGGACAGCGGGTAGCCCTGCCTAGTGCCTCTAAATAGATCTATACTGTCCAACATGCCCCCGTTAGCCCTAACTCTTGCTGTGGGGGACCTATAGTAAATTTATGCCATTTATTGGTGAAAGCTATAGTGGCTTTGACCATACCCAATAATCCAAAGACCTGCATATCAATGGCGAAACTTACAAAACTTGTAACCATATGCTTACTGTTAGTCAATAACACTCTGCATATCTGCGTTTTGTGCTGGTATATATTATACATCGATAGCAATCTTGTTTGTGCTGCCCTGGTATGGAGTCTCATCTATTGTAACTGCCTATTAAGTCTCTACCTGGCACATCTTGTGCTTACTTGTCCCTTGACTTCATAAATCAATTTACTCATCCATGCTTGCATATTGTGACGTCTCTCTGAGGCCACAGGCAATGGCTATCTTGGACAGACTTAGCACAAGTCTACCTGTTTGGCAAAATCCAGAGAAACTCTAACACCCTTTAACCCCTTTAAAGGGATCTGGATTTTCAACGGGGTCCAGAAGATTGCTGCCTATGGATGGGCTGCCGTCCAGAGGTGTGAACCAGAGATAGGAAGAGTCACCAAGCAGGGTCAAAAGCTGTGAGCCCGTGAAAAGGTCAATATCAGGATCCATTAGGTGTAGTCTAAACCAAGATGGGAGCAAAGTACAAAATCGTCAGACAGGAGAGGCGTCCAAAAAACAGACCGAAGGAAACCAGGAAAACACCAAGAGAACAACCAGAGGAGCACAAGCTATAGCTGGCAGTTTTCATCAGAAAGCTGGAAGCTTAAATAGGGTGTGGAGCCAGGAGCTGATGACTTCAGCTGGACAGCACACACACCCCCACTCTGCCAAACTGTAAAGCACTACAGGTCCCAGCCACTCTAACCTTAGTGGATGGGCAGAGCCTGTTCTCACTAGAGTTCTGTGTTTTGACTTCTCCTCTATCACCAGCACCAACTACAGTGTAAATATGGCGGCACCGTTGGATGAGGCCATTACGCCAGTTCTGACAGTTTTCTACATCTGGAACATAAAAGCTGACGGGGACTTTAATCATCGATTATAATAAAGTTGTGGTTTGAAACCACTTGTGCCGCCCCTCACCAGGTCTCCCCCCCCAGTATAAGCATGTGCACATAAATAGGTATCAGAAGCTTCACCTTGTGTGGTTGTGAGAGTCACAACCACTATAAAAGCAGATCACGGCTGCTGCAGTCCCCAGCGTGGTGCATATAGAGTAGGGAGGATGAAGGGCTAAACACTGCGCTGCCGTATTCCACCAGACATCAAAGGGGGAATATAATATTGATGTATTAGTCAACGTATTTCAGGTCTCCCTGATTGTTGCCATATGTTGACCTCGCACTGTGATTTAAAAAATTATGAAGAATTAAAAAAAGGGTTTATTAAAAATGACATATTCCATACGCAGTCATTATGCTTCATTACCGTAAAATCATAAAACACATGTAAAATGAAACTCTCCTCATTTGTTATGAGCGTGATACAATCATGGTTACGATTCAGTCTCATAATTCATATTGGTCTCTCTAAATCAGGAGATGACACTGCGATGATAGATGCAGAGGACAGCCGGTCTGTAGAGATAGACCTCGCCATTACTGACCTATATTTGGTCATGAATGGTACTATTGGACGTATTGCAATTAGATTGCATGCAGTTGTAGCATTTAATTATCTTACCATTGTCAATCATTGCCATTAGCAAAAAAAGGCTTTGCTGCCGTTGATGGTGGCAAGTATGTGTAATCTGTCTGAAATATAATCCATTACAATCCCATGTCTGAGCTCAATGCCAGATGGTAAACTATTACAGAAAGATTCAGAAGGATGCAAGGTAGAGGGGTAGTACAATTATATGGCACACCCACATTTGGCAAAGAACGTGTCAATGGAAAAACCCTTTTTTGAAGAGTTAGGAGACATTCCAGTTGCACAAAATCATCTTAAACTATAAGTGTCACTGAGTGGTTATATTGGACAAGGGGGTAAGTAGCACGATGGGCAAAGGTAATCTGGGTAGCTAGTCTGACACTGTAGACTGAGGGTCCTTAGCTGACCCTGTTCCCAGAAGTACCTCTCATAGTGAGGATGTCTGGGCTACCACCCTTGCCCTGCTCCTGACCAGCCCTGAGCTAACACCCCTTCACCTCCATCCGTGGACCGGGATACAAACAGCAACGTACACAGCAACTTCCAAGGATGAATATCTCCAAAAGTTCAAAGATTCTGGAAGGCTCCAGCAAAAACTGCACAGTGTCCAAACAACGTACGGTCAGAATAGAGAGTGAACTCTATCAGCAACACCAGGTGAGGGGTCATGGGACCACTTAAAGGCTGGGGGAGTGGTCAAACCACATAATTTCATTCACACAGCAATTAGGACTGGAAAGCCAGAACCAGCTAATACCATGGACAGCTAATACTGCAGAGCTACAGCCACTGACGTTAACCCTTAATAAACCAACAGAAATGAACTCAATATTGACTATTGCAGAGCAATATTACAAGCATTCTACTCAGCCATCTTTTAAAGTATACATCCAGTGATCGATATAGAATATGCAGCCCTTCACGTCTTTCCTGCAGATTGGGAAAAGATTAAAGAGACATAAAATATCTCTAGAAAGGAAGCTGTATGTAACACTAGTGACTAGCTACAGACAGCAGGAAAGTTGGCTAATCCAGGGTCAGGTTTCCAGGAGAGCTTATAGTATATTCAGGGAGTAGACAGAGGAGTAGTCAACCAATGGTCCAGGGTCGGGTTTCCAGGAGAGCACACAGAGAATTCAGGGAGTCATCTAAGATGACGTTAGGTCAGGGGTCAAAATACCAGGAGATCATATCAAGTACAGGGAGCAGAAAGAATAGTAATCAAGCCACAGTCTGGGGTCAGATAACAATGATAAGAACTAGACACACACAGGAATGCAGGCCAACAGCACCACTCAAATAGAATGTATGACTAGCAGGATTCTGGGACAGGCTGCTCAGTAAAATAACAGAGCAATCACTGGAAAGATGGAACACCAGAACCACCAGCACATCCCAGTGCCAGGACAGCAGCCTGCAATGTCTATCAACTACTGACAGCTCAGTACATCTTATACAAAACATAGCAATGTCTGTTATTGCATCTGAGATGCACTGCATGGAGGAATTGGGACACTGTGTGTCCGTTTAGGGAACTTGCTAGGTAGTAAGGTCCTGTGATCACAGCAATATCTGCAGTGATATAAGCATGTATTGTCGCTGCAATATTATAGACTTGAGGGGGAGAGAGATGGAAGGTTAGCAAGTGTGGCCATGATATCACATGATACCGACTTGTAGGCGAAAGTAATGGGGACCATAGTGGAGATCTCCTTCATCTATTACAGTGTTCAACAAGATTTTTCGTTTTCTGCATGAAATTGGGTGAATTGTATTGGAATTTGCATGCTGAATTCAGAAATAACTTCAGAACTGCTCTATCACGTAATATTTTTGTGAAAAGTGTAATTATATTTATGCATTGAATACTGTAAACCCGGAGTGCCATGTGAAATCCCAAATGCAAAAGTCACAAGTCACCGTCTGCTGATTCACAGAAAAGATTCCATCAATAGTCAGCCAACATCGAGAGACTCAAATGTAGAAAGAGTCCAGCAACACTCCGGTCCTTAAAAAACGCCCAACTTTATTTAATAATGGTGCATAAGCAAACTATTAGAGAGATGCAGGGTGGGTATGGGACAACAGCCTGTTTCGTACCTTGTGGTTCTTCAACTGTTCTTGCCTCCACAAGGTGTGAAACAGACTGTTGTCCCATACACCACAACTTAGGGGACGACAATGGGGATGATAGTTTGTGTCACGGCTTCTGTTAGTACTAGTAGGTGGGACCGGTTGAAGCGCCAGAAGGCGTGAAACAGACTGTCGTACCCTACACCCAGTACCTCCCTGACCATGCTTCTAACATTCTAATAAAGCCTTGGATTATGTACATACATAGAGTGCCGCCCTTTCTTTCTCACCTCACCACACAGGTATAGTAGAGGTCTCCATGCTAGCTGAGACATTGTCCACATCATGGTTTTCAAAGGAATAATGCAATTACCAGAGACATTTGTTTTACATACTCTTCACCCATCTATTCGACAAGCAGGGTTCTGAATATTTGCCATCCCTGCACAGTTTGCAGCTCTCGGAGCTGACTTCTTCCCTATTATTTCCTCAGATCTCTAACCCCTTAGATGGCAATGTGTTAACATTTTATAAACTTGTAAAGAATACTATAATAAGGTGCTTTACTACCATGGCTGTGAAGTCAGCAAGCTAAACATCCGACTCCAACTCCTTAACTTCCTGGAATCCGTTGACGACTCCACCAAAATGAACACTGACTCCAACTCCACAACCATGGCTGTGAAGTCAGTAAGCCAAAACATCCGACTCCACAACCAGGGCTGTGAAGTCAGTAAGCCAAAAAGTCCGACTCCACAACCATGGCTGTGAAGTCAGTAAGCCAAAACATCCCACTCCACAACCAGGGCTGTGAAGTCAGTAAGCCAAAAAGTCTGACTCCACAACCATGGCTGTGAAGTCAGTAAGCCAAAACATCCCACTCCACAACCATGGCTGTGAAGTCAGTAAGCCAAAACATCCCACTCCACAACCAGGGCTGTGAAGTCAGTAAGCCAACCATCCGACTCCACAACCATGGCTGTGAAGTCAGTAAGCCAAAACATCCCACTCCACAACCATGGCTGTGAAGTCAGTAAGCCAAAACATCCCACTCCACAACCATGGCTGTGAAGTCAGTAAGCCAAAACATCCCACTCCACAACCAGGGCTGTGAAGTCAGTGAGTCAAACATCCAACTCCAATGCCTCAATATCCCTGAATCCAACTCTGACTCAGACTCCAACTTCATCAAAATGGACACCGACCCTGACTCCATGACTCCGACTCCACAACCAGGGCTGAGGAGTCAGTAAGCCAAACATCCAACTACAACTCCTCAATTTCCCTGAATCCAACCCTGACTCCACCAAAATGGACACCGACTCCTCAATTTCCCTGAATCTGACTCCACCAAAATGGATACTGACTCCGACTGTTTAATTTCTCTGAATCTGACTCCAACTCCAAACTCCCACTGATTTCACAACTCTGATTCCACAACCAGGGCTGTGAAGTCAGTAAGCCAAACACCCACTCTGTCTCCTCAATTTCTCTGAATCCAACCCCGAGTCCACTAAAATGGACATTGACTCCACAGCCCTGGTTAGGCTGGCTTCACACCATGGCACAGTCCAGTCCGGTGTAAACCAGACAGCCCCGGACCGGTTTTTGGCTCCATAGTAGCCTATGGGGTTGGATGGAGCCAGATGGCAGCTGTCTGCCATCCGGTTTCCATCTCTCCAGATTAATCCGGGAGAATTTGGATTATTCTCACCGGACACAAAAGCATTGCTTGCAACGGGGAGAAAAATCTCCCCAAAAACCCGTATCCCGGATTCTCCCGGGGCAATCCGGCGCTCCCTAACATGGAGGATCCGGGAACCGGACACCGGCAGCTGCACGCCACTGTGATTTCAGGACTGCGGCTAGCTCCCTGCAAGCTGCGGTCCAGAATCATTAGCAGCTGCAGCTGCATCCGGCTGCACACAGGACCGGAGGGCACATTTGACCCTCCGGTTCTGTGTGCTGATCCGGTCCAGGGCTATCTGGTTCATGACCCCGGACCGGACTGCGCCGTGGTGTGAAGCCTGCCTCACTACTATCGTATTAATTGAACAATTAATCAAACAATTAACCTTGAGCAAGTGAACATGCCTTTAATTATTATTATTAATGAGAATGTTTACTCCCCGCTCCTTCCATTTCTTGCTGTACATAATGATAATTATCGCTATGTACGGCAAAGAAACTTTAGAAAAATTAAGTTAATTTTAGGAAAGGAAAGGAGGTTGGGGTATATAAGTGAAAATCAGAAGAGTATTTATCCCAGAGTGCATTGCTGACATTTTGTACTGGAACACTAATGACTGTAGAGCCAGACAGCGCAGGAACGAGGGGGTGCGACGACGGCGTCTGAATTACACAGACTTTAATTACAAATTCAGCTGCTTTGTCAGCTCGGGTTTTTTTTAATTACCGGAGCAAGATTAAAGACAGAGAAAGCTGCTGTATCGTTGGAGCGCTCAACAGAATTAGGAACTTCTCTGTTAGGAGAGAAATGCACAGAATTTGTGGAACCCAAAGGGGGGAATTCTGTAAGATTAGATTTCTGTTTTAGAAAACTCTCAATTTTATTACCTCTTTCCTTAAAGTTTGGCTTCCACCATGCTACATGCCAACTGTTTGCAGCCCGCGCAACCGCCCAGGATTACTCAGTGTACAGAGCCAGCTCATCGCAGCTCCATACGCAGCATAATGGCCATTATCTGGTATTACAGCTCAGTGTAACAACAAGTGTGGATATTTCAGGAATCTAATAGCGTGGAGCAAAGACACGACTGAGACAAGGTATAAAGGTAAAAGTCTGTATTAACACACATGGTAAAAGTAAAACTGTGAGTGTGCAGCAAACAAAGCAGAGTTCATAAATTGTGCAAATAATAGTTCATTTAGTGATGCCAAATGGAAGTCTCTTATGAAACAGTTCACTCACAGTGATGCCAAACTGGATAGGCTTTAGTAACAGTTCACACTGGAAGTGGCCAATAACAGAACAGTCAATAAGTAACAGTTCACACCCAGGGAGGCGTGGAAATGGTAAAGTCTCTGATAACGTCCAGAACTGGATGCAGTGCAGTGTAACAAGCGCAAAGTCCCAAACAGTCCTGAGCACTGCAACTGGAGGCAGGTATACTAAACTGGATATCAGACTGCAAGTAGTTGGAAAGAGTTGAACCAGAATAGCTGGAGGAGCACAAACTTGAGATGCACAAGGAGCCAGGTATTCAAGCAAAATACTCAAAAAGGCCTGGAAGATGGACCGAAGCTTATATAAATGTAGGGAAGCAGGAACACATGGATAGGAATGAGGTAGCAGACACCATCTTGGACAAGGACGAGGAGACACAAAGGGTAATCTGAAGAGTTGGGATCATGACACTCAGCTTCTAAGCCCAGTACAGAGAATCGTCACTACAAAGTGTACAGAGGCGTTGTGTTACTGTTTAGTACACCCAACTACTGCCAGAGGCACAGATAGCTGCTTTGTGGGGTCGTTAGACCCCACTGATCTGATATTGATGACCTAAACCTAAGGATAGCTGATAAATAAGCAATGCTGCTTAATCAAATAATAAAATACACAGATAAACTCATGCTATAAATCATAACTGGATTTAGGTCCTGTATAGCAGTATTCCCCAACTTCAGTCCACAGTAACCACCAATAGTGCATGTTTTCAGGATTTCCTTAGCGTTTAACAGTTGGTAATTTATTCTCCTGCAAAGGTGATGAGTCCAACTGTCAAATGCTAAGGAAATCCTGAAAACATGCAGTGTTGGTGCCTCCTGAGGACTGGAGTTGGGGAACTCTGCAGTATAGAGTTACGGGGGTACTCGGTACCGGACCGGTCGGGAAGTCACGGGTGGCTTGGTCCGGACCGTGTCCCTGGGCCCGCACAATAAAGATGGGGAATATTTACAAGGGAATTTGTCACGGGTGACGCCACCCACTTGGTGCGGCCAGTGATGGGGCCGCCGCTGCTGCACAACCTCTGGGGGTGATGGGATGGCAGCGGAGATGGTATAGTTCTAGTGGGGAGAACTGTATCCCCCGGGGCAGTAAGGGTTAAGTCTATGGTGCAGGTGTAACACACTTACTTTGCAGGCTGCAGGGATCTCTCCTCCCGGCTGGTGCTGACATGCTGGATCTGTATGAGGGAGAATGGTGTGCAGATAGAGGCAGACAAGAGAGGCAATTCAGGGTTTTCCAAAGCTTTACTCGTTGTTTCCTTCAAGCAGTTTACAAGTCAATTGCAGTTGGTACACAGTTCAAGTACACGGGTTCTTTCTCCCTCTCCGGTTTCCCTTTTGCTCCCTGCAGCCAGGCCTCTCTCTCCCTGTGACCCCTCACACAGTCTTTAGTGTCCCTTTCCGGGCTGTTACGGTCTCCGTCTGTACGGGTTGGTGTGTGAACGCTGGACAGTATGGCGGTGACTCGGGCTTCTGTGAGTCCTAGTGCGTCACTTAGCTGCCTGTCCTTTTGGGTTAGGGATCTCAATCTGGAACTCAGATCCCTCGTCGTGTTGTCTGGGGATGCCGGGTGAACTACGGTCCCCTCTAGAGCCGACACTCTACTTAGCCCAGCCTCCAGTAGTCCTCAGCACGAGGCTCTACCAGGCTCCTTCTCTCTGTTCCTCTCGGTATCATAGGAGGGACTTCTCTGCCTGCAGTCAGTGGCTTTAGCTGCTGTCTAGGGCACGGGTTCCACCGTCCCTCTCTGTTCTCTCACACTCCTGGTGGCATCAGCGTCGGACGGGATTTCTCTCCCCTCTGGCTCGCACTGGCTCAGTACAGATTCTGCGCTCCTAGCCTTGCACTCACAGAAGTGTGATTGTCCTTCAGTCTTTACATCTCAGCCTACTGCAGCCTACTACCTTCCTTCACTCCTCCCCCTCACTATATACTGTCAGTCACCTGACCTCTGGTGCGCCCAACCCACTCCTCTGAATCCACCACCCCTCGATCTCATAGAGTTCTAATCTCAGGGCTGGATGTAAACCTCTCTGACACGTGGGTTGTGTGGGCTGTGAGGGTGTTGTTGTTCAACAATGTCCTACCTGCCTGGCTGCAGTTCCCTTTGTGGCCTCCTGGACGCAGGGGCGCCACATTATTCATCGTGCACTTACTTTTTGGTGCGTAATATCTACAAGTGAGGAGAATGCCACAATAAGTGAGATTGAGAGAGATATTTGTAATAATAAACCAGAGTGGAACAAAGAATGGAAAATATTGCTCATTTTCGTATGTCACCGAGATTCATGGAGGGGTGGGGGAGGTGTCAATTCTGGTGAATGGACAGTATACCAGGCTCTCATCAGAGACACATAAGAGATTCATCAAAGAGATGATAGTCTAGTCCTGCTGACCAATTTGTCATGAGACCAACACAACGGCGGCGTGTAGAAAAGCTTTGGGAATTAGTCACAAATGAGTCACACTGGGGGTTACTCCGAAGCTTCATAAGTAACACATTCTGTATGAGAGCAGTATACCGTATTTACAAGGCTTTATGCCTCAGTTATAATGCTGATCTATAGATGTATTTAAGAATATTATAAAATGCCCAGGTTATATCAGTATGAGGAGATACACAATATAACTTACACTAGCTGTACATATATTATTATATACAGGAGATGCCCAGGTTATACAGCTGTACATATATAATTATATAAAGGAGATGGCCAGGCTATACAGCTGTACATATATAATTATATACAGGAGATGCCAGGTTACACCAGCTGTATATATATAATTATATACAGGAGATGCTCAGGTTATACCAGCTGTATATATATTATTATATACAGGAGATGCCCAGGTTATACCAGCTGTACATATATAATTATATACAGGAGATGGCCAGGTTATACCAGCTGTACATATATAATTATATACAGCAGATGCCCAGGTTATACCGGCTGTACATATATAGTTATATACAGGAGATGGCCAGGTTATACCGGCTCTACATATATAATTATATACAGGAGATGCCCAGGTTATACCAGCTGTACATATATAATTAATACAGTAAATGCCCAGGTTATACCAGCTGTACATATATAATTATATACAGGAGATGTCCAGGTTATACCAGCTGTACATATATAATTATATACAGGAGATGGCCAGGTTATAGCAGCTGTACATATATAATTATATACAAGAGATGCCCAGGTTATACCGGCTGTACATATATAATTATATACAGGAGATGCCCAGGCTATACCGGCTGTGCATATATAATTATATACAGGAGATGCCCAGGTTATACCAGCTGTACATATATAATTATATACAGGAGATGTCCAGGTTATACCGGCTGTACATATATAATTATATACAGGAGATGTACAGGTTATACCAGCTGTACATATATAATTATATACAGGAGATGTTCAGGTTATACCAGCTGTACATATATAATTATATACAGGAGATGTCCAGGTTATACCGGCTGTGCATATATAATTATATACAGGAGATGTCCAGGTTATACCGGCTGTACATATATAATTATATACAGGAGATGCCCAGGTTATACCGGCTGTACATATATAATTATATACAGGAGATGCCCAGGTTATACCGGCTGTACATACATAATTATATACAGGAGATGTCCAGGTTATACCAGCTGTGCATATATAATTATATACAGGAGATGCCCAGGTTATACCAGCTGTACATATATAATTATATACAGGAGATGTCCAGGTTATACCAGCTGTACATATATAATTATATACAGGAGATGCCCAGGTTATACCGGCTGTACATATATAATTATGTACAGGAGATGCCCAGGTTATACCAGCTGTACATATACAATTATACACAGGAGATGCCCAGGTTATACCGGCTGTATATATATAATTATATACAGGAGATGTCCAGGTTATACCAGCTGTACATATATAATTATATACAGGAGATGTCCAGGTTATACCAGCTGTACATATATAATTATATACAGGAGATGCCCAGGTTATACCGGCTCTACATATATAATTATAGACAGGAGATGCCCAGGTTATACCAGCTATATATCAGTCTACAATATATTAGGGTTGCATGCACACGATCAGTGTACGCAGCGTTTTGGAAGCAGTGACTTTGCGCTGCATCCAAAACGCTGCGTCGTACAGTATCAGTATAGTGATGGGATTGTAAGAAATCCCATCCTCACTATGGGTAACCCACCCGCAGCGTGTTTGGAGCTGCGGTGTGGGTTGCCGGCATTTCGCTCCTCCTCCACATGTTCATTTCATGCTGCGGAGTCGGAAGCGGCTGCCATCGGGTGACTGCAGGGAGAAGCCGCCCCGGACCTGCCGCACATGGTGAGTACAGGGCGGCTGCAGTCTCCCTGCGGCCACCCGCGGCTTCCCTCAGGTCGGAAGGAGCTGCGTCCAACACGTAGCTCCTCCGGACCGTGTGCTCGCACCCTAAATGTTCTCTTTCTCGTTCTGCACTGCTCTCTGCGTTGCGATGAACGCCCTGTGACTGCTCCGGCCGTCGCTCGTCCTGTCCCGTACACTGCGGCT
The DNA here is from genome assembly GCA_033576535.1 of Allobates femoralis. Taxonomy (NCBI): domain Eukaryota; kingdom Metazoa; phylum Chordata; class Amphibia; order Anura; family Aromobatidae; genus Allobates; species Allobates femoralis. Next base: position 127,204,871 of record JARQOC010000010.1, read on the forward strand.
CGCCGTTATCCACTTATCGGGAGGCGGCTGGGAATAAACAGTCTTTCTGGAGTGAGTTCACCACAGTGAATGTTTCTGTTACGTTTCGCTCTGGGGAAACATTTAAGAAGTGGAAACTTCTTTAAAAGTAAAATGGAAAGATCTTTGTAGTATTTGTGTGGTTTGTTTGATCAGCTGTCAGGCGGACAGTGGACTGGTGACTGCAGACCAGATTCGCCTCGGATAAATGTAACAAATGAGTTTCTTATGTTTCATAAGATAGAAACATATAAATAGATCTCTTTCTAAAACGCAGTCTGAGGTGGAGTATGAGCCTGTGACAATGGTCGTCCTTTGTTAGGACGTACCATGATTTCAAAAGAGAGAATTTGCAGGTAGTTTCATACAACACAATATCTACTTACATAATTGTCCTGTCTGTCACTTCCAGCGTCCAGTTGTCCTCCTATCACGCGCATGCGCCATATTTGCACACCTAAGGGATGAGTGTGCAAATATGGTGCCCACTGGCAGTACTGACAAAGTGCTCAGTACTGCCAGCAATGCCACGTGGTCCTCTGCCACAACCGCCACCAACCGCACCCACCGCCTGAAAACACTGCCGCTGACACAGTATATTGCTGCCTGAGTAAGTGCGCATGAGCACCCCCGGCACGCATGTGCACTTACTCAAGTGGCTGCCATCTTTGGACCCCTGGGTACACAAAGATGGCAGAGACGTAATCCAGTGAGTGCATACCTACTTACCTAGGCTCAAAGGAGAGCACAAAAGGGGATAGAGCACATAGGGGGGAGAGCGAGCATAGGGGAGAGACAGCACACAGGGGTGAGAGAGCACAAGGGAAGAGAGCACATAGGTGAGAGACAGCACACAAGGGAGAAAGCCCAAGGGGGAGAGAGCACATAAGTGAGAGAGCACAGGGGGAGAGACAGCACACAGGGGAGAGATGAAAGGGGGAGAGAAAGCATAGGGGAGAGACAGCACACAGGGGAGAGAGCCCAGGGGGAAAGAGTGCATAAGGGAGAGAAAGCACAGGGGTGGAAAAAGCATAGGGGAGGGACAGCACACAGGGGAGAGATCACAGGGGGAGAGAAAGCATAGGGGAGAGACAGCACACAGGGGAGAGATCACAGGGGGAGAGAAAGCATAGGGGAGAGACAGCACACAGGGGAGAGAGCACAGGGGGAAAGAGCACACAGGAATAAACAGCACATGGGGGAGACATCTCAAAGAAGAGAGAACACAAGGGGAAAAGACCTTTAGTTGCAGAATCTTTGTAGTCCGGCACAGGTTGTGACAGCCCAGTAGTAATCCTGACTCCTGTACTGTTAGGCCATGTTCACACATTGCATTTTTGCTGCATTTTTAATGCAAATTAAAAATTGACCATTACAGAACCAGTAACAGCAATGAGATCTCAGGTACCCGCCTGCACACCATTGCTTATTATTTTCCTGACAATGGGAAATTGCTGCTTGTTGTGAACACTGCAGCCCGTCAATCACTTCAGCGCTTCTTCAGTGTTTTCACCATAGAAAGATACAATAAAGTGCAGAAATAGAATCATGCAAATTTGCTGCTTTTTTGTTGAATGAAACTAACTTTTATTAAAAATTTACTACAGACAAATGACACATATGATCTGCACCCAAAACAAGGCAAAAAAAAGCACCGTGTGACCCCAGCCTTATTGCTGTGCATGTGGACGTACATCAGCTGCTCCAATGGGTTGAATATTTTCAAGTAGATATACAGGCGCCCTGACCCTTTGTTCTAATACCATGTACTGCAATGTTGCAGGAGGTCATGGTCCCCATTGGAGGTCTCAGAAGGTCATTTTAGGGTATCACTTTAGGCCTCATTCAGAGTCTAAATCCTGGATAGTTCTGCCCATTCAGGCTCAGTATAAAAAAGCAACTCTACAGTCATGGCCAAAAGTTTTGAGAATGATACAAATATTAATTTGAACAAAGTCTACTGCTTCAGTTTTTCTAATGGCAATTTGCATATACTCCAGAATGTCATAAAGAGTGATCAGCTTAACAGCAATTACTTGCTAAGTCAATATTTGCCTAGAAAATGAACTTTTACCCCCAAAACACATTTCAACATTATTGCAGTCCTGCCTTAAAAGGAGCAGCTAACATCGTTTTAGTGCTTGTTCCATTAACACAGGTGTGGGTGTTGATGAGGACAGGGCTGGCGATCAATCAGTCATGATTAAGTAAGAATGACACCACTGGACACTTTAAAAGGAGGCTGGTGCTTGGTATCATTGTTTCTCTTCAGTTAACCATGGTTATCTCTAAAAAAACACGTGCAGCCATCATTGCACTGCACAAAAATGGCCTAACAGGGAAGAGTATCGCAGCTAGAAAGATTGCACCTCAGTCAACAATCTATCGCATCATTAAGAACTTCAAGGAGAGAGCTTCCATTGTTGTCAAAAAGGCTCCAGGGTGCCCAAGAAAGACCAGCAAGTGCCAGGACTGTATCTTAAAACTGTTTCAGCTGCGGGATCGGACTACCAGCAGTGCCGAGCTTGCCCAGGAATGGCAGCAGGCTGGTGTGAGTGCTTCTGCACGCACTGTGAGACTGCGGAGACTTTTGAGCAAGGCCTGGTTTCAAGGAGGGCAGCAATGAAGCCACTTCTCTCCAGAAAAAACATCAGGGACCGACTGATATTCTGCAAAAGGTACAAGGAGTGGACTGCTGAGGACTGGGGGAAAGGTACAGGGAGTGGACTGCTGAGGACTGGGGTAAAGGTACAGGGAGTGGACTGCTGAGGACTGGGGGAAAGGTACAGGGATTGGACTGCTGAGGACTGGGGGAAAGGTACATGGAGTGGACTGCTGAGGACTGGGGTAAAGGTACAGGGAGTGACTGCTGAGGACTGGGGGAAAGGTACAGGGAGTGGACTGCTGAGGACTGGAGGAAAGGTACAGGGAGTGGACTGCTGAGGACTGGGAGAAAGGTACAGGGAGTGGACTGCTGAGGACTGGGGTAAAGGTACAGGGAGTGGACTGCTGAGGACTGGGGGAAAGGTACAGGGAGTGGACTGCTGAGGACTGGGGAAAGGTACAGGGAGTGGACTGCTGAGGACTGGGGTAAAGGTACAGGGAGTGGACTGCTGAGGACTGGGGAAAGGTACAGGGAGTGGACTGCTGAGGACTGGGGGAAAGGTACAGGGAGTGGACTGCTGAGGACTGGGGGAAAGGTACAGGGAGTGGACTGCTGAGGACTGGGGGAAAGGTACAGGGAGTGGACTGCTGAGGACTGGGGGAAAGGTACAGGGAGTGGACTGCTGAGGACTGGGGGAAAGGTACAGGGAGTGGACTGCTGAGGACTGGGGGAAAGGTACAGGGAGTGGACTGCTGAGGACTGGGGGAAAGGTACAGGGAGTGGACTGCTGAGGACTGGGGAAAGGTACAGGAGTGGACTGCTGAGGACTGGGGGAAAGGTACAGGGAGTGGACTGCTGAGGACTGGGGGAAAGTCATTTTCTTTGATGAATCCCCTTTTCGATTGTTTGGGACATCTGGAAAACAGCTTATTCGGAGAAGAAGAGGTGAGCACTACCACCAGTCTTGTCTCATGCCAACTGTAAAGCATCCTGAAACCATTCATGTGTGGGGTTGCTTCTCAGCCAAGGGAATCGGCTCACTCACAGTCTTGCCTAAAAACACAGCCATGAATAAAGAATGGTACCAGAATGTCCTCCAAGAGCAACTTCTCCCAACCGTCCAAGAGCAGTTTGGCTCCCAACAATGCCTTTTCCAGCATGATGGAGCACCTTGCCATAAAGCAAAGGTGATAACTAAATGGCTCAGGGAACAAAACATAGAGATTTTGGGTCCATGGCCTGGAAATTCCCCAGATCTTAATCCCATTGAGAACTTGTGGTCAATCATCAAGAGACGGGTGGACAAACAAAAACCAACAAATTCTGCCAAAATGCAAGCATTGATTATGCAAGAATGGACGGCTATCAGTCAGGATTTGGTCCAGAAGTTGATTGAGAGCAGCCAGGGAGAATTGCAGAGGTCCTGAAGAAGAAGGGGCAACACTGCAAATATTGACTTGCTGCATTAACTCATTCTAACTGTCAATATAACCTTTTGGTATAATAATATGATTGCAATTATATTTCTGTATGTGATATAAACATCAGACAAACACAAATAAAAACCAGAGGGCAGCAGATCATGGGAAAATATCATTTTGGTGTCATTCTCAAAACTTTTGGCCATGACTGTAGTTGGACACTGGTTACAACCTATGAGATATTCTATGTTATCTTGTTATGGTGTTTAAATAAGTTTAGCACAATCTGGCAGTATTCCTGCATATCCAGATGTCTTCTCCTTTAAGAATACTGTGCTTTGTAGGACCGCCCTCTGCATTTATTGGGAGAAGTAGCCATGTTAGATCAGTTCCAGTCAGGATTTCATGCAGGCTACCATGTGTTCTCTTGCTCCTGCGGGCTATTTACTTCTGTGAACTCCTATCTTCTTTGTCAAGTCAATCTTGTGAGGGTTATACTTCTGTCTGTGTCCTTTATAATTTAGAGCCTGATATGATTGTACTGCAGTTGTTTTTTACACAGGGATTTGTCTGTGAGAATATGTGTATATTTATAAGGATTGCGTCCCTACTACAATCCATTAGGCTGGTGGATGTAATTGGGCGCAGCATTATCCTGGATACAGCGCGGTTGCTAAAGTGACTCTGATACCAGCATTGATGCGCCTCTACGTCCTGGAGATGTTTACCCTAAGAGACACGAAGGAAGCGGTGCAACACGAATAGGTGCACCACCCCTTGTGACTGGCTGCATCATCAGTAATGCGGCGGTGATGCTGCAGCCTCCCATTGGTGGGATTGCACCATGTGATCGGCTGAGTCATTTTTCAGCTGATCATGACGCAGCGACACATAATTGAAGGATTTTTCCCATGTGACAGGGCTAACCCAGTTATAAGCCTCACGTTAGATGCAGTAGCCATGCCCCCTGAGGAAGCAATACCCACGAAACGGACGTAGGGGCTGGTGTCTCCCTGCTTAACTAATCCCCCATAGGGGTAACTATTGGGGGTTCTTTATTCTGAAACTTTCACCTGCATAACTGTTTTACAAGGACCTAAGATAGGTTTTTCTCTACTGTATACTATTGCACCATCTACAGTGATAAATTGAATGGTTGGCACACTTGGCTTATATATAATATAACCTGTGATCACATCTGTGTTCTTTGTATGAAACAACATATAGTTGAATGAATTATTGTCTGCCCAATTCATATGAGGATATAAATATAGATGGTCTCTGTATAGAGTGTAATATAGACCCTATCTTGGTTCACTATTTATGTACCTATTTGGGCTTGTTTTCTAATCTGAACTCTGTTGAGCATGTGATAACGCCTGGTCTCAACCAAGATCCGTGTATTTTACCCACTGAAAAAAAGTGTTGTATGTGCACTATTCACTTTATTCATGTAAAAAATAAAATTGTGTTCAATTTTATAATCATAAGAAACCTGTACTGTACAGCCTCTTTGTTCTCCTTAAAATTTGTGTTTACATTGCTCATATACGGTATTTTCTATGCTGTGTTCTATCACTATTGTTGTTTATGTGATATGCTTAGCATTGATTTGTGTTATCTGTATTCTTTAGTTTTACCACACATCATCACTTTCGTTGAACAATAAACAATCGACTACAGAACCAACAGTCTGTTTATTTGGGATTCAGAGAAGGTTTAGATGTATGCTGGAACTCACATCGTATATAACGCAAACAAAGGCAGAATATGGATAGAACACATACATGATGTACGGACATCTGAATGAGGCCTTCATTTTATTCAAGGAATCAAAATCTAGAATCTTTTACAACATTTGTTGGGGTCGAACTAAAGATAGGTGTGAAGAGGACAGACTCTGAGATACATAAATATTGTACACCAAGGTAGTGTTCACCAATGAGAGCAGCACCGTATACCGGAATTATGGGATAGAAAATCTGACTTCATTGCTAGAAAATGCTACAAAAGCATGTTGCTCCTGCCGGCCAGTCGCTCATTCAGACCGTGCTCCCCAGGGGAATGGTGTCCAGCGTGTCTCTGGTCTTTGGTTTTGAATGGGCCAAGTAACAGAAGACAATGATAAGAATGAGACCTGAAAAAAAGGAATATCTTATATCAGCATTTATAAAGTAGACAATTATTGTAATGTTTGGTCATTATGTAGACACCATGGTATGATTAGGGCCATACAATGGTAAGAGGATTAGGGTTATACTGTAATTACAAGCCATATTTTATGACAAACTTGAGTTTGAGTTTGTAACATTTCTGCAATTTGGTTGTTTTGACAACTATCTGTGATCTACAGAGAAGTCACACAAATGTCTGATCTTACAGCTTGTCTATGAATTGTCGCTGTGTCGCCCTAGCCTTAAAGGGGTTTTCCAGGACTGTAATATTTATGGCCTATCCTTAAGATAGGTAATTAATATCAGATCGTTGAAGGGATAACAGCTCACCAATCCCACAGCGGCCAAGTGTAGACAGTGTACAGATCGGAGTAGCCCGTCTCTGTACACTATTGTCCAATCTGGTACTGGGGTGTGTCCTAAGCTGTCAGTTTGGTGAGTGAAAGCTCAATTGTCCAACCTGGTACTGAGGTGTGCTGAGCTGTCAGTTTGGTGATTGACAGCTGATTCGTCCAATCTGGTACTGAGGGTGTGCTGAGCTGTCAGTTTGGTGAGTGACAGATCAGTCATCTCATATGGTACTAGGGTGTGTTGAGCTGTCAGTTTGGTGAGTGAAAGCTCAATTGTACAATCTGGTACCAGGGTGTGCTAAGTTGTCAGTTTGGTGAGCGACAGCTCAGTTGAAACATCTGGTATTGGGGCATGCTGAGCTGTCAGTTTGTGAGTGACTGCTCAATTGTTCAATCTGATTCTGGGAGGTGCTGGGTATTTATTTGTTCCTGGTGATTGCCCAACTACATAGCTTAGCAGTTTCTCCCAGTTGTAGCATTCTGTTCAGTGGTGCTTGTTGGCCTGTTTCCTATGCTCTATTTGATTTATCTATTGCTGCCTGACCTTGTCTGACCATCCATATGTTTAGCCTCTTTTCTCCTATCTGCTACCCTACAGGTATTTTTGATACTGGACCATGTCCAAGAATGTTTGACTACCCTGACTCACCACTTAGTGACTAACATTACATCTATTTACTTTATTAGGAGCTACAGAACCTAAGAGTGTCCACTACACGGTGTACAGAGATGAGCTCCTCTTGCAGAAGGAGTTAATAACAGTTTATTGGTGTAGCTTTCAGGAGTCAGTCATCATTATCACAGGTCTGGACAAGCTGAGATGTATAGAATTTGTGTTATTAGTGGTATGCAAATAAGGTCTTACATGACTACTTACCTATAAATGCCAATGTACCAAAGAGGATGCCCAAGGCTGATGAGAGAGTGGGCATGCCTTCCATCCTGTCTACGTTGATCTTGCAGTGACCTCTGTAACTACAGTGGCAGACTTTAACTGAGGGGATACAAGGAGAATGTTCAGATACGTATAGCGGTGTCCTGAGAAATCTGGGGTTGCTAAAGATGTGCTGTTGTCAACCCCTTAAAATGTTAGCTAAAGGGAACCAACCAACAAGATTTAACCACCTGTAAATCAGTGAAGCAGATGATTGATGTGTGCAGCATGATATCACTATTTGGGTATTTTTTATTCCTTCCCTGTGAGCTTGCTTGTCTTTCTGCTGCAAGCTGAACTACCTCCCCCCTCCCTCTCATCCAGACTCTTCCAGGGTGGTGGGGTTGGCTTACAGCAGAAACACAAGCCTACATGGGAGGAATAAAAATTAAATCCAAATAGTGTGTAATATACTGTAGGATTACTCAATGATCTATTAGCAAATGGGAGCACAGACACACACTGAAACCAAATTTAAAGTAAACAAGTCTTGTAGTTAACACACGTGGAAGATAAAACATGACGTGTAGCAATGAATAAGTTCATCAATCAGGAATAACTGAAAGACTGTAGAAATAATCCTCACAGGGAGAAATCAATAGAGCAAACAGCCTTATAGCAATATACACACAGAGGCCTGGGAATGGAAGTACACAGAAATATAAGTCCAGAACGCAATAGTACAGAGCAGCTTAAGAATGTCCCAAATGTCCAGAGTGCTGCATCTGCACAATAAACTACTGTAAATGCTAGCAAGGTACACATGGCTTACAATTACAGGACTGTAGAAACGTAGCAGAGTCAGGGAACACAGCACATGAAGCTAGGTGCAGACGAGAAGCTGGAGACAGGTTAGGTTGCTGGAATCCAACTGCAGTTGCTGGAAAAACTGAACTGGATCAACACGGAGTGGAGCAGACTGGTAAAGCAGCAGATAGACAGAAATTCTCCCCGAATACTCAAGCATGGCTTGATGGTAGGCTGAGGTTTATAAAGGCAGAGAGGAGGATTACATGAACAAGAGTGATATACCTGAAGAAGGATACATGTAAGTTGGCCGAAACGTGTTGTATGGACTGTCATACAGTTATAATAAAACTCGTTTCTTGACAATATTACGGAGTCTTCTGGCAGTGTCACTACTTCCCAGTCTGGGATTATCTCCTTTATGAACAAGAGAGAAGCAGTGGATACCATCTTGCAAAGGGGTAAGAATGTCAAAAGAAGATCAAAAGTCCTAACATAGAGATGTCATGCTGCACACGCCAATCACCTACTGCACCGATTTACAGGTGGTTAAATCCTGGTGGTTGGTTCCCTTTAATCCATGACAACCAGATTGTCCCAAAATACAGCTAAACCTTCATTGTGAGAGTCACCAGGCAGCAGTCACATCATCGTCATCTGAGGAATAAAATAAATGTGGCTGGAAAATCTCTCTAAACTGGAAGATCAAACTTATTTTACTCTACAACAACAAACCATATTACAAGATATAAAGGGAAGTCTGAAACTTGTTTGGAGAGGCGACTTGTCATCGTCCACGTTTTCACACCCGGGTAGAGTCCTTGTGTCAGCTGTAATAGGTTCTGCAAGGCTGATAAGCCCACGTGAAGGACGGAGAAGCGGCTTTTCAGCCTAATAATTGCACATGGCAATAACAATAAGTTACAAAGAGCCGGGGATACGAGCTGAGTCACTCACTCCGGAGATAATGATCGCACTATTTGTCCACATTCACACGGCTTTCCACATCAAACTCAATAGAGAGAGCTGAATGAAAGAACAAGGCTGGCGTCCCCCAGCGACTTTGAGCCGAGCAGCGGGACCACCGGCTGCTTCTTATAACTAAACCACCTTTCCTCTAAGACGTTATTTGTTATATACATGTGTTCTTATATAAAGACCAGAAGCAGCTAATGTGAGTAAAACACAATCCTCATCTACTGTAGTGTGCCCACGTTGAGCGCTTTGTTGCAGAAATTTCTGCACCAAATCCGCTGACAAAATGCACCAAAACCGTGATGGGGATGTGGTGCGGAAATGGTGCAGATTTGTGCCCTGAAGTTTTGATCAAATCAGGCAAGATCAGGTTTTTAGCAAAAATTTGATCCTTTCAGGACCAATTTTTTTGCCCAATGGTGTCAGGTAGCAACAGGATTCAACCTGACACCATTAATGTTAATGGGCAAAAAAAAATGGATCCTGAAAGGATGAGGTTTTTGCTGAAGATCTAATTTTGCCTGATTTGAATAAACCTGAAGTGTGACACCAGCCCTATGGTGCCGGATTGGTCCTATTTGGCCATCCAGTTTTGTGTGTTCTGAGCCGGATTTGTTTTTGTCCGGTTTTTTACCATGCCCAAAATCGGAGTCTGCAGCTTTTTTGGGCTCCAGTGAAAAAAAAAACAGACAGAAACTGATCCGAGGCGATCCAGTGCCCATAACATGGGAGTTTATGGGCGCCAGACTCATGAAAAAAATCGGATTGTTTGACAGATCCGATTTTTTGCACACAGCATGCTCAGAAATCCTGCCATTCTAAGTTCAGCACCATGGACAGCAGTATTTCATGCACAGGCTGTGAATCCAGCACCAAGGACAGCAGCAGAGCAGACACAGGCAGACGGACCATGGACACCAGCAGAGTAGACACAGGCAGACTTCAGGACCATGGACAGCAGCATGGCAGAAACAGGCAGACTTCAGGACCATGGACAGCAGCAGAAAAAGAAACCTGCAAAAAACAGGATCCGGGACCATATCTGGCAACACTTTCTGCACATCCTGTCCTGTCCGTTTCTATCCGGGTGGTCCTGCAAAACAATAGGATCCACATGGACAGGCAAAAATCGTGGTGTGGCCAGCTTTAGGGTGCTTTCACAACTGCGTTTTTGCAAATCCGTCAGAAATCTGCTGTTTTTGCAAAAACGCTATGCGGCACACCTGTGGCAAGGTTGTGCTTGTGCTTAATGTATTGTAAAAGGATGTGTGGACATGTGTTTGCGGTTTTGACCATTATCTCGAACTTTCAGCACTTTCGTCACCTCCAGTGCCAGATGAAAACCACTGCTAGCCGAAGTGCCGGAAGTGCAGGATCGTGGGGAAAATGTGAGTCTCCGCACCTGTCCGGAGGTCCCTTTACGATGCATTAAGCACAAGAGCAATATTGGCGCACGGTTGCCGCATTGTGTTTTTGCAAAAAAGGCAGAATTCAGCCCGATTTACAACATGGCAGAACAGGCAAACCTGGAGGTCAAAAGTTCAAGTTTGCCTGATCTGCCGGAATTGTAAATAGTGCAGATATGAAATCAGCCTTTAAGGGCTGAAAAATGCTGAAAAATGTGCTCCAATAATTGACATGCCGGAGATGATTCTACAGCAAAATCCGCAGCTTTTCTGCAGCAGAATGAGTCCAACACCGCAGGTTTCTCATAGACTTTGCTGGCTTGCGTATTTCACACACAATACGCATAAAAAAAGTGCATCATGGCATGAGGCTTTATTGATGGGAGGAGAGACCATGACAAAGACCATAATTGTTGTGGAAGATGTTAAAAGTAAAGCCCGGATTACACGCTTCAGCGCTGGCATCCAAGGTAAACAGCGGGTAACTAAGCGCCGCATTGCACTTTGTTATCCGCTGTTTACCTTGGATACCAGCTCCCAGCGCTTGCTGTGCGGCTCTCGGAGGTCGCTGATCATTGGTCTCCCGCTGTCACACGTTGTGATGCTGCGTGTCCAGCGGGCGACCAACGATAGATTTATGGACAGGACCATAAATCTCTGATCAACGACTTATCGTTGATAGGTGTAATACAGAACGATGTTGTTTCGACATTGCTGCAACATCACCAAAATGGTGACGTTGCAACGATATCGTTGTGTGCAACGGGCCCTTAAGATTTATCTCAAGACTGTTGTACAATAAACACCGAACTGGTCACTGTGCTGATATGACATGTTGGCAATTGGGATACAACCAGGATAGTGTACTTGGGTACAGGACAATGATACTGACATTTAGGGTACAAGATAATGACAAGCATTTGTGTAACAGGAGAATATTACATTGAGGTTTGACCAACACATCCGCATGGCTGTATTTACTATTAGGCACTGGAGGTCTGGTGCCTAGGGCGGCGGGTCACAGGGGGCGGCACCAGGGGGTCAGCGCAGGCGGCAGTGTCTTCAGTGACCCACTACATGCCAACACTTCAGCGTTTAGTGGAGCTCCAAGCAGCTTCCTGACCCAACATATGGAGTCGCACTGACATTCCAGAGGTCACGACAGTATGGTGAGGCCTCCTCACGCTGCATTGACTGCAATTTGCTGCCCAGGAGGAGAAGCTGAAGCAGGTAAGTGTGGTGCCCTGCTCACACAGGTAACCACAGACTCACCCACAGCACGGATGGGTTTCCAGTGGGTACACAGACACAAACAACACCTTCCATCCTGGCACAGTAGGAGGAGCTCGACTTGCTGCCTTTAGGCAAGATCCCCTATAAACACTGGTGCTGGGGGCGGAGTTAGTTAGAGTGTGCAGACGCTAGAAGAGCTGTGAAGATGTCCTGGTGGTCGGTGCTGCGTTAGGCCCAAGCCAGTCTCCCTGAACAGCCTTCAAATAGCCCTGCAAGGCCCAAGAGTGGGGTCGGAAGGTGAGGAGAGTGGAAAGAAAAGAGTGGGAACCGAGGAGCCAGCGTTAGGTTCTCCCAAACAACACACTGGACACCGGAGTCCGAGTCTACTGGAGAGCACCTGGCCCAGTAGAGAATACAGGTCAACTGTGGAGACTTCAGTCTCCCGGGCATCTGCGCAATCACTAACTAGAGAGCCAGGCACCGCGGAGAGAGGAACAGCGGTAGTCCATCGAGGGTTTCCCGATGACAGCACAGGTGGCAAGAGGACAGAGGAGGCCAGCCAAGTTTCACACGGGGCAGGGGCTTCACACACACGGGGAAAGAGACAAGGAGGCCTTATACCCACTCGCTGTGGAGACCCAGAAGTGCATCCTGAACACCCGGCAGTGCCCTGGACGTTTACCTGCAACTAAACTACTCCAGTAAAAGGTAAAGAAATGACCAGCAGTGTGTGTGTGTCAGTTACTTACCCGCGCCCCTGCCATCCACAGAGACTGTCCCGTTATCCAACAGCCCGGCCAAATCCCTGCTCTATCCCTCATCATCATCACCAAAATTCCCAGGGATTCAGCTCCTCCTGTGGGGAGCAACACCACCTAGCTCCTCGTCCATCATCCCTGGAGGCCCCACGCAGCGCTGGTGCAGTCACCACAGGTGGCGTCACGATAAACTTATAAACTTTTATTCCCATTTCAACTACCTCTTTTTAGTTGAGCACCAGGGCCATGTGCAGGCCACCAGTGACATCATCCCTACCGCAGCAGAGGGCCCAGATACCCGAGTTCCCGTACCCTGGGCTAGTCATAAGCTCTGTACTGCTGAAGATAGATTCGAAGAAGCAGCCAGCTGGAGCGCATCATGGAGAGTGGGGGGCCGGAGGGGAATGGAATATGGGGGAGTGCAGCATGGGAATTTGGGGAGAGAATGAGAAATTGGGACTGCACAGCATTGAAATTGGGGAGAGGAGAATGGGAAATGAGGGGCTGAACAGCATAGAAATTAGGGGGGGATGAGAAATGAGGGGGTGCAGAACATGAAAAATGGGGGAACAGGGAAATGAGGGGGTGCGCAGCATGAAAAATGGGAGAAAATGACAAAGGAGGGGAGTGCACAGTTTGAAAATTGGGGGGAGAAAAGTGATATGAGGAGGTACACAGCATGGGAATGAGATGAATGAGGGTGAACAGAGTGAAATTGGGGGGGGGGAGAATGAGAAATGAGGGGGTGTGCAGCATGTAAATTTTGGAGGAATGAGAAATTAGGGGAGTGTGCAGTGTGGAAAATGGGGGGAATGGAAAATGGGGGTCACAGCATGGAAATTGAGGGAAGTGCACAATTTGGAGAAGGTGGGGCTCAGTTCTGAGAATGGGTAGCTGGGGGGCATGGCGGGGACAAAGGGGTAGCCTGAGGAGGTATGGTATGGGGAATTGGGTAGGCTCAGGGAGCACGATATGTATAAAGAAGTAACATGGGAGTTGCACGGTATGGAGATGGGGGACTAGGTGTAAAGTAAGGTGATATGGGGGCCTGGTACGGAGCAGGGTAGCGTGGGAGGGGCACGGTATGGAGAAGTGCAGCATCGCAGGTGCAGGGTATGGATGAGGGGTGTCATGGGGGGCTTGGTATGCAGGAGTATTGGCATGGGGGAGCTTGGTATGGAGGAGGGGTAGCATGTGGAGCACTCAGTAAAGAGACTGGGAGGGCTTAGCATGCAGAATGCATAGCATAAGGGGGCTCACTATAGAGTGGGGACAACATTAGGGGGACAGTGGAGAGGGGGCTGCTTGGAGTGGGGAAAAGTACAGTATAATGGAAAGATTGACACCTGTTCTGGGTTTTGGAGACACTCCTGGTTTTGGCACACAAACCTGATCGAACCTGATCAGGAAAAAAACTGTAGTGTGAAGCCAGCCTTAGTCTCACTGCTCACAAGGGGGCGCTACCACTGAGAGTGGTACTCTAAATATGGCCCTGCACACCCATACACATTAGGCAGCTGTTTGTGCTCCCATCTGTGCCTGTTGTTTTCTCATCTAAAAGTACAATTGAATCTCAGCTGACGAACATGAACATATCCATTTTAATCATTAATAACTGTACAATGCTTTACTCAGCCTGATATAGAATAGCAGATAACATGAAGTCAACTATTCCAATTAGCCTGAAAGGTCCTTGGCTGCTAACTAGTGATGAGTGAGCACCACTATGCTTAGGTGCACGGTACTCGAAATGAGCAGTTGGATGCACAACTCGAGTACCCGACTATAAGGGAAGTCAACAGAGAATATGAGGATTTTACCAGATGAAAAACTGTTTGAGTTCTCCATTAACTTCCATTATACCCGGGTACTTGAGTCGTGGCCACCTGAGTGTTCAACTGCTCATTTCAACCATGGCTGTGGAGTCAGTAAGCCAAACATCCGACTCGGACTCCTCAATTTAGCCTGAATCAGACTCCACTTCTACCAAATTGGACACCGACTCCAACTCAGACTCCACAACCATTGCTGTGATGTCAGTAAGCCAAACATCTGACTCCTCAATTTCCCTGAATCCGACTCCACCAAAATGGACTCCGACTCCACGACTCTGACTTCCAACTCTGACTCCACCGCCCTGGTTTTAAGTATCGGGCACTATAGCTCTCGTTCGTTACTACTGCTAATACGTTTTTACTCCTTTGCGGGGTAATATGGATTGAACCTGCAGGGGGCAGAGTACAACAGACCCAGCATAGATTCAGGTGGAGCCGGGGACTTGGCAGGGCTGACTTCATCTTACACCATCATCATTGATCTGCCAGGAGGATCACAGCTGCTGCCAAGGAAGAAATGAATGTATTGTTATGGTGATTTTTTCTACTTGACAAGCATTCTAACCCCAGCCAGGCAGCATTAAATGTCAGGGAATTATACTAAATGAAGTGTGGACGCTATAATAATGAAAGCACATCACCGATGTGAACTTACTTATTATGTCATTATACTTGCCCTTTACATGTGGAATAATAATCACTTTACATCCAGGGGGGTTACTGTGTGTTAATGTGCAAAATGCCTGATCTGTACTAGAAGAGCTAAAGATTACCATTGCTATAAGATCCCGTAGAGTCAGATCCCTTCATGGGTAGGATACACTGGGTGCTCCAGTATTTACCATTTTGACATTATCATCATTTTAATGCAGATTTTACATCTCCAGGCTGTAAAAACGTGAATGCCTATTGGATGAAAATCATCAGGTGATGTGTATTTATATAATGAGGGATGTGGCAGAATCATATCATACCTTTGCTCAGGGTGTGCAGAATTATTAAGTAGCTTGTTGTCATGACGGTCTCTCTTACTTTGGACACTTGTGACTGGTTTGGGACCTCTGTCTCATTCCTGTATTGAGACTTCATTTTAAATATGTTTATTTCCTTTGGCAGTGTAAGAGTTAATGTCAATTTCTATTGCTAGCAAGCTCCTTAGTTCTCTTCCCAGATATGGCTACTTTGTGATCACTCCCATCTCCTTTATATGGTCACATGATCCAGCATTCTTTGCTGCTGATTGAACTCCATTCCTGGCCTAGCTTCCTGTGCTGACCATTGCCAGGTCGTCTGCTGCCTAGGAGAGTGCCAGCGGGCATGAAGTTGCTCTTGTAGTTTCCCTGTCTGCCTCCCCTTCCCCTCTTGTTGTTATTAGTGCAACGGTTGGGACTAGTGCTCCCGCCGGCCATCTCCCTATTTAAGGTTAACATCAGGGCCATCAGTATCCTGCTCAGCGATAGGGTGGAAGAACCCGTATAGGGACGGTAGGGAGATCAGGCACAGCTGCAGGTGAGTGCAGGAGGTCTCCTTTCTCCTTTCGCCCATTCCCTACGAGCAGGGCCCTCTGCTGTATGTCGCCCCTCCCCCCTTCGGTGTTTTCCTTATTTGTTGCTTTGTGTAGTGCGCCGGACACCGTTAGTCTGTGCACCAATGTCGTGCACTGTATCCGGACGCTCCGGCGTGACACTTGTTTTTTCTCAGGCAAAATGATCCAAAAAAAAAAAGGTATACTTGACTCTGAAAAGTGATAAATTGTTCCCAGCCTTACAGAGGACGCAGACCTCCTGAAATGGCTCCGATATTTAGCCATCACAGAACCAGCAAAAGGTTTGCTGCAAATAGGAAACCAGAATGGATGAATATAGAACTTAAACACGTGCTAAAAAGGAAGAAAGAAATGTCTATCATTGGATGGTGGGAGGCAAATGTAAAGAATCTGCAGGGCACACATCAGATTAACTAAAGCTGATAATGAATTAAGGATTGCAAGAGACATCAAGAGCAATAATAAAGGATTTTAGAGGTATGTCAAAACTAAAGCAAAAGCCTATTGTTATGTCTTCATCAGTCCAAGAACATGAATCGATTGAGGGAACTGCATAAAGGCATATTTCTGAGACACGTTTGTTATTGTTTGCAATTGCACATATCGAGGGACTCATAGACCCCAGTGCATCCATGTATAAGCCACTGCTTAAGATGTATGACCCCTGAGGAACCTCTTTTTAAGAGAAGAAGCGTGTTAGGTCATTGTCTGGGTTCTTTATCTGGCTCTGATGCATGCTTGGATCATAGCCATAACAGGACTCCATGACTGAGTGTCCTACACTGGACTATTTGACTAAGTATTATATACGGGACTCTATGACTAAACACCTAACTCTAGCAGTGATATACCATTTGTTCATAATCATGACTGTATGACTGAAGTACTCTATGTTGGACTTTATTATGATGGGTAAGTCTCATACTGGGCTCTATGACTAAATAATTGCACACTGGACTCTATGAACAAGTACCCTATGATGGAGGGCCATGCAATCAGACTCGGCGTCGTGAAGTCGGTGTCCATTCTGATGGAGTTGGAGTCGGATGTTTGGTTTACTGACTCCACAGCTCTGGTTGGGGAGTTGGAGTCATGGAGTCTATGTTCATTTTGGTGGAGTCAGATTCAGGTAAATTGAGGAATAGGAGTTGGATGTTTGGCTTACTGACTTCACAGCCCTGCTACAATGGACAATACTTTCTGTCTCACCTAAATCCTCCTATTGATAAATAGTTCCTTTGGTATCCTCCTAAGGATTTTTTGGGGCTTCACCTTTCTAGCTGAGGATCATTTAAGGCCAGAAAGGTGAGCCTTCGAGGAGCGCAGGCATCATTGGCGTAATACTATTAGGGCGCTGACCCTGCAGCAAGGCAGATGAGCAGAATTAGGATCAGTGAGGGACCATTGAGTACCATTTTGTAAGAAATCATTTAAAAAAATGACGTGGGGCTTTGCCATATTTGGTTGCCAGCCAGGTAAAACTAGGCAGCATGGAATTCTCAGTGTGGGGTGTCCCAAGCGTTCTGGGTCCCCACACTGAGAATTGCAGCCCACAGCTGCCCCAGAAAATAGCACATTCATAGAAGCGCCATTTTCTGTAGCTGTACCAAACTTTTCCAGCTGCCATGTGGGGTTGGCAGAGTGGGTAATAAGGGGGTAATGCCAGCTATGTATTTTCAGCTGGCACTAAGCACATTATGAACCTCTAAATAAATATTAAATAATTAGATGGGTGCCCGATGCTAGGGTGAGTGAGGTGAAGAGTGAGTGAGGTCTGTCGTGTGGTTGAGTGGGGTGCGGGATGAGTGAGGTGCGGGATGAGTGAGGTGCAGGGTGAGTGGGGTGAGGGGTGAGGTGTGAGTGAGTAGGGTGAGTGAGGTAGGAGTAAGCGGGGTTCAGGGTGAGTAGGGTGAGTGAGGTGTTGGGTGAGTGAGGTGCGGGTTGAGTGAGGAGTGAGGTGCGGAATAAGTGAGGTGTGGTGTTAGTGAGGTGCGGTGAGTGAGGAGCAGGATGAATGGGGTGCAGGGTGATGTGTGAGGTGCTGGGTGAGTAGGGTGAGTGAGGTGTGGATTCATTTAGGATCGAGGTGCAGGATGAGTGAGGTGCGGAGTAAGTGGGATACGGGGTGAGATATATGGTTCGTGGTGAGTGTGGTGCAGGGTGAGTGAGGTGTGGGGTAAGCAAGGTGCAGGATGAGTAAGGTGCAGGATAAGTGAGGTGTGGGGTTAGTGAGGTGCGGGGTGAGGTGTGAGGTGAGTGAGGTGCGGGTGAATGGGGTGCAGGGTGATGTGTGAGATGCAGGGTGAGTGAGGTGCTGGGTGAGTAGGTTGTGAGGCATGGGGTGAGTGAGGTGTGGATTGATTTAGGATCGAGGTGTAGAATGAGTGAGGTGCGGAGTAAGTGGGATATGGGGTGAGATGTAAGGTTCGGGGTGAGTGTGGTGCAGGGTGAGTGAGGTGTGGGGTAAGCGAGGTGCGGGATGAGTAAGGTGCGAGATGAGTGAGCTGTGAGATGCGGGGTGAGTGAGGTGTCTGGGATGAGTGAGGTGCGGGATGAGTGAGGTGCGGGATGAGTATGGTGCGAGATGTAGGGTGAGTGAGGTGCGGGATGAGTAAGGTGCGAGATGAGTGAGCTGTGAGATGCGGGGTGAGTGAGGTGTCTGGGATGAGTGAGGTGCGGGATGAGTGAGGTGCGGGATGACTGAAGTGCGGGATGAGTGAGGTGCGGGATGAGTGTGGTGCGAGATGTAGGGTGAGTGAGGTGCGGAATGAGTGAAGTGCAGAATGAGTGAGGTGCGGAATGAGTGAGGTGCGGGATGATTGAGGTGCGGGATGAGTGAGGTGCGGGATGATTGAGGTGCGAGATGAGTGAGGTGCGGGATGAGTGAGGTGCGGGATGAGTGAGATGCGGGATGAGTGAGGTGCGGGATGAGTGAGGTGTGGGATGAGGGAGATGTGGGGAGCGAAACCACCATAGCTGCATTCCCATCATCCCCCGCACCGCAGTGTCGGCCATTAATAACCGATTACACAAGTGGAGTCACGACAAAAATCCCTAAATCCCTATACTCCCCGACCTTTTTATTGACACCACCAGGTCCACGGAGCCAGGTCTCGACCCTTGTGACGTCCCCTCCACAGTAGAATTATTAGCCTGGTCTCTGAGTACCCCACGGCCCCGTGGAGGGCATGTCACTTAAATTCTGCACCTTACACGTGCCACGGACACAGACAGATGCCACAGACTGCAGTGATAATCAGGGCTGTGAAGTTGGATTCGTGGAGTAAGAGTTCGAGTCCATTTTGGTGGAGTCAGAGTCGCTGTCAGATCCAGGGAAATTGAGGAGTTGGATGTTTAGCTTACTGACTCTACAGCCATGGTTGTGGAGTCGGAGTTGGTGTCCATTTTGGTGGAGTCGCAGTTGGATTCACAGTCAGGGAGACTGAGGAGTCGGAGTCAAATGTTTGGCTTACTGGCTGCACAGCCCTGGTTGTGGAGTCTGAGTCATAGTCGGTGTCCACTTTGATGGAGTTGGATGTTTGACTTACCGACTCCACAGCCATGGTGCAAATTGACTCATGGTCTAGATTTTCACCATAAATTTCATCTTACATCTTACATAGTACATGGGGCAAAATCTACATAGATTCTGCATCAGAATCTGCAACAAATCTTATCACAAACGGGAAATTCCACAGTAGAACGTTTGAACATATTACGGTAATCGAGTCCAAGTCATAGAATTGATGTGAAGATCTAGAAACTGCTGAAACAGACCAAAAAGACAGAAAGTGGAAAAAACCGTAGCTGTAAGTCAATGTGATGTGAGATAAGATTGGTAAATGTTTTCCCCCAGGACCTCTCTCCTGATGCCTTTAGTCTCCAGAAGCCCACAGCAAAACTAAACTTAGCCCTGCGTGTCTTCACCTCCCGGGTCCCATGAGACGTGCGGCTGTGTTTGTGTCTAGCACTCAGCACCATTCTTCTAGAGTTCACCAGGAGATGTGAGCGAGCACTCAAAACATACTTAAAATAGAATGACGTGTCTGCCCTAGACCCAGGCAGCACGACTCATTAGTAATAGAAATCCTGCCTTGCCAAAAGCAATGTTTATTGGGGCAGAGAACCAATTTTTCTATGTGACAAGCACACTTTAGCCCACAGATCACGTATACAGACTAGCGAAACTGAAAGGGTCAGGAGTACACAAGCCTAATTATTAAGGAAGCTGCAACATTATGCCTCCACTTAAAGCGAGACCCAGAAAGCTGTCAAATAAATCAAAAATACCCATGTATCCCCTGCAGCACTATAGTATGTGTCACGAAGGCATTCAGGGGAGCTAGTCTGACCCTTAGGCTTGTGATCCCTGACTAGCTCTTTTCCCAAAGGTACCTCTGAAGGTGAGGAGGTTCGAGCCACCACCCTTTCCTTCAACTCCTGATTAGTCCTAGGCTAAGAGCACCAACCTCCACTTATGGACTGGGAAAGGACAACCACTCCAGTAAAAGGGAACAGCAGCAGCTCCAGCAAACACAACTGCACAGCACGGGTCCTAGAAGAGGAATGAACTCTTTCTGTGACACCCGGTGGAGGGAAGTGGAACTGCTTCTAGGATGAGGCAGTGGAGATCAGAATGCTAAGATACATCCGTACACCTCACCAATACCTCAATGCTATGACTTCCCCGTCCACCTGCAGAGACGCAGCACACAGCAAGAATAAAGGAAAAAAACTCAGTTTAAACACAGCAGCAGCACTCAAGGACTGCAAAGCAGTCAGAACATGTCAGGGTACTCCTGATGGTGGAGAGGCCTAAGTTTCCACCCTGTCCCATCACCTGCACAGCCCTGAATATTACCTCTCAGTTGCACTTGTTGACTTTGGGGATCAGTCCCATTATCAGTAATAAGGATCAGCATGTCTTGAATGGTAGGTTCTATATAATGCACCGCCATGGATAGATACGCGTGGGTACCTGTGGAGTAATAGTAATATGATGTAGTATAGTACGTGTATACATAGTGAAAAAAGACCTCAGTCTATCAAGATCAACCTTCCTCCACTAATTATACATAATCCACAATGTCATGTGTATTAAGGAAAATTATAGTATCCGCTATTACTACCTCTTGTGCTAGGACATACCAAAGACTGACTGCTCTAACTGTAAAGAACCCTTTCCTATTTGGTTGCTGGAATCGCCTTTCTTCCACCTACAATGAGTCCCGTCCTTTGTATTGACCACACATGTATTTATACATATACATGAGATCTCCTCGGAGACGTCTATATTCCAAGCTAAACAAGCCCAATCCTTCTCTCCTCTCGGCCTTCCATCATTAGTCGCCCACCTTTGAACTGACTCTAATTTCTGAATATCCTTTTTAAAATGTGGCACCCAAAATTAGATCCCATATTCTAGATGGATATTCTAGGGGTAACCATACATTGATATCACAGAATATAATTCTAACTCTTTATACACCCTAAAATCTTGTTTGCTTTTACAGCTGCTGCCTGACATTGAGAACCATGTACCCAGAGTGCCCCCGTCCTTCTACTGTTCTGTAGTCCTAAGCATACTTCCATTTAATGTATACGCAGAGGTAGGTATACTTGTTCATTGTAGCAATTTAACAACCATAGCTTTCTCCTGTATTGCACCCCTGAATAACCTACATCTGCTTTATTCCAATAGGTCATGCAGCCTAAGTACATCTGTAGAGATAAAGGATATAATGAGTAGCTGATAAAGAATATAATGAGTAGCAGATAAAGGATATAATGAGTAGCTGATAAAGGATATAATGAGTGCAAAAAGTGCTAAATAGTTTATAAACCCATGCAACATTTTATTGTGGATCCCAATACCTACCGTTCAGAGCAGTCACCTTCCACTGTCGACGAAGTGCAGCATCATCGGGAAGCCTGAATGTGAAGGGGGCGCTGTGTCCTGCTGAACCTCTATCACAAGCCCTGAGGAGGAGTCGTTGCTTTTCCCGTCTCGGTGTGCAGACATGCGCATTTATGACGCCAACGGAACTGTGGTTGCAGGGAATGTGGTTGTCGACCTGCAGTAACCGTATTGTCACATCCGCGGTTGCCGATAGGCCGCCATCATCTGAAAAATGTCAGTAAAGTTTGTATTTCCATTTCTTTCTTTACTCTTCTGTGTAGGGAGGTGAGCCATGTATCCTTTCCTAACTACAAATGTGCAGTCTTATACCCAGCAATCGTGGTAACTGTTGCTCTGCTGCCAACATATGAGGATTTGTGTAGCACAAAGGGCTGTGGTGCCCAGCAGATTCAGATGAGGAGGTATTTAGAAAATGTGGCGCCCCTGCGATCAGGAGGCCACATAGGGAACTGCAGCCAGGTAAGAAAGGTAAGACAGTTAACACAACACCCTCACAGACATCCCACACACCACTAGAGGGCAGCACCCAACCCGGAGTCAGGGACTCTAGGCGGGTAAGGGGTGGTGGGTTAAGAGAACAGCGGCTGGAACAGCAAGCAGGTCAGGTGATAGATGGTAGAAATAGAGAAGGGGAGGAGGAAGGTGTCAGTAGGCCGAGGTAGGCTGAGGAGTACAGAACAGGAGCACACGTCCTGGAGGAGTGGGGTGTATGGAGTGCAGAATCCGCAGAGCCAGTGTGCAGCCCATCCGGAGCCAGCACCCCAGGAGTGTGAGGAAAGAGAGGACCAGCAGCACTGGGTCCTAGGAACACAGCCGAGACGACCAACTGCAGGCGGAGTAGCCTTCTCTATAGAGCCGGAGTCACACGGTTGGAGGGGAGCCTGATAGAGCCTTGGTACTAAAGGACTATTGTAGGCTAGGCTAGTGGCAGAGTGTCGGCTCTGAAGGGGACCGACGATCCACCCGGTTTCCCCAGATTAACCGACGGGGAACTCTAGCTCCTAATTGGAGTTGCTACCCCAATGGACAGGCAGCTCAGTGGCGACCACGAGGGCTCACAGGGTCCGAGCTACCGCTAAACTGTACGGAAACACACACAGTAGAGAGAAAAGAGAGAGTAAAGCCTGGAAAGGACAGAGAAAGAGTGAGGGGTCACAGAGAGGAACAACCTGGCTGCAGGGAAAGGAGAGGAACCCGGAGGGGATAGCTTCTAACCCGTGTAAGAACTGTAACTGAACTGTTTTACTGAAGAACTGCAAAGTAAACAGGGTGAACCCTGCCTCTGACTCCCTTGCACGATTCTCGCCTGTGCATGATTCCCTCCAGCAGGTCTGCAGAGGATTACAACCTGAAGAGCCACAGCCTGTCAGCTCTGGACACTGAATGAAGGAAGTCTGCAGCAGCAGGACAGTAAGTGAACTGCACCATATACCTTAACATCACTGCCCCGGGGAACCAAGTTCCACCCGCGGAGAACTATTCCATCTACAGCTGCTTTAATATCATCCCCGGAGGTTCTGCAGCAGCAGTGGTCCCCTTATTGACCACAAGTCGTGGGTGGGGTCACAATAAACATTTAATCCCCTGTAAATATCCCCCTTTTTCTTGCCAGGGCCCAGGACACGGTCCAGACCAGGACCCCTGTGACATCCCCCAGCAGCAGACCCGGTCCGGTACCGAGTACCCCGTCCCAGTGGGCTCGACAAAAACCTAACACTAAATGCACACACAGGATGCAGGGAACCTCCATGATAGAGATGGGTGCAAAATGCTGATGCACCTGGGCTGCACCCATCTCTATAATGGGAGTTCCCTGCATCCTGTGTGTGCATTTAGTGTTAGGTGTGGCTCCTTGGCAGCAAGGCTTTTTGAGGTTGTCCTCTTGGTTTTCGAGGAAATATAAAAAACTATGTCTACTCACATGCTATAATCATTAACTGCACCGATAATTTCCACCCCCACAGTTTAGCTCTTTTTCCTAATTGTTGTCATGCCACAGACTAAGGAGCATCCAGATACAATGAGTGACAGTGGTGCACAGACCAACGGCGTACGACGCACTACCCACAACTACAATCTGGGGAAACAGCTGGGGGGGGAGGGGGTAACACATACACTGGAACTGGAGGCCCTGGTTGTAGGGAATGGGAGAAAGTAGACCTCCTGCACTCACCTGCGGCTGTCCCATCATCTCCTCACAGTCCCTATATGGGTTCTTTCACCCTGTCGCCAAGAAGGATGCCTGGTCCCTTGCTGGCCCTGATGGTAACCCTAAATAGGGAGAAGGCCAGTGGGAGCACTAGTCCCAAACACTGCACTAATAACAACAAACGGGGAAGGGGAGACAGGCAGGGTAATGACAATAACAACTTCACACCTGCTGTCACTCTCCTAGGCAGCAGACAGCTTGGCAGCGGTTAGCTTCTCCTTCACATCAGGTAGCTAGGCCAGGAATGTTGTTCAATCACCAGCAAGGAATGCTGGACAATGTGACTATATAAAAGAGATTGGAGTGATCACAAAGTGGCCACACCTGGGAAGAGAACTAAGGAGCATTGCAATGACAGAAACTGACATTAACTCCTACACTGACAAAAGAAACAAACACATTCAAAATGAAGTATACAGGAATGACACAAAGGTCCCAAACAGGCCCGGGGCCAGCACCCCGCCTACCCAGGCATGTGCCGGGGCCCTGAAGAAGTGAGGCGGCCCACTCACTGTCTGTGAGTGGAAGAAGTGAGGAGACTCGATCACAGACAGCTGCCCTCTCTCCCTTTCTTTTCTCCTGTTCTGCACTGATCTAGGTGATCGGTACACTGCAGGAGAAGAAGCTTACAGGGAGCTACACGGAGGATGAAGGACCTTCCAGTTCCAGTCATATGACTGATCACATCACTGAAATTAGGGCCCTTGAAATTAATGCTGCTGCACAGGTTCTGCAGCCTGCTGCAGCTTCCAGTGGCTCCTCCTCTGCTCTGCGCCAATGTGGTAATGTGTGTGTGTGTGTGTCTGTATGTACATGCATTGTCCATGTAGCAGAGCTGTGTGTGTTTGTATGTGCATGTAGCAGAGCTGTGTGTGTATCTGTGTATATATGTGTAGTGTCCATGTCTGTATGTGCATGTAAGCATAACTGTGTGTGTGTATCTGTATGTTCATGTAGAAGAGATGTGTGTGTAGTGTGCATGTATTGAGCATGTAGTAGAGCTGTGTGTGTAGTGTGAATTTAGCAGAGCTGTGTGTGTCTGTATGTGCGTGTTTTGGGCATGTAGTAGAGCTGTGTGTGTAGTGTGAATGTATTGGCCATGTAGCAGAGCTGTGTGTATCTGTATGTTCATGTAGCAAAGCTGTGTGTGTAGTGTGAATGTATTGGGCATATAGCTGTGTGTAGTGTGTAGTAGAGCTGGTTGTGTAGTATGCATGTAGCACAGCTGACCGTGCCTGTATGTGCATGTATTGGGCATGTAGCACAGCTGTGTGTGTCTAGTGTGTAAGTCGCAAAGCTGTGAGTCTGGTGTGCATCTAGCAGAGCTATGTGTGTGTAGTTTGCAAATCACAGAGCTGTGTGTGTGTAGATAGCAAGTTGCAGAGCTGTGTGTCAAGTGTGGATGTAGCATAGCTGTATGTGTCTACGTGTGCATGCAGCAGAGCCATCTAGGTCTATGGGTATATAGCAGAGCTGTGTGTGTCTAATATAGTTTGCAGAAAGACACTAACTATAGATTTATTTCCTCCGTATTCTACCTTAGTACATTAAAATTAGCGCTAATGACACCTCTCTTTTACACCACCAGGGAAGCTTTAATTAATAGGAAGAAATGTTTTCTTATTTACATGTGTCTAAACCTGGGGTGCAGCTTATGGTGCAGATGTGCAGCAGTGCGGAGAGAGTATTAAAGGGGCCCATGGAGACTCTTTCGCCCGGGGCCCACAAATATCTGGAGCCGGCCCTAGTCCCAAACCAGTCACAAGTCTGTAAAGTAAGAGGGACGATCGTGACATTTGTCCCATGTGAAGTCAGTGGTGCCCTGGTCCCTCACCCTACTGCTGCCAGCTCTTGGCTTTGTGTATTTGCTTTGTGCCAAGCAGATGTTCTCGGCCTGGTGACTGTGCGCCTCTCCTGTGGGGAAGGTAGGCGGTTCAAGGCTGGATTAATTGTGCAATCATTTACATTTATTCTGCATGCCAATTATCTCAATTATTCTAATATGAAGGGAGGGAGGGATGAGTAACTGTGTGGGTAACATGTACCCATTACTTTCAGTGTCTCAGGACATAAAGACTGATCTGGCAGCAGCCTCCGCCATCACTTTATAATTCAATGCTTTTTATCAAAGATGTAACAGGTATAAAAAAAAGTCTAGCGGTATAAATAGGACCATAAAGCACCGACTGAGCCTGAGGTCAGGTATTACTAATAACATCACAATTACAACCTGAAGAGAATAACCGGAGCAAACACCCGGAGAGCAGGAACAGCTCCCGAGACTGTCATGTACAAAGTAGCTCCATCACTCCTAGGCCTCATTCACACAGGGCGTTTGTGATCCGTTTTTTGTTGATCCATTGTTGGTGCAGTTCTTGGATCCTCTTTTTGCAAAAAAGCATCACAAACACATCATCCTTTTGTGTAACTTTTTTGCTCCGTTTTTGGGGGACACAGACACACACACAGACACTTTCTTACCCACAGTGAGCCCCGGTGAGGTCTACCTTTTGGGCACCGGCAGGACCTGTCTGTGAGAAGTACAAGTACTGACAGGACCTGCCCATGTGACTCTCAGGCTGTGTCACATGGTGGTAGGTCCTGGAAGTACTGTACTACTCACAGACAGGTCCCAAAAGGAAGACATCACTGGACACAGGCATCGCGGGGAGGGTAAGTAATGGAGCGTTGGTGGTGCAGAATAACAGAGCAATAATTGACGCTCATTATTGTCTGGATGCGGTTAAGTAAAATGTTGGTAAAATAAGCTGGTGGTCTCCATGCGGAAGCGTCTTTCGGTCCTGGCCAGCTAAAGTCAGCGGCAGCATGTGGTTTGCCAAACACAACACAAGTCCACACACCAGGCACTTCCATGACTGTAGCATGCTGGGGCATGTGTGTGGAGTCAATCCCCTACCCATGACTACCGCGCCCCGCACCACTCTACAGGCACATCATATCTTCTGGGCAGTACATATTCAATGGAAGACAGCGCTCCACAAAGCCAGTGCATCCATCCAATAAATCTTTATTCCACCATCCTCAGTGCAACGTTTCGACCTACAGTTTAGACCTTTGCAAAGCATGTTTGTAAAGCAAGATGTCAACTGTAGTGCGAAACGTTGCACTGAGGATGGTGGAATAAAGATGTATTGGATGGATGCACTGGCTTTGTGATTTATTCCAAAAAGGCTCATTGAGAGCGACATGTGCTACACCAAGGGTAACATTTAATCCTTTATACTCCATAAGGGGTGCTGCAATTTACTATTTGAGTCCATACATCACTGAGGAAGGACCGTGAAGCATGGATATGTGAAAACCTTATGTGTAATGTTTGGGATATGCACTGGCACTAGGTGGGTTACGTCCGGGCAGGGGTGTAACTACACTAGGCGGGGTTGCAACCGCATTGGGGCCCTGCAGCCTAGGGGCCCCAAAGGACTATTGCTATTATAGATTTGTAATAATTGGGGGCCCTGTTGGAGCTTTCGCATCGAGGCCCATGAGGTTCAAGTTACACCATTCCCTGCGCACCCCCTCATTGCATTATTGTCTGATGACCTCATTCATCACTTATTCTGAAATGATGTAAGGATGAAAATAATCCTTTACTCAGCTCTGTCCACATAATGAATACAGGCAGACCTGGCTGACAAAACAAATGGTAGATTAAATAGGCAATTTATTATCATCTAGTAGGTAGAAGCAGGATTAACTGCTTGATTGCACTGTTCTTCTCATTGCTGACCATAATAAGGGAAAACTTCTTAAAGGGACTTTCCACTTTGTCAACAATATAAAAGGTTCAAAATGGGTTGAAGATGCAATATACACCAAGCTCTGTTCGCTCTTGCTCTGGCGCTTTCAGGTCCCCTATGGATCTACATTTCCTCCCGCAATGAAAACGTTCCAACCCAGGGACATGTGACTGCTGCAGACAATCATTGGCTGAGGCGTGTCACCACTGCAGCCAGTGATTGGTTGAGCATTCATTTCCGGTATGATGAAAAGGACGGAAGTAAAAGTAAAATATACTGGGGAGATCGGAGAGGATGAAATGCGACAGGTCCTCCAGGACAAGAGATGCTCATTATTGTTGTCTCCACTTGGACAAATAGATGAGAATCCCGGTGTGAAGTTTTGTATAAGGCATTTAAAAATCATTTTACTATTAGGCCATAAACTTTTTCAAAGGGAATCTGGCAGCAGGTTTTTGCTATGTAATGTGAAGAGAGCATGCTGCAGGGGTTAACAAAGAGATTTCAGCAATGAGTTTCTTATCATCCTGTGTGCTGGTGTTTACTTGCAATATTTCAGGAGATTATAGTAGCCACTAGGTCAGCTACAGATCAGCTAGTCCAGCACGTCCTCTACTGTGATTAGCAGCTCACTGTTTAAAGACTCTGTACATACAGAGCCTGGTGTGGGCAGGGGCAGCTCTCTGTCTATAGACATTGTACATACAGAACCTGGTGTGGGCAGGGGCAGCTCTCTGTCTATAGATATTGTACACACAGAGCCTGGTGTGGGTGGGGGCAGCTCTCTGTCCATAGACATTGTACCTACAGAGCCTGGTGTGGGTGAGGACAGCTCTCTGTCTATAGACATTGTACATACAGAGCCTGGTGTGGGTGGGGGCAGCTCTCTGCCTATAGACATTGTACATACAGAGCCTGGTGTGGTTGGGGGCAGCTCTCTGTCTATAGACATTGTACATACAGAGCTTGGTGTGGGTAGGGGCAGCTCTCTGTCTATAGACATTGTACATACAGAGCCTGGTGTGGGTAGGGGCAGCTCTCTGTCTATAGACATTGTACATACAGAGCCTGGTGTGGGCGGGGGCAGCTCTCTGTCTGTAGACATTATACACACAGAGCCTGGTGTGGGCGGGGGCAGCTCTCTGTCTATAGATATTGTACATACTGAGCCTGGTGTGGGCGGGGGCAGCTCTCTGTCTATAGACTTTGTACATACAGAGCCTGGTGTGGGTAGGGGCAGCTCTCTGTCTATAGACATTGTACATACTGAGCCTGGTGTGGGCGGGGGCAGCTCTCTGTCTATAGATATTGTACATACTGAGCCTGGTGTGGGCGGGGGCAGCTCTCTGTCTATAGACATAGTACATACAGAGCCTGGTGTGGGTAGGGGCAGCTCTCTGTCTATAGACATAGTACATACAGAGCCTGGTGTGGGTAGAGGAGCTTTTTAAGATCAGCTGCATGCTAAAACAAAAAACTGAGACAGAACTGCTGCACTCAGTAAACTAAGTGATACATTGTTGGATTCAGGGTCTCTTTGACTACATCATGCTCCTCTCAGATAAGGTACCAAAAGACAGCTGATAGGTCCTGATAGGTCCTGATTGAAACCAGTCAAAAACAAACTGATCAGTGAAAGGTTCCCATGTGTTGTAGAAATATTAAAAGCTATTTACTGGATTGATCTATTGCTCTTCTTCTTCAGGAGCACACCGCTCCACTGCTTCATGCTCTGCTGATTGTTAGTACTGAACAGTGGCATAATTGGAACAATTATATCCATTTAAAGAAACTGAGGCAACCCCTTTTATAATATCTTTGACTCCTCACTTCATGTTTCAGAGACTTGTTTGGATGCATGAAACATCACAAAACTTTTATAACAGATTTTACAATTAATAGATGTGTGGCACCCCTGCGGTCTGGCTGCCACAAATGGTATTTCTTTAACATCAACTGTAATGCCATGTCTGAAGAGAATTTGAGCTCCCTCTGCTGGAAGTCTGAAGCATCCAACACAGCCTGAACTTCAACCAGGAAGCTGAGCACTGAAAGGCCTTATTTGGCTGTGTCACAGTTTCTAGTTGGAGGGAGGGGTTAGAGTTAGGCAACAGAAGAGGTTCAGTCTGGAGTGAGCTGGGAAGCACTCCAGAGGGACTGGCTGCAAGGCAAGGTTCCACACCGTATGTTACTAGGCTTCCCATGTCCAGTGACAGAAACTAGAGGTTAGTGGACTTCATGCACACTAACCACTCAAGTGGAACCTTCCAGGGCGGTCGTAGTATATAGGATCACCCAACTGCACCAAAGGGAGCAAGGAAACCCGCAGGAACACCACTACTAGCCTGGCTGCAGGTCATCCACAGCAACTAAAAGGGAGTAAAGGACAGCCCAAAGGCACCTAGAAACCTACACCAAGGACAAGTTGGCGAGTAGGGTATTATGCTCACCCAGCAGAGCGGACTGCGGTTCTTCCCAGACTAGTTAGACCACATACCTGTATACAGTGGACCTTCTTGAGCATCTTCAGTAAAAGGTGAAGAAAAGAGACTGACTGTGTGCTTCATTTCTCACTGCATCTCATCATTACTACTACCACCCTCATCATCACCATCCCCTGGGAGCCAGCCCTGGTTGGGAAGAGATTAACAAATGTACTGCCACTGTATTTATCTTCCAGTGATCTCCTGCAGTGCCAGCCATGTCTGGATGACTATCCCAACTAGTTTCACAAGTTCTATTCATTTCTTTATTTTTTTAGTTCTCCATTTTTACTCTCTGTTTTCAATGTGAGCCAGGGCCACAGCATTGGGCACTGCCACTGTGATCCCGACCACTGGCCCAGCTGCTGAATACCCCATCCCTCTGCACTCCATAGATGCCCTATATAATTCATACATGTGCTAACACCTCCTTATCTTCCCGTCTATGTACATCATACATGTGACCCCCCCTATAATGATCTTGATCCAGGCTGGTTATAATGGAAGTGCACAATGTTGATGTGCTGCCACGATTAGATATAAAATCTGTGTTGTTTTACAGTAGCTCGCTCCTCACTAATCCCCTGTGAACCCTTCTATTGACATCGCACATTAAATACTCTGCTTCATGCAATTTACATTTCAATTCAGAATGGAACAATAGAGCAATCATGGGTTATTACAGCGCACGGCTCTTATACACAGCTGACTGTAAACCATGGGGGGAGATAGAAAAGACGGCGCACAAAAAGCATGACAACCTGCCTGCCCTATAACCTGACATAGACGGGGATGGGCAGGTGGTCCGACTCCTATCCACTTCATCGCAAAAACCATATCGATTTACTTACTACCACTTACTGGCTGTCATTAATAAGAATGGACTTAATTATTAGCATTCTTTATGCCCCCAAAAAGGGATGGAGATGGGGTATATGTGGGAATAACGTGCAAGTTCAGCTTGGATGTTTTGACTGAGCAGACTGGTGCACAATGCTTGCTGATTAGTTAGCACTGTATGGTGGCTCAGTGGTTAGCACTGTATGGTGTCTCAGTGGTTAGCACTGTATGGAGGCTCAGTGGTTAGCACTGTATGGTGTCTCAGTGGTTAGCACTGTATGGAGGCTCAGTGGTTAGCACTGTATGGTGGCTCAGTGGTTAGCACTGTATGGTGGCTCAGTGGTCAGCACTGTATGGTGGCTCAGTGTTTAGCTCTGTATAGTGGCTCAGTGGTTAGCACTGTATGGTGGCTCAGTGGTTAGCACTGTATGGTGGCTCAGTGGTTAGCACTGTATGGTGGCTCAGTGATTAGCACTGTATGGTGGCTCAGTGGTTAGCACTGTATGGTGGCTCAGTGGTTAGCAGTGTATGGTGGCTCAGTGGTTAGCACTGTATGGTGGCTCAGTGGTTAGCACTGTATGGTGGCCCAGTGGTTAGCACTGTATGGTGGCTCAGTGGTTAGCACTGTATGGTGGCTCAGTGGTTAGTACTGTATGGTTGCTCAGTGGTTAGCACTGTATGGTGGCTCAGTGGTTAGCAGTGTATGGAGGCTCAGTGGTTAGCACTGTATGGTGGCTCAGTGGTTAGCACTGTATGGTGGCTCAGTGGTTAGCAGTGTATGGTGGCTCAGTGGTTAGCACTGTATGGTGGCTCAGTGGTTAGCACTGTATGGTGGCTCAGTGGTTAGCACTGTATGGTGGCTCAGTGGTTAGTACTGTATGGTGGCTCAGTGGTTAGTACTGTATGGTTGCTCAGTGGTTAGCACTGTATGGTGGCTCAGTGGTTAGCAGTGTATGGTGGCTCAGTGGTTAGCACTGTATGGTGGCTCAGTGGTTAGTACTGTATGGTTGCTCAGTGGTTAGCACTGTATGGGGCTCAGTGGTTAGCAGTGTATGGAGGCTCAGTGGTTAGCACTGTATGGTGGCTCAGTGGTTAGCACTGTATGGTGGCTCAGTGGTTAGCAGTGTATGGTGGCTCAGTGGTTAGCACTGTATGGTGGCTCAGTGGTTAGCACTGTATGGTGGCTCAGTGGTTAGCACTGTATGGTGGCTCAGTGGTTAGTACTGTATGGTGGCTCAGTGGTTAGTACTGTATGGTTGCTCAGTGGTTAGCACTGTATGGTGGCTCAGTGGTTAGCAGTGTATGGTGGCTCAGTGGTTAGCACTGTAAAGGTGGCTCAGTGGTTAGTACTGTATGGTTGCTCAGTGGTTAGCACTGTATGGTGGCTCAGTGGTTAGCACTGTATGGTGGGCTCAGTGGTTAGCACTGTATGGTGGCTCAGTGGTTAGCACTGTAATGGTGGCTCAGTGGTTAGCACTGTATGGTGGCTCAGTGGTTAGCACTGTATGTGCTCAGGGTTAGACGTATGGTCTAGTAGCACTGTATGGTGGCTCAGTGGTTAGCACTGTATGGTGGCTCAGTGGTTAGCACTGTATGGTGGCTCAGTGGTTAGCATTGTATGGTGGCTCAGTGGTTAGCACTATATGGTGGCTCAGTGGTCAGCACTGTATGGTGGCTCAGTGGTTAGCACTGTATGATGGCTCAATGGTCAGCACTGTATGGTGGCTCAGTGGTTAGCATTGTATGGTGGCTCAGTGGTTAGCATTATATGGTGGCTCAGTGGTTAGCACTGTATGGTGGCTCAGTGAATATCACTGTATGGTGGCTCAGTGGTTAACACTGTATGGTGGCTCAGTGGTTACCACTGTATGGTGGCTCAGTGGTTAGCATTGTATGGTGGCTCAGTGGTTAGCATTATTGGTGGCTCAGTGGTTAGCACTGTATGGTGGCTCAGTGGTTAGCACTATATGGTGGCTCAGTGGTCAGCACTATACGGTGGCTCAGTGGCTAGCACTGTATGGTGGCTCAGTGGTTCAGCACTGTATGGTGGGTCAGTGATTAGCTCTGTATGGTGGCTCAGTGGTTAGCACTGTATGGTGGCCCAGTGGTTAGCACTGTATGGTGGCTCAGTGGTTAGCGCTATATGGTGGCTCAGTGGTTAGCATGTATGGTGGCTGAGAAGTTAGCACTGTAGGTGGCTCAGTGGTAGCACTGTATGGTGGCTCAGTGTTAGCACTGTATGGTAGCTCAGTGGTTAGCACTGCATGGTGGCTCAGTGGATATCACTGTATGGTGGCTCAGTGGTCAGCACTGTATGGTGGCTCAGTGATTAGCTCTGTATGGTGGCTCAGTGGTTAGCACTGTATATGGTGGCTCAGTGGTTAGCACTGTATGTGGCTCAGTGGGTAGCACTGTATGGTGGCTCAGGGCTAGCACTGTATGGTGGCACAGTGGTTAGCACTGTAATGGTGGCTCAGTGGTTTGTACTGTATGGTGGCTCAGTGGTTAGCATTGTATGGTGGCTCAATGGTTAGCACTGTATGGTGGCTCAGTGGTTAGCACTGTATTGTGGCTCAGTGTTAGCACTGTATGGTGGCTCAGTAGTTAGCACTGTATGGTGGCTCAGTGGTCAGCACTGTATGGTGGCTCAGTGTTAGCACTGTATGGTGGCTCAGTGGTTAGCACTGTATGGTGGCTCAGTGGTTAGCACTGTATATGGTGGCTCAGTGGTTAGCACTGTATATGGTGGCTGTGGTTAGCTCTGTATGGTGGCTCAGTGGGTAGCACTGTATGGTGGCTCAGTGGCTAGCACTGTATGGTGGCTCAGTGGATAGCACTGTCATGGTGGATCAGTGGTTAGCACTGTATGGGGCTCAGTGGTTAGCACTGTATGGTGGCTCAGTGGTTAGCATTGTATGGTGGCTCAGTGGTAGATTAGGTCACTGTAATGGTGGCTCAGTGGTTTGTACTGTATGGTGGCTCAGTGGTTAGCATTGTATGGTGGCTCAGTGGTTAGCACTGTATGGTGGCTCAGTGGTTAGCACTGTATGGTGGCTCAGTAGTTAGCACTGTATGGTGGCTCAGTAGTGAGCACTGTATGGTGGCTCAGTGGTCAGCACTGCATGGTGGCTCAGTGGTTAGCACTGTATGGTGGCTCAGTGGTTAGCACTGTATGGTGGCTCAGTGGTTAGCACTGTATATGGTGGCTCAGTGGTTAGCACTGTATATGGTGGCTGTGGTTAGCTCTGTACGGTGGCTCAGTGGGTAGCACTGTATGGTGGCTCAGTGGCTAGCACTGTATGGTGGCTCAGTGGATAGCACTGTCTGGTGGATCAGTGGTTAGCACTGTATGGAGGCTCAGTGGTCAGCACTGTATGGTGGCTCAGTGGTTAGCACTGTATGGTGGCACAGTGGTTAGCAGTATGGTGGCTCAGTGGTTAGTACTGTATGGTGGCTCAGTGGTTAGCACTGTATAGTGGCTCAGTGGTTTGCACTGTATGGTGGCTCAGTGGTTAGCTCTGTATGGTGGCTCAGTGGTTAGTACTCTATGGTGGCTCAGTGGTCAGCACTGTATGGTGGCTCAGTGGTGAGCACTGTATGGTGGCTCTGGTTAGCACTGTATGGTGGCTCAGTGGTGAGCACTGTATGGTGGCTCTGGTTAGTACTGTATGGTGGCTCAGTGGTTAGCACTGTATGATGGCTCAGTGGTCAGCACTGTATGGTGGCTCAGTGGTTACCACTGTATGGTGGCTCAGTGGTTAGCACTGTATGGTGGCTCAGTGGTTAGCTCTGTATGGTGGTGGCTCAGTGGTTAGTACTGTATGGTGGCTCAGTGGTTAGCACTGTATGGTGGCTCAGTGGTTAGCACTGTATGGTGGCTCAGTGGTCAGCACTGTATGGTGGCTCAGTGGTGAGCACTGTATGGTGGCTCTGGTTAGCACTGTATGGTGGCTCAGTTGTTAGCACTGTATGGTGTCTCAGTGGTTAGCACTGTATGGTGGCTCAGTGGTTAGCTTTGTATGGTGGCTCAGTGGTTATCACTGTATGGTTGCTCAGTGTTTAGCACTGTATGGTGGCTCAGTGGTTAGCACTGTATGGTGGCTCAGTGGTTAGCACTGTATGGTGGCTCAGTGGTTAGCACTGTATGGTGGCGCAGTGGTTAGCACTGTATGGTGGCTCAGTGGTTAGCACTGGATGGTGGCTCAGGGGTTAGCACTGTACGGTGGCTCAGTGGTTAGCACTGTACTGTGGCTCAGTGGTTAGTACTGTATGGTGACTCTGTGGTTAGCACTGTATGGTGGCTCAGTGGTTAGGACTGTATGGTATCTCAGTGGTTAGCACTCTATGGTGGCTTAGTGGTTAGCACTGTATGGTGACTCAGTGGTCAGCACTGTATGGTGGCTCAGTGGTTACTACTGCATGGTGGCTCAGCAGTTAGCACTGTATGGTGGCTCAGTGGTTAGCACTGTATCGTGGCTCAGTGGTTAGTACTGCATGGTGGCTCAGTGGTTAGCACTGAATAGTGGCTCAGTGGTTAGCACTGAATGGTGGCTCAGTGGTTAGCACTGTATGGTGGCTCAGTGATCAGTGCTGTATAGTGGCTCAGTGGTTAGCACTATATGGTGGCTCAGTGGGTAGCAGAGTATGGTGGCT
Organism: Allobates femoralis; assembly: GCA_033576535.1. NCBI lineage: Eukaryota > Metazoa > Chordata > Amphibia > Anura > Aromobatidae > Allobates > Allobates femoralis. The sequence continues at coordinate 127,240,739 of JARQOC010000010.1, forward strand.
CAGTGATTAGCACAGTATGGTGGCTCAGTGGTTAGCACTGTATGGTGGCTCAGTGGTTAGCACTGTATGGCGGCTCAGTGGTTAGCATTATATGGTGGCTCAGTGGTTAGCATTGTATGGTGGCTCAGTGGTTAGCACTGTATGGTGGCTCAGTGGTTAGCACTGTATGGTGGCTCAGTGGTTAGCACTGTATGGTGGCTCAGTGGTTAGCACTGTATGGTGGCTCAGTGGTTAGCACTCTATGGTGGCTCAGTGGTTAGCACTGTATGGTGGCTCAGTGGTTAGCACTGTATGGTGGCTCAGTGGTTAGCACTGTATGGTGGCTCAGTGGTTAGCGCTGTATGGTGGCTCAGTGGCTAGCACTATATGGTGGCTCAGTGGTTAGCACTGTATGGTGGCTCAGTGATTAGCACTGTATGGTGGCTCAGTGGTTAGCACTGTATGGTGGCTCAGTGGTTAGCGCTGTATGGTGGCTCAGTGGCTAGCACTATATGGTGGCTCAGTGGTTAGCACTGAATGGTGGCTCAGTGGTGTTGTGGAGTCGGTGTTGTGGTGTCGGTGTTGAGTCGGTGTTGTGGAGTCGGTGTTGTGGAGTCGGTGTCAGGAGTCGGTGTCCATTTTGGTGTAGTCAGTGTTGGATTCATGGAAATTGAGGTGTCGGAGTCAGATATTTGCCTTACTGACTCCACAGTTCTGCCTATAACTAGGGTCACTATAACATGTCAGGGACTTGGAGAAATTGTAATTCACCGTTTGTGAACAAGGGCGATTCTACCATTTATGAATAACACTGGGGAACACAATTTTTTAGGAGTTAGGTCAGACAACTGTTCTTAATTAATTTTTGGATGCTGAATCCAGAAATTATCTCAGTTTTTCTCTATCACATCAAGTTTTTAAACTATAGGATTTTTGTCTTCTCAAAAATATGTAAACTACTGTACCTAAAAAGTGTTTTTTTTCAAGATATTGATAATTATGACGTATTGGGAGCTGTACACACCTCTCACCACACTGTCTCAGTTGTGACTACTCTTACAAGTTGCCTCGTAGCTGTATATGAGTCGAATTGTAATCAGATAAGTGTTATTCCAGATATCAGTGCAATTGTCCATCTCTGGCAGGTAAGTTGTGGAGGAAAAACTTGATGTGCTAGAAAATAACTGACTACATTTTTGGAATCAGCATGCCAATTTTAGTATAAATCAGCTCAAACACCTAACTCAACAGAAATTTTTTTTCAAATTGTTCCCCAGTGTAATATATTGCAAGAAAATCAATAGGGGTTTCACCAACAATATTAAAGTAATGTATAATATTCCATTGCATATGATTCATATGAATATGGTGATGGACAAACACAAATGTGGCAGATCCTGAAAAGTGAAGAGGAGAAAATGAAGACTGGCTGCCCGCCCAAGGGGTTAAAAGACAAGAAAATCTTGATTATTGTGCTAATTATGGTACAATGAGACTTTTACCAATAAATCCCGCACCTATCATTCACGATGAAGGGAGACCCAGTCAAACATGATCCCACCTCGCCAGATACATTATACTACATTTATTATTATTATTATTATTATTATTATTATTATTATTTATATAGCACCATTCGATTCCATAGCGCTGTACATGATATATGGGAACGATGTAATGACCTGGCAGTCACTCAGCTGAAGAAGAACCTCTTTTTCTATATGATTCAGCAGTGACATCAGTGAGGTGTGAATCACGGTCCTCAGGGGACAATCATCCTCATCATCCCCTTCTGTCACCGGCCCAGCAGGCACCATTAACCCCTGCATTACAAGCCAAGGACACAGACAGCACCCCCTCTCCTGCTCTGTCAATGAACAGCTAAATGGAAGATGCTTATTTGCAAGGAGCTTCAGGTCGAGCGGTGAGTCACACTCCAAAAATATATTGGGATTATTTTTGGAACAATACAATAAAAGGCCCCGTGTCCTCCTCTATTTATTATATGAAGCGGTGAGGCAGCATGAAACCTAAGATCCTTATCAGAATAGGAAAGACAATAGAGTGCCTGAATAGGCGAAAAACAAATCATCAATCAGCTGAGATCCCCAGATATGGCATTCAGTACAAGGGCCTAACGAGTGGGGCCCGCTGCTACAGCTGGATGTGTGACCTCACTGAGGACGCAGATCCAGCTGAAATTATTGTGGTGAGAGACCCGTCGTGTCCCTGTACTGTGATACAGGCTGCCGGCACATGCACTGTGACTGTGAGCTGTCAGAGGTGCAGCAACAGAGGCCGGCACATGAGGGTGACATCATTGTTATGGGCGGGTCCCCTGTCCCTGTACTGTGATACAGGCTGCCGGTACATGCACTGTGGCTGTGAGCCGTCAGAGGTGCAGCGACAGAGGCCGGTGCATGAGAGTGACATCATTGTTATGGGCGGGTCCCCTATCCCTGCACTCCGATGTCAGCTGTCGGCAACTGTACGCCGCCTACAGGGGACACCGGGCAACATGGGTGCGGAGGAAAGGGGAGTGCAATGTTGTTGTTTTCACTTATGCGTTAGGGGCAGAACAGGAACACGTGTACAAGGATGGAGACCATTTATACCAGGATGCAGGCATATATACACAAGGAGGAGGATAATATACACCAGGAAGGGGACACAAGGGGGACCATATATACCAGGAATGGGACACAAGGAGGACCATATACACCAGGAAGGGGACACAAGGAGGACCATATATACCAGGAAGGGGACACAAGGAGGACCATATATACCAGGAAGGAGACACAAGGAGGACCATATATACCAGGAAGGAGACACAAGGAGAATAATATATACCAGGAAGGGGACCCAAGGAGGACCATATATACCAGGAAGGGAACCCAAGGAGGACCATATATACCAGGAAGGGGACACAAGGAGGACCATATATACCAGGAAGGGGACACAAGGAGGACCATATATACCAGGAAGGGGACACAAGGAGGACCATATATACCAGGAAGGGGACACAAGGAGAATAAATATATACCAAGAAGGGGACACAAGGAGGACCATATATACCAGGAAGGGGACACAAGGAGGACCATATATACCAGGAAGGGAACACAAGGAGGACCATATATACCAGGAAAGGGACACAAGGAGGACCATATATACCAGGAAGGAGACACAAGAAGGACCATATATACCAGGAAGGGGACACAAGGAGGACTATATATACCAGGAAGGGAACACAAGGAGGAGCATATATAGCAGGAAGGGGACACAAGGAGGACCATATATACCAGGAAGGGAACACTAGGAGGACCATATATACCAGGAAGAGGACACAAGGAGGACCATATATATCAGGGAGGGGACATAAAGAGGAACCTATATATACCGGGAAGAGGACACAAGGAGGACCATATATATCAGGGAGGGGACATAAAGAGGAACCTATATATACCGGGAAGGGGACAGAAGGAGGACCATATATACCGGGAAAGGGACATATATACATAAATCTTAGAGATGTTGTACCAGTCTGTAGTGGCAAGTTCTGTAGTTGTTGCTATCACATGCTGGAGAAGTAGTGTGCGAGTGTCTAATGCCAAAAAGCTCAATAAGCTTATCAAGAAGGCAGGCTCGGCTATTGGCCGCCATCTTGTCACTCCTGTGGAGGTAGTGGAGAAAAGAGCTCGGAAGACATGTATGGGTATAATGAACAATAATGTACATGCATTATATGAACTGTTCATGAGACAGAGGAGCAGCTTCACCAATCATCTAATCCTACTAAGGTGTAAGAAGGAAAAATAACACTGGTCAACAGCATTTTTGGTGCCAAAGATATTTCATTGAATTTAGGGTAACTTTGGGGTGCTGATTCTGAATATGTCATCAGTTTTGCCAGATTGGCTCAAGTTTTTGAGATTTTTCGTAAAATGTGTTAAAAAAAAGACGTTTTTTGCTACTTTTTTAACGAAGTCTGTTATGTTTCTTCTATGTTTTGTCAGTGTATATTCACCACAAATGTAACAGAATGAGTCTGGATCGTTAAGACAACTTCTTCTTGATGAGTTCATGCTTTTCACTGGACAACAGAAAACAAACATAAAGTTAGTGCAAAAATCAAGCTATGAACAAACTTTTAGAACACTAATTAACACAAAACTATATTGAGAACTGCTCAGTTCAAGTACTAATCCAAAGAAATTAATGAGATGATGCGTCGCATTTACCAACAAGTGCTATAAATAAGATACCAAAAATCTCAAAAACTTGAGCCAATCTGGCAAAACTGATAGCATATTCAGAATCAGCACCCCAAAAATACCCAAATTCATTAAAATATTTTGGGCACCAGAAAAAAAAATTTTTTTTGTTGACCTGTGTAATTTGTGCAGACTGCTCTGGGCATGTACAACACTCACCTTAGTGTGACATCACCAAAGTGATCTGAGTATTATTGATATTCTAATGGTATATGGTGCTGACCTGCCATGGACATGTGCGTATGAGTGACCTCCATCGTCAGCTGTCTACCGTTACTTTGAAATTAATGTCTTTGCTCTGTGATACAGTAATGGATCAATAAAGTATATCTTATCTTATCTTTATCTTATTGTGGAAATCAAATCATACCCAAGTAACTGAGAAGCCCTTCATTGTACAGCGGTCCTTACCTCTGTCCCGTGCTGTAACCTGCATGTGATAAAAGTCTCCAAACCGCTCTCTGTCCAATGAACGCACAAGCTGAATCTGACCGGAATCCTCTTCAATGGAAAACCATTTTCTGGAATCATTGATGATGCTGTAGCTGTTCAAACATATCACATCACCCAATGACTAAATATTATTATTAATATGCATTGCTTATAATGTGGCAACATATTCCACAATACTTTACAGAGATCATCAGATTGAACACAAAGCAAATAACGGAAAATCATCCTAAATGGCACTCAAATCCCAGTCACATGCACTTTATTATTCCCCCCTTTGCTATGGACTCAGAATGAATGTAGTAAAGGTCCACATGCAGGTGTTTGACGCTATGGAGATTCCATTCAGCAAATATTTAGGATTGCAGCACACTCTGTACCAATCTGTGATGTGAGGTCATTTCTGAAAAGTCCAGGCATATGTAGCATCAGCTGCACATGTGGGGCCTGAGTTGCCGTTATTCACATGCACCAGTCTGGCACCATGGGAGCGGATTTTGGGATGCTCCAGTAAATGCTGCTTTTAATGGTTCTGCTTTATGTGCATGTTGGAGGCTGCATGGCACAACTAAAATAAAAATATGTAGAGTAGGACCACCCTGATGAGATTGCCTTGATGTGGCGAGGTGGCTCAAAAGATTGATCAATATTTTACCAAATATCTCAATTTTATATTATACAGTTTGGAAGGAATATGTGCATTTGCACGAATTTAATTGCAATCTATATTCTGGTGGTGCTGGATTATTTGTTGATTTTTTGTAGTATTATAGTAATTATATTCTTGTGAATAGGGGCAGTAGTATTATAGTAGATATATTCCTGTACATAGGAGCAGTATTATAGTAGTTATATTCTTGTACATAGGGCAGTATTATAGTAGTTATATTATTGTATATAGGGGCAGTATTATAGTAGTTATATTCTTGTATATAGGAGCAGTATTATAGTAGTTATATTCTTGTATATAGGAGCAGTATTATAGTAGTTATATTCTTGTATATAGAGGGCAGTATTATAGTAGTTATATTCTTGTACATAGGAGCAGTATTATAGTAGTTATATTCTTGTACATAGGAGCAGTATTATAGTAGTTATATTCTTGTATATAGGAGCAGTATTATAGTAGTTATATTCTTGTACATAGGAGCAGTATTATAGTAGTTATATTCTTGTACATAGGGCAGTATTATAGTAGTTATATTCTTGTACATAGGAGCAGTATTATAGTAGTTATATTCTTGTACATAGGAGCAGTATTATAGTAGTTATATTCTTGTATATAGGAGCAGTATTATAGTAGTTATATTCTTGTATATAGGAGCAGTATTATAGTAGTTATATTCTTGTATATAGGAGCAGTATTATAGTAGTTATATTCTTGAACATAGGACAGTATTATAGTAGTTATATTCTTGTACTTAGGAGCAGTATTATAGTAGTTATATTCTTGTACATAGGGGCAGTATTATAGTAGTTATATTCGTGTACATAGGAGCAGTATTATAGTAGTTATATTCTTGTACATAGGAGCAGTATTATAGTAGTTATATTCCTGTAATAGGAGCAGTATTATAGTAGATATATTCTTGTACATAGGGCAGTATTATTGTAGTTATATTCTTGTACATAGGGGCAGTATTATTGTAGTTATATTCTTGTACATAGGAGCAGTATTATAGTAGTTATATTCTTGTACATAGGAGCAGTATTATATAGTAGTTATATTCTTGTACATAGGAGCAGTGTATATAGTAGTTATATTCTTGTATATAGGGGCAGTATTATAGTAGTTATATTCTTGTACATAGGAGCATGTTATATGTAGATATATTCTTGTACATAGGGGCAGTATTATAGTAGTTATATTCTTGTACATAGGGGCAGTATTATAGTAGTTATATTCTTGTACATAGGAGCAGTATTATAGTAGTTATATTCTTGTACATAGGGGCAGTATTATATTAGTTATATTCTTGTACATAGGAGCAGTATTATAGTAGTTATATTCTTGTACATAGGAGCAGTATTATAGTAGTTATATTCTTGTACATAGAGGGCAGTATTATAGTAGTTATATTCTTGTAATAGGAGCAGTGTTATAGTAGTTATATTCATGTATAATAGGGCAGCATTATAGTAGTTATATTCTTGTATATAGGGGCAGTAATTATAGTAGTTATATTCTTGTATTTAGGGGCAGTATTATAGTAGTTATATTCTTGTACATAGGAGCAGTGTTATAGTAGATATATTCTTGTACATAGGGGCAGTATTATAGTAGTTATATTCTTGTACATAGGGGCAGTATTATAGTAGTTATATTCTTGTACATAGGAGCAGTATTATAGTAGTTATATTCTTGTACATAGGGGCAGTATTATAGTAGTTATATTTTTGTACATAGGGGCAGTATTATATTAGTTATATTCTTGTACATAGGAGCAGTATTATAGTAGTTATATTCTTGTATATAGGGGCAGTATTATAGTAGTTATATTCTTGTACATAGGTGCAGTATTATAGTAGTTATATTCTTGTACATAGAGGGCAGTATTATAGTAGTTATATTCTTGTATATAGGAGCAGTATTATAGTAGTTATATCCTTGTACATAGGAGCAGTATTATAGTAGTTATATTCTTGTACATATGAGCAGTATTATAGTAGTTATATTCTTGTACATATGAGCAGTATTATAGTAGTTATATTCTTGTACATAGGAGCAGTATTATAGTAGTTATATTCTTGTACATAGAGGCAGTATTATAGTAGTTATATTCTTGTAAATAGTAGGTAGTATTATAGTAGTTATATTCTTGTACATAGGAGCAGTATTATAGTTAGTTATATTCTTGTATATAGGAGCAGTATTATAGTAGTTATATTCTTGTACATAGGGGCAGTATTATAGTAGTTATATTCTTGTATATAGGGGCAGTAGTATATTAGTTATATTCTTGTACATAGTAGGCAGTATTATAGTAGTTATATTCTTGTACATAGGGGCAGTATTATAGTAGTTATATTCTTGTATATAGGAGCAGTATTATAGTAGTTATATTCTTGGACATAGGGGCAGTATTATAGTAGTTATATTTTTGTACATAGGAGCAATATTATAGTAGTTATATTGTTGGACATAGGGGCAGTATTATAGTAGTTTATATTCTTGTACATAGCAGCAGTAGAAGAGTAGTTATATTCTTGTACATAGGGGCAGTATTATAGTAGTTATATTCTTGTACATAGAGGCAGTATCATAGTAGTTATATTCTTGTATATAGGGGCAGTATTATAGTAGTTATATTTTTGTACATAGGAGCAGTATTATAGTAGTTATATTGTTGGACATAGGGGCAGTATTATAGTAGTTATATTCATGTATAATAGGGGCAGCATTATAGTAGTTATATTCTTGTATATAGGAGCAGTATTATAGTAGTTATATTCATGTATAATAGGGGCAGCATTATAGTAGTTCTAGTGCTGTTTATGGTTGGTAGTAATACAGTTGTATTTTAGTACAGTAGTTTTTTCTAAAACCACAGGATCCACAGTGTTGCCCTCAATTAAAAATGGAACTTTCTAACCATAAAAGCCCCCATATGCTGAATAGTTGAATACATGCTTCCTCTCATTATTTAAGAATTAGTGTTGGGACACTGTGTTCTTACTTCTCCCTCCAGGCCGTCTCTGCTATATATAACTTTCCTTATCATTATGGAGTAGCCTGAACTTGGCTTTTTGATGACTAGAAACTGCAATTATTACCACTTGGGTGCATTCTGATAGTTTAATCAGTGATTAATACCTGCAACTAATCTTTGTACAAATAATGGGATCAACCGCCTCAACGGTTATAGTAACACTAATAGAGCAGAGCCAGACATTAAATAAGACTTCAATTATGTAGAGGCCTTATCTGAGCGAGGATAGGATAATACATTGATTTTTCCATTTTCCAGACACAAGATCTCCCAGTGTGCCCTCCTGATATCATTATTGATCGGTGTTCTTTTTCTTGGCCCTGGGCCAGCCACCTATAAGACATCATGAATGTGCTGACTGCTGCAATATGGAAGGTTTATTTTTACACACTCAGAACAAGAAAGTGAAATGTTGTCAATGAATTGTACTAAAATATCCCGATTGATCGATGGTACCAGAGACTTTTTCTCTATTATTCCAAATATTCAAAACAACTTGTAATAATTATAATGGATAATTCAGGAGTCTTTTCACGTGGAGCAAAGACACAAGAGAACACAGTTCATAGGTGAAAAAATCTATATTATAATACACGTTGATTAACAGCAAAGTGCAAAGGAAAACTTAAATTCCATAAACACGCAGTGTAGATATTGAATGAAGCCTTAATGAAATGTCTGTTGAAAAACTTCAGAGGAAAATGAAAGTCTATAAAGCGCAGTTTACACTTGAGGATGCTGTAAAAGGAAAGTCCAAACGCGGAGAAGTTTAAGCAAGTTTATATAACACATTTAATCATCTAGGGAGGCCTGAGAAAGGCAGTCTTAGACAGTCCAGAACCAGATGCAGAGAAAATTACCAGAGTCCAGAAGTCCAGAACAGTCTCGTGGTCTGCATCTATATGAACGTAGGGAGTGACAGAGCATCAACCAGCTTACATGTCAGCAAAGGCAGGTGAGGCAAGAGTCACAGCAGAGGGAGTAGCACGAGCAGCCAGAGCAGAAGGAACACTTGTAATAGGAATAGGCAGCAGAATCTCTGAAGAGCAACAGCTAGAGATTTCACACAGCATTTGCAGGAGTAGGCAGAGACCTTGAGAAGCCATTGGGAGCAGGAAACTAGGCAAAATACTCTAACAATGTGTAGAGGCTGGGGTGGGGTTTATAAAGTCAGGAAGGCAAAGGGCACATGAAGCAAAGGACACCATCTTAGAAGAGGGCAAGAATGCCTCAAAAATAATCAAAATATTCAGGGTGTTGACAGAGCTATTTTACAATCTTCTACATAGTGATATTGAGACTGTGACAGCTGTGATTATAGATTGAATTATAAGCTTTATATATTTATAGCATCTCAATCATATTGCGTTAGAATTTCATGTTTTAGAAAAGTTCCTACATTTCAGCCGTATTCACAGGACAAATCTACTGCACCAAAGAGGATAATGGAGCTTTACAAGGAAAACTTAGCTTGAGAGCTTGGAAATGTATTTTGTATTAAAGTATTGTGATGTATGACCGGCATGATAGCCATGGCCGGTATACATCACATGGGCCCTGAACTATACACACAGGGTTAATGGTATCTGAACCTGTGTGTATGAATGCTTTGCTGTCCTTGATCTGAATGGTGCACAAAGGGTTAACACTCCCAGGTCTGAGTGTATGCTGATTTTCACTGAAGCCCAGCTGTGGATGTGGCAGGCAGGTTAATAGTTGCCCGATGCTGGAAGTCAAAAGAGACCCGACATGATCCTCTGACGGAGAGCACGTGTCTCAGAGTGGTCCCGTCCCCTTTGGGGGATGAGGCAGGATGCCTGGCTCTCCCTGCCGGAGACGCTGGTCCCTCTGAGCTGTATCAAGCCTGTGGCCAGACCGAGGCATTAGTAGAGCACCTGAGTGTATGGGGGTCCTGGCTGAACTTGTAGGGGGCTCACTCTGACCATGTTGGTGTAGCTGCAGTCCGGGATCTCTGCCTGTGTTGGTGGGACTTGGAGGCAGCCGGGCATCATGGGCAGGGTGAGGAGACCTTGGGGGATGCTTTGACTGCCCGGGACCTCAGGTGGCTCAGAAACTGATCTGGTGCTGAGAAGGATGAAGTCCATGCCGGACTGTGTATGTGTGTCCTCTAGCCCTGAGAAGGCTGAAGTCCATGCCGGACTGTGTATGTGTGTCGTCTAGCCCTGAGAAGGCTGAAGTATGTGTGTGTGGGTCCTGTGATGAGTTGGAGCCCTTCGAAGGCCAGGAGGCCGAAACTGCCATTGGTTTCGACCGTAGAGTCGTGATATGGCCTCGTTGACTGAATGCTATGTAGCATGAGTGAGCAGGAGGATGTCTCTGGGGCCAGGCGGCCGTAACCGCCATTGGTCCCATTGACTGACTGTATGCTGTGAGCAGAGACATGCAGCCAGATTATGTGAGATGAGTGGAACCATGAGGTCAGAGGGCTGAGGGTTTGCAGCACCTGTAGGTGGGAAGACTGGCTGAGCCTTGAGGAGCTCGAGATGGCATCTTTGGTGCAGCCACTGTCCTGGAGGTTTGGGCCTGTGACAGCAGACTTGGAAGTGGCTGACGACCTGGAAGACACGTGCTGAGGAGTCCTCAGGGATGCCTGGCTTGCCCTAGAGCTCAGGTAGCTGGACCCGGCTCTGGGCCTGGTTCTGACCGGCGTCATGTACAAAGGCCGGTATGTGAGAGAATGGTATGGTCTCTGGTGTTCCATAAGGTGGGGACACGTACAATATATAATATGTATAAAGTGTATATACTGCTAGGCGGCTGTAACCACCAAAGGAGCTACGGTTAGTGCTCCTGATCCTCGATGGAGCTGTCGTTAGTGCTCCGGTGTACACAACAAATGTGAACTGTGTTTAATGGTCGTATGTGTCACGCGCTTACATGGCGCTGACATTGCTGGATGTTGCTGTGTATGTGTTTGTCTTTAAGAGCTGCATGGTTGATAGTTGTGAAGGTCCTGGTCTCCTGTTTTCACTATTAGGTTCAACTGCTGTTGAGGGTTAATGTGTGACTCACCTGAACTTCCCTCCCCCTAGCCTTTAAGTAGCCTTTCCTTCCACCAGGTGGTGCTGCCCTCTCATATTTGTCTTTGTCCTCATTTTCTGCACCTTCACCTGAACCTGTTTGTTGCATATTTGATAAATATAGATAAGACCTTTCCTCTGTCTCATCTTGCCCTTAGCCATCAGATTCCTGAAAGTATCCACATAATTGTGGCTCAAGGTATAATAAAAGTACTACCCCAAAGGTGTCCATATATTCATTTGAATTCCCCTACACATATTTGATTACAGCAGGTTGAAACCTCTGACCTTAGCAGGACTGGCCAGGCATCTGATGTCGGGGAAGAGAAGGATCAGGTATCCAACAAACCAAATATTCAGAAATGGTTCTAACCCAGCTTTCACAATTAAGATTTTGTACTTCAAGATTTTTTGTCACTCACCGTAAATTGGTCTTGTCAGAGACATCTGGATCGAAGGCCTCCACTGTCAGTATAATTGATCCAATTTGCGTGTTTTCAGCTACCTGGACCTCATATTGATTAATTGGAAATGCCGGGGCTTCATTTACATCGACAACATGGATGAGAATGGTCGCGGTAGAGCTGTTGCCATAATCCACTCCCGTAAGTTCAACTCTGTTCTTGGCTTCAATGATTAGGATGTATTTATTAACTTGCTCATAATCCAGATCCTATTAGGTAAAAGTACATTCAGTAATGGACATCCATATTGAGTGCAAAACGGTCACATTTGATAGTTGTTACATATCTGTCCTTGCTTCAGCGCCGGGCTTTCATTCTTACCCTGGCTCCAGTTCCATTTTTGTTGGTCAGTGTCAGTTTACTATGGTAATGCAGCAAATACCTTTGACCTTTCAAAGCCAGCTTAGGCAGCATTGTACTGCCTGAGTATTCAGGAATTGGAGCATTGTATTACCACTAGTTTTTCCAGGAGTTTGAACCTTCTCTTTCCAAGTGTCTAATTAGACACAATAGGTGATATCACAGCTCACCTCCCCCTCCTGTACCACTGTACACTGATAACACCTCTATATACAGTAGATAACACAGGATCCACCATTCACAATAGGTGATATCACAGCTCACCTCCTCCTGTACAATGACTGATAACACCTCTATATACAGTAGATAACACAGGATCCACCATTCACAATAGATAATATCACAGCTCACCTCCTCCTCCTGTACAATGACTGATAACACCTCTATATACAGTAGATAACACAGGATCCACCATTCACAATAGGTGATATCACAGCTCGCCTCCTCCTGTACAATGACTGATAACACATCTATATACAGTAGATAACACAGGATCCAGCATTCACAATAGGTGATATCACAGTTCACCTCCTCCTGTACAATGACTGATAACACCTCTATATACAATAGATAACACAGAATCCACCATTCACAATAGGTGATATCACAGCTCACCTCCTCCTCCTCCTGTACAATGACTGATAACACATCTATATACAGTAGATAACACAGGATCCAGCATTCACAATAGGTGATATCACAGTTCACCTCCTCCTGTACAATGACTGATAGCACCTCTATATACAATAGATAACACAGGATCCACCATTCACAATAGGTGATATCACAGCTCACCTCCTCCTCCTGTACAATGACTGATAACACCTCTATATACAGTAGATAACACAGGATCCACCATTTACAATAGGTGATATCACAGCTCTCCTCCTCCTGTACAATGACTGATAACACCTCTATATACAGTAGATAACACAGGATCCACCATTCACAATAGGTGATGTCACAGCTCACCTCCTCCTGTACAATGACTGATTACACCTTTATATACAGTAGATAACACATGATCCACCATTCACAATAGGTGATATCACAGCTCACCTTCTCCTCCTGTACAATGATTGATAACACCTCTCTATACAGTAGATAATACAGGATCCACCATTCACAATAGATGATATCACAGCTCACCTCCTCCTCCTGTACAATGACTGATAACACCTCTATATACAGCAGATAACACAGGATTCACCATTCACAATAGGGGATATCACAGCTCACCTCCTCCTCCTGTACAATGACTGATAACATCTCTATATACAGTAGATAACACAGGATCCACCATTCACAATAGGTGATATCACAGCTCACCTCCTCCTCCTGTACAATGACTGATAACACCTCTATATACAGTAGATAACACAGCATCCACCATTCACAACAGGTGATATCACAGCTCACCTCCTCCTGTACAATGAAGGATAACACCTCTATATACAGTAGATAACACAGGATCCACCATCCACAAAAGGTGATATCACAGCTCACCTCCTCCTCCTCCTGTAAAATGGTAGATAACAATTGTCTACTAAGCATTTAGCATAAGATTTCCCATGTACAGCTCACCTTATCCCTCTCCCTTCCCAATTACTTTTGTCAAGTTCAAAAAATGCCTCAAAAAAACTTTCCTGTAAAGCGGAGTCATAGCCAGTTCATTATTGCAGCCTATATCCATGTGTCATAAGTTCTGCATGGGACAGGAAGTCTACTATTAGACATAGGCCAGTGTAACACCCCCAAAAGAATAGCAGTTAAAGACCCCATGAGACTCAAAGCAATAAGCGTGGTCAAGTGCCGGACTCTCACGGAAGCCTTATTGTGTTGAGTCTTTTGGGGGTATCTGCTTTTCTTGGTGAAGAGTCTTTCTACCATATACTACACAACAGTACCATATCTAAAGATATGAACAAGAAATATACCATACTAATATATTGACCCCTGACAACATGACGGCAAAGAGAATAAGCTATTCAAGTACAATAAAGGAATTGTGGAGGACTCTCAGGGTACAAATGTACTGCTTTCTGCAAAGAGAAGATGTTGGCTATCCGAATGGTCCCAAAATGCCGAAAAAGTATGATAACCTCAGTCAACAGGTTACAATTTATAGGAACAATGCTAAGAAGTGGAAGTGTTCTGTCCATTTAGGCTCAGTAAGACAAAGCAATTCTAGTTTTGTCACTTGTTACAACCTGTGAGAGATGACATGTTACCCTGTTATGATGTTTAAATGTGTTTAGCGCAATCTGGCAGTATTCCTGCATACCTAGGCCACTTCCCCTTTAAGAAAACAATGCGTTGTAGGACTGCCCTCTGCATCTCTGTTTATGAAGTAGCCATGTTAGATCAGTATCAGACAGAATCCCTGGTAGGAAGCATGTTTGCATCCTGCTCCTATTCTAAACTTCAAACATCCTTGCCAAACTGATCTGGTGAGAGTTATACTCCTGTCTGTATGTTTGTTGCATTAGAACCTGTTATTATTGTACAGCAGTCATTTTTGCATAGGGATTTTGTCTATAGGGATGTATGTGTTTCTCTTCAAGCCTCGATTTTAGTGTACTAGACCTCAGTATTATACACTGTCAGAGCTTTTTGAGATGTGTACCCAGTGCTTATTTATGCTTTCTGTACTGTACACTGTCATAGCTTGTGATGAATGTTTCCAGTGCTCATGTATTCTCTGCTGTGTATTATAACTACTGTTGTTTTCTGTGATATGCTTAGCACTGATTTGTATTATTTGTATTCTTAGAGTTTAACCACACACAATGCATTTCATCCTTCACTCACTGTTGAGCAATAAATATAGACTACAGAACTAACAGTCTGTTTATTTGGGATACAGAGAAAATTAAGCTGCAGATGGATGAAGGCAGAACAGGACATGTGGATCAGGTCGGCAACACTTGTTTCCTGACCTAGAAGATACGGCCTGCTAATGGTTTGCTGACTAGAGAGCAAAGGATTTTCATGACATTATTTAAATAAATGTTAATTATTTTGTTCTAAAATAAATGTAAATTGTTGTTCATGGAAAAATAAGAACATAAGCTCTAATGCATCATTTAGAGAAAAAAATACTATAAGACCCCGTCTTATTTTTTGGAGAAACACAGTATGTATACTGTGATAGAGTCACTCACAGCTGCCAATCCCAGGTAGACACAGGAAGCCTTGCCGGGTAAACGGCTGGTTTATTGATGTCATAAACCAGATGAAAACAACCAAACTAAGCATCAGCTTCTGAGGCTCAGAGCTGCACACTGTGCTCTGCTGCCCTCCAAAACTCACACCAGAGAAAAAAAAACAGGGGTGATCATTTAACTTCTCTGACCACACCTCAGGGAGGGAGGGATGTGGTGAATCAGCCCCAGCTCACATAACAGAGTTCATCAACTGGCTGACACATATCTCCCATCACTTATGGTACCAGTAATCATATTACAGATTTCCCCCCCTCTGCCCAAAGCCGAGGGTTTGGGCACCATCTGACACCAAACAGGGGAGCCTAGACAGGGCATGTGCATTCCCATGCAATTTCCCGGGCCTCTGCTCAACATGGAAAGTGAAATCCTGAAGCGCCAAAAACCACTGGTCACTCTGGCATTTTTTCCCAGTCTGTCTCTCAGCCATATCAGGGGTGCATGATCTGACACCAGCTTAAACTGTCACCCTAGGAGGTAATACCGTAAGGTATCCACTGCCCATTTGATGGCCAAACACTACTTTTCCACCATAGCATAGTTTTTCTCGCAGGAAGACAACTTTCTACTAAGGTACAGGATTGGATGTTCCTCGCCATGTACTACCCGGGACAGGACAGCTCCTAGCCCGATCTCTGAAGCGTCGGTCTGGAGTACAAACTCCCTGCTGAAATCTGGTGCCATTAGGACTAGTCGTTTACACAGAGCTGACTTCAGGTCCTGAAAAGCCATCTCAGCTTCCGAAGTCCACTTGGCCATAGAGGACATGTCCTTAAGGAGGTCGGTGAAGGGAGCGGCTTTCACAGCAAAGTTCGAGATGAATCGCTGGTAATATCCAACAAGTTTCAGGAAGGCTCTGACTTGCTTCTTAGAGAGCGGATGTGGCCAACTCTGGATTGCCTCCACTTTATTCAGTTGTGGCTTGATCTGGCCTCTACCGACAACATAGCCCAAATACCTGGCCTCCTCCTTCCCGATGGCGCACTTCTTCGGGTTTATTGTGAACCCCGCAGTTCTCAGTGTGTCCAGCGCCATCTGGACTTTCTGCAGGTGACTTTCCCAGTCCGAGGTAAAGATCATGATGTTGGCCAAATAAGCCGCAGCGTACCTCTTATGGGAGGCTAGGATTGGGTCCATGGCACTCTAGAAGGTGGCCGGGGCTCCCTGCAAGCTGAATAGCATCCGCATATACTGGAAACAACCATCAAGTGTAGAGAATGCCGTCTTCTGCTTGGCACTCTGTGACATAGGTATCTGCCAGTATCCTATTGTTAGGTCAAGGGTGGTGATGTACCTTACTGGTCCTAATTTCTCGATGAGCTCATTGACTCGAGGCATCGGATAGACGTCAAACTCGGAGACTTCATTCAACTTGCGATAATCATTACAAAACCGCCATGATCAGTCCCGTTTCTGCACAAGTACGATGGGACTGGACCAGCCACTTTTCGATTCTTCAATAACACCGAGATTCAACATTCTCGTCACCTCCTTCTAGATCACTTCTTGACGGGCTTCAGGGATCCGGTACGGTTTCAGGTCAACCCTCACGTGTGGTTCAGTCAGGATATTGTGTTTCACAACCTGAGGGCATCCTGGCAGGTCTGCGAAGAGATCTCTGTCCCGACAAAGCAACCCTTGACATTGTTGCTTTTGAGCCCTCTACAATGTGTCTGCCACAATGACCTCCTTGATGTCGGCCTCCATCTAGCCTACCAGACAGAGGGTGTCCATAGGGTCCTTATCCCGCCATGGCTTCAGCAAGTTGACGTGGTACACCTGGTAGGGCTTCCTTCTTGTAGTTCCTTCTTGTATCTTGTAGTTCACCTTGCCCACTTCGATCACTTCATAAGGTCCTTGCCACTTGGCAAGGAATTTTCTTTCGACGGTAGGGATCAATACAAGTACACGATCACCAGGACTGAACTGTCTCACCCTTGCAGAGCGGTTGTACACCCTTGCTTGTGCCTCTTGCACTCGGAGCAGACTTTCTCTTACGATGGGCATCACCTCGGCGATTCTCACCTGCATCTGAGCGACATGCTCCACGACACTCCAATGAGGGGTCACCTCCGCTTCCCACATCTCTTTTGCTATGTCCAAGAGACCTTGAGGATGCTGACCATACAAGAGTTCAAATGGAGAGAATCTCGTTGAGGCCTGGGGAACAGCAGATATGGCAGGAGACTGTCCCAGTCTCGACCGTCTTTTTCGACCATCTTCTTCAGCATGGACTTCAACATTTTGTTGAATGTCTCCACGAGGCCATCTGTCTGCAGATGGTACACTGAGGTTTTTAATTGGGTTATCTGTGGGGCTTTACACAGTTCCCTCATAACCTTGGACATAAAGGATGTTCCTTGATCTTTGAGGATCTGTTTTGGAAGTCCCATTCTAGAGAAGATGTGAACCAATTCTCGGGCTATATTTTTAGCAGAGGAATTTCTCAAAGGTATCGCCTCCGGGTACCGAGTCGCATAGTCTAGGACTACTAAGATGTACTGGTGGCCTCTTGTAGACTTGACCAGGGGGCCCACCAGATCCATAGCAATTTGATTAAAGGGCACTTCTATAATTGGTAATAGCACTAGCGGAATTCGGAAGTGAGCAACGGGGGCGGTCAACTGGCAGGTGGGACACGACTTACAATAGTCTACAATCTCCTGTTGACACCTAGGCCAATAGAACCTTTGAAGGATCCACTCCTCGGTCTTATCTACCCCTAGGTGACAACCCAAGACATGAGAATGGGCCATGTCTAGTACTTTGTGTCTATAGGGACCTGGAACTAACAGCTGTTCTATTACCTCATCTTTCACCTGGATAACCCGATGTAGCAACTCGCCACTTACTATGAAGTGAGTGAATCTGGTGTCAGCCCCCGGCTTCTGGGCAACCCCGTTTATAATAGTACGATTGGGAAATCGGCTTCATGTGACTCCGGCTCATCCTCGTACCCAAGCAATACACCCAGGGGAAACTCATCTGCCTCCGGCAGCGGCAAGGTCTCTTGGTGGGCTGACTGTCCTTCACAAGGACCCTTGGATAACATCCCTTTTCCCACAAGTCCCAAAACAAAGTAAAGTCCCGCCCGATTATCACCGGGTGCAATAAGCCTTCCACCACCCTGACTTCATGCAACTTAGTCCCGCAGTTTGTTTTATGGTTACAACAGCAATGGGGTAGTTCTTGCCATCTCCATGAATACAGCGGACGCCCACCTTTTTATCAGTCGATGGGGAAGTGTGGCCTTCACCAGGGTCCAATAGTCCTGTCACTCGGGCCCCATTCACTTCCACAAGACATGCCTGTGGGCCCTCTCTGGGTTTGCTGGCAATACTGCAGACAGGGTAAGCATAATATGAGGAGCGCCGACCCAGGCTACAGTCCATTCGCTCAGTAGTCAGAGGACAATGGGCGGCTACATGACCAGGGCCTTGACATCCCCAACAGATTAATGGACCAGCTGGGGGTTTTGTTACGCCTCCACTTGCCCCTTGGGACCTTGGGCTCCCTCCAACCGTGGCTCTATTACCCTTCCTTTGGGTGTCAGACATTGTTTGTACCCCCAATATATAGCTGGCAAGTTCAGTGGCTTTCCCAGGGTACTCTCCACCACCTGGTACCTCTCCACAAGTCCCACCAGGTCATCGGCATTCTGTGGGTCACCCTGAGCAACCCAGGTTTGCATTGGCTTCAGGAGGGTGTGCACAAATCTGTCTATTACCACTCGCTCCACCATTTGCGCTGGAGTGGAGGATTCCGGCTGCAACCATTTTTGCACGAGATGTAGCAAGTCAAACATCTGGGAGTGGGGGGGGTTGTTGTCTTGATAGGCCCACTGATGGACCCGCTGAGCTCTAACAGTCATAGTCACACCCAGGTGTGCCAAAATCTCAGTCTTTAGCTTCCCATACTTTCGAGAGTCCTGTAAAGCAAGGTCATAAGCAGCTTTTTGGGGCTCTCCCGTTAAATATGGCACCAACACCTCCGCCCACTGTCCCGGTGGCAGTTTTTCTCTCTCTGCGACCCTCTCAAAAACTGTCAGGAAGGCTTCCACATCATCCGTCGGGGTCATCTTTTGGAGTGCCCGCCTTACCGCTTTCTGGATGCCGGAGTCCTCATCTGGTCCTGGGGATGCGCCAGCTGCCATTGCACAGAGTACCTCAGTCAGGAGTTCCTGTTGCTGCTCCCACTGCTGCTGCAACTGCTGCATCAAGAGTTGATTTGTTTCTTGTTGCGCAAGCTGTTGTTGGTGCTGCTGTTGCTGCTGCTGGATCTGCACCAAGTGTTTAATCAGGTCCTCCATGCCGTCTGACTGTGTTTTCAGGCTTGTGGCAGCTTTCACCCAGGACATACAAGTCCCTTGTAGTGAATACGGGCACTTCCTGGGGGTCTATGCCCGCTCTCCACCAAGTGTGACACAGGTAGACACAGGAAGCCTTGCCGGGTAAACGTCTGGTTTATTGCTGTCATAAACCATATGAACACAACAAAACAGGGGATCAGCTTTTAGGCTCAGAGCTACACACCGTGCTCTGCTGCACTCCAAACTCACACCAGAGAAGAAAAAACAGAAGTGAACATTTAACTTCTCTGACCACACCTCAGGGAGGGAGGGATGTGGTGAATCAGCCCCAGCTCACATAACAGAGTTCATCAACCTGGCTGACACATATCTCCCATCACTTACGGTACCAGTTATCATATTACAATACATTCATGGTCGAAAGTACCCTTGAAATTGTTGCATAAAATGAAGTTTTTCTCCCAGGAAAAAATAACCACAGAGACAGTGAGGCAAACTGGACATCATTTCACACAAAGCTTGAAAAATGGTCCATGCAAAATTGTTGCCCTCATCTTAATATTTGGTTTCCCCCTTTGCAATAAATCCCTTTAATCAGTCGCCTCCTATAACCTCCATAGGCTTCTTCTCTCCTGGAGTTTCTTCTCTTCTTTATAATCTGCTCCTGTTCTCTCATATTGGAGGCGTCTTCTCCCAATTTTCAAATCTCTGCACAGGTGATCAATGGGATTTACATCCGGACTCATTGCTGACACTTCAGATATCTCTTTATTTCCTCCATTTCTGGGGCTTCTTGATATTTGGGGTCATTGTCCTGCTGGAGACCCCTTGATCTAGGACTCACACCCAGCTTTAGGACACTGGGCTCTACATTGCCACCCAAAATCATTTGGTATCTTCAGATTTCCTGATGTCTTGCACACAGTCAAGGCCCCCAGTGCCAGAGGGGGCAAAACAACCCCAAAACATCTTTGCTCTCCTCCATATGTGACTGTAGGTCCTGTGCTCTTTTCTCTGCCCTCCCCCATATGTGACGGTAGGTCCTGTGCTCTTTTCTCTGACCTCCCCCATATGTGACTGTAGGTCCTGTGCTCTTTTCTCTGACCTCCCCCATATGTGACTGTAGGTCCTGTGCTCTTTTCTCTGACCTCCCCTATATGTGACTGTAGGTCCTGTGCTCTTTTCTCTGACCTCCCCCATATGTGACTGTAGGTCCTGTGCTCTTTTCTCTGTCCTCCCCCATATGTGACTGTAGGTCCTGTGCTCTTTTCTCTGACCTACCCATATGTGACTGTATGTCCTGTGCTCTTTTCTCTGACCTCCCCCATATGTGACTGTAGGTCCTGTGCTCTTTTCTCTGACCTCCCCTATATGTGAATGTAGGTCCTGTGCTCTTTTCTCTGACCTCCCCCATATGTGACTGTAGGTCCTGTGCTCTTTTCTCTGACCTACCCATATGTGACTGTATGTCCTGTGCTCTTTTCTCTGACCTCCCCCATATGTGACTGTAGGTCCTGTGCTCTTTTCTCTGACCTACCCATATGTGACTGTATGTCCTGTGCTCTTTTCTCTGACCTCCCCCATATGTGACTGTAGGTCCTGTGCTCTTTTCTCTGCCCTCTCCAATATGTGACTGTAGGTTCTGTGCTATTTTCTCTGAGCCTCCATTATATGTGACTGTAGGTCCTGTGCTCTTTTCTGTGACCTCCCCTTTTGTGTGTCACCACCTCACGGCCCGGTGCCCTTGCTCTGCAGCCTGCCTCCTCTCCTCTTCTCTCCCTTACCTCCTCACGTCCTGTCCAGGGGCAGGGGGCCCGTGCTCCGGTCATCCACCGCACTTCCTCCATCTTCCTTCCCAGGGCACACATAGGGGGCGGGCCCGCGTGCTTACAGGCATTTATGGAGACAGCTCACCCTTACTCCGCCCCTTCCTCCCGGCCTATCACCAGCAGGCTTTGGGGATAAAAAAGTCTCAGACACTCCAGGACTTTACCAGGGCAACTTCTATCTTACTGAAGTTGCAGCTCCAGGTCTCTCTCAGTTAGGGCTCTGTAGTCTGGTTCTCTGTATTTAACCTGTGTTCCTTTTGTCCTAGGATCGGGTCTGGCAGTTCTTCTGAACTTCGTGCCCTGGCTCCTGTGCTGTTACCTGCGGTCTCCGGTCGGCTTCTACCCGCTGAGTTCTCCCCGATTAAGCCTGTTCCCTGTCGTACCCCTAGGGTCGGTTCAACAAGGTGTCCGCCTCATCGGCCCCTTCACAGCTGTTTAAGGGGAAATCCCTGTTAGGGGGTCAATCCATCCTTGGGCTCCTGGGAGGTACTCCGGTGTTTTGGCCCCGTGGCCTTCCTTTGGGGCGCCTTTCAAATATATATCTGTACCTTGCAATAAAGCTTTTTGAATCTGATTTCCTGGTCTGGCTCTCCCTATCTGGTATCAGCAGCCGCCATACGTGCGGTCCAGTGGGTCCCCCCGATAGATCCGTCCATAGGGCGTGACAATGTGACTGTAGGTCCTGTGCTCTTTTCGCTGACCTCCACACATGTGACTGTAAATCCTGTGCTTTTTTTCTCTTACCTCCCCCATATGTGACTGTAGGTCCTCTGCTCTTTTTCCTGACCTCCCCAATATGTAACTGAAGGCCTATGCTCTTTTCTCTGACCTCCCCTATATGTGACTGTAGGTCCTGTGCTCTTTTCTCTGACCTCCCCTATATGTGACTGTAGGTCCTGTGCTCTTTTTTCTGACCTCCACCACATGTAACTGTAGGTCCTGTGCTCTTTTCTCTGACATCCACCATATGTGACTGTAGGTCCTCTGCACTTTTTCCTGACCTCCCCAATATGTAACTGAAGATCCTATGTTCTTTTCTCTTACCTCCACCATATGTGACTGTAGGTCCTGTGCTCTTTTCTCTGACCTCCCCCATATGTGACTGTAGGTCCTGTGCTGTTTTCTCTGCTCACCCCAATATGTGACTATAGGTCCTGTGCTCTTTTTTCTGACCTCCCCCATATGTGACTGTAGGTCCTGTGCTCTTTTCTCTGACCTCTCCCATATCTGACTGTAGGTCCAGTGCTGTTTTCTCTGACCTCCACCATATGTGACTGTAGGTCCTGTGCTCTTTTCTTTGTAGGCCTCATTCTGTTTTCACTAAACTTTCGCTCTATCTTGGTCACACCTGTCCACAAGAAGAACTTTGGCTTACTGAAGTACATTTGTGCATTCTAGCTTTTTCCTTTCTTTGTGTCACCAAAGATCTCTTCCATACCATTTTATTTTGTTCAAATATGGCTGGATATTTCATCTGATGTTTCGCTGATGTCCCTTGAGCCTGCAGGACAGCTTAAATATCTCTGGAACTCTATAGGGGCAGCTTATCCACCATCCAGACTATCCTGCATTGCAACCTTTCATCAATTTTTCCCTGCTGTCTGTGTCCAGGGAGATTAGCTACAGTGCCATAAATTGTAAACTTCTGGATTATGTTGTGCACCGTGGACAAAGAAACATGAAGATCTCAGGAGATGGACATGTAACCTTGAGATTGATGAGATTTTTCAACAATTTTGGTTCTCGTGTCCTCAGTTCTTTTCTCCTCTTTGTGTTCTCCATACTTAGGGTGGCACACATAGAGATACAATGCGAAGATTGAGGCAACTTCTCCCCTTTTTATCCGGTTTCAGGTGTGATTTTCATATTGCCCACACTGTTACTTTCCACAGGTGAGTGTGAACAAGCATCATATGCTGGAAACAATGTTGTCTACCCACAATTATAAAAAGATGGCAAGAATTTTGTCCTGCCTATTTTTGTTTTATTTTTGTGAAATTTTGTCAAATTTGCACTTGCACTAATTTTCTGGGTGAAACACTTCTACCATTAGGGTATATGTGTGCATGTTAAGTATTTGGTTGCAAACATTTCTGCACCAAATCTGCATTTCTCCTGGCAGAAAAATGCACCAAAAACACAATGAGTTTTTTATGTGTTTTTTGCATGTGTTTTTCATGCATTTGGGGTGGAAAAACACTGCATTAAAGGGAATTAATCACCAGGATTTATCCACCTGTAAATCAGTGCAGCAGGTGATTGATGTGTGCAGCGTGACATCACTATTTGTTTTTTTTTGTTATCTCATCCTCTGTGGGCTTATCTTCCTGCTGTAAGCTGAATCCCCTTCCCTCTCATTAACTCATCAAGGGGGGTTCAGCTTACAGCAGGAAGATAAGCCCACAGGGGAGGAATATAAAAAAGAAAAATCCAAATAGTGACATCATGCTGCACACGTCAATCACCTGCTGCACTGATTTACAGGTGGTTAAATCCTGGTGGTTGGTTCCCTTTAATTGACATGCTGCTGAGTTATTTCTGTACCAAATATGCAAGGGAAAAGCAATATGTGCACAAATCTTCAGGATTCTCATTGATTTTGCTGACATAAGGATTTACATGTACTTTTAAGACATAACTGCACTAAAAAAATGAGCTAAAATGCACTAATAATGCACTGTGTGAACGGAGGCTGTGGAGTCGGAGTCGGTGCCCATTTTGGTGGAGTTGGAGTCGGATTACAGGGAAATTGAGAAGTCGGAGTAGGATATCTGGCTTACTGATTTCACAGCCCTAGACTCGGTGTCCTTTCAAGGAAATTGAGGTTTCAAAGGTGGATGTTTGCCTTACTGACTTCGCAGCCGAGGTTGTGGAGTCAGAGTCATGGTGTCAGAGTTGGTGTACATTTTGGTGGATTCGGAGGAAACTGAGGAGTCGGATGTTAGGCTTCCTGACTTCACAGCCCTGGTTGTGGAGTTGGTGTCCATTTTGGGCAGTCGGACTTAGGTAAACTGAGAAGTCGGAGTCCAAGTTGGTGTCCATTTTGGTGGAGTTGGAGTCGGATTAATGGAATTTGAGGAGTCGGAGTTGGATGTGTGACTTACTGACTTTACAGCCTTGGTTGTGGAGTCGGTGTCCATTTTGGTGAAGTTGGAGTTGGATTCAGGGAAATTGAGAAGTTGGAGTAGGATATGTGGCTTACTGACTTCACAGCCCTGGTTGTGGAGTCAGAGTTGTGGAGTTGGTGAAGTTGGAGTCATGGAATGGGAGTCAAGTTTGGTAGAGTTGGAGTTGGATTCAGGGAACTTGAGGAGTTGGATGTTTGGCCTAAAGACTTCACAGCCATAGTTGTGGAGTCGGAGTCGTAGAGTCGGTGTCCATTTTGGTGGAGTCGGAGTCGGATTCAAGGAAATTGAGGATTCAAAGGTGGATGTTTGACTTACTGACTTCACAGCTCTGGTTGTGGAGTCGGAGTCGTGGCGTCGGAGCTGGTGTACATTTCAGTGGATTCTGAGTCGGATTCAGGAAACTAAGGAGTCGCATGTTTGGCTTCCTGACTTCACAGCCCTGGTTGAGGAGTCGGTGTCCATTTTGCGGAGTCAAAGTCAGATTTAGGTAAACTGAGAAGTCGGAGTCGGTGTCCATTTTGGTGGAGTTGGAGTTGGATTCATGGAATTTGAAGAGTCAGTGTCGGATGTGTGACTTACTGACTTTACAGCCCTGGTTGCGGAGTCGGAGTCCATTTTGGAGGAGTCGGAGTTGAATTCAGGGAGATTGAGGAGTCAGATGTTCGGCTTACTGACTTCACAGCTATGGTTCTGGAGTCAGAGTCGTGGAGTCGGTGTCCATTTTGGGTGGAGATGGAGTCAGATTCTGGAGTAGGAGTCAGATGTCTGGCTTACTGACTGTGCACAGGGCCTTATAGCCGTACAGGAGATTTTACCCAAAGGGGGCCACACTAGAGCCACATAGTCAATACACAAGAGTCGCTGGTATAGCAGCAATCGGTTAAAGAGTCTGTCGCTTAGAAATGTCGCCTTTGTGCTTTCGCTCCGTTGCGTGGGAAAAATATCAGAATTTCAATCTCTGGCTTTCTGACTGTGAAAAGATGGAGAGCGGTGCTTTAACCCACTGTGACATGGAACAATTAAGCCGACTCCTTCCAATCAAACAGGTACATTACTCCGGGCTGGCGTTCAATAAGTCTATATGACAGGCTCTCTTCACATGCAGTAAATCTCGCTAAGTACAGCACTTTCCCTAAAACGCCTCCTCGTTACCCAGAGGCCTGATCCATCCACCCCCTCGCCGCTCCAACGTGCCAATTTAGGGCAGCGGGGAGGCTGAACTGACAGGAGCCCTAAATGGAGGAAAGAATTTAGAAAAAAAAATCAAAATACCTGGCACTTTCATAACAGCGGCGGGGGACGGGGGGCTAGAGTGCTCGGATAAAGGCTTCTATCATCTGGAGAAAGGTGGAAGAAAAAGAAAGCCGTGGTGTAAGCAGGCAGAAAGGAGCATAATAACAGTCATTTACAGGCAGTTATAGGTAATTCCTCCAAAAAATAAAATAAAATGAAGGAAAAAAATGCAAATCTTCTGGATTTGTAGAAACAGAGAATATAATGGTAAACCCGGGCATAATCGCCTCATAAGTCAGGCTTCACCATCATTTACTGGATGTGTTTCCTAAAGATATGTGATGTAGAAATCAAACTAGTATTGTATTAGCCCAAGCTTCTCAGTCACACTGTCCATTTTTTACTGTTTTGTAAATCTTTTTTGCCAACAAAAAAATCTACTAAACGAAAAAAATTGTGACTCTTTCCAGCATCTACGGGGTTAATATCAGTATGACATTGACAAGCTGAGTTCAATTCCCCTAGCCGCACATGATCTTAATAAAGAAATCACTTAAGTAGGACCTGCCTGACAAAATGAAGTAGACCAAAACATCTTCAAAAGCTAGAAATCAAGCTGCGATCCAAAGAAATTTAGGAACAAATGAGAAACAAAATAAATTGTGACTTTTTATGCACCCATGGGGTTAATATCAGTATGACATTGACAAGCTGAGTTCAATTTCCTTAGTCACACATGTTCTTAATCAAGAAATCACTTAAATAGGACCTGCCAGACAAAGTTAAGTAGACCAAAATATCCTTGAAAGCTAGAAATCACACCACGCTCCAAAGAAATTCTGAAACAAATGAGTAAGGCTGCCTTCAGACTGCGGCAGCGTCCGGTCCGGGCTGTCAGAAGTGACAGCCTGGAGCGGAGTTTTCCTCCATAGAATCCTGTCGGGCTGCACGGAGCTGGATCCCGGCGGGTGGTAATTAGCTGCTATCCGGCTGCTGTGTCGCCGGATGAATCGTGCAGAAGTGGGGATTTTCTGCCGATTCCAAAAACGTTGCATGCACCGGTTTTGGAATCGGCAGAAAATCCCCACTTCTGCACGATTCATCCGGCGACACAGCAGCCGGATAGCAGCTAATTAACACCGCCGGGATCCAGCTCCGTGCAGCCCGACAGGAATCTATGGAGGAAAACTCCGGTCCAGGCTGTCACTTCTGACAGCCCCGGACCGGACACTGCCGCAGTGTGAAGGCAGCCTAACAAAATAAATTGTGACTCTTTTCTGCATCTACAGGGTTAATATCAGTATGACATTGACAAGCTAAGTTCAATTTCCCTAGCCACACCGACGCCTGATTACTGCCACAACTGTTCTTAATCAAGAAATCACTTAAATAGGACCTGTCTGACAAAGTGAAGTAAACCAAAATATCTTGACAAGCTAGAAATCATGCCATGATCCAAAGAAATTCAGGAACATATGAGAAACAAAACAACTGAAATCAAACAGTCTGGAAAAGGATATAAAGCCATTTCTAAAGCTTTGGGACTCAAGTGAATCACAGTGAGAGCAATTATCCACAAATAGTGAAAACATGGAACAGTGGTGACCCTTTTCAGGAGTGGCCAGACAAACAAATATACCCCATGAGAAAGCAATTCATCCAAGAGTTCACAAAAGATAGCGCAAAAACATCCAAAGATCGGCTAAACGAATATATTGTAAATCTTTCCTACATCTACGGGGTTAATATTGGTATGACATTGACAAGCTGAGTTCAATCTACCTAGCCACACATAGGCTTGAATACTGCCACACCTGTTCTTAATCAAGAAATCACCTAAAGAGGACCTTCCTGACAAAGTGAAGTAGACCAAAAGATCCTCAAAAGCTACACATCACGCTGCGATTCAAAGAAATTCAGGAACAAATATTAAGTAAAGTCATTAAGATCTATCAGTCTGGAAAAGGTTATAAATTCTTTTCTACCAAGTCCGTTGGTTTGAATACTTACAACTTCAATTGTTTATCTCATCTTCTTGCTCCTCCTCCGGTCTGGTCAGGGACTGCTATTGCTTCGAGGCACTGTTAACGCAGGATCGGATCCGACATACATGATTTCACACATTTACACTTTGTTGTCCACACCAGATGAACTAAGAATGATCTGGTTTGTAAAGGCGTGGGAAGACGGAACTAGGGTGCGTGTTCACAGACCAAGAGTGAAGAAAAGCTTTTTTCTGTACCCATAAGATGCCACCACTTGTAAATTGCAGGGAACAAAATTTCAAGCTTGTCACTAGATGGTATAGAGCCCCCAGGATTTACATTAAATCTTTCCAACCAGCCCAGGCTCTTTTGGAGATGCAATGCAGCCAACGGCTCCATGGTCCATATTTGGCGGAGCTGCCCCCAAACCTCGCACTTTAGAGAAAAGTTTTCTGAATCCATGAAAAAGTCACTGGTCAGTCATGTCCCATGTTCTCCACAGATTGGCTTGTTATCCATGATCTCGGAATCCTTCAAAGGGATTCAGGGACTCTTAGGCTGTGTTGCGGCTGCTAGAGCAGTGATACCCGAGGAAGTGGAAAACAACATCTAAAGATCTGCTAAAGAATAAATTGTTAATCTTTCTTACATTTATGGGGATTAATATCAGTATGACATTGACAAGTTGAGTTCAATCTCCCTATCCACACCCGAGTCTGATTACAGCCACACCTGTTCTTAATCAAAAAAATCACTTAAATAGGACCTACCTGACAATGTGAAGTAGACCATAAGATCCTCAAAAGCATGCCGCAATCCAAAGAAATTCAGGAACAAATGTGAAGTAAAGTAATTAAGATCTATCAGTGTTGAAAAGGTTATAAATTCTTTGGGACTCAGTGAACCACAGTGAAAGCCATTATCCACAAATGGCAAAACAGGGAACAGTGGTCAACCTTCCCAGGAAAGGTCAGCTGACCAAAATTAACCCAACGACTCATCCAAGAGGTCACGAAAGACTCTGAAACAACATCCAAAGATCTGCTAAAGAATACATTTTGAATATTTCCTGCATCTACAGGGTTAATATCAGTATGACATTGACAAGCTGAGCTCAATTTCCCTATCCACACCCAGGCCTGATTACTGCCACACCTGTTCTTAATCAAGAAATCACTTGAATAGGATCTGCCTGACAAAGTAAAGTAGACAAAAGATCCTCAAAGGCTAGACATCATACCACAACCCACATAAATTCTGGAACAAATGAAAAGTAAAGTAACAGATCGTTCAGTCTGGAAAACGTTGTTAAAGCCATTTCTAAAGCTTTGGGATTTCACAGTGAGATCCATTTCCACAAATAGTGAAAACATGGAACAGTGGTGAAACTTCCCAGGAGTGGCTGACAGACTAACATTACCCCAAGAGCTCAGCAATGACTAATCCAATGAGGTCAAAAAAGAGCCAACAACATCCAAAGATCGGCTAAACAAATACATTGTGAATCTTTCCTGTATCTATGTGGTTAATATCAGCATGACATTGACAAGATGAGTTCAATTTCCCTAGCCACACATAGGCCTTATAACTGCCACACCTGTTCTTAATCAAGAAATCACTTAAATAGGATCTGCCTGACAAAGTAAAGTAGACCAAAAGATCCTCAAAAACTAGACATCACACCGCGATCTAAAGCAATTCAGGGACAAATGAGAAGTAAAGTATTTGAGCTCTATCAGTCTGTAAAAGGTTATAAAGCCATTTCTAAAGCTTTGGGACTCCACAGAGAGAGCCATTATCCACAAATGATGAAAACTTGGAACAGTGGTGAACCTTCCCAGGAGCGGCCGGCCGATCAAAATTACCCCAATGACTCATGCAAGAGGTCACAAAAGATCCCACAACAACATCCAAAGATCTCCTAAAGGAATAAATTGTGAATCTAAAGGGTTAATATCAGTATGACATTGACAAGCTGAGTTCAGTTTTCCTGGCCACACCCAAGCCTGACTACTGCCACACCTGTTCTTAATCATGAAATCACTTAAATAGGACCTGCCTGGCAAAGTGAAGTAGACCAAAAGATCCTCAAAAACTAGACATCAGACTGCAACTCAAAGCAATTCAGGGACAAATGAGAAGTAAAGTAATTGAGATCTATCAGTCTATAAAAGGTTATAAAGTCATTTCTAAAGCTTTGGGACTCCACAGTGAGAGCCATTATTCACAAATGGTGAAAACATGGAACAGTGGTGCAACGACTCATCCAAGTGGTCAAAAGAGATCCCACAACAACATCCAAGGATCTGCTAAAGGAATAAATTGTGAATCTTTCCTGCATCTATGGGGTTAATATCAGTATGACATTGACCTATGGGTGATTTATTGATAGAGTTTTTTGATTAAATTTGGATAAACTGGTGAATTGGCATCTTCTGCCGTGTCCTGTAACAAGTGCCGCTGAAAGCCTTTGTGACAGGTCTTTGGCCGGGATATGACATCTCGTCTCCTCAATTTATTCTATTTGAAGCTATTTGTTTAATTTTCCAAGTTTTGTGGGGAAGTTTCTGGGCAGAGAAGAACAGAATGCAATGACAGGACTGGGCTTTTTACATACAGTGGTGGCCAAAAGTTTAGAGACGAACAAAACTTTTTTACCTTTACAATGTTTAATACTTCAGTTATGTGAAATAGTGCTTGCCCTTCCTGATTTTTTTATTCTTTTGTATGTTTGTCACTCAAATGTTTCAGATCCCCAAACAAATGTAAGTATTAAATAACACAAGTAACCACAAAATGCAGTTTATAAATGAAGGTCTTTATTATTAAAGGAAAAATAAATCCAAACCTACAGGGCCCTGTGTGAAAAAGGGATTGCACCCTTAAAACATAAATTAACTTTGGTTTATCATATCTTTAGGAAAGCTGAGTTCAATTTCCCTCGCCACGCCCAGATCTGATTACTGCCACACCTGTTGTTAATCAAGGAATCCCTTACATAGGACCTGCCTGACAAAGTGAAGCAGACCAAAAGATCCTCAATAACTAGACATCATGCCGTGATAAAAATAAATTCAGGAACAAATAAGAAATAAAGTAATTGAGATCTATCAGTCTGGAAAGGGTTATAAATCCATTTCTAAAACTTTGGGACTTCACAGTGAGAGCCATTATCCACAAATGATGAAAAATATGGAGCAGTGGAGAACCTTCCCATGAGTGGCGGGCTGATGAAAATTACACCAAGAACGCAGCGACAACTCATCCAAGAGGTCACAAAAGACCCCACAACAACATCCAAAGATCTGACTCTCTCTCTCTGTCTCCAAACCATTCATACTTCAATTTCCTATGGACAATGCAAAGTCTATGGTAAATCGCAGCACTGCGTTTTGAAAAGAATTGACATGCTCATTCTTTTCAAAATGCAGGTTTATATTTACATAAATTAACATAAAACATGGTAAACCATGGTAAGAACGCAACACAAAAATGCAGCAAACGATTTATAATGCTCCTTGTCCCTATGCTAATGAGGCCAGCGTCGCAAGGGTAGTTCACCTGTCTAGGCTGCCCTGTTTCTGTGGTATGATGCCTCTGTGGGTGTGATAACATTTACCAGCAGATTACATCACCGTAAATTCCCGGACGTCTCTCTGTGCCTCTGTATCCAGGTGTAAGCGTCCCCGACTTCAGAGAGCATGTGCAGTGCGCCTCTGAAGCGGGGGACGCTTACACCTGGATACAGAGCTGCACTATGCATAGTCTGAAGTTTAGGGGTCTTCTGAGCATGCGCAGTGTGCCTCTGAAGCGGGGGACGCTTACACCTGGATAGAGAGCTGCACTGTGCATAGTCTGAAGTTTAGGGGTCTTCTGAGCATGCGCAGTGCGCCTCTGAAGCGGGGGACGCTTACACCTGGATACAGAGCTGCACTGTGCATAGTCTGAAGTGTAGTGGTCTTCTAATCATGTGCAGTGCCAACAACCCCCTCCTTCCCCCCCCCCCCCGCTGAAGCTTTTCATGTTGCAATATTTTCCTGCAGGCTGTAGGCCACCAAAGATATAGATATTCCATTTGAATCTACCAAAGATACAGATGTTCCATTTAAAACTACCAAAGATACAGATAACAATGCCCCCTTCAACCTGATATACCTGGATCGGACAAATGGAACCGTAAGTCCTGAGTTCAGCCATTGCACACATATTTCATTTGGTGGGAAGTGTGCACACATTTATTAGTTTTGGCGCCAAACCAGTCTAGATAGACTGCAGCCATGTAGACAGGACTGAACTTGTATACATGTAAAACTGCAGTTATTGTGAAAGCTTGGCCAGGTGGCCTGTTGCTGTGTGTGGGCTTTAGGGGAAGGTAAGTTTATCATTGTAGTTAAGTTTGTAAGTCATTGTACTAATCCTTTTGCATATTCAGTGATTCTCACTAATGGTGCCGTCACACAGCACGATCTGGCCAGCGATGTCGGAAGCTATGCGCGGGTGCCCGCTCGCTTCCGACATTGCTGGCCAGCAGTCACACAGCATCGCTGCGGCCGGCGATGCCGCAGCGATGCGGGCCGTGACATCGCTCGCTGGGCTGGGCTCAGCCCAGCGAGCGATCCGCAGCAACGCTGCGGTATAGGCTGGATCGCCGCCGACATTGCTCTGGCGAAGTCACACGGCGCGATCCAGCCTTATCGCAGGTCGCCGGTTGACAGGTTTACGGTTCTTCCCGTACACCTGTCAACCTGCGACCAGCGATAAAACGCGGTCGTGCCACTCGTTTACACAGCTCGACGTCGCTAGCGACATCGCTGATACGTCACTTTTTCGGCGATGTCGCTAGCGACGTCGCCAGGTGTGACAGCACCATAAGGTAATTGCACTCTTGTACTAGTTGGAGTGCCTGTAAAGGCCACTTCACACACACAGATATCTGAGTCCAATATCTGAACAGATCTCTGGTTGCAGTGAAATCATGGATACATTTTGCCATTTTGTGGCTGTGTACAAAATGGAGCAATGTATTCATGATTTCACTGCAACCAGAGATCTGTTCAGATATTGGACTCAGATATATGTGTGTGTGAAGTGGCCTTAAGCCACATTTATCCTAAAGGTGGGGTCACACGCGGCGATGTCGCCCGCGACATCGCCGCAAAGTGACGTCACAGCGAAGTCGCGGGCGATATTGCAAGTGCGTCGCGCTGTGTGACAGCGCGACGCAACTGCAAATTATCGCTGGTCGCAGGTTGACAGGTTTATGAACATGTTCATAAACCTGGCAACCTGTGACCAGCGATTAGGCTGGATCGCGCCGTCTGACACTGCTAGCGGCGCGATCCAGCCTATATTGCAGTGTTGTTGTGGATCGCTCGCTGGGCTGAGCCCAGCCCAGCGAGCGATTGCTCCGCCCACATCGCCGCCGCGTCACCGGCACCGTCGTGCCGTGTGACAGCTGGCCTGCGATGTCGGAAGCGACCGCGCACCTGCACGTCGCTTCCGACATCGCAGACCAGATCGCCGCGTGTGACCCCACCTTTAGTCTCCTGAAATATTGGAAAGTGTCACTGGGGCACCATACTGGTCCCGGTCTGTACTGGCCGGGTGAATGTTATATTCTCTTTGTGATAATCTTTGTGAGTTACTTAGCATTATTTATCCCTTTCCAAGTTGTCCATAAAAATGTATTCCCCTGACATTGTCTGTCCTCATTCCTGATCTGCGACCCTCTGTATTCTGATAGTAAATCCTCTGTATTCTGATAGTAAACCCTCTGTATTCTGATAGTAAACCCTCTGTATTCTGATAGTAAACCCTCTGTATTCTGATAGTAAACCTCTGTATTCTGATAGTAAATCCTCTGTATTCTGATAGTAAACCCTCTGTATTCTGATAGTAAATCCTCTGTATTCTGATAGTAAACCCTCTGTATTCTGATAGTAAATCCTCTGTATTCTGATAGTAAATCCTCTGTATTCTGATAGTAAACCCTCTGTATTCTGATAGTAAATCCTCTGTATTCTGATAGTAAATCCTCTGTATTCTGATAGTAAACCCTCTGTATTCTGATAGTAAACCCTCTGTATTCTGATAGTAAATCCTCTGTATTCTGATAGTAAACCTTCTGTATTCTGATAGTAAACCCTCTGTATTCTGATAGTAAACCCTCTGTATTCTGATAGTAAATCCTCTGTATTCTGATAGTAAATCCTCTGTATTCTGATAGTAAATCCTCTGTATTCTGATAGTAAACCCTCTGTATTCTGATAGTAAACCCTCTGTATTCTGATAGTAAATCCTCTGTATTCTGATAGTAAACCCTCTGTATTCTGATAGTAAACCCTCTGTATTCTGATAGTAAACCCACTGTATTCTGATAGTAAATCCTCTGTATTCTGATAGTAAACCGTCTGTATTCTGATAGTAAACCCTCTGTATTCTGATAGTAAACCCTCTGTATTCTGATAGTAAATCCTCTGTATTCTGATAGTAAATCCTCTGTATTCTGATAGTAAACCCTCTGTATTCTGATAGTAAATCCTCTGTATTCTGATAGTAAACCATCTGTATTCTGATAGTAAATCCTCTGTATTCTGATAGTAAATCCTCTGTATTCTGATAGTAAACCCTCTGTATTCTGATAGTAAACCCTCTGTATTCTGATAGTAAATCCTCTGTATTCTGATAGTAAACCCTCTGTATTCTGATAGTAAACCCTCTGTATTCTGATAGTAAATCCTCTGTATTCTGATAGTAAACCCTCTGTATTCTGATAGTAAATCCTCTGTATTCTGATAGTAAATCCTCTGTATTCTGATAGTAAACCCTCTGTATTCTGATAGTAAATCCTCTGTATTCTGATAGTAAACCCTCTGTATTCTGATAGTAAATCCTCTGTATTCTGATAGTAAATCCTCTGTATTCTGATAGTAAACCCTCTGTATTCTGATAGTAAACCGTCTGTATTCTGATAGTAAACCCTCTGTATTCTGATAGTAAACCCTCTGTATTCTGATAGTAAACCCTCTGTATTCTGATAGTAAATCCTCTGTATTCTGATAGTAAACCCTCTGTATTCTGATAGTAAACCCTCTGTATTCTGATAGTAAACCCTCTGTATTCTGATAGTAAACCCTCTGTATTCTGATAGTAAACCCTCTGTATTCTGATAGTAAATCCTCTGTATTCTGATAGTAAATCCTCTGTATTCTGATAGTAAATCCTCTGTATTCTGATAGTAAATCCTCTGTATTCTGATAGTAAATCCTCTGTATTCTGATAGTAAACCCTCTGTATTCTGATAGTAAACCCTCTGTATTCTGATAGTAAATCCTCTGTATTCTGATAGTAAACCCTCTGTATTCTGATAGTAAATCCTCTGTATTCTGATAGTAAATCCTCTGTATTCTGATAGTAAACCCTCTGTATTCTGATAGTAAATCCTCTGTATTCTGATAGTAAACCCTCTGTATTCTGATAGTAAACCCTCTGTATTCTGATAGTAAATCCTCTGTATTCTGATAGTAAACCCTCTGTATTCTGATAGTAAACCCACTGTATTCTGATAGTAAACCCTCTGTATTCTGATAGTAAATCCTCTGTATTCTGATAGTAAACCCTCTGTATTCTGATAGTAAATCCTCTGTATTCTGATAGTAAACCCTCTGTATTCTGATAGTAAACCCTCTGTATTCTGATAGTAAATCCTCTGTATTCTGATAGTAAACCCTCTGTATTCTGATAGTAAACCCTCTGTATTCTGATAGTAAATCCTCTGTATTCTGATAGTAAATCCTCTGTATTCTGATAGTAAATCCTCTGTATTCTGATAGTAAACCCTCTGTATTCTGATAGTAAATCCTCTGTATTCTGATAGTAAATCCTCTGTATTCTGATAGTAGACCCTCTGTATTCTGATAGTAAATCCTCTGTATTCTGATAGTAAATCCTCTGTATTCTGATAGTAAACCCTCTGTATTCTGATAGTAAACCGTCTGTAATCTGATAGTAAATCCTCTGTATTCTGATAGTAAACCCTCTGTATTCTGATAGTAAATCCTCTGTATTCTGATAGTAAACCCTCTGTATTCTGATAGTAAACCGTCTGTATTCTGATAGTAAACCCTCTGTATTCTGATAGTAAACCCTCTGTATTCTGATAGTAAACCCTCTGTATTCTGATAGTAAATCCTCTGTATTCTGATAGTAAACCCTCTGTATTCTGATAGTAAACCCTCTGTATTCTGATAGTAAATCCTCTGTATTCTGATAGTAAACCCTCTGTATTCTGATAATAAATCTTCTGTATTCTGATAGTAAATCCTCTGTATTCTGATAGGAAATCCTCTGTATTCTGATAGTAAACCCTCTGTATTCTGATAGTAAACCCTCTGTATTCTGATAGTAAATCCTCTGTATTCTGATAGTAAACCTCTGTATTCTGATAGTAAATCCTCTGTATTCTGATAGTAAATCCTCTGTACTCTGATAGTAAATCCTCTGTATTCTGATAGTAAATCCTCTGTATTCTGATAGTAAACCCTCTGTATTCTGATAGTAAATCCTCTGTATTCTGATAGTAAATCCTCTGTATTCTGATAGTAAATCCTCTGTATTCTGATAGTAAACCCTCTGTATTCTGATAGTAAATCCTCTGTATTCTGATAGTAAACCCTCTGTATTCTGATAGTAAACCTTTCTGATGTAATTCTGATAGTAAACCTCTGTATTCTGATAGTAAACCCTCTGTATTCTGATAGTAAATCCTCTGTATTCTGATAGTAAACCCTCTGTATTCTGATTTCTGTATTAGTAAACCCTCTGTATTCTGATAGTAAAACCCTCTGTATTCTGATAGTAAATCCTCTGTATTCTGTAGTAAATCCTCTGTATTCTGATAGTAAACCTCTGTATTCTGATAGTAAACCCTCTGTATTCTGATAGTAAATCCTCTGTATTCTGATTAGTAAACCTCTGTATTCTGATAGTAAATCTCTGTATTCTGATAGTAAATCCTCTGTATTCTGAGTTAGTAAACCCTCTGTATTCTGATAGTAAAACCTCTGTATTCTGATAGTAAATCCTCTGTATTCTGATAGTAAACCCTCTGTTTTTCTGATAGTAAATCCTCTGTATTCTGATAGTAAATCCTCTGTATCTGATAGTAAATCCTCTGTATTCTGATATAGTAAATCCTCTGTATTCTGATAGTAAACCTCTGTATTCTGATAGTAAATCCTCCTGTATTCTGATAGTAAATCCTCTGTATTCTGATAGTAAACCCTCTGTATTCTGATAGTAAACCTCTGTATTCTGATAGTAAATCCTCTGTATTCTGATAGTAAATCCTTTTGTATTCTGATATTTTTTTTGGTAAACTTGTATTGATATAACTTGTTTTGATAGTAAACTTTATTGTAGTAATCCTCTGTATTATGTACCTCTGTATCTATATAACTCTGATTTGGTAACTCTGTATTGTGTAACTCTGATTCGATATAAACTGTATTTGATAGTAACCTTGTATTGATGTAACTGTATTCTGATAGAACCTTGTATTCTGATAGTAACCTCTGTATTGATGTAACTATTCTGTAACCTTATTTGATAGTACCTGTTTTGATGTAACCTTGTATTCTGTAGTAATCTGTATCTGAATAAACTGATTCTGAAGTAAACTTGTATTTGATAGAAACTCTTTGATAGTAAACTTTTTATAGTAAACCGTATTCTGATAGTAAACTCTGTATTGATAGTAACCTCGTATTCTGAAGTACCTTGTATCTGATATAAATCTCTGTATCTGATAGTAAACTCTGTATTTGATAGTAAACTCTGTATTCTGATAGTAACTCTTATTCTGATAGTAACCTGTATTCTGATGTAAACCCTGTATTCTGATGAACCTCTGTATTTGATAGTAACTCTGTATTCTGATATAAACTCTGATTCTGATAGTAAACCTCTGATTCGATAGTAACCTCTGTATTCTGATAGTAAACCCTCTGTATTGATAGTAAACCTCTGTTTCTGATAGTAAACTCTGTATTCTGATAGAACCCTCTGTATTTGATATAAACTCTGTATTGATAGTAAACCTCTGTTTTGATAGTAAACTCTGTATTCTGATAGTAAACTTGTATTTGATAGTAACCCTGATTCTGATAGTAAACCTCTGTATCTGATAGTAACTCTGTATTTGATAGTAACTCTGTATTTGATAGTAACCTCTGATTTGATAGTAAACTCTGTATTTGATAGAACTCTGTATTCTGATAGTAACCTCTGTATTCTGATAGTAAATCTCTGTATTCTGATAGTAACCTCTGTATTTGATAGTAACTCTGTATTTGATAGTAAACCTCTGTATTGATAGTACCTCTGTATTTGATAGTAAACCCTCTGTATTGATAGTAATCCTCTGTATCTGATATAATTATTCTTGTTTCTGATAAAACCTCTGTTTCTGATAGAAACCTCTGTATTCTGATAGTAAACTCTGTATTCTGATAGTAAACCTCTGTATTCTGATAGTAAACCCTGTATTCTGATAGTAAACTCTGTATTCTATAGTAAACCCTCTGTATTCTGATAGTAAACCTCTGTATTTGATAGTAAACCTCTGTATTTGATAGTAAACCTCTGTATCTGATAGTAAACCTCTGTATTTGATAGTAAACCCTCTGTATTCTGATAGTAAATCCTCTGTATTGATAGTAAACCCCTGTATTCTGATAGTAAACCTCTGTATTCTGATAGTAAACCCTGTATTCTGATATAAACCTTGATTGTAGTAAACCTTGTATTCTGATAGTAACTCTGTATTCTGATAGTAACTCTGTTTCTGATATAAACTTGTATTTGATAGTAACTCTGTATTTGATAGTAACTTGTATTCTGATAGTAACTCTGTATTGATAGTAACCTCTGTATTCTGATAGTAAACCTCTGTTTTGAAGTAAACCTCTGTATTCTGATAGTAACTCTGTATTTGATAGTAAACCTGTATTTGATAGTAAACCCTCTGTATTCTGTAGTAACCCTCTGTATTGATAGTAAACCTCTGTATTCTGTATAACTCTGATTCTGATAGTAAACCTCTGTATTCTATAGTAAACCCTCTGTATTTGAAGTAAATCTTGTATAATAGTAAACCTCTGTATTCTGATAGTAAACCCTCTATTTGATAGTAAACCTCTGTTCTGATAGTAAACCTCTGTATATATAAACTCTGTATTGATGTAAACCCTCTGTATTTGATAGTAACCTCTGTATTCTATAGAAACCTCTGTATTTGATAGAAACCTCTGTATTGATAGTAAACCCTCTGTATTCTGATAGTAAATCTCTGTATTCTGATAGTAAACCCTCTGTATTCTGATAGTAAACCTCTGTATTCTGATAGTAAACCTCGTATTCTGTAGTAACTCTGTTGATAGTAAATCCTCTGTATTGATAAATCCTCTGTATTCTGATAGTAAACCTCTGTATTTGATATTAATCCTGTATTCTGATAGTAAATCTTGTATTCTGATAGTAAACCCTCTGTATTCTGATAGTAAAACCTCTGTATTCTGATAGTAAATCCTCTGTATTCTGATAGTAAATCCTCTGTATTCTGATAGTAAACCTCTGTATTCTGATAGTAAACCTCTGTATTCTGATAGTAAACCTCTGTATTCTGATAGTAAATCCTCTGTATTCTGATAGTAAATCCTCTGTATTCTGATAGTAAACCTCTGTATTCTGATAGTAAACCTCTGTATTCTGATAGTAAACCTCTGTTTATTCTGATTAGATAAACCCTCTGTATTCTGATATAACCTCTGTATTTGATAGTAAACCTCTGTATTCTGATAGTAAACCCTCATGTATTCTGATAGTAAACCCTCTGTATTCTGATAGTAAACCTCTGTATTCTGATAGTAAACCCTCTGTATTCTGATAGTAAACCTCTGTATTCTGATAGTAAACCCTCTGTATTCTGATAGTAAACTCCTCTGTATTCTGATAGTAAATCCTCTGTATTCTGATAGTAAACCCATCTGTATAATCCTGATAGTAAATCATCAGTACCTCTGTATTCTGATAGTAAACCCTCTGTATTCTGATAGTAAACCTCTGTATTCTGATAGTAAACCCTCTGTATTCTGATAGTAAATCCTCTGTATTCTGATAGTAAACCTCTGTATTCTGATAGTAAAACCCTCTGTATTCTGATAGTAAATCCTCTGTATTCTGATAGTAAACCTCTGTATTCTGATAGTAAATCCTCTGTATTCTGATAGTAAACCTCTGTATTCTGATAGTAAACCTCTGTATTCTGAAGTAACCTCTGTATTCTGATAGTAAACCCTCTGTATTCTGATAGTAAATCCTCTGTATTCTGATAGTAAACCTCTGTATACTCTGATAGTAAACCCTACTGAAGTATAATCTCGATTATAGTAAACCCTCTGTATTCTGATAGTAAATCCTCTGTATTCTGATAGTAAACCTCTGTATTCTGATAGTAAACCTCTGTATTCTGATAGTAAATCCTCTGTATTCTGATAGTAAACCCTCTGTATTCTGATAGTAAACCCTCTGTATTCTGATAGTAAACCTCTGTATTTGATAGTAAACCTCTGTATTCTGATAGTAAATCCATCTGATGTAAACTCTGTATGTAGTAAACTCTGATATATCTGATAGTAAATCCTCTGTATTCGATAGTAAATCTCTGTATTCTGATAGTAAACCCTCTGTATTCTGATAGTAAACCCTCTGTATTCTGATAGTAAATCCTCTGTATTCTGATAGTAAATCCTCTGTATTCTGATAGTAAACCTCTGATTCTGATAGTAAACCTTTATTCTGATAGTAAACCTTGTATTCTGATAGTAAACCTCTGTATTCTGATAGTAAACCCTCTGTATTCTGATAGTAAACCTCTGTATTCTGATAGTAAACCCTGTATTCTGATAGTAAAACCCTTGTATTCTGATAGTAAACCTCTGTATTCTGATAGTAAATCCGTCTGTATATTCTGATTAGTAAACCTCTGTATTCTGATAGTAAACCTCTGTATTCTGATAGTAAATCCCTCTGTATTCTGATAGTAAACCCTCTGTATTCTGATAGTAACCCTCTGTATTTGATAGTAAACCCTCTGTATTCTGATAGTAAACCTCTGTATTCTGATAGTAAACCCTCTGTATTCTGATAGTAAACCTCTGTATTCTGATAGTAAATCCTGTATTTGATAGTAAATCCTCTGTATTCTGTAGTAAACTCTGTATTTGTAGTAAACCCTCTGTATTCTGATAGTAAACCTCTGTATTCTGATAGTAAACCCTCTGTATTCTGATAGTAAACCTCTGTATTCTGATAGTAAACCTCTGTATTCTGATAGTAAACCCTCTGTATTCTGATAGTAAACCTCTGTATTCTGATAGTAAACCCTCTGTATTCTGATAGTAAACCCTCTGTATTCTGATAGTAAACCTCTGTATTCTGATAGTAAACCCTACTGTATTCTGATAGTAAACCTCTGTATTCTGATAGTAAACCCTCTGTATTCTGATAGTAAACCCTCTGTATTCTGATAGTAAATCCTCTGTATTCTGATAGTAAACCTCTGTATTCTGATAGTAAACCCTCTGTATTCTGATAGTAAACCCTCTGTATTCTGATAGTAAACCTCTGTATTCTGATAGTAAATCCTCTGTATTCTGATAGTAAACCTCTGTATTCTGATAGTAAACCCTCTGTATTCTGATAGTAAACCCTCTGTATTCTGATAGTAAACCCTCTGTATTCTGATAGTAAACCTCTGTATTCTGATAGTAAACCTCTGTATTCTGATAGTAAACCTCTGTATTCTGATAGTAAATCCTCTGTATTCTGATAGTAAACCTCTGTATTCTGATAGTAAACCCTCTGTATTCTGATAGTAAACCCTCTGTATTCTGATAGTAAATCCTCTGTATTCTGATAGTAAATCCTCTGTATTCTGATAGTAAACCCTCTGTATTCTGATAGTAAATCCTCTGTATTCTGATAGTAAACCTCTGTATTCTGATAGTAAACCTCTGTATTCTGATAGTAAACCTCTGTATTCTGATAGTAAACCTCTGTATTCTGATAGTAAACCTCTGTATTCTGATAGTAAACCCTCTGTATTCTGATAGTAAACCTCTGTATTCTGATAGTAAACCCTCTGTATTCTGATAGTAAACCCTCTGTATTCTGATAGTAAACTCCTCTGTATTCTGATAGTAAACCTCTGTATTCTGATAGTAAATCCTCTGTATTCTGATAGTAAACCTCTGTATTCTGATAGTAAACCCTCTGTATTCTGATAGTAAATCCCTCTGTATTCTGATAGTAAACCCTCTGTATTCTGATAGTAAACCTCTGTATTCTGATAGTAAACCCTCTGTATTCTGATAGTAAATCCTCTGTATTCTGATAGTAAACCCTCTGTATTCTGATAGTAAACCCTCTGTATTCTGATAGTAAATCCTCTGTATTCTGATAGTAAACCCTCTGTATTCTGATAGTAAATCCTCTGTATTCTGATAGTAAATCCTCTGTATTCTGATAGTAAATCCTCTGTATTCTGATAGTAAACCTCTGTATTCTGATAGTAAATCCTCTGTATTCTGATAGTAAACCCTCTGTATTCTGATAGTAAATCCTCTGTATTCTGACAGTAAATCCTCTGTATTCTGATAGTAAACCCTCTGTATTCTGATAGTAAATCCTCTGTATTCTGATAGTAAACCTCTGTATTCTGATAGTAAATCCTCTGTATTCTGACAGTAAATCCTCTGTATTCTGATAGTAAATCCTCTGTATTCTGATAGTAAATCCTCTGTATTCTGATAGTAAACCTCTGTATTTGATAGTAAACCCTCTGTATTCTGATAGTAAATCCTCTGTATTCTGATAGTAAACCCTCTGTTAGCAGCAGCAGTGTTTGCTGTGCAGGAATATCTGCAGCACACGTTGACCGGGTACAGATTTCAGCCTTCTCTTGCCAAGTGATAGGATTTTACTGCAGATTTAATGCTTCTCCATACATCATTTCTACAAAAACTCCACAATTTAGTTGGTTTTTGAAGCTGCACTTCTGGAAATGAGCTGCGTGTAGTTGTATCCTACAGACATATGATTAACCACTATTGATCATCACCGGTTATACTGCTTCCTTATTTCCGTGTTTCACATGTTCAGTGAAGCTTCGATTTGATTACGTAATATAAATCTTTTCATTATACACTAACACTCAGACATGCAATGTCCACATCCCCAGAGGAGAGGTTATTAACGTGTCCAGGGGACACTCGTCATACTGGATGACGTTTGTAGTAAGCTTCCCGTGCCAAGGCTGACTCACTGCGATGTGGCTAGCGAGAGATCTTACTCCCCACCAGGGACCAATTTGCAGCCAGCTCTCGGGAAGCCATAAAACGAAACTTATGTGTTTGTTAAGGTGCAGTTCACACCAAGATCATCCTCACAATGTTACGAAGAGCGCAGCTTGGGACAAAAGCTTTCATGACTACAGGCTGTGTAAGGCCATGTTCACACTGGATGTTTTTGATCCGTTTTTGAAGCTGCGGGTTTTTAAAATTGCACTAAAAACAGATCAGTCGCTGCATCTGCAGCAAAGTGAATGGGAGTTTCTATTTGCTGTGCAGACACTGCGTTTCTGACTGCTGCCTTAGTGATGCAGAAAGCGTATCTGAAAATAATGGGCGTCAATTATTGTTCCGTTTTCTGCACCACCAACGCTCCATTACTTACCGTGATCCCATGTGAGCTCCAGTGCTGTCTTCCTTCAGGGCACCGGCAGGACCTGCTGCTTCCAGGACCTACCCATGCGACCCAGAGAGAGTCACATGACCAATATCCTGTAAGTACTTTTACTACTTACAGGTCCTGACGGTACCGGAAGGAATACATCGCCGGAGTCACCAAGGAATGGCTGGGGAGGGTAAGAAAGTGTGTGCATCATGTCTCTGTTTGTGTCTCTGTCTGCGCCCCCCTAAAACGGAGCAAAAAAGCAACTCAAACATATGATGCGTTTGTGGATCTGTAGAGGATCTGTAGAAGTGTCGAGCTGACATGAAACAGCTGTCGTCCTGATACTATGCTGCGCTTGTCCACCTGCCACTCATGTCATTTTAAAGAGATGAAATAAAGAAGATTTTATGAGGCAAAATGTGGTGAGTGCCATTTTTCTTTATTTCTACAAATGTTATGCATTTTTGCAAAAAGATGATCTCTTTTGAATGGAGACACTGCACCAAAAATGGATCACACACGCTCTGTGTGAATGAGGCTTTACTAGTTGTGTCAGATCTTTATGAAAAGAAGATTCAAGAAAATGTGACTCCATGTGGCCAAGTGTTCTGCAGACTGGTAACCAGGCCACAG
The DNA here is from genome assembly GCA_033576535.1 of Allobates femoralis. Taxonomy (NCBI): domain Eukaryota; kingdom Metazoa; phylum Chordata; class Amphibia; order Anura; family Aromobatidae; genus Allobates; species Allobates femoralis. Next base: position 127,285,147 of record JARQOC010000010.1, read on the forward strand.
ACACCCAACCCTGGAGGCCAACTCTTCGTCTGGTTATTGGAAGAATATGGCTGCAGTTTCAGTTTAGCCTAAAGGAAAATATTCCCGAGACTTCAAAGTTTTAGAGGAAATAATGGTTCACAACATATTCTGCCATTCTATCAGAAGGAACTGGACGATGGCCATGGACCTTAGTACTTGGTGTAAGTCGCAATGTTTATAGGACAGAACCTGTCTTACAAATTATATGGCACTATGTTCTTATAGTAAAACACACAGTATATATAACAGTCAACATCTGAGCCAATCACTTCTGAACAGGAAACTGGAGCATGGTCAAAGACAATTTGACAACCACTTGGGTGCGAAGCTTTGGATAATACATCAAGATCCATCAATCCAATATAGAAAGGAATGGAGCTGCACTCACCAGGTACCTTTTCTTCAAGCATTTATTGTGATAACAGGGGCGCAAAGCAGATGTAAAGGAGGATGTGTGGCCATTCCTGGATGATGGCCATTTCACACTTGTGTGCTTCAATGTATCCAATGACCGCCAAGCAGGTGTACAGGAGGATGTGCGTATATTTCTGATGAGCCCTTTGCACTCAGTGTGATTCAACGGGTCCAATTATCGCCAGTAAGTGTACAGAGTGTGCGTACTTCAGGATACGGCATTTGCTCTCATGGTGCTTCAACGGGTCCATAATCGCCAGTGTGTACAGGAGGATGTGCGCTACGTTCTGGATGACGGCCATTTCGCTTCGTGTGCTTCAAGGGTCCAATAATCGCCAAGTAGTGTACAGGAGGATGTGCGCTACGTTCCTGGATGACGGCCATTTTGCTCTCATGTGTGCTTCAACGGTCCAATAACGCCAAGTAAGTGTACAGGAGGATGTGCGCTACGTTCCTGGATGACGGCCATTTTGCTCTCATGTGTGCTTCAACGGGTCCAATAATCGCCAAGTAAGTGTACAGGAGGATGTGCGCTACGTTCCTGGATGACGGCCATTTTGCTCTCATGTGTGCTTCAACGGGTCCAATAATCGCCAAGTAAGTGTACAGGAGGATGTGCGCTACGTTCCTGGACAACGGCCATTTTGCTCTCATGTGTGCTTCAACGGGTCCAATGATTATTGGACCACCTAAGTGCAAAACAGCTATCGTCCAGGAACATAGCCGCATCCTCCTGTACACCTGCTTGGCGATCATTGGACACATTGAAGCACACATGAATGCAAAATGGCCGTTGTCTAGGAATATAGCCCGCTTCAATGTGTCCAAAGAAAGCCAAGCAGGTATGCAGGAGGATGCGGGCTATGTTCCTGGACAACAGCTGTTTTGCACTCAGGTGTTCCAATGATCATTGGATCCATTGAAGCACACATAAGTGCAAAACAGCTGTTGTCCAGGAACGTAGCTTGCATCCTCCTGTACACTTGCTTGGACCTGTTCAAGTACACCTGAGTGCGAAACAGCCGTCATCCAGGAACGTAGCCCACATCCTCCTGTACACGTGACTGATGCCACTGTTATCACAATAAATGGTTGAAGAAAATATACCCGGTGAGTGCAGCTTCATTCCTTTCTATGTTTGATTGCTGGACACTGTATATATCCTAATCCCTCCAGAAAAGACATGAAACACACATTTTTCCTGGGGAATGATCTATAAAGAAAAAAGTTGGACATTTTTGCCAATAAAAGTGTGGCAAAATTTGGGAATTTTTGATGCACAGGAAAAAAAAAGTGGCGCCATAGCTGTGATAAATGTTTTTGTGTTATTTAACCCCTTCCAGACCCTTGGCCCACCCCCTGGGCCATGGAATGATCGGGCTCCTGCAGGTCGAGTGAGGGTGTCACTGACCTGTAACTCGGCCTGCAGGTACATGGGGAGTTGTACAACACCCCAGGGGGGGTCGATTTGCCCCCACCCCCACCCCCCGGCTACAGGCGCGGTGATTGGCACTCAAAAGTGAAAGTGAAAATCACTGCGCCTGTAATGCTTCCCTGTCTGCCGCTGCTATCCCTACCCTCCAATCTTCTCCCCTGTCATCCTCTAACTGTCCCCCTGCCCCCCACCTCTCTTTCCTGCCCCCTCTTCATCTTTCTTACCCCCCCGCTTCCTTTTCCTGCCGCCTGCTTCCTGTCCCTGCCACCCGCTTCCTCTTCCTGCCGCCCGCCTCCTCCTGCCTGCCCCTGCTTCCTCCTGCCTGCCCCCGCTTCCTCCTAAGTGCCCCCCTACTTCTCCTGTCACCCCCCCTCTTTCCCCCTTCCTGCCCCCCCGATCACCGGAGCGGCGATCGCCTCTTCCACTCACCCCTCCGGCGGCCGCTCTGTCTCCACTGCGTCCCTCTCCTCCTCCTCCTCTTCACCGCCTCCGGATCTGACAGCTCTGTGCTGGAGCTGCCAGATCACTTTCTACAGCTAGATCCTGAGGATCTAGCTGCAGGAAATGATCTGACAGCTCCAGCACAGTGATCCACAGTGACCATTATGTGATCACTGTGGATCACTGTGCTGGATCTGTCAGATCACTTTCTACAGCTGGATCCTGAGGATCTAGCTGCAGGAAGTGATCTGACAGCTCCAGCACAGTGATCCACAGTGACCATTATGTGATCACTGTGGATCACTGTGCTGGATCTGTCAGATCACTTTCTACAGCTGGATCCTGAGGATCTAGCTGCAGGAAATGATCTGACAGCTCCAGCACAGTGATCCACAGTGACCATTATGTTATCACTGTGCTGCAGCTGTCAGATCACTTTCTGCAGCTGGATCCTGGGGATCGAGCTGCAGAAAGCAATCTGACAGCCCGGGCGCACTGATGCACATAGTGGGTCTCTGCGCCCGGGCTCTTTGATCGCTGCTCTACAGCCCGATCTCCCTGCATGGGCATCGAGCTGCAGAAAGCGATCTGACAGCCCGGACGCAGTGATGCACATAGTGGGTCAATGCGCCTGTGCTGCCAGATCGCTTTCCGCAGCTCGATCCCCATGCATGGGGATCGAGCTGCGGAAAGCGATCTGGCAGCCCAGGTGCAGTGATGCACATAGTGGGTCACTGCGCTCGGGGTGTCAGATCACTTTCTGCAGCTCGATCACCATGCTGGCGGATTGGGCTCCAGAGTAGCAATCTGAAAGCAAAGGCGATCGAGCGGCATGGGACCTTCGTTGTGGACTACGTCGGAGACAATCGAACGTAATGGGACCTTCATTATGGACTACGTCGGAGCGATCGGGCGTCGTGGGACCTTCGTTGTGGACTACGTCGGATCTTTTTATAATAAAGATGGAGTCCGAATTGTGTCTGTTTTTTTTTCAAATAAAAAGATTTTTCTCTGTGTGTATTTATTGACTATTTACTGTACTAGAGATTCCTAATGGCGGGTCTAACATTGGCCCTATATTATGAATCTCGGGCTTAGTGCCAGCTGCCAATAAAAAGCTGGCATTAACCCCTTTATTACCCAGTTAGCCACTGGCACCAGGGCAACTGGAAGAGCGTGGGTACAGCGCCAGAAAATGGTGCTTCAATGAATGCGCCATTTTCTGGGGTGGCTGCGGGCTTCAATTCGCACCAGGGTGGGCCCAGAACGCTTGGGCCTCTCTATGCTGAGGATTCCATCCCCCAGCTGCCTAGTTGTACCTGGCTGGACCAAAAATATGGCGGAGCCCCACGTAATTTTTTTTCTAGAATTAGTTCTAGAAATTTAAAAAAAAAAAAGGGCTTCGCTGTATTTTTAGTTCCAGCCAGGTATGACGAGGCAGCTGGGGGCTGGTGGCAGTCCGTAGCTGCCAAGTTGTACCTGGCTGGACCAAAAATATGGCAGAGCCCCATGTCATTTTTTTTTTTTTTAATTCTACAAATAAAATGACATGTACCTTTGCCGTATTTTTGGTTGCCAGCCAGGTACAACTTGGCAGCTAGGGGGCTGGAATCCTCAGCATGGTGAGACCCAAATGTATTGGGTCCCCTATGCTGCGAATTGTAACTACTAGACTTGTATGTTTTTTCACAAAAAGTTTCTTTATTCATTTATATGTCTCAATTTGTGAAGCACATGGGGGTTCAAAGTGCTCACTGTGCATCTAGATATGTTCCCTGAGGGGTCTAGTTTCCAAAATGGGGTCACTTGTGGGGGATCTCAAATGTTTAGGCACACAGGGGCTCTCCATACGCGACCTGGTGTCCGCTAACAATTCCAATTGTTGGCAAACACCAGGTTGCGTATGGAGAGCCCCTGTGTGCCTAAACATTGGAGCTCCCCCACAAGTGACCCCATTTTGGAAACTAGACCCCCCAAGGAACCTATCTAAATGCATAGTGAGCACATTTAATCCCCAGGTGCTTCACAAACTGAGCCATAATAAGGTAAAAATACTTTTTTTTCACACAAATTTTCTTTTTTAATTTGTACGGATCAATTTGTGAAGCACCTGGGGGTTCAAAGTGCTAACTATACATCTAGATATGTTCCCTGGGGGTCTAGTTTCCAAAATGGGGTCACTTGTGGGGGAGCTCAAATGTTTAGGCACACAGGGGCTCTCCATACGCGACCTGGTGTCCGCTAACAATTCCAATTGTTGGCAAACACCAGGTTGTGTATGGAGAGCCCCTGTGTGCCTAAACATTAGAACTTCCCCACAAGTGACCCCATTTTGGAAACTAGACCCCCCAAGGAACCTATCTAGATGCATAGTGAGCACTTTGAATCCCCAGGTGCTTCACAAACTGAGCCATAATAAGGTAAAAATACTTTTTTTTTCACACAAATTTTCTTTTTTAATTTGTACGGATCAATTTGTGAAGCACCTGGGGGTTCAAAGGGCTCACTATGCATCTAGATATGTTCCCTGGGGGGTCTAGTTTCCAAAATGGTGTCACTTGTGGGGAAGCCCCAATGTTTAGGCACACTGGGGCTCTCCAAATGCGATATGGTGTCTGCTAACAATTTGAGCTGATTTTCCATTCAAATTGTTAGCGGACACCATGTCGCGTTTGGTGAGCCCCTGTGTGCCTAAACTTTGGAGCTCCCCCACAAGTGACCCCATTTTGGAAACTAGACCCCCCAGGGAACTTATCTAGATGGGTGGTGAGCATATTGAACCCCAACATGCTTTACAAATTGATCTGTGAATATGGAAAAAGTACTTTTTTTTCACAAAATGTTCTTTTAGCCTCAATTCTTTCATTTTCACATGGGTAACAGGATAAAATTCATCCTAAAATTTGTTGGGCAATTTCTCCTGAGTACACCGATACCTCATATGTGGTCATAAACCACAGTTTTGACGCGCGGCAGGGCTCAGAAGTGAAGGAGCGCCATTTCACTTTTTGAATGGAAAATTAGCTCCAAAAGTCAAATTGCTCTCTTTCCCTTCAGAGCCCTGCCGTGCGCCCAAACGGTGGTTTATGATCACATATGTGGTATTGATATACTCAGGAGAAATTGCCCAACAAATTTTAGGATCCATTTTATCTTGTTGCCCATGTGAAAATGAAATAATTGAGGATACAAGAACAATTTTGTTAGAAAAATTTAAATATCCATTTTTTTGTTTCCAATTTGCTTAGTTCCTGTGAAGCACCTGAAGGGTTAATAATCTTCTTGAATGTAGTTTTGAGTAGCTTGAGGGGTGCAGTTTTTGGAATGGTGTCACTTTTGGGTGTTTTCTGTCATGTAAACCCCTCAAAGGGACTTCAAATGTGATGTGGTCACTAAAAAAAATGGTTTTGTAAATTTTGGTGGAAAAATGAAAAATTGCTCATGAACTTTGAACCCTTATAACTTCCTAACAAATTTTTTTTTTTTTTCCAAAATTGTGCTGATGTAAAGTAGACATGTGGGAAATATTATTTCATAACTATTTTGTGTCACATAACTCTCTGGTTTACCAGAAGAAAAATTCAAAATTTGAAAATTGCAAAATTTTCAAAATTTTTGCCATATTTTTTGATTTTTTCACAAATAAACGCAAAAATTATCGACCTAAATTTAATACTAACATGAAGCCCAATATGTCACGAAAAAACAATCTCAGAATCGCTAGGATCCGTTGAAGCGTTCCCGAGTTATAACCTCATAAAGGGACACTGGTCAGAATTGCAAAAAATGGCAAGGTCATGAAAAAAGTGGTGCCATAGCTGTGATAAATGTTTTTGTGTTATTTAATGCATGTACCTTTTGTTACATAAAATAAACTTTATGCACTCAGCTAAACAGCATCTATGTACAGTGTAGGTTGTAAAAGAAAGCTAATGAAGATTTGTAGAAGGGGGAGGTAGGCAGAAGAAAAACAAAGAGTGAAAGGTCAGGGCCATGAGCGAAAACAGCGCTCCATACTCTTAGCAAACACAAAGGATGCATCAGCATGAGACGTACACAAACACTGAATATGTGGATTATGCGCCATGTTTGATAACTCATGTTTTCTAATTGTTCTGGCACATTAATAAAGAAAAGTGCATTGTGCTGACATGATGTGGTATTGGTGTAATCATTGGGTCTAGACATATTACAAGCAAACATCGGTTTTCAATAATGGTTATACGAGTATAGTTATCACATATCAGTCCCTCTTACCCATTTTGTGTTTAGTTTAGTTCAGTTAAAACTGAATGCCAACCAGGGGCAGGTTAAGAGTAGCCAGGACCCCGGGCTGCAGCCCAGATTGCCCTCATTGTAATCCGCCCCTGGTGCCAACAATGGAAAGACTTGGACATACCTTCTCTAGTACGATGGACACCATGTCATGATCAGCGCTCAGGCCAAACGTCTGGTCTTCATTCCCAGATACTATGGAGAAGTCTGTGAGTTTATTTTCCTGGTTCTCATCCTGATCAGTAACAGAGAGTGTTGTAATCACGGCACCAACCTCCATGTCTTCTGGCACAACAAATGGTGGAAACTGGGAAGAAGGAAAAAGCTCCGCTGTAGTTTAAATGGGTGTAAATTTCCTTTGGCACATTTGATGTTAAAGTCAGAAGCTGTTGCTATGTCAGGTGAGGGGATTTGTCAGGTTATACTGCTGTCCACGCCCATAATCTTTAAATAGTTCCCTCTTCCATAAGCAGATGTCGCTTATAAAGTTCAATCTCTACTCTGACCTTGTGTTGTGAAGTCGCAGAGAGGTGGTGCAGAACCTTCCTCTTTTGGATTCATCTTATGAGTATTGCTGTTCCTTCCCTGGGTGGAGGTGAGGGGATTTACACAGAGCTGGATAGAATAAGAGCAAGGTTGGCGGCCCGGACGTCCTCACCATTAGAGGTAATTCCGGGAACAGTGTCAGCTAGGGAACCCCAGTCTACAGAATTGGACTAGCTTACCAGTTCCACTAATTACCATCTCTGCCATTCTGCAACTACTTGTCCGTGTGCTATCAGTTCCCCGTGACAGGTTTCATATCTTTGTATGACTCTATTGAAGGATACTAGTACAATCATGTAATGAGGCTGCCCAAGCTGTCATACTGTGCAAACTCTGCAGCAGGCCAAGCAGTTTTTACAACTTTATGCTCCTATAAATAATACTTTAAAACATCACTTTTATTCTTAATATTAAAAAATGACATCTATATCAGATCTACGTTCAAAAGATAGAAAGCAAATCGACACCCATAGTGAAACACATATGTGAATATAGACCAATACTATTAGTAAGCAGAAAGGGGGTGGGGGTATTCCCTATACTGTCTCTAAAGGCACTCCTACCTGACCGTAGAATGCAATATGGCGTCCCTGTTCGATGGCGGATGATCCTATATGTCCCCTATCTATCCCTATTAGAGATGAACGAACATTTTGAAGTTGGGGTTTCGGTGGAGCAGCCAAGCTTTTTGGCGAACTGTTCATTACCTTGAAATTGACCCAAACACACTGGAAGTTACTGATTGGGAAGTTTAGCTCTCCACCCATATTCAGTCAGCTATAAGTAAAACATTTCTGGGGTGGGAAAACGGGGTTTTTGTATTTTTTCCAAGTGAATTTTGGACAGACTACACCCAAAAACAGTGATTTTAATACCAGTGCTGCCAATCAAACACTGCACATGGCTCACACTGCACCAAGCACCAACTGTACCCGACCACTGCGATGCTCCCGAGCACCAACTGTACCCGGCCACAGAAATGTACCCAAGCACAAACTGTACCCGACCACTGCGATGCTCCCAAGCACCAACTGTTCCCGGCCACAGAAATGTTCCCAAGCACAAACTGTACCCGACCACTGCGATGCTCCTGAGCACCAACTGTACCTGACCACAGCCATGCTCCTGAGCACCAACTGTACTTGACCACAGCGATGCTCCCGAGCACCAACTGTACCCAACCACAGCAATGCTCCTGAGCACCAACTGTACCTGACCACAGCGATGCTCCCGAGCACCAACTGTACCTGACCACAGCGATGCTCCCGAGCACCAACTGTACCCAACCACAGCGATGCTCCCGAGCACCAACTGTACCCAACCACAGCGATGCTCCCAAGCACCAACTGTACCCAACCACAGCGATGCTCCCGAGCACCAACTGTACCTGACCACAGCGATGCTCCTGAGTACCAACTGTACCCCACTACAGTGATGCTCCTGAGCACCAACTGTACCCAACCACAGCGATGCTCCCGAGCATCAACTGTACCTGACCACAGCGATGTTCCCGAGTACCAACTGTACCCAACCACAGCGATGCTCCCAAGCACCAACTGTACCCAACCACAGCGATGCTCCCGAGCACCAACTGTACCTGACCACAGCGATGCTCCTGAGTACCAACTGTACCCCACTACAGTGATGCTCCTGAGCACCAACTGTACCCAACCACAGCGATGCTCCCGAGCATCAACTGTACCTGACCACAGCGATGTTCCCGAGTACCAACTGTACCTGACCACAGCGATGTTCCCGAGTACCAGCTGTACCTGACCACAGTGATGCTCCCGAGCACCAACTGTACCCAAACACAGCCATGCTCCCGAGCACCAACTGTACCCAACCACAGCGATGCTTGCTCCAGTGCTTTGCAAATGTAAAGCACCCGAACTGCAAACCTGAATAGGTTTGCTCAACTTCAGGAAGTTCAGTGACCCAAACCAATCTTTGAAAGGATTATAGTTTTAACTGGTTACTGGAATTATTCTCCTTCCCATATAGGGATTAGAGTAGAGGGAACATTTGTAGGTTCGGTTCAGGTCGCTGAACTTCCCAGTGTTGAGTAAACCTGTTTGGGTTCAGATGTTTTATCTTTGCAAAGCACTGGAGCAGGCATTGCTCAATTTCCCTGAATCCAACTCCAACTCCACCAAAATGGACACCAAATCTGAGTCCACAACCAGGGCTGTGGAATCAGTAATCCAAACATCCAACTCCTCAGTTTCCCTGAAACTAACTCCATCAAAATGGACTGACTCCATGACTCTGACTCCACAGCTTTGGTTCTGATCCGCTACCCTCCAGGTATTCACATTCTGGACCATGACCTCACTTCACCTCTATCTATCCCCTTAATCTTGTCGTGCTCTCCTGGCACCTGACTACGGAATATTCGACTATCCCGCATCATGACTTGTTCTTCTACAGCAGGGGCGGGAACCATTTTTCTTCTGAGGGCCATTTGGAAATTTCTACCATCCTTCGGGGCCGTACAAAATTATCAACTTGAAAATTACCTGCTATATTTGGTTACACAATCAACTCACCCTTCAGTGGCTGGGGCTGCTTCTCTTTGGCATCGGTGATAATTGCCATGTTGCTTCTCTGCTTTTCCAGGTTTGCTAGAGCCCTAGACATCACAGGTGAGGCTGGGAGCATATACCTCACTGGGGAGGCCGAGGGTGAGGCATAGAGATCAATGGAGAGCTGGATTTAAAGGGCAGACAGTCGGCAAAATGCATCTGCCTCCCTGAGCACTGCAATCCCCAGGAATCTGGCCGGGGGCCGCATAAAATACAATGAGGGCTGCATTCGGCCCTGGGGCCTGAGGTTCCCCACCTCTGTTCTAGAGACTAGTGTCACACTGTTAACTGCCTGCGGGATGAGTTAAGTGAGAATACAGCAATGTTCACATTCCTTTGGAGACAGGTGCAGGGGTTACAATCACACCCGGGCTCTGGAGCCTAGGGAGCCCCAAAAGTCACTTTGGCCTATAGAAAAAGACTATTGCTATTAAAGAATTTCCAATAATTGGGGGCCCCATTGGAGCTTTTGCATCCTCAAGTTACACCACTGGTTGGAGAATTCGTAACTATTTTACCTATTTCGGATCTGTTACGGATCTCCTCTCAGCTAATTTATGACCACAGAACACATCCAGCTTAGGCTGGTTTCACACTGCAGTTTTTTCCCTGATCAGTGTCCATCAGTGTTTGGGTGCCAAAACCAGGAGAGGACCAGGAGAGGAACTTGCAGAGAAAAACTATAATTGAAAGACTGACACCTGATCTGAGATAGGCGGCCGTCACACGGTGAGATATCCTTAGCGATATTGTAAGCGATCACGTGCACGCGCAATCGCTTACAATATCGCTCACATCGCTGGTGAGATGTCACACAGACAGACTCACCAGCGATGTGGAGCAGCGATCTCGCTGGTTACTATGGTACACATCGGGTAACTAGGCGCCGCGCGTCGCTTAGTTACCCGACGTGTACCATAGTTACCATCTCCCAGCATAGGCGCGGTCGCTGGGAGATGGATCATCGTGGTGTCATACACCACGATGATGCAGATCGTGAAATCGTTCATCGCTAGATCTGAGAACCGGACCTCAGATCAGCGATGTCACGATCAAGCGATTTCACATCCTAAATCGCTTGATTACATGCAACGATATCTTGCCCGATATCGCTTAAGCGATCAAAAAGGAGATCGCTTAAACGATATCAGGCAAGATATCATTCCGTGTGACGGCCGCCTTATGGAGACACTCCTGGTTTTGACACACAAACACTGATGAACCTGATCAGGGAAAAAACTGCAGTGTGAAACCAGCCATACCATATGTGTGCAATAACAAAGTGACTGCAATTAGACCCAATTACAAAAGATGTCCATCATTCTTTACATTAAAAGTGGAGGTTAAATGATATACGGTAGATCTCAAACATCATTGAAATAATATACAATTTTTGACAATACAAATTCAGTACCCTACAGGGATATTGCAACATTGAGCAGGTTTTTCCCATATCATAGTACTTTGTGTGTGTAAACTTTGCATTGCTCAGAGGTTCTAAGTATAAGGTATCCATCTTTTTACCTCTGGAGCCTATAGATGACATACTCCACCATATGACATGCTCTGTATGTCTGAGATACATGTTAGGAGATACGCTTTATATTTATGTGACACCCATGCGTCTAGCCAGAACAAAATAGTATTGCTTTAACATCTGTGGAATGCCATGTCTGATGGGAATTGGGGTCCCTCTGCTGGATTTCGGAAGAGAACAAACACTGCCTGATCCCTTATTAGGATATTGTGCACTTGATGCCTGTTTTGGACATGTGACACACTTCCTGGTAGGGGGAGGGGTTACTTAGGATGTAGTAAGACAGAGTAGGCAAAGGAATGGCCCAGTGAGGCGGCAGCAGGAGCTGATCTGAAGGGATCTGCTGCAGGCAGGGTACCAGTCCCTAGGTCATCCAGGCTTATAGGGCTTGGTGGCAGACCTGGATGCAGGTGAGCTTCAAGGTATGCGCTATGTTTTGTTTGCTAAGCAGGTTATATCACTAATCTGTAGACCTTGACTTGACCGATCACCACTGATGTGGACCTGGAACTGATGGTTGGGCTTTGGACCTATAACATGGTGACGACTACAAAACACACGACCGCCTACCAATTGTTTTCATCGGTTGTGGACCACCATTGATGCCAGTGTATCCGGTGGTCCCTCCTTTAGCATCAATCTATCTTGGGTTTGACTTCACAGACCGTCAACCAAACCCCAGCAAAACACCGCCGCTCTAGTACCATTAGTGGGCTGTTGTGTATTTGTTGTCTAGGTGGGTGGGAAGTCTGCACAATTGCACAAATTCACTTATTTACACCATGTTTTTATAAAAACCTTAAAATAAAAACAGTTAATGAGGACAAAAAGGTTATCCTTATTATTCCATGAGCTTCAATCTCACCAGCAATTCAAGTGGAGCTTTCCAGGGCATCAGTAGAACAGAGTATAGGGAACTGCTATAGGGACAGATACCCACAGGACCAGCACTATCAGCCTTGTGGGAGGTAACCCAGCGCAACTAAGAGGAAGTACTGAACAGGTAAAGACATCAAGAAACCTACAACTGAGGGAACGTCAGCAGGAAGGTCATAATACTCACCCAACAAATTGGACTTGCGTTCTCACCTGCTACAGAATCTGCAGTAAAGAAAGGTAAAGCAAAGACTGTTCCCTGTGTCTACTTTCTACACTACACTCACTACCATCACTCTCATCATCTCCTGGGAGCCAGCCCCGGTTGGGAAGAGGTAAACATCTGCACTGCCACCTATCTCCCAGTGGTTCCCTACAGTGTCGGCTAGATCAGGCTGATTATCCTAACTGGCGTCACAAACAAACCTTATCATTACTATCTACTTTACATGGCGGTTAGAACCACAGATGCTAGGAACGCTACCGTGAACTAAACTCTAGCCCAGCTGATGAGTACCCTGGCCCTGGAGCCCAACACTTTTACTTCCGCCAACAGGCTTACAACGTGATGTGAACAAAGCCCAATTACACTTCATACAGACCAATACAACGCATTAACTACGGGAAGACTTATTGGGAGGTGGGAGAGGAATTGTCACTCTCATGGTCTATAACAAGATAAGTATTTCCAAAGTGATTATGAAGGCAGGGGCCGGGGCGGACGAGGTCTTCACACAATGAGTCCTCTCTGGTGGCAGAAATCAATAAAAGCAATCTGCGTGGTGTATGTCCTCCTCCTCGAGCCGCCTCTTCTGTCTGATGTGTCCTGTTACATCTTGTTCTTGGATTTAAGCACCTGACGCTGTACTTAGCACCTCAGGCGAGCGGATGTCTGAACGCTTAGATAGAAAACGGACCTAAAAAAATTCTGAATCACAGGCGACTGTGGCAGCATCTTCTACAAGACTTGTATCAAATAAATCGACATGTTCTATCCCTTCCATAGAAAAAAGGAACTTGCAACTATATTCGAAGGGGGGCAGGGAGGCATATACAGCAATCCTCTATTACATATCTTTTAGGAGTAATGTTACAGCCAAGGGGGAATAACAGGTCTTATATCAGCCTGTAGAAAAGCTATATGAAACAGCAGCCTGTATTCTGTTGTAGAGAGGCACCACACACACACACACACACACATATATATTACTGCCTTGTGGCGTTTGTCATTTCCTCCTGATGTACAGTTGCCTCCATATCACAATTGGGTATTATGACATCACAATGGGGCATATGACAGCATAGTGTAGTATTATGACACCACAATGGGGTATTTTGACATCATAGTCGGGTATTTTGACATCATGATGGGGTATTATGACATCATAGTAGGGTATTATGATATCACAGGGGTATTTTGACATCACAAAGTATCACATATTAGGGTGTTATAACATCATAATACACGGGGGAGAGAAACAACACACAGGTGGCAGAGAATGTGTGCATGGGAGGGGGAGACGGCTACTGCCCCCAGCGCTACAGAGCCCACCCCAATTGTGAAGTCACCGCCCTCCCGATGTGATGGCATTCCTACTATAGATATAAGATGTGTATATAAAGGGATTTTCCAGTGAAGGTAAATTGAAGTTAAGTTATAACTTATCTATAGGATAACTGATAACTTCTAGATCAACTGGAATCCAACTGCTGGAATCCATAGCGATCAGCAGAATGTGGAGGTTCTATCCTTGGTATTACCATTTAGAAAGGAGATCAGTGAACATGGCCAACCACCACTCCATTCATTCCCAATGGATTGGCCAAAAGGAGCCGAACACGGTGTCAGCAGTGCCATAGAGAATGGATGGAACTGAAGTTGAGCATGACACTAGTGCTCTACTCTAACAAAGACAAAAGTTCCCTGTTCTGCTGAGAAATGAGGACCCAGCAGTCAGATCCCCCCAATCTATAAGACAACTTCATAACGATATCAGGTTCCTTTATAAACAAGTAGATGAAGTATTGAGTCGTGTCTCAGACATGCCTGTGTTCTCTACTTTTCCTGCTCTGGATGATCATCTGCTTTAACCTTGTTCAATGTACCTAGTGCATGGCCAATAACCACTAAGGAACAACTAACAAGTGCAATAAATTGTAACCATTTGTTAGTAAATCCATGACCATTCTAAGACGTTTAAGCCCCTGAAATCCATCGATGGTTTTCTCCTTTACCTGATTCATCACGAAAACTGGAGGATTATTATTTATATCCATCACATCAATTATCACGGTACAGCTGCCGCTTAGTCCTGGAAATGGATGATAGAAAGATTTAGCAACACATCTACATGAAGATCACAAAAATGAATATTGCCAGGGCTGATTGACACCTTGGTACTCCAGTCTAATCGTTTTATTACTTCCCATGCTTCTCTGTGGGACAACATCCACTCTACACTAAATGGAGAACAGTGCTGGGACACACATCTTAACAGAGCACTCCCATCAAAGTTTTTATCCTCTTAATATATTGCAATCATCATATTACATAGTGCACTTTCAATTGCTCATTTTGCCTTTGTACCCAATTAATTCCTCTATTTTCCATTAGGTCTATGACATCACATGATTAAAAACAGACTGAATCCTAAGCTCTATGTAGCAACAGGAAGTCTCTTTTCCCTGTATGTATCACTTCAAATGTCTCTGGCAGGGGAGGAGGGGCAGCTGGGTCTGGAGTTGAGGATGGGAATGATTTATGCAGGAAAAGAGACTTCCTGTTTCTACATAGAAAAGAGAAATATTTATTGGGTACAAGGGCAAAATGACCAATTGTAATTACATAGTGTCATATAATATAATGATTGAACTATATTAGGAGGATACAAACTTTGATGGAGTGCTTCTTTAATTATTGAATTCAGGCTTTTCATTCTGCCCCATTGACACAGGAGTATAACATTTGGCCCATCTCCCCAAGTGTATAACCATCATCCCTTGGCATATCGCCTGTGTTAATTAACATGAGACAGCACCATCGGTGATGCAGAGCTCACTGTTACCAGCACAATCATGTAATAGGAGCCACTGGTGTACCAAGTCCGTTCTTTCTGAATCTACACCCATCACCTGTTAGTAATATTATTGACAATTTGGAGGGGACCAAAAGTTTGTGACCCCATAATGTTACAGAGGGGGCTCACCGAGAGCTGTGGAGCAGTGGGCAAAAAAGTCACCAACGCTCTGCAGACTCCATAACTGCAGAGTCCAGACCTCTTCTGGTAACATCAGTAGAAACACTACACCCACCTGGAGCTTCATGATGGTGCAGCTGCATGCAACCGTACATTACCAAGTACAATGCTGTGTAAAGCTGACACCACTGGACTCTGGATGAGACAGGTTCTGTGCAGCTGTACATCACCAAGCACAATGCCAAGTGTCGGATGAAATTATATGTGGCCGCCATCCACTGGGATCTGAAGGAGACGTGTTCTGTGCAGCCAAACATGAGCAAGCACAATGCGGAGCATTGGATGGAAAGATGTATAGCTGCCACCACTAGACTCTGGAGATGTGTTTTGTTCAGCCATACATCACCAAGCACAATGCTGAGCATTGGATGGAGTGATGAATAACCGCCACCACTAGGACTCTGGAGATGAGTTCTATGCAGCCGTACATCACCAAGCTCAATGCTGAGCATTGGATTGAGTGATTAATAGCCGCCATCACTGGACTCTGAGATGTGTTCTATGCAGCCGTACATCACCAAGCACAATGCTGAGCATTGAATGGAAAGATGTATAGCCTCCACCACTGGACTCTGGAGATGTGTTTTGTTCAGCCATACATCACCAAGCACAATGCTGAGCATTGGATGGAGTGATTAATAGCCGTCACCACTGGACTCTGGAGATGTGTTCTATGCAGCTGTACATGACCAAGCTCAATGCTGAGCATTGTATGGAAAGATGTATAGTCGCCACCACTGGAATCTGGAGAGTGTTTCTGTGCAGCCGTACATCACCAAGCACAATGCTGAGCATTGGATGGAGATATATAGCCGCCACGACGGAATTTATGTGTCGCCGTACATCACCAAGCACAATGCGAGGCATGATGGAGCATGAAAGCAGCCACACTGGATCTGGAGGGTCTTCGTACGTACAATCACAACACTATTAGCTGATGGAGGAGTCTGGAATAAGAATCGCCCCCGACTGCAGCTCTGAGATGATGGGGGTGTCTGTTTTTCAGGCGTACTCACAAGCCTCTGAGCATTGGATGGAGTCATGAATAGCCGCCACCACTGGACTCTGGAGATGTGTTCTGTGCAGCCGTACATCACCAAGCACAATGCTGAGCATTGGATGGAGTGATGATAGCCGCCACTGACGTGTTCTGTGCAGCCGTACATCACCAAGCACAATGCCGAGCGTCAGATGGAGCGGTTATAAAGCAGCCACAACTGGATTCTGGAGGAGACTTATTCCGTACAGTGACAAATCACACTACTCTATCTACGTCTGATGGAGGAGTCTGGGTTTAATGATGGAGAATGTTCCCCCCTGACTGCATGGTGTCCTCTGTACAGATGATGGAGGATGATGTTGTGGGGTGTTTTCAGGGGTGTCCTCAGCCTCTCATCTCAGTGAAAGGTAATTTAGTCCTTCATCTAGAGACATTATGGACAATTGTAAACCTCTGACTTTGAGGATAAGTTTGGGGAAGGTCCTTAATGCACCGCGCCGTTTTGTACATTGACACAGTTAATTAACAATAAGTTCATTTTTAATGCAAAAGATATGGAAGCCTGTATGACAGCTGATCAAAGCTGATATTACTTTAATGGAAGTTGTTATAAAACATAAGAGCTCTTATAACTGTATGACTTACAAGAGAGCTGAGGGTGGGTGTATGAGGAGACGCGGGTCCTGGACCCTATGGGGTCCCCAGGTCATGATAGATCTGGGAACGTGGATGTGATGATGTGGGCTGCTGTTTAGTAATTGCAGACAGACACGTGAGGTTTAATAACAGTCAATAACGATGGCTGGAGAGGCTTTCTCACCACCGCTCTGCTCAATGCCTCATCTTCATTATGCTTCCATAATGTGTGAGCGATTGTGGAAGATGTTGTAAGTACAATCTACAGGAGTGCAGCTAATGGCAGATAGAAATGCAAGATCAAACTCATGATGTAAAATGTATCCATGTGCTCTGGATGTAGGGGTGCAACTACAACAGGTGCAGGGGCTGCAATCACACCGGGCCCTGGAGCCTAGGGGGCCCAAAGTCCCTATGTCCTATAGAAAAAGACTAATGTTATTAAAGATTTGTAATAATTGGGGGCCCTGGTGGAGCTTCCGCATCAGGGCCCATGAGCTTCACGTTACTCCACTGTCTGGATGTGATGGTCCAATGTTCCGATGTTCCACAGGCCTGGGACCTTCTTCACTAGTCCAGATTCTCTTGGCAACGCCCGAGTTACTCAGCTGCAGAAATGAAGCTGGAGAGTTCTGTACTTGTGTTATTGCCTAAAAGGCTGCATTGCTGGAGTGAGCCCGACCTGGTCCGCTCATCCATCGTAGACCCAGGTGAGCCAAGTCTATCCGCACCTTCAGTGGCTTTAGCGAAGAAGCAGGTGGCCGGTTCGTTACTCCCCTTCTATGACAGGGTACGCCTGGGCTCTGCGGCCTCGCGGTACCGTTCACGTTTGAATGGCGACTGTACCTAAGTTTGTCTTTTTTCTGTGTGTACCGGTGTGAATTATACACTTGCATTTTGCACTGTAACCCACTGTCAGTGTATGTCCTGGGTGAAGAGTCTGTCACAAACCCAGTCCAGGCTACCTGCTAGTATGGAGAATGCAGTGAAAGCGCTTAAGGATGGCAATCGGCAGCAGCAGGTATGTAATCAGTAACAGCAGTAGACCAACCAGCCGCTGGTATGGCACTTTACTTAACAATATCACAGAGTGCAGGAACTTCTCAGGTGGTCCATGATGCCCAGAAAGTGGTCTGTACATCAATCCCCAAAATGGAGAGCTCCAATGGCGTTGAGACCTACCTAATCATGTTTGAGAGAGTCGCCGAGAGGGAGCGTCTACCCTCGGAGCAATGGGCAGAAGTCATCGCTCCCTTGTTGGGACCTCAGGACCCCACAAGGCCTGTTTTTACCTGCCAACCAAGCTACCAGTACATTATGCTGTCATCAAGGGTGAGATCCTGGCAAGGTACATCAGTGGGAGTTTAACTCTTCAAGCCGGCCAGGTTCCAATGTTATAACTTGCTACTTCTGATACAGAAGTGGTTGTAACCCAAGGTACTGTCTCCCACAGCCATGGTGGGCCTCATATTGGCTGATAAATTCTGGAGGACCTTACTTCACACCCACCAATGCTGGGTTAGAAAGGCATCCTCTAATAATGTGCTCCAGATGATGAACTTTATAGAGCGGCATGGGGTCACCAAATAACTCCAGGGAGGGACTCCTGGGAAGGTGACAAGAAAGTCCAAAAAGTCCAAACCTTAAACCAATTGATCAATGCCCAGCAGGACCACTCAGGATTTATCTGGCAGGGAGTAGACTGCTGGTGAGGGTGTGGCACCCCTGGGTCAAACTGCCACAGTGTCACCACTGCCCTCAGGTGGTGGTGTCACAAGAGAGCAACAAAGGGTATTCTCATCAGGCAACACACACACAACACCAACACCTCCAGGCCAGAAGGGGAGACCAAGCCCAGTTCAGGGTGAGCTCCCCTATATATTGTGGTCTGGGGAGGAGCAAGTTAGTGCAGTTCCTGGGAGGACTGTGAAGAGGACCTGGGTGTAAAAGAGCAGTGCTAAGCTCATCCCAGGGTTCCAGGCCTAAGGCTAGGGTCTGAGGAAAGGAGAAGCAAGAACACACCTGGGAGGCTGAGCAACCCCATGCTCACCCCAGAGGAAAGGCACATAGAACAGACACTGGAGTCCGCCACTGTGCAGGGTCTCACGTCCTGGCAGTCAACACCGGAAAGTGGGGATTCCAAATTCTCCAGCTACACAGTACCAGAGACACAGCAACGTACAGACTTCAGAGAAACTGACACCCGGGAACAGGGTAGAGGAAAGGACTCTAGTTGCCTGTCATATCGGTGCCTCACAGGAAGAGACAGGGCTTGCAGCCTAGCTTACACAACAGCAGGAGACAAATTACAGGTGCAGTAAGGGAGCCAAAGACCCGGTCGGGTGAGAATAAACCCAAGTTGCTCTCAGGACTCCGTGGACAGCTTTTACCATCTTCTCCGGTAAAGGACTGAGAAAACTACAAAAACAGTGAGTCTGCCTGTCACTTGTGCCTGTCGTCCTGCATACATTGACTATTTACCCTGCCCCGGGGATTGGCTTTACCCGTGGAGAGCCGTCCCTTCTCAGCTGCTACCCATCATCCCCGGAGGTTCTGCAGCAGCGGTGGTTCCCACTGACTACATACCACGGGTGGCGTCATGACAAACTTTCCTGTACATATCCCCTTTTTCAACTGACGCCCAGGCCACAGGATCGGGTTACGACCCCCGTGACTCCCCAGAGACAGCAGCAGCGATCCGGTTCCTGAGTACCCCACAGCCTGGGGGCACCTCAAGGGCAGGAGCCAGGCCTTGTAAGAGCCAACTGCCCCCACCTGCTTGAGCCTATGGACACAACTTTTGGGAAACGACAGTCCCTGTATGCAAAAAGGGTCTGTGCAACGGGCACTTCCAAAGCTCCCAATGCTGGACATTTGTGTAAAGTTGAAACAAAGGCTACCCCAGTTGTGGTCTTTTTGGACTCCATGAGCCTCATGACCCTGGTGTGGGCTATCCTGGTACAAACCACCAAGTAAATCGACTGTAAAATTGTGGTGTTGTTTATCCATGGGGACCATCCTACTGCACTGGTGGGAGTCACTATTAACCTGCATTATGATCTGACACTCAGAAGAGCCTTCCCCTTATTCTCTGCCCTATGGCCAACAGGGGTGAAATGGTAGAACAATTGGTGGTACCACAGGCTAGTCGCAGGCTCATTGTGGACCTGGCCCGTTGACATGTATTTGGTGTATTCCATGAAGTGTATTGGTATCTCTGTTGATTAGAGAGGTACCATTCCAAGAAGTATTCATGGATCTGGTGGACCCAGTAAATAAGTCCACAAGGGGTCACCAGAATATCCTAGCAGTTCTTAATTATGCCACATGGTTCCTCTGCACCATATATCGGCTAAATTCATAGTGGGGCTATCTAAGGGGATTTTAAGAGACTAGGGAATCCTATTTTGTCTAAAATCAAGAAGTAAATCTTCTGGCTGGTACATGTCAAACATCTGCACACGTAGGTCTATCACCTCTAAACAGATGGCCTGCTAGAAAGATTAAGCAAAACATTAAAGAACATGCTAACATAGAACATATCCATAGACGGGAAAGACTGGGATCTCTTGCTCCCCTATTTATTGTCCGCTGTGCAAAAGGTGTCAGAGTCATCCACGAGGTTCTCACCATTTGAGCTTTTGTACGGCAGACATCCCCTGGGGCTGCTAGACATGGCCAAGAGGCATGTGAGCACCAGTCCAGCTCACATAAGAGTGTGATAGAACAATGCAAAAATGTAGGAAAGGATAGACAGTTCTCCCACTTGTATGGGAGCATATGAAGGCGTCACTGGCTCAGAGTAAGGTCTATAACAGGGCAGCCCAGGTAAGAACATTTAACACTGGGGGCCAGGTACTGGTACTTGTGCCCACGATAGACAGCTAATGAGACCCTATGAGATAATAGATACACCAACCAAAAGCAGGTCTACTATATTTGCTGATGGCCTAGAAGGATAGGAAAACTCTTGGTGGGAACAATCCACTCCTTGCATTTCCTGCAGGGAGGGCTCCGTTACCTACAGTGATTTCGGTGGGAGCCTCTGTCCACTATATAGGTTCAGGAGGCCCGGGAGTTCGTTAGTCAGAATATGGATGTCTCCTCCTGTCTCCCGAGACATATCTCCGTAATCCAATATGACATCATCACTGAACCCTAGACCAAAGTTGGATTAAAGCCTTATCAATTGCCTGAGGCTCGGCGACAAGCTATCTCAGAGGAGGTGATGTTCATGTTACTACTAGGGGTCATTGAGGAGTCCCGGAGTGAGTGGGCTAGCCCAATGGTATTATTACATAAGGCTAGGGTCCCACTTGCGGCAGGGCACTGCGGATCTTGATCTGGTTTTGAGCAGTAAAAGTGCTCAAAACCGTATCAGAAACCGCAGCCCATAGGATCCCATTATTGTAACCGGATTGCACTACATGCAATCTGGTTACCGGCTCCGGTTTCATTGCCTGCGTGAAAAATCATGCATCAACGTTTTTCGGAGCGGTATCTCTGCCACAGCAGAATTCCTATAATGGACTCCCATGGGAGCCCATGCAGCTACCGCAAGGCATATGTGGATGCCTGTGGCAGCCGGCGGCTTTGTTCATCTCGGCTACAGGCAGGGATGAACAAAGGGTTAAATATTAATAATCCATGTGGGCAACATGTCTCTAGGGGGTTCCCACCCCCTAGAGACATGCTGTCCACATAGGACGGCATGTCAGGGGTTAATTCTATAATTAACCCCTTCGCTGCTTTTGTCGGCTTTTTAAGAACTTTTACATTGACAGCCGCCGGCTCCTGCATCAGGACCAGTACACTACGCAATTTGCGTAAGCATTTTACAGAACAGCATCCTCAATGAGGAGCTGTCTGTGGTGCTTACGCCATTTACGTACTATACATGCCTCTGTCCAGGGTCCTGATCGCTAACACAGTAGTTCTATGGGCACTGAACAGCCATAAAACTACTGTAAATGATAACAGGACCCTGGAGAGCAGACACTACACTACGCACATTGCGTAAGCACCACAGACAGCTCCTCATTGAGGATGCTGTTCTGTAAAATGCTTAAGCAATTTGCGTAGTGTACTGATCCTGATGCAGGAGTCGGCGGCTGTCAATGTAAAAGATATTAAAAAGCCGACAATAGCGGCAAAGGGGTTAATTATAGAATTAACTCCTGACATGCAGTTCTGTGTGGACAACATGTCTGTAGAAAGGGTGGGCACTCCCTACAGACATGTTGCCCACGTCTTTTCACAACATTAACCATAATTATCCGGCAACCGGATTGCACATTCAGAGCAATCCGGTTGCCGGATTTCGGCTTAGGGACACAAAATGTGTCCAAATAGTGTGTGAATGCAATTGCGATTACCACACCCGGATGTGGATGGGGTAACCGCAATTGCACTTCCAAGTGTGACCCCAGCCTAAGCCAAATGGGACTTTTCGGCTCTGTAACAACTTTTGTAAGCTCAATGAAATATTCAAATTTGATGCCTATGTGGCACCCCATGGGCTAATGTGCCACAGTAACATCACACAGGTTCCCTCCCCACAGCACACTAGCACCTCTGAGCCAGGAGGGGGAGCTAAACCAGCTCCCTTATATACTCCGGGTCAAGAGGAAGTAGTTAGTCTAGTCTAGAGGAGAGTTCTTAGGAAGTCCAGTACGTAGTAGTACTATGAAGAGTCCAGTTCCTGGGAGAACTGAGGGAGACTGTAGTGTAAAGGAGCTGCGTCAGGCTTCTCTACAGTCCGCTCACTGATTCCAGGCCTAGTCAGGGTCTGAGGGAAGGAGAACTGAAGACAAAGGAACACATCTGGGAGACTGGAGGAGCGCACAGAACGGACACCGGATCCGAAACTGTGACTGACACACACAGCACAGTAAATCCCGGGATAGTGGAGTTTCTAGATCGACACTGTACCAGAGCAAAGCAACACGGTGGAGTCAGCAGCACACGGAAGACTCAAGTTGCCTAGCCAAGGGGTACCTGTGAGGAGAGAGACAGGGCCACACACACAGCGCAGCAGGAGGAAGCTGAGGACCTGGACAGGGAGGACGCAACCCGGCCCCAGTACAGACTCCGTGGACAATAATCTGCTACAACATCTGCAGTAAAGCTTTAGAAAACATCAGAAACATGAGTGTGTGATCCTTGAACCCGTCTCCACTATCAACCCCTTTATTACCACATCTATCATATCCACCATAGACTCTAATTACCACTGCCCCGGGGAACCAGCCTCTACCTACGGAGAGCCGTTCCATCTAAGCTGCCCAACATCATCCCCGGAGGTTCTGCAGCAGCGGTGGTCCCATTACTGACCACACACACTGTGGGTGGCGTCATAACAAATATTCAACCCTTGTAAATACCCCCTTTTACTTGCGGAACCCGGGACACGGTCCGGACCAGGCCCTCCGTGACATCCCCAGCAGCAACCCGGTCCGGTACCGAGTACCCCGTCCCAGTGGGCTCCACACCTATCCCACACCTCGAGTGGACAAGTTGATAAATTGGTTAGGACACGCCCATTATTTTTCTACCCTGGACCTCACCAAAGGGGACTGACAGGTGCCCTTGACAGGGCCCACCAAGAATAAAACAGCCTTGGTAACACCCAAAGGGCTGTATCAATACAACATGCTACCTTTTGGTTTGCATGGCATCTCGGCAATGTTCCAGTGGTTAATGGATATCATCCTCCATCCCAGTCACCATTATGCCTCAGCATATCTTGATAAGGAACAATGCAGAAATGGTGGTATTTAGATTATGAGCGCCATACAAGGACACTGCACTGATTAGTATTATCTTTAGGTCTTTATTGAATATTGACAAATGTGAGTCCTCGCCACAACATGTTTCAACGCTAATGCGTCTTCCTCAAGTGGACTTGAGGAAGACGCATTAGCGTTGAAACATGTTGTGGCGAGGACTCACATTTGTCAATATTCAATAAAGACCTAAAGATAATACTAATCAGTGCAGTGTCCTTGTATAGCGCTCATAATCTAAATACCACCATTTCTGCATTGTTCTTTACCTTATCCTCCCTATGGGGAGTGTGGTGGAAGAGAGCAGCTTTGTACACAAGGACCTGGCTGACACAATAGACACGTGATTGATCACGGGACCCGGAGAAGCGAGCTGGAGCTGGGCGCTCATTCTGGAACCAGGAACCGGCGAGCAAAGGTCTCGGATCCCTTCCTCACCACTGAGCCTACTATCTGGTTGTGCAGAGACGGCACAACCAGACAAGGTGAGTGAGGAATTAATATAACGGAGATTCTGCCTTTAGCAAACAGTGTGGCGCAACCGTATTTTTATTTTATATCAGCATATCTTGATAACATTGTGATGTATAGCGCAGACTAGGAGAGTTACCTATCAAAGGTGCAGGCCATAATAGACTCCCTTCATCAAGCGGAGTTGACTGCCAATCCAAAGAAAAGTACCATAGGGTGACATGGGTGTATCAGGAGCCACGGATGAGGCTGTTGGGGCCACTCGCAGAAGGTTGCAGTGTCTGGTCAAACAGCCAAAATCCTGAATTGTGGATCTGTCCCTTTAGGAGGTATTTCTCTGCTTGGTAATAGTTGGAGGGCACTAGGCCCCCGCAGGTCTCCTACCTGCCGACCTTTCAGCTGTCTCTATTTATACCCTTTGGCTCCCATGATGCATTGCTGGTGATAGCGTGTTTGGTGGTGGAGTTGCAGTGCATTGTGGATTTCCAGTGTAGTGTGCTGTCTTTCTCTTCATTCAGCTAAGTGTTCCTTCCTCTCCCCCTTGTTTGTCTCCTAGGTGTCTTCCTTGAATTGTTAGCTGGGGGACCAGTTTTCACCCTATCTAATCTTTGTTGAGAGACAGACAGGGAAGAAGTATCCTGCTCGGTGACAGATACGGAGACTGTATAGCGTTGTTTGAGGGGCCAGGTATCAGTGCTAGTGTTTCTAGGGGTCACCATCTCCTCTTTGCTCTTAGCGTCGGGACTCATTTTCTAACTTGTCATCCTGCGCTGGGTGTCTCCCTATGTCCCGTGTGACATAGGGTTGAAAGAAGCTTAGTACCTAGAGAATATCACTGGGCATGGAGTCAACAAACTCCAAGTAAACAAAATAGAGGTGATTCAGAACTGGTCCTGGCCCCTCACGGCGAAGCAAGAGAGAGCTTTCCTGGGGTTAGTTGGATATTATAGGTGGCTTATTCCCAATTTTGCCACACTGTCAGCTCCTTTAATGAACTGCTTCAAAGGGAGGAAGTCCTTGATGGTCCACTAGACTAAGGGAGAGACAAGCGCACAAAAGGGTCTTATCCGAGAGGTAGAGGGAGTGGTGTACACTATTAGTCCCACTCACCTTATGTGTTTGTGTGAGACACAACCACTGTTGTACGCCAAAATAGTGATGTCGGCAGGTACTGCGAAACCTCCAGTGGAACAACAACTCAGGAGGAAGGATGGAAGCTGGGTATACAATCGCGCTGCCTGGCCCACATGGAAAAGGATGAATAGAAGATGTTAAGATTATCCGTAGAGTCTTTATTGGTAAAAACCTCTACGCGTTTCGTGTACCCCTGCACACTTCCTCAGAGATAAGTATCACGTGATTCTAATCACCTGAGGAAGTGTGCAGGGGCACAAGAAACGCGTAGAGGCTTTCCCAATAAAGAATCTATGAATAATCTTAACATCTTCTGTTGATCCTTTTTCACATGGGCCAGGCAGCGCGATTGCATACCCAGCTTCCATCCTTTCCTCCTGAGTTCTTGATGGTCCACTGGAATAATCAGGCTGAGGAGGCTTTTGTGACATTAAAGTTGGTAATGTGTGGGTCAACTGTTCTAATTACGCCCGATATCAAGAAGAGTTTATTGTGCAATGAATACCTTAATAATAGTTGTAGGTGCGATGATGTGCCAGGAGGTTAACAGGGAAGAGGATCCTGTTTGTTTCATGAACCAAAAGCTCACCCTGGCTAAAATCAGGTACAGTATAGAGAGGGAGCGGATCACCATCAAGTGTGCACTTGAGTCTCTCCGCAATTATTCGCTTGCTGACCAGTTATTCCCATCTTATGTGGATAAGTCAAGCCAAGGAGAGGAATGCTCTGGTAACCAGGTGGTTCCTGTCCCAGCAAAATGTCAAGTTTATGGAGGAATATTGGGCAAGCATGCTGCAGACGAATACAGATGCCCTCTGTCTCGAGACCACTGTATGGCAGGGGCGGGATGGGCCGGGGGTCAGGAATGCATTTGCGTCCCAGGCCAGTACTCAGGTAGCTGCTTAGGGCCACCAAGGACTGGCAGTGCATGACCCCATCTTCCCCCTAGCTGGTGGGCCGCCATGCAGCAGTGTGTTTGAGGTTATCACACTGCGGTCTCCTCACAGACTGCTGCTGGTGACTAAGAACCTCTCAAAGGACGCCGGACACGACGGGAATGGCAAGTTCTCCACGGTGTGGCATGTGTCCATCCCTAGGGTTGGATAAAGGGGGGATATATAACAGAGTGAAGGGTGGGGTGGTGAATGAAAGGTACATTTCTCTAACAAATGTCTTTCATAATTCCCTGGACCTTCTTTCCTATTCCAGGTTTTCAGGGTAACGCCGAGTTACTCAGGTGCAGGAATAAGACTGCATAAAAAGGCATGCCAGAACCTCACAGTGGTGGTGTGTTAGAGACACAGGAGAGCTCTGTACGTGTGTTGTGTGAAACAAAGACTACATTGCTGGAGTCAGCCTGCCTTGTGGTTGACCTGCTCCGCTCATGCATCATTGACCCGGAGTCTGCCCTGGGAGTAGCGGCTATCTGTGGTCCAAGTCTATCCACAGCTTCAGTGGAGAACCAGGTAGACACTTAATTACTCCACTCCCACTACTGGGTAAGCCCGGGCTCTGTGGCACCATGGTACCATCCACACTTGCAATGATGAATGCATTTCATTGACTTTTGGACTATAACCCATGTGTGCCTCTTTATTGCATTCCTGCCATTGTCTACCAGAGCAGATTCCTTACAGTGTCTTCATCTTTACATCTAAACCTCGGATACAGTCTGTAAGTAACAAGGTCTTCAGTTGAGTGTTAAAACTAGGTATCAAGGTCAAAATCAACCACATGCCTTGTTGTGCACAAGATGTTATATTATGTGCACTGTGTATGAGCTTATAAACACTAGAGAATGGTTGTCAGGACCACTTACCTCCTTCAGCTCCGCCAAGATCAGCGGCTAACACCTCAAGGATGTATCTTCTTGCAGTCTCAGGCATTAGACTGTCATCCAGCAATGTTATGTGCCCTGTGTTTTCCCCAATATGAAATACATTATCACTGGGCAGCTGGGGCTCCTGACTCACAATCATATACCTTATCTGTGCATTACTAGATTCCGGATCATCAGCATCTTCAGCCTTAAGCTCGATGAGAAGTAAACCTGTACAATACAAACGATTAATAATCACAAGTCCTGACACCTTCAATTCTTACAAAGACAAGAAACGTTTTCAACAGGAGGTTGAGGAGGGGGAGTTTATGGTTTTGGGAATTGACCATTAGATGAGAGAGTCCAAAATTAAATAGCTTTGAGAATTGTGAGTTACAACATGATATCATTGAGGTCATAGCTGGGGTACTGTGACCTCAGGTGACCTCACCGCTCTCACAGCCATGGCTGTTAGAGCCGTCATTGTGTGCTGGACCTTGCGCTGATTGGCCACTTTTATGTGAGTGCTGAGTCTGTCTGTCTGAATGTAGCAGAGTAGGAAGCTTTGAGGGACCTGTTGTGGATTACCATCAGAACTGAAAGGGTATGTTTGAGGTTAACAAACAGGTAAAAGAGGATGTCTGTTTTTTATTTCAATTAAAGGATTTCTCTCAGTGTCTCTGTTTTCTAACTATTTACTTTCAGGATTCTTAATGCGGGGGTCTCATAGAGACCTATACATCCCAATCCAGGGCTGATGTCAGTTATCAACTGACAGCTGAGGAAGACAGCGACGGCTGTGGAAACGCGTTGTGGCGTGATAGAGAGTTTGCGCCTTTATCTGTATAATAAATTAAGTTGGTATATCAAATTCCAATTGTCCCAGTCCTGTTCCTATCCCTCTAGCGCTCCATAACACCGCACTTTCTATTCCTATTCATCAACTGACTGCTGTATTAACCCCTTATATTACCCCAACTGCCACTGCACCAGGACAATTGGGAAGAGCCAGGTAAGTGGCAGATTTGCCACATCTAATGATTGCGCCAAATTTGAGGTGGCTGTTGCTGCTATTCTTAGACTGGGGAGGCTCAATAACTATGGGCTGCCCTAGGGTGAGAATACCATCACCCAGCCATGTGCTTTATCTTGGCGAGAATCAAAATTGGGTGAGAAACACTTTTTTTTTAATTATTTAAATAATCAAAAAACCTTTGTGGGTTGATAGTCGTCCTCAATAGATTTTAATAGATAATAAGAGGTAGCTATATATGAGCTGGGTTTCCAGCTCCTGAGGGTACCCACCTTTAGCTGATTTTTCTGTAATTTCCACATTATAGATATCTTGAGGGAACAAGGTCCATTATCATTCTCATCCATCACTATAATAGTTATTTCCAGGGGGTCGCTATACAGGACATCGTCTACATTCAGAGCCGACAGTTGGATCTTATACTTTGGTGCAAGTAAAGAAAAAATTACCAGGATATAACTTCCATCATAAGAATCCATTGCTACAAGATACTTATACAAGGGCGAGTACCGCTAGAGGGTTATCTCGGCAAACTGGCATTCCTACAGATGCAACATATCCATAGAGACATATGTCCTGTACAACACACCATATGTCGGATATAATGACCTCCGCACATATGCATAAATATATGTGTACACGAGATGGAGCTTAATGCGAAGATTAGAGGTCTCTTAATGAGACGTTGCAGAATGACTTAGTAAACGCTGCCTGGACAGACAGTCTGACAAAATGTAGGACACAAAAGCTGAAACTTGATGGCTGTAAAGTGAATGCAGTATTTGATGTGATCACCTGTGATTGTCGCTCCCGTCCAACTCATTGGTCACATAAATGTTACCAGACTCATCCACTGTGAACAGATCTGCGTCAAAGTTCCCCGAGAGGCCGTACTGCACCTCTGTACTATTCCAGAAAACCTGAAAGAGCCACATGACATTACTCAACAATAAAAAGTAAACAAAGTAAAAGGCCTTTAATCCGGGAACAGAAGACTGGACAAGGCTGGATCATTAGATACATGAATCACATAACTGTACAAGGCATGTGTCACGAATGCTATAGGCAAAAGAGCAATCAGGGCACCTGATCTACTCCTCAAGCTAGGGAGCCATGAGCTATCCCTACCTCGGGGGTAATACTTTTTTTTTGCCTTCCTCTGGATCAACATGTTAGGGTATGGGTTGAACTAGATGGACTTAAAGTCTTCTTTTATCCTTACAAAACTATGTTACTGATGGTGGGGAGGCCTCAGTCTCCACCCTAACCCTTTCCTGTACAGCCCTAACTGATTCCCACTCCCCCTCCACGCAGAGCTGGGAAGTAAAATAAACCCACAGATAAAGACAGACAGAGGAGAACCAAAACTCAAGCTCACAGCACACACACACACAGGGAGAATACATTATGTGATAAGTGAGAAAACAAGTACATGCAGGAGATAAAAATACAATAAGGATGTTTCCACTGTTTTCAAAAACCTGAAATACCGAGCATAGGACTGGAACTGGAGCAAAGCTGAAGCTATAAACGGCTTAGGAGACTGGGCTCCACGCTACTTAAAGGGTGGAGATGGCTGGGATAGGACAGAAGCAACTAAAAGCTCCAGCAACAAATTACCAGCCATCAGAAAGTTAACTTTTGCAAGACTGAAAGCAAGTGCACAGAAAACAGCCAACGCCCTAACTCTGAGAAGCACAAGGTTGTAGATCAGACTCCATAGTGTGAACAGAGCCAGAAGATGCCAGGACACCAAGTGAGCACAGAGCGAAACCGACCATGACAGGACTTCCCTTCCAGATAGACCAGTGAAATCACAGATTTTAGACATTTTGTGGAGGTTCCTGGAAGTTTTTTTGTCCTGCAAATGTTTGATGCCATCCAAGAATCCAAGTTTCTGTTTTATTAGTTGTTCGCTCAACAAGCCTTCCCTTCACATACACATTGTCACATATAGACTGCTATGCAGTCTCTGTTAACTGCACTGCAGTAGGTTACATGAGTTTATTTCTGTTTGTACTTTAAGGGTTAATATTTCAGTAGTAGCTGTATCTCTGCAGTATTGGCTGTCCATGGTGTTAGTTGGCTGTGGCTCTCCAGTACTAATTGGTAAATGAATCAACTGATGTGGTTGACCACTCCCCCAGCCTTTAAGTAGTCCCACGACCCATCACTTGATATCGCTGATAGAGTTCATTCTCTATTCTAACCGTGAGCTGTTTGGAAGCTGTGCAGTTCTTAGTACCTAAATTAGAGTTTCTGACAAATCAAACCACTTTGGGATATTCTTTTTTCATACAAAATTTTATTTAATTACAAAGTTTAAAGTTCCAAGCACACAATTTTTTAAACCATCCCCATAAAAACACCTTAGAGAAGTGCGGTCAGCACCATGGTGTTACATAAGAGACCAGTACATAAAGACCATGATAAGTCTATAAATTACATGTGTACTCACCAATACAATATTAAAACCCAACAAGGTATGGTTATATTGCATTTCATAAAAAGGAGACACTTAGGGTACCGTTAAATGTCGCAACATGGCATGCAATTTCTCTTGCAAATTACTGGTTGCAGTGAAATCATGGACACATTGCTCTATTTTGTTGACGTGTACAAATGGAACAATGTTCCATGATTTCACTGTGACCAGTAAGTTGCAAGTGAAATTGCATGCAATGTTGGGACATGTAACGGTACCTTTAAGTTCAAGTGTTCCATGCCACAAGGATTTATATCACAGTACACAAGTGGCACATCCTAATACAAGTGCAATACACCTTACTTAACAGGGACACCGTTACAATTTCACTGCAAGTACAAGTTCACTTACTGACCACACTGCCCAGCACCTCAATGTTTCGCTATCGCTTCATCGCAATACTGTGTGTACTGTGGTTGCTGATGGTAAGAACTTTAAACTTTGTAATTAAATAAATTTTGTATGATAAAGAACATACCAAAGTGTTTGGATTTGCCAGAAACTCTAGTTAGGTACTATGTTCAGAATTGAGAGAGGTTATGGTGTGAATTGAATATCAATATAATGGATCTTGGACTTCTTTTATTGGTTCATAGCTGTGCAGTTTTTGTTGGAGTCTTCCAGAAGCTTTAAACCTTGGAGCTAGTCATCTTGTGTGGGAGTTGCCGTTTGATATTCTGCTTCGTGGCTGGAGGTGAGGGGGTGTTAGCCCAGGCTGACTAGGAGCAGGGCAAGGGTGGCAGGCTCATCAGGCGAGGGAAATACAGTATGTCACACAGTCTTTAACGCTGAACGGTTTACTTGCAGTACTTCAGGCAAATTAGCAGATGTTACAGTCTGTCGGGTCTTACTGGCCTGGGTAATCTCCAGGGAACCGGGATGTTTCACTTAGGATCCTTGGTGGTGTGCCTGCGTTCCATGCCAGTCCCTCACTGCGCTCTCTTCTCCCTCCACCGTGCAGCGCCTCCCACGCAGAGCCTTGAGCCGGCTTCCACCGGTCTGTTGTGGGGACTCCCCTTTAGGTCCCCCTGACCCTAGTTCCTTTTCAGGATGCGCCGGGTCTTTGGCTGCGACTTCCTACAGAAGGTTGGGACCTGCGGTTTAACAGCTCGGGGATGAACACCCACACCTTGTCCAGAGACAATCCTCTGCCCGGGACCAGATCCGTCTGGTTGGTAGTCGTACCGGGTCCAGATTCGGGCGCACAACACCTGGTGCCCCTAGGGTCTCCCTCCTGCCACAACGACCTTCCTGTCGTCCTCACTCCTCACTCTGACTTCACTAACTGTCTCCTCCGACTGTTCTAACTGTCCTCCCACCCATACACTTTTCTACCCACCTAACTCCTCCCACAGGACTGGGTCTTCTATGAAGCGGGTCCACCCATGGTCCTCTATGCTAGGGTGTGTATGAATGAGTGTTGTGAGGATCCTTTATGCACTATCCCAATTCCTTTGGTCACAGGAATACTACATACTCTTATTTGGGTGCAGTACCCCTCCATGGTGTCCCGACCCGTGGGGCGCCACAAAGACACCAGTATAGCATCATATATGGGAGGAGTAATTGCATGTCTGATGAAGACCCCACTACATCATAATATACAGGAGGAGTACCTGCATATCTGATGAAGATACCAGTACAGTATCATATACGGGAGGAGTACCTGTATATCTGATGAAGACACCTAGTACAGTATCATATACGGGAGGAGTACCTGCATGTCTTATAAAGACACGAGTACAGTATCATATACAGAAGGAGTACCTGCATATCTGATGAAGACACCAGTACAGTATCATATACAGGAGGAGTACCTGCATGTCTTATGAAGACACCAGTACATCATTATATACAAGAGGAGTACCTGCATGCCTGATGAAGACACTAATAGAGCATCATACATGGGAGGAGATTCTGCATGTCTGATGAAGACACCAGTACACCATCATATACAGGAGCAGTACCTGCATGTCTGATGAAGACACCAGTACAGCATCATATACGGGCGGATTACCTGCATGTCTGATGAAGACACCAGTACAGTATCATATACAGGAGGAGTACCTGCATATCTGATGAAGACACCAGTACAGCACCATATACAGGAGCAGTACCTGCATGTCTGATGAAGACACCAGTACAGCACCACATACAGAAGGAGTACCTGCATGTCCGATGAAGACACCAGTACAGCACCATATACAGGAGGAGTACCTGCAAGTCTGATGAAAACACCAGTACAGCACCATATACAGGAGGAGTACCTACATGTCTGATGAAGACACCAGTACAGCACCATATACAGGAGGAGTACCTGCATGTCCGATGAAGACAAAGGTACAGTATCATATACAAGAGGAGTACCTGCATGCCTGAAGAAGACACCAGTACAGCACCATATACTAGATGAGTACCTGAATGTCTGATGAAAGCACCAGTACAGCATTATATACAGTAGGATATATCTATTTCCCCTATTTATTTTATGACATTTACTGTTATTTTAATAACATTTTAATTAAGCTTCTCAGATTATACATTCTGCTGCATCCCCCTCGCCTTCCCGCGGTGACCATCTCCTATCTGTCACTGCAGGGTTTAGCTTTTCTCTGATACTTCGTACTGATTGTTTTACATAGATGTCATTCTCTTTTTGTTTATTCCCGGTGTTTCTTCTACTTGCAGAATAACCCGCAATATGAGCGTCTCTATGGGGGGCTGTTACCAAACCTGGTTATGAATCTATCCTGGTTATTGTGCGAGGAGGCGCCGTGTTGTACTTGTTTCCACAGCCACGGTAATGTCTTGAGATGAACGTTATGATAGTCGGCGTCTCCAGTAAATGAGAATATCCTGAACTGAAGCAGATTTCATCGTTGTTATAGTAATGATCGACACAAACAACACTGAGTGTGTGGAAAGATGGCCTGCGGTATAGGGTGCTGTGGATACCGCGCTCACCTCCCACACTGCACGGCAGCCCCTAACAAGGACAGAGCAGACCTCAACTCTATAAATCACAATTCTGGACCCCTAAAACTGTCTATTGAACACCACAAATGTTTATTTTCCTGCTAATGGCTTTCCAGACCGCTCTTCTGCTCTCCCTCATGTATATGGCCTTATTAAATGGAGATGTGACAGCACCAGGGAATACCTGATGGGATGGTTACTATACTATTTACTTCTGCAAGAAAAGTTTATTTTTGAAGGATTTCCCTGACATATAAAGTTTACAGTAAGTGATACCTCGGATAATTCATCGAAAAGAATCGGCGAAAACCGAAGCAATGATTTCCATAGGAATCAATGTAAATGCAATTAATGCATTTTAGACACTCCAAACTATGCTTGACTTACTGACTTCACAGCCTTGCTTTTAACATCATACTTTACACCTACAGAATATTAAAAACGTGATCATTTTTCTTACTTGAGATATCAGATGTGGATAACTTCCCTTCAGATTCTCAGATATGAACACCGGACTTTGACTAAACCAAGTATTTTCCGCAATGACGATGTCCAGGCTCCCGGATGCTACGTACCCCTTGGGATCATCCCCCAGGTCTTTCACCTGAACGATAAGCCTGAAGTGGCTGTCATTAGCTTGTGATAGGTAAGTGACACCTGTGTAATAAAACGGTAAAACACTATGGATGAACCTGACAATGTATAGAACTGTCCAATCCACTCTTTTACTTTGTTCTTGTTTTTCCAACCATAGTCATACACAATAGACGGTTTATACATGATCTCCTCTATCTAATGCCATTTAATCAGTACACTCCTATACGGTCAGAGAGTAGCCGGCTTCATAAAGGGAGACGACTTTCATTAAGAAACCAACAATAGATACTTTTGCAGAATATATAGTTCACATGTTGGTTTTTATTACGTTTTACACAAACAAAGAAAACATTAACGGTAACAATCGGTTTTATCATGTCCTATATCTAGCCTGAGAGTCTGTCTCCATAGACAGATATTGGTATCAGATGTAAAACGTACAGAGCCTGCAGAACGTACAACATTTATATTCTAATATGACCTTTAGTCCTGTTTATCCTAATGTTCTTTTCATTGTCCTTTGTGTTGTTTAGGAAAAAAATTTAAATTTTGATCAAGGATTTTGTGACATCCGAAACGCGTGGATGATTAACTACTGAAATCTGGGCAATGCTGTTTATGAAAGAATGTTAATGAATTAAGAAGGAGAGCACATGTTTGTGAAGCCCTTTTTGAACCATTGTTCATGTAAAGACTAAAGTTCCTAGCTGCACGGGCTAGACAAACCCTGACCACAATACTAGGAGATGACAACTTGGACCTGGCTGCCTAAAAGGACATCAAGTGTTTATTATTCCTCTTTAGGAACTGGAGGGAGATGCAGAGCACTATAACTCTGAATAATGAAGGCATGCAGAGATAGAAGTGATACCAAAGTGAGAAAACATAAAACACAAATACAAAGAGTAGTGATGGGCGAATCCTAAATTACTCGGAATCGCTTGACTCTAGCGAGTCCGAGCCCAGGACTCGCTACTCGTTGCGAGTCTAGCGAGTCCAATGTTAATGAATGGGGAAGCGAGTAATAGCGAGTAGTGTGAGATTTACAAATCGCAGATGTGTCTCGGAAGCTTCAGCCTGAAGCAATCCTAGTTTTGTCATTTATTTGCATTGCTAGTTTACTTTGTAAGTAATCGCTGACTCGCACAGATAAGATCCTGTCTTCTCTGTGTTCTGGCTGCCCCAGCTCCAGGGTCCTAGAGCCCGCCTGCTGCCTGATGTAGCAGAGCTGAGATTGTTCTCAGTCTGCTCATTCCCTGTGTACAGACATGAATGTCTGTGCACAGAGATGATGTAGCAGAGCTGAGATTGTTCTCAGTCTGCTCATTCCCTGTGTACAGACATGAATGTCTGTGCACAGAGATGATGTAGCAGAGCTGAGATTGTTCTCAGTCTGCTTATTCCCTGTGCATAGACATCTATATTTATGCACAAGGGATGTAGCAGAGAGGACATCGCGTTTTGGACTGCGTCGAACGGAAGAGGATTTTTTTAATTAAAGATGGAGTCCCTAATGGCTTTTTTTTTTATTTCTAATAAAAAATTTTCCTTGTGTTGTGTTTTTTTTAAAACAATTTAATAGAAATTCATGGCGGTCATGTCTAATATTGGCGTGACCGCCATAAATTTCGGGCTTAGGGCCAGCTGATAATACAAAGCTGGCCCTAACCTCTTTATTACCCAGCATGCCACCGCCACCAGGGCCGCTGGAAGAGCGGGGTTCAGCGCCAGAGGATGGCGCTTCAATGAACGCGCCATCTTCTGGGGCGGCTGCGGGCTGCAATTTGCAGCGGGGGGTGCCCAGAAAGCTTGGGCATCCCTGCGCTGCGAATTCCAGCTCCCAGCTGCTTAGCTGTACCTGGCTAGACATAGAAATTGCGCGGAGCCCCACGCATTTTTTTTTAATTATTTCATGAAATTCTGAGATTCTGACTCTGAGACTCTGACTCTGAGACTCTGACTCTGAAATTCATGAAATAATTAAAAAAAAATGCGTGGGGCTCCGCACAATTTCTATGTCTAGCCAGGTACAGCTAAGCAGCTGGGGGCTGGAATCCGTTCATTGAAGCGCCATCCTCTGGCGCTGAACCCCGCTCTTCCAGCGGCCCTGGTAGCGGTGGCACGCTGGGTAATAAAGAGGTTAGGGCCAGCTTTGTATTATCAGCTGGCCCTAAGCCCGAAATTTATGGCGGTCACGCCAATATTAGACATGACCACCATGAATTTCTATTAAATTGTTTTAAAAAAAACACAACACAAGGAAAATTTTTTATTAGAAATAAAAAAAAAAGCCATTAGGGACTCCATCTTTAATTAAAAAAATCCTCTTCCGTCCGACGCAGTCCAAAACGCGATGTCCTCTCTGCTACATCCCCTGTGCATAAATATAGATGTCTATGCACAGGGAATAAGCAGACTGAGAACAATCTCAGCTCTGCTACATCATCTCTGTGCACAGACATTCATGTCTGTACACAGGGAATGAGCAGACTGAGAACAATCTCAGCTCTGCTACATCATCTCTGTGCACAGACATTCATGTCTGTACACAGGGAATGAGCAGACTGAGAACAATCTCAGCTCTGCTACATCATCTCTGTGCACGGACATTCATGTCTGTACACAGGGAATGAGCAGACTGAGAACAATCTCAGCACTGCTACATCATCTCTGTGCACAGACATTCATGTCTGTACACAGGGAATGAGCAGACTGAGAACAATCTCAGCACTGCTACATCATGTCTGTGAGCAGGCGGGCTCTAGGACCCTGGAGCTGCACAGAGAAGACAGCTGGACTCGGCTCGCAAAGAAACAGCAGTTATCTGCGAGTTTCCCTGCTATCACTGGCACAGTAGCCAGTGATTACTCGCGAGTCTAATGCAAACAATGGCAATCGTAGTTTTGTCAGCGTTTCTGACAAAACTAGGATTGATATTGATTTGCATTAGACTCGCGAGTAATCACTGGGAAACTCGCAGAGTACCGAGTCCTGCGAGTCCCTTACTACTCGCCGAGTAACGAGTCCTAGCGAGTAGATTCGCCCATCCCTAACAAAGAGGCAAAAGTAAAGAACTTACTGAAAGAAAGAAAAAATAGCCCCTTACTACCTAACTATTGGCAGGAGAAAGGAGTAGAATAGATAGATGTAACAGTAAAGATATAAAACCTAGCTGGTCTCTATCTAATTAAGAAGATTCCTTAACAATACGGCTGGAGCTCCAAACTGGATCCACTTAAGAATTTAGCCAGCAGAATAGACCAGCAAAGGAAAGGTATAAATAGCCGCACCCACAATTTGATAGGGCATACTAAATGAAAACAACTGATGATCAAAAAAGATTGAAACAAAGGTAAAAGATAATCAGCACTTGGACAGAGACTGAACCTGCTGTGGCTTAGCAGAGAAAGAAACCGGGTCACCAGATCAAATGCCAAGGCACAACAGTGACTGTCATATTCCTGTCTCTTAAGATTTTATTATATCCCTTTCCATCAAGCAAATCCTTCAATCTGCTCTGCTGCACGTAAGCTTTGCTGCACCTAAAGCGCTACGATTTAGTTTGTCTTATATATTATTTGCAAGTGCAGTGCTCTGGACAGTTGGGACTCTAATATTTAGTGGCACTGCACTGTGCTAAATTCGGGACTCTGTTACTCAAAGACTATTATGTTACCAGCCTTGCAGTGTATGAACAATTACCTACAGACTTTTCCCGTTAACAGCTTTGTTGTGTGAACTGACTACCTGGACTATTTCCACTGTGGGTCATGCCTAATTTTGGAACTTTTTCCTGAAGGGCTTAATTCTGCCCCACCCCCATGATTTGTCCAGTTCTTTTGTTTGCTGCACCATCACCTGAGCCTGTTTTTTCTGTGTGTGTGTTACTATAGACTTGAACTTTAACCTTGTCTCTGCCTTGTCTTGCCCTATGCTATCAAATTCCTAAAGGCATCCACGTAAAGTGTTACAACAATTTTCTCTTCTGTTATCATTGTCTGGGACCTTTTGAACTCACCAGGTTATGCAACATCATGTCATTATGAGGCGTGGCAAGAATTAGAGGCATCTCAGATAGAGATGAGCAAATCTGTTTGGCGCTTGAGTTTGGGTACTTGATAACTCCTTAGTGCTGGAGCGGGCAACGCTGTGCTCCAGTATGCTTTCAACCCGGCCCAGTGTGAGCTGCATGCAGTGGTTGATCTGCGGGAACTGGGGTTGAAATCCTAGTTTTCTACAGGATGGGCAAAATAAAAATAAAAAAAGTCCACCCTCCCATCCCTGAAAGTGTTTTGCTAATGGCTGGCTGTATGTGAGCGGCGAGCTGTCTAGCCAATTAGTAATTTCCAGTGACATTCAGGTCAATGTTCGGGACCTGAAGTTCGCTCATCTCTAATCCCGAACAGAAAATTAGTGTCAGGATTCTGGCTCTTCCAGGTTACCTTTTGTATCTCCTTGCCCTTATCCAAGATGATAAGTCTGCTACCTCATCCCATCCATGTGTTCCTGCTTTCCTGCTGATAAAAGCTCTATTCTGATTTCAAGGCTTTTCTTGAGTATTGTGCTTCTGCTCTGGCTCCTCTGGGCATCATCTGAGTTTGCTCCATTTCCAGTTATTCTGGGTCGGTTCTTCCATCTGCAGTCATCTACTCTGCTGGTCTCACCTATTCTCAGCTTGCCTTCCAACAACAGGCTGTGCACTGCTCAGTATAGGATTGTTCTCGCTTCCAGCTTCCTTCTGTGTTCTGCTGCACGTAAGCTCTGCAAACACTAAAGGCTCTGCTCCTGCGTTTTAGTTTGTTTGTCTATTATTTGCTCTGGACTGTTTTTGGGACTTTAGTATTAGCTGCACCACACTGAGTCAAAGTCAGGAACTGTGTTTGCTCAGAGACTATTGTATTACTGGCCTCGTAGTTTGTACAAGTACTTACTGACTGTCTTCTGTTACAGGCTTATTGTGTGTACTCTTTATCTGAAGTATTTCTGCTGTTGGCCTTACTGGGTTTCAGACCTATTTTCTGAAAAATTCTTATTTTCCCTGGTCCCTGTTTGCTGGACCCGCACCAGAACCTGTTTGTTTGCACATTTGTTAGATATAGACTTGAACTTAAACCTTGTCTCTGTCTTGTCTTGCCCTACGCTATGAGATTCCAGAAAATACCCACACAAGTGTTACAATTGGAGGATTGAACTGGATGTCTGACCAGGGCAGCTCAAATCTAATAGCTGTTTTCTAAAATCCACCCTAAAGTCTGAACATTGGAGGAGGATGGAGTGGGTTCATTTTGATTGTCACCATTTATTGCCCTCTCGGGGTCGCAGATGAGAGTAGACAAAGTAAGACTTGTGTAGGCATTTTGGGGTCCATCAACATCGCCCCATTCAACCTATTGCATTATAACTCCAAAGACCAGGACATAAAATATTGATCTTACATAAACACACGAGATTACAGCACGTTGATGAGTTACAATAAGATCAGACCATTAGCTATCGCTCGTCTGTGCTGTGAAACGCTTGTCCTTGGCATCCTGAATACATAGGCTTTGTGGGAAATGAGTGTATTGTACAATCAGAATGAATTCATCACATGTCATAGGCGCAGTGGAAGGCAATTAATGGAGCCTTGTGTTCTGAATGGATCAAAATGCTGAGATTTGTTCTTTTTTCAAGAGCAGTACGTTTATTCATGTCAAAATGGGAATACGGAAAAATAAATGAGCTCCATTAATCTATCAGTTCACATACATCTCTGTGCCGCTTTCTGCACATAATTATCAGCAGACAAAGTTTTCTACTTATTTCAGCATTTACCTAAAATACTGTAAATGATTAATATTTTTAGATGAGGGTTTTGAGTGAAGAATATGTGTCATGTGAGCAGGGGACATTTATTATTGCAATTACGCCTGAAACGTGCATGAAAAGGTTGCACATTATGGTCCTGGTATCCTCTTGCAACATTTTACATTTTCTCTGCACTATTTTATATTTTGGGGGGAGTGTCTCCTATGTGAACAAGGTGATGGGCAGTGCTACAAAGTACAATATCAGAAAGTATTGTTACACCAGGAGCTGCGGGGCCGACGTCTTCTGAGCTGAGAGGTCAGTGCCCAGCACACAGTCCAGGGTGCACCACTTGCTCTATCTTGGCTGCGGGGCCGGTCTCCACTGAGCAGGGAGACTGGCACCCAGCACGCAGCCTCCAGCGGTCTGCTTCATCCTCCATGCAGCCCCCCCAGCTTGGTATCTCACCTAGCCAGCGGTCCAGTGCCGTCCTCCTACTCTCCTTCCACCTCCTTCTGCCCCCGGGGCTTGCGTCCTGTCTACAGAGCTGTTGGTTAAAATTTTAAGAGCCGGGTTACACCTATTCCTATTTTCGCCCTCTAGCCTTCCAGTGGAAGGCTACATCTATTTAAAGCACCTTCCCCTTCTGAGTGACACCTGAGCAACACCGCTTGTCCCTAGTTTGTGTTGCTTTCTCTCAGATCCCTGTCTCAATCACTGCCTTTGCATTCATCTTTGCAATTCTCATTGCTTACATATCTTGTCTCGTCCTAGAGCCTGCCACGTGTGCTTGTGGGTCATTTCGCCAGTACGCCAACTGTCCATCCGGCAGTGCTTCAGCCTCGTTGCCACGCAACCCATCATACCTGCACTAGTCTGTCCAGAGGTCTCAGAGGTTACTTAGCCCACTGTGTCTAATCCATCGGCCCGAGTGCCCCGTCTCAACCTCCGGCATCTCGTCTTCTGGACCATCTCCCAGTTGCCTCAGTGCCCTGAGTTCTGTGCATGCTCCTCATAGGTTGTGGTCCATCCGTGCGTATACTGTACTGGCAAGATCTTTCATTAAAGTCTCTTGCTTAATCACAACCGGCATCTCCAGCCTGTTCCTATCACGGATCAGCCTCCACTTTGGTGGTCCGGTGGATCCACAACACTACTCCCACACCTCCAAGTGCCTAACAGTAGTGTTTATTATAGTGCAAATCTACGCTAGCCATGTGTATTTCTGAGAGCCGTACAAAGCAGGGGCAGACATATCATTGGAGCCCAAGGGGGCTCATTTCTACCTCCAATGCAGGTATAATTGTACAATGTGATGAGCTCTTGGGTGGGCAAAGGGCCCATATATTGCTCTTGCACAGGGGCCCTTTTCGGTCTGTGGTATGAAGGATTTAGGAAAAACTATGTATGTGCACACCTAGCCTTTTTTGTGCATTTTATGATGTGTTTTTGATCAAATTTGCAAGTGGAAATGCATGCCAGCAAATTCAGCATGCCGGAAAAACCTTCAGGTTTTTTTCCTTGCATATTAAGTGTCCATTATTTCTGCGTATTTCTCAGATTATATGAGAGAAACACATGGGAAAAATGCACCAAACACACATTAAAGAAATGCATGAAAAATGCTAAAAACGTGTTTTTTCTGCATCTCCTGCTAGGAGATGCAGATTTGGTGCAGAAATGATATGCAAGATGGGCACAAAGCCTAGCAGGCAAATCTTAGGGGAATAAAATAAGAGCAGGAGTGGACAATGTGGTCATGTGCAGTGAGGAACAAAACATTTATCCATCGTTTTTAGTAAACTTGCAAAAATTTATGTTCTGTTATGCTCTGTTGTGTTTTGCCGTGCTTTGGAGTCAGAGTCATGGAGTTGGAGCCGGTGTCCATTTTGGTGAAGTCGGTGTCGAATTCAGGAAAGTGAAGAGTCGGATGTTTGGCTTACTGACTTCCCAGTTCTGGTTGTGGAGTCAGAGTCGGTGTCCATTTTGGTGGAGTCGGATACAGGGAAATTGAGGAGTCAGAGTCAGAGTCAGATGTTTGGCTTACTGACTGCATAGCCATGGTATTTTGCCCCAGTTGCAGGTTTAAACTATGCCCTTTCTAGAAAATGCCAGTGTGGGAAAAAGATATAAAGATAAAAAAGGACACACAGA
This sequence comes from Allobates femoralis, assembly GCA_033576535.1. NCBI lineage: Eukaryota > Metazoa > Chordata > Amphibia > Anura > Aromobatidae > Allobates > Allobates femoralis. The sequence continues at coordinate 127,327,411 of JARQOC010000010.1, forward strand.
TATGCAAAACAGTTATAAAGTAATATTGGAAAAATACAGAAATAATGAACTTCCAATCTAGTGTTATTCTGTTTCTGGGGGGACGAGAAATGAAATATGGATCACATCAATATGTTTTCGCTTTGGCTCAGATTTCCAGGACAGCCTTTATTTTTACTATTCTAATCTCAAGCCTGTGACTGGACCATGGCCAATTTAGTAATGAATACAAAACATTTTAAATGCCTTGTTTTGAAAGCACTCCGATTCCTATTGTAACTAGGGAATTGCAGATTGCCACTAGGCACCATTTGGCTCCAGTCTTTGAAGCTTGCATGAGTGTAACAAATTTTCCCTCTGTGTTCTCCTGGAGACCCCCCTCTGTTTTCAGTTCCTGCAAGCAGGATAAGGAGAGGTTACATCTCATTGTGTAGAGATACAGCCTTTAAACAAATGTTAATTTACTGATGTTGTCATATATTCCCCTACAAATACATACATTTTCCCCACATAGCTCATATCATTTTCTGTCCACGCGACCTGTGTTGTGTCAAAAATCGCTGTCTATCTCCAACCTTAAAGCCGCCCCATTCTGTGCCCATTTTCGCTTTATCCCAATCTAGGTCTTACCTTCCTCTGTTAAGGACACTGCTCCAGACCTGGGCTCCGTCTGAAAAATATTCTGGTCCACTGCTCAGAATTGCGTAACGTAAATCTGCGTTCTCCGAGGTCGGATCATCGGCATCTGTAGCTCGAAGGTGCATGAAAGCAACACCTGCAAAGAATAATGAAGATTCACAGGATGGCAGCTTCGTCATAATATAATACTGAGGCAGGTTGTGGTATGGTACAAATCAGTTTTAGCACACATAGTGCGCTATCTCTGTGTCACGCTGTACTAAGTGGGTGTCCGGCTACCGTGTGTGAAAGTGGAGTACAGACCAACAGCATCTGGCACACTAAAAAGTAAGTAAACATCAGGGGGAGGGAAGCAGTACAACAGGGGGGCCCTGCTCACAGGGAATGGGCAAGAGGTGACCTCCTGCACTCACCTGCAGCTCTGCCCTGATCTCCCTACCATTCCTATACGGGTTCTTTCAACCTATCGCCGAGCGAATTTAGTCCTCGCTGCTCATGTTAACCTCAAAAGGAAAATGGCCAGTGGGAGCACTAGTCCCAACAACTTGAATAATAACACAAGAGGGGAAGGAGAGACTGACTGGAGGACAACAAAAAGTCATGCCTGCTGCCACACTCCTAAGCAGCAGATGGCTTGGAAAGGTCTGGATCTCAAGAGAACTTCTATCACCTCAGGAAGCCAGGCCAGTAATGAAGTTCAATCACCAGTAAAAGGATGCTGGAACCATATGACTATATAAAGGGGATGGGAGTGATCACAAAGTAGCCACACCTGGACAAAGAACTAGCTAGCTTGCTAGCAACAGAAACTGGCATAAAGTACTAAGCGGTCAAAATGAAGGAAACACATTTAATGTGAAGTCTCAATACAGGAGTGAGACAAAGGTCCCAAAACTGTCACAAGTCTCCAAAGTAAGAGAGACCATCATGACACTCTACCCAGCGCTGGCCTTCCAGATTAGCAGGCTATAATGGTCCTATCTCTGTGGCCTAACATTTCAGCGTAGGGTGTGGAAGCTTTGTACTGACATCTAAAAGCAGATCGGCGCGGCACGTCCAGGGAGGACGTGCAATTATCAGTCACATGCTCTCTGTATTTTCATTCCTTGTTCCCATCTTCAGAATGTCATCTCTAAAGGGTCAGTTAATCCCACCGTGAAGCCTCAAGATCACACATCGGCACATTATCCAGGCAAAGAGGCCTCTACAGTGCACAGGCCCATTGTGTCCTGACAGCATACGAAATACTGGCAGCCAGGCCAAGTAATGTACTGAACAATCCATGGACACATCCCCAGCCATACAGAACGACCCTACATGCTTTCATCTTGGGTAAAAGGTTAAAGCCGATGACTGTGTCCCATATACCGAATATTTTACTTTAAATTACTATTACTAATATTCCTATTTCTGATTACTGTTATATATTAATATTACTTATTTAATTAATTACTTATTAATATTAATTAATTATATAGATATATTACTATAATATATTACTAATATTTGACTCTACTTTAGCTAATGAGGGTTCCAGTTATCTAAACATATTAAAAATTGGTTTTACAGTTTATATAAACAAGGCAAAAAAATCTTGCATTATATATTACCTGCTCTGCTCCCCCGGCTGACAATCCCGTTCAAAGTGCTGATGTCCAAAATGGGTATGTTGTCATTTTCATCTGTCACCTTAATATATACAGTAACAGTCCTGTGTTCTCTGACAACCTGTATAAAAAAAATGCAAATACTATAATACTGCCCCTATGTACAGGAATATTACTACTATAATACTGCTCCTATGTACAAGAATAGAACTACTATAATACTGCCCCTATGTACAAGAATATAACTACTATAATACTGCCCCCTATATACAAGAATATAACTACTATAATACTGCCCCCTATATACAAGATATAACTACTATAATACTGCTCCTATGTACAGGAATATTACTACTATAATACTGCTCCTATGTACAGGAATATTACTACTATAATACTGCCCCTAATGTACAAGAATATAACTACTATAATACTGCTCCTATATACAAGAATATAACTACTATAATACTGCTCCTATGTACAAGAATATAACTACTATAATACTGCCCTATTACAAGAATAAAACTACTATAATACTGCCCTATGTAACAAGAATATAACTACTATAATACAGCTCCCTATGTACAAGAATATAACTACTATAATACTGCTCCCATGTACAAGAATATAACTACTATAATAACTGCTCCTATATACAAGAATATAACTACTATAATACTGCTCCTATGTACAAGAATATAACTACTATAATACTGCTCCTATTACAAGAATATAACTACTATAATACTGCTCCTATGTACAAGAATATAACTATAATACTGCCCTATGTACAGAATATAATACTATAATACTGCTCCTATGTACAAGAATATAAACTACTATAATACTGCTCCAATGTACAAGAATATAACTACTATAATACTGCTCCTATATACAGAATATACTACTATAATACTGCCCTATATACAAGAATATAACTACTATAATACTGCTCCTATGTACAAGAATATAACTACTATAATACTGCTCCTATGTACAAGAATATAACTACTATAATACTGCCCTATGTACAAGAATATAACTACTATAATACTGCTCCTATGTACAAGATATATAACTACTAAATACTGCCCTATGTACAAGAATATAACTACTATAATACTGCCCTATGTACAAGAATATAACTACTATAATACTGCTCCTATGTACAAGAATATAACTACTATAATACTGCCCTATGTACAAGAATATAACTACTATAATACTGCCTACAAGTATTATACAAGATAAGATATAACTACTATAATACTGCTCCTATGTACAAGAATATAACTACTATAATACTGCACCTATCTACAAGAATATAACTACTAAATACTGCCACCTATGTAACAAGAATATAACTACTATAATACTGCTCCTATGTACAAGAATATAACTCACTATAATACTGCACCTATGCTACAAGAATATAACTACTAAATACTGCCACTATGTAACAAGAATATAACTACTATAATACTGCTCCTATGTACAAGATAATATAACTACTAAATATATACTAATGCTCCTATGTACAAGAATATAACTATATAATACTGCCCTATGTACAGAATAATATAAAATCCTATACAAAAATAACATTATACTGCCCATGTACAAGAAATAATAACTACTGCTAATAACATACCTACTATAATACTCAATGACATAATAACTACTATAATACTGCCCTATGTACAAGAATATAACTACTATAATACTGCTCCTATATACAAGAATATAACTACTATAATACTGCTCCTATGTACAAGAATATAACTACTATAATACTGCACCTATTACAAGAATAAAACTACTATAATACTGCCACTATGTATACAAAGAATATAACTAACTATAATATACATGCTCCTATGTACAAGAATATAACTACTATAATACTGCTCCTATGTACAAGAATATAACTACTATAAAACTACTCCTATATACAAGAATTAACTACTATAATAACTGCTCCTATGTACAAGAATATAACTACTATAATACTGCTCCTATATACAAGAATATAACTACTATAATACTGCTCCTATGTACAAGAATATAACTACTATAATACTGCACCTATGTACAAGAATATAACTACTATAATACTGCCCTATGTACAAGAATATAACTACTATAATACTGCCCCTATGTACAAGAATATAACTACTATAATACTGCTCCTATGTACAAGAATATAACTACTATAATACTGCCCCTATGTACAAGAATATAACTACTATAATACTGCTCCTATGTACAAGAATATAACTACTATAATACTGCCTCCTATGTACAAGAATATAACTACTATAATACTGCCCTATGTACAAGAATATAAACTACTATAATACTGCTCCTATGTACAAGAATATAACTACTATAATACTGCCCCTATGTACAAGATAATATATATACTACAATATATAATATCTGCCCTATGTACAAGAATATAACTACTATAATACTGCCCTATGTACAAGAATATAACTACTATAATACTGCCCCTATGTACAAGAATATAACTACTATAATACTGCTCCTATGTACAAGAATATAACTACTATAATACTGCCCTATGTACAAGAATATAACTACTATAATACTGCCCTATGTAACAAGAATATACTACTATAATACTGCTCCCTATGTACAAGAATATAACTACTATAATACTGCTCCTATGTACAAGAATATAACTACTATAATACTGCCCTATGTACAAGAATATAACTACTATAATACTGCTCCTATGTACAAGAATATAACTACTATAATACTGCCCTATGTACAAGAATATAACTACTATAATACTGCTCCTATGTACAAGAATATAACTACTATAATACTGCTCCTATGTACAAGAATATAACTACTATAATACTGCTCCTATGTACAAGAATATAACTACTATAATACTGCTCCCTATGTACAAGAATATAACTACTATAATACTGCTCCTATGTACAAGAATATAACTACTATAATACTGCTCCCTATGTACAAGAATATAACTACTATAATACTGCCTCCTATGTACAAGAATATAACTACTATAATAACTGCCCTATGATACAAGAATATAACTACTATAATACTGCTCCTATGTACAAGAATATAACTACTATAATAACTGCCTCCTATGTACAAGATAATATATAATACTATCTACAAAATAAATACTAAATACTGCCCTATGTACAAGAATATAACTACTATAATACTGCCCTATGTACAAGAATATAACTACTATAATACTGCTCCTATGTACAAAATATACTATATAATGCCCCTATGTACAAGAATATAACTACTATAATACTGCTCCCTATGTACAAGAATATTAACTACTATAATACTGCCCCTATGTACAAGAATATAACTACTATAATACTGCTCTATGTACAAGAATATAACTACTATAATACTGCTCCTATATACAAAATATACTACTATAATACTGCTCCTATGTACAAGAATATAACTACTATAATACTGCTCCTATGTACAATAATATAACTACTATAATACTGCCCCTATGTACAAGAATATAACTACTATAATACTGCCCCTATGTACAAGTAATATAACTACTATAATACTGCCCCTTAAGAATATACTATCTATAGAAATATAACTACTATAATACTGCTCCTATGTACAAGAATATAACTACTATAATACTGCCTCCTATGTACAAGAATATAACTACTATAATACTGCCCTATGTACAAGAATATAACTACTATAATACTGCCCCTATGTACAGAATATAACTACTATAATACTGCCCTATGTACAAGAATATAACTACTATAATACTGCCCCTATGTACAAGAATATACTACTATAATAGCCTATAATACTAGATACTACTATAATATGCCTATACAAGAATATAACTACTATAATACTGCTCCTATGTACAAGAATATAACTACTATAATACTGCCCCTATGTGCAAGAATATAACTACTATAATACTGCTGCTATGTACAAGAATATAACTACTATAATAATGCCCCTATGTACAAGAATATAACTACTATAATACTGCCCCTATATACAAGAATATAACTACTATAATACTGCTCCTATGAACAAGAATACACCGTAACTACTATAATCATGTCTTCATTATTTTACAGTTGTGGCCAAAAGTATTGACACCCCTGCAATTCTGTCAGATAATACTCAGTTTCTTCCTGAAAATGATTGCAATCACAAATTCTTTGGTATTATTATCTTCATTTAATTTGTCTTCAATGAATAAACACAAAAAAGAATTGTCCTAAAGCCAAATTGGATCTAATTCCACACCAAACATAAAAAAGGGGGTGGACAAAAGTATTGGCACTGTTAGAAAAATCATGTGATGCTTCTCTAATTTGTGTAATTAACAGCACCTGTAACTTACCTGTGGCACCTAACAGGTGTTGGCAATAACTAAATCACACTTGCAGCCAGCTGACATGGATTAAAGTTGACTCAACCTCTGTCCTGTGTCCTTGTGTGTACCACATTGAGCATGGAGAAAAGAAAGAAGACCAAAGAACTGTCTGAGGACTTGAGAAACCAAATTGTGAGGAAGCATGAGCAATCTCAAGGCTACAAGTCCATCTCCAAAGACCTGAATGTTCCTGTGCTACCGTGCGCAGTGTCATCAAGAAGTTTAAAGCCCATGGCACTGTGGCTAACCTCCCTAGATGTGGATGGAAAAGAAAAATTGACGAGAGATTTCAACACAAGATTGTGCGGATGGTGGATAAAGAACCTCGACTAACATCCAAACAAGTTCAAGCTGCGCTGCAGTCCGAGGGTACAACAGTGTCAACCCGTACTATCTGTCGGTGTCTGAATGAAAAGGGACTGTATGGTAGGAGACCCAGGAAGACCCCACTTCTTACCCAGAGACATAAAAAAGCCAGGCTGGAGTTTGCCAAAACTTACCTGAGAAAGCCTAAAACGTTTTGGAAGAATGTTCTCTCTTTTTGGGCAAAGGCATCAACATAGAGTTTACAGGAGAAAAAGAGGCATTCAAAGAAAAGAACACGGTCCCTACAGTCAAACATGGCGGAGGTTCCCTGATGTTTTGGGTTGCTTTGCTGCCTCTGGCACTGGACTGCTTGACCGTGTGCATGGCATTATGTAAATCTGAAGACTACCAACAAATTTTACAGCATAATGTAGGGCCCGTGTGAGAAAGCTGGGTCTCCCTCAGAGGTCATGGGTCTTCCAGCAGGACAATGACCCAAAACACACTTCAAAAAGCACTAGAAAATGGTTTGAGAGAAAGCACTGGAGACTTCTAAGGTGGCCAGCAATGAGTCCAGACCTGAATCCCATAGAACACCTGTGGAGAGATCTAAAAATGGCAGTTTGGAGAAGGCACCCTTCAAATATCAGGACCTGGAGCAGTTTGCCAAAGAAGAATGGTGTAAAATTCCAGCAGAGCATTGTAAGTAACTCATTGATGGTTACCGGAAGCGGTTGATCGTAGTTATTTTGTCTAAAGGTTGTGCAACCAAGTATTAGGCTGAGGGTGCCAATACTTTTGTCTGGCCCATTTTTGGAGTTTTGTCTGAAATGATCAATGTTTTGCTTTTTGCTTCATTCTCTTTTGTGTTTTTTTCATGAAGACAAATTAAATGAAGATAATAATACCAAAGAATTTGTGATTGCAATCATTTTCAGGAAGAAACTGAGTATTATCTGACAGAATTGCAGGGGTGTCAATACTTTTGGCCACAACTGTATAGGAAATGTGACATTATTCTTGTTCTTTCCCTGTGTAGATAGCAGCTGTGTATTTATCTGTAGTTGTCACATACTGGCAGCTCGGTGATGGACATGTGTATATATATAAATATATATCTTGGCTTTGTTACCGTCACAGATACGAGTCCCTGTTTTCCCGATCGAAGGGCTTTAGAGCACATAAAAATCCAGAGTCTGGATCCAGCTCAAACATTCCCTCCTCGTCTCCAGCCAGCGCCGCACTATCCCGGCCATCTGCTCCCAGCTCTATCTAAAAGGGAATTTACTGTAAGGTTAATTGAGAGAATATATTTGGCAAAGATCAGAGAAGATCACAGAGTAAGAATACAGCGTGTTCCCGAGTGTGCGGCATTAACACATATTAAGTCACAATGGTTCCAAGTAGACAACAGAGGGCGATTCTATGCCCAACCAGAGGAACAATCAGATGTTGCACAATCAGGTTTATGAATAAACATTTGGAATGTCACAATGTCACAATGTCAGGCTATGTGCACACTGGGCCTTAGTGCTCTGCTTTTGCTGATCCGTTTTTGGTGCAGTTTCTGGATCCTCTTTTTTGCAAAAAACATCACAATCGCATCATCCATTTGTGTTGCTTTTTTGCTACTTTTTTATGTGCTGCAAAAACGCATTGTCACGATGGTCGCTCTTACTTTGGAGACTTGTGATTGGTTTGGGACCTCTGTCTCTTTTCTGTATTGAGACTTAATATTAAATGTGTTTCTTTAATTTGGCAGTGTCAGAGTTAATGCCTTTTTCTGTTGCTAGCAAGCTAGCTAGTTTTCTTTCCAGGTGTGGCTACTTTTTGATCGCTCCCATCTCCTTTATAGGGTCACATGATCCTTGCTGGTGATTGAACTCATTCCTGGCCTGGATACCTGAAGTGAAAGTGCTACTCTGGAAAGCTGATCTTGCCAAGCCGCCTGCTGCCTTGGATTGTGGAAGGAGGCATGAAGTTGCCTGTGCTGTTTCCCTATCTAAAAAACGAGAATGCGCATAGGGTCTTATCCTAATTAAGACATAAATCTCATACAGTCATTAGAACTGCTCACCTGATTCGGTTGTGTAGCCCACAACCAGCTTGATCGCTCAAACACAGCAGCTGCAGCAGGGACCGCACTTCCACAGCGTGGGGGTGAAACTCTATCAGGACCAAGTGTCTTTCGATCCGCGCCGCTGCTCCAATAAAGTATCAAAAACACCGGAATGTTTTGAACCAAGTAATCCTTTGCTTTATTTTCCGACGCGTTTCGAAGCTAATACCCAGCTCCTTCCTCAGGGAATGACCTGAGGAAGGAGCTGGGTATTAGCTCCGAAAAAGTGTGCTGTTTCCCTGTCTGTCTCCCCTTCCCATCTTGTCTTGTTTATTGCAGTGTTTGGGACTAGTGCTCCCGCCAGCCATCTCCGTATTGAGGGTTTACATCAGGGCCAGCAAGGGACAAGGTATCCTGCTCGGCGACGGGGTGAGAGAACAGTAGGGAGTTCAGGACATAGTAGTAGATGAGCGCAGGAGGTGTCCTTTCCCCCGTTCCCTACGAGCAGGGCCCCCTGTTGTACTTGTCCCCCCAGTGGTTTCCCAGTCTGTTATTGTGGCTAGTGTGTTGGACATCGTTAGTCCATGTATCACTGTAATTCGCAGGGTCCAAACGCTCCCATGTCACCCTAGCTATTCTACAGGGGGAACACAGGACAGACTCACAGACACACAAAGTTAGGCTGGTTTCACACTACCGGTTTTTGAATCCAGGGTAATGTAGGTAAAACCTGCATCCCCCAGGATTTCCCAGCAATTGTAAAACCTGTTGCAACTGGATGCACCCGCACCAGTATTATCACTGATCCCGTTGCATCACGTTGCGATCGTTCTTTTGCTTGATCTGGTGGAAAATGACATGCCACTTGTGGTGTGTCATTTCAAACTGAGTTCTGGGCATGCTCAGTTACAAAACCTGGATCCAGCATCCGGATTCTGCTGGATCCAGGTTCCATAGAGCACCATTAAAATTAACCCGCGTTGCCCAAGATACGGGTGTCCACTATTTTGAAACAGTCACCAAAATGCTACAAACTGCCTATTTGGTTTCAGTGTAAATAGCGTGGACATCCAGATCAGGGTGAACTGGATTCACCCACAAGTTGTTGAAAGTCAATAGGGCCAAAAATGGATGCGGGTTCACCCAGTTTCAGCTGCATTCACACAGATACCAAAAACCAGCAGTGTGAAACCAGCCTAAAACGCTTCATTACAAAATATATTCATAGGATAATTGATAAATAAGTAGCCTGTAGTTATGTTGTTCAAGCACAAGGGGTCACGAGGTTCGGCAGCCGGTCGATGACCTGCACACAAGTAGTATCTGTCATGCGACCCTATGCTGTGTGATCGACTTCCTTCTCCAAAGCCACAACAAGTTCAGTCTCTGTCCAACTACTGATTATCTTTTACTTATGTTTCATCATTTTCGGTCAGCAGATGTTTCCATTTATCATTTAGTCTGTCCAATCACATTGTGAGTTCTGCTATTTATACCTTCCCCTGCTGGTCTTCACTGCTGGCTATATTTCAAAGTGGATCCTGCTTGAGTTCAAAGCACCTAGTCAGATAGCGACCAGCTAGGTTTATTATCTTTGCTGTTAAGTCTGTCTATCCTCCATTCTAAGCCAAGAGTGGGGTTATAGGAGGCTCTCCTTCTTTGCAGCGCTACTTTACTTTTTCCACTTTGTATCTGTGTTTTATGTTTTGTCTTTTTAAATAATTTGTATTAAGATTTTTAAACATAATAGAGGATAAAGCAAAGACAGTGAAATTGCAAGTTTCCAAAGTTGTATACAATCTCACTTGTCAAGTATTAGGCCAATATCTTATACCACATATAGGAGAGGGGAAAAGAAGAGAAATGGAGGAAAGGGAATAGAGTGATTAAGAGAGGAATAGTAACTCTCATTCTTTATATATTGCCAATTATGCACAACTGAGAATATCATTTTATTATAGTATATGTTATACAGCTGGTGTGACCCACAAGGCCTGTTTTATATTTTCTCACTTAGGATCTCTTCTGTCTCTGCCCACCTTCCTTATTCAGGGTTGTATTGCTCTGCACCTCTCCTAAGGAAGTACAAGGAATGCTTAGTGACCTATTAGGCAGCCAGGTGTCATGGGGCGGCTATAACGGACAAGGGATAAGGCAGCAGGATGGCAGTGAAGGGCAAGGGTAATCAGGGAATTAGTCTTCCCCTTAGACTGGGGTCCATGACTGACCCTGTTCCCTGAAATACCTATGAAGGTGAGGATGTCTTAGCCGCCACCCTTGCACTGCTCCTGACTATCCCTAGGCTAACACCTCTTCACCTCCACCCACTGACTGGCAAGAACAGCAACTCCCACAAAATAAGGAAATCTCCAGGCAAAAAAAACAGCAGGAAGGCTTCAGCACGAACTGCACTAACATCCTCACAGCTCACGGTCTTTGCAGAGAATAAACTCTATCAGCGACACCCGGTGATGGGTCATGAGACTACTTTTAAAGGCTGTGGGAGTGGTCAACCACATTAGCTGATTCATTCAGCAGCTACAACTAGTACTGCAGAACCACAGAAGTTAACTCTTCATAGACTATAGGAAATTAACTCCATTTAACTACTGCAGAGCAAATCACAGAGACGTTAGAGCAGTTTACACATGACACAGTGTAATTCACAGGGACTGAAGAGCAGTTTACACTTGACACCACATCCGAGTTGTCATCATCTTCTAGTTTTGTGGTTGGGTACTCCAGCTCACACAAGTACTGTGCAGCTAGGAACTTTAGTCTGTACAGGAACCTGTTGAGTCAAGTGCAGTAGTTTTGACATACACCCTATTTTCCGGTGAGAGTTACCACATGTGCATAACACTATCTAGCAAAGTGAGGAGTGAATTGCTGGAAGATACGATGGCTTTAAGATCGTATGCACTCCTCAGTTCCAATATGAACTTTGGGCGATATATTGACGATCTCCATGCCCTGGGTCAGGATTGCATCTAGTAGAGTAGTGTACAGTAGATTATACAGATTTAGGTGTAATACCCCCTTTAAATTACTGACACACTTGCTTTGTTGAATAACACATGAAAAACAGAAAAAAGAAAAGGGGGCACTCCTGGGTGATACCCAGTGGTCCAGTGGTGGGGTAAACTGACCAGGTTGTGCACCCTTGAAGAACCACGGAGAGACCCAGTTATTTCATCTATCCACCGAACAGATGAATCCACACTGAGATGGCGGAGACCGGAGGATCACGTGATCTGGATGATGCCACCACAGGTCCTTGCATTTTAGTTATTTCAGGTCCTGCTGTCGTACCCTCAGAGAGGGATGGAAACACCGAGAAAAGAATACTGCGGTCTATTGGGGTGTGGAGTTGCAGGAGGGAGAGGGGGACGAGGAATTAATGTAACAAATCTTTTTCATCAGTGGTTGAATGACAACACGTTTCAGCTGAAACGCAATCTTGTTTAACCACTAGTAAAAAAAAGTTTGCTACTTTAACTCCTCGTCCCCTTCTCCCTCGTGTAACTCCACGCCCCAATAGACAACAGTATTCTTTCCTCGGTTGTTGAATAAAACAGACCCTTTGCTCCTGTGCTGTTGCTGTTCACAGATGGGAAAGTTACAGCTTTTGTTCATTATGCCGAACTCCCAGGCACATGGCGGGCAGCCTTGGCTCCAAGGTGAAACTCACCAGCTTGCTACTCTCTGCATTGTGATCACCATAATAAGATCAGCAGCATCTATGCGGATGTCGCCGGATCACACGTGCCACTCATTTTTGCTTTCACAATTTGTTTTTTATTAAATGGTTCTGAAAAAGGTCAGGTTGCTCTGTTGGCCATGTCCTGTGCTGAATCACTCCGCCATTCCTTAATGATGTTGTCTGCCACAAAGAACTTGTGACCCCTCCGCAATTAATCAGCTACTGGTGGAGGGTGATGACTCATGTGACGCTTGATCCATAGAAATAACAAAAAGGTGGAAAGTATCATTCCTCTCATCGAGGTGAACAAATCAATCTGACTATATTCTACATTTATCCATTATCAATCTGCCCACTATCAGAAGACAAAGTGGGACTTGATATGGTAATACAAGGGCTAGGGCTTCACGGTGGGGTCTGACTTTTGCAACCTATTATGGGCTCACCTGGCGAGGTAGACTTCCTAACCCGTGCGGCAAGGTGTGCGGCACGAACAGAGTTGTTGCTGCAACTGGGCTGGACTAACCCGACATCAAGAGAAACAGTGTGGACTCGTAGAAATGGATACGCAGAATTTCATAAGGATCAGTAGATCTATAAAGCCATGTTCACACTGTGCGTTTCTGATCCGTTTTTTGTGCTGCGTTTTGGCTGAATTTTCAGCAGCAAAATTTGATCCGTTTTTGAAAAAAAAAGACACATTGTGTTATTGAGCCATTTTTTGTGCTGTATTTTTTCCCATTAAAAATGGTGTCAAGGAAGAACATGGGGGAGAAAAGGCGGATCATAATTGACGCTCATTCATTTTCTGCCCCAAAAACTGACCAGTAAAAAACGCAGCATCTGATCAGCGTTTCTGAAAACTCATTGACTTTGCATCGCAGAAAGTGATCTGTTTTCCATGCAAGAATGGATCACAAAAATGAATCAACATGGCCTTAGTGTTAGATGCCGCAGAATTGAGGGTTCAGAATGCACATCGGAGCAACAGAGATGAGTATGCAGACAGACACCTTGATCCAGGATAGTTGAGGGTGTGATCATCAGCAGAGATGAATGTAGAGAGGTAACTTGATGCAGCAGATTTGAGGTGTGGACTGCACCTTTGAATAGCAGATATGAGTATGCTGAAAGGAAGTTGATTGCAGCAGATTTGAGGTGTGGACTGCACCTTTGAATAGCAGATGTGAGTATGCTGAAAGGAAGTTTGATGCAGCAGATTTGAGGGTATTGACTGCACTTTGGAATATCAGGGATGAGTAGGCCAAAAGGTAACTTGATGCAGATTTGAGGGTGTGGACTGCACCTTTGAATGGCAGATATGAGTATGCTGAAAGGTAGCTTGATGCAGCAGATTTGAGAGTGTTGACTGCACCTTTGAATAGCAGATATGAGTATGCTGAAAGGTAGCTTGATGCAGCAGATTTGAGAGTGTTGACTGCACCTTTGAATAGCAGATATGAGTATGCTGAAAGGAAGTTTGATGCAGCAGATTTGAGGTGTGGACTGCACCTTTGCATAGCAGATATGAGTTTGCTGAAAGGATGTTTGATGCAGCAGATTTGAGCGTGTGGACTGCACCTTTGAATAGCAGATATGAGTATGCTGAAAGGAAGTTGATTGCAGCAGATTTGAGGTGTGGACTGCACCTTTGAATAGCAGATGTGAGTATGCTGAAAGGAAGTTTGATGCAGCAGATTTGAGGGTGTTGACTGCACTTTTGAATACCAGATATGAGTATGCTGAAAGGATGTTTGATGCAGCAGATTTGAGGTGTGGACTGCACCTTTGAATAGCAGATATGAGTATGCTGAAAGTAAGCTTGATGCAGCAGATTTGAGGATGCAGACAGCACCTAGGACAACATAGCTGAGTTGGTAATGCTTCATGTCAAAATAATACTCAGGAACAGCTGAGTAGAATGATTGGGCACCTGGCTGTAGCAGAACCAAGTAAGAATTATGTCTATACTACTGGAAAACACCGCACAAGACTCCATTACTGAACAAAAAGCAGGTACAAGTGTGTTTACAGTTTGCTTAACAACATTTCAACAAGTCTGTGAAACACTGGGAGCATATAGTCTGGTCAGAAGAGACCAAAATCGATCTCTTTGGATGCCATAATACTCCATGTTTGGAGGCCAAAAGGCGAATCACCACAAACACCAACAAAGCAGGCAAGGGAACCCATAGGGTGGACAGGCCCCCATGACAGGAGGGGAGGTAGGGAGTGCATAGGGATTCATTGATTGGTTGATACATGGCTGAAGAGGATTGGTGGTCAGGGCAGGAAGGGGGGGAGTCATGGAAGGGACATGGGACAACGAAGGGGAAGCACAGGTCACTTGGCTTCCGGTGATGATAGAAGGTGTTTCTCTGTCAGCCGTCTTTTTTTTTTTTTTGATTGCAATGGCGGACCTGGCGGCTTTGCGGGAGTTACTATCGGCTGCCACTGCGGTGCATGGAGCGCAGGCAGTACAGGCCTTCGTTCAGGCTGCCTGCACGTCTCCATCGGCACCGGCCCCCTCCACACCCGAAGCGCGCGGCCGGCGTTCGAGGCCGCCTGAGCGCTACTCACCGGAGGCGGGTGGTGCGAGGCGGGTCTGTTCTGGGAGCCCCGGTGGGGACCCTCAACGGCGGAGATGGTGTCCTCCGAGCCTGGAGCCGTCTCCGGCCGTTAGGAGGAATCCGCGGCGAGGGAGCGCCGGACCGGAAGTGGGCGGTCCTGGCCTACCGCGTACTTCCGGCCGGCAATCTAGAACCGGAGGATCTGCGAGTACGGCGGCTCCCGGCCTGAATAAGCCAGGGAGCGGCGCCGGGCGGCCGGCGGTGACATCGGGAGCATCCAGCAGTCGGCGGGGGCACGAACGGTCTTCCGGGAGGAAGGGGCCTGCAGCGGCGAGTCGCAGCACGGGGAATCTGGATGAGGACGGGGGCCTGGCAGCAGCAGACGGGAGGAGACGGATTAGGGGAGCCACAGAAGGGGAACTAAGAAGGATTCGACGCGAGACGGTGGCCCCTGGTGGTGAGGTGGGTGGCACCAGGGATGAAGAGACGAGTGATGTGCGGCCCAGGAGGGCTGGTACGGATCCCTCCGGTACTACTGGGGGGGGATCCCGGCGTGATCAGCATTTACACCCCTCTGGAAGTCGGCCTCAGGGGTCGGGAGCTGGAGGATCTTCCAGCCGAAAGAGGCAGCGGGGGAACTCGGTGGCTGGTTACGGTCAGGGTTCCCAGGACAGGGCAGCGGATAAGAGGCAACGGCCTGTCGGGGTGGCTGTGTCTCCAGAGGGCGTGGGGGGCGGCGTTGCGCGGCGTCGGCATGATGACACGGCCTCCCTGACTGGTGAGGACGACGCGTGCCGTCGGGAGGATGGCGAAGAGTCCGAGGGATCTTCAGTGGACGGAGGACCGGAGGAGGACGTCGTTGCGGCTGCTCCTCAGCAGCCTGGTGAGACATTGGGGAATGTGGTTTTACCTGTGGCGGGGGAGGTTTCTAGAGGGTGTGTACAGATATTGGGGGAGGGTTTGCAGGGGAGTCCTGGGGAATTACAAGGTTTTGGCCAGTTAGTGGGTTTTTTTGCGCAGTCTGATGTCGGCTTTGAGTCCGGGTGTGTTAACGGGGTCGCCGATTGGGGCATGGGTGGGGCATGCTGGGGCGGGTTCGGTCGGGACGACTGCGGCAACGTTTGGGGGGGGTACTGCGCCTGCAGTGCCGGAGGTTGCGGGTGGGGCGGCCGGGTTGGTGCCTGACAAGCAGACTGAGAAGGAGTCCGAGAAGGAACAGGAGGCGGGGAAGGAGAAGGAGAAAGAGGACGAGGTAGTCAGAATTAGCGATAAGGCAAAGAGCGAGGTTTATGTGTGTTTTGAGGGTCTTTTGGGGGCGCACCTCAAGAAGGAAGTTCGTGAAAAAATTTGGAACAAGGAGTATGTGGAGATTTTTTCGTTGCTTCCTCTTGCTAAATTTAATTTGGATAAGGTGCGGCCGAGTACTTCTAAGAATGAGAAGGATGATGAGGAGAAGCGGCGTTACCGGCTCATCCCGCGAACGTTTACAAATTGGCTGCAGGCGTTCGCGATTTTGGCAAGCGTAGTGGGGGAAAAAGAGCCGGAACATTGTTCCGCATTATTTGGTTATATGGACTCTATTGGGGAGGCATACAGGGAGCATGGTGGCTCGGCATGGCTGCGTTACGATGAGGAGTTTAGGCAGAGGATGGCTGTGCGGCCGGATATTAAGTGGGGCCATAAGGACATTTCATTGTGGCTGCGGTATATGACAACACCGGCTCAGCCCTTTCGCGGGACGGCCGGGGGTTCGGGTTTTGGTTCGGGCTCCCCGGCGAATGCACGGGGGGGGGGACGATGTTGGCAGTTCAATGAGGGCCAGTGCAGATTTGGGTCGTCTTGCCGGTTTAAGCATGAGTGTTCAGGTTGCGGGGGCACCCATAGCCGGTCCCGTTGCTTTAAAAAAGGGGGAGGAAAAGGAGGTGACAGTGCTGGTCAAAGGGAAGACTCCGGTGAAGGTCGACGCGATGGAACAGTTCCTAAATAGATACCCAGATGTACAGGCAGCTGAGTTATTGCGTTCAGGGTTTCGTTTTGGTTTTCTCATTCCGTCCGATGCAACAGCTAGTGGGGTTTTCCCAGGCAATTTGCGCTCAGCTAAGGAGCGGTCGGGGGTAATTGGGGACAAGCTGCGGAATGAGGTGGATTTAGGGCGGATGGCGGGTCCTTTTTTGGAGCCTCCTTGCGAAAGGCTGATTGTTTCTCTCGCGTGGGGGTGGTGCCGAAGAAGGAGCCGGGTAGGTTTAGATTGATTCATCATTTGTCATTCCCGGCTGGAAATTCGGTTAATGATGGAATTCCTCAGCAGTTGTCTTCGGTTTGTTACGTTTCTTTCGATAAGGCGGTGGATTTGGTGCGAAAAGCTGGTCCGGGGGCGCTAATGGCGAAGTCGGATGTGGAGGCGGCTTTTCGCTTGTTGCCGGTGCACCCGGAGAGCCAGCGTTTGTTGGGTTGCATGTGGGATGGGTGTTTTTTATGTGGATCGCTGTTTACCCATGGGGTGCTCGATTTCCTGTTCTTATTTTGAGGTTTTCAGTTCGTTTGTGGAATGGGTTGTGAGGGATGTGTCGGGTATGGATTCCATAATCCACTATCTCGATGATTTTTTCTGTGTGGGACCGGCTGGTTCCCCGGTTTGTGCGGGTTTATTGTTCGCGTTGCAAAGGGTGGCTAATCGTTTTGGCATTCCGTTGGCTCCGGACAAGACGGAGGGCCCGGCGACAGTGATGCGTTTTTTGGGAATAGAGTTGGATTCTGTGTTAGGTGAATGTCGGTTGCCAGGTGATAAGGTTCTGGATCTGCGGCGGTCTGTGGCAGAGTTGGGCCGGGCGAGGAAGGTCCGGCTAAAAGTTGTTCAGTCGCTACTTGGCAAACTAAATTTTGCTTGTAGGATTTTGCCGATGGGTCGTGTGTTTGCCCGACGGTTGGCGGCGGCCACGTCTGGTACGGTATGTCCGTCACATTTTGTCAGGATTACGAGGGAGATCAAGGAAGATCTGAAGGTCTGGGATACGTTCTTGCAGACGTACAACGGGCGTAATTTTTGGTTGAAAGAGATGGTGCCCAATAATGAGTTGCAACTCTTCACGGATGCGTCAGGCTCCTGGGGTTTCGGGGCGTTCTTTCAGGGCAGTTGGTGTGCAGGCGCGTGGCCTCAGCAGTGGCATGTTGTGGGCCTGGTACGGAATTTGGCGCTATTGGAACTCTTTCCCATCGTGATGGCAGTTGAACTGTGGGGGACGGTATTGGCGGGACGTAAAGTGTGTTTTTATTGTGACAATATGGCGGTAGTGCACGCGATCAATTCATTGTCCGCAAAATCTCCGCCGGTGGTAGCGTACCTGCGTCATTTGGTGTTATTGTGTTTGCAGCAGAACATTCAGATTGTGGCAAAACATGTGCCTGGGGTTTCAAATTCGGTGGCTGATGCGCTTTCTCGCTTTCAGCTTCGCAGGTTTCGGGAACTGGTACCATGGGCAGAAGAGGAGGGTCGTCAGTGTCCGGATGGCTTATGGACCCTGGTAATGTAATCGTGGGTAGTTTGATCTGCAGGTCGGTGGCTGACTCGACGTGGACACGGTATACCGCGGTGTGGCGTGAATGGGAGGCTTTCGTGGGAACGTTTGGAGCTGGTATTGACAGGGCATGGCTGGAGACGGTTTTGGCTTTCATTAGCAATGATTTTGTAGTGGGAAAATCGGCGTCTGCGGTGTCAATGCGGCTAGCGGCTATAGCATTTTGGTTTAAGTTACTGGGAAAACCAGATGTGACGAAGGATTTCAGGGTTCGGCAGGCGTTGAAAGGTTTTAAACAGGGAGCGCGGTTGAGAGACAGCCGGCGCCCAGTGTCGGTGGAATTGTTAGACAGATTGGTAGGGTGTTTGGAAGGTGTTTGTGTATCAGAATATGAGAGGGTTATGTTCTCTGCTGCGTTTGTGTTAGCGTTTTTTGGGGCATTTCGTTTAGGGGAATTGGTCAGCCCTTCTAAGGTCAGGGCAGGAGGTTTGATGTTTGGGGATGTAGTTGTGTGGCCTGACAGGGTGGAATGTTGGCTGCGGCGTTCCAAGACTGATCAGGCTGGAAGAGGAAGACTGGTGGTGCTTTACGCCCTGGGAAGTAGGCATTTGTGTCCGGTGCGTACCGTGAGGGAATTTTTGTCAGTAAGGGGGGGACGAATGGGTCCTTTCTTGATGCATGCTGACGGTTCGTTTTTGTCACGATTCCAGTTTCGTGCAGTTTTGAGAACTTGTTTGGTCACAGTGGGTGAGCAGCCTAATGAATACGGTACTCATTCATTTCGAATCGGGGCGGCTACGGAAGCGTCTCGGTGGGGTTTGGGAGATGAGATGGTTCGGCGCATTGGTCGGTGGGAATCGTCGCGCTTTAAGTTGTATGTGCGGCCTCATTTGCTCACTCGGTAACGGCTGTACGGAAAACACAGGTTGCTGAATGGGTGGACACATAACAGTGGATTGGTCGATGGCCGGGTTATTTTGCACGGAGGGTGAAACTTGTTTTGTCGGTGGTTTGCACTTATTTGTTTTGTGTTTCTTTACACAGGTCCCTGTCTGATCTGGATTATGGGTCACTCTTACGTCTATTGGGGGGCTCGGAGAGCAGATGTTGTCCGGATGGTTGATGGCGGATCGTTGCGGTTTTCGGTGACGCGGAAGGTTGAAATGGTTGGCGGTTTCGGCAGGAATTGGACTAGTGTGATCGTTCGGTATTGTCGATCCTGCTTGATTGTGGATGTGGTGATATGTCGGGGCAGTTGGCGTTGCGTAGATCAGTGGATACAGATCAATAGGCGGTGTGAAGGTGACATAAGTAGTGGGCATTTGCAGCTGGTGGAAGGAGGTGGTTGTCAGACAAGGATTTGCAGTACATTGGGAATAAGTGGATTTGGTTCTACTGATGGGGCATGGCTTGGATGTGGGTTTGCAAGTATCGGAGTGAGCAGTTGGGTTTTGCGTCCATGGTAAGTAAGGGTCCTTGTACCTGTTCTGTGCAGAGGGTAGGTGTCGGCCAGATTGCAAGAAAATAATTGAAAGGAGAAGTCACTGGAGGACATGGCTACGGAAAATGGTACTGGCAGTGGAACAAGCTGGGGTGGTTATGGTACGTCCTCGTGGGGGTAGGTCGCAGGGATAGTAAGTACTGGGCGGTTAGGGCAGGAATAATGTATTGAATAGCAGTGCAGGGGTATATGAGAACCAGTACCTCGTCCCTGGGGCCGGTGGGTCGGGTAGGCGCCAGGGAATAATCTTGGAGGCTTCTGGAGTGGCCCTATCCAGGAATGATTGAGGAGTGCCTATTGTTTAAAGTTGGAACGCCCGTTGGAAGGCGAACCAGTTGAGTTTGATTAGTATGTAACCAATAGGCAAAAAAGGCTGCTGGGCCAATTATTAACCAAGTCATGGCAGTAGTTGTGTCATTATTGGGGCACGTAAGGAAAAAGGGGGTTGGGGGTGGTTAAAAGGTTGATAAGGAACGACCGAAGAATCCTCCCTCACCTGTCAAGCAGGCAAGGGAACCCATAGGGTGGACAGGCCCCCATGACAGGAGGGGAGGTAGGGAGTGCATAGGGATTCATTGATTGGTTGATACATGGCTGAAGAGGATTGGTGGTCAGGGCAGGAAGGGGGGGAGTCATGGAAGGGACATGGGACAACGAAGGGGAAGCACAGGTCACTTGGCTTCCGGTGCTGATAGAAGGTGTTTCCCGCCCGCCCTCCCTAGTTGGTTTCGTTTGTATGAGTTGGCAGTGTGCTCGATGGTTAATTTGCAGGTGGATATGGTTGGTGTAGTACATCTTGTCACGGCAGCGGGGGTAGGTCTGGTCCAGAGGCAAGAAAAGTACATTGAAAAGGGGAGAAGTCACTGGGAGGTTACAGTGGCTACGGAAAATGGTACTTGGCAAGTACGGAGTACAAAAGCTGGGGTATTTGGTTATGGGTAACCAGTACCTTGTCCCTGGGGCCGGTGGGTGTAGCGGCCAGGGATAGTAATAAGAATAATAATGAATAGCCAGTGCCAGGGGGAAAGAACCAGTACCTCGTCCCTGGGGCCGGTGGGGGTAGCGGCCAGGGATAATCATTGGAGGCTTCTGGACCGGGCCTATCCAGGAATGATTGAGGAGTGCCTATTGTTTAAAGTTGGAATGCCCGTTGGAAGGCGAACCAGTTGAGTTTGATTAGTATGTAACCAATAGGCAATAAAAAGGCTGCTGTGGCCAATTATTAACCAAGTCATGGCAGTAGTTGTGTCATTATTGGGGCACGTAAGGAAAAAGGGGGTTGGGGGTGGTTAAAAGGTTGATAAGGAACGACCGAAGAATCCTCCCTCACCTGTCAAGCAGGCAAGGGAACCCATAGGGTGGACAGGCCCCCATGACAGGAGGGGAGGTAGGGAGTGCATAGGGATTCATTGATTGGTTGATACATGGCTGAAGAGGATTGGTGGTCAGGGCAGGAAGGGGGGGAGTCATGGAAGGGACATGGGACAACGAAGGGGAAGCACAGGTCACTTGGCTTCCGGTGCTGATAGAAGGTGTTTCCCGCCCGCCCTCCCTAGTTGGTTTCGTTTGTATGAGTTGGCAGTGTGCTCGATGGTTAATTTGCAGGTGGATATGGTTGGTGTAGTACATCTTGTCACGGCAGCGGGGGTAGGTCTGGTCCAGAGGCAAGAAAAGTACATTGAAAAGGGGAGAAGTCACTGGGAGGTTACAGTGGCTACGGAAAATGGTACTTGGCAAGTACGGAGTACAAAAGCTGGGGTATTTGGTTATGGGTAACCAGTACCTTGTCCCTGGGGCCGGTGGGTGTAGCGGCCAGGGATAGTAATAAGAATAATAATGAATAGCCAGTGCCAGGGGGAAAGAACCAGTACCTCGTCCCTGGGGCCGGTGGGGGTAGCGGCCAGGGATAATCATTGGAGGCTTCTGGACCGGGCCTATCCAGGAATGATTGAGGAGTGCCTATTGTTTAAAGTTGGAATGCCCGTTGGAAGGCGAACCAGTTGAGTTTGATTAGTATGTAACCAATAGGCAATAAAAAGGCTGCTGTGGCCAATTATTAACCAAGTCATGGCAGTAGTTGTGTCATTATTGGGGCACGTAAGGAAAAAGGGGGTTGGGGGTGGTTAAAAGGTTGATAAGGAACGACCGAAGAATCTCCCCTCACCTGTCATGAAGAGAAGAGGTGGGAACATCATGGTGTGTGGCGGCTTTAGAGCATACAGCACTGAAAAACGTCATATAAGTGATGGAGGATGAATGGTCAAATGTACAGAGAGATTCCTGATAAATATCTGCTCCATCTACCAGGATGATGAAGATGAAACGAGGGCGACATTTCACAAGACAATGATCCCAAACACACAGAGAAGGAAGAAAAGAAAGCTTCTAGAATGTCCGAGCCGATCATCAGAGCTGAATCCAATAGAAGGAATAAAGCTCAGAGATCATAGAAGGATCCACAGGATCTGCAGGAGGTGAAGAGTGTTTGTTGTGCAAGAATGGGCCAAAATCCACCTGAGCAATGAAGAGACCAGTGTCTCCATACAGGAGGTGTCTGGAGCTTCATCACCAACCAAGGCTGAAGTACAAAGTATTAAATACATTTCAGTAACTTCTCATTATTACACATAATTTATGGCCATCAATGGTCTGATTTCTTTGCCTGTGTGGATTGGATGGGTTGTTACTGACATCTGGTGAGAAATTAATGTCAATTGAAGCTCTAGAAATACATTCACTTATAAAATTGGTGACGTGTTCAATACTTATTTCCCCTGTTGTATGGATATAATTTTTTCTCCTGTAATCAGTGATTGTCACATCGCACTATTTTCTTACCTTAGTGAGGTACCAGGGAAATGTTCCTTTGTAATTTTCGGGTGCTTGTATTCTTTTGACATAGGTGGAAGAAATGGTGACCTGGGTGATATAAAATAACCACAGAAAAGATCATATCATGAATGAGTTATGGTATATTATTCTGCAGGGAGCATGGTCGAGCTGTGCTCCATCCATACGGGGCCCTATAGAGCCCGAGCTGTCAGGATGCTCCAGCACTCCCACCCCCAGCGATCCGTCCTGTAATAAGGGATAGCTTACAAACATGACATTACCCCTGTAAGGAAGGTTACTGTATCAGTATAAGGTAAACTTCACACTTATGTTATTCTGTAAATTATTAGTCTGTTGCCCCTAAAACAGTCACAGATTTTCCTAAAGATAAACTACTTAAGCCACACCCCAAACCATCAGGACTATGTCTAACTCCTCCCACTTCTCATCAAACCACACCCCCATCAAGTCTCACGGCTTATGTTGGGGAAGAGACGTCAGGAAAGTATGTGCTTTCTTACTCCCGCTACTAATCACAGCATCACCGAGGAGGGTGGGGGGAGCCCACTGCTGCACGGGGCGACCATGGCTTCACAGGCGCTGCTGCTCGCCATCCCCATGTGTAATCTCTCTTCCCCTTGTGCTGTCACTCCCCCCTTGTGCTGTCTCTCCACCTTTCCACTCTCTCTCCCATGTGCACTCTATTCCCCGTCAGCTCTCTTTCCACTTGCTCTGTCTGTCTCTCCTGTGCGCTTTCTCCCCTTGATCTGTCTTTCCCCTGTGCGCTTTTCTCTCTCCCTTGTTCTGTCTCTTCTCCCTTTGCGCCTCTCTCTCCTCTTGTGCTGTCTCTCCCCCTGTGTGCTCTCTCCCCCCTTTGTGCTCTCTCTCCCTTTGTGCTGTCTCCCCCAAAGCACTCATTCCTCCCATGTATGCTCTCTTTTCTCCGTATCCTCTTTCTCCTCTTGTGCTGTGTCTCCCCCTGTGCGGTCTCTCTTCCCTTATGCTATATCTCTCGCCCCGACACTCTTTCTGCCCTTCTGCTCTTTCTCCCCCTGTGCGCTCTCTCTCCTTGTGCTGTGTCTCCTCCTATTCTCTCTCTTTTTCCCCTGTGTGCTCTCTCCTTGTGCTGTCTCTCCTCCCTTGTGCTGTCTCTCGCCCTATGTGCACTCTCCCTTCCCCCAGTGTGCTCTCTCCCCCTTGTGCTGCCTCTCCCCAATGCGCTCTCTTTTTCCCCTGTGCACTCTCTCTCCCCTTGTGCTCTCTCTTCCCCTGTGCACTCTCTCTTCCCTGTGTTCCCCCTCCCCTTTGAGCTCTTTTTCCCCTGTGTGCATTCTCTCATCTGTGCGCTCTCTCTCCCCGTGCGCTCTCTGCCTCTATGTTGTGTGCTGTCTCACTCACCAGCGCCACCAGCCTGCGTTAGACAGTGGAATGTACACGGAGGAAGTGCAGCAGCAGGATAAGTCCACAAAGGTATGATGGAACAGAACCAGATGCAGGTTGATAGTGAATGGCTGTACGGTGTCCCGGACAGTGTGTGGACCCCTGTCGCCAATGTACTATGCTGTTTTCTTTGACTTTAACCAAACTTACCGACTTCTTCTCATTCCAGTTTAATTGTAATTTACATGATGTCCTATATGTGGCGCTGCTTTTGGGACAAACTAACAGACACACCAACAAACAGATTCGATAGGGATTTTATATAGTAGATATTTTATATTTCTACATTTTAAATCTCTAATTGTGAAATATCCTGTAATGAATTCTCCTTACAAGTTTGGAAATAGGGGCTTTGAATTGTAGAAACACAATATATTTAAAGAGACTCTGTCAGGTCATTTTTCAGTATTTTACTAATATTACTCTTGAATAGTACCTGGGCAGCCCTTTCAGAACATGCATATATCATTACTGTACCCTTAGTAGTTCTCTTGCTATAAGCATCGTCACACCCAGCAGGCAGTTGCTCTACTGTATCTCACACCTGCTTTCATTTTCCCTTTGGATGTATGTTTACAAAGAAGGGCAGGGCAGTGCAGTGATGTCACTACATGAATATTCATTCACTGGGGAGTGGGCAGCAGAGAAGTAAGTGATCACTCACTGTGATTGACAGATGGAATGAATCTCTTTATTTGCAGCGTACAGATGATGGGGGAGGGGTGAATATAAATAATAGAAATATATGAATAGAAAGAGCTTCACCAGAGGAGTTAGAAAATTATATCAGTTACATATGGATTTTTGACCTGACAGTGTCCCTTTGAGGTTGATGGAGGATGATGGTCTCCTAATGATGAGGATTATGTTTTTATTGAGTTCCATGTACACACATATGTACGTTACCTGGATAGTTGCAGACAGGACGGTTATGAGATATAAGCAGTGCATCGTCTCTGTAAGAAAAATATGCTCTGTAATATCACAGCTGAGGTCTTAACAAGGCAGGATGTTACTTCGGGGCCCCGATACAAGTCTTTGGGGCCCTTTATATCATAAAACGTCACTTGTAAGTTTGGTATCACTGTGATTGTCTGACTTGGAGAATCCCGTTATCAGGTCATATTTACTACATAATAAATTAGTACCACCTATAGTGAACCCAAATCAAAACTTCTATATGTAGACAGCTGTTTTCAGCTTCTTGCCTCCTTTCAGTACAGGTGGCCGAGTCACAAGCCAGGGGGGTCCTGTTTCTCCTTGCCTAGAGCTTGATTTGGTGTAGAGAGTCTCTTACAGGCCAGTCAAAATAGGGCAGCTGTATCGTCTGACCGAGTTACAGGACAGACCAAATGCAAACTGCACCATCAGGCAGGACCTTGAGATACCCAGACACCCTTTACCCCTATACAGGGATCTGGCTGTACTGCAAGGTCCAGGGGTTGTTGCTTATAAATGGGTTGCAGTCCAGGAATAGAAAAGTCACCAAGCAGGGTCAAAGCTGAGAGATCAGAAAAGCACAAGATCATTAGGCTGGAGAATAGAACAAAAACAGGCAGAGGTCAATCTGGAAAATCAATAATACAAAGCAGGATAATAGCAAGTGAACCAGGGAATATATCTGTCAACTAGCAGCAACACACAGAGGATTCAAATAGGCTGCAGTTCTCGCAATTGGCTGAAGTCAGAGTTAATGACTGCAGCTGGGCAGCCATAAAACACATCCACAAGTCAGACTACTACATCACCAGCCCCAAATTCAGAGTGAACACAGAGGCACCTGGTGGCAGATGCAGAAGTTGCAGGAGCAGAGTCTAAGGATGGGACAGCAGCTGCCTTCAACAGGAAAAATAAAGTTATTGCCTGGCCTGTAAGACTTCCTGCACCAGCTGAACACCTCCATAAGTATACACAGTACCCTCAGAAGTTAAAGGGGTATTCTAAACTTTGAAAGTTATCACCCAATCCATGGGAAAAGGGATAACCTTCCAATCACTGGGGGTCCGACTGCAAAGTCCTAAAGACATCCAGCAATCGAAAGGTTTTCCCCTATCCCATGGATTAGGTGATGACATCCAAGCTTGATAGGGTAATACCCCTTTAAATGAACATTTGTGGCACTGAAGACAGTGTTAAAATATTAACACATCCATGTCTGCAATATGTATATACCATCAGTAATTGTTAACTAATAAATTAATGCCCTATAGGTGCTTCCTTTGACTGATCATCAACCATATTTATGGGCTTCTTCATATTCCAGTTTAACGTAATTAACGCAATGTCCTATAGGTTGTAATGTACACGATGTCCTATTAATAAATTAATAAATTAATCAATCATCTTTCATGCACCGATTTACAACCCACTGGATATGACACGGATCTGAAATGCCCATTGCATTAATACATTTGGATACAAATGCCTGTTCGTCTGTTCTGTACAAACGAGTAGTAATGATTTAGTTCTTATACAGACACCGCCTGAATCCCCTATGTAACCACCAATGAAGAAAATGTTTATAGACTATAAAGTGGGGGAAGTAAGTATAGAACATGTTATATTTCTAAAGGTGCTATTGACGTGACTTTCTCACTAGATGTTGGTAACAACCCATCTGTGGCACTCCTGCGGGGGATTGCCACAGGATCCACTGGTGCAAGGGGGGAGTTACACCTTGGTTAGCACAGCGCACCACACCTTCCACCCCAGACTTGAAGGGGGAGCTCTACTGACTGCCTTAAGTCAGTTCCCCTTTAAGAACATCCAGACCTGAGGGGAGGAGTTAGACAGTCCCAAGAGGGAGTCTAGAGTCTGGAATGAGAAGGAAGAGAGAGGAGACGGAGGAGCTGGTCACTGGGAGAGATCCAGGCCCAGGACCAGGGACCACTGACCGCTGTGCACACCCTAGGGAAAGGGTCGGAGGCAAGTGGAGAAAGAAGGGAACTGAGAAAAGGGAACCGGTTACTACAGCCCTTTAGTACACCCGGACACCGGAGTCCGACGCTGCCGGCATTTAGTGCTACAGCAAAAGCCCGAAAGACTGAGGAGGAGTTCAACCCTGAGGAGAACAAAGTAATAGACGCTAAACTGATCAAGTATAGGACCAGGGGCCATAGGAGAAACAGGGACCCCGCAGAAGGACCTCATTGCCAGTTTAGGACAAAGCCCAGAGAGGGAGAAGAAGCGGTGGGTTCAGGCTCAGGCAGTACTTACCCCACACCATAGAGCACAGACACAGAGGAGGCCTCATAACTTTCTAAGGTGGAAGCCCCAAGTTGCACCGGGGACCTGGTTATTACTCTGGACTGTACCTGTAACCTTGTCACCAGTAAAAGGTACCGAAACAACAATCCCTGTGTGTCTGTGTGCCTATCTAACTGCCGCAATTCACTGCTGTGTCAGCAAAGACTTAACTACCACTCCCCTCATCTATCCCCGCTGCCCTGAGGTAAAGCTCCACCTGTGGGGAGCTGTTCCACACTCTGCTGCACCCACCATCACCTCAGCGGCCGGCTGCAGCTCTGGTATACCCGTTATCAGGTACCATAGGTGGCGTCACGTTAACAATCCCCTTATCCCCCACCGATCCCCGCCATTGAGGGTCCAGGGCACGGGACAGGGGATCGACAAGCCATGATCCCCCATCAGAGCCATCAGCCGCAGTATCTGAGTACCCCCTACCCTGTTGACAGCCTCACATCCAATCCAAACAGGCAAAGAAATCAAACCATAAATGTCCATAAATTATGTGTAATAATAAGGACTATCAAAAGGGAAAAGTATTAAACTCATTGTCATGCCCTCAGCCGCGGGGCTGGTCTTTTATGGACAGGGAGACCGGTGCTAAGCAAGGAGATTGGTGCCCACCACGCAGCTCTGCTAGTTCTGCTCACCCCGCCTGGGATTCCATGTGGCCGTCTGCTTCCTTCTTGGCAGGTCTCCTGGGAGTGTTCTTAGGATGCACGCCCCGCATCCTGCATACACTTAAAGGAGTAGTATACCTGTTCCCTATTAGGGCTCTCAGCCTAAGTGCTGAGCTGCTCTGTGCATAAAAGGTAACCTCCCCCTAAGGGAGGTGCCTGAGCAACTTGTTCATTCTCTTGGAATGTTGCATATTCCTGGTCGCACTCCTGCACTGTTCTGCTCTAGGAAGACTGTTGCCCTATATTCTGCATTATACTAACACCTCTGTCTCCACAGAATGCTCTGCTGGAAGTTCATTATTCTGGATCTCTCTGGATGCTCCGGATTCCACCCCAGGCTGGCCAAGTCCCTTCTGAAGTGCATGGAACTGTCCAGATTCCTATACCTGCTGGACCAGCTCCTCTGGGATTGTACGGAGCTCCCAGGATTCATCGTACTGACAAAACCAGTGTCCCACAGTCTTCTCTCTTCTGTTCGGTTTGTACAAGTCGCCCCTCTGGTCCAGGATTCACGGCATCTAGACCTCCCAGTGCTGTACCGGGTGTATCCCTTTTTAGGGGTTCCCTTGCTGGTGCTCCGCTATGAGAGTTGGGTGTTGTGATCCAGAGGGTCCATCCCTCAGACATATCCATTTGTTAACCTTCCTTTAATAAACATCCTCGGTTTTACTGAAGTTACTCTCCAGTCTTTTGCTGTATCAGATATTCAGCTGCCGCTACTCCACCAGTGGCCCAGGGAGTCCACTTTACACCTCCACACCCTTCAGGCGTAACACACATTACTGAAATGAGGCACCTCCTGTATGGAGACACTCGTCCCTGCATTGCTCAGGTGGATTTTGGTCCATTCTTCCCCAAAAAACTCTCTTCACCTCTTGCAGATCCTGTGGATCCTTCTATGATCTCTGAGCTTTATTCCTTCTATTGGATTCAGCTCCGATGATCGGCTTGGACATTGTAGAAGATGTATTTTCTATCTCTTGACTGTGTGTTTGGGATCATTGTCTTGTGAAATGTCGCCCTCGTTTCATCTTCCTCACCCTGGTAGATGGAGCAGATATTTATCAGGAATGTCTCGCTACATTTGTCCATTCATCCTTCCTTTAATTATATGAAGTTTCATAGTGTCATATGCTGAACATAGCCCCACACCATGATGTCCCCCCCTCCACACTTCACTGTTGTTTATGTTTTTGGGGTGATTTGGCTTTTGGCTTCCAAAAATGGTGAGTATTATGGCATCTAAAGAGTTAGGTTTTGGTCTAATCTGAGCAAACTAAATTCTCCAAGAAGTTTAAAGGCTTCTCTTTACACTGTTCAGCAAAGTTTAAACGCTCCTGAACACACTTTGTGTTCAGCAATGTATGGTGAGCGTGCATACAGGAGCGTGCATACAAGAGCGTGCATACAGGAGCGTGCATACAGGCCATAGAGGGGGAGTGCATTACTTATTGTTTTCTATGAAACAATTGTACTTGCTGATTCCAGGTTTTTCTGTAGGTCACGAAAGGTGTCCTTGGCTCTTGGACATCTCTTCTGATAATTCTTTACACTCCTCTGTGTAAAATCTTGTGTGTAGCACCTGGTTGTGGCCGGTTTACAGTGAAATTAGGTTGTTTCCACTTCTGGATTATGGCCCTGGCAGGGCTCACTGGCACTCTCAGTAGTTTAGAAATTCTTCTGTAATCAATGCCATTAGTATATTTGCAATAATAAGGTTGTGAAGGTCTTGAGTCTGCTCACTGGTTTTACCCATCATGAGATGTTTGTTGTGTAATGAGACACCTTTTTATTGGCAATCAGTTGAAGCGGCCGATACTATATATCACTAAGTGTCCGGATTGCTTTCTAATTATTCATACATTTCAGCTGCTGTTATGCATTTTCATGCCTCTTTGCACCTCTCTTTATTCATGTGTTCAATACTTTTTCCCTGTGACATTTCTCATTATTACATAGAATTTCTATCACCTATAGTTTGATTGTTACTGACATCTGGTGAGAAAGTCATGGCATTTACTTAGAATATTGATGATGAGTTCAATACTTATTTCTTACTTTCCAATGGCTCCTTATATTAATTTCTCCATCGCTTCACACCTTATTACTAATCTCACTTATGGCTCATTAGGGATAACTTTGTGTCGCTCTTATACCCTGATCCTTGCTAAATATAATGCTGTCTGGCTGTATAAGAACAAGGCTGACTGTCAGTGACATTGGTGGACGCAGCCTTTTACAAGCTGTCATATCTCATTTCCATCTTTTCAGGATGGTAATGGGAACTTCTGCACAGGATTGTTGGGGTCGTTTGCATCCAGAGGTAATGTACGGCTTTATTCTAGATATTAAAGGTATAGTGTAATGGAAATCTATCATCGGTGGATGCAAGATTGTGTATGGAGCTGTGCGGTTGATATATTTTGACATTGGACTGGATTGTACCAGGTGCTAGACCCTCTAGGAAAATAGGGCAAGGTGCTCTTCTATTACTGGTGTAACAGTCCAGATTATTCCCCTTCCCAAACTATACTAGGGGTTAAAGTGGCCCAGGCCAGATTGTACCCCAATGTAACAGGCCAGATTAACAGGGCCCCTCCCCCTGCCTAGACATTACCCAGGCCAATTTATACCCAGAGGTATAGTTTGGCCTAAGCCATAATATACCATAATAAAGTGTTGAAGAGAGCCATAGGATCAAATACTTAATTAACCTCAAGACATAAGGGCATGGCGAGAAACAATCCATAGAGTGTATTATTTTACATTGTATAAGTTGTTTAATTGGTGACTTAAACATGGCTGCCATTTCCTACCACATCACACCATGCTCTCTGAGAGCAAGATGGAGTCCAGAGAAGACTGACCAATCACCGAAGCTGGAGTCCAGAGAAGACTGACCAATCAGAGAAGCTGGAGTCCAAAGGAAGACACATCATCTAAAGATAGCTGACCAAGGCCACACCTCCTGATGACCTGATGGATCCGCCCATTATCCAATCCACTAGCCAATGAATACATCTGAGTAGGGCTGACCGAGCCCCTTATTGAGGAAGACCTAATGCTTGTTGAAATAAACTACACTTGGAGCTTGGAACTGACCAAGGAAGGGTGTACATCTGACTCTGTGTGTCTGGTGTCACACTTTTCACGCCGGTACTTGGTCCATATTGATTTGGTCAGGGACAGGCAACTTGTTAATATTATTATGAAATATTAACCATAACAAAAGTAGCCTAGGCTAGTAGTTTGGCCTAGGCTAAACTAAACCCCAGGATATAAATTGACCTAGGTAACATCTAGGAGGGGGCCTTAATCTGGCCTGTTACACTGGGGTATAATCTGGCCTGGTCCCCTTTAATCTCGGGGTATATTCTGGCCTGGAGGAGTATAATCTAGCCTAGTCTAATTTATATCCGGGCTATAGTTTGGGTGGGGGGGAGGGGGGGTTAATCTTCCTGATACACTGGGTATAATTTGGCCTAGGCCACTTTAATCTTGTGGTATATTCTGGCCTGGTGGAGTATAGTCTGGCCTAGTCTAATTTATACCCGGGGTATAGTTTCGGCGAGGAGGTTAATCTGGCCTGTTACACTGGGTATAATTTGGCCTAGGCCACTTTAATCCTGGGATATATTCTGGCCTGGAGGAGTATAATCTGGCCTAGTCCAGTATAGTTTGGGCAGGGGGTTAATCTAGCCTGTTACCCCTGTATCATTGTGTTTCCTTGTAGGTCTGGGGCATGTGCCAGTACACATGTACATTTCTGATAAAGGATCCGTCTGCTCATTCTGTGAAAAGAAATATTGCAATTACTGAAACCCCCCCGACCTCCATGATTCCTCGTAATCCTTACAAATGTCACCAAGGCAAACCCTCTGGACTGATCGTCAGCACTGTCTCCATTCATAGAAAGCAACACGACATCTAATGAAGAATCAAAGCATTCTCAGCATGCTGTATATGTCACAACACTTTATTTTATTATAATGATTAATTTTCAAAAGACAAAATGATTTAAGTATATTCAAATAAGAACATCCTTCAATTTTAAAGGGGTTGTCGTCTACTTTACAAGTTATACTTAGCTAGATGACGGTGACATCATGATTGGGGTGGCTTTTGTGGTGCTGTGGGCAGGCTCTGTGATGCTGGAGGTGGGCTCTGTGGCACTAGGGGTGTGTTCTGTGGTGCTGGGGCGGGCTCTGTGGCACTGGGGGTGGGTTCTGTGGTGCTGGGGTGGGCTCTGTGGTGCTGGATGCGGGCTCTGTGGTGCTGTGGGTGGGATCTGCGGTGCTGGATGCGGGCACTGTGACCCTGGGGGCGGGTTCTGTGGTGCTGGGGGTGTGGCGCCACACTGGTCGGTGTGCCACGAAGGGGTACTGCACCCTGACCAGCGTGTGCGGTATCCCTGTGGCCAGTGAAGGGGGAGGTTCGTATGTGACTTTAATCCTGCATCCACACACCTAGCTCAGGGGGCCAATTGGTTAAACCTGTTACCAGGGTAACCGGTCCTAGTGGGAGGTTATATAGGTGGGTACTGGAGAGCGGGAACGGAGAAGAGTATAAAACGAGGAGTAGAAGAGAGGTCAAGGAGGACCCTTCAGGGGAATGTATAGGGACGGCATCCAGAAAAAGCGGTGACCCAGACGAAAAAACAGGAGCCTGAGGGTGTGTGCTAACACCCAGCATCAGACCATTACCTACCGGTCTAGGAGGAGCCCAGTCCACGGAACGGAGTACCGGCTCTGGGAGCAGTGCAGGTAGGTCTATCTCTGAGCGGCAAACACCGGTCAGACCGAGGAGTCTTCAGCCTCCGGGTCACCTGTAACAGTAGCCAAACAAGGAGGGGCAATTCAGAGAAGGTTCCTACATGAGCATAGAGTTACAGAGGAGAGAGCAGGAGGTCAGGTCGGGCTCCACACAGGCCAGACTTCAATACTAGGAAGGACAGAGGGCGAAGCCAAGAGAAACATCTTTGAGAGCCACAGATGAACACCCATTCATTGGTCACTACCCAGGCCAGCTACTCATGACTGTAGACCTGTTGTTGAACTTGAAAGTGACCAGTAAACCCATACAGAGACTCAGCTACGTGTGGTGTGTTGTTCTTTCTCGTTGTGAGGGATCAGACAGCTTCTCGCCTGCCGAGCCGCCTTTCAGTTAATACAGCACCACTGCCCTGGGGACACTGCTCTACCTGCACCTGCAGGGAGCAAGACCATCCGACTGCAATAACACCATCCCCAGACGTCTGAAAAAGCGCTGGTGTCATCATCAGAAACTGCAGGTGGCGTCACAAACAATACACTTTTTTTATTTTCGTTTCAACACTTTTCAGCGACCACCAGGGCCACAGTCCTGGGCATCAACCACCAGTGGCATGATCCAGCAGCAACGCCCAGAAACCGAGTATCCCAAACCCCTGGGCGAGTCAGGAGCTGGCTCTGTGGTGCTGGGGGCTGGCTCTGTGGCACTGGAGGCAGGCTCTGTGGTGCTGGGGTGGGCTCTGTGGCACTGTTGGTGGGCTCTGTGGTGCTGGAGGCAGGCTCTGTGGTGCTAGGGGTGGGCTCTGTGGCACTGTGGGTGGGTTCTATGGTGTTGGGGGCAGGCTCTGTGGTGCTAGGGGCGGGCTCTGTGGCACTGTTGGTGGGTTCTATGGTGCTAGGGTGGGCTCTGTGTTGCTGGGGGTGGGCTCTGTGGCACTGGAGGTGGTTTCTGGTTCTGTGCTGTTGGAGACAGGCTCTGTGGTGCTGGGGGCAGGCTCTGTAGTGATGGAGGCAGGCTCTGTGTCACTGTAGGTGGGCTCTATGGTGCTGGAGGTGGGCTCTGTGGTTGATTCACCCAGGGGTCTATGGGAACTCGGTACCTGGGCGTTGTTCTGGGGGATGCTGTCTTGGTGGCTGGTGCCCAGACCCGTAGCACTGGTGACCAGAGCTGTCAGTATTCACAGGATACTACAGTATATATTATAGACTGGGACAAAAGCCTTAATGATAACTCATAGAGGAGGGCCCCTGTGCAGGAACAGGATATAACCCTGACAACGAGCAGGATCCTGGTGCACTGGGGCCCCATCGTTACCCCTCACCGCAGGAAAAGATAAGGTACCGTACTCTCCCTTGAAATCAGTCCCAATATATTCTATGCTGATGAACAATAATGCACTGAAAATATAACTACAGAGCACTCCAATTAACTGCAGAGCAATATGACTAACTACAGAGCACTCTGACTGACTGTGGAGCAATACGACCAACTACAGAGCACTCCGACTGACTGTAGAGCAATACGACTAACTACAGAGCACTCTGACTGACTGTAGAGCAATACGACTAACTGCAGAGTACTCCGACTAACTGTAGAGCAATATGACTAACTACAGAGCACTCTGACTGACTGTGGAGCAATACGACCAACTACAGAGCACTCAGACTGACTGTAGAGCAATACGACTAACTACAGAGCACTCCGACTGACTGTGGAGCAATACGACTAACTACAGAGCACTCCAACTGACTGTGGAGCAATACGACTAACTACAGAGCACTCCGACTGACTGTGGAGCAATACGACTAACTACAGAGCACTCCAACTGACTGTGGAGCAATACGACTAACTACAGAGCACTCCAACTAACTGCAGAGCACTTCAACTAACCGCAGAGCACTCCAACTAACTGCAGAGCACTCCAACTAAATACAGAGCACTCCAATTTACTGTGGAGCAATACGAATAACTACAGAGCACTCTGACTAACTGTGGAGCAATATGTCTAACTACAGAGCACTTCAGCTAACTGCAAAGAACTCCGACTAACTACAGAAGACTCTGACTAACTGTAGGGCATGCCGACTAACTAAATAGCATTCCGACTAACTGCAGAGCATTCTGACTATCTGCAGAGCACTTCAACTATCCGCAGAGCACTTTGACTAACTGCAGAGAACTCCAACTAACTACAAAGCACTCTGACTGCAGAACACTCTGACTAAATGCAGAGTACTCCATCTGTTGACCACTCCAACTAACTGCAGACCACTCCAATTAACAGCAGAGCACTCTGAATAAGTGCAGAGAAATATGACTAACTACAAAGCACTCCAACTAACTACAGAGCACTCTGACTAACAGCAGAGCACTCCAACTAACTGCAGAGCACTCTGATTGACTGCACAACACACCAACTAACCGCACAGCACGCCGACTAACTACACAGCACTCCGACTAACCGCACAGCACGCCGACTAACTGCACAGCACTCCAACTAACCGAAGAGCACTATGACTAACTGCAGAGCACTCCAACTGACTGTAGTTCACTCCGGCTAACTGCAGAGCATTCTGACTAACTGCAGAGCACTCCACCTACTGCAGAGCACTCTGCCTAACTAGAGAGCACTCCGACTGACTGTAGAGCTCTCCGACTAACTGAAGGGCACTATGACTAACTGCAGAGCACTCCAACTGACTGTAGAGCACTCCGGCTAACTGCAGAGCACTCTAACTGCAGAGCACTCTGCCTAACTGGAGAGCACTCCGACTGACTGTAGAGCTCTCCGACTAACTGAAGAGCACTATGACTAACTGCAGAGCAATCCGTCTAACTGCAGAGTACTCCGACTAACTGCAGAGCACGACTGACTGCACAGCACGCCGACTAACCGCAGGGCACGCCGACTAACTGCACAGCACTCCGACTAACTGAAGAGCACTATGACTAACTGCAGAGCCCTCTGACTAATTGCATAGCACTCCGACTAACTGTACAGCACTCCGACTAACTGCAGAGCCCTGCTACTAACTGCAGAGCACTCTGACTAACTGCAGAGCACTCCAATTAACTGCAGAGCACTCTGACTGACTGTAGAGCACTCCAACTAACTGCACAGCACTCCGACTAACTACAGAGCATCTGACTAACTAGAAAGCACACTGACTAGCTGCAGAGCACTCCGACTAACTGCAGAGCACTCCGACTAACTTCAGAGAACTCCGACTAACTACAAAGCATTCTGACTGCAGAACACTCCAACTAAATGCAGAGCACTCCATCTGTGAACCACTCCAACTGACTACTGAGCACTCCGACTAATTGCAGAGCACTTCGACTAACTGCAGAGCACTCCAACTGTAGAGCACTCCGACTAACCGTAGAGCACTCCAACTGACCGCAGAACTCTTTGACTGCAGAGCACTCTGACTTACTGACTGAAGAACACTCTGACTAACTGCAGAGCACTCCAGAGCAGTCTGACTAACTGCAGAGCAGTTCGACTACCCAAAGAGCACTCCGGACCACTCCGACTAACTGCAGAGCCCTCCGACTAACTGCATAGTACTGCGACTAATAGCAGAGCACTTCGACTAACTGCACAGCACTCCGGAGCACTGACTAATTGCAGAGCAGTCTGACTAACTGTAGTGCACTCTGACTAACTGTAGAGCACTCCGACTATTTCTAGAGCACTCCAACTAACCGCAGAGCACTCCGACTCATATTTCACTAAAGTCTGTAACTAACGGTGCAACACATCCACACATTTACAGCAAAAGAAGAAACAACCCCATTTTACAACACAGACTGTAAACGTTCCTTACCTGACTGCAGAACACTCCAACTAAATGCAGAGCACTCCATCTGTGAACCACTCC
The DNA here is from genome assembly GCA_033576535.1 of Allobates femoralis. Classification (NCBI taxonomy): domain Eukaryota; kingdom Metazoa; phylum Chordata; class Amphibia; order Anura; family Aromobatidae; genus Allobates; species Allobates femoralis. The sequence continues at coordinate 127,364,598 of JARQOC010000010.1, forward strand.
AACTGACTACTGAGCACTCCGACTAATTGCAGAGCACTTCGACTAACTGCAGAGCACTCCAACTGTAGAGCACTCCGACTAACCGTAGAGCACTCCAACTGACCGCAGAACTCTTTGACTGCAGAGCACTCTGACTTACTGACTGAAGAACACTCTGACTAACTGCAGAGCACTCCAGAGCAGTCTGACTAACTGCAGAGCAGTTCGACTACCCAAAGAGCACTCCGGACCACTCCGACTAACTGCAGAGCCCTCCGACTAACTGCATAAGAAGAAACAACCCCATTTTACAACACAGACTGTAAACGTTCCTTACCTGACCTGACGCGTGAAGGACAAAAATCCAAATTAGTAGCTTGATTTAATAAAATTACTTACAGGTTAATAATTGACTCCATAATTAGAAATGCACCAATCACTGGATAGATAGAGAATCAGATGTCAGAAGCCTGGAGCTGTCATTTCATTGAGCTGGATCCAGATGCCAAGATGGTGAACATATTGTACACACTTTATGGACACGTTTGGTACATTACTGTACAGCTACAGATGCCTATCTGTCCTCCCATTCTACATCCATAGGCATTAATATGGAGTTGGCCCCTTCAGAGATATAGCAGCTCCCGCTCTTCTGGGAAGGATTTCTACAAGATTTTGGAGGAGTCTGTGGACATATTTACCCCTTTCATCCAGAAGATAATTTGTAAGGTGACGTAACTTGAAGCTCAGGGGCCCCGATGCAAAAGCTCCAATGGGGCCCTTAATATTTGCACATCTTTAATAGCATTAGGCTTTTTCTATAGGCCAAAGGGACTTTTGCGCCCCCCTAGGCTCCTGGGCCCGGGTGCGATTGCAACCCCTGCACCTATTGTAGCTACGACCCTTATGACACTGATGTAGGGGTACATCCAATTGCCAGTCTCCACTCTTGGTGTTGGACGCAGCTGAGGTCTGGGCTTGATGCAGAATGACTTGCCTATCTGTACCCTCCCTATCCTAACTCCCCCCTCCAACCGGAAATAGGGGTCTGCCTGGGGTGGGTCTCTTCTGCCCTTAACTCTCTGGTTGGAGTTTGGAAAGTGTTGGATGCTTTGGTTTTCCAGCAGAGAGCGCCTCAATTATCCCCAGACATGGCATTACATTCAATATATGTGCAATATCATTTTTGACAGCCTGACTGCAGTGGTGCCACACTTCCGGCTCTGCTGCCCTACACTCTCCGGCTCCATCTCTACCCGCCGGCTCCAAGGTCCGCACATGCACGGTAGGCATCTCGGGAGCATGCTTAGGGCGCGACTGCGCCACTCTAAGTTTTAAAAGGCCAGTGTGCCCAGACCTGGAAGTGCCTCTCAGCCAATGACTGAGAGGCACAGGGTGTTTCAGGCAGCCTCACCTATTGGCAGGTGCCTGACTAACATGACTTGTTAGCTTTGCTTCCTTAGTTAGTTGTCAGGTCATTCTTGTGTGGTCCCTTGTTACTGTCTCTACCTTGTGCCTAGGAGTTTCTTTGCATGCCAGTTACCTGTGCCTTCCCAGTCACCTCCAGCTACAGTCATGTGCTTACAGTCATCCGCTGTGTCCGCCAGCTACAGTCATGTGCTTACAGTCATCCGCTGTGTTCACCTTTGACTTCCTGTGGCCGTCTCTGAACTCTGTTCTGTGGCACCAGCCTGCTGGGGCACCGGGTTTCCCTGGAGCTGCCCTCCATCGGTTGCCTACCAACTAAGTCTATTTCCAACGCCTGTGGTATAGCAGTATTCTCGGTGGCTGCTCAGGGTTGCTCCACTAGGTCAGTTAATGTGGTCTTTGGTTCAGTGGATCCACCTTCCTCGGGCTTGCCTCATCAGGCCTCACAGCGGATAGTGTTCTCCTGACATTCACCAAACCCAGACTCGTCCATCAGTCGCCACATAGAAAAGTGTGAGCCGTCACTTCATAGAACATGTCTCCTCCAGAGTCCAGTGGTGGTGTCTTTACTCTGCTCCATCCAATGCTCGTCATTGTGCTTGGTGATATACGGCTGCTGCTCGGCATTATACTTGGAGATATACGGCTGCTGCTGCTGCTTGGCATTATGCTTGGAGATATACGGCTGCTGCTGCTCGGAATTATGCTTGGAGATATATGGCTGCTGCTGCTCAGCATTGTGCTTGGTCATATACGACTGCTGCTGCTCAGCATTGTGCTTGGTCATATACGGCTGCTGCTGCTCGGCATTGTGCTTGGTGATGTACGGCTGCAGCTGCTTAACCACAAAACTCTCGGCGGGTCCAGCGTGTTTTCTGATATTAATACCAGGGGAGGTCTGGACTCTACAGTGATGGGGTCAGCAGAGCATTAATGACTTTACTGCACCTTCCTCTTCATCAGTCGATCCCTCTCTCTTTGTTCCCCTGATGGGTTTGGACTCTCTACGCCATGTGCCAGACCCTTGAGAGGTTTGACTAAGTGTCTACTGAATGTTCACTAGAGCCTCTGATGATGAGGATATGCTTGGCTGTCAATAGACTCCAGGAGGACTTCAGCAGCTGACCAGAGGGTCAGAGGCACATCTATGAGGTATAGGAGGACAGACACTCACTGAGAGTGAGTGTCTGTGATTGGCCGTTGCTGGTCAGTGCAGTGAATATTCATGAAGCTTAATGGGCGACCCCAGAAGCAGCAGTGGGAGAACGGTAGACTGGTGATCTCTATCTATGACTGTGTGTGTCCACCTGACTTTGGTCAGTTAACCCCGATTCTCATGGTGATACGGTCAGCTGAACGACACTCGGATTGATACCGGTGTGCTATCATCCAGTTGCATTCGGTGTCATGCAAAAAAACAGATCCGATCGGAAGAGTTTTCTGCTGGATCACCGATGGACAGAAAACAATGCAAGTCTGAAACCAGTGTTGTAAGGCGTGCAAGTGACCGGAGTAACACTCTGTAACGTTATGGGTCTACACTCAATGTCGGAGTTGCTCAAGTTCCTTCCACTTCTCAATAATGTCACTCACAGGTGATGGAGGGAAGATTCAGGAGGAAGAAATGTCATGAAAGGACTTGTTAAAGCAGTGACATAATATTACATGACCACACTGGAATCACTCCTGTATTGAGACTTCATAGTAAACGTGTTTCTTTCCTTTGGTAGTGTAGAAGTTAATGTTGGATTCTGTTACTAGCAAGCTGGCTAGTTCTTCGTCCAGGTTTGGCTACTCTGTGATCACTCCCATCCCCTTTATATGGTCACATGGTTCCAGCATCCTTTGTTGGTGATTGAATTTATTCCTGCCCAAGATTCCTAAGGTGAAGGAGGTTGTCTAGAGAGCTGACTACTGCCAAGCCACCTGCTGCCAAGAAGAGTGGCAGCAGGAGTGAAGTTGCCTTGTTGTTTCCCTGTCTGTCTCCCCTTCCCTCTTTTTGCTATTATTTCAGTGGTTGGGACTAGTGCTCCTGCCGGCCATTTACCTATTGAGGTTTAACATCAGGGCCAGCGAGGGACTAGGTATCCTGTTCAGCGACAGGTTAAAAGAACCCATATAGGGACAGTAGTGAGATCAGGGCACAGCCGCAGGTGAGTGAAGGTCACCTTTCCCCCATTCCCTATGAGCAGGGCCCCCCCTGTTGCATTTGTTTCCCCTGGTGTCTCCCCATCTGTTGTTTGGTGTAATGTACTGGACATCGTTGGGCCGTGCACCACTGTCACGCATGGTAGCCGGGCTTCCCCTTAGTCCACCATGACACTAAAATGGTGAATGTTGCAAGAATAAATGGGGTGCTACTCACTAGACATCTCCTTTTTTGCTCTGCGTCATTTCAGACATTCATGTACAATGTAAAATTGCAGCAAAAAAATGTTATTTGGTTTGCTCACAGTATTCAACACCTTGCTTTATCACCCCAGTGAGAGCCTTCCATTTATATGGCTCTCACTAGGGTGCCAGCTCCCATTGTTCACTCAAGGGAGCCATCAATTTGAGTCAGATACCACTCAAACCAAACATCACTCTCAAGCACCCGCGATACTCGCCGAGTAAAGAGCATTCTGAATACTGTACTATTTGTGCAAGTAATGAATATATTCGCTCATCACTAGAGTCTATCACCCCCTAAATGTAAAATAAACCAACAGAACCCTGAGCCATTAGCCAAACCAAGAGCACAACAAAAGCATGCTCATTTCAGTGTTTCATTTTAGAAAGGGTTAACTTTCTTACAGCTGAGTACACCGGACATTAATACAGAATTAAAGGAATGCTGAATCCGATCTCCAGTTAATCAGTTTAGCTCTGGAAATAATTAATTGAAGATTTGTCGTGATTAAAAACACAAGAATTGCCAGAGAGACTCAAGACCAAGATAGTAAAACTTCTGCAGGTTGGACGCTTACTGAATTTCCGATCTCACGAAAACCATGAAAATTCAGCATGGCCCCAGCGCTATTATATAACTGAGCGCTGATAGGGCACTCATCTTCTGTGGTGGGTGACCCTGATTTATGGATAAGCTTGTATTCACTATTATATAAGCTGAGATGAATGCTGGTCACTTGTATCTGTCACGGGGTGGATATAACGGATGAAGGGGTAAGGTAGCTAGATGGCTTGGCTGGGCATAGGTAATCGAGGTACTAGTCTGACCCTTAGACTGGGGATCCGTAGCTGACCTTGTTCCCAGAATTACCTCTGAAGGTGAGGATGTCTGGGCCACCACCTTTGCCCTGCTCCTTACCAGCGATGTGAGTCAGTGAGCTGGCATCTATCAAGTCTAATCTTCTCCACACGTGTTTGTATAAGTATATAATGGCTGTGATGGGGGGATCATACTGTATGAGTGGAGTAGCAGCAGAAAGTCAGAGATGGGCTGAGGGAATCAGGGAAGCTAATCTGATTCTTAGACTGGGGGTTCCTAGTTGACCCTGTACCCAGAATTTATTCTGAAGGTGAGGATGTCTGGGCCACCACCTTTGCCCTGCTCCTTACCAGCGATGTGAGTTAGTGAGCTGGCATCTATCAAGTCTAATCTTCTCCACACGTGTTTGTGGAAGTATATAATGGCTGTGATGGGGTGATCATACTGTATGAGTGGAGTAGCAGCAGAAAGTCAGAGATGGGCTGAGGGAATCAGGGAAGCTAATCTGATTCTTAGACTGGGGTTCCTAGTTGACCCTGTACCCAGAATTTATTCTGAAGGTGAGGATGTCTGACCCATCACCCTTGCCCTGCTCCTGACCAGCTCTATACTAACACTCTCTCATCTCCACAGCAACAACATTAGCCCTTGATGTTCAAAAGGAAATTTACTCCCATTTGAACTATTGTGAAGCTGTTCACATGCTACACATGACAGTATCTTGGGCAAAGTCACAGTGCCCTTATCTCCAGGGTGTCACGTGTTGACTGCTTTGAGGTCCATGAGTGCTTTTGCTGTGTTTAAACAGAGTTTTCTTTCCTTTCAGTCTTGCTGTGTGCTGCAGCTCTGCAGTTGGAAGACTGTGTCATAGCATTGGGGTGGAGGTTAGGTGAGGGTTATGGTTTAGCATTCTGATCTCCACTCCCTCAGCTTAGAAGTAGTTCCACTTCCCTCCACTGGGTGTCACAGAGATAATTTCTCTTCCAGGACAGTGCAGACGTGTTGCTGGAGCTACTGCGGTTCACTTCTATTGAAGTGGTTGACTTTTCCTGGTCCGTGGGTGGAGGTAAGGGCTCTTAGCCTAGGGCTAATCAGGAGCAAAGGGCTAGGGTGTTCACCCAGACCTCCCCACGATCTGGGGTACTTCTGGGAACAGGGTGAGTTAGGGAACCCTAGTCTAAGGATCAGAATAGCTCCCCTGAACACCTTGCCCATTTTACCATCTTGCCTCCAGATTCCCTATCTGCTATACCACCCCATGACACAGGGCTTGGACTAGTTGGGTCTCTACTCCTGCCATAGTGTGGTCAACTATTGGAGGAAGAAATGTACTCCAAATATTCGGTCACCTCCAGAGACACCACTGACTTGTAATTTTAGCCGACCCTCACTTTCAAATTTAAAGTTTACTAATTATTCAAAATACAGAAGAAGAAACACAGATAATAAACACAAAATAGATACCAAATAAGCATTACCTCTCATGGTGAAAATAACAATTACCCTTATATATATAACAAGATATTGACTCAGAAGAGCCAAGGAGCACGGTGGACTCAAGCATCACCAAAAACGTTGAACAAGAAGGCTCGGGAAGGTAATGAACATGAAAGGGAGTTAGTGAGAGAAAGGAATGAAAGAAGGTAGACAAGGTGAAGACAAAAAGGGATAAACAAAGAGAGGGAGAGAGATGGACTAAAGGGGCTCATCACATTGGGAAATTGAGGTTCAGGCAGCTCAGGATGAAGTAAGTCATGTTAAGATAGACCTATACTGCATCATACGAAGACAGCAATCACTGGAGAAGGACGTCATGGTTGCAAGAATAGAAGAAACAGTGTGGAGAGGAAGACCAGCAACCCTTTGGCTTGATACAATAAAGGTGGAGACTCTGGTGGCCCTATCTGGGCTTGGAGATGACTCTGGTGGACCTATCTAGGCTTGGAGAAGACCCTGGTGGTCCTATCTAGGCTTGGTAAAGACCATGGTGGTCCTATCTAGGCTTGGAGAAGACCCTAGTGAACCTATCTGGGCTTGGACAAAGACCCTGGCGGACCTATCAGGGCTTGGAGAAGACCCCGATGAACGTATCTAGGTTTGGAGAAGACCCTGGTGCACCTATCTAGACAGCACAAGATCGATCTTCCTACAGAGTTTTCATCCATCAAGTTGCCATGGCTCGAGATCGAGCTGGAGGATGTTTAATAATAAAATATAATGGGAGAGATAAGTTGGAATCCCAATGGAATCATTTGTTGTCATTTCTTGTTCAACATTTTTATTGGGTTATACACAATTTTACAAAGGTCGCCTTAACAATGACGGTACAATAGGATGATCAAAAAAATACATGTTACAATAGTATGATGATAACGGAAAATATCAAACAATAAACAATAAGAAAGTTCGGTATTCTCGATAATTCCAAACAGGGAGGGGGGGAGTGAACTGGGAAGGAGGGCAGTGGGGAGAAGGAAGGGAGAGAAATGATTCACAGTTATGCTTGACTAGACTTTTCTGAAGCAAATTGGAAAGGAGTCAATTCAGGTCCGAGTAAAAGGGACATCTTGTTGATAAAAAAATTGGTTCCATGGCGTCCATTTCTTTTTGTATTTTGCTTGGAGATTATTTCTCAGAGAGTGCATATATTCGATTTGTTGTCATTTCTCATCTTCCCATCCTGTGACCTTCACTTTTTCCTCTGGACTTTATTTATTGTGAACCAAGGCTCCTTGCCACCCGAGCCGAGGAGCGGGAGGGGGGTGGTGTTGTCAGTCCGACAAGGAAGTGTGGAGCGGGGGAGGGGGTTTTCTTGCCAGTCCGGGGGTGGGGGTGCTATCATTGCCGGTGGAGCAGTGTTCTGTGCATTTCCCTTATGTTATGGTTGTGGAGGCAGGCGGCGGCAAGCGTTGGACAGCAGGCAGGAAGCCGCTCTGTGCAGGGCGCCGCCCCCCTGCCCCTGCAGCATTGCTGCTCCCCTGCCTCCTTGCCGCCTGAGCAAAAGGCTCACCTTGTCCAATGGATGCTGCGGCCCTGGCTAGTCACCACACTGCCAACAAGAAGTAGAGTAGTCAAACATTCAGGCCAGATACCAGGAGTGCACGTCAAGATAAAGGGGATAAAACAGAGGGATAGTTAGGTCACAGTCCAAGGTCAGTTACCTGGAGAGGAGCGGATCAGAACACAGGGACGAGACAACAGGATGGTCAAACACAAGCAAGGTCAGGCAGCAAAAGATCAATTCCCAGAGCACAGATTCAAGAGACCAACCTGGCACCACAGCTTGTAGGACAAAGTACCGTGGGTCCGCGCTGCCACTTCAATTAATGGAGATAAAACACCAGCCACACGGGAATGTCTGGATCAAACAGGATTCTTCTTTATTTGTCCAACATGTTTCGGAGTTATCTCCCAACTCCTTCCTCAGGGAAGGACATTCCCTCCTGAGGAAGGAGTTGGGAGATAACTCCGAAACATGTTGGACAAATAAAGAAGAATCCTGTTTGATCCAGACATTCCCGTGTGGCTGGTTTTTTATCTCCATTAATTGAAGTGGCAGCGCGGACCCACGGTACTTTGTCCTACAAGCTGATTGAACCACGGTGACCTGTGGAAGTACGGTCCTGCAGCAAACCACTCATAGATGAGCGATCATTACCAGTTGTGGGTTCTCACAACTGCATCAGGTGAGCAGCTCCCTCTTTACACATATTTTAGCCTTATAAAAGAAGGTATTACCCTATGTGACCATTCTTGAATTGCTTTTAGATAACCTAGCACCACAGACCTGAAACTAGGACTGGCAGTTCTCTGGGAGAAACTGCACAGCTAAAAGGTTGAGCAATTAGCAAGCTAGAAAGAGAATGGGAGACTGAGCTGTCAAAGAGAAAACCAACCGTCCAGCACATTGCAGCTCCAGATTTAAGAGACCAACTTAGCACCTTAGAGCTGAAACTAAGACTGGCAGTGCTCTGGGAAAGACAACACAGCTAAAAGTCTGAGTAATTACAGGAGACAAGGAGCAGCTGCAGAATCTCAGCACAAGCTACAAAGAGAATGGGAGACTGAGCTGTCAAAGAGAAAACCAACCGCCCAGCACATTGAAGCTCCAGATTTAAGAGACCAACTTAGCACCTCGGAGCTGAAACTAAGACTGGCAGTGCTCTGGGAAAGACAACACAGCTAAAAGTCTGAGCAATTACAGGAAACAAGGAGCAGATGCAGAATCTCAGCACAAACTACAAAGAGAATGGGAGACTGAGCTGTGAATAAGAAAACCAACCACCCAGCACATCCCAGCTTCAGATAGGATGACTAAACTGTCTATCACCACCCAGCCCAGCACACCCTGACTGCAGAAGAGCAGAGAAATCGTGACATTTATTATGTTAATTGCTTATATAGCGCCATCACATTGGGCATCATAATATACATTCCCTATCACCCTGCTCCTTGGGAACCCAAATGCCTCTTTAGCCTTTAGATCGGCCCAGTTTTGCTAAAGTAGAAATTAGACAAAACCAAAAGTTTCCTGTAAACATTGTAATCACCTGATTAATAAAGCCTGTGATTAGGGCGGCAGATGGAAAATCCCTTTAATTCTGCTCTAATAACAAGACACTGATCCAGCAGCGGTTATTAAAGCTGGAGACGTCTTGTGGCAGGAGGGGATTCCCCGTTATGGCTTTATAAATAGAGCAGGATGTTAGCGCCAATTACTTTCCATATGGTTCATCGCCTAATCTGCTCTTTGGACCTCATAATATTAACCCTACAGCTGCTGGACAACATTTTGCAGTACAACAAGGACATATAGTGTACGGCCAAGATCAGTGGTGATTTACAGTGTTTGTCCTTCATCGTCTCCTGACCCAGGGAACAGTTTTGGCCTCGCCTGTGTGTTCTACCCTTGATTTTCACAGATACACCATGTACTCATTAAACGTTGGTGATATTTTATTTTTATCTAAATTAAATGCTTGTAATTTTTGCATTTGGGTTTCTTTAAAAACGTTGGTCCACAGAGCTTGTACTGTGTCTGCATTGCACTGGATGCAGAGTGAGTTAACTAAGACTCTCTCAGTGAGCTCATTCTGATCATCCAATGGGACAGATTTTTTCTGGCTTTTGGTTAGCTATTCTCAGCTGATTTATGAGGACAGATCTTTTCAAAGTTGGATGTGCAGGAAACATAGGGTCCATACAGAGCTAACAATGCAACATTACTAGGGAAACTGTATAGAAAAAATGGTTTTTAGTCCCAAATACATTCATGTAAGGTAATACATATATACAGTGTTGGCCAAAAGTATTGACACCCCTGCAATTCTGTCAGATAATACTCAGTTTCTTCCTGAAAATGATTGCAATCACAAATTCTTTGGTATTATTATCTTCATTTAATTTGTCTTCAATGAAAAAACATAAAAGAATTGTCCTAAAGCCAAATTGGATCTAGTTCCACATCAAACATAAAAAAGGGGGTGGACAAAAGTATTGGCACTGTTAGAAAAATCATGTGATGCTTCTCTAAGTTGTGTAATTAACAGCACCTGTAACTTACCTGTGGCACCTAACAGGTGTTGGCAATAACTAAATCACACTTGCAGCCAGTTGACATGGATTAAAGTTGACTCAACCTCTGTCCTGTGTCCTTGTGTGTACCACATTGAGCATGGAGAAAAGAAAGAAGACCAAAGAACTGTCTGAGGACTTGAGAAACCAAATTGTGAGGAAGCATGAGCAATCTCAAGGCTACAAGTCCATCTCCAAAGACCTGAATGTCCTGTGTCTACCGTGCACAGTGTCGTCAAGAAGTTTAAAGCCCATGGCACTGTGGCTAACCTCCCTAGATGTGGATGGAAAAGAAAAATTGACGAGAGATTTCAACGCAAGATTGTGTGGATGGTGGATAAAGAACCTCGACTAACATCCAAACAAGTTCAAGCTGCCCTGCAGTCCGAGGGTACAACAGTGTCAACCCGTACTATCCGTCGGTGTCTGAATGAAAAGGGACTGTATGGTAGGAGACCCAGGAAGACCCCACTTCTTACCCCGAGACATAAAAAAGCCAGGCTGGAGTTTGCCAAAACTTACCTGAGAAAGCCTAAAACGTTTTGGAAGATTGTTCTCTGGTCAGATGAGACAAAAGTAGAGCTTTTTGGGCAAAGGCATCAACATAGAGTTTACAGGAGAAAAAAAGAGGCATTCAAAGAAAAGAACATGGTCCCTACAGTCAAACATGGCGGAGGTTCCCTGATGTTTTGGGGTTGCTTTGCTGCCTCTGGCACTGGACTGCTTGACCGTGTACATGGCATTATGAAGTCTGAAGACTACCAACAAATTTTGCAGCATAATGTAGGGCCCAGTGTGAGAAAGCTGGGTCTCCCTCAGGGGTCATGGGTCTTCCAGCAGGACAATGACCCAAAACACACACTTCAAAAAGCACTAGAAAATGGTTTGAGAGAAAGCACTGGAGACTTCTAAGGTGGCCAGCAATGAGTCCAGACCTGAATCCCATAGAGCACCTGTGGAGAGACCTAAAAATGGCAGTTTGGAGAAGGCTCCCTTCAAATATCAGGGACCTGGAGCAGTTTGCCAAAGAAGAATGGTCTAAAATTCCAGCAGAGCATTGTAAGAAACTCATTGATGGTTACTGGAAGCGGTTGATCGCAGTTATTTTGGCTAAAGGTTGTGCAACCAAGTATTAGGCTGAGGGTGCCAATACTTTTGTCCGTCCCATTTTTGGAGTTTTGTGTGAAATTATCAATGTTTTGCTTTTTGCTTCATTCTCTTTTGTGTTTTTTTATTGAAGACAAATTAAATGAAGATAATAATACCAAAGAATTTGTGATTGCAATCATTTTCAGGAAGAAACTGAGTATTATCTGACAGAATTGCAGGGGTGTCAATACTTTTGGCCAACACTGTATCAGGATAGGGGACATATATACCAGGATAGGGGAGTTGTATTCCAGGATGGGGATAATACATACCAGGGTGAAAGACATATATACCAGGATGGTGGCCATATATACCAGGATGGAGATAATCTATAGCAGAATAGAGGAGATTTATATCCGAATAGGGAAGTTGTATACAAGGATGGGGATCATATATACAAGGTAGGGCAGATACATACCAGGATGGGGGCCATATATACCAGGTAGGGCAGATACATACCAGGATGGGGGCCATATATACCAGGTAGGGGAGATATATACCAGGATGTGGGCCATATATACCAGGATGGAGGCCATATATACCAGGATGGAGGACATATATACCAAGATAAGGGAGATATATATCAGGATTGATGACCTATATATCAGGATGGGGCCAAAGATAGTTACATATATACCAGGCAGGGAGGCTGTACATGGGGTATATGAGGGAAGGGTTGTTCACACTGTGAAATGTAGGGTGTAATGGGAAAACAAATATACATTAAAAAAATGAAAGCACGGCCTGCCCTTCTTAAGTGTTAAATTAATAAGTCGGTGCATAAATAGACGGTCACCTACACACAAACATACACACACAGCACATCAGCACCCTGCATGTAATGAATACATGAGTTACTCTATTGTTGACATGTTAAAAATATAAGTTATTCATTTTTGATCAAAATGTGTAAAGCCTCCATCTGCGTCACATTGTCCTCATGGATGATCCCACAGCTCGGGTGACCCATGTGTCCGTTTGCCCAAACAGTCCTCTAATGAAATGGGCTTAACAAAACCTTTCTGGGAAAGGTGGGCGAAAAAGGGCCACAACCCAGGAGAGGGCTACACCCCCCAATATAAGCTACAAATAAGGGGGGCGCACACATTAGTATTCAATTTATTATCAGGTGCACAAATAAGCTGTGACCAACACAGACAACTTGACAAGAGACGAAAGAAATCTCCTCGGATGACCGAGCACAAAGAATGGAGGCTGGAGAAGAAAATCCTTCCAATTTGTTTAGTCTCCTGTCATATTGAATGTATATTGTTCACACTGTATCTGTTCACCTGCATATTAATTTAATACCAAGGTGTGTGACCCTTTTTCTTCTTCTGTCATGGTGTTTCTCCAGCATCTGTTATGTTATCGGTACGATGCAGCTCCTCGGGGGCGGTGCTTCTTTAGACTGAATCCCGTGTGGACACATGACTAGGACAGGTGTAACGCCAGTGGCGGTGCCCCTGCACTTACCCACTACTTCCTCCCGCCCCGATTGCCACCGCTCTCACCTTTCTGGCCATTCTAAACGGTCTCTGTTCCACCCCAGGGTCCTATTGCCACAGGGTCATTATTGTCCCCGGGTGATGGTGTTCACACCAGGCAGGTAAACGCCCACAACACCTTCTGCCTCCAGGCCTGTAGGGGGAGACCTAAACCCGGCTTCAAGGTGAGCTGCCCTATAAATTCTTGTCTGGGGCGGAGCTAGTCAGTTCAGTTCCTGGGAGGACTATGAAGAGGACCTGTGTACCTGAGCCATGTTAAGCTCGTCCCAGATACAGCAGTTCAGTCCCGAGAGGACTGTGAAGAGTATCTTGAAGATCGAGCAGTGCTAAGCTCATCCTAGGTATAGCAGTTCAGTTCCTAGGAGGACTGAGGAAGACATCCTGGTAGACTGGTAGCTGGCTTAAGCTCATCCCAGGATATCTAACTCAGCAAGAGAACTAAGGCAAGGGTCTGAGGAAGTGAAAGGAAGTCTGGGAGCAGAGCAACCACATGCTCACCCCAGAGAAACAGAGCAGAGAACGAACACCGGAGTCCGAGGCTGTGCAGGGCCTAATGTCCCGGAAGCCAATACCGGAAGGTGGGGGATTCGAAGTTCCCCAGCCACACTGTGCCCGGAGGCAAAGCGAGTTCAGGAGCTGGCACCCGAGTCATGGGCTAGTAAAGGACTCGAGTTGCCTGCCATATCGGCACCTCGCAGGAGAGAGAGGGCCAGCAGCATAGCTAAAGCAGCAGCAGGAGCCTACAGTAGCACAGCAAGGAGGCCTCAGAACTTGCCGGGTGTGGAGAACCCCAAGTTGCTCTCAGGCAAGGACTCAGCTATCAACAACTACAGATGCACCAGTAAAGGACTGAGAAACTACAAAACCGTGAGTCTGTCTGTTGCTCTGCGCCTGCCATCCTGCACCCTACACCTTTTCTATATCCTCTGCCTCAGAGATCTGCTCCGCCCATGGGGAGCTGCTCCATCCCAGCTGCCCATCCATCATCCCCGGAGGTTCTGCAGCAACAGTGGCCACTAATAGCCACACAGGTCTCCTGGAAGCACATTTAGGCTGCGTTCACACATTGCGTATTTTGCTGCGCTTTTTTACGCACGCTTTTCAAAATACGCATTGTGCCTTTTGTCTGCCTGCAAAGTGAATGTGAAATTCACTTTGCAGTGCAGACATTGCGCAAAAATGCGCAGTGCGTTTTCAGGGAGAAAACGCAGCTCCGTAAAGAATTGATATGTCAATTGTTTACGCAGCTGCTCCTGCGTATTCCCGGGAACAGCCAATCAGCGCTGGGAACGCCCGGGAACGCCCCCCTCTGACATCACCACAGGTCCTGTCAGTACACCTCTTACTTGGAACCGGAGACCGGACAGCGGGAGAAGGCACCAGACAGCGGGAGAAGGCGTCGGACAGGTGAAGTATTCATTCTTTTTTATTTTACATACATTTGCCTCTGTTTAATTTAGATTTCACAGTGTATATTAATACACTGTGAAATCTAATGGGGCTGTCACAGCTGTCACAGAGGTGAGGAGGAAGCAGGATTTTTCCTCCCCTCTGTGACATCACTGCACTTTCTGGAGTAAAGAAAGCGCAGTGTGTGAAAGCCCCTGCGTATTTTGTTGCGCTGTTTTGCGCGGCTGAAAAACGCGGCAAAAAGCGCGCGCAAAAAAGCGCAGCAAAATACGCAAATGTGTGAACGCAGCCTTAGAGCGCACGCGTCTATCTCCTGCCTCTTAATTAGGAGCCTTTCATTAGGAGGCATTAAGTATTTAGGGCAGTCTCACCTTTAGGGAAGAGTATTTGCAACAAGGTTCCTGACCCTGCGCTACTGCCTGTATCCTTTATCCTTAATCCACATCAGGTCATCCATTCCTGCAACAGAGCCTGAACCATCCTTATCCGTGACCCATAGCCTGAACCTATCCAGCATTCACTACTGTCCTGTCAGTACCGGTGTCCGGGTTCTCTCCACTCTGTGGTCATGTTCTGCCTGTCTCCAGTATCCATGCCTGCCTCCCTGACCCTTTTGGGTTCAGTTGCTACAGTACCAAGAGTTCCCCTGCAGTGGTACCTGGTGGTACCCTGCAGCAGTGAGCCTACCTCACCATCAGAAGCTCTAGTGAAGAACCAGAGAGCTGCTTAGCTAAGGCCCTCCAGGGTTGTGCCTGGTCTTATGGTGCAGTGAATGCACAACCACATGCATGACAACATGCAGCCATGTGAACTATGTGGTTGGAGCCATTTTATTACATTTCAACTCTTTTAATACCTTTACAACCAGTTTCTTATAGATCCAAGGTCTGTACCTATGGTACAACTCCCTATGTCAGGGGGTGATGTCACTAAACCACAACTGGAGCAGTACATGTTGCAAATCTTGTGTGACTCTATTGCTGTGGGTCTACACCCGCGTGTGTGACCACAGGTTGCTGTTTGGTGGGGGCCATTTTATTACATGACAATAGGCTGCCATTTGAACTATGTGATGGGAGCCATATTAAGACATTTCAACCCTTTTAACACCTTTAGGACCACTTTCTTAGACATTTATGGTCTGTACCCAATGGTACAACTCCTATGTCAATGGGAGTTGTCATTAAACCACAACTGGAGCATTACTTGTTGCCAGTCTGGTGCGACCCTCTTGTCCGGTAGAAGACAGGAATCCTTGATTTATAACAGTAAATAGTTTATTATAAAATACTTCCTGTAAACAAATAGTAAATTGATAACAATTCATTGAAGTGCAATACAGTTCAAAAAATGTCGTAGCCTACACGTCATCACTGCAGAGGTCTCTGTGCCAATGTGATCACATGAACATGAACCTGCAAGGTATAAACAGGAGTGGGGTGTACGAGCCTGCGTACAACAATTCAAGTTTTAACACAACAGTAGATAATGAGACTTTTCTCTCTTCAAAACTCCAAACCAACCGGTTGCGATCGGACACAAAGCGCGTCAGGAGGAGGCACGGAGGCGCTGACTGCCGATCAATCCTTGCACAAAACGTTCCAGTGTCCTAATGCCGCGTTCCAGTCCAGCTTATTAAGGCATAAATTAGAAATGAGAATCTGAGTTCTAGATTGATATTAATCTATCACTTTATACGTCTCCATTTCAAAGAAAGTCAAGTATTTCCTCCAGGTGTCCCGACCACCTCCTCTCCACTCTTCAGAGGACGGATAAGTCATGGCAGGATTTGGATTTCTGCTTGAACGCCATCTTCTTGTTATTTTTGGCTACAATCTTCCCCAGGAACCTCTTAGCTTTTTTCCCTATGCTTTCCCTTCTTTTGCTGCTGGCCATTCTCCTTGCATTGTCTTCTTTGCTGTCTTTGCGGAGTCTGATCTGGCGCACGATGCCCTCAAAGAGGTCCTTGACGTTGTGGTGGAGGGCAGCTGAGGTTTCGATAAACTTGCAGTCAAACACCACAGCGCATGCGCGACCCTCTGTAGGAGGAAATAAAAAGATTATTAGAAAACCATGAAGGACGCACCATAACCTATGTCTTCATCATAGTCCTAGATAGGAACTGGACGAGTTATGAGAGGCCCACTTTGTCATGCGATGTTCCGCTCTGCACTCATTTTGGGTTTTACCCTGTCCTGACTCTGTTAACACTGTGGTGTCTGATTAGCATCCTTGTGCTTCCTTGTTGCTCAGCCTGAGTATTGGCATCATAGTTTTTTGCTCATTGGTCATTAGTTTTGCAGGAGTTAATTTCCTGATGGCTGGAAATGTGCTGCTTCTGTCCTATTGTAGCTATCTCCACCCTATAAATATGGTGAAGCCCAGTCTCCTATGCCGATTATAGCTTCTGCTTTGCTCCAGTGATAGCGGTCTGTGGTGTGGTTTTCCAGTTGTAACATGTGTTGTGTATGGTGGAAACTACCTTGTTGTACGTTTATATCCTGCTTGTATTTGTTTTCTCCCAAATCACATATTGTATTCTCACTTTGTGTGAGTGCTGAAAGCTTGTGTTTTGGTTCTGTCTTTATCTGTGGGTTTCATTTCTTTCCTGCTCTAGGGGAAAGGGGATCCAGCTCAGAGCTGAGCAGGAGCACGGCGAGGGTGGAAACTCAGGCCTCTCCACCATCAGGAGTACCCCTGACATAGGGTGAGTTCAGGGCTCCCTAGCTTGAAGGGCAGATCAGGCACCCCTGTTTCCCTTTTACCCTTAGTCATCCTGACACCCTTCATATGTAATAAACAGAAGAAAAACCACACCACTTGTTGCATTAATAGCAGGTTTATCTCGTATAAGGCAATGGTTTCTGAGATGTAGAGAGTGATATTGGAAGAAGGTGGTGTTAACTATAGTGTTTTCACAGGGCAAAAAAGAGATAGCAGGTGTAAAGAAGCGCTAACAGCTCATTCTGATTACAGCTGTTTCGTGCTTGTCAACAGATCATAACAGGCACAAAACAGCTGTAATCAGAATAAGCTGTTAGCGCTTCTTTACACCTGCTTGGATTTTTATGGATTCTTAATAAAGGACTGAGTGAGTGCTGCTTTTTCTTTTATTTTGCATCCTGACACCTTTGTTTTATTACTAAGCACTAATTATCTGTAAGTGTCTGCTCACCTTCGACAGAGACCTCTCGTGACCGCACCAGATCGCTCTTATTTCCCACCAGAATAATGGGGATGTCCTCGGACTGCCGAGCTCGGCGCAGCTGGATTCTGAGCTCAGAGGCTTTCTCGAAGCTGGCCTTGTCTGTCACGGAGTACACAATCACATACGCGTCTCCCATCTTCATGCACTGATTGTGCAGCCAGTGATTGTCATCCTAGAAGCAGAAACGTGAAATGTTCATTACCAGCGATTATCACACATCAGTCACTTAGGGGTAATTATTTATGCAAATGAGGAAACATTGCAAGAACATTATCTCCTGCGATTCCATTTCTTTGCATCTGTTCTACATATAGGTTGTAATCAATGGCTATGTGGAAAAATTGTGCCCCCTGGTGGTCAGTAATAGAAATGACAATGAGACAAAAATGGGGCTTTATTAGGGTATGTTCACACTGTGCATTTTTGATCCTTTTTTGTGCAAAACTGGATTTTGATGCATTTTTGATCCATTTTAATCCATTTTTTTGCTGCATTTTATTTCCATTAGCAATGGAGTCAAATGGAAAAAACAGATCACTAATTGATGCCCAATCTTTATTGGGATGCGTTTTGTGCCCCAAAAATGAACCAGTAAAAAACGCAGCGTCTGAACAGCGCTTCTGAAAACTCATTGACTTTGCTAAACATCACATGCAAAAACGGATCAAGAATGCACAGTGTGAACATGTCCTTACTGTAAAAAGCCATTGGAATTCATCTAAGGCTAAATCCATTATAAACCTCCTATATATATCATCCAGTTATAGTTTACATTATACTTTAGAGCAAAATTTACAATTCTGCAAGTTCTTCTTGAAAGCAAACACCTCCTTAACAGCTTAGTTCCCACATTGGATGTAAAGAGGAAACTTGCAGAATGAAAATCACCAGTGCAGACACCAAACAAGCAGGGGATGCTGGATGATTTCAGCTCTGAAGCTGCAGCATTATGAGTGCAGCTCTGGAGTATAATGAATGCATTTACGGTACAAATTATTTCTATGTATTATTTATTCATCGTCAGGGATGTGAATGACAAAACATAATACACACACAGAGAAATAGAGAGGGGGTAACGTACCTGCTCCCAAATATCAAAGACTAACAGACTGGCTTCTTCCCCGTCTACCATGATTGATCTGTCATATGTGTTTCCTAGAAACAAGAAACGCAATGGATTAGATCAGTGAAACGTCTTTACATAATGGGGGTTGTAGTAATCTTTGGAGTACGGAGGGTTAAACTATCACGCTAATGACAAACAGCTGAACTTTCCAATCAATTGTGGCTAAATATAACCAGAATCAGGAAGGATTGTGTCATCTCGTCAAGAAGGGAGGACTAATTACACTAAATAAAGCATGTAACTGACGGCGTCAACAATGAGCGAGAGGCGAGATGCCTCCAGTATTATGACACTGAGCAGATATTGATAGGGCATTGGGAATCCAACATTGGCACTGGGCAGATATCGATAGGGCATTGGGAATCCAACATTGGCACTGGGCAGATATCGATAGGGCATTGGGAATGCAACATTGACACTGAGCAGATATCGATAGGGTATTGGGAATGCAACATTGACACTGAGCAGATATCGATAGGGCATTGGGAATGCAACATTGACACTGAGCAGATATCGATAGGGCATTGGGAATGCAACATTGACACTGAGCAGATATCGATAGGGCATTGGGAATCCAACATTGACACTGAGCTGATATTGATAGGGTATTGGGAATCCAACATTAACACTGAGCTGATATTGATAGGGTATTGGGAATCCAACATTGACACTGAGCAGATATCGATAGGGTATTGGGAATCCAACATTGACACTGAGCAGATATCGATAGGGTATTGGGAATCCAACATTGACACTGAGCTGATATCGATAGGGTATTGGGAATCCAACATTGACACTGAGCAGATATCGATAGGGCATTGGGAATCCAACATTAACACTGAGCTGATATCGATAGGGTATTGGGAATCCAACATTGACACTGAGCAGATATCGATAGGGTATTGGGAATGCAACATTGAGACTGAGCAGATATTGATAGGGCATTGGGAATGCGACATTGACACTGAACAGATATCGATAGGGCATTGGGAATCCAACATTAGCACTCAGCAGATATCAACAGAGCATTGGGAATGCAACATGGGCACTGAGCAGATATTGATAGCGTATTGGGAATCCAACATGGGCACTGAGCAGATATTGATAGCGTATTGGGAATCCAACATGGACACTGAGCAGATATCGATAGGGCATTGGGAATCCAACATTAACACTGAGCTGATATTGATAGGGCATTAGGAGTGCAACATTGACACTGAGCAGATATCGATAGGGCATTGGGAATCCAACATTGACACTGAGCGGATATCGATAGCCCCCGAAACCAAGGCATGGAATACGGAGCGTCAAGAGATGGGCGCTGTGATGGACACGGTGGAGGAAATTATCATCGGGCACTCCATGGTGCCATTTCATAACTGAGAGTTATAGTTGTGGAACACAAAGGGCTGGGGTATCCAGCAACCATAGGGGTGCCACATAGTTAATATATAAAACTTATAACTACTGCTGTGACCACATAGATAATAGATAATGGATGATCCAAGATAACAAAAGTGTGCACCTCCGATAATTACATTTACAAGATATAAAAACTTTTAAGGTTTAGGAACCTTTCCCCTTTTCGATATCTTACCTGCCTCCTCTACATCCTGGAGATCCTCCACTCCGCCGAATATCCTGGCCAAGCTGGACTTGCCAACGCCATGTTCCCCAAGCAGGATGACTTTAAAAAGCTGATCTTCAGAGTCGCTTCCGGAGGAGATAACAGAGTCCGAGGAGTCGGAGGTCCAGCTCTCTCGTTGCTCATCTCCGGGGTTGTAGGACGGGCAGCGCACCAGTTTGGCCAACTCACTGGCTTTGGAGCCACCATGCAACTCCTTATCATCTACCGGCATGCTCCTCCGGTGGAGCTGCTGGTGCACCGCGAACGGCATGCTCCCTCGTCTCTTCTCCAGACTCTTGATCCGGTCGTTACGGTTCAGGGTCATGACTGAAAGGAAGAGAAGAAGACGTATTAACCCTTTCGTGTGATATAACCCAGCTGAAAGCTTCCTCTTACATTTCCTTGCACCTACATCATCTGTCATCTAGTTAACGAGCTGCTGTTACATTAACGCTCTATAAACCTATAATATTAATATATAATATAAGCCTCTATACTATTAATATATAATATAAACCTCTATACTATTAACCCTTCTCATGCAAAACAAATACGTACATCGCAAACAGATGTTGCATTGATTTGCAGCCCCGGTGTATTGCCTGCCGATGAGTAGCGTGCACGGTTTTGCACATTGTACGCTAACAACTTTCTTGGCAAATGATCAAATATTTTGCAATAAATTGCTTACTTACTTTCTGCACTGAGTCGAAGGCTGAGCGGAGACCTGTCCCTGCAGTAATCCTAGAGCTGTGTCTCTTGAAGTGCTCCTCTGTGTTGCTCATGCCGGTAGCTCTGCTCTTATGTATGCCTAAGGGGCTAGCACCCTCGGTGACGTCAGCGCCAGCCCAGCATATGAGAGCCCTGTACCCTCCCTACTTCCATATTAGTCCACCGTGTGACATCACAGGCTCCCATGCTTAGTCAGGCTCTTTGCATTTACAATTGCTACCGGTCCTGCCTTGTGCCACAAGAGGATTGGCATCATGCCAAGACCCTGAACATCTGCAAATTCTGCCATATTGACGGGCAATATTAATAATGCACAAAGAGCGTGCAAGAGAATGCAGATGATTGATGCACCTGCTTCTTGCAATCAGATTAACCCTTTGTAATAAAGGGTCATACATAATAAATTGGGGATGCCGTAACGAGTCGTCATTTGATCGATAATGTCTTGGCCGGGGGATTCAGACTTCTTTTGTGATTTACTTCACTTTGAATATACTGAATGACTTCATTTCAGAGCAGACGCCTCGTCCGTGTAGATGGGGAGGAGAACCTGACTCCGTTAGTAACAGACGGTGACGTCGGCCTGGATTGTGTTACATCTGAGCCTAATGTAGACGCTGGAAGTCATGGAAGGTGACCATGTGTTGGATGCGGTATCCCCACAGCTGGGGACGTGTCCCCCCCATAACAGGTGCAGCTCAGGAAGTGATACCGTATCACAGCCTCCAAAATAAACCTGGAGGATTCATCCACTGACTGCACAGCATGTCAATGTCATGAATTCACAGGGTATCTACGGTGTGTGATACCTCAGCTCCATGACTCAGGGACCCCTGAGGTTACAGGGAATTTTATAGCTCGGAATCCCCCGGTAGGTGGCAGAGATTGCCGAGACACGTGTAGATGATGAGCAATGAAGCAATTTACTGAATGACAAAGGTTTGTGTCTTTATGGTAACAGACTGCAAAATCAATGTGAAGATCCCGGGCGGCCGCCATCCACCTGGAATATATAATTAGACAATGATAAATATAAAACCTTTGTCTCCTGCACTAATATAAATCCCCCATCAGGGGAAAACAAAAGCACGATAAAATCTGCACAATAACAGTGCCTTGTTACAAACGTGATCAGGGGGTGAGACATATATACCAGGACCAGGGCAGATATAGCAGGAGGAGAAGCACAATATTATATATTATCTACAGTCATGGCCAAACGTTTTGAGAATGATACAAATATTCATTTTTACAAAGTCTACTGCTTCAGTTTTTCTAATGGCAATTTGCATATACTCCAGAATGTCATAAACAGTGATCAGCTTAACAGCAATTACTTGCTAAGTCAATATATGCCTAGAAAATGAACTTTAACCCCCAAAACACATTTCAACATCATTGCAGTCCTGCCTTAAAAGGAGCAGCTAACATCGTTTTAGTGATTGTTCCATTAACACAGGTGTGGGTGTTGATGAGGACAGGGCTGGCGATCAATCAGTCATGATTAAGTAAGAATGACACTACTGGACACTTTAAAAGGAGGCTGGTGCTTGGTATCATTGTTTCTCTTCAGTTAACCATGGTAATCTCTAATGAAACACGTGCAGCCATCATTGCACTGCACAAAATGGCCTAACAGGGAAGAGTATCGCAGCTAGAAAGATTGCACCTCAGTCAACAATCTATCGCATCATCAAGAACTTCAAGGAGAGAGCTTCCATTGTTGTCAAAAAGGCTCCAGGGCGCCCAAGAAAGACCAGCAAGCGCCAGGACCCTATCTTAAAACTGTTTCAGCTGTGGGATCGGACTACCAGCAGTGCCGATCTTGCTCAGGAATGGCAGCAGGCTGGTGTGAGTGCTTCTGCATGCACTGTGAGGCGGAGACTCTTTGAGCAAGGCCTGGTTTCAAGGAGGGCAGCAAAGAAGCCACTTCTCTCCAGAAAAAACATCAGGGACCGACTGATATTCTGCAAAAGGTACAGGGAGTGGACTGCTGAGGACTGGGGGAAAGGTACAGGGAGTGGACTGCTGAGGACTGGGGAAAGGTACAGGGAGTGGACTGCTGAGGACTGGGGGAAAGGTACAAGGAGTGGACTGCTGAGGACTGGGGTAAAGTCATTTTCTCTGATGAATCCCCTTTTCGATTGTTTGGGACATCTGGAAAACAGCTTATTCGGAGAAGAAGAGGTGAGCACTACCACCAGTCTTGTCTCATGCCAACTGTAAAGCATCCTGAAACCATTCATGTGTGGGGTTGCTTCTCAGCCAGGGGAATCGGCTCACTCACAGTCTTGCCTAAAAACAGCCATGAATAAAGAATGGTACCAGAATGTCCTCCAAGAGCAACTTCTCCCAACCGTCCAAGAGCAGTTTTGGGCCCAACAATGCCTTTTCCAACACGATGGAGCACCTTGCCATAAAGCAAAGGTGATAACTAAATGGCTCAGGGAACAAAACATAGAGATTTTGGGTCCATGGCCTGGAAACTCCCCAGATCTTAATCCCATTGAGAACTTGTGGTCAATCATCAAGAGACGGGTGGACAAACAAAAACAAACCAATTCTGGCAAAATGCAAGCATTGATTGTGCAAGAATGGAAGAATGGAAGAATGGAAGAATGGACGGCTATCAGTCAGGATTTGGTCCAGAAGTTGATTGAGAGCAGCCAGGGAGAATTGCAGAGGTCCTGAAGAAGAAGGGGCAACACTGCAAATATTGACTTGCTGCATTAACTCATTCTAACTGTCAATATAATATGATTGCAATTATATTTCTGTATGTGATATAAACATCAGACAAACACAAATAAAAACCAGAGGGCAGCAGATCATGGGGAAATATCATTTTGGTGTCATTCTCAAAACGTTTGGCCATGACTGTAGAGGCTGCTGCTGGGCTATATATATATAACTAGCTGTAGAGCCCGGTGATGCCCAGGCTTAATACCCATATATGGTCGTAATGCACATATATGGTAATATCGCACATATATGGTAATTTATATATGTGTGTATGTAAGTATCATAGCTCTGTCCCTTCTGGTAGCTCCACTTTTTTATAGCTCCACCCCTACACATAGCCCCACCTCTTCATAACTCTGCCCTTTCCAGTAGCTCCACCCACTCTACATAGCCCCTCCCAATCCACATATCACCGCCCCTCCACATAGCCCTGCCCTCTCCAAATAGCCATGCCCTGGGACTATGTAGAGAGGTGGGGCTATGTGTAGTAGGTTGGGGATATGTAGAATAAGCAGAGCTATGTTGAGTGAGCGGGCTATATATATATATATATATATATATATATATATATGTCTTGGAGGCCTGCTGGCTGTATATATAAGATGAAGGCTGTGGTGGGCTGTATTTAATATTTGGAGTCTGTGCAGTGCTGTATATATAATATGGAGACTGCTCTTTGCTGTTGTAGCCTCTAAATAATAACAGCACAGCACAACCTCCAAGTAATATGTACACCCCAGCAGCAGCTTCCAAATAATATATATAGACCGGAGCCTCATTATTTTGTACATAATTACCAGCACAGCCTCCAAATATACACAACCCGCAGCCTCAATATTATATATACAGCCCAGCAGCCTCTATATTATATATGCAGCTCAGCAGCAGCCTGTATATTATATATACAGCCCAGTAGCAGCCTCTATATTATATATACAGCCCACCATTCTCCATATTATATATACAGCCCAGCAGCAGCCTCTACAGGGTGGGCCATTTATATGGATGCACCTAAGTTAAAATGGGAACGGTTAGTGATATCAACTTCCTGTTTGTGGCACATTAATATATGGGAGGGGGGAAAATGTTTCCAGATGGGTGGTCACCATGGCGGCTATTTTGAAGTTGACCATTTTGGATCCAACTTTATATCTTTCAATGGGAAGAGGGTCATGTGACACATCAAACTTATTGAGAATTTCAAAAGAAAAACAATGGTGTGCTTGGCTTTAATGTAACTTTATTCGTTCATGAGTTATTTACAAGTTTATGACCAGTTATAAAATGTGTTCAAAGTGCTGCCCATTGTGTTTGCAATGGGATTGTCAATGCAACCCTCTTCTCCCACACTTGACACACTGATAGCAACACCGCAGAAGAAATGCTAGTGATTTGCCCCAAGGCCGTGGGGCTACTCAGGGCCAAGCTGTCGGGTTACTGCAGGGAGAAGTCACGGAGGTCGAGGCTCGGCTCCGTGGCCCAGTAGGTCGGCTCAGTAAAGTTCAGAGGTTTGTGGCTTAGGGAAAATTGTTGTGATGCCACCCGTAGTTTGTGGTTATTGGTGGCCGCGGCTGCTGTGCGGGACCTCTGGGGATGATGGGAGTGCAGCAGTGATCTTTTCGCTCCCCATGGGAAGAGCGGGTCCCCAGGGCAATCGGTATAGCCTATGGCGGTGAGAGACGATTGGAAGTGTAGGCCTGAGGGCATAGAATGGCCGACAAACATAGGGGGTTGAAGTCTCCGTTACCTTTACTGGTAGTAGTAGCAGGTTCATCCAGGGTACCATCCACAAGCGATGATAGAAGTCCAGGCAGCTGAAAGCAAGCTGGGGTTCTCCTTACCCGGTGAGTTCTGAGGCCTCCCTGTTGCACTACTCTTGGTGGGTCCTGGCTGCCTGTAGCTAAGCTAAGACCCTCTCATCCTGTGTTAAGTCTCTTGCCAGTATGACATGCAGCTTGAGCCCTCTTTAGGTTTCGATCCTCTTGCTGCTCTCCCTGAGTTCTTTAGTGCTGCTGTGCCTCCTAGGCTTCGTGGTGGATGGACAACTTGGAATTTCCCACTCTCCTGTGTTTGCTTCTGGGCCTAGAGTTCTTCACAACCTTGGACTCTGGTGTCCGTTACTGCACTCTGCACTGGGGCGAACCTGGCTAATGGCTCCACTCCTCAGGCCTACTTCTCCACTTCTTCAGACGCTCTCCTACGGGTCCCTTACGCTGGCTAGTTTCTGTCCCGGGACGAGCCTTATGCTGCTCCAGTCCATGGGACCTCTTCACAGTGTTCCTAAGAATTGAACTGCCTAACCCCGCCCCCAGACCAGAATGTATAGCAGGGGACCTCCCCTTGGACTCGAGTTTCAGAGCTCCCCCTTCTGGCCTGGAGTTGGGAAGGTGTTGTGTGCGGTGGGCTTATCTGGTGTAGAGACTTGCTTTCAGGAATGGCATGGTTCCCTGGAGGAGATGATGCCATCGTGGCAGCCGGACTCTGGGGTGTCATATTCCCCCTTAGTTAAATTCAGTACTCCTGGACTGAGGAAACACTTTTGTACACACAAAAACATAAAATGACAATAACAGTGATAATGAACAAAGTCGAAAAAAATACAAAAACCAAGAACAAACAGAGTCTTAAAGTGAAAAATTACAAAAACCTAGAAAAATTTAATAAACAGCCACTATGGCGTTTAGTCCTTTCACCGATGGCTGAAGAAAAGTTATTTAAGAAAGTATCTTTACCACAACCAGTCCTGTGGTTTATTGGTCCATATTTAATTAGAAGTTCAAGAATTTGTAAAAGTTCATACAGAATGTCCTGTAGGCACAGAACGCTCGGTGATTGCATTGTTGCTTAGTTACTTGAAAACACATGTACACACACAGTTATATAGAGAAAGAAAGAAAATCAAAGTATATTTACATGGTAAACCGGGTTACTCTAATCCACTTTTCCTGATAATAGTCTCTGTAGTAGTTTGGGGGCTGCCCTAGATTACTACATGTGGATCTACGCAGTACAGGGGTCTCTGGTTGTCTGGCTTGGTCTAAAGTGTTTACTACTGGCTGGGTGTGTGTGCTACCTTCTGGTCTAAGTGTGGGCCTAGGTGGTACAGGCCTGGCAGGTGGTCATCCCTCACTCTGCATAGGACTGAGAGATTCACCAGTAGCAGGTGGCTGAGTTCCCGGCTGGTAGGGGCTCTTCAGCTCGGTATGAAGCCCAGGTTGGTTCCGGCATGACCACTTGAGGAGAGGTCAATACTGGGACTACAATGGCTCCACTGATCTGAGTCCATGTCTTTGGGAAGTCTCCAAGTACGGTGTGCATCATCTCTTCCTTTGCTGGTTGGGGTTCAGGTCTTGTTAGGGGCTTTTCCTCGATCTTCAGCTGCTCGGGGCACCTCTTTAGGTGGTATCTGGACATGGTTGCAGAGGTCTGCCCTCCGTCCCTGCTAATTAGGCAGACCTTGGTGTTGTCAAAGTGGAAGGGCAACACGGTGTATGGCTCTGATTCCCACTGGTCATCCAGCTTGTGAACTCGTCGCTTTCTCTTCAAGACTTGTTCACCGGGAACTTACGGGGTTGCAGGTGTATTCTGGTTGTAAGCCTTCTCTTGCCTTTCTCTGGCCTGTGACAGCTTTCTCTCTACACACTCCTGTACTTGGCGGTATCTCTGCTGGCGCTCTGCGTCATAGCCCAGGGGCACACAGCTGCGCTGGCAGCTTTTAGCAGGACTCCGCTAAATACTTATATTTTCTCAGTGAAGCGGAGATACGTCATCCCTGCCGCTTCCTGGTGACGCAGCCCCTGGTTACCCGATGTTGATCGTGGTAACCAGTTCACACATCAGGCTGCCTAATGTCCGCTTAAGCCGAGCGGACAGGGAGACGCTGCAAGCAGCGTTTCCCTGTCCACTTAGCTTAAGCGGATTGCCAGGCAGCCTAATGTGTAGATGGTTACCACGATGAACATTGGGTAACCAGGGGCTGCGTCAGCAGGGATGATGGATCTCCGCTTCACTGAGAAAATCTGAGTATTTAGCGGAGTCCTGCTAAAAGCTGCCAACACAGCCATGTGACCCTGGCCATAGTCTGCGCCTAGCAAGCTGTCTTCAGGGGTCAGGACTCCCATTTCCAGGTCAATATGTAGCTTGCCGGGTCTTGCCCTCATCAAGCAGGCGGGGGGGTAAAGTTAGTGGAGTTCACTGGAATGTGATTATGCAGGTCCACCAGGTCTGGCAAGTTCTCTGGCCAGATGCTTCTTTCTTCAGGCGAGAGCGTTTTCAGTAGATCTATCACCACCTGGTTCATCTTCTCACACATACCACTTGTTTGTGGGTGATACGGCGTTGTTCTTATCTTCTTACACCCATACAGGTTACAGAACTCTTTGAACACCTCTGCCTCGATTGCTGGGCCCTGGTCTGTCAGTACCTGTTCAGGGTAATAGTGGGGTGGTGCTACACTAGCACAAGCTTCCAGTATCCATTGTCTCAGATGCTGCACATCTTGCATCTTCACAGCATAGACAATTTCCTTCAGATGAGTGATGAGGCAAACTTTTTTGTGAATGGTGAATATAACAACCAAAACCAGCGCTATTGGTGTGATACTAACCCACAGTGGATAGATCCCTCCAACACTGTTGGAATTTGAAAATTGATGGTATGGTGTGGTATATGGAGTACAAAGCTAGTGGGGCCATTCTTCGTCAATGGAAACATCAATGCCACTGGATACTGAATCATGTAGCTGCCGAGGTCACTTTAGTACGGCATTCGCGTCTTGCTCATTCACCAGTCATTCCAAATTAGACTATGAACATATGGTACCACTATAAGAATAAATCAGACTGAAATCTGTTTCAAACTTATATTATGCTCAGAGTGATAACCAAGTAAAAGCCTCAGCAGCAATAATCGCCTTGCTTCCGGAACACAACACATTTTATACTTCTAATAAACTAGGCGGGAGTATTCAAAACTGGGTGTATTAGGTGGTCTAGATGCTAATATACGCGTATAGATTGGTTAATTGTAATTAGTATGTATCTATGCTCAGGTGTCCACGCCTTCATCTCCCGTGCCATCTTCAGACCAGTCACCAGCATCTCAAAGGTGATCTCCACATTCCTTGTTCCGATACATCCTCAATGGGGCCCTTTATGTCCGTGATTTATCTCTTCCTTTCTCACCAGATTCACGTCTCCAGATGTATCTATGTCCCTGTAATTTAATCTTACACACATAAAATGGCACAGAACAAAACCTGCAAAGAAATTCAAGATGGAAGCAATAGAAAACAGACAAGATGGAGGAGAGGAGGAAAGTTAGAATAAAAGCATTAAGATACTTCTTTTTGCTAAAGTGAGATAAACAGACAAAGAAGAATATATATAGAAAGAGAGAATAAAGATAAAATAGGAAATAGAGGAACAAATTAGAGAAAGAGAGAGAAATAAGAACAGAAAGATGGAGTATCAGAAAAACTATCTATATTATATATTTATGAGTAAATATGGAAAAACTTCAATATTATATTCCAAGTGTTAGTACAAACATTCTAAAACATATGATTAGTCTATTAATCTATAGGAAATTACCATATTTCCCCCACATAGCAATTTCAGATATCAAGTGGCATTGAGGTTTCCATTGATGAAGAATGGCCCCACTATCTTTATACCCCATATACCACACGATACCATCAATTTTTGTGTTCCAGCAGTCTTGGGGAGATCTATCCACTGTGGGTTAGTGTCAGACCATTAGGTTTTGTTTGTTAACTTCATAATTCACAAAAAAGTTTGCCTCATCCCTCATCTGAAGGCAATTGTTTATGCTGTGAAGATACGAGATGTGCAGCATCTGAAACAATGGATCCTGGAAGCCTGTGCTAGCATTTCTTTTGCGATGTTGCTATCAGTGTGTCAAGAGTGGAAGTTGGATCCAAAATGGCGCCATGGTCACCACCCATCTGGAAAAGTTTTCCCCCTCCTATATACTAATGTGCCACATACAGGAAGTTGATATCAGCAACCATTCCCATTTTATTTAGGTGCATCCATAAAAATGGCCCACCTTGTATATTATATATACAGCCCAGCAACCTCTATATTATATAAACAGCCCAGAAGCAGCCTTTATATTATATATACAGCATGGCAGTCTCTATATTATATATACAGTCCAGCAGTCTCCATATTATATATACAGCCCAGCAGCAGCCTCCATATAATATATACGGCCCAGCAGCAGCCTCTATATAATGTATACAGCCCAGCAGCAGCCTCTATATAATAAATACAGCCCAGCAGCAGCCTCTATATTATATATACAGCTCTGCAGTCTCCATATTATTTATACAGCCCGGCACAGGCTCAATATTAAATATACAGCCTACCCAGGAGCCTCTATATTATATATACACAGCCGGAACATGGTCTGTGTTAAAGGGGCCCGCTGAGACTGTTGCACCTGGGGCCCACAAACACCTGGAGTCGTCCCTGATTTTTGGACTTGACTATAACTATACTGTATATTAATTTGAGCACACAGCACAGTGTCACAACATAGCGGGGAACTTGCTGTTATCATTCTTATTTTCATACTAATTGTCCTTACAGTAAGTGTCACAATCCTCAGTCTTATCTCCAGTCACCTCTCTCTATATATTCTGCTCTTCCTGTAAAGTTTCTGCCCTATTAATAACACTGGCCTCTATCCTCACATACACGAGCAATGCCAGTAACTACAGGCCAGCAGACGATCACTTACATGACTTACCGCAGGACATGATAGTGCAGAGAGATTACCCCTTTGCATAATGGTTGTTATTTACATTATATACATCTAGATAATGTGTTTTCATGCAAACTAATTTGAATATGGCTGTATTTTCTATTGGAGCAAATATTATAGTAGTTATATTCTTGATTCATAGAGGCAGTATTATAGTAGTTATATTCTTGTACATAGGGGCAGTATTATAGTAGTTATATTCTTGTACATAGGAGCAGTATTATAGTAGTTATATTCTTGTACATAGGAGCAGTATTATAGTAGTTATATTCTTGTACATAGGAGCAGTATTATAGTAGTTATATTCTTGTAGATAGGGGGAGTGTTATATTAGTTATATTCTTGTATATAGGGGCAGTATTATAGCAGCTATATTCTTGTACATAGGAGCAGTATTATAGTAGTTATATTCTTGTACATAGGAGCAGTATTATCAGTGGCGTAACTTCAGGCCCAGGGGCCCTGATGCGAAAGCTCCAACGGGGCCCCCTATTACTGCAAATCTTTAATAGTATTAGTCTTTTTCTATGGGCCAAAGGGACTTTTGGGGCCCCCCTAGGCTGCAGGGCCCGGGTGCGATCGCAACCCCTGCACCTGTGGTAGTTACGCCCCTGAGTATTATAGTAGTTATATTCTTGTACATAGGAGCAGTATTATAGTAGTTATATTCTTGTACATAGGAGCAGTATTATAGTAGTTATATTCTTGTAGATAGGAGCAGTATTATAGTAGTTATATTCTTGTATATAGGAGCAGTATTATAGTAGTTATATTCTTGTATATAGAGGGCAGTATTTTAGTAGTTATATTCTTGTACATAGGAGCAGTATTATAGTAGTTATATTCTTGTACATAGGAGCAGTATTATAGTAGTTATATTCTTGTATATAGGAGCAGTATTATAGTAGTTATATTCTTGTATATAGGGGCAGTATTATAGTAGTTATATTCTTGTACATAGGGGCAGTATTATAGTAGTTATATTCTTGTACATAGGAGCAGTATTATAGTAGTTATATTCTTGTACATAGGGGCAGTATTATAGTAGTTATATTCTTGTACATAGAGGCAGTATTATAGTAGTTATATTATTGTACATAGGACAGTATTATAGTAGTTATATTTTTGTACATAGGGGCAGTATTATAGTAGTTATATTCTTGTATATAGGAGCAGTATTATAGTAGTTATATTCTTGTATATAGGGGCAGTATTATAGTAGTTATATTCTTGTACATAGGGGCAGTATTATAGTAGTTATATTCTTGTACATAGGAGCAGTATTATAGTAGTTATATTCTTGTATATAGGAGCAGTATTATAGTAGTTATATTCTTGTACATAGGGGCAGTATTATAGCAGTTATATTCTTGTACATAGGGGGCAGTATTATAGTAGTTATATTCTTGTACATAGGAGCAGTATTATAGTAGTTATATTCTTGTACATAAGGGGCAGTATTATTGTAGTTATATTCTTGTACATAGGGGCAGTATTATAGTAGTTATATTCTTGTACATAGGAGCAGTATTATAGTAGTTATATTCTAGTCAATAGGGGCAGTATTAAAGTAGTTATATTCTTGTACATAGGAGCAGTATTATAGTAGTTATATTCTTGTACATAAGGGGCAGTATTATAGTAGTTATATTCCTGTACATAGGGAGCAGTGTTATAGTAGTTATATTCTTGTATATAGCAGTATTATAGTAGTTATATTCTTGTACATAGCAGCAGTATTATAGTAGTTATATTGTTGTACATAGGGGAAGTATTATACCGTGTTTTCCCGATAGTAAGACCCCCCCCGAAAGTAAGACAGGGTGGGGGGGGGACGGGGGGTCTGCTAATGTAAGACCCCCCTCCGAATGTAAGGCAGGGTAGGGGGGAGGGGGGCTCTTACTATCGGGGAAACACGGGGGGGGGTGTACATACATACATACACACATACAGACACAAGCATACACATATATACACACCATACACACCACACACACAGTCACACACACACACATAGCACCGCTTCTTACCGGGTCCGGTGTGGGGTCCCCGATGGTCCTGTGCCATCCTCTGTGCTCCGGTCCCCGAGATGATCCGCTGCCGTCCGCTGTGTTCCGGTGCCGTTTTGCACCGGTATTGCCGGTCCTAAGCTCCATGGTCCCTGCTCTTCCGGAGTTCAGGCCGCAGCTCCGCCCAGGTCATAGTGTGGGCCAATCAGCATAGCGGCGCTCACGTCAGAAGCAAGCGTCATAGGGTGTATGGTGTGTATATATGTGTATGCATGTGTCTGTATGTGTGGGAATGTGTGGATGGATGGCTGCAGTGTGTGGATGGATGGATGGATGGTGGGGCCTCCAATGTAAGGCCCCCCCCCAGAAAGTAAGACAGGGGGCCCCCAAAAAAATGTAAGACAGGGTCTTACTTTCGGGAAAACACGGTAGTAGTTATATTCTTGTATGTAGGAGCAGTGTTATAGTAGTTATATTCTTGTACATAGGAGCAGTATTATAGTAGTTATATTCTTGTACATAGGGGCTGTATTATAGTAGTTATATTCTTGTACATAGGAGCAGTATTATAGTAGTTATATTCTTGTATATAGAGGCAGTATTATAGTAGTTATATTCTTGTACATAGGAGCAGTATTATAGTAGTTATATTCTTGTACATAGGGGCAGTATTATAGCAGTTATATTCTTGTACATAGGGGGCAGTATTATAGTAGTTATATTCTTGTACATAGGAGCAGTATTATAGTAGTTATATTCTTGTACATAAGGGGCAGTATTATTGTAGTTATATTCTTGTACATAGGGGCAGTATTATAGTAGTTATATTCTTGTACATAGGAGCAGTATTATAGTAGTTATATTCTTGTACATAGGAGCAGTATTATAGTAGTTATATTCTTGTACATAGGAGCAGTATTATAGTAGTTATATTCTTGTATGTAGGAGCAGCATTATAGTAGTTATATTCTTGTACATAGGGGCTGTATTATAGTAGTTATATTCTTGTATATAGGGGCAGTATTATAGTAGTAGTATATTCTTGTACATAGGGGCAGTATTATAGTAGTTATATTCTTGTACATAGGAGCAGTATTATAGTAGTTATATTCTTGTACATAGGAGCAGTATTATAGTAGTTATATTCTTGTACATAGGAGCAGTATTATAGTAGTTATATTCTTGTACATAGGGGCTGTATTATAGTAGTTATATTCTTGTACATAAGAGTAGTATTATAGTATGACGTCATCGTTACTGCGATGGCCGGGGACCCCGGATGCAGCGAGGACGGAAGCATGGAGGACGGAGCACAGAAGACCGGCGCGGTGCAGAAGACCAGGGATAGTAAGTTAAGCAGCAGGGGGGCCTTACAATGTTGGGGGGGCGAGTGCCAGCATTTGGGGGCCTGTATACCACTGGGGCTGCTATATACCCCTGGGGCTGCTGTATACCACACCACTGGGTCTGCTATATACCACTGGGGCTGCTGTATACCACACCACTGGGTCTGCTATATACCACTGGGGCTGCTATATACCCCTGGGGCTGCTATATACCACACCACTGGGGCTGCTATATACCACTGGGGCTGTTATATACCCCTGGGGCTGCTGTATACCACACCACTGGGGCTGCTATATACCACTGGGGCTGTTATATACCACTGGGGCTGCTATATACCACTGGGGCTGCTGTATACCACACCACTGGGGCTGCTATATACCACTGGGGCAGCTATATACCACTGGGGCTGCTATATACCACTGGGGCTGCTGTATACCACACCACTGGGGCTGGTATATACCACTGGGGCTGCTGTATATACTGCTGGGGCCTGTATATACCACTGGGGAGGCTGCTGTAATACTGCTGGGGTCTGTATATACCACTAAGGAGGCTGCTGTATACCACTGGGGCTGCTGTATATACTGATGGGGCCTGTATATGCCACTGGGGAGGCTGCTGTAATACTGCTGGGGCCTGTATATACCACTGGGGAGGCTGCTGTAATACTGCTGGGGCCTGTATATACCACTGGGGAAGCTGCTGTAATACTGCTGGGGCCTGTATATACCACTGGGGAGGCTGCTGTATACT
This sequence comes from Allobates femoralis, assembly GCA_033576535.1. Lineage (NCBI taxonomy): Eukaryota > Metazoa > Chordata > Amphibia > Anura > Aromobatidae > Allobates > Allobates femoralis. The sequence continues at coordinate 127,399,190 of JARQOC010000010.1, forward strand.
ACCACTGGGGAGGCCTGCATACCACTGGGGGGGCCTGTATACCACACTGCTGGGGGCTGTATACCTGTGCTTGGGTCCACCCTCGGCTTATACATGAGTCAATAGGTTTTACCAGGTTTTGGGGGCAAAAGTAGGGGGTCGGTTTATACACGGGTCGGCTTATACGCGAGTATATACGGTAGTTAAATCTGTGTGGAATATCTGTGGTGTTGAAATATATGTTGTGAAATGCTTCTATTAGCTTAGTTTTTGCCTTTTAATAATTACATTTCTATCGATTTGTTTTGTGGTTTTTGTGTGCTGAATACATTTTTGTTAACACATTCTATTTTGTTAACAGCAGTTATTAACGCGGGCGAAGCCGGGTAGTACAGCTAGTAGTAAATAAAAAAGCCAAGAAGCCAGCTCTATCTGTGGTTAGCACGCAATGCAAAAAGTGCATGTGCATATATTCATTTCTAACTGTACTCTAAAATTGAGACATTTGGCAAACAATTGATCTATTATTTGAGCTACCTCGCCACGTCATGGCATTCTCAGATGGGGCAGTCCTACTCTAGGTTTTTCATATACGCTGTGCCATTACAGCCTCCTGAATGCATTAAAAGTAGAACCATATTAAATGCACACATACCTGAAGCACTTCTGAACCACTCACACGGTGCTAGGACAAGCGCAGATAAAGGCCAACCAGGCCTTTTGCCATGCACACTTGGTTATGTATGCCATTCTATCTGTCTTTATTGTGATTGATCTAGGCCATTGTACACACACACAGCAGCAACACCCTGGCAATAGGCTCTGCTTGATTTTTACACATCTGTCTGTCCTGTTCCACCCTTATCCATGGTTGCTGGTTTCGCAGTGTGGGGGTCAGATCCGATAATGTCTGGATGTCGTGTCTGGATCTGGTCGTCTTTAATCTGTGCTTGGCCTTCAGGCGCAGTGGGAGTGGTTTAGAAATGCTTCAGGTATGTGTGTATTTAATATAGTCTTGCTTTTAATGAATTCAGGAGGCCGTAATGGCACAGCATGTATAAAAAACGTAGAGTAGGCCTGCCCCATCTGAGAATGCAGTAAATTGGCGGGGTAGCTCAAACAATTGATCAATTGTTTGCCAAATGTCTCAGTTTTAGAGTACAGTTAGAAATTAATATGTGCATATGCACTTTTTGTATTGCGTGCTAACCACAGGCAGCACTGGCTTCTTGGCTTTTTTAATCAGTATTATAGTAGTTATATTCTAGTACATAGGAGCAGTATTATAGTAGTTATATTCTTGTACATAGGAGCAGTATTATAGTAGTAACTAGCTGTACTACCCGGCTTCGCCCGGGTTAATAACTGCTGTTAACAAAATAGAATGTGTTAACAAAAATTTATTCAGCACACGAAAACCACAAAACAAATCATTGGCCCTTGAGGAAGCAGCTCTTGTTTTCATGTCTGCAAGCCTCGCTTCCCTCTCCTCAGAAAGTTCATTGGCCCTTGATGAAGCAGCTGCTGTTCTCATGTGTGTCAGCCTTGCTTCTCGGTCTTCACATTTTTCACTCACCCGTAATGCAGCTCTTCTTTTTGCATCAGCTGACATTCGTCCCAAGGAACTCCTTTTCTTGTGAGGCATTATTGTGGTAAAAATAGTCTGTAACTGGCAGTTTCTATGTCCTCTCACATAGAGGTAATGTGACTGACATCAGCCTTTCCACCAACACACCCTAACTGACATCCTATTACCTCACAGACATCCTATTACCTCACAGAAGCTTTACTGAGAATGTCCTTTGTTGTCTATGTTAACCAATCAGAGCTCAGATTAACAGTAGCAAAATAGAAGCTGAGCTATGATTGGTTGCTATTGGCAGCCTGATAAATCCCCAGGCAACAGGAACCCCTCCCCCTGACAGTATATATTAGCTCACACATAAACATAATAGACAGGTCATGTGACTGACAGCTCCCGTATTTCCTATATGGTACATTTGTTTCTCTTGTAGTTTTGCTGCTTCTTAATCAGATTTTTATTGTTGAAGGATAATACCAGACTTGTGTGTGTTTTAGGGTGATTATGTGGCGAGGTTGGTGTATGTGTGGTGAAATGTGTGCTGAGGGTGGTATATGTGTTCAAGCACCTGGTAGTGTGAGGTGCATTTTGTGTGTGTGTTCATATCCCCGTGCGTGGTGAGTATCCTATGTCGGGGCCCCACGTTAGCAACTGTATGGTATATACTGTTTGGCAGTATCGCTCTCATTCTTTAAGTCCCCCTTGTTCACATCTGGTAGCTGTCAATTTTCCTCCAACACATTTCCTTTCACTTTTTCCCCATTATGTAGATAGGGTCAAAATTGTTTGGTGAACTTGAACACTCAGGGTTAAAATTTCGCCTCACAACATAGCCTATGATGCTCTCGGGGTCCACACGTGTGACTGTGCAAAATTTTGTGGCTATAGCTGACAGCTGTCGATTTTCCTCCAACACTTTCCCTTTCCCTTTTTCCCCATTATGTAGATAGGGCCAAAATTGTTTGGTGAATTGGAATGCGCGGGGTTAAAATTTCGCCTCACAACATAGCCTATGATGCTCCCGGGGTCCAGACGTGTGATTGTGCAAAATTTTGTGGCTATAGCTGACAGCTGTCGATTTTCCTCCAACACTTTTCCTTTCCCTTTTTCCCCATTATGTAGATAGGGCCAAAATTGTTTGGTGAATTGGAATGCGCGGGGTTAAAATTTCGCCTCACAACATAGCCTATGATGCTCCCGGGGTCCAGACGTGTGATTGTGCAAAATTTTGTGGCTATAGCTGACAGCTGTCGATTTTCCTCCAACACTTTTCCTTTCCCTTTTTCCCCATTATGTAGATAGGGCCAAAATTGTTTGGTGAATTGGAATGCGCGGGGTTAAAATTTCGCCTCACAACATAGCCTATGATGCTCTCGGGGTCCAGACGTGTGACTGTGCAAAATTTTGTGGCTGTAGTTGCGACGGTGTAGAAGCCAATCCCGGACATACATACATACATACATACACACATACATACATACACACACACATTCAGGTTTATATATTAGATATTCTTGTATATAGGAGCAGTATTATAGTAGTTATATTCTTGTACATAGGGGCAGTATTACAGTAGTTATATTCTTGTGCATTGAAGGCAGTATTATAGTAGTTATATTCTTGCATATAAGAGCAGTATTATAGTAGTTATATTCTTGTACATAGGAGCAGTATTATAGTAGTTATATTCTTGTACATAGGAGCAGTATTATAGTAGTTATATTCTTGTACATAGGAGCAGTATTATAGTAGTCATATTCTTGTACATAGGAGCAGTATTATAGTAGTTATATTCTTGTACATAGGAGCAGTAATATAGTAGTTATATTCTTGTACATAGGAGCAGTATTATAGTAGTTATATTCTTGTACATAGGGGCAGTATTATAGTAGTTATATTCTTGTATATAGGAGCAGTATTATAGTAGTTATATTCTTGTACATAGGAGCAGTAATATAGTAGTTATATTCTTGTACATAGGAGCAGTATTATAGTAGTTATATTCTTGTACATAGGGGCAGTATTATAGTAGTTATATTCTTGTATATAGGAGCAGTATTATAGTAGTTATATTCTTGTACATAGGGGCAGTATTATAGTAGTTATATTCTTGTACATAGGGGCAGTATTATAGTAGTTATATTCTTGTACATTGGAGCAGTATTATAGTAGGTATATTCTTGTACATAGGAGCAGTATTATAGTAGTTATATTCTTGTACATAGAGGCAGTATTATAGTAGTTACCGTATATACTCGCGTATAAGCCGAGTTTTTCAGCCCATAAATTGGGCTGAAAAGTACCCCCCTCGGCTTATACGCGAGTCAGTGACGGCAGCCATACAGCCCCACAGCAGCCCCAGCATCCCCAGTAATGCAGGGCCCCCCCAGCCTTGCTCCGGTCACCTGTAAAGCAAATTATACTTATCACTGTCCCGCTGTCCTCGCCCGCCGCTGCTGACATCCGCGATCCTCCATCTTCATGCGTCTTCTTCCTGTTTCCTGTGTTCGTCGCAGACAATGACGTCATTGCCGGCGCTGAACACGCATGAAGATGGAAGATCGCGGATGTCGGCAGCGGCGGGCGCGGACAGCGGGACAGTGATAAGTATATTTTGCTTTACAGGTGACCGGAGCAAGGCTGTGGGGGCCCTGCATTACTGGGGATGATGTATACTACCGCTGGGGCTGCTATATACTACCACTGGGGCTGCTATATACTACCACTGGGGCTGTATATACCACTGGGGCTGTATATACTACTGGGGCTGCCTGTATACTACCACTGGGGCTGTATATACAACTGGGGCTGCCTGTATACTACCACTGGGGCTGTATATACTACTGGGGCTGCCTGTATACTACCACTGGGGCTGTATATACTACTGGGGCTGCCTGTATACTACCACTGGGGCTGTATATACTACTGGGGCTGCCTGTATACTACCACTGGGGCTGTATATACTACTGGGGCTGCTGTATACTACCACTGGGGCTGTATATACCACTGGGGCTGTATATACTACTGGGGCTGCGTGTATACTACCACTGGGGCTGTATATACTACTGGGGCTGTATATACTACTGGGGCTGCGTGTATACTACCACTGGGGCTGTATATACTACTGGGGCTGTATATACTACTGGGGCTACGTGTATACTACCACTGGGGCTGTATATACCACTGGGGCTGCTGCTGTATATACCACTGGGGCTGCTGCTGTATACTACCATTGGGGCTGCTGTATATACCTCTGGGGCTGCTGTATACCACACTGCTGGGGGCTGTATACCTGTGCTGGGGTCCACCCTCGGCTTATACACGAGTCAATAGATTTTCCCAGGTTTTGGGGGCAAAAGTAGGGGGGTCGGCTTATACACGGGTCGGCTTATACACGAGTATATACTGTATATTCTTTTACATAGGAGCAGTATTATAGTAGTTATATTCTTGTACATAGGAGCAGTATTATAGTAGTTATATTCTTGTATACAGGGGCAGTATTATAGTAGTTGTATTCTTGTACATAGGAGCAGTATTATAGTAGTTATATTCTTGTATATAGGGGCAGTATTATAGTAGTTATATTCTTGTACATAGGAGCAATAGAATAGTAGTTATATTCTTGTACATAGGAGCAGTATTATAGTAGTTATATCCTTGTACATAGGAGCAGTATTATAGTAGTTATATTCTTGTAAATTGGGGCAGTATTATAGTAGTTATATTCTTGTATATAGGGGCAGTATTATAGTACTTATATTCTTGTACATAGGAGCAGTATTATAGTAGTTATATTCTTGTATATAGGAGCAGTATTATAGTAGTTATATTCTTGTACATAGGGGTAGTATTAGGCTGAAGGCACATCATCCGACATGATCCCAGTGCCTCGCACGAGTGCAATGCGAGATAAACTCGCATTGCACTAGGACAAGTGATTTTCTATAATGTCGGGCACACTGGTGCGCATTTGAAGTCCTGAACTCGCAAAGCGAGTTTCAGTCGCGGCATGCTGCGACTGCATGCGAGTTGTACGCACCAGCTACAATAGAAAACAATGGGTGCGTTAAAAAAACGCACCGTGCAATCACATAGTGCGAGTCTCTGTGATCCCGGCTGTGATCTCAGTGACAGCCGGGACCGTGTGCTCCTTCACTTGCCACGCTGCTGGCGGCGGCGGCGGATGCCCTCCCCCTCCTCAGGCCTCCCCCTACTTGTCACTGCCCTCCACCCCCCCAACTCCGATGCCGGCACCTTGTTGCGGTTTCCCGCCGCGCTGCTGGCGGCAGAGCCGGGTGCACTCCCCCTCCTCAGGCCTCCCCCTACTTGTCACTGCCCTCCACCCCCCCAACTCCGATGCCGGCACCTTGTTGCGGTTTCCCGCCGCGCTGCTGGCGGAGGGGGCGGATACCCTCCCCCTCCTCAGGCCTCCCCAACCCCTGGATGGCCCCCACCTGTCCCTGCCATTCACCTCCCCGATCCCCGTGACCGATCTCACCGCTCCTCGATCCCACCGCCGCTCTGCCTCTTCTCCTCGCTGGAACGCCCCTCCTCCAGTGCAGCTCCGCCCAGAGGCAAGTACCGTATGAATGAATGAATGAATGGAATGAATGAATGAATGTGAGTGGGTTCATGGATGGATGGATGGATGGATGGGTTCATGGATGGATGGATGGGTTCATGGATGGATGAGTGTGATGGATGGATGGATGGATGGATGTGTGCACGCGTGGTTGTAAGCACACGTGGATGTGTGGGTGCATGGATGTGTGGGTGCATGGGTGCATGGGTGCGTGGATGCGTGGGTGCGTGGATGTGTGGGTGCATGGATGCGTGGATGTGTGGGTGTGTGGGTGCATGGATGCGTGGATGTGTGGGTGCATGGATGCGTGGGTGCGTGGGTGCGTGGGTGCGTGGATGTGTGGGGTGCGTGGATGTGTGGGTGCGTGGATGTGTGGGTGCGTGGATGTGTGGGTGCATGGATGTGTGGGTGCGTGGATGTGTGGATGCGTGGGTGCGTGGATGCGTGGATGTGTGAGTGCATGGATGTGTGGGTGCGTGGATGTGTGGGTGCATGGATGTGTGGGTGCATGGATGTGTGGGTGCGTGGATGCGTGGATGCCTCGATGTGTGGGTGCATGGATGTGTGGGTGCATGGATGCGTGGATGCGTGGATGCGTGGGTGCGTGGATGTGTGGGTGCGTGGATGCGTGGGTGCGTGGGTGCATGGATGCGTGGGTGCATGGATGCGTGGGTGCGTGGGTGCGTGGATGTGTGGGTGCGTGGATGTGTGGGTGCGTGGATGTGTGGGTGCGTGGATGTGTGGGTGCGTGGATGTGTGGGTGCGTGGATGCGTGGGTGCGTGGGTGCGTGGGTGCGTGGATGCGTGGGTGCGTGGATGTGTGGGTGCGTGGATGCGTGGGTGCGTGGATGCGTGGGTGCGTGGGTGCGTGGGTGCGTGGATGTGTGGGTGCGTGGATGTGTGGGTGCGTGGATGCGTGGATGTGTGGGTGCGTGGATGCGTGGATGCGTGGATGCGTGGATGCGTGGGTGCGTGGATGCGTGAGTGCGTGGATGTGTGGGTGCGTGGATGTGTGGGTGCGTGGATGTGTGGGTGCGTGGATGTGTGGGTGCGTGGATGTGTGGATGTGTGAGTGCATGGATGTGTGGGTGCGTGGATGTGTGGGTGCGTGGATGTGTGGGTGCGTGGATGTGTGGGTGCGTGGATGTGTGGGTGCATGGATGCGTGGATGTGTGGGTGCATGGATGCGTGGATGTGTGGGGTGCATGGATGTGTGGGTGCGTGGATGTGTGGGTGCGCGGATGTGTGGGTGCGTGGATGTGTGGGTGCGTGGATGTGTGGGTGCATGGATGTGTGGGTGCGTGGATGTGTGGATGCGTGGGTGCGTGGATGTGTGAGTGCATGGATGTGTGGGTGCGTGGATGTGTGGGTGCATGGATGTGTGGGTGCGTGGATGTGTGGGTGCGTGGATGCGTGGATGCCTCGATGTGTGGATGTGTGGGTGCGTGGATGTGTGGGTGCGTGGATGTGTGGGTGCATGGATGTGTGGATGCGTGGGTGCGTGGATGCGTGGGTGCGTGGATGCGTGGGTGCGTGGATGCGTGGGTGCGTGGATGTGTGGGTGCGTGGATGTGTGGGTGCGTGGATGTGTGGGTGCGTGGATGTGTGGGTGCGTGGATGTGTGGGTGCATGGATGCGTGGATGTGTGGGTGCGTGGGTGCATGGATGCGTGGATGTGTGGGTGCATGGGTGCGTGGATGTGTGGGTACATGGATGTGTGGGTGCGTGGATGCGTGGGTGCGTGAATGCGTGGGTGCGTGAATGCGTGGGTGCGTAGATGCGTGGGTGCGTAGATGCGTGGGTGCGTGAATGTGTGGGTGCGTGGATACGTGCGTGGATACGTGCGTGGATGGATGTGTGCGTATGTGTGACTGCATGTGTGGATGTATGCACGAATGGATGTGTAAATGCGTGGATGATGGGTGGATGGATGGATGCAACAAGGGATCAAGTGTCCTCTTCTAGTCTCAGGGATCATAGTAATGGTGCACTGTATGATAGATCATTGCCATACAGTGCACCATAACTGTGACTCCAGAGACTGTAGGAAGAGGACACTTGATCCCTTGCTGCAATCTCTGGAGCAGAGGCGATCGAGCATCGTGGGACCTTCATTGTGGACTACGTCGGAGGCGATCGAGCATCGTGGGACGTTCGTTTTGGACTACGTCGGATCTTTCTAATAAAGATGGAGTCTGAATTTTGTTTGTGTTTTTTTTCAAATAAAATTACTTTTCTTTGTGTATATTTAATGACTACTTACCAGAGATTCCTAATGGCGGGTCTAACACTGGCCCAATATTATGAATCTCGGGCTTAGTGCCAGCTGCCAATAAAAAGCTGGCATTAACCCCTTTATTACCCAGTTTGCCACCGGCACCAGGGCAACTGGAAGAGCATGGGTACAGCGCCAGAAAATGGCGCTTCAATGAATGCGCCATTTTCTGGGGCGGCTGCGGGCTGCAATTCGCAGCATGGGGGGCCCAGAACGCTTGGGCCTCTCCATGCTTCGGATTGCAGCCCCCAGCTGTCTAGTTGTACCTGGCTGGACCAAAAATTTGGCGGAGCCCCACGTCATTTTTTTTCTAGAATTTGTTCTAGAAATAAAAATAAAATGCGCTTCGCTGTATTTTTGGTTGCCAGCCAGGTACAACGAGGCAGCTGGGGGTTGGTGGCAGTCCGTAGCTGCCAAGTTGTACCTGGCTGGACCAAAAATATGGCGAAGTCCCACGTCATTTTTTTTATTACTTCTACCAATAAACTGACATGGAGCTTTGCCATATTCTTGGTTGCCAGCCAGGTACAACTTGGCAGTTGGGGGGCTGCAATCCTCATCGTGGAGAGATCCAAATGTTGTGGGCCCCCCCACGCTGCAAATTGCAACCCACAGCCACCCCAGAAAATAGCGCATTCATTGGAGGTGCCATTTTCTGGTGCTGTACCCCAACTCTTCCAGTTGCCCTTGCGCTGGTGGCAATGCTGGTGGCACACAGGGGCTCTCCATACGCAACATGGTGTCTGCTAACAATTGTTAGCGGACACCATGTTGCGTATGGAGAGCCCCTGTGTGCCTAAACATTGAAGCCCCCCCAGAAGTGACCCCATTATGCATCTGGATTTGTTCCTTGGGGGAGTCTAGTTTCCAAAATGGGGTCACTTGTGGGGGACCTCCAATGTTTAGGCACACAGGGGCTCTCCATACGTGACATGGTGTCCGCTAACAATTGTTAGCGGACACCATGTCGCGTATGGAGAGCCCCTGTGTGCCTAAACATTGGAGCTCCCCCACAAGTGACCCCATTATGCATCTGGATTTGTTCCTTGGGGGATCTAGTTTCCAAAATGGGGTCACTTGTGGGGGAGCTCCAATGTTGAGGCACACAGGGGCTCTCCATATGCGAAATGGTGTCCGCTAACAATTCCATTTGTTAGTGGACACCATGTCGCGTATGGAGAGCTCCTGTGTGCCTCAGCATTGGAGCTCCCCCACAAGTGACCCCATTTTGGAAACTAGACCCCCCAAGGAACAAATCGATATGCATAATGAGCACTTTGAAGCCCCAGGTGCTTCACAATTTGATCCGTAAAAATAAAAAAATAAGATTTTTGTGGAAGAAAAATATTTTTTTCATTTTTATGGATCAATTTGTGAAGCACCTGGGGCTTCAAAGTGCTCATTATGCATTTAGATTTGTTCCTTGGGGGGTCTAGTTTCCAAAATGGGGTCACTTGTGGGGAGCTCCAATGCTGAGGCACAAAGGGGCTCTCCAAACGATACATGGTGTCCGCTAACAATTTGAATGGAAATCAGCTCAAATTGTTAGCTGACACCATGTCGCGTTTGGTGAGCCCCTGTGTGCCTCAACATTGGAGCTCCCCCACAAGTGACCCCCATTGATTGACAAATAAGTGGCAGCAAATCAGTGCAGTCTTGACACCAGGAGAAGGTGCTAGTCTGTCGGATCGCAGTAGGAATGAAAAAATCTCACTAGCACCACACTAGCACCACACTAGCACCGCACTAGCACCGCACTAGCACCGCACTAGCACTACTACACGCATCAAACTCGCATCAATATCGCGCTTCAAAAACGCGCCGTTTTGGAGGGATCAGTGTGCCTTCAGCCTTACAGTAGTTATATTCTTGTACATAGGAGCAGTATTATAGTAGTTATATTCTTGTATATAGGAGCAGTATTATAGTAGTTATATTCTTGTACATAGGAGCAGTATAATAGTAGTTATATTCTTGTATATAGGAGCAGTATTATAGTAGTTATATTCTTGTACATAGGAACAGTATTATAGTAGTTATATTCTTTTACATAGGAGCAGTATTATAGTAGTTATATTCTTGTACATAGGGGCAGTATTATAGTAGTTATATTCTTGTACATAGGAGCAGTATTATAGTAGTTATATTCTTGTACATAGGAGCAGTATTATAGTAGTTATATCCTTGTACATAGGAGCAATATTATAGTAGTTATATTCTTGTACACAGGTTGCAGTATTATAGTAGTTATATTCTTGTATATAGGGGCAGTATTATAGTACTTATATTCTTGTACATAGGAGCAGTATTATAGTAGTTATATTCCTGTACATAGGGGCAGTATTATAGTAGTTATATTCTTGTATATAGGAGCAGTATTATAGTAGTTATATCCTTGTACATAGGAGCAGTATTATAGTAGTTATATTCTTGTACACAGGGTGCAGTATTATAGTAGTTATATTCTTGTATATAGGGGCAGTATTATAGTACTTATATTCTTGTACATAGGAGCAGTATTATAGTGGTTATATTCTTGTACATAGGAGCAGTATTATAGTAGTTATATTCCTGTACATAGGGGCAGTATTATAGTAGTTATATTCTTGTATATAGGAGCAGTATTATAGTAGTTATATTCTTGTATATAGGAGCAGTATTATAGTAGTTATATTCTTGTACATAGGAGCAGTATTATAGTAGTTATATTCTTGTACATAGGAGCAGTATTATAGTAGTTATATTCTTGTACATAGAGGCAGTATTATAGTAGTTATATTCTTGTACATAGGGGCAGTATTATAGTAGTTATATTCTTGTATATAGGAGCAGTATTATAGTAGTTTGGTGAGCCCCTGTGTGCCTCAACATTGGAGCTCCCCCACAAGTGACCCCCATTGATTGACAAATAAGTGGCAGCAAATCAGTGCAGTCTTGACACCAGGAGAAGGTGCTAGTCTGTCGGATCGCAGTAGGAATGAAAAAATCTCACTAGCACCACACTAGCACCACACTAGCACCGCACTAGCACCGCACTAGCACCGCACTAGCACTACTACACGCATCAAACTCGCATCAATATCGCGCTTCAAAAACGCGCCGTTTTGGAGGGATCAGTGTGCCTTCAGCCTTACAGTAGTTATATTCTTGTACATAGGAGCAGTATTATAGTAGTTATATTCTTGTACATAGGAACAGTATTATAGTAGTTATATTCTTGTACATAGGAGCAGTATAATAGTAGTTATATTCTTGTATATAGGAGCAGTATTATAGTAGTTATATTCTTGTACATAGGAACAGTATTATAGTAGTTATATTCTTTTACATAGGAGCAGTATTATAGTAGTTATATTCTTGTATATAGGGGCAGTATTATAGTAGTTATATTCTTGTACATAGGAGCAATATTATAGTAGTTATATTCTTGTACACAGGTTGCAGTATTATAGTAGTTATATTCTTGTATATAGGGGCAGTATTATAGTACTTATATTCTTGTACATAGGAGCAGTATTATAGTAGTTATATTCTTGTACATAGGAGCAGTATTATAGTAGTTATATTCTTGTATATAGGAGCAGTATTATAGTAGTTATATCCTTGTACATAGGAGCAGTATTATAGTAGTTATATTCTTGTACACAGGGTGCAGTATTATAGTAGTTATATTCTTGTATATAGGGGCAGTATTATAGTACTTATATTCTTGTACATAGGAGCAGTATTATAGTGGTTATATTCTTGTACATAGGAGCAGTATTATAGTAGTTATATTCCTGTACATAGGGGCAGTATTATCGTAGTTATATTCTTGTATATAGGAGCAGTATTATAGTAGTTATATTCTTGTACATAGGGGCTGTATTATAGTAGATATATTCTTGTACATAGAGGGGCAGTATTAAAGTAGTTATATTCATGTATATAGTAGCAGTATTATAGTAATTATTTTCTTTTATATATTATTTTGCTAGCCCTGATAGAGAGTTAGGGTGAACTGACTATCACACATCATTATCTCATGTAGGAATCATCCTTGTCACAGCTGAGGATTTGGTTTCATGTAACCTGTTTCCACAGGCAATTGTTAGTAACAGATTATGACTTAGTGGTAACCTAATCTTCTCCAGTTCTCCTGGACACCAATGACAGAGGGGTGTGAGGTTACCATATTGTTGCACAAATTATTATTGGGTAAAAACATACGATTCTCCATCATGACACTGTTGTATTGAAGAAGTGGAATACTCGGTTTAGATTCGACCCATAGAAATATCTCTGAAATATCTGTTTTTCTATGTGTATGTGGCACCCTTGTGGTCTGGTCACTAAAAAGGGGTACTGCACCCATCCCACAGGTGTGGTATTCCTGTTCTCATGAAACGGGATGGTAAGTTCGAGACATCCAAAAAAGCTCCCAACACATCCGATCCCAGGGACAGTGGGAGGACCCAATAGAGGGAGAGCTAAGTCAGTCAGGGGACGGAGGGAAGAAAGGTGGAGGGTGGGAAGTTAAAAAAGGTCAGTCAGACAGTGGAGGAGAAGGAGTGAGGATCCGGAGGACTTGAGCAGCGAGGAGCTTGTCCTGGGTCCCAGAACAGCAGACTGCAAGAGAGACAGAGGGAGCCCTAGGGGCACTGGCAGAGAGTGATCCACCCGTGCGCCTGAAGCTAAGTAAAACGGAAGGGCTGGTTGGTAACCAGGGGATCGGCCCTGAAGGTGGCGAGGAGACTCTATGCTCCAACCACGGAATCGGAGGCCATGAGACCTAGAGGAGCTGTGGCCGACACCCAACACATCTGCCAAGAAGGTAACCAAACTAGGGTCAGGGGACTTGGTACCGGTCGCTCGACAGGACCCGTAGCTGCTAGATTGGGGCACTGTGTGTGGAGGCGTGAGCAGGAGAGAGGCGGAGAGGCAGCGCTGAGAGAGCAACCCGTGAAGGAAGGAACATAAAGGGGGTGTCTTGAACAAGCCATCCCGGTTCTTTGAGGACTATTCGGACTGAGACTTAGCAAGGACAGTACCATCGCCGAAGTGAAAAGCTAAGTAAATCAGGTGTAGAACTCAGAACTGTGTGTGAGACTGATTAATTTCCCGTCTGCGGAGCGGTAGACTGGTAGAACGTGCAGGCAAGCAGAGACCTTCACTCCCTCTCTTCCGCCAGAACAGTCCCGCTGGTCTACTATCATCCCGAATTATTACGGTTGTCCTGGGGAACCGCTCCACTCGTGGTGATCGATATCATCAAAGCTGCTAGTCCATCATCCTCAGAGGTCCCACATCATAGCGTCGGCCATCAATAGCCGAACACCACGGGTGGCGTCAAGACAATCATTTCCTAAACCCCCCATTTTCCTCAAACCCTAATCCCATGAACTTTTAATGACATTGCCAGCATCACGGAGCTGGGCCTCGACCGCCGTGACTCCCACAGCAGAACTGTAGCCCGATTCCAAGTATCCCACAGCCCTGGGGGGCGTGTCATGTATATGGCTGATCTTTGCATGCTTTGCTTTGCTATTGCACTTCTTAAAAATGTCACTTAGTCTTGGTTCACACTACATTTGCACATATTCTGGAGGAATGCACCCATCAGTGGGCACAGCCAGGATGAATGCCTTGTTGGACCTTACATGTAAAGACGATACCTATGAACTTGACTCCTAGGTGGTCGAGAGAAGGTGAATGGTTGCCATCTCTGTATGATGCTGTATATTTGGGTCAAGTTGGAATGAATACTCACCCACCGGTGGTTTCATCTTCCAAAGCCTCTGCACCGGATCCTCCACTGCTTTATGGAGCACGCCGGAGATTGCAACTGTCACGAGTGTGTCCCATCCCAGGGAGACCTCTGACGAGACTGGGACCAGAAGATCTATAACTTGTTCTTAAATCAATCTACTTTCTATTAGTGTTGCATGGTTTAAGAATGCTGTTAGGTCCCCTGGCACCACTCCCCAGCTCACCTCTCCCGGGTCAGCATGGCCTGCTCCTCTGCCGACCGGGCATCCGGCATCCAGGCGTACTGTGTCTCGGAGCCGTCACCGGGTTCCCTTCAGCTGACTACCGGGCTCACACATGAGCACATTACAATGGTCGTATTCATGTGACCAAGCAGCGGTGCACTAGGTGCACTCTTCCCCTGTGACTCTAGAGGCCGGCACGGTCCAACCTGACACTCCCCTTGACCAATAGCTGCTCTTCCTCTAGTATATTAGGCCACCTCCACTGATGGGAGGTGTCTGATTATTAAGTTAATTTGCTTCTGCCTTGTTGACTGTTGGTCAGGAATTCCTTGTATCCTGTTACCTGGAACCCTAGTTGTGCTCTTACCCGGTAGCACCATTCCTGCTCGCCTAGCCTTGTACCGTTACCCGGAATCCTTAGCTGTGCATATAGGCTAACCTTACGAGTCGCCCCCCTGGTACTAGCAGCCGTGGTATATAGACCCCCTGGGCTTGCCCCTGACAATCCCTCTATAGGGGTTGGGTTGGTTAAACTAGGTCCAGCTCACCCAGGGGAGTTCGGTACCACAGCCCAGTGGGTCCACTCTAAGGCGCCTTCCCCCGGAATCGTAACAAATGCTCTCCTTGCTGGCTGTTTCTTGTGGTCTTTAATCTGAGGTGCAGCTCTTTTCTGACCACTCCTCTCTGCTATAAGTAGTCATATGTCTTACAACCTGACGCCGGTTATAGATTCTCTTTCTATGCTGACCACTTTGGAAGAAGGTTGTCTCCGGTGGAATCTGAGGAGTCATGAAAATTGCAGCTCTGGCATTTTGCTACATTTGAGGAGTTGGAGTGTTTTCCTTTTTTGTGTTTATTTTCTCTCTGTCAGTCTTCACTTCCTCATGTTATATTACTGCGGTACAGAAACTAGTTTCCTCACTGGCTTGCACACTAGCAAGAAGTTACAGCCACAGGATGTCGCCTCGGGGCTGGTGAAGCCGCCGGAAGGTGAGTATATGAATAGAGTAGATGAACTCTGGCACATACCAATGAGGAATGCAGGGTTATTCATTGCTGCTTAAGGTCTTGCATTTATTTATTTATATGGCAGGGGGTGGGGGACTTACATTTAAAGCGTAACTCCGGTGCTGAAAAAAAAATGGAGTAGTGCCCTAACGCAATATTCAAACAAACCTTCAAAGTAAAAAATGTTTGTGTATTTAATGTGTGGCCCAAGACAACTCTTCAGACATGTAAAGAGATGCCAAATGTTTGGACTCCCATGCTCTACATCATTCTAAGGAGGTATCGTACACAATCTCTCGTGGTTATCACTCCCCTCTCTGATAGAAATGAACTGATCTAGCTTATGTAGAAACAGGGTCGGTCTGGCCTGTCAGGGAACCGGGTAATCCCCTGGAGGGCCCCAGGTCACCATTGACCCGCCGCCTCGCACCTCCCACCTTGGCTGAACAGAGAGTGCCTGAGGTTCCCCCCGGAGCTACCACTATTCATATTGGCATGCACTGTATGCTGATATGATTAGCCTGAAACTTTGCATTCTCTAGCATCTTACTCTCAAAGTTACCGCGTATCAGTCCCTCAGATTCGGGCACCAATCTTCTCATCGCCTCTGTGTTGTCAACCTTCTTCAGTATCAGCAGATCTCTGTGCGGTGGAAGCTCCTCGCCCCTTGGAACAGTCTATAATGGCTGTGGTCCAGGATGGAGCTTCCTTTTAGCTCCTCTGTGACCCTCTCTAAGCCCAGGGGTAGTGCACACCGTAATGTAAGTACTGCCCACTTTTTAGCCACTGTGCCGTAGACACTCTCCTGTGTTTGTGCCCAGCGTCTTTGTGCTTGGCTCATTATTCTGCACGTTTCTGGTCTATTCGCAACCATCTCACAAGTATAAAGCACTTATTATAACTTCCTCACCTAGATATGTTTATATCACTACCCTGTTATGGGACTGGGGCTATGTGATGCTTTCAGACTGATAGAATATTTTGTAGGTTTGGTGCCCATTCATCTTGGGGCTGAATATCTACATCCAGTCTGACAGTCTTGGATTGAGTCTAGCAAACAATTCTTTCCATTAGATTATTAGACAGTGGATGCCTTATAACCAGTCTACTCCAGATTCCCCTTCCCCTAATATCAGAATATACAGCTCAGGCATTGCCAGACGTAGTGCATTGTATGAAACATGTTCACCACCCACCTGCAGTTATCTTCAGTGTTTCTTATTGTGAAGCTCTGAGGTTGTGGGTTGTAATAATCACCTAGGCAGGTTGATGAGGCAAGAATTTTTATTTACATTCTTACATGACATTACATCAACTCCAGGTAGATGACCAGAATGCAATGACCCCAGTCCACAAGATCAGAAACCAGCCGACAACAATAGTCCTTAAGATAGTTCCTAAAATCCAGGAGGTGGATATCACGATTGTAGCATGTGTGTCCATGTTCAGTTGGCGAGAATAGTCCTTAGAATAGTTCCTAAAATCCAGAAGGTGGATGTAACGACCGTAGCACGTGTATCCAGGTTCAGTCGGCAAGAATAATCCTTAGGATGGTTCCTCAGATCCAGAAGGTGGATATCACGACTGTAGCGTGTATATCTAGTTCCAAACTCTATAGTCCATCCATAAACTCATTACCTGGCCTTAGCACTGATCCTCTCCCTCCTAATTCACAGCACCAACTAACCTCCTCCAAACACACCTTCTTCTTTTCTGCATTCTCTTGGGATTGGCCCGTATTTGGGCAAAGATAAGCACAGCCAACCCCCTTAACCATCAGGCAAATTCAATTCAAAGAGAAAAAGAAGTTCAATGACGTTTGGCCAGTGTGCAAAGGTTTGTATCCAGGAGGCCACCTGCAGGGAGAAACAAAAGACTCACAACCCCCTAACCAGATGCAGGACATTGAATGGTAATTTAGATCTGATTGCAATATGGTCTTATCAAAACAGGCTGGAAGTGACACTCTGGTACATCCCCTCCCCCTTCAACTTGTGAACAATAAAATCAACATAATTAGCAATCAATGCTGGAAATGTTTGATAGTCAGTCCATTGATTGTTCCTCACATTTAGGTTGATTTAATGGGGTAGTCTGATGCTGAAATGATTTATCTTTGGTTTAAAAATAATGACCAGAGATGTACTCACCTTCACCGCCCCCACTGATCCAGAACCGGATGTTCCAAGAATGATGTCTTCTCTGTTTAGAGGTCATGGGACCATTGCAGCTTTTGATTGACTGAAGCAGTCAAGTGACTAGAAGAGTGCGTCATCGGACAATTTTCTGAGGACACTGACGCCAAGCTCTGTGACTTCTGAATGGAGCAGACATGGCTTCTGGAGTGGATCCATCATGGCAATGGTTGGGGAGGCGCCTCCGTTTATTATTTTAAAATCATGTGTACCTAAAAAGAGGAAAATTAGGCGGGATATCGGCAGTTCATTTAAGCAGACGCTTGCCAGAGATTAATGAAACTCTACATAATTGCCTTTTCTTAGGAGAAATATTTCGGAATGTCTCATACCCATTAGGATGACTCAGCCGCGGGTTTGTCACTCATCTGTGACACTTTTACTGCTTGCACTAATGCCTATGACTTTATACTGTGGGTTCAGCTATCAAGAAAATCAGCAGAATATATTTGCACAAGGCAGAAATATCTAAAACTGAATCTTCAATCCATTGATCAATAAGATTGATTCAGTGAATAGCGTGTGCTTGTGTGCAAATGTGCATTCGAGGAATGGAACGACTGGAGACAACAAATCTCTGGTGTGAATTTCTCTTTACACTTCAGTCACATTTCAAGCTGGGGAAAAATTTTATTTATGATATGTCATTCTCTAACCTCACCAAGTCTTTAATTTTCTTGCTTTTTATTTAAAGGGAATCTGTCACCAGGGTTTTGCCACCTAATCTGAGAGCAGCATAATGTACAGACAGAGATCCTGATTCCAGCGATGTGTCACTTACTGGGCTGCTCAATGTAGTTTTGATAAAATCATTGTTTTATCAGCTGGAGATTATCATTAGAGGACTACTTGTTCTGCTGCCAGGTAGTCCAGCATATTCATGAAGTTTGTACAACCCCGCCCCCACAACTGATTACAATGTATACAAAAAGCTGCCAATCAGTGGTGTGGGTGCGGGTTAGATACTGAAAGTTGCAAATCAGTGGTGTGGGTGGGGTTATAGAGAGAAAGCTACCAATCAGTCAAGTGGGTGGGGTTATAGAGAGAAAGCTGCCAATCAGTGATGTGCTTGGGGTTATAGATAGAAAGCTGCCAATCAGTGGTCTGGGCCTGGGTTATAGGGAGAAAGCTGCCAATCAGTGTGGTTATACAAAGAAAGCTGCCAATCAGTGGTGTGGGTAGGGTTATAGAGAGAAAGCTGCCAATCAATGGTGTGGGTGGGGCTATACACAGGAAGCTGGCAATAAGTGGTGTGGGTGGGGCTATACACAGGAAGCTGGCAATCAGTGGTGTGGGTGGAGTCATAAAGCTCCACATTTAAATAACTGCTAAATCTGCAGCAGAAAAAATAGTACTTTTATCAAAATGACAACAAGCAGCTCAGTGACACATCGCTGGAATCAGGGTCTCTGCCTCTACATTATGCTACCCTCAGATAGGATAGCAAATACCTGGTGACACATTCCCTTTAAATAACAATTCTTCTGTGTGGTTTCCGCCAGCCTCCTCCTGATAGCACTTTGTCTATTATTTATTCCCTGGAGACACAGATACAGGTGAAGTCGACCTTCCAGATCAGTGGGGTAACTCCCCAAATTAGGGAAAATCCTTCTGGATCCAGAGCAGTTGAGAGATATGATAAACCATGGCTTTCCCATTAGCTGCTATCGGGGGACGTCAGGAGGTGCCAATAAACTTGAGATATTTTGTAGTGAAAATATGTATTTTGCAGGGGAATGGAGACCACAGCATCTAATTGACATGTGTTAAATTGTGTGTCCCTGCCCAGAGGTCATGCTTATCTTGAGCAGAAAAAGTAGTCTTCCTGGACACATGATAAAAGCCATGGGAGGGATTCCTGAGAACACAACAGGGTGGAAGCTTTCTCATCTCTGATGGGTTTCAAAGGAATCAACAAATTGTCTTTCCTTCCATACATGCTGTGGGAAACAAGGACATATGAAATGTAATGTATTCATTGTTAAATTAGCCATGGTCCAGTCACAGACCCAGGATTAAAATATTAAAATGAAAGGCTGTTCTGGAAATTCGGCCTCCAGGCTGACCCTATAAAGTGAGATACCGGACAAAGAAGGTTGTTCGCACATGGGGCAGATTTCTATCGGCGTTTTCCACCCATTCAAATGAATAAGGAAGAAAAGCAGCAAATTCTCACACAACACACAGTGGTATAGCTTGAAGCTCATGGGCCCGATGTGATAGCTCCAGCAGGGCCCCCAATTATTGCAAATCTTTAATACAATTAGTCTTTTTCTATAGGCCAGAGGGAAGTTTGGGACCCCATAAGCTCCAGGGCCCCGGAGCAGTTGCAACCCTGCACCTGTAGTTATACCCCTACCAAAACACTACATACTATACCCAATGTTTTTCCTGACAACACTTTGCTTATTGATACAGAAAAATCCATTGCAAATACTCAAAATGTTCAAATACCCTTAATGTAGTTTATAAAGGCAAGTATAAATAGAGACCAATGCTTGGATCTAATGCTATTTTGTTGGTTAAGGGAATTATCCTAGACATTGAGTTTTATACCAGTTCTCCCACCAATGCCCACAGTACCACTCATCGTGAAGTGGCCGTTCCCAAGTACTGCAGCTCAGATCATTCACATGAATAGGCCATCACTATTGGAGTACTGGACAACCCCTGTAATGAGAGTGATTGCTAGTTTGTGAAGTGCAGCGATACATCTATTTATAGTTTAACATTATGTGCACCAGCCGATATTACATCAATAAATTGGTAATCAGAAAAATACCCAAAAGAAAAATGCCCACAGGGTTAGGTGTTAGGGTTATGTGTTAGGGGTTAGTGTTAGGTGTTAGGGGGCTAGGGTTAGCTGTTAGGGTTTAGGTGTTAGGATTAGGGGTTAGTGATGGGTGTTAGGGGTTAGAGTTAGTAGATGTTGGGGTTAGGTTTTAGGGTTAGGTGTTAGGGTTCAGTTTTAGGGTTACGGATTAGGAGTTAGGTGTTGGTGCTTGGGTTGAGTGTTAGGGTTAGGTGTTGGGGTTACAGCTAGATGTTAGGGTTAGGGGATAGAGTTAGGATTAGGGGTTAGGGTTGCCTGTGGGCATTTTTCATTAAAATGGTAAATTCATGAATAAACTGATCCTGTAATCCTTGTTCTACACTTCAGTGAAAGGGTTAACATCGCTCCCTCCATTTATTCAGGTATCTCTGATCTGATGACGTTGTCTGCCGACATCGCCATATAAGTGCAGGATTCTGCGGAATCTTAGGACCCTACTGTATGGATCCAGGGGAGGTGTAGCCACCTCTATGAATGGTGGCTGTGTGTGCGGACCCTACTGTATGATATCCAGGGAGGGTATAGCCACCTCTATGAATGATGGCTGTGAGTGGGGACCCTACTGTATGCATTCAGGGGAGGTATAGCCACCTCTGTGGGTGACGGCTGTGTGTGGGGACCCTACTGTATGCATTCAGGGGAGGTATAGCCACCTCTGTGGGTGACGGCTGTGTGTGGGGACCCTAATGTATGATATCCAGGGGAGGTATAGCCACCTCTATGAATGATGGCTGTGAGTGGGGACCCTACTGTATGGATTCAGGGAAGGTATAGCCACCTCTATGAATGATGGCTGTGAGTGGGGACCCTACTGTATGCATCCAGGGGAGGTATAGCCACCTCTGTGTGTGATGTCTGTGTGTGGGGACTCTACTGTATGGATCCAGGGAGGTATAGCCACCTCTGTGGGTGATGTTTGTGCGTGGGGACCCTACTGTTTGGATCCACGGGAGGTATAGCTGCCTCTGTGGGTGATGGCTGTGTGTGGGGACCCTACTGTATGGATTCAGGGGAGGTATAACCGCCTCTGTGGGTGATGTCTGTGTGTGGGGACCCTACTGTATGGATCCAGGGGAGACATAGCCGCCTCTGTGGGTGATGGCTGTGTGTGGGGACCCTACTGTATGGATCTAGGGGAGGTATAACCGCCTCTCTGTGGGTGATGACTGTGTGTGGGGACCCTACTGTATGATATCCAGGGGAGGTATAGCCGCCTCTCTGGGTGATGGCTGTGTGTGGGTACCTTACTGTATGGATTCAGTTGAGGTATAGCCGCCTCTGTGGGTGACGGCTGTGTGTGGGGACCCTACTGTATGGATCCAGGGGAGGTATAGCCGCTTCTGTGGGTGATGTCTGTGTGTGGGGACCCTACAGTATGGATCCAGGGGGGGTATAGCCGCCTCTGTGGGTGATGACTGTGTGCAGGGACTCTACTGTATGGATCCAGGGGAGGTATAGCCATCTCCGTGTGTGATGTCTGTGTGTGGGGACTCTACTGTATGGATCCAGGGGAGGTATAGCCACCTCTGTGGGTGATGGCTGTGTGCGGGGACTCTACTGTATGGATCCAGGGGAGGTATAGCCACCTCTGTGGGTGATGTCTGTGTGTGGGGACCCTACTGTATGGATCCAGGGGAGACATAGCCGCCTCTGTGGGTGATGGGTGTGTGTGGGGACCCTACTGTATGGATCCAGGGGAGACATAGCCGCCTCTGTGGGTGACAGCTGTGTGTGGGGAACCTACTGTATTGATCCAGGGGAGGTATAGCCACCTCTGTGGGTGACAGCTGTGTGTGGGGACCCTACTGTATGGATCAAGGGGAGGTATAGCCGCCTCTGTGGGTGATAACTGTGTGTAGGGACCCTATTGTATGGATCTAGGGGAGGTATAGCCACATCTGTGTGTGATGGCTGTGTGTGGGGACCCTACTGTATGGATCCAGGGGAGGTATAGCCACCTCTGTGTGTGATGTCTGTGTGTGGGGACTCTACTGTATGGATCCAGGGGAGGTATAGCCACCTCTGTGGGTGATGTCTGTGTGTGGGGACCCTACTGTATGGATCTAAGGGAGGTATAGCCATATCTGTGGGTGACAGCTGTGTGTGGGGACCCTATTGTATGGATCCAGGGGGGGGGTATATCTGCCTCTGTGGGTGATGACTGTGTGTAGGGACTCTACTGTATGGATCCAGGGGAGATATAGCCACCTCTGTGGGTGATGTCTGTGTGTGGGGACCCTACTGTATGGATCCAGGGAGGTATAGCCACCTCTGTGTGTGATGTCTGTGTGTGGGGACTCTACTGTATGGATCCAGGGGAGGTATAGCCACCTCTGTGTGTGATGTTTGTGTGTGGGGACTCTACTGTATGGATCCAGGGGAGGTATGTCCGCTTCTGTGGGTGATTTCTGTGTGTAGGGACACTACTGTATGGATCCAGGGGAGGTATAGCCACCTCTGTGGGTGATGGCTGTGTGTGGGGACCCTACTGTATGGATCCAGGGAGGTATAGCCGCCTCTGTGGGTGACAGCTGTGTGTGGAGACCCTACTCTATGGATCCAGGGGAGGGATAGCTGCCTCTGTGGGTGACAGCTGTGTGTGGGGACCCTACTGTATGGATCCAGGGGAGACATAGCCACCTCTGTGGGTGACGGCTTTATGCAGGGACCCTACTGTATGGATACAGAGGAGATAATGCTGCCTCTGTGGGTAACAGCTCTGTGATGCAGGTTAGGACTGGAGGCTTTGCAACTTTTCGACATACTCCTGTGTGGCACCCCTGCGAGGGATTGTCACAGGACCCACCTTGGCACACACAGCACACAACACCTTCCACCCCAGACCTGGAGGGGGAGCCCCACTGGCTGTTCTTAAGCCAGATTCCCTATAAAGATCCAGGCCTGAGTGGAGGAGTCAGTTAGTTCCAGAGAGACTGCAGAGGAGAAAGCAGTTAGTGAAGGAGCTGGTTGCTGGGACCACGCCAGGCCCAGAACCAGGAAACCTGACCCAGCAGTGCTGAGCCCCAAGGAGAGGGATGGAGGCCAGTGGGAGAAGTAGGAAGAAGGAAGAAGGGAAAAGATCTAGAACCCTTTAGCCACCCGGACACCGGAGTCCGAAGCTGCTATTCATCTACAGTGTGGCAGCGAAAGCCCGGACAGACCAGGAGGATCTATTCCCCCTGAAGTAAAGAATAGAAGACTCCAAACCTGACCAAGCATAGGACCAGGGACCTGAGCAGAGAATAGGAATCCCGCAGAAAGGTCCTCCTTGTCAGTTGTGGAACAGCACCCTGAGAGGGAGAAGTAGTGGCAGGTTCAGCTACAGGCAGAGTTTACCCCCAAAAAGACGCGCACACTAACAGAGGAGGTCTCACAACTCTCCAAGGTGAATGCCCCAAGCTGCACCGATACCTGGTTACCCTCCTGGACTGTGCCTGTTACCGGACATCAGTAAAAAGGTATCGAAACAGAGACTATTGTGTGTGTGCCTGATTCCCTGCCGCCGCCTGCAGAGTTCACAGCAGAGCTGCTACTACTACTCCCCTCATCCGCCCCCGCTGCCCTGAGGTAAAGCTCCACCTGTGGGGAGCTGTACTACCAAAGCTGCATTTACATCACCTCAGTGGCCAGCCGCTGCGCTGGTAACCCTATTACCAGGTACCACAGGTGGCATCACGTTATCATTCCCCATCATCATCACCCCCATCCCTACCACTGAAGGTCCAGGGCACGGAACTGGGAATCGACCAGTCGTGATCCCCCACCGAAGTAACCCCCTGTCCCGGTATCCGAGTACTCCCTACCCTGTAGACCGGATCACCTGCATCTGCACGAAGGCAATTCTACCTGTCACTAGAAATAGGGAGAAGGAATAGATGTGAGTATGACTATAGCGCCACCTAGTGGTAAGTGACTGGTATGAGCTACATTCTGCACCAGTTACTATATACTGTATATATTCTTGCAGGTGATTTTAGCTTTCAAATGATCAATGAAATATCCCTGAAATGCAAAAATTGTTCTGTTCCCACTTAAAGGCGATAAAGGCATGCTGGTTGTATACTAGGATGAGAGTTCCTTCTTACCTTTGTACTTCCAATAAGAGGGGCAGACAGGACCCGGAGCAGCGTCTCAGATAAGCGTACACACGTTAGGATGAAAACAATGCTGGTTTATTCCATAGATGAATGATCCAAAACATGGCATTGAAATCTTGCATGAAGCTTGTCTCTGCAGTCGCTACTTGTGGGTCAAAAAACTTTGCTTCTCCAGCTCTATGAGAATGGAACTCTCTGCAGTAAAGATGTCTCCTAATGACTGGGCAAAACAGGAAGAGACAACAGCACGTGCAGGAGCCACACCCCCATAGGCTGGACAAGGAAAGGCAGAAAGAATTGAGAGGTCTGGCCAGCAGGTGGCAGCAGAGACAAGCATCAATATAACAGATTAGACTGTAAAACAGGATTGAAACAGCACACTCCCCGTCTGGAATTCACTTTGGGGATTCCACTATTAGTCCATAACAATACCTAAACGAAGGGCATGTTAAATACAACAATTCAAATTCAAAACCAAAATGAGAAGAAAACGGCTAAAGTTCAGGTCCGGAAGCGTTCATCCCGTAGTGGCGCTCTCTACGGGCAACAGCAGAATGAGTTCGTGGATCGGCCTTGCAAAGGTCTTCGTCTCACCTTTCCTGAAGACCCTTAGCTCCACCTTCCGCACATTGCCGTCCTGGCTAGGTAGTGTCTTAGTAACAAGTCCCAGAGGCCAGTCAGTTCTTTGGGTGGTCTGATCTTTCATAAGGACCAGGTCCCCTTCCTTGATATTTGGCTTGGGATGTCGCCACTTCCTTCTTCCTTGAAGAACGGTGAGGTATTCCTTTCTCCATCGATTCCAGAAGTAGTCGGCCAAATATTGGACTCGTTTCCAGTGTCTTTGGTAGGTGTTGGCGTGAGTGAAGTCTCCGCTGGGAATTACCGCGTTGTCAATTTTTTGAGTAAGAAGGATGGTGGGAGTCAGCATGGTTGGTACCTCTGGATCCATTGTCACGGGCACGAGGGGTCTCGAATTGATGATGGCTGAGACTTCGGCTAAAAGAGTGACTAGAGTCTCGTGCGTGAGTCTTGAGGAGTTAACGTCCTTTAGCATGGAGTTCAGGATGTTGCGTGAGATCCCTATCATCCTCTCCCAGGAGCCCCCCATGTGAGAACTGTGAGGAGAATTGAAGATCCAGGTGCAACCCTTGTCTGCTAGCTGGTCTTGGATTGGCTTGGTGTCGATGTTCAGCTCTCTACATGCACCGACGAAGTTGCTGCCACGGTCGGACCTCAGCTGCTTTACTGGTCCTCTAATGGCAAAGAACCTCCTTAAGGCATTGATCAGGCAGGAAGTATCCATGGATTCTAACACCTCAATGTGAACGGCTCGAACACTCATGCAGGTGAATAGCACAGCCCACCGCTTATTGTCTGCTCGGCTGCTACGAGTTCTGCGTGAAGATACCATCCATGGTCCGAACACGTCTAGGCCCACGTAGGTGAAAGGTGGTTCCATAGAAAGTCTGTCTGCAGGCAGATCGGCCATTTGTTGGCACAGTTGCCTTCCTCTCGTTTTGCGACAATGCACACAATCATGGAGTATTTGTGCTACACGTCTCTTCATTCCAATGATCCAAAGACCTGCCGAACGTACGGCGCCCTCTGTGATCTGTCTGCCTTGGTGTTCAGTCCTTTCATGGTGATGTCGGATCAGCAAGACTGTAACGTGGTGTTTGTTGGGAATGATGAGAGGATTTTGTTCTGCGACTCCGAAACGAGCCTGATTTAAACGACCGCCGACTCTAAGTAAGCCAAAACTGTCCATAATCGGGTTTAGATTGGCTAGAGGGCTTCTTAGTGGAATCTGCTGTTTGTTGTGTAAACAGTTCCATTCGGTGGCGAATTCGCTCTGTTGGAGGTGGCGTATTATGAGGGACTCACCATGGGAGATGTCCTCAGCAGAAAGGGGTTTGTGGCACACATGCCAGCGATGACAGTCTCTGTTTTTTAGGTCTGTACGATAGCATCTGGCGATGTGCACTAACCTGGCGACAGTCCGGACGAGTCTTGTCCAGCTGGAGAAACGTTCAAAACGTTGGCAGCCGAGGTTGGAAGCTTCCTCTGCACTGGTGGCCAGGGTGTTGACTTCAGTTCGGACATCTGGATCGTTATCTGGATCTAGGATGCTGAAGTTTTCCTGGACAGCTTCCTCCGACTGTCTCAGCAGGAACTCTGGACCTTGGGTCCTTTTGAGCAAATCAATGGCTGCTTCCTCGGTGGGTAGTGATTTGAGCCCGTCATCTACGTAAAAGTCTTTTTCAACAAAGTCTCTTGCGTCTGTGCCATACTCGGACTCTCCCTCTGACGCGTTTCTTCGGAGACCATAGGTTGCGTGAAAGACTGATCTTCCTAAGATGTCGGTACGCAGGGAAGAAGCGACGTCGGGTAGCTGTATTGAGTCTGGGGGCTTCTTCACTTCATGGTGATGAGGACATGGTCTTAGGCAGGTTGTGCGCCCATCTCCATGCACGTAGGTCCTGAAGGAGTCGATTTCTGATCGATCAACACACACATTTCCTATGACTACCCATCCCAAGTCCAGTCTCTGGGCGTATGGTGCATAGTCAGGTCCGTTGCACTGTTGTCGCACCTTGTGTACCCTCAGGTTGTCTCTGCCGAGCAGGAGTAGAATGTCTGCGTTGTTATCTATAGGTGGGATAACGCTCGCGAGGTGTTTCAGGTGTGGCTGATGAAGTGCAGCTTCTGGGGTAGGAATTTCACTCCTGTGGCTGGGTATTTGGTCACATTCAACGAGCGTTGGTAGAGGTATTTCAGTCTTCCCGTTGATAGGAGAAGCAATGAATCCCCGGGCTCTTCTGCCGTTAGTCTCTATGCGGCCTGAGCAGGTGTTCAAGGTGTAGGGTTCTGATGGTCCACTAATTCCGAAGGCTTCAAAGAATTTGGTTCCTGCCAGGGACCGGTTGCTTTGGTCGTCTATGATGGCATACACCTTCATCGCCTTTTCTGGGCGTCCCTCGGGATAAACCTTGATGAGGCATATTCGGGCACAACATTTCTCCAACTTGGAGCGGGAGCGGTGGCGACTGTAGCCGGTGTGTCTCTAGCTAGCCGAGTAGGATGCATGGCTGAAATGTGCTTTTCGCTGTGGCACTCCCCACACTTGACTGTGGATTTACAGTCCTTGGCCATGTGCTCAAGTGATGCGCAGCATTTGAAGCAAATTCCAAGCTCAGTGAGGATCTTCTTGCGCTCCTGTAAGGTTTTGGATCTAAACCCCTTGCACTTGGTCAGTGAGTGTGGTTTTTTGTGGATGGGACATTCACGATTGAAAGACTTATCTCGTGGTGAGACAGTGTTCTGTTCGTCTGTGGGCGTTGCAGGTGATGGTAGTTCGGTCTTTCTAACACTCACAGCTCTCTTAGTGTCTCTGCGTTTTTGTATAGCACTTTCATACTTTGATGCTGGAGTTGCTGCAGCTGCCGAAGTGTTGGATTCTAGGAAGTCGAGGCTGGGGTCATTCCTCATCTGGGCCTGCTCGTCAATGAATCTGCAGAAGTGGATAAATGGGGGAAAGGTGACGTCGTTCACTCTTTTGTACCTTGAGACTGACGTTGCCCATTTCTCCTGCAGACTGTATGGCAGCTTCACCACGATTGGATTTACTCCGTGGGCTGAATCCAGATAGCACAGCCCGGACAGACGAGGGTCTCTTTTGGCGAGCTCCAGCTCCATGAGCAGATCACTTAGGTCTTGGAGCTTGTGGACTTCTTTAAGGTTGATCTTTGAGAAATCCTGCAGTCTCTTGAATAGGGCTTTCTCTATTGCTTCCGCGCTGCCAAAGGTGCGTTCCAGCCTTTGCCATGCGGCGGCGAGACCTGCTTCTGCTTGTCCTACATAGACGGTTCTGAGGCTCTTGATACGGCTTGAAGAGCCTGGGCCCAACCACTTGATCAGGAGGTCGAGTTCCTGTTCTTCGGTTAGGTTGAGATTGGCGATGGCTGCCTTGAAGGTTGCTTTCCAGGCCCTGTAGTTCTCTGCACGATCATCGAAATTCACAAGACTAGTACTGATTAGCTCTCTGCTCACCATGAACCTGGCAAACTCGGACATGTCCGACTTCTCACCACTTGTTGCCACGACGACTCGTGATGCCCCAGGGTGTTATGGGCCGCCTGGCGTGAATGGATGAGCTGTTTCCGGGTAGAATGATGCTGCTGCAGGGTTGAGCTGTGGTTTAGCCCTTGAAGAATCTGACGAATACCGCTTGAGCTGTGAAGGTGGGCCAGGAAACGCTGGGTTGCCATCTTGTGGTGGTGACTGTGTTTGAGAGGGTATCTCTCGGCGACTGTCGTTAATTAGCTCGGGCGCCTTCGAGGGTACTGGCACCTTTTGAAGTATGTTGGGGGTTTTGGCGTCGTTGACTTGGACGGTACTGTAAACCGGGGTCGCTACAGGTACCCGGTTTAGCACATAGTCTCTGGTGCGATCGACTGGATCATCCGTTTCCAGTGGTGGCGAGTTAGCTGGATCAAGACCTTGGATCAATGCCTGCTCGAGTAGTCTCACTTTAGCTAGCGCAACCTCCTCTTCCATCTGTGACCGAAGGATCTGTATTCGAGCCTCCGCTTCTGCCCTTGCTTCTGCTTCTGCCCTTTTAGCCTCTGCTTCTGCCCTTTTAGCCTCTGCTTCTGCTTCTGCCCTTTTTTCCTCTGCCCTTGCTTCTGCCTCTGCCCTTTTTTCCTCTGCCCTTGCTTCTGCCTTTGCTTCTGCCCTTTTTTCTTCCGCTTCTCTCTCAGTGAAAGAACGTCTCACCCTGGATTCCTCTGCTATTATGCGGGCCTCTAGTATCCTGTCGCTCATGGTTGAACTTCTTGAGGATGATGACCTGGATGCCCGAGAGGAACGCTTAGATGAGGTCGATCGGTGTGATCTGGTTTCTTGCAGGTGAGAGATGCGGTGTTCGGCCTTGTTTATGGCGTGTCGGACCTTGGCATCTCTCCCTTCGTCCGTCTCTAGCGCCTTACTGAGGTCTGAAAGGGATTCATCAGAATTAAAGTCTCTTAGAAGGGTAATGTACCTTGTTGACAGTCTCTTGTATCCTTCATGGGCGGCGTTCAGCCGTTCCATAACAGATTGTAAGCTTGCGGCGTCGCCTGACGAGGGTTCAAGTCTCGACATGTAAGAGGCGACGCGTTCCCACTGTTCTTCCAGGCGTTCACTTAGCTCATCTTTCATAGCCTGATAGTTTTCAATTGCCTTTACCGTTGGTTTGTAAGAACGTTTTGGTCGGGTAACTTGGTCTGCTTGAGACGTGGGGTCTGCCTCCTGGGCTTCATCGTGGACAGTATCAGGTTGTATTTGCTCTGTTTCAGCAGTGGGAGCCTGTCCGAGGTCCTTTTCGGCCATTTTGAATAAAGGTGTACTGTCTCTTTAAAAAACTCAACTTTTGAATAGGGGTCCGAAAATCGCTGTGCGGCTCTGCGGGAACTCCCGGATGGGATCCCCAAGGTGGCTTTGACGAAACTTGGGGTTCGCAGTTCGCCGATGTGCAGTAATGAGGTATAGTGTACTGCAGGCTTATGGAGGCGATGTGGCCAGAAGGAAACCACAGGTGCATAAAAACAGTTCTTTATAACAGTACAGGCAGAGCTGATACAAGATGTGCAGGTGGGAGAGCTTCCTCCAGGCTTGTCCAGACGTGCACTGCTGCAGGCAGACAGATACACAAGGCTTGTTGCTGGGCAGATTAATGCACAGAGGGACAGGGCACATGGAGAACTATAGCTGGATGTTGGGCTGTAAGGCAGTTTTCTAGCTGATAGGAGCTTTTAGGCATAGTTTTTTGACTGTTCTGTTCCCACTTAAAGGCGATAAAGGCATGCTGGTTGTATACTAGGATGAGAGTTCCTTCTTACCTTTGTACTTCCAATAAGAGGGGCAGACAGGACCCGGAGCAGCGTCTCAGATAAGCGTACACACGTTAGGATGAAAACAATGCTGGTTTATTCCATAGATGAATGATCCAAAACATGGCATTGAAATCTTGCATGAAGCTTGTCTCTGCAGTCGCTACTTGTGGGTCAAAAAACTTTGCTTCTCCAGCTCTATGAGAAGGAACTCTCATCCTAGTATACAACCAGCATGCCTTTATCGCCTTTAAGTGGGAACAGAACAGTCAAAAAACTTTGCTTCTCCAGCTCTATGAGAATGGAACTCTCTGCAGTAAAGATGTCTCCTAATGACTGGGCAAAACAGGAAGAGACAACAGCACGTGCAGGAGCCACACCCCCATAGGCTGGACAAGGAAAGGCAGAAAGAATTGAGAGGTCTGGCCAGCAGGTGGCAGCAGAGACAAGCATCAATATAACAGATTAGACTGTAAAACAGGATTGAAACAGCACAAAAATGTTTCATACAACCGTCAGCTTAATGGATAGAGGTGTTAGAGGATGACACTGCCCTCCAGTAACATGATTGTGAACCTGCCACATTTAGAATAAAGTAAAAACTCAGACTTGTTCACCCGTGGTCTGGAGACGTTGGTCGTGACATTTTTTATAATCAGTTTTACTTAGGTTGAAAAAAACCTTTGGTCCGTCACGTTCACCCTTCCTCCAACAGTTTTACATTCTCTATGCTGTATTGTCCTCTGCATTGCCGCCCATGCATAGTGCAGACCCTGGTTCTCCTCTCTTGTGTGTTTTGGCCCTGGGCTCAGTACTTGCCTGTGCTTGCCTTGGTAGGTCTCCTATCCTAAATTGTGGGAGCCCCCTCTCAACAAAAGATAATATTCGTCCAGGGCACATAACACCATATTTATTGCAGCCCTTCAAGGTAATTTTAGTCTTATTTAAAGGGAACCAACCAGCAGGATTTAGGGCTACAAAGTGAAGCTGGTGCCTTACAGGCTCTGGGCTACTGAATGCTATCATACCTTTATTTCAATGATTCCATGTTTGATTGCAGAAAAAAATTGTCATAAAACTCCTGGAAAACAGGGCAGGAGATGATTGATGTGTGCAGCACTGCGCCACTATTTGGGGTTGTTCTTTTTTATTACCTCCCTGTGGGCATGCCTTTTGGCTATAAGCAAAACCCTTCCCCTATCCCCTCTCATCTCTACTTTCAGTTTTGTCAGGTGCCCTGTGGCTGGAGTATAGTGACAGTGCGCAGGAGCCAGAAACTGAAAGAGATAAGAGGAAGGAGGAGAGGGTTTGGCTTACAGCCTGTCAGGAAAACTTAGTCAGGACCTGCAACTCTCTGGCTCCTCCTTATCCTGCTGGCCAAACACGGTATTGACAAAGGATAAGCAAGGGAGCCCCGCTGCCCTAATTTATGTTGTCTACTGCGGCATGTGATGTGACGGGATGTATATATACCACCAGTTCCTGCCAGGCATGTATATATACCTTAATCCAGCCACCCTCAGGCCCACAATATCACATAAATGCAAAAACTATGCTGCCACCACTGATCTCTTTCAGGTGGATCAATAACCTGTTTGGTAACGTGTAATAGCGGGGAGCGTACCAGCTCATCATAGAATAGGAAGAACAAAACTAAGTGAATTTATAAAGTTTACTTCAAAAAGTTGGCAGTGTTTACAAAAAGATATACAAGATATTACAAAAGAGACAATTTACATAATAAAAGGAATTAAAATAAGAAAGACTAAAACCTGTGCCACATGATGACAACTCAGATTCAGTGGGGGGATGGCTCCCCAGAAATGGTGTGTGATTCCTCCACGCAGCGTTAGGGTCGCGCTGCGTCTTACGTCCCAGGGTGGAATGAACCCAAAATGGAAGCTTTGGTTTTATGTAATGAAACAGAAACCAGAAAACTCCCACTTTGTTTACCTCAATAGGGCGTTGGGTTTTGTAAATGTGGCGCCCCACTGGTCGGTGCGCCATGAAGGGGTACTGCACCCAGACCAGCGTGTGCGGTATCTCTGTGGCCAGTGAAGGGGGAGGTTCATATGTGGCTTTCATTCTGCATCCACACACCTAGCTCAGAAGGCCAATTGATTATACCCATTACCAGGGTAACCGGTCCCAGTGGGAGGTTATATAGGTGGGTAGAGGAGAGCGGGAAAAGAGTAGTAGCAGAACAGAGAAGAAGTAAAGTGAGCAGTCGAGGAGGACCCTTCAGGAGAACGTACAGGGAGGGCATCCAGAAAGAGCGGTGACCCAGACAAGAAAAGGGGAGCCTGAGGGTGTGTGCTAACACCCGGCGTCAGAACGTCTACCTACCGGTCTGGGAGGATCCCAGTCCACGGAGCGGAGTACTGGCTCCGAGTGCAGTGCAGGCAAGTCTAACTCTGAGCTTCCAATACAGGTGAGACAGAGGAATGTTCAGCCTCCACGTCACCTCAAGACCATAGCCAAACAAGGAGCCAGGACCTGCAGAAAATCCCAAGAGGTGCGGCAATCCGTAGAAGGTTCCTACACGAGCGTAGAGTCACAGAAGAGAGTGCAAGAGGCCAGGTCAGGCTTTAGGCAGGCCAAGCTTCACCACAAACTAGGACAGAGGGCGAAGCCAAGAGACACACTTGGAAGCCACAGACGGACACCCCATTCACCAGTCACTACCCAAGCCAGCTACCCGTGACTGTAAACCTGTCTTTGAATTGCCTAGTGACCAGTAAACCTGTACAGAGACTCAGCTACGTGTGGCGTGTTGTTCTTTCTCGTTGTGAGGGATCAGACAGCTTCTCACCTGCAGAGCCGCCTTCCAGTTAATACAGCATCACTGCCCTGGGGACACTGCTGTATCTGCAAGGAGCAAGACCAACTGGCTACAATTACACCATCCCCAGAGGTCTGAAGTAGCACTGGTGTCATCATCAGAAACTGCAGGTGGCGTCACGAACAATACACTTTTATTATTTTAATTTCAACACTTTTCAGCGACCACCAGGGCCACAGTCCCGGGCATCGACCACCGGTGACAGGATCTAGCAGCAATATTCGGGATCCGAGTAACCCTAGACCTGGGCGAGTCATAAACCCACCCAGCTGCACAAGACTTAAAAACCTCAATTTTTCATATCGTTGGATTGGATGCACTCATGTCCAAGATATGTATATCATGTTTACCCTCATTGATTTACATGAAGATTGATATCAAATATGATATATCTGGGATATGTGAAAGATCAGAACTCATTTCCCAGGTTTCTGATTGTCTCCCAGATATAAAAGATATACCATCATAAAGGAAAAAAGGTAAACATTCCAAAAACATGATTTTTGGATTTGTGCAATGAACGGGTCTTATTAAATTTGACTTTAAAAGTTGGTGATTTAAGACAAAGGGATATCACAAGGACAAAAACAGATTAGAATAGCTGAATTCTGCTCAACTCAGAGTTTTATGGATAGTCGTAAAATACTTGGTTGAGGGAAGCACGAAGAAGTTCTCTGCAGCTACCTTGCAAACAAACAGGGGGCGGAGAGGTACATCAGCTCTGGCTGTGGCTGTCTTTTTAAAATAATGAAAAGATTTAATCTTTTCCTGACACCTCCCCCTTTTAGACTGCGCTACGGAGGTAAGACCTCTGGGCCTTTTGACATGTGCAGCGGAGCGGTTCCCTATGCTGCCTGGATCCCACAGGACGTTACCCGATTTGGGCTCAGAAACGGGGGTCTCTACGAGGCATTTCAGCACCTCAGGACTGTCACTTGCTGGTATGACAGCCTAAAACCCTTGGCTAGAGATAGTTAGAAGTGGCGTGTAAGCCCCGACTTCACAGGAACCCTCTTGAACCTGTTGTGGGTCAGCAGGTGGTCCAGTTATCCCTCTACAGGTTGAGGACCCAGAATGCAGTACGGGCCCGGCATTCCCAATACTCAGGCTGTGGGTGAGAGCGCCTCGGAAGACCGTCTCCCCGGGGAA
The DNA here is from genome assembly GCA_033576535.1 of Allobates femoralis. Lineage (NCBI taxonomy): Eukaryota > Metazoa > Chordata > Amphibia > Anura > Aromobatidae > Allobates > Allobates femoralis. The sequence goes on from JARQOC010000010.1 coordinate 127,433,577, forward strand.
TAACGCCATCTTCTGATTGGCCTGACTGGCCAGTGTCACAGCTTTCTGATCACCCTGACAAGCAGTGGACTGAAACTGTCCCTTAACCTGCCAGGCTGTTGGGACTGCTATTCTGCCTTTCTGACAGGCAAGGGGGTTTGCTCTCCCATCTCCCTGCAGATCAAGTATACCACTCTCTCATCCGGACAAGCCAGGGGTACCTCTTTCCCATGGTCCTGAATGGCAGGGAGGTCCGTTTTCTAATCAGTTGGATAGATGATGGGCCCGATCTCCCCATCGTCTAGGCCGACTGTGGAGCATGTTCTCTCACCACTCTGACAGGATATGGGGGCTGCTCCTCCATCCCCCTGACAGGTAGTGAGCACATCTTTCCCATCAACTGGACAGAGTATGGGCTCCATGTTCCCATCCTCGTGCCCGGTTGGGGAAAACATATTTTCCTCTTCTGGTGATCCCTCGGGATCAATGCTGAGGATGGAGCAGCTAGCACCCACTATGTCACGGTTAGTTGTGACCCTGGCAGGTGGCACGTAATCACTGCTCTTGTGGTTGTCATACCTGCCGCCATCTCCTATAGCCACAAGTTCTACAACCTTGAGGGGACCCTCAGCGATGCCAGGTCCTGGCGTTTCATAGCCGAGTTCTCCTCCACCATGAGGTCCATCACGCTGTGATGTCTCAGGACCCTCACTTACCATGGGGCAGCTACCACCGGCCATGCCACAGTTCGTCTTAACGCTAGCAAGCTGAATGGGACCATGTTCCTCGGGGTCCTCATGCCTGCCACCATCTACCTTAGCGTCCAATTGTACACTTTAGAGGAAACCCTCGGCGATGCCAGCTCGTGGTGTGAAATCACTGATTCTCCTCTCCTCACGCTGTGATGCCTCCGGATCAGCACTTACCATGGAGCAGCTAGCACCTGCCATGTCACAGTCTGGTGTAACCCTGGCAGGTGGCACCCAACCACCACTTTTGTGGTTGTCATGCCTGCCTCCATTTACCTTAGTACTGATTTCTGCTACCTTCCTGGGATCCTCAGTAATATCACCCTGTGGTGTGATATGACTGAGTTCCCTAACACCACAATCCACTTTATTAACAGGCAACACATTGACATTTCCATTCACATTATCAACATTGACATTTCCTGATATATCGTACATGGGAGGGTTATCAGGGACATAATGTGCAACCAACCACCCCAAATCCATTCCCAATAACACATTGGCGGGGAGATTCTTGGTTACCCCAACCTCCCTTCACCCTCTTCCCACACCCCAGTCCAGGAAAACCCGGGCCATGGGCACAGATCGGCGTTCATCCCCAATACTGGTGACAGTCAGTGTCTTTCCAGGGATGAGTTCATGAAGATACACGTATTCGGGGTGGATGAGAGTTCGTTCTCCCGGGAACTCCCACCCATACCACCCACAAACCAAACAGCAGCACTAGGCTCTGGGGCCTCAAATGGGAAGTTCTTCTTCTGCCTCTCCAGACAAGTGGCACTCACATGTCCCGGTTGTTCACAGTTAAAGCACTTGCGTGCGTCAGCTGTCAGCCCAGTGCTGGCAGCTGGGACAGGGCCTCCAGAAGGTTGGCTGGCAGAGGTAGGGATGGTGGTCGACGGCTTACCCCCTTTAGCGTTGGTGACGACTGGCTTCTGCACCTCCGATCTCCGGTTGGCCTTGTAAGTGTCTGCAATCTGCGCTGCTTTGCTCGCATCTGGTGGCTCCCGATCCATCATGAACTGTCGCACCTCAGCTGGACAAAGATGCAGGAATTGGTCCTTCATCATCAGGTCCTTTAGGTTATCGAAGGTGGTCACTGACAGTCCTTGGATCCACTGCTCAAAGTTGGTTCTGAGGCCATGCACGACATCACTATAGCTGTCGTGTGGTCCACGCTGGAGGTACCGGAATTTTCTACGGTACACCTCAGGAGTCAGCTGTAACCCCTATATTAGGGCCTGCTCAACGGCTTCATAGTTCCCATCTTGCTCTTGAGGAAGAGCCACAAATGCTGCCAGAGCTTTGTCTCTCAGCCCTGCGATTAGGTACCAGGCCCATTGGTCAGACGGCAGCTGGTACTGTATACAAGTCTTTTCAAAACCCCTCAGAAAGGTGTCAAGGTCTCCGTCCTTTTCCAGCACAGGAAAATGCTCTGGATGGGGTTTAAACATGGTCGCATTGTTGAGCTCACCATTCCGTGAAGAGGATGGTGATATCCCCAGTTGGGCCAACTGCAGTTCGTGGGCTCTCTGAGCTTGGGCCTGCTACTCGGCTCTCTCGGCCTCCCGCTAGGCTCACTCAGCCTCTCGCTGTGCCTCCCGCTCAGCTCTCTCAGCCTCTTGCTGGGCTTGGGCCTGCCGCTCTGCAGCCTCTTGCTGGGCTTGGGCCTCAGCCCGTCACTCGGCAGCCTCCAGGTGTTGCTGAATTAGCCTCAGCCGTCCTTCATGATCCTCTGCAGGAAGTTGCTGTAGAGCCATTTGCAGGTAGGGATCCATACTGCCTTGGTCTCTAACGCGGCGTGCGTCTATAGGTGGGACCCCTGCAGCAGTACTGTCCATACTTTGGCTGACCCATGTGTCTGCTGAGCTCTGGCAAAGGGCTTGCTCTGCTTCAAGTTGCACCAGCTCAGCGACCATTTGTTCTCTTTTTTTGCCATTGGGGTCAATGCCTTTGGTCGTACATATTCCAGCAAGAGTGTCCTTTTTCAGCTGGCTGTACCAGAACTCCCCAACTACAACCATGATTTCCAAACAAAAAAATAGGATAGAAAAACAAAGAAGGGGAGGGGTAACTGCTACACATACAGTATTGTCTCAGATCTAATAAACACTGAGTTCGATCTTCAAAACTTTTGTGCAGAGTTCTCGTAATAACCGTGCAAGTTTTTAGTGAGAGGAATTGTGGCACCCCATGGGTTAATGTGCTACAATAACATCACATGGGTTCTCTCCCCACTACACACTGACAAACACTAGCACCTCTGGGCCAGGAGGGGGAGCACAACCTGCTCTCTTAAATACTCCTGCTCATGAGGGAGAGCTCAGTTCAGCACGGTGCAGTGCTGTGAAGAGCACACTTAGAGCAGAGTTAGCTCAGTGCAGGCCCAGCAAGGGTCGGAGGAACAGGAGGACTACAGACTGAGGAACACGTCTGGGAGCTGGAGTGATAACTTCACTTGCCCCAGAAGAGCGCACAGAACGGACACCGGATCCGATACTGTGTCTGGCACCCACAGCACAGTGAATCCAGGAACAGTAGGATTTCTAGATGCCCATAGTACCAGTGCAAAGCAACACGGAGGGGTCAGCACAGCACAGAGGACTCAAGTTGCCTAGCCAAGTAGTACCAGCAGAACAGAGAAAGAGTGAGAAGTCCCAGCAGCTCAGCTAGACGCAGAAGCCAGGACACACACACAGCGTAACACGAGGAAGCTGATGACCCGGACAGGGTGGGAAGAGAGCTTATCCCCATTACAGACTCCGTGGACAATAACCTGCCACAATATCTGCAGTAAAGCTTTGAAAAACAGCAAAACTGTGAGTCTGTGTATTGATTGCAACCTTTGCCCTACATTCAGTAACAGAGAGCTCCCACCTGCAGAGCTACAAGCCTGCCAGCTCTGCACACAGATTAGAATAAGCTGCAGCATCAGGAGAGAAGGAGAATTGCACCTTTGACTACTAAACGTGAGTGTGTGTCCTTTAACCCCGTCTCCACCATTCAAATCCATTATAGACTATACCATCACTGCCCCGGGGAATACAGTTCTACCCACAGGAACTATACCATTCTATGCTGCCACTACATCATCCCCGGAGGTTCTGCAGCAACAGCGGCCCCCCTCACTGGCCGCATATAGTGAGTGGCGTCATGATAGACTATTCTCCCCTGTAAATACACCCTTTTATTTGCCAGGGCCCGGGACACGGACCGGACCAGGACCACCCTTGACTTCCCCCGTAGCAGACACGGTCCGGTACCGAGTACCCTCGTCCCAGTGGGCTCGACAGAATGATTGCTCAAACCAGAACACTAATGTCCTATGATCCCACCGCTCTGCCACCAATTGTCAGGAAAACTTAGTCAGGACCTGCAGCTCTCTGACGCCTCCTTATCCTGCTGGCCAAGCATGGTATTGACAGAGGATGAGCAAGGGAGCTGCCCTAGTTTATGTCATCTACTGTGGCACGTGATGTGACGGGATGTATATATACTAACAGTTCCTGACAGGAACATATATATATACCTTAATCCAGCCACCCTCAGGCCCAAAATATCACAAAAATATTGAAACTATGCTGCCACCACCGATCTCTTTCAGGTGGATCAGTAACCTGTTTGGTAACGTGAAATAGCGGGGAGCGTACCAGCTCGTCATTGAATAGGAAGAACAAAACTAAGTAAATTTATAGTTTACTCCGAAAAGTCGGCAGTGTTTACAAAAGATATACAAGATATTACAAAAGAGACAATTTACATATATGCATGAAACAATTAAAATAAAAGGAATTAAAATAAGAAATGTGGCACCCTGTGCCAGGTCACCACAGACTCCCTTGGGACATGAAAGGATGTTACACAATCGAGTAACCCCACTAACACACAACACCCTTTCACCCCAGGCCTGTAGGGGGAGCTCCACTTTTTGCCTTAAGCCAGTTTCACCTATAAATACGGATTCTGGAGGGAAAAACACCAGAGTGTGCAGTCACTACAGAACTGTGAAAAGCTGAGTGAGCTGAGCTGGTACTGGAGCCGTGCTAGGCCCATACCGGTAACCACCTGAGACAGTGGTAGACCCGCAGAGTAGGGGTCGCAGGCAGAGGAGAGAAACCTGTTACAAGAAGGGGGCAGAGGAGTCATACCGACTCACCTCATCAGAGTTCCGGTCACTGGGTCCAAGCTACAGGGACATAGAGAATAGGCCCTGCAGAGAAACCAGCACTACAAGGAAGTTTAGCTTCCAGGACACCCTGAAGCACCACCAAATGAGAGCCCGGAGTTAAGGCCTTGACAGGAATCCCCTTAGAGTGCCCTCAGTGCAGCAAACCCGGGTGTGGAGAATCACACAGAAAGAGAAGTAACGGTCTGGTCGGGTTCCAAGCCTGCCAGACTCTGACAGAACAACTGAAACAAGGAGGCCTACAACCCTACTCGCTGTGGAAATCCTGAAGTGTTTCCCTCACCTCCGGTCGAGTGTACCAGTACAGAACACCAGTAAAGGTACCAAAAGACTTTATGTGTGCGTGTCCCTCCCTCCATCTGCACCACACTGACTACGCTACCCTATTACCCTCACCACAACTTACAGCCCCGGGGACCCCCGCTCGTCCTGTAGGGAGCGGTTCCACCTTGCTGCCGCCCATCACCCCGGAGGCCCAAGCAGCGACGGTGTCATCACCAGACTCCTACAGGTGGCGTCACGACAGACATTCCTATTATTTTCCCTCTACCCATCTTTTATCTGCATCCCCCGGGCACACGACCTCAGGCACCGCTACCCGTGACCTTCCCCAGAGACCGCGCCTGAGCGAACCGAGTACCCCTAGGGCCTGGGCTGGACAGAAAGACTAAAACCCATGACATGCAGTGACAACTCAGATTCAGTGGGGGACGGCTCCCCAGAAATGGTGTGTGATTCCTCCACGCAGCGTTAGGGTCGTGCTGTGTTTGACGTCCCAGGGTGGAATGAACCCAAAATGGACACTTTGGTTTTATGTAATGAAACAGAAACCAGAAAACTCCCACATTGTTTACCTCACAAGTGGGTTGGGTTTTGTAAACCCACCCAGCTGCACAAGACTTAAAACCTCCATTTTTCATATCGTTGGATTGGATGCACCCACGTCCAAGATATGTACATCATATTTACCCTTGTGAATCTACATGAAGATTGATATCAAATATGATATATCTGGGATATGTGGAAGGTCTGAACTCATTTCCCAGGTTTCTGATTGTTTTCCAGATATAAAAGATCATAACAGAAAAAAGGTAAACATTCCAAAAATATGATTTATGAATTTGTGCCATGAACAGGTCTTATAAAATTTGACGTTAAAAGTTGGTGACTTAAGACAAAGGGATATCACAAGGACAAAACCAGACTAGACTAGCTGAATTATGCTCAGCTCAGAGTTTTATGGCTAGTCATAAAATACTTGGTTGAAAAAGGCACGAAGACGTTCTCTGCAGCTACCTTACAAACAAACAGGGGGCGGAGAGGTACATCAGCTCTGGCTGTCTCTTTAAAATAATGAAAAGAATTCTTCTTTTCCTGACACAGCCGAAAGGCATGTCCACAGGGGAGAGAAAAAAACAACCCCAAATAGTGATGCAGTGCTGCACACATCAATCATCTGCTGCCCTGTTTTCCAGGAGTTTTATGAGACGACAGCCATGTCCTCCAGGCCCCGCCTACTGCTGGTGAGATTGACAAACCTCTACTGAGCGGGAGAATGCTTTGCAATATCAGGCAGGGAGGCCCCCGGGGGGCCCAATGCAGGCCATGGCTCACGGGCCCCATAGCGGCTGCGTAGTCTGCCACAATTGGTGTTACACCACTGTCCCAGCTTGTGTCCTGCACCTGAAGCCTGTGTCGCACCAGGAATTTTGTGTCCTGTCTAAAGTCAGCTGTTCTGCATAAGTCTAGTCACTTGCCTGACTCCTGAGTCCTGTCTGAGTTCAGCTAGCTTTGTGTATGGCGTATTTAGGTACCTGCATATCCTGTTCCTGGCATATCCTGAGTCCATATACTCCTGCCTTTTCTGTGTACCTATATCTACCAGCCTGTATCCTGCACCTGAAGCCCTGCAAGTGTCTTACACCTAAGGTCCTGTGTACCTGGCTCACACCAGCCTGCTCCAGTCCACACCAGATGTGCTTATACCAGTCTGTTCTGGTCTACACCTGCTGTGCTCACTCCAGTCTCCACCAGCTGAGCATATACCATGCTGCACCGGTCCACACCTCCAGTGCCATAACACCTGCACTTGCCTGCCTCGCCCACCAGAAGCCTTCAGCAAGATATCCATGTCTGATGACCCCTGCCCGATGCCTGCAGTCTAGCCTGATGTATGGCTTCTGATGACCTCTGCCCGATGTTTAGAGCCTCTTGGTGTCTGATGAACTCTGCCCAATGTCTGCAGACTGTCGGTGTCTGATGACCTCTGCCCGATGTCCGGAGCATGTCTGTGTCTGACTGCCTCAGCCCGATGTCTGTAGCTTTTCAGTGTCTGATGACCTCTGCCCGATGTCTGGAGTCTGTCAGTGTCTGATAACCTCTGCCCAATGTCTGAAGCCTGTTGGTGTCTGATGTCCTCTGCCCGATGGCTGGAGCCTGTCGGTGTCTGATGATCTCTGCCCAATGTCTGCAGATTGTCAGTGTCTGATGACCTCTGCCCAATGTCTTGAGCATGTCTGTGTCTGACAGCCTCAGCCTGATGTCTGGAGCCTATCGGTGTCTGTTGACCTTAGCCCGATGTCTTGAGCCTGTCAGTGTCTGATGACCTCTGCCAAATGTCTGAAGCCTGTCGGTGTCTGATGACTTCTGCTCGAGGTCTGTAGCCTGTCAGTGTCTGACGTCCTCTGCCCGATAGCTGGAACATGTCGGTGTCTGACGACCTCTGCCCGATGTCTGGATCCTATCGGTATGAAATTACAAAATGAGAGGCGCAATCTTGAATAATACCCGGGGGTCTAATGGTAGAAACCCCCACCTGAGGAAGACAGCAGGCACCTGTTGAAACGCGCGTAGTGGACAAACCAGAATAAACAGGTCTACTTTAATAATTGGTATCTGCTTCTCTTTACTGATCGCTCCTAAATAATACCAGAATTACTGCCTTTCTGGAGCCTATCAGTGTCTGACAACCTCTGCCCGATGTCTGAAGCCTGTTGGTGTCTGACGTCCTCTGCCCAATAGCTGGAACCTGTTAGTGTTTGACGACCTCTGCCCGATGTCTGAAACGTGTTGGTGTCTTACGTCCTCTGCCTGATAGCTGGAACCTGTCGGTGTCTGACGACCTCTGCCCAATGTCTGGAGCCTTTTGGTGTTTGACGTCCTCTGCCTGATAGCTGGAACCTGTTGGTGTCTGACGACCTCTGCCTAATGTCTGGAGCCTGTCAGTGTCTGATGACCTCTGCTCGATGTCTGGAGCCCGTCGGTGTCTGATTACCTCTTTCCGATGTCTGGAGCCTGTCAGTGTCTGACGACCACTGGCCGATGTTTGGAGCCTGTCAATGTCTGATGACCTCTGCTTGATGTCTGGAGCCTGTCAGTGTGTGACGACCTCTGTCCCATGTTTGGAGCCTGTCGATGTCTGATGATCTCTGCCCGATGTCTGGAGTCTGTTGGTGTCTGATGACTTCTGCCCAATGTCTGGAGCCTGTCAGTGTCTGATGACCTCTGCCCGATGTCTGGAGCCTGTCAATGTGTGATGATCTCTGCCCGATGTCTGGAGTCTGTTGGTGTCTTATGACCTCTGTCTGATATCTGGAGCCTGTCGATGTCTGATGACCTCTGCCCAATGTCTGGAGCCTGTCGGTGTCTGACGACCTCTGCCCAATGTCTGAAGCCTTTTGGTGTTTGACGTCCTCTGCCTGATAGCTGGAACCTGTTGGTGTCTGACGACCTCTGCCTAATGTCTGGAGCCTGTCAGTGTCTGATGACCTCTGCTCGATGTCTGGAGCCCGTCGGTGTCTGATTACCTCTTTCCGATGTCTGGAGCCTGTCAGTGTCTGACGACCACTGGCCGATGTTTGGAGCCTGTCAATGTCTGATGACCTCTGCTTGATGTCTGGAGCCTGTCAGTGTGTGACGACCTCTGTCCCATGTTTGGAGCCTGTCGATGTCTGATGATCTCTGCCCGATGTCTGGAGTCTGTTGGTGTCTGATGACTTCTGCCCAATGTCTGGAGCCTGTCAGTGTCTGATGACCTCTGCCCGATGTCTGGAGCCTGTTGGTGTCTGACGACCTCTGCCCAATGTTTGGAGCCTGTCGGTGTCTGATGACCTCTGGCTGATGTCTGGAGCCTGTCGATGTCTGATGACCTCTGCCAGATGTCTGGAGCCTGTCGATGTCTGATGATCTCTGCCCGATGTCTGGAGCCTGTCGATGTCTGATGACCTCTGCCCAATGTCTGGAGCCTGTCGGTGTCTGACGACCTCTGCCCACTGTCTGCAGCCTGTCAGTGTCTGATGACCTCTGGCTGATGTCTGGAGCCTGTCGATGTCTGATGACCTCTGCCCAATGTCTGGAGCCTGTCAGTGTCTGATGACATCTACCCAATGTCTGGAGCCTGTTGGTGTCTGATGACCTCTGCCCGATGTCTGGAGCCTGTCGATGTCTGATGACCTCTGCCCAATGTCTGGAGCCTGTCGGTGTCTAATGACCTCTGCCCACTGTCTGGAGCCTGTCAGTGTCTGATGACCTCTGGCTGATGTCTGGAGCCTGTCGATGTCTGATGATCTCTGCCAGATGTCTGGAGCCTGTCGATGTCTGATGATCTCTGCCCGATGTCTGGAGCCTGTCGATGTCTGATGACCTCTGCCCAATGTCTGGAGCCTGTCAGTGTCTGATGACATCTACCCAATGTCTGGAGACTGTTGGTGTCTGATGACCTCTGCCCGATGTCTGGAGCCTGTCGATGTCTGATGACCTCTGCCCAATGTCTGGAGCCTGTCGGTTTCTGACGACCTCTGCCCACTGTCTGGAGCCTGTCAGTGTCTGATGACCTCTGGCTGATATCTGGAGCCTGTCGGTGTCTGATGACCTCTGCCCGATGTCTGGAGCCTGTTGACTTTTGCCTGTTGTCCAGTACATCATGACTGTACCCATGTAGCTATTCCTGTCCCATTTGTACCCTTGTACCAGCCCTGTCTGACTCTGTTTTGTGTAATAATCTAGCTGCCTCGTTTTAACTGACTTTCTAATGTCCTTTTTGAGATGTAAAGCCCAAAACTCAATCCCATTTTAGATAGGGTCTTACAAGTGACTTTTAGAGGGGCAATAATACATTATTAGGGGGGTAACATCATATTTATAGAGAGGTATAATAAATCGTGATTACTGGATTTTATCTCTATTTATATACCCTACAATCTTGTTTGCTTTTGCAGCTGCTGCCTGACATTGAGTATCACTGCCCAACTTACTTGTAACCAGAATCCCCCAGTCCTTCTGTTCTGTAATACCCAGTCCTTCTCCTGTTCTGTAGTACCGAGTCCTTCTCCTGTTCTGTAGTGCCCAGTCCTTCTCCTGTTCTGTAGTGCCCAGTCCTTCTCCTGTTCTGTAGTGCCCAGTCCTTTTCCTGTTCTGTAGTACCGAGTCAGTCTCCTGTTCTGTAGTACCCAGTCCTTCTCCTGTTCTGTAGTACCCAGTCCTTCTCCTGTTCTGTATTACCCAGTCCTTCTCCTGTTCTGTAGTGCCCAGTCCTTCTCCTGTTCTGTAGTACCGAGTCTGTGGCGCCCCTGCGATCAGGAGGCCACAAAGGGAACTGCAGCCAGGAAGGTAGGAACGACAGTTGCACCCCAACACCCTCACAGATAGCCCACACAACCACTAGAGAGCAGCAACACCCAACCCGGATCCCGGGAACTCTAGGCGGGTAAGGGGTGGTGCGTTTAGAGACAGTGGGTGGGCCAACAAGCAGGTCAGGTGACAGAGGGTAGATATAGAGCAGGGGGAGCAGGAAGGAGTCAGTAGGCCCAGGGTGCCGAGCAGCAAAGACACAGACCAGCAGCAGGCTGAGGAGCACAGCACAGGCCGAGAGACAGCAGTAGGCCGGTGTAGGCTGAGATGAAAAGACAGAAGCACATGTCCTGGAAGAGTGGGGTGGAAGGAACGCAGAATCTGGAGAGCCAGTGCGAGCCACAGAGAGAAAGCATATCCGGAGCCAGCACCCCAGGAGTGTGAGGGACGAGAGGACCAGTGATACTGGGTCCTAGGAACACGGCCAAGACGGCAGACTGCAGGCGGAGTAGCCCTCCTATTGAACCCGAAGACACGGTTAGAAGGAGCCTGGTAGAACCTCACCCTGAGGACTATTGGAGGCTAGGCTAGCAGCAGAGTGTCAGCTCTGACGGGGACCGTTGATCCACCCGGTATCCCCAGACAACCGACGGGGAGCTCTAGTTTCACGGTAGGGTTCCCACCCAAAGGACGGGTAGCTAAGTGGCGACCACCAGGGCCCACAGGGATCCGAGCCACCGCCATACCGTCCGGAGACACGCACAACAAGCGAGAGAGAGAGAGAATCAGAGCCTGGAATGGACAGAGAACGAGTGAGGGGTCAAAGAAAGGAACAACCTGGCTGCAGGGAGTAAAGGGACCCGGAGGGGAGAGTTATGCCATGTGTAGAGACTGTGAACTGTGACTGTGACCTGTAACTGAGAAGTTGAGAAGTAAACACGGTGAACCCTGACTCTGACTCCCTCGTGTGATTCTGCCTTCACATGATTCCCTCCAAACAGGTCTGCAGAAGATTACAACCTGGAGAGCCACAGCTTGTCAGCTCCGAACGCTGAAGTAGGTTTTCTGCAGCATCAGGAGAGTAAGTGTACTGCACCCAGCACCAGCCAGCATGATACCCTACACTATAGACTTTATCATCACTGCCCGGGGAACCTAGTTCTACCCGCGGAGAACTATTCCATCTTAGCTGCCATTACGTCGTCCCCGGAGGTTCTGCAGCAGCAGTGGTCCCACTACTGACCACACACCGTGGGTGGCGTCACGACTGACATTATCCCCTGTCAATATCCCCCTTTATTATTGCCAGGGCCTGGGACACGGTCCGGACCAGGACCCTGTGACATTCCCCAGCAGCAGACCCGATCCGATACCGAGTACCCTGTCCCAATGGGCTCGACAAGTCCTTCTCCTGTTCTGTAGTACCGAGTCCTTCTCCTGTTCTGTAGTACCGAGTCCTTCTCCTGTTCTGTAGTACCGAGTCCTTCTCCTGTTCTGTAGTACCGAGTCCTTCTCCTGTTCGGTAGTACTGAGTCCTTCTCTTGTTCTGTAGTACCGAGTCCTTCTCCTGTTCTTTAGTACCCAGTCCTTGACCTGTTTTGTAGTACCCAGTCCTTCTCCTGTTCTGTAGTACCCAGTATATTTCTATATAAATGTATGTGGCTCACCTACGGACCTGAGGCCAAAGAGTGAACTGCAGCTGGTCTGGTAAGCTACGTACTCCGCACCAACACCCCACCCTATCACATTGGGATCCCATCTAGTATAAAAGAACTGTGAGGTTCTGCATGATCCGGACTAATGGTGTATATAGTTTGTGCATTTACGTGTGTACCCTATTGGTTTTATAGCTACTTTAATAGAATATTTATAATGTAAGTGAATTTGAGTGAATTGAATAGTTGCATAGACATTTGCACTAAGGAACTTTGAGAACTTAAGACCGCATCGCTTAAAAACCCACTGGTGCAGACGAAGAATCATTGGTAGTCCCTGTTGCCGCGCCCAGGGCAGTTAATGAGTGTTTCTGGTGGTGAGTTCCTGAAGACCATCGCGGGATGTACTGGGCTCTTTAGACTGAGAGTGTTAACTTTTGCATCTTTTATAATTTCTACTTTTTATACTGGTAGAAAAGTTTTTGTTATGTAACGTTTAAGCCTGTACCTCCCGCAATGACAAGAAAACAAGAGTACTTATGCTGTTGATGTTTGGTTGATGCATAAAAACTTTTGAGTTGTGTCACCAGTACCGGGTTCTGTTGAGCGAACGCACCAGGCTTTGCTCCGGGGGAGTGTGGTGCCCCTGCAGCCCGGTGGCCACAAAGTGAACTTCAACTGGTCAGGCGAGCTAGATACTCCGCACCAACATCCATACACACACACTCCAATCCTGAGCCCAAGTCACTTCAGGTTGGGCGAGGGATGGCGGGAGGAGGAAGTGAAAGGGGTGGAAAGGAAGACACAGCACCTGGGAAAGCGGTGGAGGAATTGTAGTAAAACACAGGAACACTAAGTTGGAGGAAGAATTCCCTGGGAGGCGGAATTCCCTAGAAGCTGAGGAAGGGGGAAGGATCTCCAAGGCGAGACATCCTTCAGCTAGGTGTCACAGACAGAGAGAACAGCGGGGACATGTGGTCTTATCCACTAATGGCCATCCGGGAACCCAGGCTGAACCCATGGAGAGACGGAAGGAGCCAGGTGTGCCCGATTAATCCGGGACACTGGTGGCTGGGCCCGAGAACCAGAGTTCCGGCTCTGTCGATGTAGCGGGGTAACTCTAAGTCGCAACCATGAGAAATATGGTGAGGTATGGAGTTTCTAAGCCCCGGAATCCAAAATCCCTGGCACCCGAGGGAAAGGCTAACACATAGGACTGGGGCCCCTGAAGAGGGAACCAGCCCATGGAGAGTCTGCGTCGGCTGGCCCGAGGGAGATGCGCGGAAGGGTAAAAGAGAGAGAACCAGGCCCGAAAGGACAAGAAAAGGGGCAACCTATTAAGCCTGCTCCAGCTGCAGAGAGGTCATCGGAGTCGCCAGAGAACTGTTGTGCAAGCCGGCACTGCGATGTGTTTTGTGGAAGCAGTAAAGGACCCGGTGAACTCAAGGTGGTGTGAGTCTGTCATTTCAAGTGCTTGCAGCAAGGGCTCATCTGCGAAGCCGTATACTGACTGATCCCACTGTGTGAGGGACAGTGATGACACACGCCTGCTGAGAGGTGCCCTGACCCCCTGCGCATGCTGGCTGGAAGAGCTGTGAGGAGAAGATAAGCGCAGCATCTCGAGTATGCTACATCCTTATCCCTGCCCGGGGACCAAGCCCAACCCCTGGAGGGCTCACCATTCCAGCTGCCACTGCTACCACCGTCCTCGGCAGTCTCAACGGCAGTGGTGGCCATATTGACTACGACCCACGGGTGGCGTCACGAACAATCCCCATAAACTTTATTAAAAATTCCCCTTTTTCATTGCCGTGCCTGGACATACGGAGCCAGGTCATGTCGCCGTGACATTCCCCTCTGCAGACTGACGAGAGGACCTGGTTCCGAGTACCCCCTGCCCCGGGGTGTGACATGTACATAAAGCAGTTTCTACGGCAATGTAGTGCATTAGTTTACATTTACAGTTCAATACTTAAAACTCTTTAAAAGCTTGCAAATGTACACCTGGAAGATTTTATGCAATCTTTGCAAAGTTTTGCTTTGTAAAGTTGCAAAACAGGTTAGACAGGGTACCGTATATATATGTTTTTATCTTATGCAAGATTAATAAAGTGCATATGTCATTTTAAAGAGTTTGGTGCAAAAAAAGTCAACAAAGTCAAAAAAGGGGAATGATCAGGCCTTGTATGTTTTGACATTGATTTTTCTGTGCACTTTTGGGTGTCACTGACTTCTCAAAGGCGCAGCAGAATCCAATCCCTTTTTGTGCATTTTCAGCCAACGTAGTCAGACTGATATATGTTACTAGATGGTGGCCCGATTCTAAAGAATCGGGTAGTCTAGAATCTATATAGAGTTTATTTAGTAATAGGGGAGTGCTGTGAAATTAATTGTGTGTATACAGGCGGCTCAGTGGTTAGCAGAGTATACGGTGGCTCAGTGGTCAGCAGTGAGTGCGGTGGCTCAGTGGTTAGCAGTGAGTGCGGTGGCTCAGTGGTCAGCAGTGAGTGCGGTGGCTCAGTGGTCAGCAGTGAGTGCGGTGGCTCAGTGGTCAGCAGTGAGTGCGGTGGCTCAGTGGTCAGCAGTGAGTGCGGTGGCTCAGTGGTCAGCAGTGAGTGCGGTGGCTCAGTGGTCAGCAGAGAGTGCGGTGGCTCAGTGGTCAGCAGTGAGTGCAGCACAGGCTGGAGGGGGCAGAGGCTGGAGGGGGAAAGGAGGGAGGAGGCAGAGGAGGCAGAAACTGGAGGGGTTAGAGGAGGGAGGGGTCAGAGGAGGGAGGGGGCGGAGGCTGGGGGGCAGAGGAGAGCGGAGGCTGGGGGGCAGAGGAGAGCAGAGGCTGGGGGGGCAGAGGAGAGCGGAGGCTGGGGGGGCAGAGGAGAGCGGAGGCTGGGGGGGCAGAGGAGAGCGGAGGCTGGGGGGGCAGAGGAGAGCGGAGGCTGGGGGGGCAGAGGAGAGCGGAGGCTGGGGGGGCAGAGGAGAGCGGAGGCTGAGGGGCAGAGGAGAGCGGAGGCTGGGGGGGCAGAGGAGAGCGGAGGCTGGGGGGTCAGAGGAGAGCGGAGGCTGGGGGGTCAGAGGAGAGCGGAGGCTGGGGGGTCAGAGGAGAGCGGAGGCTGGGGGGTCAGAGGAGAGCGGAGGCTGGGGGGGCAGAGGAGAGCGGAGGCTGGGGGGGCAGAGGAGAGCGGAGGCTGGGGGGGCAGAGGAGAGCGGAGGCTGGGGGGGCAGAGGAGAGCGGAGGCTGGGGGGGCAGAGGAGAGCGGAGGCTGGGGGGGCAGAGGAGAGCGGAGGCTGGGGGGCAGAGGAGAGCAGAGGCTGGGGGGGCAGAGGAGAGCAGAGGCTGGGGGGGCAGAGGAGAGCAGAGGCTGGGGGGGCAGAGGAGAGCAGAGGCTGGGGGGGCAGAGGAGAGCGGAGGCTGGGGGGGTCAGAGGAGAGCGGAGGCTGGGGGGGTCAGAGGAGAGCGGAGGCTGGGGGGTCAGAGGAGAGCGGAGGCTGGGGGGTCAGAGGAGAGCGGAGGCTGGGGGGTCAGAGGAGAGCGGAGGCTGGGGGGTCAGAGGAGAGCGGAGGCTGGGGGGTCAGAGGAGAGCGGAGGCTGGGGGGTCAGAGGAGAGCGGAGGCTGGGGGGGTCAGAGGAGAGCGGAGGCTGGGGGGGTCAGAGGAGAGCGGAGGCTGGGGGGGTCAGAGGAGAGCGGAGGCTGGGGGGGTCAGAGGAGAGCGGAGGCTGGGGGGGTCAGAGGAGAGCGGAGGCTGGGGGGGGCAGAGGAGAGCGGAAGCTGGGGGGGCAGAGGAGAGCGGAGGCTGGGGGGGCAGAGGAGAGCGGAGGCTGGGGGGGCAGAGGAGAGGGAGGCTGGGGGGGCAGAGGAGAGCGGAGGCTGGGGGGGCAGAGGATAACGGAGGCTGGAGGGCTGAACACTCACTGGGCTGTTGGCGGTCAGCGGCAAGGCTGGCGGCGGTTCCGGAGGCCGGCCCCGGAGTGCGGGCGGGGCTAGCTCCGTGATGGAGGAGAGTCACCGGGTGTGTGGAGAGAGTGGCAGGACTGGGAGCGGTGCCGGCGGAGGCCGCACACCGGAGTGTGGGCCGGTCCGGGCCGGTTCCCGCATGTTGGTGGGCGCACAGCAGGCTGTGTGCGGAGCCAGTGGCGGGATGGCGGTCCCTGATGGAGAGTGGGCGGTGAGCAGCAGGGCTGTGGGCCGGATGTGGGTGGGCGCAGACGGGGCTCTGTGCAGGGCCGGTGGCGGGATAACGGCGAGTGGTGGCGCTTTAGCGCCCACGGCGAGGCGCTGTGCCATTTTGACAGCGGCTCGCGGTGAGCGCTATGCGCTCACCGCTCGTGGGTCTGGTACTTCCGGTTCCGGTCTTTGACACAGGGCGCAGGCCATCACGGAAGTTGAGCGGATTGGCGGGAAGTGGCCTTCGGTTTTTATATATAAGATATATATATAGCAGTACGATGGTATATGGTGGTAATTAGAGCACATGTATAGCAGCACTATAGTATATGGCGGTAGATTATAGTAAATGTATAGCAGCACTATAGTATATGGCGGTACATTACAGTACATGTATAGCAGCACTATAGTATATGGTGGTACATTATAGCACATGTATAGCAGCACTATGGTATATGGCGGTACATTACAGTACATGTATAGCAGTGCTATGGTATATGGCGGTACATTACAGTACATGTATAGCAGCACTATGGTATATGGCAGTACATTATAGCACATGTATAGCAGCACTCTGGTATATGGCAATACTGCGGTGACCGCGGTCCCCCACTCCTCCTGGCCCCCGGTCGTCCACAGTAAAAATAAAAAAATCCTCAGTGAGGATACTCACCTGTCCGGCGGCTCGCTCCGCCTCCGCCTTGTAGGTCCTACAGGCCTTTAGGACCTGTAGTTGCCTGGGCAAGCAATCAGCTGAGGAGGTGAGGGGGGGCAGGATTGTGTTGGGGGGGCAGAATGGAGCGAGTGGGGAAAGAGTATGGAGGCGGGGCAACAGGATGGAGGCGGGGCAACAGGATGGAGGCGGGGCAACAGGATGGAGGCGGGGCAACAGGATGGAGGCGGGGGGGCAGGATGGAGCGAGCGGGGCAGGATGGAGGCGGGGCACGATGGAGGCGGGGCAACAGGATGGAGGCGGGGGCAGGATGGAGGCGGGGGGCAGGATGGAGCGAGCGGGGCAGGATGGAGGCGGGGGAGCAAGAAGAGCGGGGGGCAGGATGGATTGAGCGGGGCAGGATGGAGGCGGAGGAGCAGGATGAAGCCGAAGGGGCAGGATTGAGCAGGATGGAGCGGGAGGAGCAGGATGGAGGCAGATGAGCAGAATGGAGCAAGCGGGGCAGGATGAGTAAGCGTGAGGGCAGGATGGAGGCGGGGGAGCAAGACAGCGGGGGGAGGATGGAGCGAGCAGGGCAGGATGGAGCGAGCGGGGCAGGATGGAGCGAGCGGGGCAGGATGGAGCGAGCGGGGCAGGATGGAGCGAGCGGGGCAGGATGGAGCGAGCGGGGCAGGATGGAGTGAGCGGGGCAGGAAGGTGCAAGGGGGGCAGGAAGGTGCAAGGGGGGCAGGATGGTGGGTTGCGGAGCAGGATGGGGTGGCGGAGCAGGATGGAGGGGGCGGAGCAGGATGGAGGGGGCGGAGCAGGATGGAGGCGGCGGGGCAGGATGGAGGGGGCGGGGCAGGATGGAGGGGGCGGGGCAGGATGGAGGGGGCGGGGCAGGATGGAGAGGGAGGGGCAGGATGGAGACGGAGGGGCAGGATGGAGACGGAGGGCAGGAGGGGACAGGGGATGGAGACGGAGGGGCAGGATGGAGACGGAGGGGCAGGATGGAGACGGAGGGGCAGGATGGAGACGGAGGGGCAGGATGGAGGTGAGTGGCGCAGGATGGACAGAGCGAGGCAGGATGGAGAAGGCAGGGCAGGATGGAGGCGGCAGGGCAGGATGGAGATGGCAGGGCAGGATGGTGGTGGGGGAGGGGGGAGGATGTAGGGGGGGGGCAGGATGTTGGCGGGGGGTGAGGATGGTGGTGGGGGTGCGGGATGGAGTCGGGGGGGCAGGATGGTGTTGGGGGGCAGGATGGATAGGGGGGGCAGGATGGATAGGGGGGGCAGGATGGAGGCGCTCCTCCTGACCCCTTCCGCTCCCCGCGGCACCCGTCCCTCTGGGCCTCCAGTCTCTGCGGCCGCCCTCCCTCTGGGGCTGCACACCCCCCTCCCTTCATGGTGATAATAAAAATAAAAAAACCTCAGTGAGGATACTTACCCTGCGGCGGCTCGCTCCACCCGTCTTGTAGGTGGCAGGACAGGAGCTGTCGTTGGCTGGGAAACCGATCTGCTGGGGGTGAGTGGGCAAAGCGGGGGTCAGTGGGCAGAGTGGGGGATGAGTGGGAAGAGCAGGGGTTAGTGGGCAGAGTCATTGGGCAGAGCAGGGGTCAGTGGGCATAATCAGTAGTCAGAGCAGGGTCAGTAGGCAGAGCTGGGGTCTGTGGGCAGAGCTGGGGTCAGTGGGCATGGTCAGTAGCCAGAGGGGGGGGGGTAGGTAGGCAGAGCAGGGTCAGAGGGCAGAGCGGGGGTGAGTGGGCAGAGTGGGGGGTGAATGGGCAGAGCATGGTCAGTGAGCAGGATTGGGGCATCAGTGGTCAGAGCAGGGTCATAGCGGGGGTCAGTGGTCAGAGCAGGGGTTAATGGGCAGAGTGATTGGGCAGAGCAGGGGTCAGTGGGCACAGTCAGTAGGCACAGCAGGGGTTAGTGGGAAAAATCAGTGGGTAGAGCAGGGGTGAGTGGGCAGAGCAGGGGTGAGTGGGCACAGTCAGTGAGCAGAGCAGGGGTCAGCGGGCAGAGCGGGGGTGAGTGGGCAGAGCAGGGTTTAGTGGGCATAGCAAGGGTTATTGGGCACAGTCAGTGGGCAGAACAGGGGTTAGTGGGCAGAGCGGCGGTCAGTGGGCACAGTGAGTGGGCAGAGAAGGGTGAGTGGGTAGAGCATGGGTGAGTGGGCACGGTCAGTTGGCAGAGCAGGGGTCAGTGGGCATGGTGAAAGGGCAGAGCGGGGGGTGAGTGAACAGAGGGTGGTCAGTGGGCAGGCCAGGGTGAGTGGTAAAAGCAGGGGCGAGTGGGCAGAGCGGGGGTGAGTGGGCAGAGCGGGAGTAAATGAGCAGAGCAGGGTCAGTAGGCAGTGTGAGGGGTCAGTGGCCAGAGCATGGTCAGTGGGCAGTGTGAGGGGTAAGTGGGCATAGCATGTTCAGTGGGCAGTGTGAGGCGTGAGTGGGCAGTGTGAGGGGTAAGTGGGCAGTGTGAGGGGTCAGTGGGCAGAGCAGGGTCAGTGTGAGGGGTGAGTGGGCAGAGCAGGGTCAGTGGGGTGTGTTGAGGGGTCAGTGGGCAGAGCAGGGTGAGTGGGCATTGAGGGGTCAGTGGGCAGAGCATGTTCAGTGGGCAGAGGAGGGTGAGTGGGCAGTGTGAGGGGTCAGTGGGCTGAGCAGGGTGAGTGGGCAGAGCAGGGTCAGTGAGGGGTCAGTGGGCAGAGCAGGGTCAGTGTGAGGGGTCAGTGGGGGGTGAGTAGGCAGAGCAGGATGAGTGGCCAGTGTGAGGGGTCAATGGGGCGAGCAGGGTGAGTGGGCAGAGCATGGTCAGTGGGCATAATGGTGGGTGAGTGGACAGAGAGGGGGTGAGTGAGCAGAGAGGGGGTGAGTGGGCAGAATGTGGGTGAGGGGGCAGAGAGGGGGTGAGTGGGCAGAGTTTGGGGGTGAGTGGTCAGAGTGGGGGTCAGTGGTCAGAGTGGGGGTCAGTGGGCAGAGCAGGGGCAGAGTGGGGGTGAGGGGGGCAGAGGGGGTGAGTGGGCAGAGTTGGGGGGTGAGTGGGCAGAGTTGGGGGGTGAGTGGGCAGAGTTGGGGGGTGAGTGGGCAGAGTTGGGGTCAGTGGTCAGAGTGGGGGTGAGTGGGCAGGGTCAGAGTGGGGGTCAATGGTCAGAGTGGGGGTGGGTGGGCAGAGCAGGGTCAGGGGCAGAGTGGGGGTCAGTGTGCAGAGTGGGGGTGAGGGGGCAAAGAGGGGGTCAGGGGGAAGAGTAGGGGGGTGAGTGGGCAGAGTTTGGGGGTGAGTGGGCAGAGTGAGGGTCAGTGGTCAGAGTGGGGGTGAGTGGGCAGAGCAGGGTCAGGGGCAGAGAGAGGGTCAGTGTGCAGAGTGGGGGTGAGGGGCAGAGAGGGGTTCAGGGGGAAGAGTAGGGGGGTGAGTGGGCAGAGTTTGGGGGTGAGTGGGCAGAGTGGGGGCCAGTGGTCAGAGTGGGGGTCAGTGGGCAGAGCAGGGGCAGAGTGGGGGTCAGTGTGCAGAGTGGGGGTGAGGGGGGCAGAGAGGGGTTCAGGGGGAAGAGTAAGGGGGTGAGTGGGCAGAGTTTGGGGGTGAGTGGGCAGAGTGGGGGCCAGTGGTCAGAGTGGGGGTCAGTGGGCAGAGCAGTGGCAGAGTGGGGGTCAGTGTGCAGAGTGGGGGTGAGTGGGCAGGGTCAGGGGCAGAGTGGGGGTCAGTGGGCAGAGCAGGGGGTGAGGGGGGCAGAGGGGGTGAGTGGGCAGAGTTGGGGGGTGAGTGGGCAGAGTTGGGGTCAGTGGTCAGAGTGGGGGTCAGTGGTCAGAGTGGGGGTCAGTGGGCAGAGCAGGGTCAGGGGCAGAGTGGGGGTGAGTGGGCAGAGTGGGGGTGAGGGGGCAGAGTGGGGGTGAGGGGGCAGAGAGGGGGTCAGGGGGAAGAGTAGGGGGGTGAGTGGGCAGAGTTTGGGGGTGAGTGGGCAGAGTGGGGGCCAGTGGTCAGAGTGGGGGTCAGTGGGCAGAGCAGGGGCAGAGTGGGGGTGAGGGGGGCAGAGAGAGGGTGAGGGGGCAGAGTTGGGGGGTGAGTGGTCAGAGTGGGGGTCAGGGGCAGAGAGGGGTTCAGGGGGAAGAGTAGGGGGGTGAGTGGGCAGAGTTTGGGGGTGAGTGGGCAGAGTGGGGGTCAGTGGTCAGAGTGGGGGTCAGTGGGCAGAGCAGGGGCAGAGTGGGGGTCAGTGGGCAGAGTGGGGGTGAGGGGGCAGAGAGGGGGTCAGGGGGAAGAGTAGGGGGGTGAGTGGGCAGAGTTTGGGGGTGAGTGGGCAGAGTGGGGGCCAGTGGTCAGAGTGGGGGTCAGTGGGCAGAGCAGGGGCAGAGTGGGGGTGAGGGGGGCAGAGAGGGGGTGAGTGGTCAGAGTGGGGGTCAGGGGCAGAGTGGGGGTCAGTGGTCAGTGTGGGGGTGGGTGGTCAGAGTGGGGGTCAGGGGCAGAGTGGGGGTCAGTGGTCAGTGTGGGGGTGGGTGGTCAGAGTGGGCGTCAGGGGCAGAGTGGGGGTCAGTGGTCAGTGTGGGGGTGGGTGGTCAGAGTGGGGGTCAGTGTGGGGGTCAGGGGCAGAGTGAGGGTCAGTGGTCAGTGTGGGGGTGGGTGGGCAGAGCGGGGGTGAGGAGATCGTGGGTCAGTGTGCAGCGCAGGGGGATGAATAGGCAGAGTAGGTGAGATCGGGACAGGACCTTTGATGACGTCACGGTCATGTGATCTGTGACTCCACCCATCATCGTGACGTCATCAGAGGTCCTCAAGCCCCATGAATAGAGATCGTGGCTGGCTGGAGGGAGCTGTGGTAAGAGGCGGGGGGGTGACCGGAGAGTGGGGGGGTGACAGGAGAGTGGGGGGTGACCGGAGAGTGGAGGGCGGCTATGGTGACAGGCAGGGGGGTGATGGGGCAGCAGGGCTGTGGGCCGGATGTGGGTGGGCGCAGACGGGGCTCTGTGCAGGGCCGGTGGCTGGGGCTCTGTGGGTCTGGTGCTTCCGGTTCCGGTGTTTGACACAGGAGGGAGGCCATCACGGAAGCGGAAGCGGATTTTGGGCGGAAGTGGCCTTCGGGTTTTATATAATAGATAATAAGACTTTCTGGATCAATACACAGCAACCATTAGACGGCTCGATTACTGGAAGTGATTCTTTATATATACAGGGAGATATATGATATGTACATGGGATATCTGTACAGAGGAGAATCCGCGATTGCAGCAGTAAAAGGTCATGACGCAACGCTGCTGACTTAATGAGGGAGAAATCCCAGCGCCCGGGAATAGACAGGCTGGAGAAGATTCCGATATTGTGTGTCGGCCACTGGGGATTGTTCGAAGGCTTTTTTTAGATTGCTGTTATTTTTATGTCGGCTAATTTTGTCTCCTTCACTTAAGTTCTATAAAAGTTTAATGCATCTACCCTGGGACGTATCGACTGAAATTAAAGAGCCGCACAGATAAGCAGTGAGCTGGGGAAGGTCGTTAGGAGGACTCTGGAGAGGTCATTTACATGTTTTAAGCAATGACTCCACACCTACAAATCTCAGACCATTATCCCATATTGAAATTTAAAATTCTCTAAAAATACGGGTAAGAAGCGCTGGCGACATCGGTCGTTGTCTATGGAATGATTGACTTTATTCAGTAGGTTTTGCATACACGTCTTTTCCTTAAAGGAACCTCAGAACCAAATGATGCCTTAGTCAAATAGGCGAGGAACGAGTTCATAAGTAGATTTGAGGCATTGTAAATACATATACTAGATGGCGGCCTGATGCTATTGTAGCGACCGGTGGTAAGGCCGCGGGTGTGTGTGTGTATGATCTTTCTCAACAGAATCCCCATACTCAGGTTTAACCGATAATAACGTTTCTTTACTGGCAAACATGTTTATATCACAGTCAACAGAACTATATGCGCACTGGTATATATTAGAGTCTCTGGATCTTCACTTCTTCCGGGTACGCAGCAAGAAAAGAAAAAAAACACAACAATGATGGTATCTTTCCCTAACTTTCCCTAAAATCACGTACCAGTTTATCACAGAAGAAGATGACGCTCCCACGTCGCAGGCCTGGGGATCTCACGATGATGGGTCCCGGTGCAGCGCTGAAGGGGGAAACTCCTCAGTCTTCTTCTTTGGTCTCCTTCCGCAGGTAACAGAATTTTTCTTTGTTAGTCTCTCCCAGTCTCAGGGCACACCGAGCAGCAGAAGGGGGCCCACAGCAGCACAGAAGTCTCTCTCAGTCTCGGGGGCACCCCGAGCAGCAGGAGGGAGATCACGGCAGTACAAATGGCTCCCTTATGTCGGTCACGGCCCCTGCACATGCACTCCGGGTGCTCGGCGGGCAAGGTTTTGCAGAGCGGCCAGAGTCACAGCACCAAAGTCCAGTAGCCCAGGATCAGTCACGGGGGCTTCTGCGGGGTGATTTTTCCGGCAAGGTGTAGCAAAGTAGCCCTCTTTCAACAGACATCCACACGCAGGTCTTCCCTGGCTGAGCTCTGGATCTGCACTCACTTCCTGCTCTCTCTTCCTGGGTAAACACTTTTGCTGAAAAGGGAATTTCCCACTTCCCTGCGTTTGTTTCAGCACTTGTCCACAAGGGGGCAGTAGTGGACTGTGCACAGTTCATTTCCATATCCATTTCTATGATACAGTCTGAATTGCTTACCTCACTACATACCCCCCCACTTAAAGGTTGACAGTCCCTGTCAACAACCATCGGCTCCAAGGCAGTGATGGCTGTGGATATCACAGGGATTGATCTCCGGCGGGGTAGGGACCTCTGTTGGGGGAAACCGTCATCCCCCCGTTCACCTTCGCTCCCTTGTTCAGGGCTCACAATATCTCCAATAAACTCAGTCACGTTTTCTACCCGGGGAGAGTAGGATCGCCGGCGGTAGCGGCGCCGGTTGGGGGCAAATCTGATTCCTTTAACGGAAACACCCCCAGGACCGGTGACGTCGGCGGCCTCTGTACCCTTCTCTCCCTTCACAACATCAAACTGTACCATCTCCCCATCACCAACGCTGCGGAGGCACTTACGAGGATTGTTACACTTTATGGCAGTCTGATGTACAAACACGTCATCCTTTGTGTCATTCCTGTTGATGAAGTCATACCCATCGCGGACATTAAACCACTTCACAGTCCCCTGGACCCGAGTGGCCAGTACTTGCTTATCGGTCTGGCTATGTCTCTTCACACCATTTTCCCTGATCTCCCCTGCCGAGCGAGCCGCTTTGGCTGAGGCGTCTAGTTTAAAGGTGGTTGCTGTTGTGGGGCATGACTTGCTGGTTCTGGTATATCGGACCACGGGTGGAGGATGCGGACAACGGTTTGCCCTATGGCGGGGGTCGCCGCATGTCCAGCACCTTCCCATAGGCCGGCTGGGTTGCTGTCTCGCTTGCCTGTCCGCCTGTTGGTTTAGCATGAGCTGTAGCTGTAGTATCTGTTTCTGCAACTCTGCTACTATCTGCTTCAATTCTTCCGTGTCACTGTTCGGAGTGATGGCACCGGATATGGACCTGCAGGCCGTAGTATAAGTCTGGTTATAAGTTACTACCGGGAGGAGATTCTGTTGATCACACATCCTGCCGACTACACCAGATGTAATGACCGGTGGTAAGGCCGCGGGTGTGTGTGTATGATCTTTCTCAACAGAATCCCCATACTCAGGTTTAACCGATAATAACGTTTCTTTATAGGCAAACATGTTTATATCACAGTCAACAGAACTATATGCGCACTTGTATATATTAGAGTCTCTGGATCTTCACTTCTTCCGGGTACGCAGCAAGAAAAGAAAAAAACACAACAATGACGGTATCTTTCCCTAACTTTCCCTAAAATCACGTACCAGTCTATCACAGAAGAAGATGTCGCTCCCACGTAGCAGGCCTGGGGATCTCACGATGACGGGTCCCGGTGCAGCGCTGAAGGGGGAAACTCCTCAGTCTTCTTCTTTGGTCTCCTTCCGCAGGTAACAGAATTTTTCTTTGTTAGACTCTCCCAGTCTCAGGGCACACCGAGCAGCAGAAGGGAGCCCACAGCAGCACAGAAGTCTCTCTCAGTCTCGGGGGCACCCCGAGCAGCAGGAGGGAGATCACGGCAGTACAAATGGCTCCCTTATGCCGGTCACGGCCCCTGCACATGCACTCCGGGTGCTCGGCGGGCAAGGTTTTGCAGAGCGGCCAGAGTCACAGCACCAAAGTCCAGTGGCCCAGGATCAGTCACGGGGGCTTCTGCGGGGTGATTTTTCCGGCAAGGTGTAGCAAAGTAGCCCTCTTTCAACAGACATCCACACGCAGGTCTTCCTGGCTCAGCTCTGGATCTGCACTCACTTCCTGCTCTCTCTCTCTTCCTGGGTAAACACTTTTGCTGAAAAGGGAATTTCCCACTTCCCTGCGTTTGTTTCAGCACTTGTCCACAAGGGGGCATTAGCGGACTGTGCACAGTTAATTTCCATATCCATTTCTATGATACAGTCTGAATTGCTCACCTCACTACACTATCACATTGGGAGGACAGTGACATCATGATGTGGGTGGGTTCAGTGGTGCTGGGGTTGGCGGCCGTCTCTCCCCTCTGTCCTCTCTCTTTCTCCTGTGTGCTGTCTCTCTCTCCTATGCTGTCTCTCCCCCCTGTGCTGTCTTCTCCCTCTGCACTCCCTCCCTTAATCTGTCTCCCCCCTGTGCGCTCTCCCCCTGTGCTGTCTTCTCCCCTCTGCACTCTCTCCCTTGAACTGTCTCCCCTCTTTGCCCTCTCCCCGTGCTGTCTTCTCCCCTCTGCACTCTCTCCCTTGAGCTGTCTCCCCCCCTGTGCGCTCTCCCCCATATGCTGTCTCTCTCCCCCTGTGTGATGTCTTCTTTGCCCTATGCTCTTTCCTTTGAGCTGTCTTTCTTCTTCCCCTGTGTGCTTGCTACTCCCCCTGTGCGCTCTCTCACTCCCCTGTGCACTGTCTCTACTCCCCATGCACTCTCTGCCCTCTGTGTGCTCTCTACCCCTCTATGTGCTCTCTTCCCCCTGTGGACTGTCTCTGTCCTCTATGCTGTCTCTTCCCCCTGTGCACTCTCTCCTCCATTGTGCTGTCATTTCACCCTCTGGGAGCTCTCTCTCCCCTTGTATAGTCTCTCCCCATGCACTCTTTCTCCATTGTGCTTAGTCTCTCCCCCATAATGTGCTCTCCCTGCTGTGTTGTGTCTCTCCTTCCTCTATGTGCTCTCTCTTTGTGCTGTCTCTCCCACCTGTATGCTGTCTGTTTCCATGTGCCATCTCTCCCCTCCTTTGTACACTCAACAACCCCCCCACCCCGTGATGTACAAAGATGGCAGTAGCATGAGTGCGCATGGGCGCCGGGTCATGCCGCCATCATCTTGGCATCTTTGTATAGCAAGTATCACTTACCACCGAATGACTCACTGGGCCTGTGCATTTAGTCATTCAGCGGTGAGGTCCAGTTGGCTGCAGGCTGCGTGTGCAGCGGGCTCAACATCAGTTTTGGCTGTCGTTGAGTGTGGGTGTCAGCAGCACCGCTAGCGGTGTTGTGCGAGGTGTTATTACCACCAGCAGGTGCCATATTTGCACACCCATCACTTGATATGGAGACATCGGGATGCCGTAAGTGGATGACGGACACCACTTCACCATTATACAAGTAGATGCTGAACTAACCATGAATTACATGGGACGTTTCCATTTTTATATGGATAAAACTTAAAGGGATTTTCCATACTGTAAAACTTATTGTGTATAAGTCAAAGTGGGTAATTAAAAATAATGATAAGAAAGCAGTCATTAAGTGACATTTTTCTAGGTGACCAGCGGGGTGGGCATGGTAGTCAGTGCCGAGGCCATAATTCCCCACACTGGGGCCTGCACACAATAAAGTTTTAAAGGCTGGGGAAGTTTTGTACACTAGTCTTGGTGAAGAGTTCAAGGCACCACAATAATATATGTGCTGATGAAGAACATTCCTGTATTGATACAGGTGAAACATATCTTTGTATTGTTTCATCCAGTAGATAGAAAAAAATAATGACAGTCCTCAGTCTTTTGGAGACTATTCAGGCCTTGTGACGCTAGTCACCAGACGTACAAGAAGTAGGATAATCAAACATTCTGGTCAGATACCAGGAAAACACGTCAAGACAGAGGGGATAAAACAGACACGTAGTAAAATCATGGTCCGAGGTCAGTTACTTGGAGAGGAGCGGATCAGAACAGAAGGACAAGACAAAAGAATGGTCAAACACAAGCAAGGTCAGGCAGCAAAAGATCAATTCCTACAGCACAGATTCAAAAGACCAACTTAGCACCTCAGAGCTGAAACTAGGACTGGCAAGAGCTGAAAGGCTGAGCAATTACAGGAGAGAAGGAGCAGCTGCAGAATCTCAGCACAAGCTAGAAAGATTGGGCGACTGAGCTGTCAATAAGAAAACCAACCACCCAGCACATTGCACCTCCAGATAGGATGACTAAGCTGTCAATTGCCACCCAGCCAAGCACACCCTGACTGCAGAGGGGAGGAATTGTGACAGGCCTTTTCATCAGATATGGTATAACACCAAATCTGAAGAGTCTTTTTAGTTAGAGCTATTGAAAAGTATCAACCACTATTTTTAAAAATGTTTTTGAACATTTCTTTGTAATGTAGACCCCTCTTGTGACGTCAGTAATGATGCATTTGTCAGGCTGTACTTGTCCATGCCCTCATCTATGCTCCAATAACATTTAAAAAGCATAAAATTTGCAACAATTTTGAAGTGTTAGAAGTTGTGCAGCAATTTTCACAAACTTGGCTTAAGCTGATGAATCAGAACCTATAGCCTTCAAAGTAGGGTTATCTTTAAATTAAAGTTCCTGCAACTTTAAATTGTACATCTACAGAAATTGACTAAAAGACTTGTGCCAGTTATCTAACTAGTTAAAAGTTGCTAATTTAGATTTTCTTCATCTACCGCTCCAAACACTGTCCTGATACAGACATTTAACAGCGCAGCCTTACACAATTGACAATTTTACTATAATTTATGTCCATGATTGGTGTAGAGTTGACTTTCTGGCACAAGATCAGGGAAAAGAATTGCTGATGACTTATATGTCAGTCACAAGGGCCGTTGTATTCGGTAGCCGGGCAGGCAGTCAGTCTATATCACGGTCGTGGTACCCAGCAGCCGTGGCCCTGACCGCACATGGAAAGGGGAATATTTATAAGGGAGAATATAGTTTGTAAAGTTCGTGACACCAGTTGAGGTGTTTAGTGAGGGATGACCGGTGCTGCATGTGGTAACCCCCCAGGGGGATAGATGTTGTTGCAGCCAGGTGTTATACTCTCCTCAGCCAGAGCAGGTCTCAGGGGGATAGGATGGTGTTGTAGAAGAAGATGGTGAAGGTTGTAATGCAAGATGTGCAGAGAGGCCGCAGGAAGGAGACAAGGAGACAGTCTCTTGTTCTTTACTTTGTAATCCAGTTCATCAGCACGTCCAGGGTACTGGATCACCGGGGTGTCGGTCTGGTCAGTCTGAGAAGAACTAGGGACCGCTATGGCAGACGGGTATCTGGCCTGCCAGCTGACTTCTCTTTGGGATGAGGTTCTAGGTGCTTGTAGGTTTCCTGATCCTCTTAGCTCCCTCATGGCTGACTTCTAGTCAGGTAGGCAATACAGACTCTTTATGAGCAGCCAGACCCACATTAGCTCTCTTGTCCTTTGGTAGTTGCTGTGCCCCTGGATAGTGGCATAGTGTGGCTATTGTTTTTACAGCCCAGTAGCCTCCAGTTCACTGCCAGTCCTGAAGATCTAGCAGTCTGGGCTTCTGGCACCCCTCCTGCAGCTTGAGCTGCTGCTCGGCCTGAAAGCCGACAGGAGACTTCTGCTCTCTTCCACTGTCTAACTCTAAGTGACTCCTGTTGCCACCCCTCCTTACTACCCAATACTGCTATTCCCTCCCTCCAGCCAGAGTCTGTCACAGCCTAAATCAGGCCTTTTTGTGCCCAGCCCTCTATACAGAGTTTAGGCACTGTGTGTATGCTTCAGAAGTCTAGCATAGGATACCTGAATTCTCCTCAGACGTGGCATTAGTACCGATGACCTTAAATATCACTGTGGCGACCAGACAGCAGGGGTACCACACTTACTGCCAAAGCTAACAGACAATTCTCTGTACTCCTCCTTCTAGACCTGCCTTTGACACACTCAATCACTCCCACACCCCTCCTACTATAGATATTCTCTTCTCTTAGTATCATAAACCTCATTCTCTTCTGGATCTTGTACCTTTCCAACTGCATTTTTAGCATCTCCCACTCCCACACTGCCTCTTCATCGTGCCCTCTCTCTGTTGGAGTCCCGCAAGGCTCTGCTCTGGGACCCCTACTCTCTTCTTCATCCATAAGTTTGGTGAGTCGGTCGACAGGGTAGAGGATACTCGGATACCGGGACAGGGGGTTACTTCAGTGGGGGGGGATGACGGCTGGTTGGTTCCTGGTTCCTTGCCCTGGACGTGGCGGGGATTGTGGTGATGATGATGGGGAATGATAACGTGACGCCACCGGTGGTACCTGGTAATAGGGTTACCAGCGCTGCGGCCAGCCGCTGAGGTGATGGAAATGCAGCTTTACCTCAGGGCAGCGGGGCTTAGGATGGAGGAAGTAGTCTTCACCTCCGGTGTTGATGCTGTGGCCCTCCGGACACCGAATGAAAGGAGAACAGACACCACTTCAGCTCAAACGGGTCTTTACTTGCACCAGATGGAAACAAGTACACAGTACATTCTGTGTTAACGGGTATTGTAACCGCAGATCGTGAAGGTTTCCTCAGAGTCTGACAGTGATGCCTTCAATATGGCGCTCGTGGTCTTATTACCTTCTCTCTCTCTCTTACCCCTCTTGAGCCAAGTTTCTAGTCCACGGGGTCTGTTACCTAAAAGTCTTTCACTCGTCAGCGTCGTGAACCCAGTTACGGGACTGATGTTGGGCTGCTTTAAGGGTGCTTCGGCTTCCTGTGTGTGTCGGGCCCTCAGCTTGCCAGTCTGTAGTTAGGGATGAACCTTGCACTTCGGCTCCGGTATGCCGGTGTCGACCTGGGTCCCCAGCTAGCTTCAACCTAGGCCCAGGTAAACACCCTTCAAGAGTCTCGGTCGCCGCTCTCCAAAGAGGCATCCTCCTGATGCAGCCGCAGGGTCCCCTGCATCTGCCTTGCTTGCTCTCCTCATACCAACTGTCTGACTGTGCTGTCACTCCCCGTTTCCCAATCTCTAGGCTTCACCCCTTGGGACCTACTGAATATCAGTCCCCTGTATTAAAGTGGCCTGTGTATGGATGTTGGGGTGCAGACTCTGAAGATTCCCCACGTCCACGGTTACAGAGGTGTGGCGCCCCTGCGTCCAGGAGGCCACAAAAGGGTACTGCAGCCAGGCAGGTAGGACAATGTTAAACACTAACACCCTCACAGCCCACATAACCCACGTGTCAGAGAGGTTACATCCAGCCCTGAGGTTAGAGACTATATGAGACCAGAGGGGTGGTGGATGAGGGGAGTGGGTTGGGCACACCAGAGGTCAGGTGACTGACAGTATATAGGAAGGGGGAGGAGAAAAGGAAGACAGTAGGCTGAAGTAGCTGAGATGTAAAGACAGAAAGCCACACTGCCTGGAAGAGTGAAGACTGACGGAGCGCAGAATCTGTACTGAGCCAGTGCGAGCCAGAGGAGAGAGAAAGCCCATCCAGAGAGTCAGATCCCCAGGAGTGTGAGAGAGCTGAGAGGGACGGTGTAACCCGGGGCCCTAGACAGCAGCTGAAGCAACCAGTTGCAGGTGGAGAAGCCCTCCTAGAATATTGAAGGAAACATAAAGGAAGGAGCCTGGCAGAGCCTCATGCTAGAGGACTGTTGGAGGCTGGGCTAAAGTAGAGTGTCGGCTCTAAAGGGGACCGTAGTTCACCCGGTATCCCCAGATAACAAGGACAGGCAGCTCAGTGACGTACTAGGACTCACAGAAGCCCGAGTCACCGCCATACTGTCCGGTGTCGCACAACACAGAGAAAGAGAAGCAATAGCCCGGAAAGGGACATACACAGACTGTGTGAGGGGTCACAGGAGGGAGAGGCCTGGCTGCAGGAGCAGAGAGAGAGAACCCGTGTACTTGAACTGTGTAACAACTGCAAATAACCTGTAACTTGCTTGAAAGAACAACAGAGTAAAGCATTGGAGAACCCTGCATTGCCTCTCTTGCCTGCTTCTATCTGCAGAACATTCCTCCCTACAGATCCAGCCTGTCAGCTCCAGCCAGGAGGAGAGATCCCTGCAGCCTGCAAAGTAAGTGTGCTCAAACTACACACACAATAGACTTTAACACCTTTACTGCCCCGGGGGATACAGTTCTCCCCACTAGAACTATACCATCTCCGCTGCCACTCCATCACCACCGGAGGTTCTGCAGCAGCGGCGGCCCCATCACTGGCCGCACCAAGTGGGTGGCGTCACCCGTGACAATCCCTTGTAAATATTCCCCTTTTATTGTGAGGGCCCAGGGACACGGTCCGGACCAAGCCACCCGTGACATCCCCAGCTACCGACCGGTCCGGTACCGAGTACCCTAGTCCCGCCTGGGGCTCCACAGAGGCACCACACCTATAATTAGGGTGTAGTACCTCCCTGTGGTGCCTTGCCATAGGGGCGACACATTTGGTGTAGGCCAACTCATAAAATCCCATGGCTTCCAATATCATCTATATGCTTATGACTCTCAGATCTACCTCTCTTACTCAGATGTCAACTCCCTGCTCTCCAGAATCCCGGTGTCACGGACGTGGTATTGCAGCTGAGGGAATGGAAGCAGGATGGAATAAACGGACAAAGACACCTGGGTAGCTAATCTGGCCCTGGACTGGGGTCCCTGGCTAGCCCTGTACCCAGAGGTACCTCTGATGATGAGGAGATCTGAGCGACCACCCTTTCCCTTTGCTCCTCTACCAGCCCTGTGTTATATCCCTCACCTTGCACCATAGACAGGGATACACAGCAACCTCCAAAGAAGAAAAAGCTCCAAGATGCTTGAGCACAAGTGCAAAGAAGTCTTTAGCTCACATGGTCAAAGGCAGAGCAAACTCTATCTGCAACACCAGGTGTAAGGAAATGGAAATACTTAAATGCTCTGTCACACCCCTTCACCTACAGAGCCGCACAGCAATACATAGACTACAGATTTCTGGCTTTAACTGTGGATGTGCCGAAGGAAATTTACTCAGATTAAACTACAGCAGCATTACACATGGACTGTAAAGCATTCAACATGTGGCACCAGGAGTGTCTATCAGCCTTATCCTTCTCCTCTTTCTTCTTAAAGCTCAATGTGGATTAAACCAAAGTTATCATATTTTCCCATCACACTTGTCTCCAATACCTGATCTATCTATCCAGTACCTGATGTTTGAAGCCTAGAAATAACCTTCTACTCTGCCTTGTCCTTGAAACTAAACATTTTTAATGCTCAAAACCGGATCCGGATGAATAAAAATACCGCAAATGTGACCCTAGCCTAACACTGACTTACAAAGCCAAACTAGTCTCCAGACATACTCCAACAGGTAAGGCTGCTTTCACATTGCGTTTTAGTTAAATCCGATGCTGTCCGATGAAAATCGGACAGCATCGGATTCGAATCAGCCCCCTTGTTATCCAATCGGGAATCGGATCGTATTGGATTTGGCATAATTGCCATCCGATTCTGTCCGATTTTTTGCAGCAGCAAAAATCATAGACTGCTGCAATTTTGGCTCCTGAAAAAAATCAGACAGAATCGAATTGGAGGCAAATCGTATGGCAATTATGCCAAATTCGATCCAATGCCTTTAACATGGGGCCTTATGGAGCAGGGTCCGAGGAAACATATGATGTCTCCTCGGACCCGATGTTAGTGTACTGAGCATGCTCAGTACATGCTCAGTACACTAAACCTATTGTGTGCCGCCTAATTTAACTCCCGCAATGTATATACATACATTGCGGAAGTTAAATATAAGTTAAATATAGTGTTTAAAATAATAAATCTGTATTCTCACCTGGAAGCGCTCCCCGGTGTCTCCATCAGCTCCCCGCTCGGTAAACAGGACCTGGGATGATGTCACAACCTGATCAGCTGATCGGGGCACATGAGCGGTTACCGCGGTAACCGCTCATGTGACCCGATGACGCTTCTGACATCATTGCAGGTTCTGTAAAACCGATCGGGAGCTCTATGGACACGCCGAGGGAGCGCTGACAGGTGAGAATAAAGATTTTTTATGTTGGAATGACAGGAGGAGCTGGGAGAAGAGGAGAGGACAGGGGAGAACACAAGGGGACAGCAGGGGGAAAACAGGGGGAAAACAAGGGGACAGCAGGGGACAACAGGGGGACAGCAGGGGACAACAGGGGGACAGCAGGGGACACCAGGGGGAAAACAAGGGGACAGCAGGGGGAAAACAAGGGGACAGCAGGGGGAAAACAAGGGGACAGCAGGGGGAAAACAAGGGGACAGCAGGGGGAAAACAAGGGGACAGCAGGGGGAAAACAGGGGGACAGCAGGGGACAACAGGGGGACAGCAGGGGACAACAGGGGGACAGCAGGGGACACCAGGGGAACAACGAGATGACAGGAGGCAGACAGGAGGGGGAGCGAGGTGACAGACCAAACTGATCCTGCAAAATGTCGGAATCGAATGCCAATTTGGCATCCGATTGCAGGGATCAGTTTGGATCCGATGCTGTTCGATTTTCATCGGACAGCATCGGATTTAACTAAAATGTGAAACCAGCCTAACCTTCAATCCTCCCAAGATCTCCTCTCCTCCACACGTTTGTCATCCAACCAAATCCAAGAGTTCTCCCAAGTAACCCCCATTCACGGAATTGTTGTACCCCAACACGTCCGATTATCTGCTTCATTCAGAAGCTTCAAACCGAATCTGAAAACCCATCTCTTCAAGAAAGCTACAACCAAAAATGACCCTTCACCACCACTGGAGCTGCTGCACCCTCGACCTACTGTCTCCTGTAGACTGTAAGCTGCAAGGACAGGGTCCTCTCCCCTCTCTGTACCAGGTAATTTATATATGTATTTTGTATGTAATCCCTTCATGGAATCAATGGTGTTTTATAAATAATCATAATAAAATGCCAAAAGTGTATGAAGAAGCCTTTACCTCTTTGTCATATTTCACTCCAGTTGGCTTTAGTTTAAGTAACTTCTTCCCTTATTGTGTCATTTTCTTACCATTTTCAAGCTTTCTGCTTGCTGACACCAGGGCTCTGCACATCCGATATCAGAATATAAAGGGTAAACTGGGGGGACGGATGTATAATGCTTACTGGGAGCAGATACAGGTAGATTGCACTGCTAGGAAACATGCTGAATCTAACGAAACACAGAAGACTCATCTATTTATACCATTTACTGGCCCCTCGCTGATACCGTCAGTCAGCAGAAGGATGCTGGGAAACACACAGGGTGCAGCCTCGCTTCATTGACCTGCTATACATTGATTAATTAGGCTGAATAAAATGCATCCTCTGGCTTATACGTACCAGGAAGAGGGATCCTCATGGATACATCATCCCGATCACACTAGAGATGATAGTATGATTGCATGCCTGCTATTTATGAAATGCAATAATGTAAACATTCATAGGAGACGATAAGGTGTCACAAGTCAAATATTAAATGTTAATTTCCCTTAGGACATTAAGGGTTAGGCCTGGTGCACATCACGCTCTCCTCTGTGCCGCCATTCCGTCCAGGCGTTTATCCGTGCGCTTACTTTCAAATGTAAGCACTTTTGTGCTTGCGTTTGGATGTATCCACTATGTGTTCACCAATACATCGCTATGGCAACGTTAACGCAAGTGAACACTGACGTTACTATGAGTTAATGATGATGACAAGCGTCATCCGCCTGGACGGAATGCCGACACAAAGGAGAACGTGATGTGGACCTTAATGTCAGTTTTTTCCTTCTTGCTGCTGAAGTCTTTCAACAGCTGATGCGTTGATTATCCTCCACCACCCTTTAAATAGTCACATGACCCATCACCTGATGTCGCTATTAGAGTTCATTCTCTGCCTGACCATCTTGCTGTGTGGTAGTACTGCTCTGCTGCTGAAGCTATGTCCTGGAGACGCCTTTGCTCTGTCTTGGGAGTGCTGCTGCCTGTTTCCAAGTCTCCTCATTGAGATTTCCCCTGTCTGTCTTTACCTATCCCTGTGTTTTATTACCTGCAGTGGAGAGGGTAGCACCCTCACCGGTAAGTGCACTAGCCAAGGTTAGCTTAGGTGACAGGCAGGGACAGGGCACGTGACTGCAGTAGGGGGAAGGACCTGCTCAGGGTGTCAGGGTAGTGAGGGACAGACACAAGACAGTGTCAGGAGGTGTCACTGCAGCAATCATGGGGCCAGGTTACTTCACTCTCCAGGGCTCAACAGTTCAGGGGATGTCACGGTGGCATTCCCTGAAAGTCGTGGCCGGGACCGGTCGTTAAAACAGGGAAAGTTAAAAGGGGAATAAAGTTTATCGTGACGCCATCTGAGGTTTCTGGTCAGATTGGACCAGCGATGCTTGTAGTGGTCCCAGGGGATAGGTGTTGTGACAGGTTGATGGCGCACTCTCCTCAGATGGAGTGGGCCCCTGGGGTATAGTAAAGGTGGTGATGTGGATGATGCAGAGAGTTGCAGGACAGAGTACATTGACACAGGGGTTGCAGTTCTTACCGGTCAGCATAACTTGCAGCTTACTGCAGAGACAACCCAGCCAGGGTACTGTATTCTCTAAAGTTGCAGCTTGGCCAGCTCACAGGTAGTCTGGGTTAAGTTTGCTAAGACACGGAGTATAAAGCCTTTCCTTGCTGCCCTTTGCTGTCTGACATTCTGTTACTCCTTTCCTCCCTAGTGTCCTGGCGGTTACAAGTCCCAGAGCCGGTGATTACGGGTCCTGCGAGCAACTGCCCTGCAAACCCTCTTAACCCTCTGCAGATCCTTCTCCTGTAAGAGTCGTGAAGTTCAGTGACATTTGGTTTCTCGGCCGGTCCTGAAGATCCCAGACCGAATTGGGGCCGGCAGCCCTGTGCAGCTCGTTCCTCTGCTTAGCCATCCAGCCACCTGTAGATTTGAGTCCCCATGCCTGGAGATTAGCAGCCGACCTCATTGCACGGGTCTCGCTCTCTCCCCAGCTGCCTAAGTTCCCTAGAACGGACTCCATCTTGCTTCCATGCTGTTCTCCTTTTCCTCAACAAACCTACTCCTCCCACCCCCTCAACTCAACTCCTCCATCCAGCCAGCAGATGGGGACTGCTCTATCAGCAAGCCCCTTCCACCCAGCATCTCCCTGGCCAAGAGTTTGGATTGGTGTTGGGTGTGTGTTGGTGTATCTCAGCAAAGTTTTTCCTCTTACCTCAGAGCATGATCCTACACCTATTGGGTAGGTCCAGTACCACTGTGGCGACCGAACTGCAGGGGCGCCATACAGGGGCGGACCTACTGTGGTGCAGCTGGTTCAGCTGCACCAGGGCCCTGACCGGCTAGGGGGCCCCTCAAGCCTGCTGCGGGGACCCCAGCCTACCCCCGTAACCCGAGTCAGAGGAGAGGAGAGTCAGGCAACCCTCTCAGCAGTGCAGGCAGGAGAGCCCCCCCCCCCCCGGTCCATGCCGACGGCAGCCAGCATCCCCCCCCGGTCCTCGCCGACGGCCGCCAGCACACACTCCCTTTCCCCACCCCGGTCCTCGCCGACAGGCGCCAGCACACCCACCCTCCCACCCCGGTCCTCGCCGACGGCCGCCAGCACAACCCCCCATACTCCCCCGCCCCCGCTCCTCAGCATGGCTACATTAGGGCCCTGCGGTCTATAGGTCCGCCACTGGCGCCATATAATCATCTCCTGCTCCCTACTGCTAAGGCTTTCCTTCCCTTTTTACCATCTGTGGGCGCCCTGCATGGTCAGGTGTCACAGAGGGGTATTGCACCCGTAAAAGAGGTGTAATTGCCGCAGCTGCAAGTGCACCCTAGGTTGGTGGGTGGGACCCATTCCGAGCACTCCCACATTAGCATAGTGGTGAGAGATTACCTGGGAAGGGATATATTCACCTCTAGGGGGTTCAAGGAGGTCTTTGGCCAGTTGGAGGAGGAGGAGAGGAGCGAGGAAAGTTGGAAACAGTGTGGAACGAGGCGGAAGGGTTACCCGGATAGTTTCAAGTCGATCCGGAGGGAAGAAGAAGGGATCTTGAGGAGATCCTGAAAGACAGCACCCGACACAAAAAGTCTGGGCTCTAGAGAGAAAGAGAGATCCCCAGAGTGGAGCGACCATACTCCAGGGGACTCTCCAGTCCACCACGGGAACGCCGGACCCGAGGATCCAACCAGAGTTCTCTTTGCGGTCAGCAACCGGCTGCTGTGGCTTGTTTATCAGCCGCAGCACCTGCCAGACGGAGCGGTCTGCCTGCTTCCGCACCACGAGGGAGAGGACCCCCAATACTACAAGGAGCCATTGGGTATAGGCGCACCCTAGGCGGGAAGAAAGGACACGGGTTCGTCAACTAAGGTACACCACGGGTTCCACCATTCCACCTGGGATCCACTTGCGTCCACCCGTAGAGCTACCTGTTATGGTACCTTTACACACCGCTACAGAAGGGTAGAAACAACCGGGTGTCTCACGTGCACAAGCACGTTTCAACGGTTCCTAACGGTACCCGATACCGCCTTTACACGCCGCTACAAGGTGCTCTACAGAAGGTTTTTTCTATCCCTGGAGGCACCGATGGATGCCGCAGGTTACCTTCTGTAGAGCACCCTCCCTCATTTACACGCCGCTACCACAAGGTAATATGGGAGGACCTGGGGCAGCAGGGACAACACATAGGCTGCCAGAGTTGTGGATTACGAGACACTCGTACGGTGATTGGACAATGCAATAGCATCATGATTGGCCAGCCAGCGCAGGAAGGCTGGCTAATACATGATGCTATTGCAATTGTGTAGTGTGACTGGTCAGCTCCTATGCAGGGACAACCAATCGTAACGCAGGAGCTGCCACCAATGATCGCTGAAGGGGGGCGGTTTCCCGGAGGCTGTGTCACGCCCCAGGGAGTTCACTAGGTGTCGAAAAAACCTTCCTGTTCCTCATTTACACGCCGCTACCATCGGGTTGAAACCAACCTGTTATTGAGCACTGCTGAAAAACAGGTGTCGACAGTGACCGGGGGCAACAACCTGATTTACACGCCGCTACCTCGCGGTGTTTTGAAGGTACAAGATACAATTGTCTCCGACACCCGATTGTTTCTAACCTTCCATAGCGGCGTGTAAAGGTACCATCATTCTAACATATTGCTAAACTCTGAACTTTGTGTGATGCTGCTACAAGTTGACAATAAAGTACCCAGGAGAAAGTGACTTTGACTGCATGTGTTTCCTACATCAACTTGTTCCCTTCAAGGAACGCTGCCCCGGAGGAACAGCCTTAACTGTAGGGGGCTTTGCCAACTCAGCCGCAATACCATCTACCTCCAGAGGACTGTGGTGGCGCTGGTGACGCCTCACCCATCACCAGATACTACAGGTGGCGTCACGTGACCAAAACTCTTATCCCTGTAAATACATCCCTTTTTGAAGTGTCACCCAGGCCACGGGATCAGGCGCTGCCACCAGTGACATCCCAAGCACCCCACCGAGCCTGATACCCGAGTACCCCAGGGCCTGGGGCTCGACACATCCCACTGTCCATTTGTGTCACACCATACGGTGGACATTTTACCTTTCCGTACGTGACATAAGGCTTAACGTGAAGTAATTAAGAAGATTCTAATGAATTTGGAGCAACTCCCAACTGCCGTGCTTCTCCTATGGCCAGCTCTCTTTTTGCAAGTCCACGTCAGTTTACTGAGTCAAGCCAGAAAACACCTCTGACATTATCACTCAAAACCTTTTAAAGGGAACCAACCACCAGGATTTAACCACCTGTAAATCAGTGAGTCACGTGTGGAGTGGATGATGGAAATGGAGCAGAAAGGGATAACGGTCAAGTGAAACTGGGAGGCTAGTCTGTCCCTGGACTAGGGGTCCCTGACTAGCCCTGTTCCCGAAGGTATCTCTGAAGGTGAGGAGGTTCAGTGCTGTGAATTCTGCTTGTGGGCTCCCTCCTGTGGTTGTGGCTGGTAATGCAGTGGATACTGTTTTGCAGTCTTGGTCAGGTGAATTGGATAATTGGAATTTAGATTGGGGTATTTAGGTTTGCAGGTTTCCCTCAGTCCTTGCCAGTTGTCAATTGTTCCTGGAGGTGTTTCACCTCTGCCTGGTCTCTTCGTGCCCTGCTGCAAAACTTCCAAGCTAAGTGAATGGTTTTGTTTTCTTGTGGTACACATGCTGTGTGCTTGTTTTGGAATTGTCTATTTCTGCTCAGAGTTGTGGGTTGATATTTAGTCTGCATGTCTGTCTTAACCTGCTCTCTGTTAGGAAGTTTTCTTCCTAGGATTTTTGTGCTATTCATTTGTTGTTGGCTTGTATAGCTTTTGATTGTGTCAGCATTGTTGGATTCACAGGAGTTCCGCAGATATAGAGGGCGCCGAGTCTTGAGTAGACTCAGGGGTATTTTTGTATTATCTGCTGTGGATATTTTTTAAAGGATTTTTATACTGACTGCAATAGTATTCTGTGCTGTCTTTACCTATCTTGCTATAGTGGCCTCATTTGCTAGATTCTGTTTTCTGCCTGAGTGTGTCTTTTGACTCTTTTCCTCTCTTACTCACAGTCAATATTTGTAGGGGGCTTTCTATCTTTAGGTGGTTCTGCTCTGAGGCAAGATAGAATTCCTGTTTATATCTTTAGGGATATCTAGTTCTCCGGCTGTGTTGAGGTGTCTAGGGTATGGTTAGTCACATCCCATGGCTACTTCTAGTTGTGGGGTTAGGTCAGGAACTGCGGTCAGTATAGGTATCACTTACTCCTGTGAAACATATTCATGCGGCTCCAAGGTCACCGGATTATAACAGTTCAGGCTACCACCCTAAACTCCTCAACCTGCCCTCTGCTAATAGCCCCTACCTCCACCCACAGACCAGGGGAAAAGGACACCACTCCAATGGAAGGAGATAGTAGCTACTCTAGAAGCATGTCTGCACAGCACGGTCCTAGACGAGAATGAACTCAATCTGCGACACCTAGTGGAGCTATTTCAAGGCTGAGGGAGTGGAGATCAGAATGCTAAAACACACCGTTCAAACTGAGCTATGACTCACTCCTCCACCTTTAGGGCTGCAAAGAGTAGACTAAGGGAAAAAAACTCAGTTTAATAGCACAACAGCAACACTCCAGGACTGCAAAGGCAGCCAATACGTGACACAGTGCAGCAGATAATTGATGTATGCAAAATGACATCATTATTTGAATTTTTTTATTCCTTCCCTGTGGGCTAGTCTTTCTTCTGTAAGCCAAAGCCCCTCCCTCTCATTCAGACTCATTGGGAGGGGTTTCAGCTTACAGCAGAAAGGCAAGTCCACAGGGGAGGAATAAAAAAATAAAAATCCAAATAGTGATATCATGCTGCACATGTCAATCACCTGCTCCACTGATTTACAAGTGGTTAAATCCTGGTGGTTGGTTTCTCTTTAAGGAAGGCTCAGGCAGCTATGTGAGATCTGAGTATTGAAGAGGCATAACATTCAGCTGCCACATGTATTACATGAGATTGCTCCATCATCTTATTCACTGAACTGTTTTGTTATCTCTTAAGCAAACTCCTGACTGCTACGGTAATAACAATCTGCAACTACTTCCCAGCTCAGTCCTGTGAATCCTGCTGTTATTGCACTCCCAACTCCACTGCTACAAACACCTGTTAACACTAGAAGTCCCAGAGACAGGTCATTTGACCTTTTTAACATTGAAAACCAAGGTTCCTTTAAAATCCGGGACTTCTAGTGTTAAAGGACTCCTCTAAGCTAATACCGATGCAGTTCACATCAGTGTCTTTGCAAGCAAGGTACCTGAATATTTGTCTCTACTATTCCAATGTGTATTTGTCACCATCAGAGTATGCCCCATTGACATGTGCATCTTCAGCACCACCATATTCACTCTGTAGTTGGTGCTGGTGATAGAGAAGTTTGAACCAGAATCTCTGGAGAGCGCAGGCTCTGCTCATCCACTAAGGTTAGACTGGCTGGGACCTGCAGTACGTCATAGACTGACAGACTGGATGTGATGCGCCCCCAGGCTATGGGGTACTCGGGTCACTTACTTCCAAGCTGCAGCTCCTCCAGCCAGTGTGCAGGGCTGACAGGCTGTGGCTCCTCAGTTGGGACTCCTCTGCGGCGCTGCAAGTAAACAGTCTCAGGCAAGTGTGAGCTTACTGGGTACTTTACTGGGTACTTCACTTGATGTTTCCACAGCAGTTTCACAGTTCACACAAGTCACACTTGAACACTTCAGCACTGCTCCGGGGTACTCAAACTGTGCAGCTCAGGTAGCTTTTCTATGTTGCTCCTATCGAGCCCCAGGCCCGGGGGTACTCCGGTATCAGGCTCAGAGGGATTCACGAGGATGTCACGGGTGGTGGTGCTTAAGCCCATGACCTGGGTGACACTTCAATAAGGGGTTATGTACAGAGGATAAGAGTTTGTTGTCTCGTGACGCCACCTGTAGTACCTGGTTATGGGTCACCATCGCCGCCACAGTTCTCCGGAGGGCGATGGTATTGCGACAAGGATGGCAAAGCTCCCTACAGGTGGAGCTGGTTCTCCGGGCAGAGTTGCTGTAAGAAAAAGGTTGAATTTTGGTAGCACAAAGACACGGAGGCAAAGTCACTCTCCCGGGTACTTTACTGTAAACAGTCAGCGGCAGTATACAATGTCCACAGTTCAGCAAGACGTTAAGCGAACAGGTAACCCTATGGGTGGCTGCAAGTGGATGCCAGGTGGTGTGGCGGTACCTGTGGTATGCCTTAGTTGATGAACCCTTGTCCTTTCTTCCCCACCTATAATTAGTTCAGACCCATTTAGTCCTTGAAGATACTTTAGGGGCTCCCATCCCTCGCAGTGAAGAAGCAGGTGGACCGCTCCGTGTGGCAGGGTGCTGCAGCCGGTGAACAGACCGCAGCAGCCGGTTGACGATCTTAGAGTTGAACTCTGGCCATGTCATCGGTTCAGGCGTTCCCGTGGTGGACTGGGGAAGCTCCCTGGAGTATGTTCGCTCCACACTGGGGTTCCCCCTTTCTCTCTCGAGCCCAGACTCACGTGTTAGGCACCCTCTCTCAGGATCCCCTTTCATCTTTCCTCAGGATCAGCCTGGAGCTGTCCTGTTAGACCTCCCGACTTGCTCCACACTCCTCCTCGACTCCTCTCTAACTCTCACTAACTACTCTTTGACTCCCTCTAGAGGTGACTATATCTCCCTCCCAGGAGTAACCTCCCACCACTACTCTAGTGTGGGACTGCAGGAATGGGTCCCACCCACCAGCCTAACATCCACTTGCAGTTGGGGAAAATTACACTGCTTTTATGAGTGTAATACCCCGGTGTGACGCTTGACCATCGGGGGTGCCACACTCCCTCAAAGTCCTTTCAGGCCCTTCTCTCAGTATTAATGTAGTACCTCACCCACGGGTTAGGTCTGGTCATCTGGCGGACTCACGGTGAATATATTTCCCTTACAGTCAGGGTCACCAGTCCTAGTATGACGACTGTGTTCCTAGTCCTGGTGGAAAGTTAGGCTGCAGCACATAAAGTCTTTGCCCCACACCGGTGTGTCTTGTGATTAGGGTATATAATCCACAGTCACCTCTTCAGAGCCAGTTCTCTGGGGTCGGCCTAGCCCTCCAATGTCCCAGGTTCAGAAATTTGGGCACACCAGGCTCCTTCTGTCTGTCACTGTGCTCTGGGTTCCTCCGCGCGGCACGGGTCTATCTGGCTGCCGGGCCCTTGTCCTCCCACCTTCCTTAGCTGTGGGTCTCTTTCAGTCTTTCCCCTTCCTGTCGCTTCCAGTCTGTGAAGTAGGCTTTCTCTCCGGGGGTCTGTGTCTCACAGGATTCTGCATCTCCAGGGAGCCCGAAACTGTCTGGGAAGTCTCTCTCTTTGGTGTCTCTGCTGCAGCTCTGCTGCTCCTGCTCTGCTATTCCTACTGTTCTACCCCTGTGTGTTCTTGGGGTTTTGTTCAGGTCACTCCACCCTCTTTTTCAGTGTCCTCCTTCGTTCAAACCACTTTGCTACACTCGCCACCCCTTGCCCAACCTAGAGTCCTAGATGAAGGGTCGATGTTTGTGCGGGGTGGGTGTGTTTTGCAACCACCTTGCTTAACTGGCTGCACTTTCCTCTTGTGCCCACCTAGTCACAGGGGCGCCACAGATGTGTGTGTGTTCTGTCCAACTGAAAATTATTAATGCCTAAGCTTCAACCTATTGGAGAGCACCACACCCTACCCTTCAGCTTTCTGCTGCAAGCTGCCAGAAATAGTTTTTGGTATACCTAGATAGTCTCCAGTCTTGATCAGAGTTTTCCTGTTGTATCTCGGCCTGTATTTTGGACGCTTCTCAAGTCTCATGATGGTGTACCTTGCAGCCATCTTGGTTTTGACCCAGCTCACTGACTGTGTTATCAGATCCCGATGTGGTCCTTTTCCTGACCTCCCCGGCATTCCTGTCTCTGGACTTCTGCCCATCCACAGGCAACAATATCTTAGACCCTGTATAAGGGTTAAAGGGTGTCAAGGTTTCTCGGGGTTTCTGCCTAATAGAGTGGCTTGTGCCAAGTCTGTCCGAGATAGCGTTCTTTTGCTGGTAACCTCGGACAGATGCCACAGTATTCATCTGTGCAAGCAGGTAGCCAGATTGGCTATTCATCACTAGTATCATGCAGTTAATCATTTTACTGCTGCAAGTTTCTGCTTGCATAGGTCTCTGCCATTAACCATTTACCTGCTGCAAGTCCTGGATTGTCAATGCATCTACTGCTGTCGCTGCTTCATCTGCTGTTTCCTGCTGCACTTATCTGTCTGCCTGCTGCTGGTTCACAAACCAGATCCACTGTTCTGCACCATCACCTCTGGACAGTACTGTTCACCTTGCCCTATGGCTATCAGAGTCTACCTCGCCAGGTAAGCCATTTCTAGCTGGGATGTTGAGACTTTACTATGATCTTTTTTGTTCTCCATTTTTGACTTTTCTTTATTGATGTAAATTTCATCCTCATGTTTTTTGCCAGACACCTCAGGTGTTGCTGTAAGGTCTTTGCCCCTCTATTAGTATTTGCAGCTTCTAGGAAGTCCCTGCTTGTTGTATTAAGGCCGTCAGTAAAGCCACGCTCACCACTTTGCATGTTAAGCGCACGCTCTGCTTACCTCACTGCTATATATAGGTACTTCAACTTAGATACTCGAAGAAAACAAAACCCTGCCGTGTCGACATGGAATGGCTGCTTATGGAAATAGCATTTATGCAAACAGGAAAATATAGTTAGTGCACCCCCCCCCCATCAGTCATAACCTTGTACTGGTATTTGACACCGGGTTCTCGTTGGAGGTCTCGCTTCTATTTTCATCTTTTTATTATCTTTTTCCCATAAACCTTCTATTCTTTCAACTTGTCAAAAGCCTTTAAGCTAAGTGGCGATTATCCCTGTGATGTGCGAACACACGGAGATGGCGGCGACAGAGGCCACTCTCAACACCGGAGAGACGCGAGGATGAGTCACAAGGAGATGATGCCGCATAAAGTGTTATTAAATCCTATTTAACCATCACGTCTAATAGCGCCACAAATCAAAGCAGCCTTCATCTATTCATCCCAGATGACGCCGTCCACTCTGCCGCGGCGCTAATGAATCAGTCCTAAGCTTGATAAATTATAGGCACGTATTCAGGTTATGATCGGGAATCCACGTGTGCGATGTGCCGCATGTGATGTACAATAGGCAACTCTATGCGCTGGGCGAGTGGGATGAGCTGCCGGAGAGGAAT
Source organism: Allobates femoralis (assembly GCA_033576535.1). Taxonomy (NCBI): domain Eukaryota; kingdom Metazoa; phylum Chordata; class Amphibia; order Anura; family Aromobatidae; genus Allobates; species Allobates femoralis. Next base: position 127,478,487 of record JARQOC010000010.1, read on the forward strand.
ACATTGCAATCAATGATGTAATGCCGAGCGGTAGGTTAAAAAAAAACAACCATTCTTAAAAAATGATTCAGGTACTTGTCTTTAAGTGCGTTATCTGCTTCACTCATGGATGGTACACTAAGCCCACCAGTATAATCATCAGAACATACATTATTCATAGGATTACAAGACCACAACCAGTATACGGGACCAGAGAATTGGCACTGTGCAGTGTATATATACAGAATAATACAGGACAGGAGAAGTGGTACTGTGCAGTGTATATATACAGAATAATACAGATACTGAGCATTACACCCAGTATACAGGACAGGAGGAGTGGTACTATGCAGGGTATATATACAGAATAATACAGGGCAGGAGAAGTGGTACTGTGCAGTGTATATATACAGAATAGCACAGATACCAAGGATTACACCCAGTATACAGGACAGGAGAAGTGGTACTGTGCAGTGTATATATACAGAATAATACAGATACTGAGGATTACACCCAGTATACAGGACAGGAGAAGTGGTACTATGCAGGGTATATATACAGAATAATACAGATACCAAGGATTACACCCAGTATACAGGACAGGAGAAGTGGTACTGTGCAGTGTATATATACAGAATAATACAGATACTGAGGATTACACCCAGAATACAGGACAGGAGAAGTGGTACTGTGCAGGGTATATATACAGAATAATACAGATATCAAGGATTACACCCAGTATACAGGACAGGAGAAGTGGTACTGTGCAGTGTATATATACAGAATTATACAGATACTGAGGATTACACCCAAGAGAAAACAGGGGGAGTCAGCACAGCCAAAAATTGCTGAAAAAATAAACGTGTAAGTACACCTGTCACTACCATACTGCATACAAATAAAGACATTTCGCAAAAGATTGGCTCAAAAGATTATTTCGGTACTCTCCCACGTCAAGGAATATCTCAGATAGAGTGGTCCTACTCTACATATTTTTACATTTTTGATGTGTCCGTAGACAGCATAATATAATCTATTATATAATTGCCGTAGCGACTTCCGTCGCGTCCGGCGCTACTTCCGTGGCTTTGTTCGCGGACTCTGTCCGTGGCCGCTACGCGGCCACGCGCCCTGCGAAGCATTGCCCGCGAAGCGGGCATTGCGGGCCATTGCCCCGCGAACAAAGCCACCAACATGCCCCCCTGAGCATGGGGCTGTAGTGTACACCGCTATGGTATACTACATCCCCATGCACAGCCGCCTGTCTGCCCCGCTCCCCTCGCCTCGCCGCCAGCATGGGGCTGTAGTGTACACCGCTAAGGTATACTACAGCCCCATGCCCAGCCGCCTGTCCGCCCCGCCCGCTACCCCGCCTGAACCCCGCGGCGGCGAAGGGAGGCAGACGGGGCAGAAGAGAGGGGTTGCTCCGTAGCATTGTGTCACCAGGCGGTGACAGCAGCGGCTCCGGAGCAACCCCTCTGTTCTGCCCCGTCTGCCTCCCCTCGCCGCCCTGCCACCCCACCGTACACTGCTCTGGAGCCACTGCTCCGGAGCCACCCCTACCCCCCCCCCCCGCCGCTACCAACCACCCCGCCACCTACTGGTGACGGCGACCAATCAGAATAGCGCCTCACTTCCCATAGAGATAGAATGGACGATTTTTCGTCCATTCTATCTCTATGGGAAGTGAGGCGCTATTCTGATTGGTCGCCGCCAGCACACAGCGACCAATCAGAAAAGCGCCTCACTTTCCATAGAGAATAATAGCGGTGTTTCAAGCGAAGTGTAGCCGGGCCCTTGGTTCTACTTTCAGCCACGGGTCTCGGCTTTCGTCGGTAGTCGCCGGGGCGGGAGACTCGCAATGGCCGCGAACGGCCATTGCTCGCGCCCCTGCAACGGCTCGCAATGGCCGCGAAGCCCGGCGACGACCGACGAAAGCCGAGACCCGTGGCCGAAAATAGAACCAAGGGCCCCGCTATACTTCGCTTGAAACACCGCTATTATTCTCTATGGGAAGTGAGGCGCTATTCTGATTGGTCGCTGTGTGCTGCCGCCGACCAATCAGAATAGCGCCTCACTTCCCATAGACAATAATAGCAGTGTTTCAAGCGAACTATAGCCGGGCCCTGGCTTTCGACGGCTATCTATCTATGTATCTATGTATCTATTTCTATCTATCTATCTATTTCTATCTATCTTTTTCTATCTATCTATTTCTATCTATCTATCTATCTATCTATGTATCTATATCTATCTATTTCTATCTATCTATTTCTTTCTATCTATCTATATCTACATCTATCTATATCTATCTATGGCGAAGCGGCCATTGCGAGCCGTTGCAGGGGCTCCCGCCCCGGCGACTACCGACAAGCGCCGTGCCCAAAAATAGAACCAAGGGCCCGGCCATAAATTCCTCTAAACACCGCTATGCATCCGTATGGGAAGTGAGGCGCTATGCTGATTGGTCAGCGCACCACACAGCGACCAATCAGCATAGCGCCTCACTTTCAGCGGTAAATTTGAAACTCAAATTCGTCCATTATATCTCTATGGGAAGTGAGGCGCTATTCTCATTGGTCGCCGGCAGCACACAGCGACCAATCAGAATAGCGCCTCACTTTCAGCGGTAAATTTGAAACTCAAAGTGGTCCATTATATCTCTATGGCAAGTGAGGCGCTATTCTTATTGGTCGCTGTGTGCTGCCGGCGACCAATCAGAATAACGCCTCACTTCCCATACAGATATAATGGACGACTGAGTTTCACATTTACCCATGAAAGTGAGGCGCTATTCTCATTGGTCGCCGGCAGCACAAAGCGACCAATGAGAATAGCGCCTCACTTTCAGCGGTAAATTTGAAACTCAAAGTGGTCCATTATATCTCTATGGCAAGTGAGGCGCTATTCTTATTGGTCGCTGTGTGCTGCCGGCGACCAATCAGAATAGCGCCTCACTTCCCATACAGATATAATGGACGACTTTGAGTTTCAAATTTACCGCTGAAAGTTAGGCGCTATGCTGATTGGTCGCTGTGTGCTGACGGCGACCAATGAGAATAGCGCCTCACTTCCCATAGACATATAATGGACGACTGAGTTTCACATTTACCCATGAAAGTGAGGCGCTATTCTCATTGGTCGCCGGCAGCACAAAGCGACCAATGAGAATAGCGCCTCACTTACAGCGGTAAATGTGAAATTCAACATATTCCATGTATTTGAAGTATGGCGCCATACAGCGCGGCGCTCTTCTGATTGGTCGCCGCCTTCAGCGCGCCGAACAATCAGAATAGCGGCGGCCGCTATGCCGCCATATTTGAAATATACTGAGTAAACTATACACAGATTCTAGAATCCCGATGCAATCGCATCGGGCTCACAGCTAGTATAAAATAAAGAGGACCATATAAAGCTAACACTCACCTATACAAGTCAGACAATCCTTCCCAAGGTGCCAGGTGGGTCAGTGAATGAAGAGCAACTGAGGCCCCCACACTTAGCTTTATATGATCCTCTTTATTTTATATTATATTATGCGGTCTACGGACACATCAAAAATTAAAAAATATGTAGAGTAGGACCACTCTATCTGAGACATTCCTTGATGTGGTAGAGTGGCTCAAAAGATTATTTCGGTAATCTTTATTTGTATGCAGTATGGTAGTGACAGGTGTACTTACACATTTATTTTTTCAGCAATTTTTGGCTGTGCTGGTTCCCCGCTTTTCTCTCTGGTATGGTTTAGTGGCTGACAACCACTTGCCGTGCACGCCAAATATTGTCTGTTTTCCATCTGCATTGACTCCATTATTTTTAGTAACTGTTCACACACGGTTACCTCTTCCTGTCCTCAGGCTAGTTTATTGCAGCTACACTCGCCTGAACCTGACTTGCTTTTACCCTTAAGAGCTGGTTGGGTCGGTGAGGGTTAACTGTGAAATAGCCCAAACACTTGTGGTGGAGGCCGCAGGTGTGGGGGCCTCAGTTGCTCTTCATTCACTGACCCACCTGGCACCTTGGGAAGCATTGTCTGACTTGTGTAGGTGAGTGTTAGCTTTATATGATCCTCTTTATTTTATATTATATTATGCTGTCTACAGACACATCAAAAATTTTAAAATATGTAGAGTAGGACCACTCTATCTGAGACATTCCTTGACGTGGGAGAGTGGCTCAAAAGATTATTTCAGTAATATTTTGCAAAATGTCTTTATTTGTATGCAGTATGGTAGTGACAGGTGTACTTATACATTTTTTTTTTCAGCAATTTTTGGCTGTGCTGGCTTCCCCTGTTTTCTCTGCGGATTACACCCAGTATACAGGACAGGAGAAGTGGTACTGTGCAGTGTATATATACAGAATAATACAGATACTGAGGAATTACAACACCAGTGTATCCAGGACAAGTAAGACATGCTATTGTACAGTGTATACATACAGAATAGTACGGATACTGAGGATTACACCCAGTATACAGGAAAGGAGAAGTGGCACTGTGCAGTGTATATATACAGAATCTAATTATATAATTGTGAAGTGGCTCATCCACTTCTGTCTGGTTGTCCGCCCATGTCACTGACGGTCATGCCATATTTCAACACCCAAGTGATGGGTATGGAAATATGGTGGCTGCAGCCCGCTGCATGCTCTCCCCTTCCGCTCCTAGCAGTCTGCCCAGTAAACCCCCGCACGAGCACCCCTGTCCATCTCTCCGCAGTCCACCCCACTAACCCAACGCCGCAGTCCCCCACCGCCGATAAACTGGGATTTACAAGACCTATGGTGACGTCACTATCATGGGCATAGACAGGTCACATGACCATGACATCACCACAGGTCATTAAGCAGAACAGATGGGGGAGCTGAGAGCAGCCAGGTAATGTACAGTCATATGAAAACGTTTGGGCACCCCTCTTAGGGTACCTTTACACGCCACTACTGGCGGGTGGATACAACCAGCTACAGGCTACAAATGTAGCTTGTAGCGGCAAAATACCCCGTAGTAGCGGCGTGTAAAGACGGTAGGAGGCACCCGGCAACAGATACATCTGTTTCCGAGCACTGCCGGAAACAGGTGGCTACAAAGCCGATTGCAGCGACCTGTATCGGCGTGTAAAGAAGCTACAGAAGGGATGTGTCGACACCAGGCAATGTACCTGGTATGTAGCTGGGGCGTGACACAGGCTTCGGGATACCGCCCCCCTTCAGCGATCATTGGTGGAAGCTCCTGCGTTACGATTGGTAGTCGCTGCATAGGGAGGCATATTTAAGGAGCTGACCAGCCACACTACACAATTGCTCGAGCGTCATGTATTAAACAGCCTCCTGCGATGCCTGCCCAATCATGGGTTTCTTGCTTTGTCCTATCAGCGTACGGACGTCTTGTAATCCACAATTGTGGCACGCCTATGTGCTGTCCCTGCTGCACCAGGTCCGCCCATATTAGCTGGCTTGTAGCGGTGTGTAAATGAGGTAAGATGAGCTACAGAAGGTGACTTGAGGCACCCGGCGGTGCATCCAGAGATAGATGTAACGTAGCGTAGCGTAGCTTGTGGCGGCGTGTAAAGATGGTGCGTTTACCGTTTGTAACCGTTTGTGCGTGCTCGTGCACGTGAAGTAGCTGGTTGTATCCACCCGCCAGTAGCGGCGTGTAAAGGTACCCTTAATCTTACTCATTTTTTTTTGTTTAAAATTGGGTTTTTGCAACAGCTATTTCAGTGTGATATATGTAATAACTGATGGACACATTAATATTTCAGGATTGAAATGAGGTTTATTGTACTAACCGAAAATGTGAAATATGCATTATTTCTAAAATTGACAGGTGCAAAAGTATGGGCACCCTTCTGATTTTCATGATTTGAATACTCCTAACTACTTTTTACTGACTTACTGAAGCACTAAATTGGTTTGGTAACCTCATTGAGCTTTGTACTTCATAGTCGGGTGTATCCAATCATGAGAAAAGCTATTTCAGGTGTCCACTTGCAAGTTGTTCTCCTAGTTGCATCTTCTCTGAGGAGTGGCATCATGGGCTCCTCAAAACAGCTCTCAAATGATCTGAAAAAAAAGATTGTTCAACATAGTTGTTCAGGGGAAGGATACAAAAGATTTAACCTGTCAGTTTCCACTGTGAGGAATATAGTAAGGAAATGGAAGACCACAGGGACAGTTCTCGTAAAGGCCAGAAGTGGCAGGCCAACAAAAATATCAGAAAGGCAGAGAAGAAGAATGGTGAGAACAGTCAAGAACAATCCACAGACCACCTCCAAAGACCTGCAGCATCATCTTGCTGCAGATGGTGTCACTGTGCATCGATCAACAATACAGCGCACACTGCACAAGGAGAAGCTGTATGGGAGAGTAATGCGAAAGAAGCCGTTTCTGCATGCACGCCACAAACAGAGTCGCCTGAGTTATGCAAAAGCACATTTGGACAAGCCAGTTTCATTTTGATAGAAGGTCCTGTGGACTGATGAAACAAAGATTGAGTTGTTTGGTCATACAACAAGGCGTTATGCATGGCGCTACAAAAACACAGCATTGCAAGAAAAACACTGGCTACCCACTGTAAAATTTGGGGGAGGGTCCATCATGCTTTGGGGCTGTGTGGCCAATGACGGCAACGGGAATCTTGTTAAAGTTGAGGGTCGCATGGATTCCACTCAGTATCAGCAGTGTCAAAGTTGAAGTTACGTCGGGGATGGATCTTTCAGCAAAACAATGATCCAAAACACGCTCCAAATCTACTCAGGCATTCATACAGAGGAACAATTGCAATGTTCTGGAATGGCCATCCCAGTCCCCAGACCTGAATATCATTGAACATCTGTGGGATGTTTTGAAGCGGGCTGTCCATGCTCGGCGACCATCAAACTTAACTGAACTGGAATTGTTTTGTAAGTAGGAATGGTCAAAAATCCCTTCATCCAGGATCCAGGAACTCATTAACTGCTACAGGAAGCCACTAGAGGCAAAAGGTGGATCTACTAAATATTAATGTCACTTTTCTGTTGAGGTGCCCATACTTTTGCACCTGTCAAATTTTGAAATAATGCATATTTCACATTTTTGGTTAATACAATAAACCTCATTTAAATCCTGAAATATTACTGTGTCCATCAGTTATTACATATATCACACTGAAATAGCTGTTGTAAAAACCCAATTTTAAACAAAAAAAATGAGTAAGAGGGGTGCCCAAACTTTTTCATATGACTGTAGCTGCAGCCCAATCTCACCCCACACCACGGTCAGCCCGCAGTCACTGACCCCAGAATTAACTCAGCTCCCACGCTCAGCCCCAGCACTCACTGAGCCTCCGTACTCAGCCACAGCACTTACCCTGCACTCACTCGGCCCCAGCACTCACTGAGCCCCAGTAGCCACTCAGCCCCAGCACTCACTGAGCCCCCACACTCAGCCTCAGCACTCACTGAGCCCCAGCAGCCACTCAGCCCCAGCACTCACTGAGCCCCCACACTCAGCCCCGCACTCACTGAGCCCCCACACTCATACCCCACACTCACTCAGCCCAGCACTCACTGAGCCACGGCACTTACTCAGCCTGCACCACGGTTACCCCACACTCATTCTGCCCGCACGCACCCTGCACTCACTCGCTCTGCACTCACTAAGCCCCAGCACTCACACTCACTGAGCCCTCACACTTAACCCCGCATTCACTCAGCCCCAGCATTCACTGAGCTCTCACACTCAGCCCCACACTCACTGAGCCCCCACACTCAGCCCCAGCACATCACTTAGCCCCAGCACTCACTCTAGCCCCTGCACTCACTGTGCTCCAGCACTCACTGACACAAAGCAATTACTCAGCGCCAGCACTCACTGAGCCCCACACTCAGCCCCTGCACTCACTGAGCTCCAGCACTGACTGAGCCCCAGCACTCACTCAGCCTGCCCCACGATTACCCCACACTCATTCTGCCTGCATGCACTCTGCACTCACTCACCCTGCACTCACTGAGCCCCAGCACTCACTCACTGAGCCCCAACACTTAGCCCCACACTCACTCAGCCCCAATATTCACTGAGCCTTCACACTCAGCCCCACACTTACTGAGCCCAGGCACTCACTGAGTCCCCACACTCAACCCCAGCACTCACCCTGCACTCTCAGCCCCACACTCATTGACCCCCCCACACTCAGCCCCAGCACTCACTCAGCCCGCACCATGGTTAGCCCACACTCACTCTGCCCACATACACCCTGCACTCACCCTGCACTCACTGAGCCCCAACACTCATGGAGCCCCAGGACTCATTCAACCCAGCACCCACTAAGCACCAGCACTCACTGAGCAAGCACTTACTCAGCCAGCACTCACTCACCTCCACACCTAGCCCAAGCAGTCACTGAGCCCCAGCACTCACTTACCCCCACACTCACTCAGCCACAGCACTCAAAGAACCCCCACACTCAGCCCCAGCACTCACTGAGCCCCCACACTCAACCCCAGCACTCACTCAGCCCCGGCACTCAGCTTGCACCACAGTTACCCCGCACTCATTCTGCCCGCACACACATTGCATTTACTCAACCTGTACTCACTGAGCCCCAGCACTCACTGAGCCCTCACACTCAGCCCACGCAGTCACTGAGCACCCAGCACTCACTGAGCCCCCAGCACTCATTCAGCCCCAGCACTCACTTAGCCCCCTCACTCAGCCACAGCACTCACCCTGCACTCACTCTTCCCCCACACTCACTGAGTCCCCACACTCAGCCCCAGCATTCACTCAGCCCGCACCATGGTTACCGCAGGTTACCTGCTTGCACACACCCTGCACTCACTCACCCTGCACTCACTGAGCCCCCACACTCAGCCCAAGAACTCACTCAGCCCAAGCACTCACCCTGTACTCACTCAGCCCCAGAACTCACCCTGCACTCACTCTGGCCAAATACTCACTCATCTCCAGCACTCACTCATCCCCAGCACTAACTCATCCCCAGCACTCACTCAGACCCAGCACTCACTCAGGTCTCACACTCAGCCCAGCACTCACTGAGCCCCCACACTCAGCCCAAGTACTCACTCAGCCCCAGCACTCTCCCTGCACTCACTCATACCCACACTCACTAAGCTCCAGCACTCACTCAACCCCAGCACTCACTCAGCTCCCACACTCAATCAGCCCTAGCACTCACTTAGCCTGCACCACGGTTACCCTCCACTCATTCTGCCCACACGCACCCTGCACTCACTCACCCTGCACTCACTGAGCCCCTGCACTCACTGAGCCCCTGCACTCACTCAGCCCCAGCACTCACACTCACTGAGCCTCCACACTCAACCCCAGTACACACTGAGCCCTCAAATTGAGCCCCGCACCCTCTAAGCCCCCAGCACTTACTAAGTCCCCAGCACTCACTCAGCCCCAGCACTCACTGAGCCCCACACTCAGCCGCAGCACTCACCCTGCACTTACTCAGCTCCGCACTCACTAAGCCCCCACAATCAGCCCTGCACTCACTGAGCCCCACACTCACTCAGCCTAAGCACTCACTGAGCCCTCACACTCAGCCCCGCACTCACTCAGCCCCAGCAATCACTGAGCCCCGATCGTCAACCCCAGCACTCACTCAGCCTGCACCATGCTTACACCGCACTTATTGAATGCGCACTCACACTGCACACATGCACAGTGCATGCACTCAACCCACCCGCACTCAGCCAGCCTGAACTTAGCCTGCATCCCACTAACCTCGCTCACCCCACTCATCCCGCAGCCCGCCAAACGAGGAACTGCGCCAGTTCCTTATGCCACCATCCTTTTCCTCATGCTGCTGTCACCAAATGAAAGCGAGCACAGGGAGGGGGCAGAGAGTGACTACAGGGGGGCAGAGACAAGGCAACACGGGGGCAGAGATGAGGCAACACAGGGGGTGGCAGAGAGCGAGTACAGGGGAGGGCGGCAGAGAGCAACCACAGGGGGGCAGAGAGGAGGCAGCATGGGTGGCAGAGAGTGAACAAAGGGGAGAGGGGCAGAGAGCGAGCACAGGGGGGCAGAGATGAGGCAGCACAGGGGGGGCAAAGAGCAAACAGGGGAGGGGAAGAGAAGGCAACACAAGGGGTGCAGAGAGCGACCACAGGGAAGGGGGGCAGAGAGCGATCACAGGCGGGCAGAGATGAGGCAGCATGGGGGCAGAGAGCGAGCACAGAGGGGAGGGGGGCAGAGAGCGAGCACAGAGGGGGTAGAGATGAGGCATCACAAGGGAAAGCAGAGATGAGGCAGCATGAGGGGGCACAGAGAGACCACAGGGGGGCAGAGACGAGGCAGCACAGGGGGTACAGAGAGTGAGCACAGGGGAGGGGGGCAGAGAGCGACCACAGGGGGGCAGAGAGTGAGCACAGGTGAGGGGGTCAGAAAGCAAACACGGGGGGGCAGAGAGGAGGCAGCATGGGTGGCAGAGAGCGAGCACAGGGGGGCAGAGATGAGGCAGCACATGGGGGGGCAGATAGCAAGCACAGGGGAGGGAGGAGGAAAGCGAACACGGGAAACAGAGCGAACACAGGCGGGGAAGAGATGAGGCAACACAAGGGGTGCAGAGAGCGAGCACAGGGAAGGGGGGCAGAGAGCGATCACAGGCGGGCAGAGATGAGGCAGCATGGGGGGCGGAGAGCGAGCACAGAGGGGAGGGGGCAAAGAGCGAGCACAGAGGGGGCAGAGATGAGGCATCACAGGGGAAAGCAGAGATGAGGCAGCATGAGGGGGCACAGAGAGACCACAGGGGGGCAGAGACGAGGCAGCACATGGGGTACAGAGAGTGAGCACAGGGGAGGGGGGCAGAGAGCAAAACACAGGGGGGGTCAGAGAGAGCAGCACATGGGGGCAGAGAGCGAGCACAGGGGGGCAGAGATGAGGCAGCACAGGGGGGGCAGAGAGCGAACACAGGGGAAACTGAGAGTGAGCATAGGGGAGGGGGCATAGAGCGAACACAGGCGGGGAAGAGATGAGGCAAACAAGGGGTGCAGAGAGCGAGCACAGGGAAGGGGGGCAGAGAGCGATCATCACAGGCGGGCAGAGATGAGGCAGCATGGGGGGCAGAGAGCGAGCACAGAGGGGAGGGGGGCAGAGAGCGAGCACAGAGGGGGCAGAGATGAGGCATCACAGGGGAAAGCAGAGATGAGGCAGCATGAGGGGGCACAGAGAGACCACAGGGGGGCAGAGACGAGGCAGCACAGGGGTACAGAGAGTGAGCACAGGGGAGGGGGGCAGAGAGCGAACACAGGGAGGCTGAGAGTGAGCACAGGTGAGGGGGTCAGAAAGAAAACACAGGGGGGGCATAGAGGAGGCAGCATGGCTGGCAGAGAGCGAGCACAGGGGGGCAGAGATGAGGCAGCACATGGGGGGGCAGATAGCAAGCACAGGGGAGGGAGGAGGAGAGCGAACACAGGGGAAACTGAGAGCGAACACAGGCGGGGAAGAGATGAGGCAACACAAGGGGTGCAGAGAGCGAGAACAGGGAAGGGGGGCAGAGAGCGAACACAGGGGGGCTGAGAGTGAGCACAGGGGAGGGGGTCAGAGAGCAAACACAGGGGGGGCAGAGAGGAGGCAGCATGGGTGGCAAAGAGCGAGCACAGGGGGGCAGAGATGAGGCAGCACAGGGGGGGCAGAGAGCGAACACAGGGGAAACTGAGAGTGAGCACAGGGGAGGGGGCATAGAGCGAACACAGGCGGGGAAGAGATGAGGCAACACAAGGGGTGCAGAGAGCGAGCACAGCGAAGGGGGGCAGAGAGCGATCATCACAGGCGGGCAGAGATGAGGCAGCATGGGGGGCAGAGAGCGAGCACAGAGGGGAGGGCGTCAGAGAGCGAGCACAGAGGGGGCAGAGATGAGGCATCACAGGGGAAAGCAGAGATGAGGCAGCATGAGGGGGCACAGAGAGACCACAGAGGGGCAGAGACGAGGCAGCACATGGGGTACAGAGAGTGAGCACAGGGGAGGAGGTCAGAGAGCAAACACAGGGGGGGCAGAGAGGGAGGCAGGCAGTGGGTGGCAGAGAGCGAGCACAGCGGGGGCAGATGAGGCAGCACAGGGGGGGCAGATAGCAAGCACAGGGGAGTGGGGCAGAGAGCGAACACAGGGGAAACTGAGAGTGAGCACAGGGGAGGGGGCAGAGAGCGAACACAGGCGGGAAAGAGATGAGGCAACACAAGGGGTGCAGAGAGCGAGCACAGGGAAGGGGGGCAGAGAGCGATCATCACAGGCGGGCAGAGATGAGGCAGCATGGGGACAGAGAGCGAGCACAGAGGGGAGGGGGGCAGAGAGCGAACACAGGGGGGCTGAGAATGAGCACAGGTGAGGGGGTCAGAGAGCAAACCCAGGGGGGGCAGAGAGGAGGCAGCATGGGTGGCAGAGAGCGAGCACAGGGGGGCAGAGATGAGGCAGCACAGGGGGTACAGAGAGTGAGCACAGGGGAGGGGGGCAGAGAGCGAACACAGGGGGGCTGAGAGTGAGCACAGGTGAGGGGGTCAGAGAGCAAACACAGGGGGGCAGAGAGGAGGCAGCATGGGTGGCAGAGAGCGAGCACAGGGGGGCAGAGATGAGGCAGCACAGGGGGGGCAGATAGAAAGCACAGGGGAGGGGGGCAGAGAGCGAACACAGGCGGGGAAGAGTGAGGCAACACAAGGGGTGCAGAGAGCGTGCACAGGGAAGGGGGGCAGAGAGCGATCATCACAGGCGGGCAGAGATGAGGCAGCATGGGGGGCAGAGCGAGCACAAAGGGGAGGGGTGCAGAGATGAGGCATCACAGGGGAAAGCAGAGATGAGGCAGCATGAGGGGGCACAGAGAGACCACAGGGGGGCAGAGATGAGGCAGCACAGGGGGTACAGAGAGTGAGCACAGGGGAGGGGGGCAGAGAGTGAACACAGGGGGGTTGAGAATGAGCACAGCTGAGGGGGGTCAGAGAGCAAACACAGGGGGGGGGCAGAGAGGAGGCAGCATGGGTGGCAGAGAGTGAGCACAGGGGGGCAGAGATGAGGCAGCACAGGGGGTACAGAGAGTGAGCACAGGGGAGGGGGGCAGAGAGCGAACACAGGGGGCAGAGAGGAGGCAGCATGGGGGGCAGAGAGCAAGCACAGGGGGGCAGAGAGGAGGCAGCATGGGGGACAGAGATGAGGCAGCACGGGGGGGGGGGGCAGATAGCAAGCACAGGGGAGGGGTGCAGAGAGCGAACACAGGGGAAACTGAGAGTGAGCACAGGGGAGGGGGGCAGAGAGCAAACACAGGGGGCACAGAGGAGACAGCATGGGGGACAGAGATGATGCAGCACGGGGGGGGGGGGGCAGATAGCAAGCACAGGGGAGGGGTGCAAAGAGCGAACACAAGGGAAACTGAGAGTGAGCACAGGGGAGGGGGGCAGAGAGCAAGCACAGGGGAGGGGTGCAAAGAGCGAACACAAGGGAAACTGAGAGTGAGCACAGGGGAGGGGGGCAGAGAGGAGGCAGCATGGGGGGCAGAGAGCAAACACAGGGGAGGAGGGCAGAGATGAGGCAGACAAGCCCACCCTCATTGTGATTTTACCGCCCACCCAATGTGACAGCTTCCGGCTCCCATCTACCGTAGTAATACATATGATTCTCTCCTCATAAGCGGTTCACTAAATTCTGATCATAGGTTGACCCAAGTGTCATTTACATAATGGATCTGATTTTCTTGAAAGATCTATGGTGATGTGACCACAGGCTTTTTCCTCTATTAAACAATTGATTAGTAATGTCAGTGTCAGATACTCTTCTCCAGATAACATCTTCAATTCAAATGAATAAACTGAGAACGGAGTGAATTCCTCACACATCTTCATTGGGCAGCGCCACCTGGAGGACAAAACTGGTACTACAAAAATGTCATGACATCTTTTGTGCAGAAGAGGTCCCATACTGCCCCCTACTGTCAGTAACTACACGTATCTGTTAAAGGGAATCTGCAGATTTTTGCAACCTCATCAGATAGCAACATAATGTAGGCAAGGGAGATTCTGAATCATTACTGTGTTTGCACGTAATCACAATTTAATTTAGGGTATATTCACACTGTTGCTTTTGGCACGGATTATGTGGCAAAATCCACATAAAGAAACCCTGTTTAATGGGATTGTCTGGTCTAAATTGACAGTTCCACAATCACTAATCCTCCCAGTGCCCGCACTGAGCACTGTGAGGATTCACCGATTTGCTAGGCCAGAAATGAACCACAATTATGCAGCATGCATGTTTCCTGCAACAACACGACTAGTGGGCGTGGCCTTGTTCAATACACGTGTATGGAGTGGGCGTGTCAGACTAGTGGTAGCGGCAGTCTAGCAGAAAGTGCTGTCTAGCGGGAGTGGCCGTCTAGTGGGTGCGGCAGTCTAGTGGGTGCGGCAGTCTAGTGGGTGCGGCAGTCTAGTGGGTGCGGCAGTCTAGTGGGTGCGGCAGTCTAGTGGGAGCGGCAGTCTAGTGGGAGCGGCAGTCTAGTGGGAGCGGCAGTCTAGTGGGTGCGGCAGTCTAGTGGGTGCGGCAGTCTAGTGGGTGCGGCAGTCTAGTGGGACCGGCCGTCTAGTGGGGGCAACAGTTCAGTTTATTGAGTGAGGCTGCACCCACTAGTCAGGGGGCTCTGACCAAGTGGCCAGCCTGGAAACATATATATCGTATGTTCCCAGATCAAAAACAAGGAATCCTCACAGCACTGAGTGCAGGTCCAGAGAGGATTGATAAGTCTGCAGTCACATAGAGTGACACATAGAGTGAATGCAGAATGCAGACAATACCTTTAATAACCAGATTTTCATTAATTTGAATGAGAAAATGGCTGCAGTTCACACATTACCTTTTTACTGCAGGTTAGAAGAAAGGTTCACATCTCTAAAGATCTGTGGAATTAATAGCGATATATAAGTGTGTAAAATAAATAACAAATGTCAATTGTTCCTCCATATGTACATTGTGGCAAAGTACACACATTTTACCTTGGCTTACCTTTGCATTCATATTAATCCACCCCATATAACTAAAATAGATCAAAACCACAAAAAGTGTTAAAAAAGGTCATCAAAACAACGTACGTGTTCTTACAAAACAGAGCCTAAAACAAGATTTTATATGTAAACTTTTCAACCTCAAAAGTCCATGTATTGATACTGACTGGAATGGCCAATGTTGTAATGAGCCTTGTTGTGTGTGGTGCCTTAATGGTGTGAATATATGTAGCATGGATCGTGATGAAAGGGCACATGATTTGGACTGGTGGAGCATGGCATTTCCCAGTGTCACCAGGGCACATAGAGTTTTCCGCCTCTTGAGATTAATCATGAAAGACAGAGGCATGGAGTAGGTGCCAAGCAGCCCAATAACTATAAGGGTACCCAGGGCCGGACTGGGATCAAAAAGCAGCCCTGGAAGACAAGTCCCACCAGCCCACAGACTATATCACCCATCAGCCCCGATCAGTGAATTTTGCTTTTACATTATCGTGGCCCTCACCACTTTCTCAAAGAAGTTATCTGAAAATCTACATGTGAATGGTGCAGCAGAGGGAATAATCAACCACAGCTCCATTTACATGGTGATCTTCAAAGCCACGTTTCCTGGGATTGTGGCGTCCCAGCGGTTAAATCCAGAGCGAAGGAAAGTCATCACCTGTATAGAAGAGACGTGATGACTCCATATTGGGGATAATTAATTTAAACAACAGTTAAATGCTGAAATTCACAAAGTCCAATACCACCTCTCTGACAACAGGACAGGAGAAGAGGTACTGTGGAGTGTTTATATACAGAATAATACAGATCCTGAGGATTACACCCAGTATACAGAACAGGAGAAGTGGTACTGTGCAGTGTATATATACAGAATAATACAGATACTGAGGATTACACCCAGTATACAGGACAGGAGAAGTGGTACTGTGCAGTGTATATATACAGAATAATACAGATACTGAGGGTTACACCCAGTATACAGGACAGGAGAAGTGGTACTGTGCAGTGTATATATATACAGAATAATACAGATACTGAGGATTACACCCAGTATACAGGACAGGAGAAGTGGTACTGTGCAGTGTATATATACAGAATAATACAGATACTGAGGGTTACACCCAGTATACAGGACAGGAGAAGTGGTACTGTGCAGTGTATATATATACAGAATAATACAGATACTGAGGATTACACCCAGTATACAGGACAGGAGGAGTGGTTCTGTGCAGTATATATATACAGAATAATACAGATACTGAGGATTACACCCAGTATACAGGACAGGAGAAGTGGTACTGTGCAGTGTATATATACAGAATAATACAGATACTGAGGATTACACCCAGTATACAGGACAGGAGAGGTGGTACTGTGCAGTGTATATACTGAGGATTACACCCAGTATACAGGACAGGAGAAATGGTACTGTGCAGTGTATATATACAGAATAATACAGATCCTGAGGATTACACCCAGTATACAGAACAGGAGAAGTGGTACTGTGCAGTGTATATATACAGAATAATACAGATACTGAGGATTACACCCAGTATACAGAACAGGAGAAGTGGTACTGTGCAGTGTATATATACAGAATAATACAGATACTGAGGATTACACCCAGTATACAGGACAGGAGAAGTGGTACTGTGCAGTGTATATATACAGAATAATACAGATACTGAGGGTTACACCCAGTATACAGGACAGGAGAAGTGGTACTGTGCAGTGTATATATATACAGAATAATACAGATACTGAGGATTACACCCAGTATACAGGACAGGAGAAGTGGTACTGTGCAGTGTATATATACAGAATAATACAGATACTGAGGGTTACACCCAGTATACAGGACAGGAGAAGTGGTACTGTGCAGTGTATATATATACAGAATAATACAGATACTGAGGATTACACCCAGTATACAGGACAGGAGGAGTGGTTCTGTGCAGTATATATATACAGAATAATACAGATACTGAGGATTACACCCAGTATACAGGACAGGAGAAGTGGTACTGTGCAGTGTATATATACAGAATAATACAGATACTGAGGATTACACCCAGTATACAGGACAGGAGAGGTGGTACTGTGCAGTGTATATACTGAGGATTACACCCAGTATACAGGACAGGAGAAATGGTACTGTGCAGTGTATATATACAGAATAATACAGATACTGAGGATTACACCCAGTATACAGGACAGGAGAAGTGGTACTGTGCAGTGTATATATACAGAATAATACAGATACTGAGGATTACACCCAGTATACAGGACAGGAGAAGTGGTGCTGTGCAGTGTATATAATACAGAATAATACAGATACTGAGGATTACACCCAGTATACAGGACAGGAGAAGTAGTACTGTGCAGTGTATATATACAGATTAATACAGATCCTGAGGATTACACCCAGTATACAGGACAGGAGAAATGGTACTATGCAGTGTATATATACAGAATAATACAGATACTGAGGATTACACCCAGTATACAGGACAGGAGAAGTAGTACTGTGCAGTGTATATATACAGATTAATACAGATCCTGAGGATTACACCCAGTATACAGGACAGGAGAAATGGTACTGTGCAGTGTATATATACAGAATAATACAGATACTGAGGATTACACCCAGTATACAGGACAGGAGAAGTGGTACTGTGCAGTGTATATATACAGAATAATACAGATACTGAGGATTACACCCAGTATACAGGACAGGAGAAGTGGTGCTGTGCAGTGTATATATACAGAATAATACAGATACTGAGGATTACACCCAGTATACAGGACAGGAGAAATGGTACTATGCAGTGTATATATACAGAATAATACAGATACTGAGGATTACACCCAGTATACAGGACAGGAGAAGTGGTACTGTGCAGTGTATATATACAGAATAATACAGATACTGAGGATTACACCCAGTATACAGGACAGGAGAAGTAGTACTGTGCAGTGTATATATACAGATACTGAGGATTACACCCAGTATACAGGACAGGAGAAGTGGTACTGCGCAGTGTATATATACAGATTAATACAGATCCTGAGGATTACACCCAGTATACAGGACAGGAGACGTGGTGCTGTGCAGTGTATATATACAGAATAATACAGATACTGAGGCTTACACCCAGTATACAGCACAGGAGAAGTGGTACTGTGCAGTGTATATATATAGAATAATACAGATACTGAGGATTACACCCAGTATACAGGACAGGAGAAGTGATACTGTGCAGTGTATATATACTGAATAATACAGATACTGAGGATTACACCCAGTATACAGGACAGGAGAAGTGGTACTGTGCAGTGTATATATACACAATAATACAGACACTGAGGATTACACCCAGTATACAGCACAGGAGAAGTGGTACTGTGCAGTGTATATATACAGAATAATACAGATACTGAGGATTACACCCAGTATACAGGACAGGAGACGTGGTGCTGTGCAGTGTATATATACAGAATAATACAGATACTGAGGATTACACCCAGTATACAGGACAGGAGAAGTGGTACTGTGCGGTGTATATATACAGAATAATACAGATACAGAGAATTACACCCAGTATACGGGACAGTAGAAGTGGTACTGTGCAATGTGTTGCATAGGAATCATTGAGGATTGCACATCCCTGCGGCTCTCCTGATCTGAGCATGACGGCCTCATGTACTTCTATGCAGCTGACATATTCAGGTCAGGAGAGCCACCAGCTGGTCCGGGTGGTGCGATTTGATCCTTGCAAGAGTCATACGCTCATGTGAGTTCAGCGTTATATTATATATATATATATATATATATATATATATAAATATACATACACACAAAATTAGAGCCGATACTGACAATTACAGGATAGAGATAATATACAGCATACACCGCTCCACAATATACTGTATGCTGCAGTCAATGATACACACAGCTCCACACTGTACACTGTGTTGAGGATTATAGAGTGGAGCTGCGTATATACTGTGTGTTGTCACCTTCCTAACAAGTCGCCTTTTGTTCTTTATATGTTTTTGAATGTGCCTAAAATACATTTCAAAACTGCACCTGTGACATTAAAGAAGATATCCGGGATTTATCTAAAAAATAAATTGTGTGTAAGCACGAGCAGGCATGAGGCTGACCCCGACCTGCCTGATGTGCTCGGCACCAGTCACCGCTGTCCTGAGCTGTCACTGGACGCTCCTGTCAGTGATTTTGCAGCTTCCACTGACGTCACGCTGATTGACAGTCAGTTCCCCCAGTCAGGTAGTAAGGATCCGGCTGTCCATCAGCAGGCTGTCCCGTCACTTCCACAGACCAGTGCTGTTGCTGGCAGGAGCGGGCTGTGGCGGGGCTCAACAGAGGTGAACGGTGTCAGGCACAGCAAGCGGATAAAATTCCCGTTTAACCCCTAATCCCGAATATCAGTGGTGACTAGTCATGGAAGATTTGTTACCCCGGACCTAGGCCATGTTCACACAGGGTGTGTTTCCTTTGGTTTTGGTGAATGTTTTGTTGTGTTTTTTACCTTGTTTTTTGCGCATATAAACTTGCATTTTTTCATTCCCAGCAAAGCCTGTGTGATTCCGGAGATGTTGAGCGCGCACATTGCTGCTGCACAGGGTTTTGCTGCATTTTTAAAAGAATTAGCGTCAATAGTCTGTGGTTTAGCTGCAGAAAAAAAATCAGCAAAAATGCCCAGTATGAATGACTCACCGTGGCCGGGACTCCGGTTTAGACAGGCGATGCTTCCTTCCTCCTTGTCACGGGTGGACCGCGCCTGCCGGTAGTGGGCCCGGTGTAGTGCGGATCAAAAGTGAAGACGTCTTGGTGGAACAGATTAAAGGGGTTTTAATTTATTCGTGACGCCACCTATGAGTAGTTCGGTAAGGACTACCGACGCTGCGGAGCCCCCGGGGGATGGATAGCAGCAAGATGTTACGCTCCCCACAGGCTGAGCGGTGATCCCCGGAGGCTGGAGCTGCTTAAGATGTTGTGCAGCAGCTGCGGTTACCTTTTAGTGCGGACGGACAGTTCATAAGGAAGCACGGACACAGAAAGTCTCTGCAACGGGTCTTTACTGTAACCAGCAGGCAGTACATGGCATACAGTGGTTGAGTAGTAGACCAGGTGGACTCAGCAGTGATGGTGTCCCTTAGAGATCCGCAGTGTTCCTCCTTTCTACCTATTTGGTTGCCAATGTCGCCCAGGAATACCAGGTCGGGTACGGGGAGGCTGCTTTAATGCCCTATCCATGATGTACGTTCTGGATGTTTTGGGGAGCCTTGGATCCCTCAGTGGGTACACCGCTGGTTAGACGACTGGAAGTTGGCTGGTGGTGGGGTGCTCCTGTGAAGCTGCTCCTCCACTCTTCTGGTTCGCGTGGCAGAGGTGAACTGCTGCCAGCTTCGGTACCAGTGAACCAGCTGTGAGTTGTGGGCACGGGAGTCTTTTGGGAACCCGTGTAGATAATGCCCAATCCCGGTGGTTAAGGCCTCAGGTGCTGACACCCGACCGGTGACGGCCCAGGGGCCCGCACGGGGTGCGGAGCCCCCGCTCCTCTCCAAGTTCTAGTCTTAGACCCTTCTTCTCAGAGTGCTAGACTATTCTCTTTCTGTCTAGATTATTGTGTGTTCTACTACACTACCCTAACACTCCACCCCCAGGACCTATGATTGGCTCTCTGTTCTAGGTGTTGCATGTAGGGTTGGATCTCTATGTTAACCGGATCATTGCTGAGTCAGAGAATATTGCGGCTGCATTTATGGCTGCAATACCCTCTTGTGACGCACTCATTGCGGGGCGCCACACTCCCCCTTGGTTGAATACGCTTGTCCCCAAGCGTCACACTACTCACATTACAGAGGTTTTTTTATGTTTTATAACAGGTAATACACTTTTATTAATGACAGGTCAGTGTATGCATAAAAGTGAGGTAAATAACAGGTTAACACATTGCGCGGACCCGGCGGGCGGTCGGCTGTCCTTAGAATAAAAGTTCAGGCTGTAGCCGCCAAGTCGCGGTGTTACGGTGCAAACAGGAAGAAGTCTCTTTTAGGAGCAGAGTTCAAACAACAACAGTCACTGATGGAGGGCAGTGTTCCGGACTCGTATAGCGAACCACCCGTCACAGCATACATGTCGCTCATAGGTTACTATGCCCCTCTATACAAGTCTCGGTTTGGATGACCTCGCGGTAGATGCGATTCCACATCACGACGCCCCACAAATACTTCAGTACTCACACCCTCCTCCCTTACGAATCCCCACCAGGTGGACAAGTTAAAGGTGCTTACCCGCCCGGTTTTACGGAATTGTTCAGGTAATGGAGATTGGCGGCGGGCCTCGGCGCGAGCCTGCATGTTGGCTTGCAGTCGAGTGTGCCACTCGTCTCTCCGGATACGACGTACCTCTTCGTCGGAGTGGTGCGGCGTGTGGATAAAGTCACTACGGCGTGCTGGTTGTTGAACGGCTCGAGCTTGGTGGGCAGTCTGGAGTGGAGCCCGGTTCAACGGAACCAGAGAAGATGCTGTTGCGGCGGCACCCGACCAGTGCACCCGAGCTGATCGCCCGGCAGAAGGGTTCCTGGTGTCTCCCCAGGCGAACCCGGTGTAGAGATCCTCAGCTGGACTGTAGGTCCTTGATGAATACAGGGCAAATGTCTGCACCCCGGCTTCACCAGCGCAGGGCGGGCGTCTGCACCCCGGCTTCACCAGCGCAGGGCGAGCGTCTGCACCCCGGCTTCACCAGCGCAGGGTGAGCGTCTGCACCCCGGCTTCACCAGCGCAGGGCGGGCGTCTGCACCCCGGCTTCACCAGCGCAGGGCGAGCATCTGCACCCCGGCTTCACCAGCCCAGCCCCAATAAGAGCAGAGGCCTATATAGTGCACATACACAGCCCAGCCCCCACAGGCCCATATAGTGCACATGCCCAGCCCCCACAGGCCCATATAGTGCACATACACAGCCCAGCCCCCACAGGCCCATATAGGACACATAATATACACAGCCCAGCCCCCACAGGCCCATATAGGACACATAATATACACAGCCCAGCCCCCACAGGCCCATATAGGACACATAATATACACAGCCCAGCCCCCACAGGCCCATATAGGACACATAATATACACAGCCCAGCCCCCACAGGCCCATATAGGACACATAATATACACAGCCCAGCCCCCACAGGCCCATATAGGACACATAATATACACAGCCCAGCCCCCACAGGCCCATATAGGACACATAATATACACAGCCCAGCCCCAGCCCATTCAGACTTACAGAGCAGATGAAAGTGAAAGTGCTTTTCCTGCTGTCTGTGTCCCGCACTGGTGGCAGCCCCGAGTCTGCAGCTGAGGTAGGAGGAGTGAGAGGAGAGAGAGAAGTTGCCGGCTGCTGAGCTGACTGCTGGATCCAGCTCCAGGGACTGCTGTTCCATTTCATGGGCTGGGTGGACGGGTGAGAGGAATCATCTGCTGTCTCCAGTAACTCCAGGAGCGGGTAAGAGCACATTTTGTGGGCTGGAGCAGAGTCTCTCTCAGTCTCCGCCCACAAGAACATGCTGACGTGACGTCGCACAGCACAGGCTGCACACTGCTCGCTACTCCAGATGAGCCGCGCCAAGTCAACGGTGTTGGTGAGTGATGATGATGAGTCATCATCACTCACTCTGATGATGTGTTGGCTGCCTGGCGCCGCTCCCCAGACCCCACAGTGTGTGCTAGAGTCGGCCACATTAAAGTCGGCCCTCGGCCGGAGACGGGCACAGGCCCCGCCCACTTAAGGTCACAGGCCCCGCCCACTCCACGACCAGCAGCCCAGCGGGAAAGTTCCCGGTAGTCCCGCCTATCAGTCCGGGCCTGAGGGTACCGTTACACGTCACGATGTCGCATGCAACATCGACCAAAAGTCACGTGGTGTGGCCAGTTGCAGTTGATATCGTTCGTGCATTGTGTCGTGTAACAGGGCGATGCGACTGCAATAAATCGCAGGGACGATATCACAATGGGATTGTGCAAGCTCTTTGCATATGCGATCAGGCAGGATCGTGCAGTGTGACGGCGCAACTACGAAGTTGAACGCAACTTCCCCTATTCACTACAATGTTAATGCTCGTTCCCTGGGTTGCTCATACCCAGCACACAAAAGTTGCGTACACCATCGTAGTTGCGTTGCCTGCCGATATCTCCCTGTGTGACATCTCCTATGCGATCTTGGACAAGTGCCGCAAGTGCAAAAACGTGCTCGCTCCCGTGAAGTGGCAGGCGATATCGGAACGATATTGCGACATGTAACAGAACCCTAAGGGTGAGTGCCATGATCAGGATTAGCAGCGTTTTGTGTCACGGGTGTTAGTAAAGGACAAGGGGATGGCAGGATGGCAGTGATGGGCAAAAGGCAATCAGGAGAACTAGTCTGACTCTTAGGTTGGAAACACACTGTCCAAGTGACATACGAGTTACTCGCACGAGTCTTGGGCTCTGGACAGGAGCAGTGGAGCTACACAGAAAAACATACCACTGACAGTTTCCTGTCCAAAGAGGCAGGGGTTGTGCTGGGTGAATGATCCGAGATGCGTGCGAGTAACTCGCATGTCACTTGGACAGTGTGTTTCCAGCCTTAGACAGGGATCTCTAGATGATCCTGTTTCCAGAAGTTCCTCTAAAGGTGAGGATGTCTGGGCTGCCACCCTTGACCTGCTCCTGACCAGACCTAAGCGATAACCCCCTCAACTCCACCAAGGGACAGGATAAGCACAGCAACTTCCAGAAAGATAGCAAACACCACGAAGCTACACAGCAAGAAAACTTCAGCAGAACAGCACTCTGCGTCAACAAAGCTCATGGTCTATGCAAAGAAGGAAATCTATCAGCGACACCAGCTGATGGGTAATGGGACTACTTAAAGGCTGGGGGAGTGTACAACCACATCACTTGATACACTCAGCAACTACAATTAGTCCTGCAGAGCCACAGAAGTTAACCATAAATAGACTAAAGACTAAATTAATTAATAGACTAAATTAACTCTATTTATCTAGTGTAGAGCAATATAGAGATACTGCAGAGCAGTCTACACGGGACATTTTGGATGCAGCTTGTTTTTGCTTCGTTGTACAGTACCAGCGCAGTGGATGACATGCGGCACATCTTCCCGACCTGCAGCATGGTAATTTATTTTTGTGGGGACGCAGTTGTTCTAAGAGGGGAGAACACATCGAAATTACAGTGCACCCAGAATCCTGATCATGGTACGAACAGCGGGTTCTTCTGCTGAGAATACTCGTGTCTATGCAAGAGGAATGCCACAGCGTTTGGAACGTAGCCTGTCCTGATTGTGGACACCTTCACAGAGTTTACCTTTAGAGAGTTTAAATACTGCAGTAATGATTTTAAGGTCTGGCATTGCGTAACATTGTGTCTTACAATCAAATTCACTTGCATTCAGAATTATTGGCCAAGGATCCATCAGCAATGCAGTGACGGACACATCGACCACACGTGACATCACCCGTAAGGGTACCGTCACACGCGGCAATATTGCTAGGCAATTTCACAGGCAATTTGCTGGTTGCAGTGAAATCATGGACACATTGTTCTATTTTGTTGCTGTGTACAAATGTAACAATGTGTCCATGATTTCACTGCAACCAGCAAATTGCAAGTGAAATTGCCTAGCAATATTGCCGCGTGTGAAGGTACCCTAAGACCACGTTCACATGGTCAATTTTTCACATCAGTATTTGTACCCAGGAGTGGGTGAAAAATACAGAAGTGGTGATGTGTTTCTATTATACTTTTCCTCTGATTCTTCCACTCATGGATTTGACTTGTAAATGCTGATTGTCATGATCTTCTAGACACACTATCTTTATCTGTTACTAGGTTGTTGTGGGGATTGTCAGTCTGGGCTAGCTCTGTGCTGCAGATCACCTGCATTTTAGCTCACTTGATTAGGGCTCTATTTAAAGGGAACCTGTCACCCAAAATCACCCTTGTTAGCTGTAAATACATGTCCCTGAAGCATAACACCACAGTCCTACACATCCCTTTGTGGTGTTTTAGTTCAATATGAAAGTGCACTTTAGTCGTTTCAAAACTTACAAAATCCGTGGCAGTGGGGCGTTCCCAAGCCTTCTTGTCTATGAGGCGGTTCCCCTGTGCCGCTGTATTACGCCCTAATGGGCGTTGTTTCAAACTTTGTAGCGCGGGCACGATTCATAATATCGCGGCCGCGACGTCACGGTCATGTGATGCCGTGACGCGTCATTTCCGGGCGGACGGCGCGCTGTTGTCTGACGCGCACCGGCCGACTTCATAAAGCGATCTGCGCATGCGCTGAAGTTGGCCAGTGCGCGTTCACAGACAGAGGCAGGTGGGCAGGCTACGGTGAATCCCCCTCCCTCCCCTGTGTCACCCTCCTTCCCTGTCTCTCGCTCTCTGTCTGTGACCCCCTCCATAACTGTGCCCCCACTGCTTCACTCCAAGTAATAAAAAAAACAAAAAAAAAATGTCAATATACACTATATATATATAGATGTGGATATAATATATATATATATATATATATATATAAAATATATATACACACATATATATGCATGCACACACATATAATACTGTAACACATATATGTGTGTGTGTAATTTTTTTTTTTTTTCACAAACATATACATTATTATATATATATATATAATGTATATGTGTGTGATCAGAATGACATATTTACACACACACATATATAGATCGATTATATTAGTATATATGTATATTTATATATATATATAAATATACATATATATGTAAGTTGTACATTTTTGTGTATGTGTATTAAATATATATATATATATATATATATATATATATATATTATATTTATATATACATATATATGCATGCACACACATATACTACTGTAATACATATATGTGTGTGTGTGTAAATATGTATTTTTGTTCACACACATATACATTATATATACTAGAAAAAAGTACTCTGCAGCACACAGCTACTCCCAATGATGTACATGTGCTAACAAGCTATATATATTTGAGGAAAAAGTTTAAAAACTTACGTTTTTTTCAAAAAACTCAAAAATCATATCTTTTTATTTCTGAAGTTC
Organism: Allobates femoralis; assembly: GCA_033576535.1. Taxonomy (NCBI): domain Eukaryota; kingdom Metazoa; phylum Chordata; class Amphibia; order Anura; family Aromobatidae; genus Allobates; species Allobates femoralis. The sequence goes on from JARQOC010000010.1 coordinate 127,504,607, forward strand.
TTGGTACACACATTGGCCAATGTCTGTTTGCTCACCGACTGCGACAAAGTGACTTCAGGTCCGATGAGTCCTACGCTGATATCCCTATCCTCCTTGTCCGGTCCCCCACTTTTTCAGTGGGCAGACACCACCTCGACCCTAGATCACCTGTGGTCAATGAGGGTGCAGATTGCAGTAAGGAGCCAGCAACTCCATAAATTACAAAAGAGAAAAAAAACTGCACAGCACACTCAGACAATGTGAACTGGTGCCAGCAGTGACGCTGGATATAAACTAGAAAAAAGTACTCTGCAGCACACAGCTACTCCCAATGATGTACATGTGCTAACAAGCTATATATATTTGAGGAAAAAGTTTAAAAACTTACGTTTTTTCAAAAAACTCAAAGATCTTATCTTTTTATTTCTGAAGTTCTTGGTACACACATTGGCAAATGTCTGTTTGCTCACCGACTGCGACAAAGTGACTTCAGGTCCGATGAGTCCTACGCTGATATCCCTATCCTCCTTGTCCGGTCCCCCACTTTTTCAGTGGGCAGACACCACCTCGACCCTAGATCACCTGTGGTCAATGAGGGTGCAGATTGCAGTAAGGAGCCAGCAACTCCATAAATTACAAAAGAGAAGTCACTTTGTCGCAGTCGGTGAGCAAACAGACATTGGCCAATGTGTGTACCAAGAACTTCAGAAATAAAAAGATAAGATTTTTGAGTTTTTTGAAAAAAACGTAAGTTTTTAAACTTTTTCCTCAAATATATATAGCTTGTTAGCACATGTACATCATTGGGAGTAGCTGTGTGCTGCAGAGTACTTTTTTCTAGTTTATATCCAGCGTCACTGCTGGCACCAGTTCACATTGTCTGAGTGTGCTGTGCAGTTTTTTTTCTCTTTTGTAATTTATGGAGTTGCTGGCTCCTTACTGCAATCTGCACCCTCATTGACCACAGGTGATCTAGGGTCGAGGTGGTGTCTGCCCACTGAAAAAGTGGGGGACCGGACAAGGAGGATAGGGATATCAGCGTAGGACTCATCGGACCTGAAGTCACTTTGTCGCAGTCGGTGAGCAAACAGACATTGGCCAATGTGTGTACCAAGAACTTCAGAAATAAAAAGATAAGATTTTTGAGTTTTTTGAAAAAACGTAAGTTTTTAAACTTTTTCCTCAAATATATATAGCTTGTTAGCACATGTACATCATTGGGAGTAGCTGTGTGCTGCAGAGTACTTTTTTCTAGTTTATATCCAGCGTCACTGCTGGCACCAGTTCACATTATATATATATATATATAATGTATATGTTTGTGAAAAAAAAAAAAAATTACACACACACATATATGTGTTACAGTATTATATGTGTGTGCATGCATATATATGTGTGTATATATATTTATATATATATATATATATATATATATATATATATATATATATATATATTATATCCACATCTATATATATATAGTGTATATTGACATTTTTTTTTTTGTTTTTTTTTATTACTTGGAGTGAAGCAGTGGGGGCACAGTTATGGAGGGGGTCACAGACAGAGAGCGAGAGACAGTGAAGGAGGGTGACACAGGGGAGGGAGGGGGATTCACCGTAGCCTGCCCACCTGCCTCTGTCTGTGAACGCGCACTGGCCAACTTCAGCGCATTCGCAGATCGCTTTATGAAGTCGGCCGGTGCGCGTCAGACAACAGCGCCCCGTCCGTCCGGAAATGACGCGTCACGGCATCACATGACCGTGACGTCGCGGCCGCGATATTATGAATCGTGCCCGCGCTACAAAGTTTGAAACAACGCCCATTAGGGCGTAATACAGCGGCACAGGGGAACCGCCTCATAGACAAGAAGGCTTGGGAACGCCCCACTGCCACGGATTTTGTAAGTTTTGAAACGACTAAAGTGCACTTTCATATTGAACTAAAACACCACAAAGGGATGTGTAGGACTGTGGTGTTATGCTTCAGGGACATGTATTTACAGCTAACAAGGGTGATTTTGGGTGACAGGTTCCCTTTAAGCAAGCTTGCTGCCCTATTCAGTGTCAATTGTACACTTGCCTTTGGGTGTGTAGGACTGATCTCTTTGTGCTCTGAGCCAGACCCTGCCTGGTTAGTTCCCTTACTTAGACTTGACTCTCTGCTTGTGACCTAATTCCTCTTTCTGCCTGCTCCTCTGTATTCTGTTTTGTCCCTCTGGTTTCCTGACTTTGGCTTGAATTGGACTTCGCTTCTGAATATTCCTAGCTGTTACTGTGCCATTTTTTGGACCTGACCCCAGATTGTTTTGACCTCTCTTTACTACCAGTAAGTAGTAATATATTTATATTTACTTTCCGTTATTACAGTCTGTTTTATTAGTTATTACTGTAGTGACTCGTGTCACACTGATGTAAAATACCGGTACTGAACAAAAACTCAATGGGTGAATGTGGTCTAAGAGACGTCACCACTGTCGTTTTCATCCACTCCTGGCTTGGGCTTACAAAAATGGACCAAAAACTAACCATGTGAACGTGACCTTACAGCACTTTCTGCTTCATGCACATCGGGTCGGTATAAGGTGCTGGGTATAGATCTTGTGTAGATGATGTGCCACAGTAAAGCAGAGATGGAAGCATTCTGTACCAAGCGTTATGTTTCCATATGACCCGGCTGCTATAGGAACTTCATATTAAATTTACGTCTGTTTAGACGTAGAAGCAACAACACGTCACGTGTAACCAGTCTGGCAGCTCCCCTTGTATGTCGTTGTTAATGTAGATATTATGTTGTCATGCACTCCATAAATTCAGCAGGGGATAGAGGCGTCCGCCCCGAGCGGTGACTGATGGCTAATTATTACCCTCTTCATGGATCCTGGGGAAATACAGCATCCAGATTCTGGGCGTCTCAGGGCTTACAACACCGCATCTCGTGACATCGGAGGTGAACTCACCCTGAGGTGTCCATAAAACCACACCTGAGGATGGGCATGGCCTTATTAAGGCAGATGAGGGAGAGGGGATTTACGGTAATTATTAATTTTTTTTACCTGTGAAATATATTAGTTTCGCCTGTAAAAAACACAATAACATTGAAAATCGAGAAAAATCACATCAATACCCTTTCAACTACACTGTCTGGATGCATATTAAAGATTACTGTCCAGCACTAAGGGCTGGGGTACCCAGCAGCTGGGCCAGTGGTTGGGTTCACGATGGCTGCGCCAAATGGAAAAGGGGAAACAAAAATGTAAGCGAAAAAGTGTTTGTGACGCCAGTTGAAGCCTCCATCCAATAGGTGGCTGGTACTGCAGGTTATATCCTCAGGAGATAGATGTTGATGCAGTGAGATGGCTAACCCCCTTCAACTAGGGCTGGCTCCTGAGGAGTGAGGACACTCCACATCAATGCATGGTTGAGTCTAGGTATGTCTGTATGGGACTATCTGGAGAATATTTGCAATAATCTGATGTGTATGGCCAGCTAAAGATACTACTACCGGTGTCACAAAATCTCTAGTCATAGGGGCTCCGATTCATTAGGACAAGTGTTTTGTTCCCTGGTCTTCATTTGACGCCTCTGTTGGCTGCACCACTGGCAGAAATGTACACCAGCCAGGAGCCAGAGACCAATATACCATATTTTTCACTTTATAAGACGCACCGTATTATAAGATGCACCCCCAAATTTAGAGGGAGAAATTAGGGAAAAAATGTATTTAAAACAGGGGGTCTATCCTATAATCTGGAGCATCCTCATGTGCAGTGTAGCTTACCGGGAGGCCACGAGGGTGGTGGAGTGACGGGGTCACAGCAGCCAGTGTTGGGGGGGTCATCGGTGGTGGCAATGTTGTTAGAAGTGGGACAATTGTGGTGCCCCTGCGGTAAGGCTACCACTAGTGTTATTGCATGCATTTTAAATGTATGGTGTCATGCCCAAGGGTAAGAGGGGAAACCTCTGCCAAGATTACCCAACACAACCTAAACAGTTCATGGAGATGCTGGGCGGAAGAGACTCACATTTAGAGCAGTCCCCATCTACTGGCCGGAGGGAGGGGTTAGGTGAGGGGTGGGAGGCAAGTAGGACAGAGTTCTAGAGAATACGGGAGCTAGTGAGGAAGCTGGAATGGACACGTGGAGTGTGTAGTGCTGGTACTAGGCCTGAGGACCCAAATCTGCTGCCGGCCATCCAGGCTGGGCAGAGGAACTAGCTGCAGCATGGGTACCAGCCCGAATTCAGTCTGTGCTGCTGCATGTACAGTAACTACCAAGGTGAACCCTCCCAAACTAGATAGGGCCAAGAGGACTTGCAAGGCAGTTGCTCAGAGAACCTGCAGTCACCTGCCTACTGGGACTGGCAACCACAGGACACTAGGAGAGCAAGGAGTAGCAGTGTCAGGAAGAGGAAAAGGGGAGTAAGAAGGCCAATAAACCCTGTGTTTTGACAGAACTGACCCTGAATGCCTTTTGGGCCGGGCCGGCTATAATCTTGATGGACTATGTACCCTGGCTGGGTTGTAATCTGCTCCAACATCAAGTAAATGGTAAGAACCACAAGAACTCTGTGTGTCATCTGATCTTTCCTGCACCTCTCTGCTCCAAGTATTACAATCATCATCACTTTACCACAACCACACCCCAGGGGTCCACTCCATCTGAGGGTAGCATTCCATCTAGCTGCCTCACCATCTATCCCCTGGGGATCACCATATGCAGCGGTAATCATCCCTGACCAGAAACCTCAGATGGTGACACAATAAACATTTCTCCATTAAAATCCCTTTCACTTGTCCGGTATGGGCCATGACCTCTAGGACTGCCACCGTGATTACTGAATTGTCTGACCCCGGAGAGTCGAGTACCCCGACCCGGTGACCGCGAAACAATACTTGCGGGCCTGGAGCTTGGGTGTATGGAGGACATTGATACTTCCAGATACTGGCAAATAGCTGTGGAGGCAGCGCAGGCACAGATGAAGATCTCGGACAGCCAAAATCTACATCAGCGCGTGCACTGCCTATGCAGCCATTTTCTTGAAGTCCATCCTGTAGAGGCAGTGCAGGCGCAGAATGAGCTCTCGGCTCTCTACTATCTTTAGCTGTACCCTCTCTGCTTCCACAGCCATTTCCCAGTACCTAAAAGTATCAATGCCCTCCGAACACCGTGACACCCCTCCAGCTCCAGGCCCGCAAGTATTGCCCCAAAACCAACATCTTCCTCTACCTCTGCTGAACCACCGCAACCCTCGGGTAAGTAAGGTTCAGATTATAGAACGCACCCCCATTTCCCCACAATTTTGGAGGGGGAAGAAGTGCGTCCTATAATCTGAAAAATACAGTCCATTTGTCATAATTATTACCACAAAAGTGTTACTATTAATTGTCGGCAAACAAAACCGTGGTTCCGAAATCGTGAATCCATTCTCTACATGAGATTTAGATTTCCTACTCACGCCCCCTCTCTAATTCACTTCTGATACCCTAATTACCCACAAATCTAGAGTTTTCCTATAGAGCCCAATGATATTAAAACTTGTCCACTCAATGTTAGTTTATGGAAAACATACATTTATATTTATAATTTAGATTATTTTCCTGATAATATGTTCAATTGTCGGAATTTCTACCAGTTTCCACTTTTGGGTAATTGTCTGAATAGTAGTCAGCCCCGATTCTATCACAGAACTGTGCGATTATATACGTATTAGTCCAACTACTCCCCTTACTTATCGCAGCCCCACTGCTGCTCACCATCCCCCTGTGCTCTCTTTACCCTTGTATTGTCTCTTCCTCCTGTGTTCTCTTTACCCTTGTATTGTCTCTTCCCCCTGTGCTCTCTTTACCCTTGTATTGTCTCTTCCCCCTGTGCTCTCTCTTTAGCCTTTTATTGTCTCTTCCTCCTGTGCTGTCTCTCTTCCCTGAGGGCTTTCTCTCCCCTTTATGCTGTCTCTCTCTCACCTGTGCAATCTTTCTACCCCTTTGCACTTTCTCCCCTTTTGTTCTGTCTCTCCCCCCTGTGTGCTCTCTCTCCCCTTGTGCTGTCTATCCCTGAATGCTCTCTCTTTCCCTTGTGCACTCTCTCCCCCTTTGTGCTGCCTCTGCCCTCTATGCCCTCTCTCCCCGTGTACTCTCTCTTGTCCCTATGTGCTCTCTCTTTCCCCTGTGCACGTTCTCTCCCCCTTGTGTGCTCTCTTCCCCCTTTGCGCTCTGTCTTTCCCTTGTGCTCTCTCTTCCCCCTGTGCATTCTCTATTCCCCCTGTGCACTCTTTCCCCCTTATGCTCTCTCTTCCCACTGAGCACTCTCTCTCCTCCTGTGCGCTCTCCCTTCCTCTGCATGCTTTCTTCCCCGTGCTCTCTCCTCTTCTGCTCCCTCTCACCCGTGCACTATATCTCCTTGTGCACACTGTCATCCCCCTAAGCGCTCTCTCCTATGTGCTGTTTCTCCCCTTGTGCTGTCTCGCCCACTGTGCATGCTCTTTCCCCTTGAGCTGTCTCTCCCCCATGCGCTTTCTCCCACCCTATGCTGTCTCTCTCCCCTTGTGCTCTTTCTTCCCTCTGTGCGCACTCTCCCATCTTGTGCTCTGTCTCTTTTTGCCATCTCTCTCCCCTTGTGCTGCCTCTCCCCCTGTGCGCTCTCTGTTCCCCCGTTGTGTGCTGTCTCACTCACCCCAGTGTGGCGTCTTCTTCTCCTGTACACTGAGGAGCCACGGCTCCAGCCTGTGCTCTAGAGTGGAACATAAATGGGAGGAGGTGCAGCAGCAGGATGGGTCCATCCCAAGAGTATGATGGAGCGGATCCAGACACAGGCAACAATAAATGCCTGCACTATGAACAGTGTCCTGGATGGCATGTGAGCCCCGTCACAAATGTCCTTTAGGTAGGGCTATTTTCTTTGACTGATCAGCCAAACTTCTGGGCTTCCTCACATTCCAATTTAACTGTAATTTTCCAGTTTAACTGTAATTAACACAATGTCCTATAGGTGGCGCTTTTATACAGGAGAAACGAACAGACAAACTAAGGCTTTTATATAGTAGACTAGCTGGGTGCCCGATGCACATGCATCGGGATTCTAGAAGAACGAGTCTCTGACTCGCAATGGCCGCTTCGCGGCCAATGCTTCGTGCTGCTAAGGCGACTCGCCATGCCCGCTGCGCGGGCATAGCGAGTCGCCTTAGAACTGCTCGCAATGGCCGCTGCGCGGCCAATGCTTCGGGCGTATCCACATGACGACACTGACTCGCAGTGCGAGTGGACTCAGAAGGGGCAAAAAACCCATTCGCAATTATATAATAGATGTATTCAGATAACTAATATCAGGTACTAAAACTCCAGGAAAACTGGCGTCCAGCTCCGCTATCGGCCATTAATAATGATGGTGATGTGCAGCTTTCACACAACCATTAATTAAGACCTGCAGAAGCCTCTTATGATCATTGAGGAGGATTTAGTGACGTACGTGTGTGTACAGTGCAAAAGAAAAAACACAGCGCTGCGTCTGCCGAAGCCTCGATATATTTACATATAACAAGTATCTGGATCACAATTACACATTGTTCTTTAAAAACATTCTTAAAAACAAACAGAGGTTTTCCAGGATGTGACCGTGATAATCCATTATTATAATAGACCCATCAATATGTGATCTGATAATCAGCAAAACCAAGGGCATTCAGCCCTACAGCGCCACCCCTGTCTGAGCTGCTGTATATGGTACTGCAGTTCAGCCCCTTTGACTTGCTTCGGGCTAAACTACACCGCCATATAAATGAGTAGCGCTGTGTCTGCTATCTCAGTCAATGAAGGGTCCAGGGATCGGGCTGATGACTGAGTGTGTCTTTCCCAGAAAATTCTCTTAAAGGGTTTGTGCCGTGAACAATCTGACATTTTAATTAATAGAATAAAAATAAGTTACACAATTGGATGTTAAAAAAATATTCCTGTACAGACATATTCTTATAAATGTGCCCTGTGTAATGTATGTGTCCAACCATTAAGGAACAAGTGGGATATACCACAGCTCCTGGGCAAAGGGGGAAGTAAGAGAGTATACAGACATTACAGCCGGGGATCACAGGGAAGTAACAGAGTATACAGACATTACAGCTGGGGATCATAGAATATAAGAGTATACAGACATTACAGCCGGGGATCACAGAATATAAGAGTATACAGACATTACAGCCGAAGATCACAGTTGATTCTTTCTGTGATGTAAAACCTTTCATTGTCTATTTAAAAACATGTTTTACCTTATTGAAAGAATCAGCTGTGATCCTCGGCTGTAATGTCTGTATGTAGCACCTACTGTGGAAGCTATGAATAGAGTGCCTTGAAACTACATTTCCCAAGAGGCTTAGCTTCTCACAAAAGCCAGGGAGAGGAGGAGCAACAGAGGATAGAATTTATTGGCTGAACAATCTGAAGGGGAAGGGATGAGGTGTGTGATCAGCCATCATTGCAGTGTGAAGTCATAATTCAGGATTGAAGTGTGCTGAGACCTCTGCAGCTTTGTGTGACAAGACTGTGAGCCCTGGAGCTGCCCCACAACCACAGAGCAGCCAGGTTACCAGGAGCTGCGTACCACCATCTGGCTTCCCACCTAGAAAAAGGATTCTGTCTGCAATTCTCAGTGTTTCCACACACCTGGATCCTGAGGTTCCCACTTGGAACACTGGATGAATACAGATCTGCAGCAAAAGCAGTGAGACGTTTCTGCTGGGACGTGTAGTTCTACTGTTTGGAAAGCATACTGAAACTATACAGATTTGCTGCAAAAATGCTGAGTAGTTACTGCTGGGACTTGTAGTTCTACTGTTTGGAAAGCATACTGAAACTATACAGATTTGCTGCAAAAATGCTGAGTAGTTACTGCTGGGACTTGTAGTTCTACTGTTTGGAAAGCATACTGAAACTATACAGATTTGCTGCAAAAATGCTGAGTAGTTACTGCTGGGACTTGTAGTTCAGTCCCAACATTCATGGGCGGACACATCCATTACACAGGGGCACATTTATAAGAATATCTTGGAACAGGAACATTTTTTTAAACACATCCAATTGGGGAACTTATTTTTATTCTAAGATCTAATAATTGAAATGTCCAATTCTTCGTGGCACAGCCCCTTTAATTTTAGTTAAAAATATATAATCACATATCAACATTGTAAAAATGTGGCCTTTTCCCATATTATTCCCTTTGTTCCTCCCTGTAATGAGCTTCGATAGCATTTGTGTTAAATAAAACCACAGTCACAGTGATGTCGTCTCTGTACATCCGCGACAAGTCGTCCGGCAAACTCAACATGGCGGCCAGTTTCTCCTGCTCGATTTCACCCTCCTGGTTGCCGCCTATGGCATGCCGGATCAGGTGCGTGGCAATGTTCTGATCCTGTAGACTAAACCTTCGCGTTCGCCTCTTTAGAAGCAAATTGTGCATGTATCCGAGACTCCGCTTCTCTACGGAGACCAGTGGTTCCTGCAGTTGGGTCTCGGAGAGGTGTTCTGCCACCAGCTTCACCACCTCCTGGTTCTCCAACATGTCCCATAGTCCATCGGAGGCCATGACCAAGAACTTGTCCTGAGGGCGCAACTTATGGTAGGTGATCTCTGGCTTCGCGGTGAGGTATGGCGGGGTGTGATAGTTGGCGGGATAATACTGATAGATATTCAGAGGTTCTATGTTACAAGCGTTCCTCAGAACACTTTGCTGAAGCTCCTCGCTCCATTTAAAGCGGACATCGCCAAAAGCCCGTAGGGGCATCAAGATACCGAGAAGTCTCTGGTCAGTCACTACAGTTTGCTCCTCAGAGGCTGGGTGCTCCGATTGTATTCTCTGCACCTCAGATATATTAAAAGCATTGTGGTCGGCTGTAAGCGGCAGCGCTGACCAGGAGCCATTTGTATCCTGAACACCCAAGACGGCCCGGCAGTCTCCAGTATTGGCCACGTGCAGGTTCACCCCATCTACGTGTGACACACAGGCCGTCGCCCCAGAAAATGCAATTTGTAGCGTGAGGTTCCTGACCATCTCGTTCTCCGACGGCACTTGAGCTTCCAACGAGATATCATTGTCCAGTCTCTGGAAGGCGTAGGACATGGCGTCAGCCAGACTCATTCCAGATTCATTGTCCAGGTCAATCAGCTCCTGCCAATAAACCCGCATGTGGTCCACGTAGAGCGACGCGATCTCGCGATACATGTAGTCATTCTTGTGTTTGTGCCATTGGAGGATAGGCTGCACCGGTTTCATCCGTTCGGTGGCAGACTCGATCTCCAGTAGAGTGTCCTGAGACATGAGGGAGACCGCAATGTAATAAAAGAGGCGCTCACTGACCGAATGGGCACAGGCGGAGCCGGCATGGCCATCGAAAATGCCAAACATGTGGCCTTTGGACTGTAGGCAGGTGGCCGCACTCCGGCGGTCTTCACAAGGTGTGTTAGAAGCTAGTATGTTGCTTTCGAACTTGAGGACCGTGTTTGGGGTTTTGCCATCGTGGTCTGGTAACTTGTAGGACTGCTCATTGGCTCGGAGGATATAGTTGATCTGCTCTGGAAGCAGCTGGAAGTTGACGTCCTCCGCCATGTGTCGGTAGGACCTGTCCCGGGTGACGTTGGCTTGGTGCACTGGGTAGCACAGACATATCGGTGTGACTGTCTTACCCGAGCAAGCACTCCTCCATCTCATGAGGCTCCTCCGGTTCAGACATTGTGAATAATGACGTCTCCCACATTTCACCAGGACAGCGCTTTGTTTAACACTGCTCAGGATCCATCCAGAGAAGGGTCTGGACATTATAAGTCGGCTCCAGATGATGGCGATTCGTGTTCTCTTCTAGATCCCGACAATCTAAGAAAAAAACAAAGAAATAAGTCATTAAAGTGAAAAAAACAAAAACCCAATACTGCACTGGTTTTAATGATGGGTCACATAGCAGCTAAGATAATGCTTTTTTGTGCCATATAATTTATTTTCTCACATTTTTATGTGCTCTTTTAAAAACTTAATTTTATGGTTGTGTGGGCATGACCAGCAGCTGATAGGGAGCAGTGTGATGTGATAGCAGAGAAGGGGTTAACAGAGATCGTGACTGAGCTATGTGGAGCCAGATAACAGATCAGAAGCTTGTGCCAAGGAAAGAGGAGTTTGCACTGATTCTGACACCCTGACGTTGCTTAGCAACTGTGCTGTAGGCTCTGGTAATCTAATACATTGTTTCCTCACCAGCTGCAGTCAGCAGTGTACACCACGCCCCTTTACCTTATATGGTTACATGACCGTATTCAGTGTGAAGACGGATCTGACTGATAATGAACATATTTCTGCCTCACACACAGTCTAGTGGGGACACCTTGTGGCAGGTTTATGAATGGTTTTCAACCAGAATTTTCTAATGAAGTATATTAGAAAGTTTATTAAAATCACTTGCTCTACATTATTATTAAATATCAATTTAAACAGTGGTTATGCTTTAACCATCCCGATGCATCTAAACCTAAGGGTGGATTAGATACACCAGAAGTGTGGGCAGCATCACTCATGAAAGGCATAGATGCAGAAAGTATCATACCTAACAGGGGCGTAACTACAATAGGTGCAGGGGTTGCGATCGCACGCGGGCCCTGCAGCCTAATGGGGCCCCAAACGTCCCTTTGGCTATGGAAAAAGATTAATACTACTAAAGATTTGCAATAATTGGGGGCCCCGTTGGAGCTTTCGCATCGGGGCCCCGAGGCCTGAAGTTACGCCACTGCTAACAGGAGTAGTTCCACTAACTGTAGACACTCATGATAACAATAGCTACAGCAACTCAGCAGCGTCCTCAGGATAGCAGATTAGATACTTTGACTTAGCAGACAATATGGTGCAAGATAAGATTAGATACTGCAATTCAGCAGAGAAAATCATACATGGTAGATGAGATACAGCTGCTTAGTGTACAGTATCGCATAATTTAAGCATAGATACAGCTGCTTAGCAGACAGTATCACACAGGTTAGGATTAGATACAGTACAGCAGTTTGGCAGACAGTATTGCACAGGATAGGATTAGATACACAGCTCAGCAGACCATATCACGCAGGGTATGATTATCTGCAGCATTTTAGTAGACAGTGTCACAGAGGTTAGATTAGATGCAGCTGCTCAGTGGATAGTATCACACAGGACAGAATTAGATGCACAATCAAAGGCGTAACTACAATAGTTGCAGGAGCTGCAATCGCACCCGGACCCTGGAGCCTAGGGGGCCCCCAAAGTCCCTTTGGGCTACAGAACAGGACTAATGCTATTAAAGATATGCAATAATAGGGGGCCCCTTGGAGCTTTTGTTTTGGGGCCCATGAGCTTCATGTTACCCCACTCTGCACAATATAGACCTGAGAGAAGAATACTCTATTGCTGGTAACCTGCACGTCGTGTTCTCTAAGTACAGAGACGCCTTGTGCTGACGGAGATATTCCTGCTGCGTCCCCTCAACTATCCGCACATTACTGGCAGTCACAGGAGGCCGAACCTGGAGAAGGACGCAGATCGCACAAAGGGGCGGCTGTGTAACGCTGCACGAACAGGATCACTCAATGCTCTGGTGTTTTCTTGATTTAGCCCACTTTTCCCCTTCCCCGCTGTGCTCAGCCTCAGCAATTTATGGGACTCGACTGATCGACTTTTTCGTCTCTTTGTAAATTTCTGCTAAATCCATGAACCCAATTTGTCACACTGGACTAAGGGGGTGTCCGGCTATCGTGTGTGACTGTGGTGCACGGACCAACGGCGTCCGGAGCTCTATACAAAACAACAGATAGGGAGACTCTGGGGTGGTCAAATACAGCAGAGAGCCCTGCTCATAGGGAATGGGGAAGAGGAGACCTCCTGCCCTCACCTGCGACTGTGTCCTGATCTCCCTAACATCCCCATAGGGGTTCTTTCACCCTGTCACAGAGCAGGATACCTAGTCCCTCGCTGGCCCTGATGTAAACCTTCAATAGAGAAATGGCCGGTGGGAGCACTAGTCCCAACCACTGCAATAATAACAACAAGAGGGAAGAATAGACAAGGGAACAATAAATAATTTCACGCCTGCTGCCACTCTCCTAGGCAGCAGACGGCTTGGCAGTAGTCAGCTCTCCAGAGAAGCACCTTCACCTCAGGTAGCCAGGCCAGGAATGAAAATCAATTACCAGCAAATGATGCTTTGAACCATGTGACCATATAAAGGGGATGGGAGTGATCACAGAGACTAACATTAACTCCTCAACTGCCAAAGGAAAGAAACATGTTTAATATGAAGTCTCAATACAGGAATGAGACACAAGTCCCAAACCTATAAGTCTCCAAACTAAGAGCGACCATCGTGACACAACTTCAGCAGGACACGTTGGTGCCACAATAATAACTTAAATTGCATTAAAATCAAAAGCATAAGCTGATTCCACATCGGAAACTTCAGAAAGGAGGAACGGTGTCCCGTGGGTGTACGGTGTATTTGTATATTGCACAATGGATGTAGGAAATGCCCCGCTATGCACACGTCTGTGTCAGGACATTGTTCTTGTAGGATTGTGCACAACACGTGACATCTGTGGAAAATTTCTGCACACAGCGGACAGACAGGAGGAATGTGTGCGGTGAGCGGGTTCACCCTCCGCCCCTGGCTGATTATATACTGTATACACTCAGCTCCATGTAACCAATCTTATCAGCAACGCAATAAAGAGGAGCAGAGACCCAACAAGCTCCGGACTGGAGGAACTTTCCATCCGGATCATCAATATGACACAAGGTCCATTCAGCTCCAAAGGCAAAAGCTTACATTGTGCTGAATGTGACTGCAGATATATGATCATCAGACAATACTGGATTAGAGGGGCAACAACATGGATTGATCTCAGTGGGGGGAGCAAAATAATCATTTTGTTGTTGTGACACCTTTTATTGGCTATTAGCCATTTGGGGTCACCTAATGCACGTTTGTCCCCTTCTTAATGGACTTCCAATGCACCTGCCCGATCACCGATCTGTTCATTCTCTATGGGACAGTCCGATAACCGAGCACGACAGGTCTCCATCATAGCTGTATACAGATCCCAACTAGTGATGAGCGGGCACTGCCATGCATGGGAGCTCGGTACACGACTTGTGTAGAGTGTAATGGAAATCAATGGGGAACTGGAGCATTATCCAGAAAACCGCTTCCCATTGACTTCCATTATACCCGTCCAATCGTCTGACTGCTCAACGGTATGAGTACCGAGCACCCGAGCATGGTAGTGCCCGCTCATCACTAAGCCGAGCCCCTCCAGCAGTGGCGTATCTTGAAGATCATAAGCCACAAAGCAAAAGCTCCAACGGGGCCCCCAATTATTGCAAATCTTTAATAGTCTTTTTCTAAGTGGCAGACTTTTGGGGCCCCCTAGGCTCCAGGGTCCTGGTGTAATTTCAACCCCTGCACCTGATGTAGTTACATCCCTGCCCTCCATACTCTTCATACACTGGCATCATGGCTGAGCAGGCATGAAAAGGGGAAATCGATCTCTGTCGGTGGAACAATGGATGGGTCATGTTGAAATGTAACATGCCCGATCTTCTCTCCTCTTACATTTTCTGTCCAGGTTGCCATATAAACATTACAGCAGGGCTGTGGAGGCAGAGTTGTGGGGTTGGAGTAGGATTCAGGGAAATTGAGGAGTCGGAGTCGGATGTTTGGCTTCCTGACTTCACAGAGATGGTTGTGGAGTCGGAGTCAGATGTTTGGCCCTGCATTACACAGTCGGCTCTGTAGACAGTGAATGTGTTTGGCAGCTTTACATACTAGTAACCATCATTTCCCATTACTGTGCTGGCCGTAGTCTTTGGGATAGATTGAATAGTCTACATTTTCTCCTGCATACCCCCAAGATTCCTCTCGTGCTTCACCTGCTCTCTAGAGTTTACCTCAATCTCTGGGCAAACATTTTGCAAGCTGTCAAAGCAAGAAAATCAGAAATAGCATCCGCCATAGAGAAGAATACAGGCAGCAGCACATGGCAGCCGGCTAATGGTGGGATCAGTGCCGCCTCCTGCAGGGGGATTGGAGAAGTGCTTTTTTAATTTTAAAGCACAAGAAAACTAAAATGTTTGGGGCAAATTTGGATTGTCCGGAGACGTCTGCAGCACGCGGGGCATTGTGATGAGGACTTGGTTCACATGTCACCTTTTCCAGGGACATTCACTGTGGTGTTGTGGGCCTGGATGTAGGAGACAGGACGAGACCTTGATGATTAATAACAAGGGATCGTGGACGTGATCCAGGAAGATGCTCGAACCCACACAGATAATAATCAGGTATCAGGACTTCCCTAATCTTAATTATTAGGAGGAAATATCCGTGTGAGGTTTTTCTGAAGAATCCCAGATGCCCCGTCATCTTTAACCACTGCACCACCCGAGTGTGACAAACCATTACCCAACACTACAGCGTGAACCTGAAGAGGACCGAGCATGGCCATAAAGAGCTTATGTGCATGGTGCAGACAGTGCCACTGTATACATTAGAATTGGCTGAGTGGTCAGCACTGTATGGCGGCTCAGTGGTTAGCGCTGTATGGTGGCTCAGTGGTCAGCACTGTATGGTGGCTCAGTGGTTAGCACTGTATGGCGGCTCAGTGGTTAGCACTGTATGGTGGCTCAGAGGTCAGCACTGTATATGGTGGCTCAGTGATTAGCATTGTATGGTGGCTCAGTGGTTAGCACTGTATGGTGGCTCAGTGGTTAGCACTGTATGGCGGCTCAGTGGTTAGCATTGTATGATGGCTCAGTGGTTAGCACTGTATGGCGGCTCAGTGGTTAGCACTGTATGGTGGCTCGGTGGATAGCACTGTATGGTGGCTCAGTGGTTAGCACTGTATGGTGACTCAGTGGTTAGCACTGTATGGTGGCTCAGTGGTTAGCACTGTATGGTGGCTCAGTGGTTAGCACTGTATGGTGGCTCAGTGGTCAGCACTGTATGGTGGCTCAGTGGTTAGCACTGTACAGTAGCTCAGTGGTTAGTACTGTATGGTGGCTCAGTGGTCAGCACTGTATGGTGGCTCAGTGGTTAGTACTGTATGGTGGCTCAGTGGTTAGCACTGTATAGTGGCTCAGTGGTTAGCACTGTACGGTGGCTCAGTGATTAGCACTGTATGGTGGCTCAGTGGTCAGCACTGTATGGTGGCTCAGTGGTCAGCACTGTATGGTGGCTCAGTGGTCAGCACTGTATGGTGGCTCAGTGGTCAGCACTGTATGGTGGCTCAGTGGTCAGCACTGTATGGTGGCTCAGTGGTTAGCACTGTATGGTGGCTCAGTGGTTAGCACTGTATGGTGGCTCAGTGGTTAGCACTGTATTGTGGCTCAGTGGTTAGCACTGTATGGTGGCTCAGTGGTTAGCACTGTATGGTGGCTCAGTGGTTAGCACTATATGGTGGCTCAGTGGTTAGCACTGTATGGTGGCTCAGTGGTCAGCACTGTATGGTGGCTCAGTGGTTAGCACTGTATGGTGGCTCAGTGGTTAGCACTGTATTGTGGCTCAGTGGTTAGCACTGTATGGTGGCTCAGTGGTCAGCACTGTATGGTGGCTCAGTGGTTAGCACTGTATGGTGGCTCAGTGGTTAGCACTGTATGGTGGCTCAGTGATTAGCATTGTATGGTGGCTCAGTGGTTAGCACTGTATGGTGGCTCAGTGATTAGCACTGTACGGTGGCTCAGTGATTAGCACTGTATGGTGGCTCAATGGTTAGCACTGTATGGAGGCTCAATGGTTAGCACTGTATGGTGGCTCAATGGTTAGCACTGTATGGTGGCTCAGTGGTTAGCACTGTATATGGTGGCTCAGTGGTTAGCACTGTATGGTGGCTCAGTGGTTAGCACTGTATATGGTGGCTCAATGGTTAGCACTGTATGGTGGCTCAATGGTTAGCACTGTATGGTGGCTCAATGGTTAGCACTGTATGGTGGCTCAGTGGTTAGCACTGTATGGTGGCTCAGTGGTTAGCACTGTATGGTGGCTCAGTGGTTAGCTCTATATGGTGGCTCAGTGGTTAGCACTGTATGGTGGCTCAGTGGTTAGCACTATATGGTGGCTCAATGGTTAGCACTGTATGGTGGCTCAATGGTTAGCACTGTATGGTGGCTCAGTGGTTAGCACTATATGGTGGCTCAATGGTTAGCACTGTATGGTGGCTCAGTGGTTAGCACTGTATGGTGGCTCAGTGGTTAGCACTGTATGGTGGCTCAGTGGTTAGCACTGTATGGTGGCTCAGTGGTTAGCTCTATATGGTGGCTCAGTGGTTAGCACTGTATGGTGGCTCAGTGGTTAGCACTATATGGTGGCTCAGTGGTTAGCACTATATGGTGGCTCAATGGTTAGCACTATATGGTGGCTCAGTGGTTAGCACTATATGGTGGCTCAGTGGTTAGCACTGTATGGTGGCTCAGTGGTTAGCTCTATATGGTGGCTCAGTGGTTAGCACTGTACGGTGGATCAGTGGTTAGCACTGTATGGTGGCTCAATGGTTAGCACTGTATGGTGGCTCAGTGGTTAGCACTATATGGTGGCTCAATGGTTAGCACTGTATGGTGGCTCAATGGTTAGCACTGTATGGTGGCTCAGTGGTTAGCACTATATGGTGGCTCAATGGTTAGCACTGTATGGTGGCTCAGTGGTTAGCACTATATGGTGGCTCAATGGTTAGCACTGTATGGTGGCTCAGTGGTTAGCACTGTATGGTGGCTCAGTGGTTAGCACTGTATGGTGGCTCAGTGGTTAGCACTATATGGTGGCTCAGTGGTTAGCACTATATGGTGACTCAATGGTTAGCACTGTATGGTGGCTCAGTGGTTAGCACAGTATGGTGGCTCAGTGGTCAGCACTGTATGGTGGCTCAGTGGTTATCACTGTACGGTGGCTCAGTGGTTAGCACTATACGGTGGCTCAGAGGTTAGCACTATACGGTGGCTCAGAGGTTAGCACTGTATGGTGGCTCAGAGGTTAGCACTGTACGGTGGCTCAGTGGTTAGTTCTGCAGCCTTGCAGCACTGGGGTCCTGGATTCAAATCCCACCAAGGACGAAATCTGCAGGAGTTTGTATGTTCTCTCCGTGTTTTCGTGTGTATTCTCCGAGTTCTCCAGTTTCTTGCAAAGACTGATAGGATGTTTAGATTGTGAGCCCCAATGGGGACAGTGTTACTGATGTCTGTAAAGAGCTGTGAAATTAATTGTGCTATATAATTGATTAAATGTTATTATTATTATTCAAAGGACCCTACGTCCTGTCACCTGTGCCCACATACCCAGCTGGGACTGCTGTAGTAATAGTGACATGTCATCAGATTATTATTATTAATAGATCACCATTGATTCCATTGTGCTGTACATGAGAAAGGGTAACATACATAACAAGTGAAAAATACAGTGAACAAACTAACAATGACAGACTGGTACAGAGCTAAGAGGGCACAAACATTGTGGTTTACATTCTATATTCTATGCTCTACATTCTATATTCTACGCTCTACATTCTACGTTCTATGCTCTATATTCTACGCTCTACAGTCTACATTCTACGCTCTACATTCTATATTCTATGCTCTAAGCTCTACATTCTACATTCTATGCTCTACATTCTATATTCTACGCTCTACATTCTATATTCTACGCTCTACATTCTATATTCTATGCTCTACATTCTATATTCTACGCTCCACATTCTACATTCTACGCTCTACATTCTATATTCTATGCTCTACATTCTATATTCTATGCTCTATATTCTACGCTCTACATTCTATATTCTATGCTCTACATTCTATATTCTATGCTCTACATTCTATATTCTATGCTCTATATTCTACGCTCTACATTCTACGCTCTACATTCTATATTCTATGCTCTACATTCTATATTCTACATTCTACGCTCTACGTTCTATGCTCTACATTCTACGTTCTATGCTCTATATTCTACGCTCTACATTCTTCACTCTACATTCCATATTCTACACTCTACATTCTACGTTCTATATTCTATGCTCTACATTCTTCACTCTACATTCCATATTCTACACTCTACATTCTACGTTCTATATTCTATGCTCTACATTCTACGCTCTACATTCTATATTCTATGCTATATAGTCTACATTCTATGCTCTACATTCTATGCTCTACATTCTATGCTCTACATTCTATGCTCTACATTCTATGCTCTACATTCTATGCTCTACATTCTACGCTCTACATTCTATATTCTATGCTCTACATTCTATATTCTACATTCTACGCTCTACGTTCTATGCTCTACATTCTACGTTCTATGCTCTATATTCTACGCTCTACATTCTACGCTCTACATTCTATATTCTACGTCTACATTCTACGTTCTATGCTCTACATTCTTCACTCTACATTCCATATTCTACACTCTACATTCTACGTTCTATATTCTATGCTCTACATTCTACGCTCTACATTCTATATTCTATGCTATATAGTCTACATTCTATGCTCTACATTCTATGCTCTACATTCTATGCTCTACATTCTATGCTCTACATTCTACGTTCTACATTCTATATTCTACGCTCTACATTCTACGTTCTATGCTCTACATTCTTCACTCTACATTCCATATTCTACACTCTACATTCTACGTTCTATATTCTATGCTCTACATTCTACGCTCTACATTCTATATTCTATGCTATATAGTCTACATTCTATGCTCTACATTCTATGCTCTACATTCTATGCTCTACATTCTATGCTCTACATTCTATGCTCTACATTCTACGCTCTACATTCTATATTCTATGCTCTACATTCTATATTCTACATTCTACGCTCTACATTCTATATTCTATGCTCTACATTCTATATTCTACATTCTACGCTCTACGTTCTATGCTCTACATTCTACGTTCTATGCTCTATATTCTACGCTCTACATTCTACGCTCTACATTCTACGCTCTACATTCTACGTCTACATTCTACGCTCTACATTCTACGCTCTACATTCTCTGTTCTATGCTCTACATTCTACATTCTACATTCTACGCTCTATGCTCTACATTCTACGTTCTACATTCTATGCTGTACATTCTATGCTGTACATTCTACGCTCTACATTCTACATTCTACGCTCTACGCGCTACATTCTACATTCTATGTTCTATGCCCTACATTCTACATTCTACATTCTATGCTCTGCATTCTACATTCTACGCTCTACATGCTATATTCTTTGCTCTACATTCTATGCTCTACATTCTACGTTCTATGCTCTACATTCTATGTTCTTCGCTCTACATTCTATGCTCTACATTCTATGTTCTATGCCCTACATTCTACATTCTACATTCTATGCTCTGCATTCTACGTTCTACATTCTACGCTCTACATTCTATGCGCTACATTCTATGCGCTACATTCTATGAGCTACATTCTATGCGCTACATTCTACGCGCTACATTCTACGCGCTACATTCTACGCTCTACATTCTACGCTCTACATGCTATATTCTTTGCTCTACATTCTATGCTCTACATTCTACGTTCTATGCTCTACATTCTATGTCTCTACGCTCTACATTCTATGTTCTACGCTCTACTTTCTTACATTCTAACGCTCTACATTCTACGCTCTACATTCTACGCTCTACATTCTGCGCTCTACATTCTACGCTCTACATTTCTATCGCTCTACATTCTACGCTCTACGCTCTACATTCTATGTTCTACATTCTATGTTCTTCGCTCTACATTCTATGCTCTACATTCTATGCTCTACATTCTCTGTTCTATGCTCTACATTCTACATTCTACATTCTACGCTCTACATTCTACGCTCTATGCTCTACATTCTACGTTCTACATTCTATGCTGTACATTCTATGCTGTACATTCTACGCTCTACATTCTACATTCTACGCTCTACGCGCTACATTCTACATTCTATGTTCTATGCCCTACATTCTACATTCTATGCTCTGCATTCTACGTTCTATGCTCTACATTCTATGTTCTTCGCTCTACATTCTATGCTCTACATTCTACGTTCTATGCTCTACATTCTATGTTCTTTGCTCTACATTCTATGCTCTACATTCTATGTTCTATGCCCTACATTCTACATTCTACATTCTATGCTCTGCATTCTACGTTCTACATTCATATACGCTCTACATTCTATGCGCTACATTCTATGCGCTACATTCTATGCGCTACATTCTACGCGCTACATTCTACGCTCTACATGCTATATTCTTTGCTCTAACATTCTATGCTCTACATTCTACGTTCTATGTCTCTACATTCTATGTTCTTCGCTCTACTTTCATTCTATGCTCTACATTCTACGTTCTATGCTCTACTATTCTTCGTTCTATGCTCTACACTATCTCTACATTCTATGCTACTTACATTCTACATCTACATTCTCTATACATTCTACGCTCTATTCTCACATTCTATTAATTTTATGCTGCTACATTCTACTGTCTTCTACCTCTACATTCTAGCTTCTACTATTCTAACGCTCTACATTTCTACATTTTCTATGCTACATTCTACATTCTATCTCTCTACTACTCAGCTTACATTCTATATTTCTTGCTCTACATTCTAGTTCTACATTCTACTTCTATGTCTACATTCTATCGCTCTTTGCATTCTACATTCTATGCTCTACATTCTATGCATCCCTACATCTACATTCTAATGCTCTATGCTCTACATTCTACATTCTACGCTCTACCTCTACATTCTTACTCTATGCTCTACATTCTATACTCTTCTATCGTACATTCTACCTACATTCTACGCTCTACATTCTAGTTTCTTTGCTCTACATTCTATGCTCTACATTCTATTTCTATGCTCTACATTCTATGTTCTATCGCTCTACATTCTACTGCTCTACATTCTACTCTATGCTCTATTATTCTATGCTCTACATTCTACGTTCTATGCTCTACATTCTACGCCTTACATTCTATATTCTACGCTCTACATTCTACATTCTATATTTTATGCTCTACATTCTATGTATCTACGCTCTACATTCTACGCTCTACATTCTATCTATCTACATTCTAGCTCTACATTCTACGTCTCATATTGCTCTACATTCATTCTACGCTCTACATTCTACTATTCTACGCTCTGCACATTCTACGTTCTACGCTCTAACTTTCATTACATTCTACGCTCTACATTCTCTACGCTCTACATTCTACGATTCTACATTCTACGCTCTATCAATTCTAAGCTCTACGCTCTACATCTCTATTCTGCTCTACATTCTATTCTAGCTTACATTTCCTCTACATTCTATGCTCTACTTCTACATTCATCTAGTCTAGCTCATTCTACTTCTACATCATTCTACGCTCTACAATTCTATCTCTATCTCAGTTCTATGCTCTACATTCTACCTCTACATTCTATATTCTATCTCTACATTCTACATTCTATATTTTATGCTCTACATTCTATGTTCTACTAGCTCTACATTCTACGCTCTACATTCTATGCTCTACATTCTATGCTCTACATTCTACGTTCTATGCTCTATATTCTACGCTCTACATTCTATATTCTACGCTCTACATTCTATGTTCTACTACGCTCTACTTTCTACATTCTACGCTCTACATTCTACGCTCTACATCTATACGCTCTAACATTCTACGCTCTACATTCTACGCTCTACGCTCTACATTCTATGTTCTACATTCTATGTTCTTCGCTCTACATTCTATGCTCTACATTCTACATTCTACGCTCTACATTCTACATTCTACGCTCTACATTCTACGTTCTATGCTCTACATTCTATATTCTACATTCTACGCTTTACATTCTATATTCTTCTCTCTTCATTCTATGCTCTACATTCTACACTCTACATTCTACACTCTACATTCTATGCTCTATGCTTCTACATATTCGTACTTCATAGCTCTACCTTCTACATTCTATGCTCTACATTCTACGCTTCTATGCTCTACATTCTATACTCTATGCTCTACATTCTACATTCTACGCTCTACAACCTACGTTCTATGCTCTACATTCTACGTTCTATGCTCTACATTCTACGCTCTACATTCTATATTCTACGCTCTACATTCTACATTCTATATTTTATGCTCTACATTCTATGTTCTACGCTCTACATTCTACGCTCTAATCATTCTATGCTCTACATTCTATGCTCTACATTCTATACGTTCTATGCTCTATATTCTACGCTCTTACATTCTATATTCTACGCTCTACATTCTATGTTCTACGCTCTACTTTCTACATTCTACGCTCTACATTCTACGCTCTACATTCTACGCTCTACATTTTACGCTCTACATTCTACGCTCTAGATCTACGCTCTACATTCTATCGCTCTACATTCTTACGCTCTACATTCTATGTTCTTTGCTCTACATTCTATGCTCTACATTCTATGCTCTACATTCTATGCTCTACATTCTATGCTCTACATTCTCTGTTCTATGCTCTACATTCTACATTTCTACATTCTACCTCTACATTCTATGCTCTATGCTCTACATTCTACGTTCTACATTCTATGCTGTACATTCTATGCTGTACATTCTACGCTCTACATTCTACATTCTACGCTCTACGCGCTAATTCTACATTCTATGTTCTATGCCTACATTCTACCATTCTATGCTCTGCATTCTACGTTCTATGCTCTACATTCTATGTTCTTCGCTCTACATTCTATGCTCTACATTCTACGTTCTATGCTCTACATTCTATGTTCTTCGCTCTACATTCTATGCTCTACATTCTATGTTCTATGCCCTACATTCTACATTCTACATTCTATGCTCTGCATTCTACGTTCTACATTCTACGCTCTACATTCTATGCGCTACATTCTATGCGCTACATTCTATGCGCTACATTCTATGCGCTACATTCTACGCTCTACATGCTATATTCTTTGCTCTACATTCTATGCTCTACATTCTACGTTCTATGCTCTACATTCTATGTTCTTCGCTCTACATTCTATGCTCTACATTCTACGTTCTATGCTCTACATTCTACGTTCTATGCTCTACATTCTACGCTCTACATTCTATATTCTACGCTCTACATTCTACATTCTATATTTTATGCTCTACATTCTATGCCCTACATTCTACGCTCTACATTCTACATTCTATGCTCTACGCGCTACATTCTATATTCTATGCTCTACATTCTAGGTTCTATGCTCTACATTCTATATTCTATGCCCTACATTCTACGCTCTAACATTTTATGGTCTACATTCTATGCTCTACATTCTACATTCTACGCTCTACATTCTACATTCTACGCTCTGCATTCTACGTTCTATGCTCTACATTCTATATTCTACATTCTACGCTCTACATTCTATATTCTTCTCTCTTCATTCTATGCTCTACATTCTACACTCTACATTCTACACTCTACATTCTATGCTCTATGCTCTACATTCTACGCTCTATGCTCTACATTCTATATTCTATGCCCTACATTCTACGCTCTACATTTTATGGTCTACATTCTATGCTCTACATTCTACGCTCTACATTCTACATTCTACGCTCTGCATTCTACGTTCTATGCTCTACATTCTATATTCTACATTCTACGCTCTACATTCTATATTCTTCTCTCTTCATTCTATGCTCTACATTCTACACTTTACATTCTACACTCTACATTCTATGCTCTATGCTCTACATTGTACATTCTACGCTCTACCTTCTACATTTTATGCTCTACATTCTACGCTCTATGCTCTACATTCTATACTCTATGCTCTACATTCTACATTCTACGCTCTACAACCTACGTTCTATGCTCTACATTCTACGCTCTACATTTTATGCTTTACTTTCTATGCTCTATGCTCTCCATTCTACCTTCTATGCTCTACATTCTACGTTCTATGCTCTACATTCTACGTTCTACGCTCTACATTCTACGCTCTACATTCTACGTTCTACGCTCTACATTCTATGCTCTACATTCTACGCTCTACATTCTACGCTCTACATTCTACGCTCTACATTCTACGCTCTACATTCTACGCTCTACATTGTACATTCTATGCTCTACACTCTATGCTCTACATTGTACATTCTACGCTCTACCTTCTACATTCTATGCTCTACATTCTACGCTCTATGCTCTACATTCTATACTCTATGCTCTACATTCTACGCTCTACAACCTACGTTCTGTGCTCTACATTCTACGCTCTACATTCTACGTTCTATGCTCTCCATTCTACCTTCTATGCTCTACATTCTACGTTCTATGCTCTACATTCTACGTTCTATGCTCTACATTCTACGCTCTACATAGGACGTTGATCCAGGGAATTAGTCTGATTGCCGTATCTGGAGTCAGGAAGGAATTTTTTCCCCCAATGTGGAGCTTAGTGTTGCCACATGTTTTTTTTTTTGCCTTCCTCTGGATCAACATGTTAGGCTATGGGTTGAACTAGATGGACTTAAAGTCTTCCTTCAACCTTAAAAATTATGTTACTATGTTACTATGTTACATTCTACATTCTATGCTCTACATTCTATGCTCTACATTCTACATTCTACGCTCTACATTCTACGTTCTATGTTCTACATTCTATGCTCTACATTCTACACTCTACATTCTACTTTTTACGCTCTACATTCTATATTCTATGTTCTATATTCTATGCTCTACTTTCTCTATTCTACATTCTACATGGTAGATGATTAAGATCCCGGCTTAGTTCATATATGACCCTGATAAGGCGATCAGAGATCAGGAATTTTTCCCAGTAACAGATCAGATCACCGCTGACCCTCCCCACACATGGGCTGATGGGTGGCACCAGTCCTGTTGCCCTTCCTAGGAATGTCTGGAGTAAACCTGACAGCTCAGACCCTAAATCTTGACAATTAAGGATTACACGATCCTACAAAGTTCTTCCTGCTGGATTAACCTATAACATTTGGATTTCTTACCGGTTTGGATCAGTTTGGAGGCAGCCGGTCCTCTGGGCGCTCAGCTACACACTGCTGTATCTAGAACTGGATTGGAACTGGCAGCCAAGCCCTTATGTCCGGGTCCTCCCCTTCCCTGTATGACTGTGATGGCCTCATCCTCCTCCTCCTCCTCATCCTCCTCCTCCTCTGTCACTGACAACAATAGCTGAAGCATGCTCAGTTCCCCAGACTGAAGGTCTCACCCCTCCTGGAGGCGAGTGTAGGGCTGAGCATGGGGGCTTCTGCTTCTGAACTTTCTCAAGTCAAAACTAAGAACATTCTTTTTGCTGTCAAAAACTGCAACAAAACATCCCTTGTGATCGCTGAAGATTGTGGAGGTTTTTCTTTTGCAGAATATTTTGTATAATAACTCACCGGTGTGCCCCTATTATATTGATAAGGTACGTTTGTACCGTGTTAGCCAGTAGATAGAAATATATTAGAATCTGACGATGCTGAAGTTGGTTTCTTATTCGTTC
Source organism: Allobates femoralis (assembly GCA_033576535.1). Classification (NCBI taxonomy): domain Eukaryota; kingdom Metazoa; phylum Chordata; class Amphibia; order Anura; family Aromobatidae; genus Allobates; species Allobates femoralis. Next base: position 127,531,116 of record JARQOC010000010.1, read on the forward strand.
AGTTTCTTATTCGGGCTGAAGTTGGTTTCTTATTCAGCAGTTTCTTATTCGGCTATTTTTTATTTTCTGCTTTTTTCAGCTTTTTCAATAAAAATTAACCATTCTAAGTATATAATAATATGCAGTCATGTGCCCTTTTATGAATACAGTTAAAAACAGATAAAAAAAATAGAAGGCTGGCATCAAAATGGGCATCAAAGTGGGCACTGAGGTATGCTATTGAAGGGGTTAAATGCCTTTGTGCCACTAATCTGACACGTGATTTACATACTTTGTGATGCAACACATCAAGTTCATGTCAATCCAGCCTGGCACAAATTGGTTCTGGGCATCAAAACTGGCATCAAAGTGGGCAGAGAACCAATTTTCACACATGTGAATAAGTAACAGCTATTTTTAAGGGGTTAAATGCCTTTGTGCCACTCATGTAACACCTGATTTACATACCTACTGATGCCCCACATGAAATCCATGTCTCTCCAGCCTGGCACAAATGGGTTCTGGGCATCAAAACTGGCATCAAAGTGGGCGAAGCACCCATTTTCACAGATTTGAATAAGTAACAGCTATTTTTAAGGGTTAAATGCCTTTGTGCCACTCATCTAACACCTCATTTACATACCCACTGATGCCCCACATGAAATCCATGTCAATCCAGCCTGGCACAAAAGGGTTCTGGGCATCCAAACTGGCATCAAAGTGGGCAAATTGCCCATTTTCACAGATTTGAATAAGTAACAGCTATTTTTAAGGGGTTAAATGCCTTTGTGCCACTCATCTAACACCTGATTTACATACCTACTGATGCCCCACATGATATCCATGCCAATCCAGCCTGGCACAAAAGGGTTCTGGGTATCAAAACTGGCATCAAAGTGGGCAATCACCCATTTTCACAGATTTGAATAAGTAACAGCTATTTTTAAGGGGTTAAATGGCCTTTGTGCCACTCATCTAACACCTGATTTACATACCCTACTGATGCCCCACATGAAATCCATGTCAATCCAGCCTGGCACAAAAGGGTTCTGGGCATCAAAACTGGCATCAAAGTGGGCAAATTGACCATTTTCACAGATTTGAATAAGTAACAGCTATTTTTAAGGGGTTAAATGGCTTTGTGCCACTCATCTGACACCTGATTTACATACCACTGATGCCCCACATGAAATCCATGTCATCCAGCCTGGCACAAAAGGGTTCTGGGCATCAAAACTGGCATCAAAGTGGGCAACGACCCATTTTCACAGATTTGAATAAGTAACAGCTATTTTTAAGGGGTTAAATGCCTTTGTGCCACTCATCTAACACCTGATTTACATACCTACTGATGCCCCACATGAAATCCATGTCTCTCCAGCCTGGCACAAAAGGGTTCTGGGCATCAAAACTGGCATCAAAGTGGGCAAATGACCATTTTCACAGATTTGAATAAGTAACAGCTATTTTTAAGGGGTTAAATGGCCTTTGTGCCACTCATCTGACACCTGATTTACATACCCACTGATGCCCCACATGAAATCCATGTCTCTCCAGCCTGGCACAAAAGGGTTCTGGGCATCAAAACTGGCATCAAAGTGGGCAAGGCCCATTTTCACAGATTTGAATAAGTAACAGCTATTTTTAAGGGGTTAAATGCCTTTGTGCCACTCATCTAACACCTGATTTACATACCTACTGATGCCCCACATGAAATCCATGTCAATCCAGCCTGGCACAAAGGGTTCTGGGCATCAAAACTGGCATCAAAGTGGGCAAATTTCACCATTTTCACAGATTTGAATAAGTAACAGCTATTTTTAAGGGGTTAAATGCCTTTGTGCCACTCATCTGACACCTGATTTACATACCTACTGATGCCCACATGAAATCCATGTCTCTCCAGCCTGGCACAAAAGGGTTCTGGGCATCAAAACTGGCATCAAAGTGGGCAAATTGGACCATTTTCACAGATTTGAATAAGTAACAGCTATTTTTAAGGGGTTAAATGCTTTGTGCCACTCATCTGACACCTGATTTACATACCCACTGATGCCCCACATGAAATCCATGTCACTCCAGCCTGGCACAAAAGGGTTCTGGGCATCAAAACTGGCATCAAAGTGGGCAAATCACCCATTTTCACAGATTTGAATAAGTAACAGCTATTTTTAAGGGGTTAAATGCCTTTGTGCCACTCATCTAACACCTGATTTACATACCTACTGATGCCCACATGATATCCATGTCAATCCAGCCTGGCACAAAAGGGTTCTGGGCATCAAAACTGGCATCAAAGTGGGCAAATTGACCATTTTCACAGATTTGAATAAGTAACAGCTATTTTTAAGGGGTTAAATGCTTTGTGCCACTCATCTGACACCTGATTTACATACCTACTGATGCCCCACATGAAATCCATGTCATCCAGCCTGGCACAAAAGGGTTCTGGGCATCAAAACTGGCATCAAAGTGGGCAAATTGCCCATTTTCACAGATTTGAATAAGTAACAGCTATTTTTAAGGGTTAAATGCCTTTGTGCCACTCATCTAACACCTGATTTACATACCTACTGATGCCCCACATGATATCCATGTCAATCCAGCCTGGCACAAAAGGGTTCTGGGTCATCAAACTGGCATCAAAGTGGGCAAATTGCCCATTTTCACAGATTTGAATAAGTAACAGCTATTTTTAAGGGGTTAAATGGCTTTGTGCCACTCATCTAACACCTGATTTACATACCTACTGATGCCCCACATGAAATCCATGTTCATCCAGCCTGGCACAAAAGGGTTCTGGGCATCAAAACTGGCATCAAAGTGGGCAAATTGACCATTTTCACAGATTTGAATAAGTAACAGCTATTTTTAAGGGGTTAAATGGCTTTGTGCCACTCATCTGACACCTGATTTACATACCACTGATGCCCCACATGAAATCCATGTTCATCCAGCCTGGCACAAAGGGTTCTGGGCATCAAAACTGGCATCAAAGTGGGCAAATGCGCCCATTTTCACAGATTTGAATAAGTAACAGCTATTTTTAAGGGGTTAAATGCCTTTGTGCCACTCATCTGACACCTGATTTACATACCTACTGATGACCCACATGAAATCCATGTCTCTCCAGCCTGGCACAAAAGGGTTCTGGGCATCAAAACTGGCATCAAAGTGGGCAAATTGACCATTTTCACAGATTTGAATAAGTAACAGCTATTTTTAAGGGGTTAAATGCTTTGTGCCACTCATCTACACCTGATTTACATACCCTACTGATGCCCCACATGAAATCCATGTCTCTCCAGCCTGGCACAAATGGGTTCTGGGCATCAAAACTGGCATCAAAGTGGGCAATGGCCCATTTTCACAGATTTGAATAAGTAACAGCTATTTTTAAGGGGTTAAATGCCTTTGTGCCACTCATCTGACACCTGATTTACATACCCACTGATGCCCCACATGAAATCCATGTCAATTTCCCGCCTGGCACAAAAGGGTTCTGGGCATCAAAACTGGCATCAAAGTGGGCAAATACCCATTTTCACAGATTTGAATAAGTAACAGCTATTTTTAAGGGGTTTAAATGCCTTTGTGCCACTCATCTGACACCTGATTTACATACCTACTGATGACCCACATGAAATCCATGTCTCTCCAGCCTGGCACAAAAGGGTTCTGGGCATCAAAACTGGCATCAAAGTGGGCAAATTGACCATTTTCACAGATTTGAATAAGTAACAGCTATTTTTAAGGGGTTTAAATGGCTTTGTGCCACTCATCTGACACCTGATTTACATACCACTGATGCCCCACATGAAATCCATGTCTCTCCAGCCTGGCACAAAGGTTTCTGGGCATCAAAACTGGCATCAAAGTGGGCAAATTTGACCCATTTTCACAGATTTGAATAAGTAACACTATTTTTAAGGGGTTAAATGCCTTTGTGCCACTCATCTAACACCTGATTTACATACCTACTGATGCCCCACATGAAATCCATGTCATCCAGCCTGGCACAAAATGGGTTCTGGGCATCAAAACTGGCATCAAAGTGGGCAAATTGCCCATTTTCACAGATTTGAATAAGTAACAGCTATTTTTAAGGGGTTAAATGCTTTGTGCCACTCATCTGACACCTGATTTACATACCTACTGATGCCCCACATGAAATCCATGTCTCATCCAGCCTGGCACAAAGGGTTCTGGGCATCAAAACTGGCATCAAAGTGGGCAAATTGCCCATTTTCACAGATTTGAATAAGTAACAGCTATTTTTAAGGGGTTAAATGCCTTTGTGCCACTCATCTAACACCTGATTTACATACCTACTGATGCCCCACATGAAATCCATGTCTCTCCAGCCTGGCACAAAATGGGTTCTGGGCATCAAAACTGGCATCAAAGTGGGCAAATTGCCCATTTTCACAGATTTGAATAAGTAACAGCTATTTTTAAGGGGTTAAATGCTTTGTGCCACTCATCTGACACCTGATTTACATACCTACTGATGCCCCACATGAAATCCATGTCTCTCCAGCCTGGCACAAAAGGGTTCTGGGCATCAGAACTGGCATCAAAGTGGTCAAATCACCCATTTTCACAGATTTGAATAAGTAACAGCTATTTTTAAGGGGTTAAATGCCTTTGTGCCACTCATCTAACACCTCATTTACATACCCACTGATGCCCCACATGAAATCCATGTCTCTCCAGCCTGGCACAAAAGGGTTCTGGGCATCAAAACTGGCATCAAAGTGGGCAAATCACCCATTTTCACAGATTTGAATAAGTAACAGCTATTTTTAAGGGGTTAAATGCCTTTGTGCCACTCATCTGAACACCTGATTTACATACCCACTGATGCCCCACATGAAATCCATGTCAATCCAGCCTGGCACAAAAGGGTTCTGGGCATCAAAACTGGCATCAAAGTGGGCAAATCACCCATTTTCACAGATTTGAATAAGTAACAGCTATTTTTAAGGGGTTAAATGCCTTTGTGCCACTCATCTACACCTGATTTACATACCTACTGATGCCCCACATGAAATCCATGTGTCTCCAGCCTGGCACAAATGGGTTCTGGGCATCAAAACTGGCATCAAAGTGGGCAAATTGACCATTTTCACAGATTTGAATAAGTAACAGCTATTTTTAAGGGGTTAAATGCCTTTGTGCCACTCATCTAACACCTGATTTACATACCCACTGATGCCCCACATGAAATCCATGTCAATCCAGCCTGGCACAAAAGGGTTCTGGGCATCAAAACTGGCATCAAAGTGGGCAAATTGCCCATTTTCACAGATTTGAATAAGTAACAGCTATTTTTAAGGGGTTAAATGGCTTTGTGCCACTCATCTAATACCTCATTTACATACCCACTGATGCCCCACATGAAATCCATGTCAATCCAGCCTGGCACAAAAGGGTTCTGGGCATCAAAACTGGCATCAAAGTGGGCAAATTGACCATTTTCACAGATTTGAATAAGTAACAGCTATTTTTAAGGGTTAAATGCCTTTGTGCCACTCATCTGACACCTGGTTTACATACCTACTGATGCCCCACATGAAATCCCTCTCAATCCAGCCTGGCATCCGATTGCAGGGACCAGTTTGGATCCAATGCTGTCCGATTTATATCGGACAGCTTCGGATTTAAAAAAATCGTAGTGTGAAACCAACCTAAGTATCATCACTGAGGGATTATTTTATTTTTATTATCACCATGTGGGTGTGGGGGGGGGCCGCGGGGAGCAGAGGAGGGGCAGGAGCAGCGGAGGGGTGAAGGAGGAGCGCTTCCATCATGCCCCCCCGTATCCATCCTGCCCCCCCGCCACCATCCTGCCCCGCCGACTACATCCTGCCCCACCACCACCATGCTGATCCCCCCGCCACCATCCTGCCCCACCGGCTCCATCCTGCCCCCCCGCATCTATCTGACTCACCGTAGCCGTGGTGCGCACGTCTCAGGCTGTCGCTGCTCCCTGTCACGGTACTGCACCCAAGGCTGTGTGGGCCCGGTGGTCCACATCAAAAACGTTGGCTGAACAGATAAGGGGTTAAATCTTGTCGTGATGCCACCTGTGAGAATTCCGGTGAGTTCACCGGCGCTGCTTGGGCCTCCGGGGATGGGATGCAGCAAGATGGGACGCTCCCCACAGGATGAGCGGGAGTCCCCGGAGCCAGGAGCTGCACAAGATGTTGTGAGGCAGCTCAGTTACTCTCTGCATGCGGAGATGAACAGTCTTGGAAAAGGCACGGACACTGATAGTCTGTGCAATGGGTATTTTACTGTATCCAGCAGATGATACATGGCATACAGGTAACGGGTAACGGACTGTGTTGACTTAGCAATGACCAGTGTTTCTCAGAGCTCCGCGGTGTTCCTCCATTCTAAGCTTGTTCTAAGTGAGTTGCCGATGTCGCCTTTGAGTGCCAAGGTTGGGTACAAGGGGTTACTTAAATTTCCCTGCCGGTGTGTACGTTCCGGTGTGAGGGCTAACCTGGGTCCTTTTGTTGGGTACTCTGCTGGCAAGACGGGTCTGTTTGTGGCGGCGGTGGATTACTCCTGTAGAGAGGGCCCTCCACTCCTGGTTTGCATAGCAGTGATAAACGACTACCAGCTTCGGAACCAGTGATCCGGTTGTAGATGGGCACGGGTGTATTTTGACCCGTGGAAGCAACGGGGTAATGGCGCCCAACCGGTGGTGGCCTAGGGGCTGCACGTAACTGTGCAGGGCACCCTCTCCTACGTTCCTCCCCGCCACCTCTTCTCCTTCCTCCTTCTCCTACATTCTGCAAACTAACTTCTCCTCTAACACACACTACTCCTACACTCCGCCAACCAGGACCTTATTGGCCATCTATTCTGATGTGCATGTAGGGTATGGAGCTCTGATGTTAACCATGTCATTGCTTAGTCAGAGAAAATTGCAGCTGCAGTCTGGGATGCAATGCACTCCTGTGACGCACTCGTTGCGGGGCGCCACACATCCTGCATCCATGTACCGCCATATACCATAGCGCTGCTATACATGTACTGTAATGTACCGCCATATACCATAGCGCTGCTATGCATGTAATGTAATGCAACGCCATAAACCATAGCGCAGCTATACATGTAATGTAATGTACCACCATATTCTATAGTGCTGCTATACATGTGCTGTAATGTACCACCATATAACATAGCGCTGCTATATCTATTATATAATTGCCGTAGCTGACTTCCGTCAGACCGGCGCTACTTCCTGTGGCTTTGTTCGCGTAGCTCGGAACGTTCTCCAGGACTCTGTCCGTGGCCGCGGCCACGCGACTCGCGAAGCAATGCCCGCACGGCGGGCATTGCGAGTCGTTGCCCCGTAAACAAAGCCACAGCATGGGGCTGTAGTGTACACCGCTATGGTATACTACAGCCCCATGCCCATACGCCTGTCCACCCATAAGCTACCGCTCCTGTCGCTACCCCCCACCCCCTAACCCCCGCCGCCCCTACCCTCTAAGCCCCGCTGCATCCTAAGCCCCTACCCGCTAAGCCCCGCCACATCCTAAGCCCTAACCCCCGCCGCCCCTAAGCCCCTACCCTCTAAGCCCCGCCGCCTCCTAAGCCCCTACCCCCTAAGCCCCGCTAAGCCCCGCCGCATCCTAAGCCCCCGCCGATACCCCCTAAGCCCCGCCGCCTCCTAACCCCCCGCCGCTGTCTCGCTACCCCCTAAGGCGCTACACCCTAAGCCCCCGCCGTCCCCACCCCCTAACCCCCGCCGCCCTAAGCCCCTACCCTCTAAGCCCCGCCGCCTCCTAAGCCCCTACCCCCTAAGCCCCGCCGCATCCTAAGCCCCCACCGATACGCCCTAAGCCCTGCCGCCTCCTAACCCCCCGCCGCTGTCTCGCTACCCCCTAAGGCGCTACACCCTAAGCCCCCGCCGTCCCCACCCCCTAATCCCCGCCGCCCCTAAGCCCCTACCCTCTAAGCCCCGCCGCCTCCTAAGCCCCTACCCCCTAAGCCCCGCCGCATCCTAAGCCCCCGCTGATACCCCCTAAGCCCCGCCGCCTCCTAACCCCCCGCTGCTGTCTCGCTACCCCCTAAGGCGCTACACCCTAAGCCCCCGCCGTCCCCACCCCCTAACCCCCGCCGCCCCTAAGCCCCTACCCTCTAAGCCCCGCCGCCTCCTAAGCCCCTACCCCCTAAGCCCCGCTAAGCCCCGCCGCATCCTAAGCCCCCGCCGATACCCCCTAAGCCCCACCGCCTCCTAACCCCCCGCCGCTGTCGCTACTCCCTAAGGCCCGCCGCATCCTAAGCCCCTAAGCCCCGCCGCCTCCTAAGCTCTCGCCACTGTCGCCCGCCGCTGTCGCTACCCCCTACGGCGCTACACCCTAAGCCCCCGCCGTCCCCTAACCCACCGAGGCCGTCGATCACTTACATGTCTTCTTCTTCATCTCATCGTCCGTCCGCTCCAGGAGTCCTCCGTCCGGCCAGGCGTCCTCTTCGTCCAGTCCCGGGGGTCTTCTCTCTTCTTTCCGCCATCGCCGGCTGCGACGTCCTCTTCACTTCTCATTCCGATAGAATGGACGAAAAATCCTCAATTCTATGTCTATGAGCAGTGAGGCGCTCTTCTGATTGGTCGCTGTGTGCTGACGGCGACCAATCAGAATCGCGCCTCACTTTTTGCGGTAAATTCGAAACTCAAAAATCGCCCATTCTAAGTCTATGGGAAGTGAGGCGCTCTTCTGATTGGTCGCTGTGTGCTGACGGCAACCAATCAGAATACCGCCTCACTTCCCATAGACATACATAGCGGTGTGTCGCCGATTTTTATGGCCGGGACCCTGGTTCAACTTTCGGCCAGGGGACTCGGCTCTGATCCGTCGTTCCACGGGGCCGCAAACTCGCAATCAGCGCTTCGCAGACATTGCTCGCGCCTTACCAACGACTCGCAATCATTGCGAGTCGTTGCTGATACGCTACCTATCGCCGCGAATCGCTCATTGCGAGTTTCCGGCCCCGTCGAACTACCGACCAGAGCCGAGTCCCCTGCCCGAAAATAGAACCAGGGGCCCGGCCATAAAATCGCCGACACACCGCTATGTATGTCTATGGGAAGTGAGGCGCTCTTCTGATTGGTCGCTGTGTGCTGACGGCGACCAATCAGAAGAGCGCCTCACTTCCCATAGACATACATTAGCGGTGTCTCGCGAAATATATGGCCGGCCTTCTGGTTCTATTTTCGGCCACGGGGCTCGGCTATTTCCGGTCCGAAAAAAACATTTTCTCTATTTATCTATCTTTATTTTTATCTATTTTCCTATCTATATTCTTATCTATCTATCTTTCTATCTATCTATCTAAGAATATACACAGAAAAATTTCACACTACGATTTTTTTAAATCCGAAGCTGTCCGATATGAATCGGACAGGATTGGATCCAAACTGGTCCCTGCAATCGGATGCCAGGCTGGAGACACATGGATTTCATGTGGGGCATCAGTAGGTATGTAAATCAGGTGTTAGATGAGTGGCACAAAGCCATTTAACCCCTTAAAAATTGCTGTTACTTATTCAAATCTGTGAAAATGGTCAATTTGCCCACTTTGATGCCAGTTTTGATGCCCAGAACCCATTTGTGCCAGGCTGGATTGACATGGATTTCATGTGGGGCATCAGTGGGTATGTAAATCAGGTGTCAGATGAGTGGCACAAAGGCATTTAACCCCTTAAAAATAGCTGTTACTTATTCAAATCTGTGAAAATGGTCAATTTGCCCACTTTGATGCCAGTTTTGATGCCCAGAACCCTTTTGTGCCAGGCTGGATTGACATGGATTTCATGTGGGGCATCAGTAGGTATGTAAATCAGGTGTTAGATGAGTGGCACAAAGGCATTTAACCCCTTAAAAATAGCTGTTACTTATTCAAATCTGTGAAAATGGTCAATTTGCCCACTTTGATGCCAGTTTTGATGCCCAGAACCCTTTTGTGCCAGGCTGGATGACATGGATTTCATGTGGGCATCAGTAGGTATGTAAATCAGGTGTTAGATGAGTGGCACAAAGCCATTTAACCCCTTAAAAATTGCTGTTACTTATTCAAATCTGTGAAAATGGTCAATTTGCCCACTTTGATGCCAGTTTTGATGCCCAAAACCCATTTGTGCCAGGCTGGATTGACATGGATTTCATGTGGGCATCAGTGGGTATGTAAATCAGGTGTCAGATGAGTGGCACAAAGGCATTTAAACCCTTAAAAATAGCTGTTACTTATTCAAATCTGTGAAAATGGTCAATTTGCCCACTTTGATGCCAGTTTTGATGCCAGAACCCTTTTGTGCCAGCTGGATTGACATGGATTTCATGTGGGGCATCAGTAGGTATGTAAATCAGGTGTTAGATGAGTGGCACAAAGGCATTTAACCCCTTAAAAATGCTGTTACTTATTCAAATCTGTGAAAATGGGCAATTTGCCCACTTTGATGCCAGTTTGATGCCCAGAACCCTTTTGTGCCAGGCTGGATTGACATGGATTTCATGTGGGGCATCAGTGGGTATGTAAATCAGGTGTAGATGAGTGGCACAAAGCATTTAACCCCTTAAAAATTAGCTGTTACTATTCAAATCTGTGAAAATGGGCAATTTGCCCACTTTGATGCCAGTTTGATGCCCAGAACCCTTTGTGCCAGGCTGGATGACATGGATTTCATGTGGGGCATCAGTGGTATGTAAATCAGGTGTAGATGAGTGGCACAAAGGCATTTAACCCCTTAAAAATAGCTGTTACTTATTCAAATCTGTGAAAATGGTATTGCCCACTTTGATGCCAGTTTTGATGCCCAGAACCCTTTTGTGCCAGGCTGGATTGACATGGATTTCATGTGGGGCATCAGTGGTATGTAAATCAGGTGTCAGATGAGTGGCACAAAGGCATTTAACCCCTTAAAAATAGCTGTTACTTATTCAAATCTGTGAAAATGGTGATTTGCCCACTTTGATGCCAGTTTGATGCCCAGAACCCTTTTGTGCCAGGCTGGATGGCATGGATTTCATGTGGGGCATCAGTAGGTATGTAAATCAGGTGTAGATGAGTGGCACAAAGGCATTTAACCCCTTAAAAATAGCTGTTACTTATTCAAATCTGTGAAAATGGTCAATTTGCCCACTTTGATGCCAGTTTGATGCCCAGAACCCTTTGTGCCAGGCTGGATTGACATGGATTTCATGTGGGGCATCAGTAGGTATGTAAATCAGGTGTAGATAGTGGCACAAAGCATTTAACCCCTTAAAAATAGCTGTTACTTATTCAAATCTGTGAAAATGGTCAATTTGCCCACTTTGATGCCAGTTTTGATGCCCAGAACCCTTTGTGCCAGGCTGGATTGACATGGATTTCATGTGGGGCATCAGTAGGTATGTAAATCAGGTGTTAGATGAGTGGCACAAAGCATTTAACCCCTTAAAAATAGCTGTTACTTATTCAAATCTGTGAAAATGGTCAATTTGCCCATTTGATGCCAGTTTTGATGCCCAGAACCCTTTGTGCCAGGCTGGATGCATGGATATCATGTGGGGCATCAGTAGGTATGTAAATCAGGTGTCAGATGAGTGGCACAAAGCATTTAACCCCTTAAAAATTGCTGTTACTTATTCAAATCTGTGAAAATGGCAATTTGCCCACTTTGATGCCAGTTTTGATGCCCAGAACCCTTGTGCCAGGCTGGATTGACATGGTTTCATGTGGGGCACAGTGGTATGTAAATGAGGTGTTAGATGAGTGGCACAAAGGCATTTAACCCCTTAAAAATAGCTGTTACTTATCAAATCGTAAAATGGCAATTTGCCCACTTTGATGCCAGTTTGATGCCCAGAACCCTTTTGTGCCAGGCTGGATGACATGGTTTCATGTGGCATCAGTAGTATGTAAATCAGTGTCAGATGAGTGGCACAAAGGCATTTAACCCTTAAAAATACTGTTACTTATTCAAATCTGTGAAAATGGGAATTGCCCCTTTGATGCCAGTTTGATGCCCAGAACCCTTTGTGCCAGGCTGGAGACATGGATTTCATGTGGGGCATCAGTAGGTATGTAAATCAGGTTTAGATGAGTGGCACAAAGGCATTTAACCCCTTAAAAATAGCTGTTACTTATTCAAATCTGTGAAAATGGTGATTTGCCCACTTTGAATGCCAGTTTGGATGCCCAGAACCCATTTGTGCCAGGCTGGATGGCATGGATTTCATGTGGGGCATCAGTAGGTATGTAAATCAGGTGTTAGATGAGTGGCACAAAGGCATTTAACCCCTTAAAAATAGCTGTTACTTATTCAAATCTGTGAAAATGGGTGATTTGCCCACTTTGATGCCAGTTTTGATGCCCAGAACCCTTTTGTGCCAGGCTGGAGAGACATGGATTTCATGTGGGGCATCAGTAGGTATGTAAATCAGGTGTCAGATGAGTGGCACAAAGGCATTAAACCCCTTAAAAATAGCTGTTACTTATTCAAATCTGTGAAAATGGTCAATTTGCCCACTTTGATGCCAGTTTTGATGCCCAGAACCCTTTTGTGCCAGGCTGGAGAGACATGGATTTCATGTGGGGCATCAGTAGGTATGTAAATCAGGTGTCAGATGAGTGGCACAAAGGCATTTAACCCCTTAAAAATAGCTGTTACTTATTCAAATCTGTGAAAATGGTCAATTTGCCCACTTTGATGCCCAGAACCCTTTTGTGCCAGGCTGGATTGACATGGATTTCATGTGGGGCATCAGTAGGTATGTAAATGAGGTGTTAGATGAGTGGCACAAAGGCATTTAACCCCTTAAAAATAGCTGTTACTTATTCAAATCTGTGAAAATGGGCGCTTCGCCCACTTTGATGCCAGTTTTGATGCCCAGAACCCATTTGTGCCAGGCTGGAGAGACATGGATTTCATGTGGGGCATCAGTGGGTATGTAAATCAGGTGTCAGATGAGTGGGCACAAAGGCATTTAACCCCTTAAAAATAGCTGTTACTTATTCAAATCTGTGAAAATGGGCAATTTGCCCACTTTGATGCCAGTTTTGATGCCCAGAACCCTTTTGTGCCAGGCTGGAGAGACATGGATTTCATGTGGGGCATCAGTAGGTATGTAAATCAGGTGTTAGATGAGTGGCACAAAGGCATTTAACCCCTTAAAAATAGCTGTTACTTATTCAAATCTGTGAAAATGGGTGATTTGCCCACTTTGATGCCAGTTTTGATGCCCAGAACCCTTTTGTGCCAGGCTGGAGAGACATGGATTTCATGTGGGGCATCAGTAGGTATGTAAATCAGGTGTCAGATGAGTGGCACAAAGGCATTTAACCCCTTAAAAATAGCTGTTACTTATTCAAATCTGTGAAAATGGTCAATTTGCCCACTTTGATGCCAGTTTTGATGCCCAAAACCCTTTTGTGCCAGGCTGGATTGACATGGATTTCATGTGGGGCATCAGTAGGTATGTAAATCAGGTGTTAGATGAGTGGCACAAAGGCATTTAAACCCCTTAAAAATAGCTGTTACTTATTCAAATCTGTGAAAATGGTCAATTTGCCCACTTTGATGCCAGTTTTGATGCCCAGAACCCTTTTGTGCCAGGCTGGATTGACATGGATTTCATGTGGGGCATCAGTGGGTATGTAAATCAGGTGTCAGATGAGTGGCACAAAGGCATTTAACCCCTTAAAAATAGCTGTTACTTATTCAAATCTGTGAAAATGTGAAATATGCCCATTTTGATGCCAGTTTGGATGCCCAGAACCCTTTTGTGCCAGGCTGGATTGGCATGGATTTCATGTGGGGCATCAGTAGGTATGTAAATCAGGTGTTAGATGAGTGGCACAAAGGCATTTAACCCCTTAAAAATAGCTGTTACTTATTCAAATCTGTGAAAATGGTCAATTTGCCCACTTTGATGCCAGTTTTGATGCCCAGAACCCTTTTGTGCCAGGCTGGAGAGACATGGATTTCATGTGGGGCATCAGTGGGTATGTAAATCAGGTGTCAGATGAGTGGCACAAAGGCATTTAAACCCCTTAAAAATAGCTGTTACTTATTCAAATCTGTGAAAATGTGAAATATGCCCATTTTGATGCCAGTTTGGATGCCCAGAACCCTTTTGTGCCAGGCTGGATTGGCATGGATTTCATGTGGGGCATCAGTAGGTATGTAAATCAGGTGTTAGATGAGTGGCACAAAGGCATTTAAACCCCTTAAAAATTGCTGTTACTTATTCAAATCTGTGAAAATGGGTAATTTGCCCACTTTGATGCCAGTTTTGATGCCCAGAACCCATTTGTGCCAGGCTGGATTGAGAGGGATTTCATGTGGGGCATCAGTGGGTATGTAAATCAGGTGTCAGATGAGTGGCACAAAGGCATTTAACCCCTTAAAAATAGCTGTTACTTATTCAAATCTGTGAAAATGGTCAATTTGCCCACTTTGATGCCCAGAACCCTTTTGTGCCAGGCTGGATTGACATGGATTTCATGTGGGGCATCAGTAGGTATGTAAATGAGGTGTTAGATGAGTGGCACAAAGGCATTTAAACCCCTTAAAAATAGCTGTTACTTATTCAAATCTGTGAAAATGGGCGCTTCGCCCACTTTGATGCCAGTTTTGATGCCCAGAACCCATTTGTGCCAGGCTGGAGAGACATGGATTTCATGTGGGGCATCAGTGGGTATGTAAATCAGGTGTCAGATGCATGGCACAAAGGCATTTAACCCCTTAAAAATTGCTGTTACTTATTCAAATCTGTGAAAATGGTCAATTTGCCCACTTTGATGCCAGTTTTGATGCCCAGAACCCTTTTGTGCCAGGCTGGATTGACATGGATTTCATGTGGGGCATCAGTAGGTATGTAAATCAGGTGTCAGATGAGTGGCACAAAGGCATTTAACCCCTTAAAAATAGCTGTTACTTATTCAAATCTGTGAAAATGGGCGATTTGCCCACTTTGATGCCAGTTTTGATGCCCAGAACCCTTTTGTGCCAGGCTGGATTGGCATGGATTTCATGTGGGGCATCAGTAGGTATGTAAATCAGGTGTTAGATGAGTGGCAGAAAGGCATTTAAACCCCTTAAAAATAGCTGTTACTTATTCAAATATGTGAAAATGGTCAATTTGCCCACTTTGATGCCAGTTTTTGATGCCCAGAACCCTTTTGTGCCAGGCTGGATTGGCATGGATATCATGTGGGGCATCAGTAGGTATGTAAATCAGGTGTTAGACGAGTGGCACAAAGCCATTTAACCCCTTAAAAATAGCTGTTACTTATTCAAATCTGTGAAAATGGTCAATTTGCCCACTTTGATGCCAGTTTTGATGCCCAGAACCCATTTGTGGCCAGGCTGGAGAGACATGGATTTCATGTGGGGCATCAGTAGGTATGTAAAATCAGGTGTTACATGAGTGGCACAAAGGCCTTTAACCCCTTAAAAATAGCTGTTACTTATTCACATGTGTGAAAATTGGTTCTCTGCCCACTTTGATGCCAGTTCTGATGCCCAGAACCAATTTGTGCCAGGCTGGATTGACATGAACTTGATGTGGGGGCATCACAAAGTATGTAAATCACGTGTCAGATCAGTGGCACAAAGCCATTTAACCCCTTCAATACCATACCTCAGTGCCCACTTTGATGCCCATTTTGATGCCAGCCTTCTATTTTTTTTATCTGTTTTTAACTGTATTCATAAAAGGGCACATGACTGCATATTATTATATACTTAGAATGGTTAATTTTTATTGAAAAAGCTGAAAAAAGCAGAAAATAAAAAATAGCCGAATAAGAAACTGCTGAATAAGAAACCAACTTCAGCCCGAATAAGAAACTGAACGAATAAGAAACCAACTTCAGCATCGTTAGAATCTGAGAGTCCTCAGTGATACCTTTAAATGGTCATCTGATAAGATGGTAACAAAAAGGAAACTTTCCAGACAATTGAGGTCTTTTCATCAGACTCATAATCCCATAAATTCTGAAGACACATGTACAGTATACACAACAGAACATAGAATGTGTAGGGCGGGGCGAAGAGCAGCCGGGGTGGTTCAGAGATAGGAAGTGTGATCATTTATTGTCCTTTGATTGGTGGTCTGGTGCTGAGAGATGAGAAGTGTGATCATTTATTGTCCTTTGATTGGTGGTCTGATCCTGAGAGATGAGAAGTATGATCATTTATTGTCCTTTGATTGGTGGTCTGATCCTGAGAGATGAGAAGTGTGATCGTTTATTGTCCTTTGATTGGTGGTCTGGTCCTGAGAGATGAGAAGTGTGATCGTTTATTGTCCTTTGATTGGTGGTCTGGTCCTGAGAGATAGGAAGTGTGATCATTTATTGTCCTTTGATTGGTGGTCTGGTGCTGAGAGATGAGAAGTGTGATCGTTTATTGTCCTTTGATTGGTGGTCTGGTCCTGAGAGATAGGAAGTGTGATCGTTTATTGTCCTTTGATTGGTGGTCTGGTCCTGAGAGATGAGAAGTGTGATCGTTTATTGTCCTTTGATTGGTGGTCTGGTCCTGAGAGATGAGAAGTGTGATCGTTTATTGTCCTTTGATTGGTGGTCTGGTCCTGAGAGATGAGAAGTGTGATAGTTCTATTGTCCTTTGATTGGTGGTCTGGTGCTGAGAGATAGGAAGTGTGATCGTTTATTGTCCTTTGATTGGTGGTCTGGTGCTGAGAGATGAGAAGTGTGATCGTTTATTGTCCTTTGATTGGTGGTCTGGTGCTGAGAGATAGGAAGTGTGATCGTTTATTGTCCTTTGATTGGTGGTCTGGTGCTGAGAGATAGGAAGTGTGATCGTTTATTGTCCTTTGATTGGTGGTCTGGTGCTGAGAGATGAGAAGTGTGATCGTTTATTGTCCTTTGATTGGTGGTCTGGTCCTGAGAGATGAGAAGTGTGATCGTTTATTGTCCTTTGATTGGTGGTCTGGTCCTGAGAGATAGGAAGTGTGATCGTTTATTGTCCTTTGATTGGTGGTCTGGTCCTGAGAGATAGGAAGTGTGATCGTTTATTGTCCTTTGATTGGTGGTCTGGTCCTGAGAGATGAGAAGTGTGATCGTTTATTGTCCTTTGATTGGTGGTCTGGTCCTGAGAGATGAGAAGTGTGATCGTTTATTGTCCTTTGATTGGTGGTCTGGTCCTGAGAGATGAGAAGTGTGATAGTTCTATTGTCCTTTGATTGGTGGTCTGGTGCTGAGAGATGAGAAGTGTGATCGTTTATTGTCCTTTGATTGGTGGTCTGGTCCTGAGAGATAGGAAGTGTGATCGTTTATTGTCCTTTGATTGGTGGTCTGATCCTGAGAGATGAGAAGTGTGATCGTTTATTGTCCTTTGATTGGTGGTCTGGTCCTGAGAGATAGGAAGTGTGATCGTTTATTGTCCTTTGATTGGTGGTCTGATCCTGAGAGATGAGAAGTGTGATCGTTTATTGTCCTTTGATTGGTGGTCTGATCCTGAGAGATAGGAAGTGTGATCGTTTATTGTCCTTTGATTGGTGGTCTGGTCCTGAGAGATAGGAAGTGTGATCGTTTATTGTCCTTTGATTGGTGGTCTGGTCCTGAGAGATGAGAAGTGTGATCGTTTATTGTCCTTTGATTGGTGGTCTGATCCTGAGAGATGAGAAGTGTGATCGTTTATTGTCCTTTGATTGGTGGTCTGGTCCTGAGGGATAGGAAGTGTGATCGTTTATTGTCCTTTGATTGGTGGTCTGGTCCTGAGAGATGAGAAGTGTGATCATTTATTGTCCTTTGATTGGTGGTCTGATCCTGAGAGATGAGAAGTGTGATCGTTTATTGTCCTTTGATTGGTGGTCTGATCCTGAGAGATGAGAAGTGTGATCGTTTATTGTCCTTTGATTGGTGGTCTGATCCTGAGAGATGAGAAGTGTGATAATTTATTGTCCTTTGATTGGTGGTCTGGTCCTGAGAGATAGGAAGTGTGATCGTTTATTGTCCTTTGATTGGTGGTCTGGTCCTGAGAGATAGGAAGTGTGATAGTTCTATTGTCCTTTGATTGGTGGTCTGGTCCTGAGAGATAGGAAGTGTGATCGTTTATTGTCCTTTGATTGGTGGTCTGGTCCTGAGGGATAGGAAGTGTGATCGTTTATTGTCCTTTGATTGGTGGTCTGGTCCTGAGAGATAGGAAGTGTGATCGTTTATTGTCCTTTGATTGGTGGTCTGGTCCTGAGAGATAGGAAGTGTGATCGTTTATTGTCCTTTGATTGGTGGTCTGGTCCTGAGAGATAGGAAGTGTGATCGTTTATTGTCCTTTGATTGGTGGTCTGGTCCTGAGAGATAGGAAGTGTGATAGTTTTATTGTCCTTTGATTGGTGGTCTGGTCCTGAGAGATAGGAAGTGTGATCGTTTATTTGCCTTTGATTGGTGGTCTGGTCCTGAGAGATAGGAAGTGTGATAGTTTTATTGTCCTTTGATTGGTGGTCTGATCCTGAGAGATGAGAAGTGTGATCGTTTATTGTCCTTTGATTGGTGGTCTGATCCTGAGAGATGAGAAGTGTGATCATTTATTGTCCTTTGATTGGTGGTCTGATCCTGAGAGATAGGAAGTGTGATCGTTTATTGTCCTTTGATTGGTGGTCTGATCCTGAGAGATGAGAAGTGTGATCGTTTATTGTCCTTTGATTGGTGGTCTGGTCCTGAGAGATAGGAAGTGTGATCGTTTATTGTCCTTTGATTGGTGGTCTGGTCCTGAGAGATAGGAAGTGTGATCGTTTATTGTCCTTTGATTGGTGGTCTGATCCTGAGAGATAGGAAGTGTGATCATTTATTGTCCTTTGATTGGTGGTCTGGTCCTGAGAGATAGGAAGTGTGATCGTTTATTGTCCTTTGATTGGTGGTCTGGTCCTGAGAGATAGGAAGTGTGATCGTTTATTGTCCTTTGATTGGTGGTCTGATCCTGAGAGATAGGAAGTGTGATCGTTTATTGTCCTTTGATTGGTGGTCTGGTCCTGAGAGATAGGAAGTGTGATCATTTATTGTCCTTTGATTGGTGGTCTGATCCTGAGAGATGAGAAGTATGATCATTTATTGTCCTTTGATTGGTGGTCTGGTCCTGAGAGATAGGAAGTGTGATCGTTTATTGTCCTTTGATTGGTGGTCTGGTCCTGAGAGATGAGAAGTGTGATCGTTTATTGTCCTTTGATTGGTGGTCTGGTCCTGAGAGATAGGAAGTGTGATCGTTTATTGTCCTTTGATTGGTGGTCTGGTCCTGAGAGATAGGAAGTGTGATCGTTTATTGTCCTTTGATTGGTGGTCTGGTCCTGAGAGATAGGAAGTGTGATCGTTTATTGTCCTTTGATTGGTGGTCTGGTCCTGAGAGATAGGAAGTGTGATCGTTTATTGTCCTTTGATTGGTGGTCTGGTCCTGAGGGATAGGAAGTGTGATCGTTTATTGTCCTTTGATTGGTGGTCTGGTCCTGAGAGATAGGAAGTGTGATCGTTTATTGTCCTTTGATTGGTGGTCTGATCCTGAGAGATAGGAAGTGTGATCATTTATTGTCCTTTGATTGGTGGTCTGGTCCTGAGAGATGAGAAGTGTGATCGTTTATTGTCCTTTGATTGGTGGTCTGGTCCTGAGAGATAGGAAGTGTGATCGTTTATTGTCCTTTGATTGGTGGTCTGGTCCTGAGAGATAGGAAGTGTGATCGTTTATTGTCCTTTGATTGGTGGTCTGGTCCTGAGGGATAGGAAGTGTGATCGTTTATTGTCCTTTGATTGGTGGTCTGGTCCTGAGAGATAGGAAGTGTGATCGTTTATTGTCCTTTGATTGGTGGTCTGGTCCTGAGAGATAGGAAGTGTGATCGTTTATTGTCCTTTGATTGGTGGTCTGGTCCTGAGAGATAGGAAGTGTGATCGTTTATTGTCCTTTGATTGGTGGTCTGGTCCTGAGAGATAGGAAGTGTGATCGTTTATTGTCCTTTGATTGGTGGTCTGGTCCTGAGAGATAGGAAGTGTGATAGTTTTATTGTCCTTTGATTGGTGGTCTGGTCCTGAGAGATGAGAAGTGTGATCGTTTATTGTCCTTTGATTGGTGGTCTGGTCCTGAGAGATAGGAAGTGTGATCGTTTATTGTCCTTTGATTGGTGGTCTGGTCCTGAGGGATAGGAAGTGTGATCGTTTATTGTCCTTTGATCGGTGGTCTGGTCCTGGGTTTGAAGTTTCTTTAATTGATGTAAAACAACAGAAATCCATGCAACACATCATTCTATATCTGATTCTGAACGGGGTTGTTTCAGTTGGATGTACATTTCTACAAGACACATGCATAGACAAATTTGCATGGGGCCAGGTTCTTCTGAGAACTGATCTTCCAATCCCCACTGACAGAAACAAGAACCTTATTGTATTCTAAAAAGTCATAGTTGGAGTTTTGACCAGTGCTGTGGAGTGTCCATTTTGTTGGAGTCGGATTCAGGGAAATTGATGAGTCGGAGTCAGATGTTTGGCTTAATGACTTCACAGTCATGGTTTCAGAGTCAGAGTCGTGGAGTCGGTGTCCATTTTGGTGGAGTCAAATTCAGAGAAATTGTGGAGTTGGATGTTTGGCATACTGACTTCAGAGCTCAAGTTGTGGAGTCAGAGTCGTGGAGTCGGAGTCTATTTTGGTGGAGTTGGAGTTGGATGTTTGACTTCCCAGTCATGGTTATGGAGTCGGAGTTGTGGAGTCGATGTCCATTTTGGTGGAGTCAGATTCAGGGAAATTGAGGAGTCGGAGTTGGATGTTTGGCTTACTGACTTCACAGCCCTGGCGTTGACCACTGCCAGATCTCCATTATGTATCTTCTCTCTCCGACACCAATGGATTCATGTTTTACATGGTGGTTCCTGTTTCAGACAAGTTTTTCTTGCCATCCAAAGTATTTCTTTAGCATTATGTAAGTGTACCAATCCTGCTGCACCCGGCTGAGCGCCAATCTGTGCCGGTTACACGTGTCGGCAGAAGCACCATCATGTTGTGCTTTAGACTCAATGTGTTACTTTATGTTTTAGATGTATCCACCTTGTTTCTTGTAAAAGCAGAGAGCTGGCGCAGGCAGGTTCCTGGCAGTCTGGGGCTACTCTGCCGTCTTATGGACCTGTTGGGAGTGAGATGTTTGTTTTGTCCCTGGTATCTCCAGAATCTGAATTAGACATTTTTCTCTTTTTTTTTACCAGGGAAAATAAATTTAATGCATTTTACAACCCTTAACATCGGCTCCATGTCCATTGCAAGTAAATCTTCAAAATAGTACAGTAAAAGTGTCTAACGGAACACAGACACTTTTTACGTTGTGGTGTGTGTTGGTCGTAAGAGCCAGGGTACTCAGCAGCTGGGCTAGAGTTCGGTACCTGGTACCCGTGCCCAGCAGCTGTGGTCCTACCCGCACATATAAAGGGGATAGTAGTAGAGATATAGTTTGTTTGTGATGACAGTTGGGATAATCAGCCTGATGTAGCCGGGCACTGAAGGGGATCCCTGAGAGATAGGTGATAATAAGCAATGCAGATGTTAAACCCTTCCCAACCAGGGCTGACTCGCAGGGGATGATGAGAGTGATGGTGATTAGTGTGGTGAAGAAAGTAGACAGCAGGAATCAGCCTTTTGATTTATCTTTTTACTGAGGTTTCGGTAGTCAGTACAGGGTTGTACATCAACCACCAGGCAAGTGGTCCGGCTAGTCTGATGAGAACTGTAGTCCGCTCTGCCGGTTGAGTAAGAAGGCCTTCCTGCTGACTTCTGTAAGTTGTAGGTTTCCTGAAGCCTGTAGCCTTCCAGTATTTTCTCTAGGTTGCTGAGTTACCTCCTTCTAGGTTGGTAGTGCGGATCCTGCAGGTATCTGTGCTCACAGCAGTTCCCTGACCCTCTGTACTACTGTCACCCCGGAAAGCTCCACTTAAACTGCTGGGGAGAATAAAACTCACCAGCATGCAGTTCTGCCACCAGGCCCTCTAAGACTGGATGACCTAGGGACTAGAACCCTGACTGCAGCTGGTCCCTTTCAAGCAGCTCCTGCTGCCTCCTCACTGGAGCTCTCCTTTGCCTACTCTTTGTCCTACTACATCTTAACTAACCCCTCCCTCCAACTAGAGACTGAGTCACAGCCCAACCCAGGCCTTCAGTGCTCAGCTTCCTGGTTAGAGATCAGAAATGTTTGTTTGCGTCAGACATCCAGCAGAGGGAGTCCAATTCCCATCAGACATGGCATTACATATATGTTATAGCAATACCATTTGTGGTGGTCAGATGCAGGGGTGCTACAGGTGCATGACATACTCCACATTTTGGATGATTTTTTGGAGTAGATCTTTGCTTTCTGCACAGAATTATGGACATTTCTGCTTTATAAGAACATCTTGGGATAGAAATTGCACCAAATTTTCTGAAAAGCTCCTCTTTAACACTTTAACCTCTTGTCTAAATTCCTGTTTCTGTACCACAATCTCATAATGGTCATAACTTGTTCCATAAATAATTATTCACACAATCAGTTGCTGTTCACATTCTTATACATGTCTGATGTCCACCAGGATGGATCCAGATATTGTCCAATGACTTGGTCTTCCTTCATTCAAGTGAATGACTCAGTGGGAACCCCACTTTTTGACAGGTGTCTCTCGTCTTACCCGTTTATTAGCATTTGCTCTGAGTGATTATCTGCTTGTGTACATTGTCTTTAGCTCAGGCTTAAAACAGACATTTTCACATTCTGTTCTATGTGAAATTGCCTAAAAAGCTCCTATTACTAGTGGTGACACAGAGCATGGCTCAGCTGTACTGCAAATTATCATGCAAAGCACAAGTACCCAACTAATACAAAAGGACTCAAGAAACAAATCCCCGGCCTATTTTTCTCCCCAGTCACACAGAAAAAGTAAAAACTGCATTCGCATTCCACCAGCGTTTCTAGAAACATCAGATCACGCAGTCCAACAAACAAATGTCAATCACAGGGTTACTGCAAACGTTCAAAACCCACATTGGGCAAGCTTCAGAGGTGTCACAATTATAAAGATACCCGGGAACATAATAGTGTAGGATATAATGGGATTGAGACAAAACTTGGGTTAATAAACTGTAATGCAAACAATAGTAACAGTATAAGAAACAGCACTATAAGACAATATCAAAATTAAATTGCAAGTGTAACCAGCACTAAAATATAAATGTCCACAAGCAATAGGGAGGAGTGCAAACAGCACTATATAAGAATGTCTAGAAATAATATGCAGGAGTGCTACCAGCACTATATGAGAATGTCCAGGAATTATATGCAGGAGTGCTACCAGCACTATATGAGAATGTCCAGGAATTATATGCAGGAGTGCTACCAGCACTATATGAGAATGTCCAGGAATAATATGAAGGAGTGCTACCAGCACTATATGAGAATGTCCAGGAACAATATGCAGGAGTACTACCAGCACTACATAAGAATGTCCAGGAATAATATGAAGGAGTGCTACCAGCACTATATGAGAATGTCCAGGAATAATATGAAGGAGTGCTACCAGCACTATATGAGAATGTCTAGAAATAATATGCAGGAGTGCTACCAGCACTGTATGAGAATGTCCAGGAATTATATGCAGGAGTGCTACCAGCACTATATGAGAATGTCTAGAAATAATATTCAGGAGTGCTACTAGCACTATATGAGAATGTCTAGAAATAATATGCAGGAGTGCTACCAGCACTATATGAGAATGTCTAGAAATAATATGCAGGAGTGCTACCAGCACTATATGAGAATGTCTAGAAATAATATGCAGGAGTGCTACCAGCACTATATAAGAATGTCTAGAAATAATATGCAGGAGTACTACCAGCACTATATGAGAATGTCTAGAAATAATATGCAGGAGTGCTACCAGCACTATATAAGAATGTCTAGAAATAATATGCAGGAGTGCTACCAGTACTATATGAGAATGTCTAGAAATAATATGCAGAAGTACTACCAGCACTATATGAGAATGTCTATAAATAATATGCAGAAGTACTACCAGCACTATATGAGAATGTCCAGGAATAATATGCAGGAGTACTACCAACACTATATGAGAAAGTCCAGGAATAATATGCAGGAGTGCTACCAGCACTATATGAGAATGTCCAGTAATAATATGCAGGAGTGCTACCACCACTATATATGAATGTCCAGGAATAATATGCAGGAGTGCTACCAGCACTATATGAGAATGTCCAGGAATTATATGCAGGAGTGCTAGCAGCACTATATGAGAATGTCTAGAAATAATATGCAGGAGTACTACCAACACTATATGAGAATGTCCAGGAATTATATGCAGGAGTGCTACCAGCACTATATGAGAATGTCTAGGAATAATATGCAGGAGTACTACCAGCACTATATGAGAATGTCCAGGAAAAATATGCAGGAGTACTACCAACACTATATGAGAATGTCCAGGAATAATAAGCAGGAGTGCTACCAGCACTATATGACAATGTCTAGAAATAATATGCAGGAGTACTACCAGCACTATATGACAATGTCTAGAAATAATATGCAGGAGTACTACCAGCACTATATGAGAATTTGTAGAAATAATATGCAGAAGTACTACCAGCACTATATGAGAATGTCCAGGAATAATACCGTGTTTCCCCGAATATAAGACCCCCCCGAAAGTAAGGCAGGGTAGGGGGTGCCCAGGGTTCTCCAATGTAAGGCACCCCCCGATTGTAAGGCCGCTTTCGGGGGGGTCTGTGGGGAATGTAAGGCCGCCTATGGTGGGGGGTAGCTGGGGAGGCCGCATTTTACCTCTTTGTTCTGGCCCCTCCATGCTGTCCCCCGCCTGCCTGCGGGCTTCTTGTGGCCGGCTCCGCCATTCTCTCCAGCCCCGGGTCACGGCCCTGCAGGCTCGCAGCTGATTGGCCATCAGCTCGAGCTCTGATTGGCCGATCAGCCGCGACGTCACGGCCCTGCAGGCTCGCAGGTGATTGGCCATCAGCTCGAGCTCTGATTCGCCGATCAGCCGCGACGTCACGGCCCTGCAGGCTCGCAGCTGATTGGCCCAGCGTCCCCTGCAGCAGAAGGCTCCCACCGGCACCGCAGAGGAAATCGAAAGTACGGTACGGCAACGGAACGGTAAGTATAGCTAAACCGTGTGTGTGTGTGTGTGTATGGGTGCCGTACGGGTGTGTGTATGGGGCTGCGCGCGGGTGGTGGCAGCACATGGGCAGAGTGGGGGTGCACTATGCAGTGGGATCATGCACACAGGGATGGGGGAGCTGCAGTGGGATCATGCACCCAGGGATGGGGGAGTTGCAGTGGGATCATGCACCCAGGGATGGGGGAGCTGCAGTGGGATCATGCACACAGGGATGGGGGAGCTGCAGTGGGATCATGCACACAGGGATGGGGGAGCTGCAGTGGGATCATGCACACAGGGATGTTAAACAAAAAGTGTCATTTTTTTTGTCTAATGTAAGGCCTCCCCCGAAAGTAAGGCAGGGTGGGACTTTTGGGGGTAAATTTAATGTAAGACAGGGCCTTACTTTCGGGGAAACACGGTATGCAGGAGTGCTACCAGCACTATAAGAGAATGTCTAGAAATAAGATGCAGGAATGCAACCAGTACTATATGAGAATGGCCTTGTTCACACACAATTTGCGTTTTTTTAGCACTCCTAAAACCACATGCGTTTTTTTAGGAGTGCTAAAAAATGTTCCTTGTGGGTGTAAAAGGATTTGCAACGTTTTTGGACTTAGTGATTTTTTTCAACAAAAACGCAGGCAAAAATGCTAGCGTTAACGCAGGGTGCCTAAATGTGCCATCTGTTTCCCATAGGGCCCCATGTTATAGAAACGCATGCGTTTTTTTAACATGGGGCCCTATGGGAAACGCATGCGTTAACGCAGGTGCCTATATGTGTCCTGCGTTAACGCATGCGTTTCCCATAGGACCCCATGTTAAAAAAAGGCATGCGTTTTTGGAAACAACCCCTGCGTTTTTTTCCAGCACCCAAAAAACACTGCATGCAGCGTTTTTTGGACTGGGGGAAAAAACTCAAGTGTAGTGAAAAAACGCAGCTACACTCAATTGCACTCTGCGTTAACGCACGTGCGTTTTTGAAAAACTGCAGAAAAACGCAGAGTGCCAAAAACGCAGGCGAGTGTGAACAAGGCCAACGTCTGGAAATAAGATGCAGGAGTACTACCAGCACTATATGAGAATGTCCAGGAGTAACATGCAGAAGTGCAACCAGCACTATGTGAGAATGTCTGGAAATAAGATGCAGGAGTGCTACCAGCACTATATGAGAATATCCAGGAATAACATGCAGGAGTGCTACCAGCACTATATGAGGTTCTCAGGTATTAATATGCAGGAGCGCAACCAGCACTATATGATAATGTCTAGGAATAACATGCAGGAGTGCAACCAGCACTATATGAGAATGTTCAGGAATAACATGCAGGAGTGCAACCAGCACTGTATGAGAATATCCAGGAATGACATGCAGGAGTGCTACCAGCACTATATGAGAATGTCCAGGAATAATATGCAGGAGTGCTACCAGCACTATACGAGATTATCCAGTATTAATATGCAGGACTGCAACCAGCACTATATGAGAATGCCCAGGAATACTATTCAGGAGTGCTACCAGCACTATATGAGAATGTCCAGGATTAATAAGCAGGAGTGCTACCATCACTATATGAGAATGTCCAGGAATAACATGCAAGAATGCAACCAGCAATATATGAGAATGTCCAGGAATGATATGTAGGAGTGCTACCAGCACAATTATGTTAATGTTCAGGAATTATATGCAGTAGTGCTACCAGCACAATTATGTTAATGTTCAAGAATTATATGCAGTAGTGCTACCAGCACAATTAGGTGAATGTTCAGGAATTATATGCAGGAGTGTTATCTGCACTATATGAGAATGTCCAGGAATAACATGCAGGAGAACAGTACAGCAAACAGATGGTTACTCATGTACTTTTAGAGCTGACAAAGTCCCGCACAAGTCCCGCACACGGCCCGCAATGATTTAGTCCCGGAATGAGTACACTGATAACAGAAAATAAAAGTTCTTACAGACCAAGGAAGTCCAGCGATAATGAAGCTCTTCTCCTAGCAGAATTGAAAGGAGGGAACCACAGCCTGGATTAGGATGATGCACCAGACCGTTGACAGCTGCAAAGTAATGAGGCAGAAACAAGCAAAAGGCAGTAGCAGGACGTCCAGAAGCAGGCCAGGAGAGATTCAGGAACCAGCTAACACCAAAATACTCAGGCAGGGAATAATTCCTGGACCGGAATTTATAAGAAGGACAGATAGGAAATTCAAGGGCATGGTGAGGCATCAAACTCCATTTTATATGAGGGCAAGAAGACATAAAAAGGTCCATGTAATACCCGGAAACCTTATAAGAGGTTTATATGTGAAAACAGCATCTCAAAATTAAAATTTTGCACAGTAATATTCATGGCCTGACTCGAGCTTCCCCACATAGACTGGACTCTTCTGGATTCAATTGTTTTACACTTTCAAGAGGATCTTTCACCAAATGTTTCACGTTGAATTGCAGAAGAGCGGAATAAAGCATTTTGTTTTTGACTATTGCCTCTCTGTTGCAGAGACATTAGCTATCTAAGCATTTGGCACCTAATGAGATAACCTTTCTTTAAGTTTAAGTGGATGTTATCAGGTATATTTTCTTGGAAGAATGTACTGTTTCCTGTATGATGCCGACTAATCGTAAACAGGCAGTAACACAGCAGGAATAGAACACCCCCATCATAAGTTATGTTTCTCGGTGTGTGAGATGTAACGAAACAGTCCTGATCTCCTTGTCAAACCTCCTGCATGGTTAGAAAGTGGTGGGAGAATAAAGCACAGATGTACAAGTTTCAGTTAAAGAGGACCTGTCACCCCCCTCCTGGACTGCAATCTAAATGCAGCACTGAATGCAGCATGTATGCTGCATTCAGGCAAGGGGTCCCCATGTGTGTGGCTGCTCTGTACCCCCAGATATATCGTTAGGAAAACTCACTGTTTGAAGTCAGGAGGGCATTTCCTGGGGCTGGAGTCAGGTCTATTCACAGGGGGTATTCCCACCCCCTACCTCTCTGTGCCACCTCCTTTCTTCTCCTCGCTGCCTCCCTCAGGTCTGTAGAGCCATCCTCGCCTGCGCCTCCTAGTGCTCATTGACGCAGGCGCAGTGCGAAGTATTGTTTGTTTTGGTCCCACACGCCTGTCCCTCCTGCCTACGACGTCAGCGCCTTTGCCCTCTTATCAGTTCTCATCGTCCAGTGTTGAATGATGCTGACTAATCATAAACAGGCAGCACCCAGGGCTGTGGAGTCAGTAAGCCTAACATCCAACTACTCAGTTTTCCTGAATCCAACTCCGACTACATTAAAATGGGCTCTGACTCCACAATTCCGATTCTAACTGCACTGCGTATGCGCGAGGTCCTCGATACACCGTAATGGGTGTACCGACGTCATGAGAGCCGGATATGACGCGATTAGTGTTATACCAGCTATACCGCCCATGGAAGAGGGTGAGGAAGATCAATAAGGCTTATCACGCCGATCGGGACGTGAATAATTGCAGTAAAGGTGGCGGAGAGAAGCCACAGGGAACGCCCTGTGTGACTTCTCAAGAGCTCAGAAACCACAGTCCAGGAGGTAATAAAAGCAGTTTTATAAACTTTGTAAATACACAATTTTTACAGAAAGGGATGGCTAGAATAGCATACTGATGGTGCAGGGACAGGTATTAATAGGTTGGGGGGTAATTTTTGGGGTCAGGTTCCCTTTAAGAGAAATGTGGAGGAGGAGCAGCACAGCTGAGTTTAGTGTGGAACCCCGCATATACAGGCGTCACAGAGGGGTACTACACCCGTAAAAGAGGTGTAAATACTCCAGCTGCAGGTGGACCCTAGGATAGTGGGTGGGACCCATTCCCAGCACTCCCACATTAGATGAGCAGTGGAAGGTTACCCGGGAGGGAATATATTCACCTCTAGGGGGATCAAGGGGGTCTTTAGCTTTTGGCAGGAGGGCCAGTAGGTCTTCTGGCTTCGGTCGGTGGCCCTGGCCTTTGGGTTAGATGGAGGAGGAGGAAAGGAGTTAGAAAGGCTCTGACTAATTGGAACGAGGCGAAAGGTCAAACCGGGGCGGTTTCAAGCTGAACATGAGGGAAGAAGAAGGGGCCTTGAGGAGGTCCTGGAAGAGGGTGCCCTAGAGAGAAAGGGAGATCCTCAGAGTGGAGTGACCATACTCCAGGGGATACTCCAGTCCACCACAGGAACGCCGGGCCCGAGGATCCGGCCAGCGTTCAGCTTTGCAGTTGGCAATCAGCTACTGTGTCTCGTTTACCAGCCGCAGCATCCTGCCAGTGGAGCGGTCTGCCTGCTTCCTCACTAACGAGGGAGGGGACTCCCGGTACTACCTACACGGAGCTACTGGGTATAAGCCCATCCTAGACGGGGAAGAACGGACATGGGTTAGTTAACAAAGGTACTCCAAGTGTTCCACCATACCACCTGGGATCCACTTGCAGCCACCCGTTAAGCTACCTGTTATTTATAACATCTTGCTGAACTGTGAACTGTATCTGATGCTGCTACAAGTTGACAGTAAAGCACCCGGGAGAAAGTGATTTTGCTTCTGCGTGTATTTTCACACTTCAACCAATTCTCTTGAAGGAACTCTGCCCCGGAGGAACAGCCCTGCCTGTAGTGGGCTTAGTCATCTCAGCCGCATTACCAGCTACCTCCGGCGGACTATGAGCTAACGTCGATGAGGGAAGGCCGTAAAGCGCGAGAAGCAGCGGTAGCAGAGCAAGAAGTTGTGGAGTACCGTGCCTCGTTACTACCCGTACTACCACCTGTCCAAATATGAGTACAAAGTTGCACACTCCTTTTGATGTTTTTGATGCAAGGTTTATTATGAACAGTTAATGACCACAGATGTTTGACATGTGTGGTCATTAACTGTTCATAATAAACCTTGCATCAAAAACATCAAAAGGAGTGTGCAACTTTGTACTCATATTTGCATTTACTGGGATTGAAGAAATCCTGTTAGTTGGCACCTCCACTCATCACCTACGCGGTGTGCACACCATTATACCCTATTGACTCTACCACCTGTCCAGACCCGGGATACGGGAGTTCAGACCGAACCCCCGATAACACCACCATCCCGTACCAGCAGCTACCTTCGACTGGAGGCAGCGCACGTCCCCTACTGACCCAGACGTCATCGTTGAAGCAGAGGATGACGAGACAGACTACGAGGAGCCGGAGGACGTCGAAGGAGCCACGGGAGGGAGTACCCCAGAAGCTGCGTGGTGGACCGCATAGCAGCAGCAGCAGCAGTGAGGAATCCCCGCTATAGTGATCTCAGCGGAGACGAGAGTGAACTCCAGAGTCCCAACCGGCAACACCACCTCCACAGTACCACTCACCCCAGCCGTCTCAATCAGCCTTAAATGAAAGAGACCAAGTGACAAGACAACGATGCCGAGAGGAGTGGTTCCAGAGAGAGCAGACAACAAGGCGACTACGGGACGAGGCAAGATCACAGCCCTCGCTTCCAGTAGAACTACGCCACCAAGGAACTGTCTTTTCGGCGTTCCAGGACGAAGGCTGGGGATTTCTTAGAGAACCCGGACTTCAGGACAATATGTTCTTTGCACGTCAAGATGTAGAGTCGTAGCTGCGGCGAGGACACCCGGACAGAGACCTGTACTGAGGTGAGCAGGTTACATTTGAACATTACCCAGGTCCCTTAGTATTGTTTTCCATAAGGATCTCTCGCCAGCAATAGACTCCCGCAATAGAGACATTGCCTTGTATATAGCCCCTACTTTTTCAGCAACCATGCCTCTTTATTTTTGCCTTTCCATTTTTGCAAACCCTGAATGAAGAGTAAGTCCCTGTGTTTTATTTTGAATCTGAAGAATCAGAGACTTTTATTTTGAACTTTCCCATTGTTGGTAATGTGTGCTGTGTGAGCATAGTTAGTACCGATCCCCGTTGGGCCAAGTTAGATTATGTCTTTTATGCAGAGATACAGTGAAGCCAGAGAGTAATAACTTTGTCAACAGGTGACCTGAGGACCGTGGGGTCTGTTATATTAGCTACTGCAATGTCTATATGTGTAACGTTTCAAGAAATGTGCCTCCTAGCAATAGGAAGAAATCCAAATATGCTTGATTGTATATAGTTGATGACCCCTTGATGTTGAATATAAAAAAAAAGAAAAATGCTTTTTCACTTCCCGGTAACAGGTACAGATACTCGCGGACGAGTATATTCCATCAGGGGGGTATGTGGCGCCCCGCATATGCAGGCGTCACAGAGGGGTGCTACACCCGTAAAATAGGTGTAAATACTCCAGCTGCAGGTGGACCCTAGGATAGTGGGTGGGACCCATTCCCAGCATTCCCACATTAGATGAGCGGTGGGAGGTTACCCGGGAGGAGATATATTCACCTCTAGGGGGATCAAGGAGGTCTTTAGCCTTTGGCAGGAGGGTCAGTAGGTCTTCTGGCTTCAGTCGGTGGCCCCTGGCCTTCAGGCTAGATGGAGGAGGAGGAAAGGAGTTAGAAAGGCTCTTACTAATTGGAACGAGGTGGAAGGTCAAATCGGGGCAATTTCAAGCCAAACCGGAGGGAAGAAGAAGGGGCCTTGAGAAGGTCCTGGAAAAGGGCACCCGACGAGAGAAGTCCGGGCCCTAGAGAGAAAGGGAGATCCTCAGAGTGGAGTTACCATACTCCAGTCCACCAAGGGAATGCCGGGCCCGAGGATATGGCCAGAGTTCAGCTTTGCAGTCGGCAACCGGCTGCTGTGCCTCGTTTACCAGCCGCAGCACCCTGCCATCGGAGAGGTCTGCCTGCTTCCTCACCACGAGGGAGAGGACCCCCAATACTTCCTACACGGAGCTACTGGGTATAGACCCATCCTAGACGGGGAAGAACGGGCACGGGTTAGTGAACGAAGGTACACCAAGGGTTCCACCATACCACCTAGGATCCACTTGCAGCCGCCGGTTAAGCTACCTGTTATTTATAACATTTTGCTGAACTGTGAACTGTATCTGATGCTGCTACAACTTGACAGTAAAGTACCCAGGAGAAAGTGACTTTGCTTCTGCGTGTATTTTCCTACTTCAACCTGTTCCCTTCCAGGAATGCTGTCCCAGAGGACCTGCTCTACCTGTAGGGGGCTTAGTCATCTCAGCTGCAATCCAATCTACCTCCGGCGGACTGTGGCGGTGCTGGTGACCTATCACAAGAAACTACGAGTGGCGTCACGTGAACTGTATATAGTAAATGCATCCCTTTTTTGAAGTGTTACCCAGGACATGGATCAGGCGCAGCCACCACTCCCCGTGACACAGCAACACCACCCTTGGAGCCTGATATCCGAGTACCCCAAAGCCTGGGGCTCAACATTAGCTGTGTCACATTACAAACCCTCCTATCAGTTCTCCTCCTCCAGAATGGTATCAGTGATAACACTTATATCTGTTGTTTATAAGTGTGACTTATGTATGGCCTGGCAGTGTGGAAGAGGTGCAGTACAGCAGAGCTGACAGTACAATAAGAGGAAGGAAAGCTAATATAAGGGTTTGTAATGCGACATAGCTAAACTTAGCTGTGCTGTCCATCGTCCAATAGGGACCTTAAATAAGATGTGTGAGAAGAACACATCACTCGGTAATAATATTTGATAACAATCGCTTAGACTTAAAAAAGACTTAACTCATTAGGTGCCAAATACTTTAATTACTAATATTTGCACAAAGGAAAGGCGAAAAAAAAAAGTTGTATTCAACATAAATATGGTGAAAAGTCCTTTCTTGATAGATCTTAATTCACAACGTTCTCCTGTTCCGCTCTTGCACAGTGTTGGTAAGTCCACGGATGTTCACCAAAAAATGTAACCAAAAATGTTTCCATGTCAAAGGTGTCCATGTGACTTTAATGTGCATCCTTTGGTTCAGGTTTCTTTTCAGCATGGGCACTTTCTCTAATTTCCAGGTCACTCTGAGCTAGTGGGAGCAGACTAGATGATATGATGGGTTATATACACAACACACATGGACACAAAGGGCTTTTGCTCTTTGGTTTTTATGGAAGTCATGTTCAGGCACAGCAGCAACATGGAGGACATTTATATAGCGGTACTGAGCAGTGCATCTTTGAATCTAGCACTGGAGTAAGATAAAGACTATAAAGCTGCAGCATAGAAGACATTTATACATCAGCACTGAGCAGTGTAGCTGTGAATCCACCTGTGATGTGAGATAAACACTTAACATAAAGCAGCATGGAAGACATGTATAGAGCAGTATTGAACAGTACAGCTATAAATCCAGCTCCAGAGTGATATAACACTTATTATAAAGCAACATCATAAAGGACATTTATACAGCAGTACTGAGCAATGCAGCTATGAATCCTGCTCTGGTGTAGCATAAACACTTACTATAAAGCAGAAGCATAGAGGACATTTATACAGTAGTATTGAGTAGTTCATCTAGGAATACAGCTTTGAAGTAATATAAATCTTACTGTAAAGCAGCAGCATGGAGGACATTTATACAGAAGTATTGAGCAGTGCAGCTATAAATCCAGCTTTGGAGTGATATAAACACTTACTATAAAGCAGCAGCATGGAGAACATTATACAGATGTACTGAACAGTGTAGCTGTAAATCCAGCTCTAATGTGAGATAATTACTATAAAGAAGATGCATGGAGGGCATTTATACGGCAGTACTTAATTAGCAATGCAGCAGTGAATCCAGCTTTAGTGTGATATAAACACTTACTATGAAGCAGCAGCATGGATAACATTTATACAACAGTACTGAGCAGTGTATCTTTGGATTCAGCTCTGATGTGAAAAAAATACTATAAAGCAGCAGCACGGAGGACATTACATGGCAGTACTGAGCAATGTAGCTGTGAATCCAGCTCTGATGTTATATAAACACTTACTATGAAGCAGCAGCATGGAGGACATTTATACAGCAGTACTGAGCAGTGCAGCAGTGATTCCAGCTCTGGTGTTATATAAACACTATAAAACAGCAGCATGCATGACATTTATACAGTAGTACTGAGCAGTTGATTGCTGTGAATCCAGCCCTGATGTGAGATCATTACTATAAAGCAGCAGCATGGAGGGCATTGATACAGCTGTATTGAGCAGTATAGCTATGAATCCAGATCTGGTATGAGATAAACACTATAAAGCAACAGCATAGAGGACATACAGTTAGGGCCAGAAATATTTGGACAGTGACACAATTTTCGCGAGTTGGGCTCTGCATGCCACCACATTGGATTTGAAATGAAACCTCTACAACAGAATTCAAGTGCAGATTGTAACGTTTAATTTGAAGGGTTGAACAAAAATATCTGATAGAAAATGTAGGAATTGTACACATTTCTTTACAAACACTCCACATTTTAGGAGGTCAAAAGTAATTGGACAAAGAAACATAACCCCAACAAAATATTTTTATTTTCAATATTTGGTGGTGAATCCTTTGGAGGCAATCACTGCCTTAAGTCTGGAACCCATGGATTCACCAAACGCTGGGTTTCCTCCTTCTTAATGCTTTGCTAGGCCTTTACAGCCGCAGCCTTCAGGTCTTGCTTGTTTGTGGGTCTTTCCGTCTTAAGTCTGGATTTCAGCAAGTGAAATGCATGCTCAATTGGGTTAAGATCTGGTGATTGACTTGGCCATTGCAGAATGTTCCACTTTTTTGCACTCATGAACTCCTGGGTAGCTTTGGCTGTATGCTTGGGGTCATTGTCCATCTGTACTATGAAGCGCCGTCCAATCAACTTTGCAGCATTTGGCTGAATCTGGGCTGAAAGTATATCCCGGTACACTTCAGAATTCATCCGGCTACTCTTGTCTGCTGTTATGTCATCAATAAACACAAGTGACCCAGTGCCATTGAAAGCCATGCATGCCCATGCCATCACGTTGCCTCCACCATGTTTTACAGAGGATGTGGTGTGCCTTGGATCATGTGCCGTTCCCTTTCTTCTCCAAACTTTTTTCTTCCCATCATTCTGGTACAGGTTGATCTTTGTCTCATCTGTCCATAGAATACTTTTCCAGAACTGAGCTGGCTTCTTGAGGTGTTTTTCAGCAAATGTAACTCTGGCCTGTCTATTTTTGGAATTGATGAATGGTTTGCATCTAGATGTGAACCCTTTGTATTTACTGTCATGGAGTCTTCTCTTTACTGTTGACTTAGAGACAGATACACCTACTTCACTGAGAGTGTTCTGGACTTCAGTTGATGTTGTGAACGGGTTCTTCTTCACCAAATAAAGTATGCGGCGATCATCCACCACTGTTGTCATCCGTGGACGCCCAGGCCTTTTAGAGTTCCCAAGCTCACCAGTCACTTCCTTTTTTCTCAGAATGTACCCAACTGATTTTGCTACTCCAAGCATGTCTGCTATCTCTCTGATGGATTTTTTCTTTTTTTTCAGCCTCAGGATGTTCTGCTTCACCTCAATTGAGAGTTCCTTTGACCGCATGTTGTCTGGTCACAGCAACAGCTTCCAAATGCAAAGCCACACACCTGGAATCCACCCCTGACCTTTTAACTACTTAATTGATTACAGGTTAATCAGGGAGACGCCTTCAGAGTTAATTGCAGCCCTTAGAGTCCATTGTCCAATTACTTTTGGTCCCTTGAAAAAGAGGAGGCTATGCATTACAGAGCTATGATTCCTAAACCCTTTCTCCGATTTGGATGTGGAAACTCTCATATTGCAGCTGGGAGTGTGCACTTTCAGCCCATATTATTATTATATATATAATTGTATTTCTGAACATGTTTTTGTAAACAGCTAAAATAACAAAACTTGTGTCACTGTCCAAATATTTCTGGCCCTAACTGTATATACTGATGTACTGAGCTGTGCAGCTATTAATCCAGCTCAGGAGTAAGGCAAAACAGTTGCTTGGCTCTGCACGGCTCAGCCTGAATTTGCCTGTCTGTCACTGTGCTCACCTATTTCTTGTAGATCTGTAAGTTACGATAAGGGTTTTTAATGATTATACGGCAGAGCATGATCAGCGCATGATCCTATGGGACATTTCTCATCTGTGGAAGCCACATACACTTCTCAGGACAAAGTTAATAATTGTGAACAAACCTGACGGGATATGTTATTGATTAAACGAATAGTGTGCGGCTCAAGTATCTGTATACATACATACATTACAGCAGCGTATACACCCCTATACTACATCAGGGGCCTGTGTATATAAATACACAGAAACAGGAGCTCAGCGTATACATCACCCCTGTACCACAGCATGTGTCGGTATATATAAATACACAGATACAGGACAGCAGCGTATACATCATCCCTGTACCACAGCATGTGTCGGTATATATATAAATACACAGATACAGGACAGCGACGTATACATCACCCCTGTACCACAGCATGTGTCGGTATATATAAATACACAGATACAGGACAGCGACGTATACATCACCCCTGTACCACAGCATGTGTCGGTATATATAAATACACAGATACAGGACAGCGGCGTATACATCACCCCTGTACCACACCATGTGTCAGTATATATAAATACACAGATACAGGACAGCGACGTATACATCACCCCTGTACCACAGCATGTGTCAGTATATATATAAATACACAGATACAGGACAGCGACGTATACATCACCCCTGTACCACAGCATGTGTCAGTATATATAAATACACAGATACAGGACAGCAGTGTATACATCACCCCTGTACCACAGCATGTGTCAGTATATATAAATACATAGATACAGGACAGCGACGTATACATCACCCCTGTACCACAGCATGTGTCAGTATATATAAATACATAGATACAGGACAGCGACGTATACATCATCCCTGTACCACAGCATGTGTCAGTATATATAAATACACAGATAGAGGACAGCAGAGTATACATCACCCCTGTACCACAGCATGTGTCGGTATATATAAATACATAGATACAGGACAGCAGAGTATACATCATCCCTGTACCACAGCATGTGTCAGTATATATAAATACATAGATACAGGACAGCGACGTATACATCATCCCTGTACCACAGCATGTGTCAGTATATATAAATACACAGATACAGGACAGCAGAGTATACATCACCCCTGTACCACAGCATGTGTCAGTATATATAAATACAGATACAGGACAGCAGCGTATACATCATCCCTGTACCACAGCATGTGTCAGTATATATAAATACACAGATACAGGACAGCAGAGTATACATCACCCATGTACCACAGCATGTGTCAGTATATATAAATACACAGATACAGGACAGCAGAGTATACATCATCCCTGTACCACAGCATGTGTCAGTATATATAAATACACAGAAACAGGACAGCGACGTATACATCACCCCTGTACCACATCATGTGTCGGTATATATAAATACATAGATACAGAACAGCAGCGTATACATCACCCCTGTACCACAGCATGTGTCAGTATATATAAATACACAGAAACAGGACAGCGACGTATACATCACCCCTGTACCACAGCATGTGTCGGTATATATAAATACATAGATACAGAACAGCAGCGTATACATCACCCCTGTACCACAGCATGTGTCAGTATACATAAATACACAGATACAGGACAGCAGAGTATACATCACCCCTGTACCACAGCATGTGTCAGTATATATAAATACAGATACAGGACAGCAGCGTATACATCATCCCTGTACCACAGCATGTGTCAGTATATATAAATACACAGATACAGGACAGCAGAGTATACATCATCCCTGTACCACAGCATGTGTCAGTATATATAAATACACAGAAACAGGACAGCGACGTATACATCACCCCTGTACCACAGCATGTGTCGGTATATATAAATACATAGATACAGAACAGCAGCGTATACATCATCCCTGTACCACAGCATGTGTCAGTATATATAAATACACAGAAACAGGACAGCAGTGTATACATCATCCCTGTACCACAGCATGTGTCAGTATATATAAATACACAGAAACAGGAGCTCAGCGTATACATCACCCCTGTACCACAGCATGTGTCGGTATATATAAATACATAGATACAGAACAGCAGCGTATACATCACCCCTGTACCACAGCATGTGTCGGTATATATAAATACACAGATAGAGGACAGCAGTGTATACATCACCCCTGTACCACAGCATGTGTCAGTATATATAAATACACAGATACAGGACAGCAGTGTATACATCACACCTGTACCACAGCATGTGTCAGTATATATAAATACACAGATACAGGACAGCGGCGTATACATTACCCCTGTACCACAGCATGTGTTAGTATATATATGTAAATACACAGATACAGGACAGCAGTGTATACATCACCCCTGTACCACAGCATGTGTCAGTATATATAAATACACAGAGGACAGCAGTGTATACATCATCCCTGTACCACAGCATGTGTCAGTATATATAAATACACAGATAGAGGACAGCAGTGTATACATCACCCCTGTACCACACCATGTGTCAGTATATATAAATACACAGATACAGGACAGCGGCGTATACATCACCCCTGTACCACAGCATGTGTCAGTATATATAAATACACAGATACAGGACAGCGGCGTATACATCATCCCTGTACCACAGCATGTGTCAGTATATATAAATACACAGATACAGGACAGCAGTGTATACATCACCCCTGTACCACAGCATGTGTCAGTATATATAAATACACAGATACAGGACAGCGGCATATACATCACCCCTGTACCACAGCATGTGTCAGTATATATAAATACACAGATACAGGACAGCAGCGTATACATCACCCTGCACCACAACATGTGTTAGTATATATAAATACACAGATACAGGACAGCGTGTGGAGATATGTGGGTCAGTGGGTGCTCTCGTCCGCTGGCCCAGCTGCCTTTAGCAAAACAGCCTGGACCGGGGCTCATCCCCAAACTGAACGCCCGAGCTCCTTAACCGTGGACGGAACACTACTCAGACAACACAGGGTGAGGGAACCACAATATTAAGGCTTTATTGGATCCCCAAACAGTTAACAGCATATAACACATAACCAGCAAAACACAAACTGTAACAGGCAACAGAGTCTCACCCTTCCGCTGGCTCACCAGGGATTAGAATATAGCACAGCAAAGTCTGTAGCCAGGTGACTGGATTGTCCCAACCTGGGTTGTTTCCTTATGCAGGCTTTGTTATCCCAGCCGAATCTAAACATTCGATGCTGAAGTCCTTATGGTCTTATAATCCAGGTTCTGATCCCCTCGGTCGGCACTGTAATGCCTAGGCCTGGGGTTATGGCTGGCTAATCGGGTCCGTAGATCCTAGATTAGTTGCCTGTATTAAGTCCAGTGCACCTCTAGCTGGGACCGAAATCCCTAGACTGTGGTCACTAGACAGAATCAAAATCACACTGGTTAATCAACAGGTCTCCTTATATACCCTCAGCCCTCATTGCAGGATATTGGGGACTTCACGATTGGTGGAATAAAACTGTCTTCTCATTGGCTGGATCTCAAGCTTTTTATAAAACTACCTCCAGTTTTGTATTGCTGGCAAGGGAGAGCCACATGCTGATTGACATAACACCTAGCAGGATACGTTAAGTCTGCAATCCATGACATTAAACAATGGTGGCTGAGGCCACTTACATAGAGTCAACAATTCACATAGTAATACAATGGCATTCTAGCAGGATGAAGTGCCTCTGACCTTCTAGAGGCGAGATAATTGCATTACATACGTCAACATCATCAAATATCTACAAAACTGGTAGGAACAATGGCTAAACAAAATACAAAATATTGTCTGGCTAGATTTTAAGAATTTAACCCATGAGTGGCATATTACAAGTTTGCAACCAAAATACAATATTGTCTGGATAAATAAGAAATCCTCATAGGTTATATATTAAAGAGGTCCATTTCGTCACACAGCAGCGTATACATTACCCCTATAGCATAGCATGTGTTAGTATATGTAAGTACATAGATACAGGGCAGTGGCGTATACATCACCACTATACCACAGCATGTGTCAGTATGTGTAAATACATAGATAGAGGACAGCGACATATACATCATCCCTGTACCACAGCAAGAGTCAGTATATATAAATACACAGATACAGGACAGCAGCGTATACATCACCCCTGTACCAAAGCATGTGTCAGTATA
This sequence comes from Allobates femoralis, assembly GCA_033576535.1. Classification (NCBI taxonomy): domain Eukaryota; kingdom Metazoa; phylum Chordata; class Amphibia; order Anura; family Aromobatidae; genus Allobates; species Allobates femoralis. Next base: position 127,571,408 of record JARQOC010000010.1, read on the forward strand.
TATAAATACACAGATACAGGACAGCAGCGTATACATTACCCCTGCACCACAGCATGTGTCGGTATATATATAAATACAAAGATACAGTACAGCGGCGTATGCATCACCCCTGTATCACATCATGTGTCAGTATATATAAATACAGATACAGGACAGCAGCGTATACATCACCCCTGTACCACACCATGTGTCAGTATATATAAATACATAGATACAGGACAGCGGCGTATACATCACCCCTGTACCACAGCATGTGTCAGTATATATAAATACATAGATACAGGACAGCGGCGTATACATCACCCCTGTACCACAGCATGTGTCAGTATATATAAATACACAGATACAGGACAGCAGAGTATACATCACCCCTGTACCACAGCATGTGTCAGTATATATAAATACACAGATACAGGACAGCAGAGTATACATCATCCCTGTACCACAGCATGTGTCGGTATATATAAATACACAGATACAGGACAGCGACATATACATCATCCCTGTACCACAGCATGTGTCGGTATATATAAATACACAGATACAGGACAGCAGTGTATACATCATCCCTGTACCACAGCATGTGTCAGTATATATAAATACACAGATACAGGACAGCAGTGTATACATCACCCCTGTACCACAGCATGTGTCAGTATATATAAATACACAGATACAGGACAGCAGTGTATACATCACCCCTGTACCACAGCATGTGTCAGTATATATAAATACACAGATACAGGACAGCGGCGTATACATCATCCCTGTACCACAGCATGTGTCAGTATATATAAATACACAGATACAGGACAGCGGAGTATAACTTTAGGGTATGGATAAACATGCGAGTTTAAAAATGCTCGGACGAGTGTCATCTGACTTTTGGTCAGTGTGGCTTGCGAGTGTGGTCCGAGTGCAATCCGTGTTTTTTGTCGGACCCATAGACTTGCATTGGCGAGTCTTATCTGTGACTCGCATAGAATCACATGTTGCGATTGACTCACAATCAAAGAATCGGATGCGGAAAAAGTATTTGAGACTCAGAAATGTGCTCTCGGACATTAGTTAACATTGGTCCGAAAGCAACCCGATTTTTCCGCACAGTAAACTGTAACAGACGAGTTTCACTGATGTGTGTCCGAGCCCTAAGATACATTTTTAAAAGAGAACAGAACAGAGATCAACATCCAAGATAACATCAGAATGACGAAATAATGAAAGGACACAAACATGAGAGTGATCCGTGACATGGCGTCCGATCAGGAGGTCACAGCTTAGAACAAGGGGACAGACAGACGGACAGCAAATGATGAAATATCATAACCAGGTGACAGGTGACAGTCAGAGGAGTCACCCAGATATACGGGCGGCACGGTGGCTCAAAGGTTAGAACTGTATGGTGGCTCAGTGGTTAGCACTGTATGGTGGCTCAGTGGTTAGCACTGTACGGTGGCTCAGTGGTTAGCACTGTATGGTGGCTCAGTGGTTAGCACTGTATGGTGGCTCAGTGGTTAGCACTGTATGGTGGCTTAGTGGTTAGCACTGTATGGTGGCTCAGTGGTTAGCACTGTATGGTGGCTCAAAGGTTAGAACTGTATGGTGGCTCAGTAGTTAGCACTGTATGGTGGCTCAGTGGTTAGCACTGTATGGTGGCTCAGTGGTTAGCATTGTACGGTGGCTCAGTGGTTAGCACTGTATGGTGGCTCAGTGATTAGCACTGTATGGTGGCTCAGTGGTTAGCACTGTATGGTGGCTCAGTGGTTAGCACTGTATGGTGGCTCAAAGGTTAGAACTGTATGGTGGCTCAGTAGTTAGCACTGTATGGTGGCTCAGTGGTTAGCACTGTATGGTGGCTCAGTGGTTAGCATTGTACGGTGGCTCAGTGGTTAGCACTGTATGGTGGCTCAGTGATTAGCACTGTATGGTGGCTCAGTGGTTAGCACTGTATGGTGGCTCAGTGGTTAGCACTGTATGGTAGCTCAGTGGTCAGCACTGTATGGTGGCTCAGTGGTTAGCACTGTATGGTGGCTCAGTGATTAGCACTGTATGGTGGCTCAGTGGTTAGCACTGTACGGTGGCTCAGTGGTTAGCACTGTATGGTGGCTCAGTGGTTAGCACTGTAGGGTGGCTCAGTGGTTAGCACTGTATGGTGGCTCAATGGTCAGCACTGTATGGTGGCTCAAAGGTTAGAACTGTATGGTGGCTCAGTGGTTAGCACTGTATGGTGGCTCAGTGGTTAGCACTGTACGGTGGCTCAGTGGTTAGCACTGTATGGTGGCTCAGTGGTTAGCACTGTATGGTGGCTCAGTGGTTAGCACTGTATGGTGGCTTAGTGGTTAGCACTGTATGGTGGCTCAGTGGTTAGCACTGTATGGTGGCTCAAAGGTTAGAACTGTATGGTGGCTCAGTAGTTAGCACTGTATGGTGGCTCAGTGGTTAGCACTGTATGGTGGCTCAGTGGTTAGCATTGTACGGTGGCTCAGTGGTTAGCACTGTATGGTGGCTCAGTGATTAGCACTGTATGGTGGCTCAGTGGTTAGCACTGTATGGTGGCTCAGTGGTTAGCACTGTATGGTGGCTCAAAGGTTAGAACTGTATGGTGGCTCAGTAGTTAGCACTGTATGGTGGCTCAGTGGTTAGCACTGTATGGTGGCTCAGTGGTTAGCATTGTACGGTGGCTCAGTGGTTAGCACTGTATGGTGGCTCAGTGATTAGCACTGTATGGTGGCTCAGTGGTTAGCACTGTATGGTGGCTCAGTGGTTAGCACTGTATGGTAGCTCAGTGGTCAGCACTGTATGGTGGCTCAGTGGTTAGCACTGTATGGTGGCTCAGTGATTAGCACTGTATGGTGGCTCAGTGGTTAGCACTGTACGGTGGCTCAGTGGTTAGCACTGTATGGTGGCTCAGTGGTTAGCACTGTAGGGTGGCTCAGTGGTTAGCACTGTATGGTGGCTCAGTGGTTAGCACTGTACGGTGGCTCAGTGGTTAGCACTGTATGGCGGCTCAGTGGTTAGCACTGTATGGTGGCTCAGTGGTTAGCACTGTATGGTGGCTCAGTGATTAGCACTGTATGGTGGCTCAGTGGTCAGCACTGTATGGTGGCTCAGTGATTAGCACTGTATGGTGGCTCAGTGGTTAGCACTGTATGGTGGCTCAGTGGTTAGCACTGTATGGTGGCTCAGTGGTTAGCACTGTATGGTGGCTCAGTGGTTAGCACTGTATGGTGGCTCAGTGGTTAGCACTGTATGGTGGCTCAGTGGTTAGCACTGTATGGTAGCTCAGTGGTTAGCACTGTATGGTGGCTCAGTGGTTAGCACTGTATGCCGGCTCAGTGGTTAGCACTGTATGGTGGCTCAGTGGTTAGCACTGTATGGTGGCTCAGTGGTTAGCACTGTATGGTGTCTCAGTGGTTAGCACTGTACAGTGGCTTAGTGGTTAGCAATGTACGGTGGCTCAGTGGTTAGCACTATATGGTGGCTCAGTGATTAGCACTGTATGGTGGCTCAGTGGTTAGCACTGTATGGTGGCTCAGTGGTTAGCACTGTACAGTGGCTTAGTGGTTAGCAATGTACGGTGGCTCAGTGGTCAGCACTGTATGGTGGCTCAGTGCGGTCTCCGGGTTACCCTCTCTGATCAATGCGGTGGTACACTGCTGTGTCTGGCTCCCTCTCTTTGACCCACAGGGGGACCGGGTGGCTGAAGCCTCCATGGTGTTACGGGGTTCTCTGTGGTCCTATAGTATCCCACAGGTGCGGGTCCCATATGTCCAGTACGTCTTAGGCGAACTTTCACTAGTTCCTCGCTTCCCTTTCGGCTCACTGCTCCTTGCCTTTTGTCCCCACTTAGGTTGGCGGGACGTTAGAAGGACCACTCCGAGTCACTGGTTCGGGCCTAACCGCGGCACCGACCACCAGGACGTCTTCGCAGCTCTCCTAGCGTCTGCACACTCTGACTAACTCCTCCCCCAGCAGCAGTATTTATAGGGGATCTTGCCTAAGGTCAGCAAGTTGAGCTCCCCCTACTGTGTCGGGGTGGAAGATGTTGCATGTAGTAGATTCCTGCTGTGGAAACCCAACTGTGCATTAGAGAAGTCTGTGGCTACCTGCGTGAGCAGGGCGCCACACTCAGAGGCACAATGTATGTGAGGGGAGGGTGCACTAATCTTAGGGGCAGTGACCCTGTGTAATGAAGAGGATGAGGACAGGAGAAGTAGGTGAAGGGGGAGAGGAGCAGGGTCCGGCTCCTCTGGCCTCTTTTGGGCAGGTATATGGTGCTATATTCTTTATGTATACAGTGCGGTATTCTTTTAGACATTGTGTGTAGTAGACAGTGTATAGCACTGTTGTCATTGTGTTCACTGCTCTTAGGGCCCTTTCACATCAGCGTTTTTTTCAAATCGCGGCAGATGCGGTGAAAAAAACGCATCTGCCGCGATTACCGCATACCGGCTGCACTTGCGGCACGGTTGCGGCGCGATTGCGGTAAACGCCATAAAATGTATAGGCGGACTTGCGGCAGGTGTGGCAAGTGCGGTTTTGGCACTTGCGGCAGGTGCGGCCGCGGAAAAAAATGCTGTCAGCCGCGTTTTTTTTCGCGGCCGCACCTGCCGCAAGTGCCAAAACCGCACTTGCCGCAAGTTCGCCTATACCTTGTATGGCGTTTACCGCAACCGTGCCGCAAGTGCAGCCGGTATGCAGTAATCGCGGAAGATGCGGTTTTTTCACCGCATCTGCCGCGATTTGAAAAAACGCTGATGTGAAAGGGCCCTTACATGGGCATGCTGAGCTCTGTAGTGACACAAACACTTCTATATACAAAGGATGGGACCTATTGGCATAGACAGGTGCATCTCAATAAATTAACACATCGGTCAGATGTATGGGCCCTGTGTAATGTTCTAAACCCCATAAGACTCACGAGTTGACCCCGTTCCCCCTTCATTATGTATCAATGTCTCTCATCCTGCTATATATGGTCCTCCTCCCGCACAAAGATGGTTCTTTTCTTGCTTGGAATGTGGCCTTTATCCTGATATATACGTTCCCCATCTTTATATATATATGGTCCTCCGCCTCCTGTCACCAAAGTCTTCCAGTTATTATAATGCACCCCCATATTTTTCCATATATTACAATGTACCCCCATAGTCTTCTATGTATTATAATGCATCCCACAGTCCTCCATTCATAAGGTAGCCCCCATTGTCCTTCAATTATTATAATGCACCCCATTATCCTCGTTATAGGATAATCCAGCCTCATAGCCCTCCAAATAGTATTATGCAGCCTCATAGACCCTCCATATAGCAGAATGGCAGCCTCATAGACCCTCTATATAGCTGAATGCAGCCTCATAGCTTTTCATATAGCAGAATGCAGCCTCATATCCCTTCATATATTGTAATACAGCCTCATAGCCCTCATATCCCTCGATATATTATAATGCAGCCTCATATCCCTCCATATATTATAATGCAGTCTTATAGTGTCGGGCCCACTGGGACGGGGGTACTCGGTGCCGGACCGGTCTGCTACGGGGGAAGTCACGGGTGGTCCTGGTCCGGACCGTGTCCCGGGCTCGGCAATAAAAGGGAATATTTACAGGGGTTGTCAGTTGTGACGCCACCCACTATATGCGGCCAGTGATGGGGCCGCCGCTGCTGCAGAACCTCCAGGGATGATGTAATGGCAGCTTAGGTGATATAGTTCCAGTGGGTAGAACTGTGTTCCCCGGGGCAGTAAGGGTTAAGTCTATTGTGGAGTGTTTAGCACACTTAGGCTACGTTCACACATTGCGTATTTTGCTGCGCTTTTTTACGCGCGCTTTTCAAAATACGCAATGTGCCTTTTGCCTGCCAGCAAAGTGAATGTGAAATTCACTTTGCAGTGCAGACATTGCGCAAAAATACGCACTGCGTTTTCCGGGAGAAAGCGCAGCTCCGTAAAGAATTGATATGTCAATTGTTTACGCAGCTGCTCCTGCGTATTCTCCCAGAGGGGAGGAAGAATCCTGCTTCCTCCTCCCCTCTGTGACAGCTGTGGCCACCCATTAGATTTCACAGGGTATTAATATACACTGTGAAATCTAAATTAAACAAAAGCAAGTGAATGAAAAATAAAAAAGAATCAATACTTCACCTGTCCGACGCCTTCTCCCGCTGTGCGATACCCGGTTCTAAGTGAGAGGTGTACTGACAGGATCTGTGGTGATGTCAGAGGGGCGTTCCCGAGCAATCAGCCAATCAGCGCTGGGAACGCCCCCTCTGACGTCACCACAGGTCCTGTCAGTACACCTCTCACTTAGAACCGGAGACCGGACAGCTGGAGAAGGCACCGGACAGCGGAAGAAGGCGTCAGACAGGTGAAGTATTCATTCTTTTTTATTTTACATACATTTGCCTCTGTTTAATTTAGATTTCACAGTGTAATTAATACACTGTGAAATCTAATGGGGCTGTCACAGAGGGGAGGAGGAAGCAGGATTTTTCCTCCCCTCTGTGACATCACTGCACTTTCTGGAGTAAAGAAAGCGCAGTGTGTGAAAGCCCCTGAGTATTTTGTTGCGCTTTTTTGCGCGGCCGAAAAAACGCGGCAAAAAGCGCGCGCAAAAAAGCGCAGCAAAATACGCAAATGTGTGAACACAGCCTTACTTTGCAGACGCTGCAGGGATCTCTCCTCTTTGCTGGTGCTGACAGGCTGTATCCTGTATGGAGAGAATCACTTTCATGCAGAAACACAAGGGAAACAGTTCCAGGGTTTTCCGTGTTTACTCTCAGTTCTTCCAGTCACTTTACAGCTCATTTACAGTTCTTACAAAGTTCAAGTACAGTTCTTAGTACACGGGCACATTCTCCCTCTCCGGGTTCCCTTTGCTCCCTGCAGCCAGGCCTCTCTCTCTGTGACCCCTCACACAGTCTGCAGTGTCCTTTCCAGGCTATTACGGTCTCCGTCTCCACGGGTGTGTGTGAAACGCTGGACAGTATGGCGGTGACTCGGGCCCCTGTGGGTCCTTAGTTTGTCACTGAGCTGCCTGTCCTTTGGGGTAGGGATCTCAATCTGGAACTAAGACCCCCCGTCGTGTTGTTTGGGGATGCCGGGTAAACTACGGTCCCCTCTAGAGCCGACACTCTACTCAGCCCAGCCTCCAGCAGTCCTCAGGTGTGAGGCTCTACCAGGCTCCTTTCTCTCTGCGTCTCTCGGTATCATAGGAGGGACTTCTCTGCCTGCAGTCGGTAGCTTCAGCTGCGTTCCTAGGGCCCGGGTATCACCGTCCCTATCAGTCCTCTCACACTCCTGATGGTATCAGCGTCGGACGGGCTTTCTCTCCCCTCTGGCTCACACTGGCTTGGTACAGATTCTGCGCTCCTAGGCCTTGCACTCACAGGACGTGTGAGTCATTCTGTCTTTTCAGCTTCACTCAGCCTTCTGCTGTTCTCTGGCCTGTGCTCCTCAGATTTTGGTCTTTACAGCTCAGCACCTTGGGCCTACTGTGGGTCTTTGCTGTTCAGCTCACTGTGGCCTCCTGGACGCAGGGGCGCCACAATAGCCCTCCATATAGCAGAATACAATCTCATAGCCCTCCATATGGCAAAATGCAGCCTCATAGTGTGGCACCCCACTATGTAGGTGCCACAGAGGGGTACTGCACCCGTAAAAGAGGTGTGGTCGCCCCAGCTGCAAGTGGATTTCAGGATGATAGGCGGAACCCTAAACCGACACCACACACTAGATCACATGGTGGGAGGGAACCCGGGAGGATATATAGTCACCCAGGGGGAAGAAAGGAGGTCTTTGGCCAGAGCCTGTCTAGGTTTCAGGTCTCTACCTCAAGAGGGGAGTTGGAGAGGCCAGGCGGATGGCCTGAGGGAGCAAGGAGGGTCTCTCGGCTGAGGGACCCGGGAACGACAAGGACAGATCCCAGATACAGAGAACGAGAGGGGGATAGAGGAATTAGAGAGTTCACCCCAGGAGAGAAAACGGGTACCGGAGCCCGCACCTGTGGGAACCTTTAAGAAAATCAGATGCACGGGGGTATATCTATATACGGCCCCGACTCTCAAGCAACCAATAGAGGGGACCAGACACAGCCAGGCAAAGCCGCAGCGTTCAGCAGAAGGTTACCCGACGGGAGCAAGAGAGAGAAAGAGAGTGAGAGACAGCAGGAGGTCAGATCTACTTCATGAGGTCAGGCTTCACACCGACTACTGGGAAGCAGGGAAGAATTGGAACAGGAAAGGCACATGCTGGGAGTTCCATCCAGCTACCTGTGATCCGCTTGCAGCCACCCGTAGCCACTTGTCATTTAACAACTAACTGCACTGAGGACTGTAATAATACTGCTAAAAGTTCCAGTAAAGTACCCAGGTGAAGTGACTTTGACTCTGCTGCATCTTCTTTCCATGAACTCATTTCCTCCACAGGAATCGCTGCCCCGGAGGTTCCAGTCCTGCCTGCGGAGGACTATATAACATCTCGGCCGCAATCCCATCGGCCTCCGTCAGCCTGTGGCGGCGCTGGTGCACATCACCAGACACTGCAGGTGGCGTCACGACAACTATAAACTTGTAAATACTCTCCTGTACATAAATACCCTTTTTAAGGATAGGCCCAGGACATGGGATGAGTCACGGCCACCATTCCCCTTGACACAGCAGTTAACCCCTTTGCCGCCTGACACCAAGTACCCCAAAGCCTGGGCTCGACAATAGCCCTCCATATAGCTGAATGCAGCCTCGTAGCCCTCCATATACCTGAATACAGCCTCATAGCCTTCCATATAGTATAATGCATTCATATATCCCTTCATATATTATAATGCAGCCTCATAATCTGTGGCACCCCAGGGTCAATGTGCCACAGTGTCATCACTGCCCCCGGGTAGGGGTATCACCAGAGAGCAACAAAGGGTATTCTCATCAGGCAACACACACACAACACCAACACCTCCAAGCCTGGATTCAGGGTGAGTTCACATATATATTCTGGTCTGGACAGGGGCAAGTTCAGTTCAGCTCCTGAGAGCGCTGAAAAGAGTTCAGTTCCTGGGAGGACTGTGAAGGGTGCAGTTCCTGGGAGGACTGTAAAGCAGACCTGGGTGTAAGTGAGCTGTGCTAAGCTTATCCCAAAGTCCACTGACTAACTCCATGCCTAAGGCTAGGGTCTGAGGAAAGGAGAGGAAGAAACACACCTGGAGGTTGAGCAGCACCATGCTCTCCCCAAAGAACAAGCGCATAGAACGGACACCGGAGTCCGAGACTGTGCAGGGTCACACATCCCAGCAGTCAATACCGGAAGGTGGTGTGGCGCCCCTGCATTCAGGAGGCCACAAAGGGAACTGCAGCCAGGCAGGTAGGAAAGACAGTTGAACACCAACACCCTCACAGCCCACACAACCCATGTACCAGTAGAGGGCAGCACCCAACCCGGAGCCTTGAACTCGAGGCAGACAAGGGGTGGGCCAACACGTAAGTCAGGTGAAAGAGGGTAGATATAGAGCAGGGGGAGGAGAAAGGAGTCAGTAGGCCGAGGTAGGCTGAGCAGTACAGAAAGAAGCACATGTCCTGGAAGAGTGGAGTGGAAGGAGCACAGAATCTGGAGAGCCAGTGTGAGCCACTGAGAGAAAGCCCATCCGGAGCCAGCACCCCAGGAGTGTGAGGGACGAGAGGACCAGTGACACTGGGTCCTAGAACCAAGGCTGAGACGGCAGACTGCAGGCGGAGTAGCCCTCCTATTAAACCCGAAGACACGGTTAGAGAGAGCCTGGTACAGCCTCACCACCGAGGACTATTGGAGGCTAGGCTAGGAGTAGAGTGTCGGATCTAAAGGGGACAGTTGTTTCACCCGGCATCCCCAGACAACCGACAGGGGACCTCAGCTACACGTTAGGGTTCCTACCCCAAAGGACAGGCAGCTCAGTGGCAACCCGGAGGGCTCACAGGAGTCCGAGCCACTGCCATACTGTCCGGAGACACACACACCAAGTAACAGAGAGAACCAAAGCCTGGAAAGGACAGAGAGACAGAGTGAGGGGTCATAGAAGGAACAACCTGGCTGCAGGGAGTAAAGGAACCCGGAGGGGAGAGTTATGCCCGTGTACAGACTGTAAACTGTGAACTGTAACTGTGAACTGTAACTGAGAGAGAAGTTGAGAAGTAAACACGGTGAACCCTGACTCCGACTCCATCGTATGTTTCTGCCTGCATATGACTCCCTCTAAACAGGTCTGCAGAAGATCCCCACCTGGAGAGCCACAGCTTGTCAGCTCTGAACGCTGGAGGATTCATCAGGACAGTAAGGCTATGTGCACACTGGCCGGGTTAGTGCAGGTTTAGCCGCGGAAACCGCCGGTCGGTTTCCATGAGGTTTATGCAAATTTATGTTAATCCAAAAGCGGCTTTTGGGTTAACATATAAACCTATGGAAACCGACACCCGGTGTGCACACACCGGCGGTTTCCACATGCTCATCCGTTGCTAACCCGCTGGATTCCCAGCGGGTTAGCAAAGAATGAGCATGTTCTATAATCCGGCCGGTTCTGCAGCGGCTGCAAGCAGAATCATGTGCTGCTTCCAGCCGCTGCATAACCGCCGCCGCTAACCCGCTGTGCACCCGCGCAAACCCGAGGCACAGCCGCCGCACATACCCGACAGGAAGCCGGTGGACGGCTGCAGAGCTTCCTGTCGGGTCCGCCCAGCCGCCGACCCGCTGTGCACCCGACAAGTGTGCACATAGCCTAAGTGTATTGCACCCAGCACCAGCCTGCACCATACACCATAGACTCTATCATCACTGCCCCGGGGAACCCAGTTCTACCCACGGAGAACTATTCCATCCTAGCTGCCATCACATTATCCCCGGAGGTTCTGCAGCAGCGGTGGTCCCCCATATTGACCACAACTCGTGGGTGGCGTCACGACTGACATTATCCCCTGTAAATATTCCCTTTTCACTGTCAGGCCAGGACCACGGTCCGGACCAGGACCACCTGTGACATCCCCAGTAGCAGACCCGGTCCGGTACCGAGTACCCCGTCCCATAGTGGGCTCGACAGTGGGGGTTCCAGATTCCCAGCCACACTGTACCAAAAACACAGCAACGCATAGGCTCCAGCAATACTGACACCCAGATGCAGGGTACAGAAGGTGAAGGACTTGAGTTGCTTTTTTTACTGGTACCCCGCAGGAAGAGACAGGGCCGGCAGCCTAACTTAAGCAACTGCAGGAGCCAAATTACAAGCGCAGCAAGGGAGCCAAAGACCCGGCCGGGTGAGAATAACCCCAAGTCGCTCTCCAGACTCCGTGGACAGCTATTATTACCATCTGCTCTAGTAAAAGGGACTGAGAAAACTACAACAGTGAGTCTGCCTGTTAATTGCGCCTGTTGCCTATAATCCACAGCAGAGACTTCCACCTGCAGAGCCGCCGACTACCAGGACAACAAGCACTGCTGGAGAAGCTGCAGCGACAAAGTAAGTGAACTGCACCAAATACAATCCCATGCCAGGCTCATCCATTACTACTACACCTGCCCTGGGGACCCTCAACCCTACCCGAGGAGGGCTTACCATCCACGCTGCCCCAAGTCACCGTCCCCAGCAGGAATACGACAACGGTGGTTCTACTAACCACATACCCCAGGTGGCGTCACAACAAATCCCCTGTAAATACTCCCTTTACTTGCCGCATCTGGGATGACGGGACCAGGCCTGGCACCCCGACATCCCCCATAAGACAGTATAGACCTAGTCTCGAGTACCCGGTCTCTAGTGTGCGACAAGTCCTCCATATAGCATAATGCAGTCTCATAGCCTTCCAAATAGCAGAATGCAGCCTCCTAGCCCTCCATATATTATAATGCAGCCTCATTACTTTTCATATAGCATAATGCAGCCTCACAGCCCACCATATAATACAGCCCACCATATAGCATAATGCAGCCTCACAGCCCACCATATAGCATAATGCAGCCTCACAGCCCACCATATAGCATAATGCAGCCTCACAGCCCACCATATAGCATAATGCAGGCTCATATCCATCCATATAGCATAATGCAGCCTCTTATATGCAGCCTCATAACCCTTCTAGTATAATACACCCCCCTCACTCTCCCATAGTCCTCTGGAGACTGTGTACTCACTGATTAAAAAATCTAAATGTGTACTCGTCTCTTCTGGCTCCCCCGCTTCTTTGGTCTCCCTGTGAATGTCCTGTGCTCTGACATCTCAGTACAGCAGCGTGCAGTGGTGACGTCACTGTGCTGAAATGTCAGGGAGGAGGGGGTTGCATTATACTAAAAGGGGGGTTATGAGGCTGCGTACATGAGGCTGCATTATGCTATATGGAAGGATATGAGGCTGTGACGTCACCATGCTCCGCTGCGCTGAGATGTCAGAGCGCAGGCAAAGAGTGAGAATATAGAAAGGACTTCTCCCTCTTTCTTCATTGGTCTGTGTGATGACAGGTGGGGGCTGATGCTGGAGCTGACACCAGTCCTCCCTGACACATGGGCCCCATAGCGGTCATGCGATCTTCTGGTCAGTGACGTGAATGTGCGTCCAGAGCTCCTGTCTCACTGACACTCAGGAGCTGTCCGGCTGCTTCTTTGCACAGCGGGGCCCCCAAGCACTGCAGGCCCCGTCGCAGTCGTGATCTCAGTAGTTACGCCCCTGGGTCCCCTATCCTGGTGTATAGGTCCCCCATTCTGGTATATGTGGAGCCCACTGGGACGGGGGTACTCGGTACTGGACCGGTCTGCTGCTGGGGAAGTCACGGGTGGTCCTGGTCCGGTCCGTGTCCCGGGCCCACACAATGGATGAGGGAATATTTACAGGGGGAAAATGTCACGTGTGACGCCACCCACTTGGTGCGGCCAGTGATGGGGGGGCCGCCGCTGCTGCAGAACCTCCGGGGGTGATGGAGTGGCAGCGGAGATGGTGTAGTTCCAGTGGGAAGAACTGTATCCCCCGGGGCAGTAAGAGTTAAGTCTATGGTGCGGTTGTAGCACACTTACTTTGCAGGCTGCAGGGATCTCCCCTCCTGGCTGGTGCTGACAGGCTGGATCTGTATGAGGGAGAATGGAGTACAGATAGAGGCAGACAAGAGAGGCAATTCAGGGTTTTCCAAAGCTTTACTCTTTGTTCTCTCCAAGCAGTTTACAAGTCATTTGCTGTTCTTTACAAGTTTAAGCACAGTTCTCAACACACGGGCGCATTCTCCCTCTCCGGGTTCTCTTTGCTCCCTGCAGCCAGGCCTCTCTCTCTCTGTGACCCCTCACACAGTCTGTAGTGTCCTTTCCGGGCTGTTTACGGTCTCCGTCTATATGGGTGGTGTGTGGTACGCTGGACAGTATGGCGGTGACTCGGGCTTCTGTGAGTCCTAGTGCGTCACTGAGCTGCCTGTCCTTTAGGGTAGGGATCCTAACATGAAGCTGTGATCCCCGTCAGTGTCTGGGGATCCCGGGTAAACTGCGGTCCCCTTTAGAGCCGACACTCTACTCAGCCCAGCCTCCAACAGTCCTCAGCACGAGGCTCTACCAGGCTCCTTCTCTCTGTTCCTTCTAGTATCATAGGAGGGACTTCTCTGCCTGCAGTCAGTGGCTTTGGCTGCTGTCTAGGGCACGGGTTCCACCGTCCCTTCTCCGTTCTGTCACACTCCTGGTGGCATCAGCATCGGATGGGCTTTCTCTCCCCTCTGGCTCACACTGGCTCAGTACGGATTCTGCGCTCCTAGCCTTGCACTCACAGAAGTGTGATTGTCCTTCAGTCTTTACAGCTCGGCACCCTGGGCCTACTAACTTCCTTCACTCCTCCCCCTCACTATATACTGTCAGTCACCTGACCTCTGGTGTGCCCAACCCACTCCTCTGAATCCACCACCCCTTGATCTCATAGAGTTCTAATCTCAGGGCTGGATGTTAACCTTCTCTTACACGTGGGTTGTGTGGGCTGTGAGGGTGTTGTTGTGCAACATTGTCCTACCTGCCTCGCTGCAGTTCCCTTTGTGGCCTCCTGGTCGCAGGGGCGCCACACTTATATGTCCTCCAACCTGTTATATTTGGGCCCATACTGGTATATGTCCCCATCTGTACACTGGATATATAATGCACTGTACTGATCACACCTCGTACTGCCTACAGGACATCACATATATATGGAGCCATAATAAATAACGTGATTTCCTGTAGATGATCAGTCAGTGCAGGGCTCTGTACACTGGGGTCTGTGGTGTGTGCTGTGGTCACAGTGAGTGATTGCAGGAGTCTGCTCTATCCTTTAGGTCGGTGATCCTGGAGCCGATAACCCAGCACTGACAGCCCGACCTGATCGCCACAGACTCCTGCAATCACTCACCGAGAGCGCAGCAGAGCAGCCCCTGAGCAGAGTCCTGCAGACCTCCTGCCCCTCACCATGATTAATGTATGACCTCGTGGTTACCGACATCTACTGAGGTCTCCAGTCCTCCCACAAGCTGCTCTCCGGGAGGCTGAAGCAGCAGGTGCACAGTGTGAGGTCCCTCTGCAGACTCAGCCCACACAGTGTGAGGTCCCTCTGCAGACTCCGCCCACACAGTGTGAGGTCCCTCTGCAGACTCCGCCCACACAGTGTGAGGTGACTCCGCCCACACAGTGTGAGGTCCCTCTGCAGACTCCACCCACTCAGTGTGAGGTCCCTCTGCAGACTCCGCCCACACAGTGTGAGGTCCCTCTGCAGACTCCGCCCACACAGTGTGAGGTCCCTCTGCAGACTCCGCCCACACAGTGTGAGGTCCCTCTGCAGACTCCGCCCACACAGTGTGAGGTCCCTCTGCAGACTCCGCCCACACAGTGTGAGGTCCCTCTGCTGACTCCGCCCACACAGTGTGAGGTCCCTCTGCAGACTCCGCCCACACAGTGTGAGGTCCCTCTGCAGACTCCACCCACACAGTGTGAGGTCCCTCTGCAGACTCCGCCCACACAGTGTGAGGTCCCTCTGCAGACTCCGCCCACACAGTGTGAGGTCCCTCTGCAGACTCCGCCCACACAGTGTGAGGTCCCTCTGCAGACTCCGCCCACACAGTGTGAGGTCTCTCTGCAGACTCCGCCCACACAGTGTGAGGTCTCTCTGCAGACTCCACCCACTCAGTGTGAGGTCCCTCTGCAGACTCCACCCACACAGTGTGAGGTCCCTCTGCAGACTCCACCCACACAGTGTAAGGTCCCTCTGCAGACTCCGCCCACACAGTGTGAGGTCTCTCTGCAGACTCCGCCCACACAGTGTGAGGACCCTCTGCAGACTCCGCCCACACAGTGTGAGGTCTCTCTGCAGACTCCACCCACTCAGGGTGAGGTCTCTGCAGACTCCGCCCACACAGTGTGAGGTCTCTGCAGACTCCGCCCACACAGTGTGAGGTCTCTCTGCAGACTCCACCCACACAGTGTGAGGTCCCTCTGCAGACTCCGCCCACACAGTGTGAGGTCCCTCTGCAGACTCCACCCACACAGTGTGAGGTCTCTCTGCAGACTCCACCCACACAGTGTGAGGTCCCTCTGCAGACTCCGCCCACACAGTGTGAGGTCTCTCTGCAGACTCCACCCACACAGTGTGAGGTCCCTCTGCAGACTCCGCCCACACAGTGTGAGGTCCCTCTGCAGACTCCGCCCACACAGTGTGAGGTCCCTCTGCAGACTCCGCCCACACAGTGTGAGGTCCCTCTGCAGACTCCGCCCACACAGTGTGAGGTCCCTCTGCAGACTCCGCCCACACAGTGTGAGGTCCCTCTGCAGACTCCGCCCACACAGTGTGAGGTCCCTCTGCAGACTCCGCCCACACAGTGTGAGGTCCCTCTGCAGACTCCGCCCACACAGTGTGAGGTCCCTCTGCAGACTCTGCCCACACAGTGTGAGGTCCCTCTGCAGACTCCGCCCACACAGTGTGAGGTCCCTCTGCAGACTCCGCCCACACAGTGTGAGGTCCCTCTGCAGACTCCGCCCACACAGTGTGAGGTCCCTCTGCAGACTCCGCCCACACAGTGTGAGGTCCCTCTGCAGACTCTGCCCACACAGTGTGAGGTCCCTCTGCAGACTCCGCCCACACAGTGTGAGGTCCCTCTGCAGACTCCGCCCACACAGTGTGAGGTCCCTCTGCAGACTCCGCCCACACAGTGTGAGGTCCCTCTGCAGACTCCGCCCACACAGTGTGCAGTGGGCATGTCTGCAGCTGATGATGTGATCTGCCGAGTGGCAAGAGATTAGTTACATTCAAATTGCACAGTGCGTCCCCCCAGCGGCCCGAGCAGCTCCAGCCGCTGAGGTTGGCAGGGGCCCCCTGCACCCCCGGGCCCAGTCACCACTCTATGGAGTAGTATCAGAGGTGATTGCTGTCCCATAATAAACACAGACACCATAGGTTTCATGATCAACAATTATAAATGTCTCCATATAAACTGCAGGGTGGACAGTGGACTCTTAGGTAACCCTCCCTCTTCTATGCTCTGATTGTAGCAGGGATCCATTACTGGCTTTGCTTTGCTTGGTTTGCAGGCTTTCCTATGTTCGGGTCTTGATTTGGGAAGCCACCTTAGCATTACTACATGAACGTTTTCTGGATACAGAGCAGCCATCCTACTCCTTACTGCCCGTAACCACTAGAGGACAGGAGCGATCCGGAGCGGACCCACCAATTCCAGTGCTGTGGCCCCGGCTCATGTTGAAAAAGGGGAGAGTAAAAATGGAGAAAGATAAACAAGAGAAAAATAATACGTTCATGATACCAGTTGTGGTTTCCAGCCTTTCGGTGGCGGGCACTGCAGATGCTCCCCGGGAGATAGGTGGGGTAGCAGTGTAGTTGTTTAACCCTTCCAAACCAAGGCTGGCCCCCAGGGGTGAAGATTATAGGGGTAGTAGTAGGTGTGATGGACGCAGGGCCGCAGAGCAATAAACAGCAGTAAACAATCTTTTTGCTTTACCTTTTACTAAAGATGTAACAGCAAGTCCAGAATAGTTTACTTCCACCAGGTATGCAGTCTGGCCCGTCTGATGGGAATTATAGTCCGCTCTGCTTTTTGATAGAAATAGCCTTTCTGCTGACTTTGGTGAATTAAATAGCTTTCAAGGTGCATTTGAGCTGCCCTGTACTCCCTCTTGCCTCATGTGGGTACCTTCATCCAGGTAGGTAATGTGGCCCCTGCGAGCAGCTGTGTCTTCTCACACCTCTCTATCCCTCTGTATCACTGTGCCCCAGAAGTTCCAATTAAGTGACCCGTAAATATGGAATCCACTAGCCTAGGGGCTGGTTCCCTGCTAGCAGCATGTAGCCCCAGTTCCCTTTCCCAGACCCTTCCTCCTCCATGCTCTCTATCTCTAACTGGTACTAACCCCTCCCCCAACCAGAAACTGAGCTTAACCAATAAAAGACAGGTTCTAATGCTCAACCTCTTGGTTAGGGATCAGGCAGTGTGTGTATGCATTGGACTCTCAGCATAGGGAGCGCCAATTCCCTTCAGACATGGCATTACTAACGATGTAGGGGAAATACCACTTGTGGAAGCCAAACCACATGAGCGCCACACATACACCTCTCCTAAAAACGCAGAGCTCACATCATCACTCCTGTGTCTGCAGCAGCTCCCAACTGACGGAAAATCCCCAACTGTACTTAGCTAACTTTGGCCATATAAGGAAATAGTAGTTTTGGGAAAGGCCTGCAGAGGGCGGTGTGGGATGAGAAATGCAACAACTCTCAGAGCCAAGGTGTAGGAGTTCCAAGTAATGCACAATGTTATAGAACAACACACAGCAGATCAGGGAACATGTAAGGCTATGCCCCTGGGTTTATATTGTTGTGCTGCGTTTGTCAGCTACACCAACACAGCTGTCTATAAACAAAAGCAGCACAAATAAGGGGACACGCAAAGACAGACAGACACACAGACACTTTGTTTTACAAACAGGGATTAGCAATTGCAAATGTATATAAATCTCTATGGAATTGATAGCGCTATATAAATATAATATAAATATTATATATATTGAAAGACCTGGAAAGACGGCTCAGTAATGTCTACAGTATATAGCATGCAGGGCTCCTGTCTCTAAATTGACTCTTTAGGCCTAAAGTATTAGATATTAAGAGATTAGATTGTGAGCTTCTGGGGCCACACTGAGGTGTGTGCACCCTCTACTTTGTCAGACATGAATATGGCCAATAATAACAGTTGCAGGGTCGCTACCACACCTGGCCACTAGATGTCAGAATTGAATAATAACAGTTTCAGGGTCACTACCACACCTGGCCACTAGATGTCAGAATTGAGTAACAGCTTCAGGGTCACTACCACACCTGGCCACTAGATGTCAGAATTGAGTAACAGCGTCAGGGTCACTACCACATCAGGCCACTAGATGTCAGAATTGAATAATAACAGCTTCAGGGTCACTACCATTCCTGCCCACTAGATGTCAGAATTGAGCAACAGCTTCAGGGTCACTACCACACCTGTCCACTAGATGTCAGAATTGAGTAACAGCTTCAGGGTCACTACCACACCTGGCCACTAGATGTCAGAATTGAATAATAACAGTTGCAGGGTCACCACCACACCTGCCCACTAGATGTCAGAATTGAGTAACAGCTTCAGGGTCACTACCATACCTGCCCACTAGAAGTCAGAATTGAGTAACAGCTTCAGGGTCACTACCACACCTGCCCACTAGATGGCAGAATTGAGTAACAGCTTCAGGGTTACTACCACACCTGCCCACTAGATGTCAGAATTGAGCAACAGCTTCAGGGTCACTACCACACCTGCCCACTAGATGTCAGAATTGAGTAACAGCTTCAGGGTCACTACCACACCTGGCCACTACCGTAGATGTCAGAATTGAGTAACAGCTTCAGGGTCACTACCACACCTGCCCACTAGATGTCAAAATTGAGCAACAGCTTCAGGGTCACTACCACACCTGCCCACTAGATGTCAGAATTGAGCAACAGCTTCAGGGTCACTACCACACCTGTCCACTAGATGTCAGAATTGAGTAACAGCTTCAGGGTCACTACCACACCTGGCCACTAGATGTCAGAATTGAGTAACAGCTTCAGGGTCACTACCACACCTGTCCACTAGATGTCAGAATTGAGTAACAGCTTCAGGGTCACTACCACACCTGTCCACTAGATGTCAGAATTGAGTAACAGCTTCAGGGTCACTACCACACCTGTCCACTAGATGTCAGAATTGAGTAACAGCTTCAGGGTCACTACCACACCTGCCCACTAGATGTCAGAATTGAGTAACAGCTTCAGGGTCACTACCACACCTGTCCACTAGATGTCAGAATTGAGTAACAGCTTCAGGGTCACTACCACACCTGTCCACTAGATGTCAGAATTGAATAACAGTTTCATGGTCACTACCACACCTGGCCACTAGTTGGCAAAATTGAACATATAATGTCATAAAGCAATCACTGCCCCCAACAGAGTGGCATCAGCCATCCAATATTTATTATGCTTTTATAGCAACAACATATTCCGCAGCCCTGTACAAAGATTGTAAATTATCGTCATGTAAACATCTATCAGATACGGTCTGTAAGGTAGGGGAGTCGTCATGGTATGGGGGGCACCAGACTCGTGTGTATAAGATGCCGACCTCTGAAAATACAGAGACAGAGTACTACCTACCCTGCCATATTTTACTGCGTGAACCTTTATGATTTTGTGTTGTATGCTTATTATCATTTTCTATTTTAAATTAACTCAATAAAATAATTACTCATTTTTCTTCGGTATTGTTTTAAATATCCCTTATATGCATATCTGATTTTGGTAGTTAATAGCCTAGATAGGTCCACCAGGGTCTTCTCCAACCTAGATAGGTCCACCAGGGTCTTCTCCAAGTCTATATAAATCCACCAGGGTCTTCCCCATGTCTAGATAGGTCCACTAGGGTCTTCTTCAAGCCTAGACAGGTCCACTAGGGTCTTCTCCAAGCCTAGACAGGTCCACCAGGGTCTTCTTGAAGCCTAGACAGGTCCACTAGGGTCTTCATCGAAGCCTTAATAGCTCTACCAGGGTCTTCTCCAAGCCTAGATAGGTCCACATGGGTCTTCTCCAAGCTTAGATAGGGCCACCAGGGTCTTCTCCAAACGTAGACAGGTCAACCAGGGTCTTCTCCAAGCCTTGATAGGCTCACCAGAATATTCACCATGGTCTTCCTCAAACCTAGAAAGGTCCACCAGGTTCTTCTCCAAGCCTAGATAAGTCTACCAGGGTATTTTCCAAGCCTAAATAGGTCCACCAGGGTCTTCCTCAAGCCTAGATAGGTCCACCAGGGTCTTCTCCAAGCCTAGATGGTCCACCAGGGTCTTCTCCAAGTCTATATAAATCCACCAGGGTCTTCTCCATGTCTAGATAGGTCCACTAGGGTCTTCTTCAAGCCTAGACAGGTCCACCAAGGTCAAACCTAGATAGGTCCACCAGGGTCTTCTCCAAGTCTATATAAATCCACCAGGGTCTTCTCCATGTCTAGATAGGTCCACTAGGGTCTTCTTCAAGCCTAGACAGGTCCACCAGGGTCTTCTCCAAGCCTAGATGGGTCCACCAAGGTCTTCTCCAACCTAGATAGGTCCACCAGGGTCTTCTCCAAGTCTATATACATCCACCAGGGTCTTCTCCATGTCTAGATAGGTCCACTAGGGTCTTCTTCAAGCCTAGACAGGTCCACTAGGGTCTTCTCCAAGCCTAGACAGGTCCACCAGGGTCTTCTTCAAGCCTAGACAGGTCCACTAGGGTCTTCATCAAGCCTTAATAGCTCCACCAGGGTCTTCTCCAAGCCTAGATAGGGCCACCAGGGTCTTCTCCAAACGTAAAAAAGGTCAACCAGGGTCTTCTCCAAACCTTGATAGGCTCACCAGAGTATTCACCATGGTCTTCCTCAAACCTAGAAATGTCCACCAGGTTCTTCTCCAAGCCTAGATAAGTCTACCAGGGTATTTTGCAAGCCTAAATAAGTCCATCAGGGTCTTCTTCAAGCCTAGATAGGTCCACCAGGGTCTTCTCCAAGCCTAGATGGGTCCACCAAGGTCTTGTCCAAGATTAGATAGGTCCACCAGGGTCTTCTCCAAGCCTGGATAGGTCCACCAGGGTCTTCTCTAAGCCTTGATAGGTCCACCAGATTCTCCTCCAAGCCTAGATAGGTCCGCTATGGTCTTCGCCAAAACTAGACAGGTCCACCAGTGTCTTCTCCAATCCTAGATAGGTCCTTCAGGGTCTTCTTCATGTCTGGATAGGTCCACCATGGTCTTCTCCAAGTCAAAATAGGTCCACTAGGTCTTCTCCAAGTATAGATTGGTCCACCAGGTTTTTTTTCCAATCTTATATAGGTCCATCAGGGTCTTCTCCAAGCTTAAATAGGTCTACCAGGGTCTTCTTCAAGTCTAGATAGGCTCCCGAGAATGTTCTTCAAGTCTAGATAGGTCCACCAGGGTCTTCTCCAAGTTAATATAGGTCCACAAGGTCTGCTCCTAGTATAGATTGGTCCACCAGGGTCTTCTCTAAGCCTAGATAGATCCGCCAGGGTCTTTTTCAAGCCAAGATAGGACCACCAGGATCTTCTCCAAGTCTAGATAGGTTCACCAAGGTCTTCACAAAGGCTAAAAAAGTCCCACAGGGAACAGGGTTTTCTCCAAGCTACGATAGGTTCACCAGGGTCTTCTCCAAGCCTAGATAGGTCTACAAGGGTCTTCTTTAAGCTTAGATAGATCACACAGGGTCTTCTCTAAACCTAGTTAGGTCCACCAGAGTCTTCTCCAAGTATAGATTGGTCCACCAGGGTCTTCTCCAAGCTTATATAGGTCTACCAGGGTCTTCTCCAAGCCTAGATAGATCATCCAGGGTCTTCTCCAAGCCTAGATAGATCATCCAGGGTCTTCTCCAAGCCTAGTTCAGTATCAGCCAGCAGAGGGCAGCACCCACAACTTTTCGGATGAGCAAAGAGGCCACTTTCTTTATACGTATACATTTTACATGTCAGCACAGAAATCATCTGAATATAGACATCAAATGTGATAAGAGAACAATCACTGGAGATCAACATCATGGTCTGAAGAATAGAAGGAACAAGGTGGAGAGGAAGATCAGTAGCCCAATGGCTTGATAACAAATGGAGTCTGTGGAGCCTCGATTAAGAGTCTCAAACACGGGACTAGCCAGATATCCCTCCAGGGAAGGACCTAGCCCTGGGGTGGAATCCTTGCAGAGAACACCATGATCACTATATTAAGTGGCCTTTTTAATCAATATCCCACTCAGTTACGAGTTAAGGATATGACAAGGGAATTAACAGAGCCAGGCAGGTATCCATCCACAGACAGCTGTTTCGGGGTATTGCCCCTCCTCATATATCCCGAAACAGCTGTCTGTGGATGGATACCTGGCTCTGTTAATTCCCTTGTCATATCCTTAACTCGTAACTGAGTGGAATATTGACTAAAAAGGCCACTTAATATAGTGATCATGGTGTTCTCCGCAAGGATTCCACCCCAGGGCTAGGTCCTACCCTGGAGGGATATCTGGCTGGTCCCGTGTTTGAGACTCTTTGGGCCCTTTCACATCAGCGGTATTTTCAAATCGCGGCAGATGCGGTGAAAGAAACGCATCTGCTGCGATTACCACATAACCGCGACACTTGCGGCAAGCCCCATGCAATGTCTATGGGGCTTGTGGTAAGGGTGCGGCAGGTGCGGCCGCGAAAAAAAAAACACTGATGTGAAAGGGCCCTAAATCGAGGCTCCACGGACTCTATTTGCATATTCAAATTCCCAGGGGGCAATGCATCATGGATTGTACTGTGTTTGAGCGCTTTAGCCGGCTGCCCGCAGTGTTTTCCTTGACTGGTCTCCCTGAGATCAGTGAATACTTTGTGATAATGGCTTGATAACGGCTGTGAAGACCCTAGTGGACCTATCTAGGCATGGAGAAAACCCTGGTGAACCTATCTAGGCTTGGAGAAGACCCTGATGGCCCTATCTAGGTTTGGAGAAGACCCTGGTGGACCTATCTAGGCTTGGAGAAGACCCTGGTGAACCTATCTAGGCTTGGAGAAGACCCTGGTGAACCTATCTAGACTTGGAGAAGACTCTGATGGACCTATCTAGGGTTGGAGAAGACTCTGGTGGACCTATCTAGGGTTGGAGAAGACTGATGGACCTATCTAGGGTTGGAGAAGACTCTGATGGACCTATCTTGGCTTGGAGAAGAGCCTGTTGGAGCTATCTAGGCTTGGAGAAGACCCTGGTGGACCTATCTAGGTTTGTAGTAGTCCCTGATGGACCTATCTAGGTTTGGAGAAGACCCTGGTGGACCAATCTAGGTTTGGAGGAGACCCTGGAGGACCTATCTAGGCTTGGAGAAGACTCTGATGGACCTATCTAGGGTTGGAGAAGACTCTGGTGGACCTATCTAGGGTTGGAGAAGACTGATGGACCTATCTAGGGTTGGAGAAGACTCTGATGGACCTATCTAGGGTTGGAGAAGACTCTGGTGGACCTATCTAGGGTTGGAGAAGACCCTGGTGGACCTATCTAGAGTTGGAGAAGACTCTGGTGGACCTATCTAGGGTTGGAGAAGACTCTGATGGATCTATCTTGGCTTGGAATAGAGCCTGTTGGAGCTATCTAGGTTTGGAGAAGACCCTGGTAGACCTATCTAGGCTTGGAGAAGACCCTGGTGAACCTATCTAGGCTTGGAGAAGACCCTGGTAGACTCATCTAGGTTGCACAGATCAATATTCTAACAGAGTGTTTATTCAAGTCACCATGGCTCAAGATTAAGCTGAAGGGCATTCAAATAAAAAAAAATAATGCAAATATATTACCCAAAAATAGTGACAGAAGGATTTGTAGGGACCTTGGGGGGAGGTAGAGATAAGGGCAGGCGGGAAAAATTCAAGGTTTTCTGTCATCTTTTGATGTGTGACATTTCTTGATATCAGACCTCCAGACAGGAGCGCAGATATTCACTCACATTGCTGTGACTTGGGTCATGGAGGTGCAGACACTGACACCCCCTGTGTATGGGGGGGGCGCTGCAGACACTGACACCCCCTGTGTATGGGGGGGGGGCGCTGGAGGAGGAGGGCGGCGGGGGTCAGGACGGTCACTGCTGCAATATTGATACCGGGAGCCCAGATCTGTTTCACCTTCATTATAATGCAGAACCGCGGATTCGTCTCAAGTTAACCCTTCATGTGCCGGGGACAGTTCACATCCTTAGGACTCAGGTGTGTGTTGGATATGTAGGAAGGATGAGCTGTGGGATCACATCCACACATTCACCTATCGATATGTGGAAACCATCAACAAGCTGTAGACGGATCGATTTATCCTTTCCATGCCGGATCCAACTTGCCCAATGAACATGCATGGTATCGCTCATTAAGTAGTGAACACCCGAGTATTTGGGCACAGACCTCGCACACGGACTTCACCAGCCTTGGTGCTGCGGCTCATTAACCTCATGAAATATTCACTGCTGCAAAGCCAATCACAGATGACCACTCTCTGTGATAGCGTCTGTGATTGGCTGTTGCACCCCATCCATTGTTACAGCAACCAATCACAGATGCAATTGGTGGGGAGCAACAGCCAATCACAGAGTGGGACCCCAAAGTGACGGCAGAGCCCAGGCTGGGGAATATAATGCTATAATCATCCTTTATTCTTACACTCGAACTGTTCAGGGTTTGCGCCCAAACACTAAATGTTCGGTCCAGACCCAAAATAGGACAATGGATGGGGGACGCCGATACGGTAACATCCGGTTAAAGGGCTAAAGCAGAATCCTTTCCAGAACCAATTTTTGCTGAAAAACTGGATCACGGCTGGATTTAAAAAAGAGAGAAAGAAAGGCGGGGAGAGAAAGATAGAGACAGGGGGGAAAGGAGGAGAGAGAGAGAGGAGGAGAGCGAGAGAAAGAGAGAAAGGAGGAGAGAGAGGGGACAGAGGGGAGAGGAGGAGAGAGAGAAAGGAGGGGAGAGAGAGAGCAAGGGATAGAGAGGAGGAGAGAGAGAAAGGAGGGGAGAGAGAGGGACAGAGGGGAGAGGAGGAGAGAGAGCAAGGGATGGAGAGGAGGAGAGAAAGGAGGGGAGAGAGAGAGAGGAGAGAGAGAGAGGAGAGAGAGAGAGAAAGGAGGGGAGAGAGAGGGACAGAGGGGAGAGGAGGAGAGAGAGAAAGGAGGGGAGAGAGAGAAGGAGAGAGCAAAGGAGGGAGAGAGAGAAAGGAGGGGAGAGAGAGGGACAGAGGGGAGAGGAGGAGAGAGAGAGAGCAAGGGATGGAGAGGAGGAGAGAGAGAAAGGAGGGGAGAGAGAGAGGAGGAGAAAGAGAGAAAGGAGGAGAGAGAGAGGGACAGAGGGGAGAGGAGGAGAGAGAGAGAGCAAGGGATGGAGAGGAGGAGAGAAAGGTGGGGAGAGAGAGAAAGAGAAAGGAGGGGAGAGAAAGAGAAAGAAAGGAGGGGAGAGAGAGAAAGGAGGGGAGAGAAAGAGAGAGAAAGGAGGGGAGAGAGTGGGAGAGATTGAGGGGGAGGGAGGAGATAGAGAGGAGACAGAGGGACTAAGAGAGAGAGGCAGAGAGAGAGGGGAACAGAGAGCGGAGGAGAGAGATAGGAAGAGAGAGAGGAGGAGAGAGAAGAGGAGAGAGAGGAAGAGAGAAGAGGAGAGAGAGGAGGAGAGAGAAGAGGAGAGGAAGAGAAAGGGGAGGAGAGAGGAAGAGAGAGAGGAGGAGAGAGAAGAGGAGAGGAAGAGAAAGAGGAGGAGAGGAAGAGAGAGAGGAGGAGAGAGAAGAGGAGAGGAAGAGAAAGAGGAGGAGAGAGGGAGAGAGGAGGAGAGAGGAAGAGAGAGAGAGAAGAGGAGAGAGGAAGAGAGAGAGAAGAGGAGAGAGAGGAGGAGAGGAAGAGAAAGAGGAGGAGAGAGGGGGAGAGGAGGAGAGGAAGAGAGAGAAGAGGAGTGAGAGGAAGAGAGAGGAGAGAGAGAAGAGAGAGAGAGGAGAAGAGAGGGAGGGATAGAGAAGAAGAGAGAAAGAGAGAGAGAAAGAAAGAAGAGAGACGATGAGAGAGAGAAGAAGGGGAAGAGAGATCTATGATCCGGCATCAATTATAATGGAAGTCAGTGGATGCGGGATCCAGTTTTAGCGGATCATGCTGGATCGGCCTTCTGAGCACACACAATCCAGCCCCAGTGGTTGGTGCCTATAATACGTTATCTGCCCACAAACCAGACAATCTTGTCCTGAGCGATGGCCCCTCCGGTTATTGTGCGGATCTCTGCCAGCTCTGGGCCAGATTTATACACCGTTGTAGTGGTGACGTCCCTGCAAAATCCTTCAAATGTGACAAAAGTGTCAAGACCCAAATGTGTGTTTCGCCCTTATTTTCTTGATTGTAGGGTAACCTGGTGACGTTCAGTTTGGTCAGGATTTCGGCCCTGATCCGGCCCTCGCGGTTCATTGTTGCCGCTGTCCGGCTGCCTGCTGCCCCCCAGGGTCTTGTGTACTGGTGGGCTACAAGCTGTGGCTACAGACAGGGCTGCAGACGTAGGTGCAGGGGCTGTAATCCTACCCGGGCCCTGGAGCCTAGGGGGCCGCAAAATACCCTCTGGCCTATAGAGAAAGTCTAATGCTATTAGAGAGTTGTAATAATTGGGGGCCCCGTTGGAGCGTTCACATCAGGGCCCATGAGCTTCAGGTTACCCCACTGGCGGCCATCATGGACTTGTTCACCACATTCAGGTCGTGTTCTAGGAAAATGTAAACCAGAGCCGCTTCCTCCAGATCCAGTATATATATATAGAGAGCATGAAACCCAACCCCGAGGAGCCGGCCGTGATATCTGGAGATCTGAGCCCCCGACACCTCGGATTCAATACTCAGATCTGTTTTCACGGCCGCTCCGAAGACTCAGGATGAAATCGACCAGCGCAGATCCGGTTACTCCTGAGAGCGGAGGACAATTACCACAAGTGCCTGAAAGTACCCGAGAATGGAAGAAATGGTGTGTGAAACATCTAAGCCTCTGTATCTAAGCCTGTCATGTGTGATACTGTCTACTAATAGGCTGCAGCTAAAGTGATTGTGAGACTGAACTGCTGATTCTTAGACCACTATCTGCTGAGCTGTGTATCTAATCCTATCCTGTGTGATACTGTCTGCAGAGCTGTGTATCTAATCCTATATGGTGTGATACTGTCTGCTGAGCTGTGTATCTAATCCTCTCCTGTGTGATACTGTCTGCTGAGCTGTGTATCTAATCCTATCCTGTGTGATACTGTCTGCTGAGCTGTGTATCTAATCCTCTCCTGTGTGATACTGTCTAATGAGCTGTGCATCTAATCCTATCCTGTGTGATACTGTCTGCTGAGCTGTGTATCTAATCCTATCCTGTGTGATACTGTGTGCTGAGCTGTGTATCTAATCCTATCCTGTGTGATACCATCTGCTGAGCTGTGTATCTAATCCTATCCTGTGTGCTGAGCTGTGTATCTAATCCTATCCTGTGTGATACCATCTGCTGAGCTGTGTATCTAATCCTATCCTGTGAGATTCTGTCTGCTGAGCTGTGTATCTAATCCTCTCCTGTGTGATACTGTGTGCTGAGCTGTGTATCTAATTCTATCCTGTGTGATACTGTCTGCAGAGCTGTGTATCTAATCCTATCCTGTCCTATACTGTCTGCTGAGCTGTGTATCTAATCCTCTCCTGTGTGATACTGTGTGCTGAGCTGTGTATCTAATCCTATTCTGTGTGATACTGTCTGCTGAGCTGTGTATCTAATCCTATCCTGTGTGATACTGTCTGCTGAGCTGTGTATCTAATCCTCTCCTGTGTGATACTGTGTGCTGAGCTGTGTATCTAATTCTATCCTGTGTGATACTGTGTGCTGAGCTGTGTATCTAATCCTCTCCTGTGTGATACTGTCTGCTGAGCTGTGTATCTAATCCTCTCCTGTGTGATACTGTGTGCTGAGCTGTGTATCTAATCCTATCTTGTGTGATACTGTGTGCTGAGCTGTGTATCTAATCCTATCCTGTGTGATACTGTCTGCAGAGCGGTGTATCTAATCCTATCCTGTGTGATACTGTCTGCTGAGCTGTGTATCTAATCCTATCCTGTGTGATACTGTCTGCTGAGCTGTGTATCTAATCCTATCCTGTGTGATACTGTGTGCTGATCTGTGTATCTAATCCTCTCCTGTGTGATACTGTCTGCTGAGCTGTGTATCTAATCCTATCCTGTGTGATACTGTCTGCTGAGCTGTGTATCTAATCCTATCCTGTGTGATACTGTCTGCTGAGCTGTGTATCTAATCCTCTCCTGTGTGATACTGACTGCTGAGCTGTGTATCTAATCCTATCCTGTGTGATACTGTCTGCTGAGCTGTGTATCTAATCCTATCCTGTGTGATACTGTCTGCTGAGCTGTGTATCAGGGTGGGCCATCTATGTATATTCTATATTCTATTTATATAATTGTGAAGTGACTCCTCCGCTTCCGGCCCCGCCATATCATCTCTACAGAACCTTGGATGACAGGACCTTAGATGACATCACAATTATGGGCGGAGCCACATCACATGACTGTGACGTCATCATGGGCCCTGAACCACAGGCAAAGAACAGCCAGGTGCAGCTCCTGCTCTGCCCCACACTGCCTCTGCTCCACTCTGCCCCACACTGCCTCTGCTCCAATCTGCCTCTGCTCCACTCTGCCCCACACTGCCTCTGCTCCACTCTGCCCCACACTGCCTCTGCTCCAATCTGCCTCTGCTCCACTCTGCCCCACACTGCCTCTGCTCCACTTTGCCCCACACTGCCTCTGCTCCAATCTGCCCCTGCCCCACACTGCCCCTGCTCTACTCTGCCTTTGCTCCTTTCTGCCCCACTCTGCCCCTGCTCCACTCTGCCCCACACTGCTTCTGCTCCACTCTGCCCCACACTGCCTCTGCTCCACTCTGCCCCACACTGCCTCTGCTCCACTCTGCCCCACACTGCCTCTGCTCCACTCTGACCCACACTGCCTCTGCTCCACTCTGACCCACACTGCCTCTGCTCCACTCTGCCCCTGCTCCATTCTGCTCCACACTGCCTCTGCTCCACTCTGCCCCACACTGCCTCTGCTCTAATCTTCCCCTGCTCCACTCTGCCCCACACTGCCCCTGCTCCACTCTGCCTCTGCTCCATTCTGCCCCTGCTCCACTCTGCCCCTGCTCCACTCTGCCCCACACTGCTTCTGCTCCACTCTGCCCCACACTGCTTCTGCTCCACTCTGCCCCACACGTCCTCTGCTCCACTCTGCCCCACACTGCCTCTGCTCCACTCTGACCCACACTGCCTCTGCTCCACTCTGACCCACACTGCCCTGCTCCACTCTGACCCACACTGCCTCTGCTCCACTCTGACCCACACTGCCTCTGCTCCACTCTGACCCACACTGCCGCTGCCCACACTGCCTCTGCTCCACTCTGACCCACACTGTCTCTGCTCCACTCTGGCCCACACTGCCTCTGCTCTCCCCAGGTGCACTCTGCTGCGCTCTGCTCTCCCCCCACTCTGCTCTGCACTCCCCTGCTCTCCCCCCATTGTGCTCTGACCCACACTGCTCTCCAGCTACACTCTGCCTCACTCTCCCTTTATCTGCCACGCTCTGCTCTCCCCCTCACCCCCCTCACCCCCTCACTCACACTACCTGCTCTGCCTCTGCTCCCCCCTCCACAATGTACCCATGGTGCTCTATCCCACTCTGACCAACACTGTCTCTGCTCTCCCCAGCTCCACTCTGCCCCTGCATTGCCCCACTTCTGCTCTGCTTCTCTCAGCCCCTGCTCCACTCGGCTCTGCTCTCCTCCACTCTGTTTTGCCCTGCTCCATTCTGTTCTACTCTGCCCCACTCTACCCCTGCCCCACCCTGTTTTGCTCCTATCTTCCACACTCCGCTCTGCCTTGCTCTGCTCCAGCTCTACCTCCTGCTCTGCTCCAGCTCTCCTCCTGCTCTGCCCCAGCTCTCCTCCTGCTCTGCCCCAGCTCTCCTCCTGCTCTGCTCCAGCTCTCCTCCTGCTCTGCCCCAGCTCTCCTCCTGCTCTGCTCCAGCTCTCCTCCTGCTCTGCCCCAGCTCTCCTCCTGCTCTGCTCCAGCTCTCCTCCTGCTCTGCCCCAGCTCTCCTCCTGCTCTGCCCCAGCTCTCCTCCTGCTCTGCTCCAGCTCTCCTCCTGCTCTGCCCCAGCTCTCCTCCTGCTCTGCTCCAGCTCTCCTCCTGCTCTGCCCCAGCTCTCCTCCTGCTCTGCTCCAGCTCTCCTCCTGCTCTGCCCCAGCTCTCCTCCTGCTCTGCCCCAGCTCTCCTCCTGCTCTGCCCCAGCTCTCCTCCTGCTCTGCCCCAGCTCTCCTCTTGCTCTGCTCCAGCTCTCCTCCTGCTCTGCCCCAGCTCTCCTCCTGCTCTGCCCCAGCTCTCCTCCTGCTCTGCCCCAGCTCTCCTCCTGCTCTGCTTCTGCCACACAGCATGAGAGCGAGCACTGAAGAAGGGGGAGGGCAGATTCATGACAGGGGGAGTGGGGCACAGCAACCACAGAGGGAGGGCAGAGAGACAGCACAGTGGCGGGTGGCAGAGAGTGACTATAGGGGGGTCAGAGAGCAACCTTGGTGGGGGGGAGAGGGGCAGAAAGACAGCACAGGGGAAGCCAGAGAGCGAGGGGGAGGGGGTGTGTGGCTGGGGCGGGGAGCTCATATAGGTCTGAGCACACGGGCCCGGGTAGCGCACACAGAGTGGTGCCACAGACTAAGCACACATGGGAGAAACTGCACAGGGGGGAAGAGACACCTGCCGCCCCCAGTGCCACAGAGCCCGCCCCATTGTTATGTCACCGCCCTCCCGATGCGACAGCATTGGGCCCCCATCTAGTTCTTATATAAGCACCTAAATAAAATGGGAATGGTTGGTGACATCATCTTCCTGTTTGTGGCATATTAGTATATGGGAGGGGGAAAACATTTCCAGATGGGGGTGACCATGGCGGCCATTTTGGATCCAACTTTATTTTTTTCAATGGGAAGATGTGACACATCAAACTTATTGAAGATTTCATAAGAAAAACAATGGTGTGCTTGGTTTTAACATAACTTTATTCTTTCATGAGTTATTTACAAGTGTATGACCACTTATAAAATGTGTTCATAGTGCTGCCCATTGTGTTAGATTGTCAATGCAACCCTCTTCTCCCACTCCTGACACACTGATAGCAACACCGCAGAGGAAATGCTGCACAGGCTTCCAGGATCTGTAGTATCAGATGCTGCACATCTCGTATCTTCACACCATAGACAATTGCCTTCACATGAGGCAAACTGTTTTTGTTTAGCTGGTAGAGGAGAGAAGCGGGCACTAGTCACCTTCCACAGGTATGTGTATGCGGCTGACCTCTGGGTCATCAGGTGTCGTCTAGTATAAGACATGAAGAGGAGAATGAGCGGCCCTCGCCAGGGTCTCTGCAGTGTATGGATGTATTCCAGTCTGATACACAGGGTTACAAAGGTGCAGAAAAGGGAGGACAGCGGGTAGGACAACGGTCACTGTTTCGCCCCTCTAGAGCTTCAACAGGTCCAATACCGGAGTCTCTCCTCTAGTGGGAACCTTTGTGAAGATTCAATCATTAACGACGTCCGAACCATAAAAACGTCTCGCTCGCTGTTTACTCTCCAGAAATAACATTTAAAGCCGCATTAAATGTCATAATGAATATGATATACGAGCAGATGAAGAATTACAGCTGTATATATGTATACAGGCACTTTACTGGATGGGACAAGAGCTGTAACCTCACAATCTGGAGCCGTCCGGCCTGATCCGTCATCCATGCCCCATATAGAGCAGGAGATTAGGCCAATACTTGTGATCACTGTGGACGTAACAACCAAAGTCCTGTAGATCACCATTATACTGAGGCATTGATTGAGCACTGTCAAGTAACACTATTTCAGATCGAGCCAGTCTTATCATTCAGAGCAGCATTCAACATTCTGCAGCTTTAAAGTTAAAATCTCTCATCTTCTGCTTTGTTGTGTCAAAGTCTGTATTATAGAACTTCAACTGAGCTGTTATGTTCAATGACGGTGTCTAATGAACATCAGAATAGTGAGTGCAGCTCTGGAGTATAATACAGGAGGTAACTCAGGATCAGTAATGTAATGTATGTACACAGTGACTGCACCAGCAGAATAGTGAGTGCAGCTCTGGAGTATAATACAGGAGGTAACTCAGGATCAGTAATGTAATGTATGTACACAGTGACTGCACCAGCAGAATAGTGAGTACAGCTCTGGAGTATAATACAGGAGGTAACTCAGGATCAGTAATGTAATGTATGTACACAGTGACTGCATCAGCAGAATAGTGAGTGCAGTTCTGGAGTATAATACAGGAGGTAACTCAGGATCAGTAATGTAATGTATGTAGACAGTGACTGCACCAGCAGAATAGTGAGTGCAGCTCTGGAGTATAATACAGGAGGTAACTCAGGATCAGTAATGTAATGTATGCACACAGTGACTGCATCAGCAGAATAGTGAGTACAGCTCTGGAGTATAATACTGGAGGTAACTCAGGATCAGTAATGTAATGTATGTAGACAGTGACTGCACCAGCAGAATAGTGAGTGCAGCTCTGGAGTATAATACAGGAGGTAACTCAGGATCAGTAATGTAATGTATGTACACAGTGACTCCACCAGCAGAATAGTGAGTGCAGCTCTGGAGTATAATACAGGAGGTAACTCAGGATCAGTAATGTATGTACACAGTGACTGCACCAGCAGAATAGTGAGTGCAGCTCTGGAGTATAATACAGGAGGTAACTCAGGATCAGTAATGTAATGTATGTACACAGTGACTGCACCAGCAGAATAGTGAGTGCAGCTCTGGAGTATAATACAGGAGGTAACTCAGGATCAGTAATGTAATGTATGTACACAGTGACTGCACCAGCAGAATAGTGAGTACAGCTCTGGAGTATAATACAGGAGGTAACTCAGGATCAGTAATGTAATGTATGTAGACAGTGACTGCACCAGCAGAATAGTGAGTGCAGCTCTGGAGTATAATACAGGAGGTAACTCAGGATCAGTAATGTAATGTATGCACACAGTGACTGCATCAGCAGAATAGTGAGTACAGCTCTGGAGTATAATACTGGAGGTAACTCAGGATCAGTAATGTAATGTATGTAGACAGTGACTGCACCAGCAGAATAGTGAGTGCAGCTCTGGAGTATAATACAGGAGGTAACTCAGGATCAGTAATGTAATGTATGTACACAGTGACTCCACCAGCAGAATAGTGAGTGCAGCTCTGGAGTATAATACAGGAGGTAACTCAGGATCAGTAATGTATGTACACAGTGACTGCACCAGCAGAATAGTGAGTGCAGCTCTGGAGTATAATACAGGAGGTAACTCAGGATCAGTAATGTAATGTATGTACACAGTGACTGCACCAGCAGAATAGTGAGTGCAGCTCTGGAGTATAATACAGGAGGTAACTCAGGATCAGTAATGTAATGTATGTACACAGTGACTGCACCAGCAGAATAGTGAGTGCAGCTCTGGAGTATAATACAGGAGGTAACTTGGGATATGTAATGTATGTACACAGTGACTGCACCAGCAGAATAGTGAGTGCAGCTCTGGAGTATAATACAGGAGGTAACTCAGGATCAGTAATGTAATGTGTGTGCACAGTGACTGCACCAGCAGAATAGTGAGTGCAGCTCTGGAGTATAATACAGGAGGTAACTCAGGATCAGTAATGTAATGTATGTACACAGTGACTACACCAGCAGAATAGGGAGTGCAGCTCTGGAGTATAATACAGGAGGTAACTCAGGATCAGTACTGTAATGTATGTACACAGTGACTGCACCAGCAGAATAGTGAGTGCAGCTCTGGAGTATAATACAGGAGGTAACTCAGGATCAGTAATGTAATGTATGTACACAGTGACTGCACCAGCAGAATAGTGAGTGCAGCTCTGGAGTATAATACAGGAGGTAACTCAGGATCAGTAATGTATGTAGTACACAGTGACTGCACCAGGAGAATAGTGAGTGCAGCTCTGGTGTATAATACAGGAGGTAACTCAGGATCAGTAATGTATGTAGTACACAGTGACTGCACCAGGAGAATAGTGAGTGCAGCTCTGGTGTATAATACAGGAGGTAACTCAGGATCAGTAATGTATGTAGTACACAGTGACTGCACCAGGAGAATAGTGAGTGCAGCTCTGGAGTATAATACAGGAGGTAACTCAGGATCAGTAATATAATGTATGTACACAGTGACTGCACCAGCAGAATAGTGAGTGCAGCTCTGGAGTATAATATAAGAGGTAACTCAGGATCAGTAATGTAATGTATGTACACAGTGACTGCACCAGCAGAATAGTGAGTGCAGCTCTGGAGTATAATATAAGAGGTAACTCAGGATCAGTAATGTAATGTATGTACACAGTGACTGCACCAGCAGAATAGTGAGTGCAGCTCTGGAGTATAATGCAGGAGGTAACTTAGGATCAGTAATGTAATGTATGTACACAGTGACTGCACCAGCAGAATAGGGAGTGCAGCTCTGGAGTATAATACAGGAGGTAACTCAGGATCAGTAATGTAATGTATGTACACAGTGATTCCAATATTAAGAGGTATATCTGGTAATTTGTGACCTGGTGTCAGGCTCGATGGCTGATCTGGTTCATCAGTATACAGTACAGGAGACATTTAATTGTACAGATGCCCAGTCTCCTTCTAGAATACTGCGGGTCAGTATAAGACATACACACTTCTGTCCTCCTCCGCCTGAATCCCATAATGTCTCTTATTTCCGGCATCTTCACCCGCTGGTGTCAGGACCAGGAGAATCACACGACTGCTGAACGAGCCTCGTCACAACCCCGTGAGCCAGCTACTTTATAGTAATAATTGATGTGAGATATGACTCAATTTAATAAAAAACATAATTTATTTGCGGGGGAGGGGGATCATACACCTATAATGTCACCTATTCACAGATCAGGAGATTTATATAAAGACTCTGACATAAATAATCATAAAGCATCCAGACATGCAAACAATGTATGGGAATTGTGAGCGACTTTAAGGAAAGCCGGATACTTAAGGAAGAGATGTCACTTATAAGCCAAAGAGCAGACACTGAACAAGCAGGTAATGCTGAGGGATTTTAGCTCTGGAGGAGCAGAATTATGACTGTAAAATACAGGCTTTACTTAAATGGAACCTGTCACCAGGTTTTTGCAACCTAATCTGGGAATAGCATAATATAGGACCCGAGATCCTGATTCCAGCGATGTGTCACTTTCTGGGCTGCTAAGTGTAGTTTTGATAATCTCCAGCTGTTTAAACTGTGATTTTATCATTAGCAGTCCTCTTGGCCTGCTGCCAAGTGGACTGGTATATTCACAGACTGCTAAATCTGCAACAGAGAAAACAGTAATTTTATCAAAATGACAGCAAGCAGCTCAGTAAATGACACATCGCTGGAATCAGGGTCTCTGTCTCTACATTATGCTGCTCTCAGATGGGATGGCAAAAACCAGGTGACAGGTTCCCTTTAAGGGGCCAGCACACTCTTTTCTGCAGTATATCAGCAAGGAAGACTATATAGGAAAGTTTGGGTGCGATCTGCAGAAAATAAATAATTACCATTCCATTTATTGCAAATATTAGGATCAAATCAGAAGAGCAAGAATGCGAATATAGAATAGGGCAAGAATCTGATTGCTATTAAAAGATTAGGCAAAGTTTGGCCCCCAGGAGCCCGGCAGACAGTGAGTTTGGTCCCTGCTACAGTCCCCAGTCTCATTAATGTCAACACTTGAAAGAGGCTTCTACTTTTCTTCCGTTGAGAGGCTGCGGAGGCCGGAAGTTATTCACCATGTGAGTCCGCTCTTCCTCCTCTTCTCCATTAAAGAGGAGGGTTTTCCTGAATCGCTCCATCTAGAAATAAACAGAGGCTGTAAGATACTGACACTTCATTACACTTATGAAAACAACACTTTTTAGACTACGATAAGGTTTTTGAGGGTCTATTTTAAGCAAAACTATATAAAATACATACAGAAGTGGCTTCTGCTTGAAAAAAAAATCAGAAACAGAAAATTTCCACAAAAAAGAAGCGTCTCCTGAAGCGGCATCTGCATGAAGAAATGCAGAAACAGAAAGTCCCTTCTGAAAATTTTACAAAACAGAAGAAGCATTTCTTGAAGTGGCTTCTGCTTGAAAAAAAATGCAGAAACAGAAAATCTCCTAGGAAAACGTCACACAAAAAAGAAACATTTCCTGAAGTGGCTTCTGCTTGAAAAAATTCAGAAACCGCAAATTTCCTCTAAAAAGTTTTTTACAAAAAAAGAAGCGTTTCATGAAGTGGCTCCTGCTTGAAAAACTTGAGAAGCAGAAAATCCATGAAAATTCCATAAAAATGATGCATTTCCTAAAACGACTTCTGCTTGACGATTCACCGAAGAAAATCTCCTTGGAAGATTCCACAAAAAAAAGAATTTCCTGAAGTGGCTTCTGTTTGAAAAAAAATTCAGAAACAGAAAATCTCTGAAAATTTTGCAAAAAATCTTTCCCTGAAGTGCTTGAAAAAAAATTCGAAAAGTCTCCTGTGAAAATTGTACAAAAAAAGAAGTGTTTAGGCCCTTTACACGTCACAATATCGCAACGCAACTACGATAAAAAGTCACGTGGTAGGGGCGTTGCAGTTGTTATCGTTGGCGAGTTGCGTCGTGTAAATGGGCAACGCAACTCATAAACGATGCAACTTCAATATCGTTGGGGAATTGTGCAGACTCTTCAACCGTGCAATATTGGCTTGACGATCTGGCAGGATCGTGCTGGGTGACAGCGCAACTACGATTTGGAGCGCAACTTCCCCCATTCACTCCAATGTTAATTGTCGTTCCCTGACTTTATTCAGACGCAGTATGCAAGAGGGGCGTACGACATCATAGTTGCGTTGCCTGCCGATATCTCCCTGTATCACATCTCCTATGCAATCTTGGACACATGCCAAAAACGTGCGCGCTCCCGTGAAATTGTATGCAATATCGGAACGATATGGCGATTGTAAAGCGGCCTTTTCAAGAATCACTTCTTTTTTCTGAAATTTGTGAAATTTTCTTTTCTGAATTTTTCAAGCAGAAGCCGCTTCAGGAAAAGCTTATTTTTTGTAAAAATTTTCAAAGGAAAATTGCTCCTGCTTGAAAAGCCCATTGTGTTTGAACACCCCAAACAATTCCTGGCTAAAAAAAAAAAAGCTTTAGGAGTTGCTTTATTAATTAGATTTTTGACATCACTGCAGCCAAGCCAAAATAGTCATCGTGTGGCTTTCCGGCTGAACTACAGGTTCCAGCATGCTCTGCTTTCTACATTTTACCTGTGCTCTTAACTGTGCCTATAACATAGTTAGATTCAATGTGGTTACTCCCTGCGCAGGGAGTGTAACATTCTTCTATCATTGATGATAAGTGACTTTGGTCGGCTCCTGCTTGTTACATGCGTCACATTCCAGTAATACGAGCAGTTGGCACCATTTACACGTGTCCTACCCCTAATGTACACGGCTCGGTCCGCAAACCTCGGGGTATTTACACTGCGGTATTAATAATCGCTTACTCCTCACCACTTTACACCTTCACAATCTCAAGGCAAATATAAGATCCTGAGTAATGAGTCAATCAACAATCAGAGCAAAGTGTAATCATCACATAGATCAAGGCTGGGAGGAGAGAGGGCCCCAGTATCACTTGCATGGGAGGACAGAGGGAGAGGGGCCCCAGTATCACACTTGCATGGGAGGAGAGGGGCCCCAGTATCACCTGCATGGGAGGACAGAGGAGATGGGCCCCGGTATCACCTGCATGGGAGGACAGAGGAGAGGGGCCCCGGTATCACTTGCATGGGGGGGACAGAGGAGAGGGGCCCCGGTATCACCTGCATGGGAGGACAGAGGAGAGGGACCTCGGTATCACCTGCATGGGGGGGGACAGGGGAGAGGGACCTCGGTATCACCTGCATGGGAGGACAGAGGAGAGAGGCCCCGGTATCACCTGCATAGGATGACAGGGGAGAGGGGCCCGGTATCACCAGCATGGGAGGACAGCGGGAGAGGGGCCCCAGTATCACCTGCATGTGAGGACACAGGAGAGGGGCCCCGGTATCACCTGCATGGGTGGACACAGGAGAGGGGCCCCGGTATCACCTGCATGGGAGGACACAGGAGAGGGGCCCCGGTATCACCTGCATGGGAGGACACAGGAGAGGGGCCCCAGTATCACCTGCATGGGAAGACAGAGGAGAGGGGCCCCGGTATCACCTGCATGGGAGGACAGAGGAGAGGGGCCCCAGTATCACCTGCATGGGGGGACAGTGGAGAGGGACCTCGGTATCACCTGCATGGGGGGGGACAGGGGAGAGGGACCTCGGTATCACCTGCATGGGAGGACAGAGGAGAGAGGCCCCGGTATCACCTGCATAGGATGACAGGGGAGAGGGGCCCGGTATCACCAGCATGGGAGGACAGCGGAGAGGGGCCCCAGTATCACCTGCATGTGAGGACACAGGGAGGGGCCCCGGTATCACCTGCATGGGTGGACACAAGAGAGGGGCCCCGGTATCACCTGCATGGGAGGACACAGGAGAGGGGCCTCAGTATCACCTGCATGGGAAGACAGAGGAGAGGGGCCCCGGTATCACCTGCATGGGAGGACAGAGGAGAGGGTCCCGGTATCAACTGCATAGGAGGATGACTTGAATTGGTGCATACTGAACAAAACAAATACTATCAATATAGTTGTACTTAAACACGGGGGGAAGAGGAATGACTAAAGGATGTAAATAGTGAAAATTGGGATGTGACTATGCGTTACTGCCCAGGTCCTAACCTAGCTCATGCTTCTCTGTGTGTCATAAACTAGGTAAGAACACAGTGGAGAGACCACCTCGGCGTAGTAACTGAGCTCAAGTCAATTTGCCCATTTTTATTGCAAACGATCTAATTTTTTTTTTTATTTGCAAAAATGTTTTTCAGGGCTTTTTTCCGGGCAGTAACGCAGTCACATCCCAATTTTCACTATTTACATCCTTTAGTCTTTCCTTCTCCCCCATGTTTGAGTACATGACACGATGGTCTCTCTTATCTGGAAGACTTGTGACTGGTTTGGGACCCCTGTCTCATGTCTGTATTTGGACTTCATATTTAACGTGTTACTTTCCTTTGGCAGTAGAGGAGTTAATGACAGTTTCTGCTGCTAGCAAGCTAGCTAGTTCTTGTCTAGGTGGGGATACTTTGTGATTACTCCCATCTCCTTTATATGGTCACATGGTTCCAGATTGCTTTCCTGGAGATTGAACTTCATTCCTGGCCAAACTTCCTATCGTGAAGGAGGTTTTCTGGAGAGCTGACTATTGCCAAGCCGTCTGCTGCAAAGAAGCAGGGCAGTAGGCGTGAAGTTGCCTTTGTTCCCCGTCTGTCTTCCCTTCCCTCTTGTTGTTATTATTACAGTAGTTGGGACTAGTGCTCCCGCCAGCCATCTGACTATTGAGGGCTAACATCAGGGCCAGCGAGGACATAGCTATCCTGTTCGGCAAAGAGTTAAAAGAACCCGTATGGGGATAGTAGGGAGATCATGGCACAGCTGAGGGTGAGTGCATGAGGTCACCTCTCCCCTTTTCCCTATGAGCAAGGCCGTCCACTGTATTTGTCTACCCAGGTGTCTCCCCGTCTGTTTTGTGTTGTACGCCGGACACCGTTGGTCCATGAGCCACGGTCACACATGGTAGCTGGACATCCCCCTTAGTCCCAGTGTGACAGTACAACTGTTATTTTGATCGTGTGAAATCCTTGTCCTGCATGTGCTGATTGCAAATGCACTTTAAATGTTTTGTATGTGTTTACTTGTAGGAAGACTGAGCAAGTCTCTGAGGAAGCTGCATGTGGCAGCCG
Source organism: Allobates femoralis (assembly GCA_033576535.1). Classification (NCBI taxonomy): domain Eukaryota; kingdom Metazoa; phylum Chordata; class Amphibia; order Anura; family Aromobatidae; genus Allobates; species Allobates femoralis. The sequence continues at coordinate 127,611,437 of JARQOC010000010.1, forward strand.
GTACATTGAGTGTCTGAAGTCTCAGGAAGGTTGAGCCAGTCTCTGAGGAAGCTGCATGTGGCAGCCGGTACATGGAGTGTCTGAATGAAGTCTCAGGAAGGTTGAGTGAGTCTCTGAGGAATCTGCGTGTGGAACCCGGTACATGGAGTGTCTGAATGAAGTCTCAGGGAGGTTGAGTGAGTCTCTGAGGAAGCTGCATGTGGCAGCCGGTACATGGAGTGTCTGAATGAAGTCTCAGGAAGGTTGAGTGAGTCTCTGAGGAATCTGCATGTGGAACCCGGTATATAGAGTGTCTGAATGAAGTCTCAGGGAGGTTGAGTGAGTCTCTGAGGAAGCTGCATGTGGCAGCCGGTATATAGAGTGTCTGAATGAAGTCTCAGGAAGGTTGAGTGAGTCTCTGAGGAAGCTGCATGTGGCAGCCGGTATATAGAGTGTCTGAATGAAGTCTCAGGAAGGTTGAGCGAGTCTCTGAGGAAGCTGCATGTGGAACCCGGTATATAGAGTGTCTGAATGAAGTCTCAGGAAGGTTGAGCGAGTCTCTGAGGAAGCTGCATGTGGAACTCGGTATATAGCGTGTCTGAATGAAGTCTCAGGAAGGTTGAGTGAGTCTCTGAGGAAGCTGCATGTGGCAGCCGGTACATGGAGTGTTTGAATGAAGTCTCAGGAAGGTTGAGCGAGTCTCTGAGGGAGCTGCATGTGGAACCCGGTATATAGAGTGTCTGAATGAAGTCTCAGGAAGGTTGAGCGAGTCTCTGAGGAAGCTGCATGTGGAACTCGGTATATAGCGTGTCTGAATGAAGTCTCAGGAAGGTTGAGTGAGTCTCTGAGGAAGCTGCATGTGGCAGCCGGTACATGGAGTGTTTGAATGAAGTCTCAGGAAGGTTGAGCGAGTCTCTGAGGGAGCTGCATGTGGAACCCGGTACATAGAGTGTCTGAATGAAGTCTCAGGAAGGTTGAGCGAGTCTCTGAGGAAGCTGCATGTGGAACTCGGTATATAGCGTGTCTGAATTAAGTCTCAGGAAGGTTGAGTGAGTCTCTGAGGAAGCTGCATGTGGCAGCCAGTACATGGAGTGTTTGAATGAAGTCTCAGGAAGGTTGAGCGAGTCTCTGAGGGAGCTGCATGTGGAACCCGGTATATAGAGTGTCTGAATGAAGTCTCAGGAAGGTTGAGCGAGTCTCTGAGGAAGGCGGCCGTCACACGCTACGATATCTTGTAAGATATCGCTTAAACGCGCCAGATTAAACATCGCCCGAACGATGTCTGTGCGTGTGACGGCAAGATACGATCAACGAGAAATGATCAGATCGTAAGATCGGGAAGTGAGATCCGGACCTCACATCTGACGATGTCGGCTTAGTGGATACGCAGAATCGATGCGTGTAAATGAACGATATCGTACAAAAGCTGTGAATTGAGCGATGGCGAAATCTAACACGTAGGCGTGCCGGGAATTCACCTGTGTCACGCCTCCTCAGTTGTGATTCGTGAACCCTCATGCGTTACGATTGGCTGGCGCCACATTAGCTCTTATTGGTTGAAGCTCCTGCGTGACGATTGGTTCTTACTTCCCAGGCCGCCATTTTTGAAGAGCTGTCACTTCAGCACTACTACACATAGGCGCCGTTTGGCTGATCCTGCCTTGTTGGTTTACATTTACGGCCAGACACCAGGACGGCCTGCTCAAAAACTCCAGTCTTGCCCTGGGCCCAATATACTCTGCACGGTGTCATACCCCCCCAACGAGTGTGCGTTACGCTTTACACAACGCTGCGTTACGCCACGCCCCCGGGTTCTTGTCCCGTAGGTGTAGAAGTGTTCCTCGCCGTGTCACAGCGCGTCTGGCGCGTTGCAATGTGTATGGCCCACGCTAGCGATCGTACTGACGTCATGAATTTGCTTTCAGTTTCATTCCCCTTGAAAGGTGCTAGCTCCTCCCATGCACATTGCAGCACAGTCATGGCCGCAACAGGGCGCGCAGCCACGTGGGGGATGGCGGAGCTCATGATCCTAATCGATCATTGTGATCGATTGGATTATTGGGGCCGCCACCCCCACCGGCACCCCCGGCTGCGGAACTGCTGTACTGTGCGCAAGATCCAGCGTGCCCTGCTCCGGCAGCTGTGTGTGGAGAGGAGTCCCAAGCAGATCCAGCATAAGATTGCGGATCTGAAATACAAGTGCCCAGGGCGCATTGTGGACATCCGTGCCAGGATTGCCAGGCTGCGTGGTGAGTAACTGTTGGACCCAAACACACATCTGCACATGTACATGTACCACACTACACAGCACTGTCTCCAAACATATTAGGATAGTGTTGTCCCCGGGCTGGACCCGCCCATGTGGTAGCATATATTCTGGCAGCCTTCACAGGTGCATATGGCTCTGAAGCGTTCTGCTGAGCCATCTGCAAGCCTTTGCATGCAGACGCCAGACAAAGTCGAAAAGATGCTCACACACAGCTCGCAACAGGGTGAGTCCTTTACGGGTCGCCCAAACGGCAACCATTTACCAACGCATAAGTGTTCGGATTGGGCACAGCGCACAAGGGGGATAGCGGTTTCTACATTTCACTATTTACATTAATAGGCTTTTTGGGATAGCAGTACGCGTTTACACATGGACATGGCGATGCACATCACAGGATAGTCGGATAATTAGGCCGCCATGTTTCCAACAACATCTGACCAATGAGCAGTCAGTACTGGCCACCAATGATGGAGCGAGGGGCGCGCCTTGTAATACATGAGGCACGCCTATGTGCTCAAATGTACCTTCAAATACGCCCACATTTACCCCCACATCGTTTACGAGGTTTCTGTGTGACTGTTTGCTAACGATGTGCACAGATGATAAGTAGATCACTCAGACGACCGCTGGATCGCTGCATCGGGGAGTCGTATGAGCGATGTCTGTTCGTGTAGCGGTACGGTGAACGATCACACACATCGTGCGGTCGATGTGCAAATCCGACATCGTATCCCACATCGTTTTCTATATCGTAGCGTGTGACGGCCGCCGAAGCTGCATGTGGCAGCCGGTACATGGAGTGTCTGAATGAAGTCTCAGGAAGGTTGAGTGAGTCTCTGAGGAAGCTGCATGTGGCAGCCGGTACATGGAGTGTCTGAATGAAGTCTCAGGAAGGTTGAGCGAGGCTCTGAGGAAGCTGCATGTGGAACCCGGTATATAGAGTGTCTGAATGAAGTCTCAGGAAGGTTGAGTGAGTCTCTGAGGAGCTGCATGTGGCAGCCGGTACATGGAGCATCTGAATGAAGTCTCAGGAAGGTTGAGTGAGTCTCTGAGGAAGCTGCATGTGGAACCCGTACATAGAGTGTCTGAATGAAGTCTCAGGAAGGTTGAGTGAGTCTCTGAGGAAGCTGCATGTGGAACCCGGTACATAAAGTGTCTGAATGAAGTCTCAGGAAGGTTGAGTGAGTCTCTGAGGAAGCTGCATGTGGAACCCGGTACATAAAGTGTCTGAAAGAAGTCTCAGGGAGGTTGAGTGAGTCTCTGAGGAAGCTGCATGTGGAACCCGGTACATAAAGTGTCTGAATGAAGTCTCAGGAAGGTTGAGTGAGTCTCTGAGGAAGCTGCATGTGGAACCCGGTACATAAAGTGTCTGAAAGAAGTCTCAGGGAGGTTGAGCGAGTCTCTGAGGAGCTGCATGTGGAACCCGGTACATAAAGTGTCTGAAAGAAGTCTCAGGAAGGTTGAGCAAGTCTCTGAGGAAGCTGCATGTGGCAGCCGGTACATTGAGTGTCTGAATGAAGTCTCAAAGTAAAAAAATAGGGGGGGGAACAAGAGCGCAATAGTGCCCTATCACTAGTGACACTAATGTATGCGGTGGGTATGAATTCACTCACCTAGCACAGTTGTGAGACCCACAACTGGTGTAAAAGCATTTGGCATTAAATGCAGCTGCTGCAGGACTTCCACCTTCCACATGCACGTGGAATCATCCAGAAGTTACCTCAGGGGAAATGGTGTATCAGTGTCCGCGCTGCTGATATCCCTGAGGAAGACACTAGGACAGTGTTGAAACGCGTAGGAAAGGAATAAATGGATGATTGATGCAACCTACATATGGTTTCCGGATCGTTTTCTTGGGATTTCAGCAGCGCGGACACTGATACACCATTTCCCCTGAGGTAACTTCTGAATGAAGTCTCAGGAAGATAGAGCAAGTCACTCTGGAAGCTGCACATGGCAGCTGAGACAGTCTTTCTGAGTGAAGTCTGTTGCTGACAAAAGGAAAAAGACTGAGTGGTATTAGAGATTGGAGGAAACCAGTGAATGTGGAGTAAAGTGGTCCTTGGTGTGGAGCCTACAGTGGAGAGAAACCTTGACACCGGTGATTCTGAAGTAATAGCTGGACACATCTGCTGGGTGTTAACTGTATAGATGAGCCTACATATGGCTGTGCCTGTTTGTTTCTTTTGGTCCCTTAATGGAGAAAGAAAGGCTGTTTGTTTGCCATTTGCTAGTGGTTTATGGATTTTTAATAAACTATCCTGTTTGATCATGGTACCATTTGCTTACGTGAAGGCTACCAGCTGTTGAAAGTGACTAAATCTCCACACAAGATTGTCAGACCATCTAATTTGTATGGCAGCCTCCCAACCTTTCCCACGACAGAATATTATTGGAGAGAAGGATCCGATCTGATGAATTTGGTTGATCCCTTTCTTCTGCGTGGAGTTAAGTCACCACCTGAGTCTTTGGGGAGGAAGAGCACAGCAGTCTGGAGTATGCGGAGGAGGAGGACAAAGAGGTCTGGGGGATTAGGAGGAGGAGGACAAAGGGGTCTGGAAAAGGAGGAAAAGGTCTGGAGGAGGAGGAGAAGGAAAAAGGGGTCTGGGGGATTAGGAGGAGGAGGACAAAGGGGTCTTGCGGTAGGAGGACAAAGGTCTGGAGGAGGAGAAGGGACAAAGGGTCTGGAGGATGAGGAGGACAAAGGAGTCTGAAGGAGGAGGACAGGGAGTCTGGAGCAGGAGGGAGGACAGAGGAGTCTGGAGGAGGAGGGAAGACAGAGGAGTCTGAAGGAGGAGGGAGGACAGAGGAGTCTGGAGGAGGAGGGAGGACAGAGGACGAGGGAGGACAGAGGAGTCTGGAGGAGGAGGGAGGACAGAGGAGTCTGGAGGAGGAGGGAGGACAGAGGAGTCTGGAGGAGGAGGAAGGACAGAGATGTCTGCAGGAGGAGGGAGGACAGAGGAGTCTGGAGGAGGGAGGACAGAGGAGTCTGCAGGAGGAGTACAGAGAAGTCTGGAGGAGGGGGACAAAGAGGTCTGGAGGAGGAGGGAGGACAGAGGAGTCTGGAGGAGGAGGAAGGATAGATGTCTGGAGGAGGAGGAAGACAAGAGTTTGGAGGAGGGAGGAGTGTGGGGTAGGAGGACAGACAAGTCTGGAGGAGGAGGGAGGACAGAGGAGTCTGGAGGAGGAGGGGGGAGGACAGAGGAGTCTGGAGGAGGGGGGAGGACAGAGGAGTCTGGAGGAGGGGGGAGGACAGAGGAGTCTGGAGGAGGAGGAGGGAGGACAGAGGAGTCTGGAGGAGGGGGGAGGACAGAGGAGTCTGGAGGAGGAGGGGGGAGGACAGAGGAGTCTGGAGGAGGAGGGGGGAGGACAGAGGAGTTTGGAGGAGGAGGAGGGAGGACAGATGTCTGGAGGAGGAGGAAGACAGGACTTTGGAGTAGGGAGGAGTGTGGAGGAAGGACAGAGGAATGGAGAAGGAGGACAGAGGGGTCTGGAGGAAGAGGAAGGAGGACAGAGGAGTCTGGAGGGTCACCTGTCAGACAATAATGTAATGTGTTTTGGGTCCTATAGTCCAGAGATCTTGGACCATGATGCTTTGCTGCCAGTGGCAGCTGTTGGGCTCATGCAGCCTCTGTAGCTGTCGGTGTGTGATTGTGCAGCCACATTACATTGTGTGACTGTTGTGTGTTGGCGCCATCCCTCCATAGTGCACACATAGTGTACTGTACACCACTGAATTAATGCTTCTCACATGTGATTGTCCTCTCTGGAGGTCTCCTCCTGTCCTGTGTCCATCCTATGTAATGCTCCATTTCTCCTGGGGTGGTGTTGTAGCAGAAGACTCGCACAGATGGGCTCTGATCTCTGGGGTCCCAGGGGCCCCTGTGTGATCTGCATGTTGTCAGTAACGTACCTGTTTTTCGGACACCTTGATTGGCTCTTTCATGACGATCCAGGTGACGCTCTCGTTGAGGGGCGGTGTGGTGAGGGATCCGGGGTACGTCCAGTACTCCAGACTGGGGGGCAGCAGACATTTGGGGTTGAAGTTGTTAAATTGCGCTTTGGTTCCCTGAATGGGAGACAAATAATCATCAATTAATATAGACAAACATCGGATGAACCCCCAGTCTGGGTATCGCTGTTATTATGGTTATGACGTGTCATTGCTCTTTATTACTATATGTCAGATAACATATAATCTATCCTCACTCCGCACCGTTGTATCCTCATCCATCACTCCGCCATCAAATGAAAATCCCATCAGCAAACAGTGACTGATTACAGTAATGTGCGGCCGCGGTTATGTGTTATGTTATATGTATATATGTAATCCTGAGAACGTGACGTGAGCGAAACCATAAACCCCCGTGAGGGATGAGGTGACACCGGCGGAGGGGGGGGGCAGGAGGGATAATATACCATTCTACAGGGCCGGAAAACCAAGCAATTCACGGTAAAACACAAAGACAGGAGAATTAACACAAAGCGACTGCAACAAAGACGCCGCGGACCGAGGCTAAAAATAGGAGAACCCAAGAATGGTGGAGGAAACCTGAGCGCACGCCTGGAATAAAGACTGTATACATATTGCTCTACATATAGTCTGGGAAGGTATAGAAAGCGCACAATAATGGGTGTGGGCGCACACCTGCAGCACCGACACGTCAGGGGCGGACACCACCCAATCCCTCACTCACCCTGAATCTGACCATGTACAAGGCGTCCGTGAGTCTGTCCAGTCCGGGATGCTTCTCCCCAATCTGAAATGAGACAATAAAGCATCTAACTGAGGTCTGCCGGGCATGCTGGGAGTTGTAGTCCACCAACATTCCATAAGCCTGTGAGCCCTCGTGGACAGGGTCCCTGCCCCTCCTGTACCTGTACGTCCTGATCGCCTAGATTTAGTGTACTTGTTCTTGTCTCCCTCAACCTCATGTAAAGCACCATGGAACCTAATGGCGCTATATAAATAAATAATAATAATAATAATAAGCCATATTTGTTGTCATCATGTACAGGCATTGATCCTGCTTTCCTGACCTTGTATTGATACATGAAGGACATTTTAATTTTAGGACTTGTTCAACTGCCTATAATAAATCCTGTCCAACTGCCCATAGCTTGCTAAAAATCCCATATATGCAGCGTTTAATACTGACGTCAAAGAAGATGCCGACAGGTATAGCCCTGGATTGATCCTGCCCTTCCGACCTTGAGCAGACACTTGTATCTTATATTGATACGTAAAGGATATTTTAATTTTAGGACTTTTTTTAACTATTACAATTCTTGTCCAACTGCCCATAACTTGTTTTCTTCAAGCACAAATACTGACTTCCATAAAGACGCCGACAGGTATAGCCCTGGATATCAGCATGTACAGGCATTGATCCTGCCTCTGACCTTGAGCAGACACTTGTATCTTCTATTGATACATGAAGGATATTTTAATTTTAGGACTTGTTTAACTGCCTATTATAAATCCTGTCCAACTTCCAAGTAGACGCCGACAAGTTTAGCCCTGGATATCAGCATGTACATGTATCAGCATGTATTGATCCTGCTTTCCTGACCTTATATCTTGTATTGATACGTCAAGAACACTTTAATTTTAGGACTTGTTTAACTGCCTATTATAAATCCTGTCCAACTTCCAAGTAGACGCCGACAAGTTTAGCCCTGGATATCAGCATGTACATGTATCAGCATGTATTGATCCTGCTTTCCTGACCTTATATCTTGTATTGATAAGTCAAGAACACTTTAATTTTAGGACTTGTTTAACTGCCTATTATAAATCCTGTCCAACTGCCCATAGCTTGTTTTCTTCAATCGCACAATTCCTGTATATGAATTGTTTAATACTGACTTCCAAGAAGACTCCGATCACCACCAGCCCGTCTGAGGCCGCCGCCGCATCACCAAAACTGGGGAAGGATTTTGCATTCCAGTGAACCAGGTGGAGCTGTGGGTGCAACAGTAAAAAGTCATAAAACTTTCAGAAGTTGTAAAAGTTTAAGGTCGTAACAAGTCTTATAGGGCTGTTAACGTCGTTCTAAGGTGTCGCTAACCCATTAAATGCACATTGCAGTATTTATAGAGCCAGTGGTGTAACTTGAAGCTCATGGGCACCAATGCAAAAGCTCCAACAGGGCCCCCAATTATTGCAAGTCTTTAATAACAATAGTCTTTTTCTATAGACCAAAGGGACTGTCGTGGCCCCCCAGGATCGATTGCACCTGTTGTAGTTACGCCCCTGTACAGAGCCCATTCCCAGAAAGTAGGAAACCTCGTAATAATAAGGCTGATCCGTACCTCACAGGGGTAAGACCTGCCGTCCACCGTGTGCTCGGAGCCTTCGTTGTGTTGGGTTCCCCAGTGGAAGTGGAACTGCTTGAGACGATAGGAATCATTCAGTGGTCCACCGCTGATCACTGCAAGAGCCAGACAGAATAAGGCTGTGTTCACACTGGGCGTTTTTGGGCTGTTTTTGCTCAGCAGTTTTTGTAGCCAAAACCAGGAGTAGAGCAATCAGAGGAAAAGTCTAATAGAAACACGTCACCACTTCTGGATTTAATCACCCACTGCTGGTTTTGGCTACAAAAACTGTTGAGCAAAAACAGCCCAAAAACGCCCAGTGTGAACACAGCCTAAGAGAAATAGAAGACCAGCGGTATGGGATGAAACTGAATGGAAGGGGACACACATTACATATTACAAATAACTTTTTGACAGTGAGGGTGATCAACGAGTGGAACAGGCGGTCACGAGTACAGTGTTCATTTTAGGACATAGTCAATCACCACCTCTCATGTACAGTGTTCATTTTATGACATAGTCAATCACCACCTCTCATGTACAGTGTTCATTTTATGACATAGTCAATCACCACCTCTCATGTACAGTGTTCATTTTATGACATAGTCAATCACCACCTCTCATGTACAGTGTTCATTTTATGACATGGTCATATATCAAAGTAATTTATCAAAGTCAAATCATTATCAGGTATCAGACAGAGTATTTGTGATGACTGATTTTGATATATGACCATGTCCTAAAGTGAACACTGTACATGAGAGGTGGTGAGTTCTCCTTCAATAGAAGTCTTCACACAGAGGCTGGACAGAGATATGTCTGGGAGGATTTAGTGAATCCTGCTCTGAGCAAGGGGTTGGACCAGATGACCCAGGAGGTCCCATCACATGATGACCCAGGAGGTCCCATCACATGATGACCCAGGAGGTCCCTTCACATGATGACCCAGGAGGTCCCTTCACATGATGACCCAGGAGATCCTTTCACATGATGACCCAGGAGGTCCCTTCACGTGACAACCCACTAGATCCCTTCACACGATGACCAAGGAGGCCTCTTTACATGATGACCCAGGAGGTCCCTTCACACAACCCGGAAGGTCCCTTCACACAATGACCCAGGAGGTCACTTCACACGATGACCCTGGAGGTCCCTTCACATGATGACTAAGGAGGCCCTTTAACATGATGACCCGGGAGGTCCCTTCACAAGATGACCCGGAAAGTCCCTTCACACGATGACCCGGGAAGTCCCTTCACACGATGACCCGGGAGGTCCCTTCACACGATGACCCAGGAGGTCACTTCACACGATGACCCTGGAGGTCCCTTCACATGATGACTAAGGAGGCCCTTTAACATGATGACCCGGGAGGTCCCTTCACAAGATGACCCGGAAAGTCCCTTCACACGATGACCCAGGAAGTCCCTTCACACGATGACCCGGGAGGTCCCTTCACACGATGACCTGGGAGGTCCCTTCACATGATGATCCGGGAGGTCCCTTCACACGATGACCCAGGAGGTCCCTTCACACGATGACTAAGGAGGCCCTTTAACATGATGACCCGGGAGGTCCCTTCACAAGATGACCCGGGAGGTCCCTTCACACAATGACCCAGGAAGTCCCTTCACACGATGACCCGGGAGGTCCCTTCACATGATGACCCGGGAGGTCCCTTCACACGATGACCTGGGAGGTCCCTTCACACGATGACCCGGGAGGTCCCTTCACACAATGACCCAGGAGGTCCCTTCACACGATGACTAAGGAGGCCCTTTAACATGATGACCCTGGAGGTCCCTTCACACGATGACCCGGGAGGTCCCTTCACACGATGACCCGGGAAGTCCCTTCACACGATGACCCGGGAAGTCCCTTCACACGATGACCCAGGAGGTCCCTTCACACGATGATCCGGGAGGTCCCTTCACACAATAACCCGGGAGGTCCCTTCACACGATGACCAAGGAGGTCCCTTCACACGATGACCAAGGAGGCCCTTTAACATGATGACCCTGGAGGCCCCACACATTATGACCCGGGAAGTCCCTACACACGATGACCCAGGAGGTCCCTTTACAGGATGACCCAGGAGGTCCCTTCACATGATGACCAAGGAGGTCCCTACACACGATGACCCAGGAGGCTCCTTCACATGATGACCCAGGAGGTCCCTTCCAACTCTACCATTCCATGGTTTTAATTATTTGCTTTGGAGACCATAGATTGTATATCTGCCGATGCCAGGAGTCCACGTGGAGGGAGGCACAGCTCAGAACATTCATGAATGAATAGGGATTGGGAGGGGTGCAGGGATGGAGCCGGGGATCATGGCTCTGGATAGTGCTGGTGGCTCTGCCTTAAAGGCCACTGTGGACAAGAGCGAGGTGGAAATGTCAAAGTATGAGGTCCTGTGAGCTGAGGGGGACTGTCAACCCCAGAGGTCATATCCCCTTTGTGACTCTGCCAGACAAGTCATCCTTGTGAGCTGCCCCCTGTGTGGTGTCATTGTTTCCATTACTGGGGTCCCCCTTTTTGCCCACACCCTACATTTCCACACCTGTCCTCCTTCTCACTTATGCTCAGTATCACAATTCAGGACAAATCTGCAATGTTTTCTTCCTAATCAGTTTATTTCTCCGATTCCTCCCGCTTAGCAAATATTTGTCCGCTTAGATCCACAATGAATGTAATCTGCGGGATCTGGTAGGGAAGCCGAATCCATCGCCCGGAGAGAAGCCTGGACGGTTCTGATTAAAGTGATCAGGGGTAGAATTTATTAAATACCGGCACTCTAACCTGTATAATAAAATTGTATTAGGCAGTTCAAGTAATATGTCAGTAACGTTTTGACCGACTTGGGCCTTCATCAGACATGGATTGCTGCAGTAAGATGAGGTGGTGATCAGTCTGGAGCAGAGCTATGTATTGTGAACTGAATCACGTGGTGCCGCGCACAAGGCGTTTAGTCAAACATTTTGGAGTGCCGAAGTGTCACACGTGGACAATGGGACGTCCGACGCACGGTACAAGAAGGAAGGAAGGCCTTAACGGTAGGGAGAAGGAAGACAGGTCACCACCTGTCAACAACCTGTGTCTGTACCCTGCACTCCCTACCATGCCTAAGCAGGTCCTTCCCCTCACCTGCCGAGTCCCTGTGCTGCCCCTCCAATCACCCAAGGCCGGTAAGATCACTAGACGTCACCTGTACTATAAAAAGACAGAGGAAGGAAGACAGAGGATAGAAAGGTTATAACCCCGACTTAAAGGCAACAGGACACCAGCAGTTACAACAGATGTCCTCCTTCATCAGTGGTCAGTTCAAAATGATGATATTCTATCAGGTGATGGAACATGTGACTATAAGGTGGAGGGGAGTGGTCGCAAACTTGCAGCACCTGAGAAACGGGTAGCAAGGAACAACCAGCAAGGAAACATTTCTTAACCCTTGCTTCACCAAAAGAAAGACACAACATTTAAGGCTGGAGTCACACTGTGCGAGTCTTGCATGCATCACCCGGAGGGGAGTGTGCAGCTGCATGTATTTCTATGTGGTTGCATGCTCCTGTCTGGAGAGCCAGCGGCTGTGCCAGATAATGCAGTGTGACTCCAGCCTAAAACTCAGAGTCTCACCATCTCACCATACAACGTGAGACTCAGATCTCAAAGCTGTCACAAGTCTCCCAAGGACAGGAGACCCTTGTGACAAGTATTTCATGAATTCTTCATGTCCGTGGGTTGAGCACCCATATTTTCCTTCCTCTAGTTGCAGTAGGATGACATAATATGACAGGTCTCCTACCTTGTACCTGGACCCCATGCTGTTGATGGGTCTGGCTACAACCGTGGTGCGGCCATATGCTGCCGCGCTCATGGGGTGATCGAGACCATGTGTCCCACTTATGTCATAATGTCCCCCTAATCCACCCTGTAGATCAGGAGTGGGGACCTCCAGTTCTCAAGGGCCACAAACAGTGCATGTGTTCAGGACTGGAATCATTACCTGTGCAGGTGATTGTATTATCACCTAGGCAATGCTAAGGAAATCCTGAAATCCTGCACTGTCTGTGGCCCTTGAGGACTGGAGTTCCCCACCCCTGCTGTAGATGACTTCCCTCTATACGTGTGGATCCTCTAGCACACCGGTAATATATCAGGCACAATCCTCCCCCCTGTGGATCTCACCTGTTTGATCGTCATTGTCGTCAAACTCCACCATGACGGAGTGCCCGTTGTTGGACATGTTGATGGACGTGCACTGATCGTAGGACACCACCAGAGGTTTCAGGCTGGGGTTGAAGACGGCTTGTTTGGCGACTATGTTAATAGGAGATTGACGATTGCCCTGGGCGATGGGGAAGTATCGGTACCACTCGGAGGGACCTGTGGGAAGAACAAGATCACAGACTAGTCAGCCATGGTTCTCTGTCTCTTTAGTATGACATGCTATGACCCCCAGAGATCAGCCCATGACTGTCAATGACTATCCAACCAGAGACGCTCCTCTACACCAGTGTTCCTCAACTCCCATCCTCAAGAGCCACCAACAGTGCAAGTTTTCAGGATTTTCTTATCATTGCACAGGTAATACTTTAATCACCTGCACTGGTGATGATTCCAATCCCTGGGCAATGCTAAGGAAATACTGAAAACCTGCACTGTTGTTGGCTCTTGAGGACGGGAGTTTGGGCATAGTCTACAGAAGTGTTCCTCAACTCCAGTTCTGAAGGGCCACCAAAAGGTCATGTTTTTAGGATTTCCTTAGCAACTGGAATCACGCTCTTTGCAGTTTAATAAATTACTAGATGGGAGCCTGAAGTTATAGCATCAGGAGGACAGTGACATAACAATGGGGCGTGCTCTGTGGCACTGGGGACAGCAGGCGTCTCTCCCCCCTGTACAGTTTCTCCCATGTGCACTGTGCCCCCCCCCCCCTCCTTCGTGCTTGCTCTGTGGCACCACTCTGTATGTGCTACCTAGGTCCCCTCTGTGTGAGCAGACCTGTGTGAGCTCCCCATCCCCCCCCCCCATGTTAGCTCTCTGGCTCCCCTATGCTGTCTCTCTGACCCCCGCCCGTGGTCGCTCTCTGCCCCTTCACCATGCTGTATCTCTGCCCTCCCTCTATGGTTGCTGAGCCCCCTCCCCCTGTCGTGGATCGTGGATCTGGCCCCCTGCCCCCCTTCTTCAGTGCTCACTCTAATGCTGTGGGGCAGAGGCAGAACTGGGGCAGAGCGGGATAAGATGCAGAGCAAGGCAGAGCAGGAGGAAAGTGGGACAGAGCAGGGGAGAGCGAGGGAGAACAGAGTGTGGAAGATAGGGTCAAAACAGGGGAGAGCAGGGGGAGAGTGAGGCAGAGTGGGGGAGGGCAAAACAGGGGAGAGCAGGGGAAGAGTGAGGCAGAGTGGGGGAGGGGAGAGCAGGGGAAGAGTGAGGCAGAGTGGGGGAGGGGAGAGCGAGGGAGAACAGAGTGTGGAAGATAGGGTCAAAACAGGGGAGAGCAGGGGGAGAGTGAGGCAGAGTGGGGGAGGGGAGAGCAGGGGAAGAGTGAGGCAGAGCGGGGTAGAGAGGGGGAGGGCAGAGCAAGGGGGGTGCGGGGAAGAGCAGGAGAGAGCGAATCAGAGCAGGGTGAGAGCGAGGCAGAACAGAGTGTGGAAGATAGGGTCAAAACAGGGGAGAGCAGGGGGAGAGTGAGGCAGCGTGGGGGAGGGGAGAGCAGGGAAGAGTGAGGCAGAGAGGGGGAGGGCAGAGCAAGTGGGGTGCGGGGAAGAGCAGGGGAGAGCGAATCAGAGCAGGGTGAGAGCGAGGCAGAGCAGGGCGAGAGTGCAGAGCGTGGGGGAGAGCAGAATAGAGCAGAGTGGGGCAGTGCAGAGCAAGGCGGGGCAGGAGCAGAGCTGGGGCAAAGCGGGGCAGGCACAGAGCGAGGGAGAGCGGGGCAGAGTAGAACAGAATGGAGCGGGGCAAAGCAGAGTGGAGAAGAGCGGAGGAAAGTAGAGCGGAGCTGAGGAGAGCAGACTGGAGCAGAGGCAGTGTGGGTCAGAGTGGGATAGAGCACAACAGGTACACTGCGGAGGGGGAGAGCAGAGGCAGAGCAGGCAGTGTGGGTGAGAGTGGGTAAGAGCAGGGGCAGAGCAGAGCAGGAGCCGGAAAGAGCATAGCGGAGCAGAGGCAGTGTGGGTCAGAGTGGGATAGAGCACAACAGGTACACTGCGGAGGGGGAGAGCAGAGGCAGAGCAGGCTGTGTGGGTGAGAGTGGGTAAGAGCAGGGGCAGAGCAGAGCAGGAGCCGGAAAGAGCATAGCGGAGCAGAGGCAGTGTGGGTCAGAGTGGGATAGAGCACAACAGGTACACTGCGGAGGGGGAGAGCAGAGGCAGAGCAGGCTGTGTGGGTGAGAGTGGGTAAGAGCAGGGGCAGAGCAGAGCAGGAGCCGGAAAGAGCATAGCGGAGCAGAGGCAGTGTGGGTCAGAGTGGGATAGAGCACAACAGGTACACTGCGGAGGGGGAGAGCAGAGGCAGAGCAGGCAGTGTGGGTGAGAGTGGGTAAGAGCAGGGGCAGAGCAGAGCAGGAGCCGGAAAGAGCATAGCGGAGCAGAGGCAGTGTGGGTCAGAGTGGGATAGAGCACAACAGGTACACTGCGGAGGGGGAGAGCAGAGGCAGAGCAGGCTGTGTGGGTGAGAGTGGGTAAGAGCAGGGGCAGAGCAGGAGCCGGAAAGAGCATAGCGGAGCAGAGGCAGTGTGGGTCAGAGTGGGATAGAGCACAACAGGTACACTGCGGAGGGGGAGAGCAGAGGCAGAGCAGGCTGTGTGGGTGAGAGTGGGTAAGAGCAGGGGCAGAGCAGAGCAGGAGCCGGAAAGAGCATAGCGGAGCAGAGGCAGTGTGGGTCAGAGTGGGATAGAGCACAACAGGTACACTGCGGAGGGGGAGAGCAGAGGCAGAGCAGGCAGTGTGGGTGAGAGTGGGTAAGAGCAGGGGCAGAGCAGAGCAGGAGCCGGAAAGAGCATAGCGGAGCAGAGGCAGTGTGGGTCAGAGTGGGATAGAGCACAACAGGTACACTGCGGAGGGGGAGAGCAGAGGCAGAGCAGGCTGTGTGGGTGAGAGTGGGTAAGAGCAGGGGCAGAGCAGGAGCCGGAAAGAGCATAGCGGAGCAGAGGCAGTGTGGGTCAGAGTGGGATAGAGCACAACAGGTACACTGCGGAGGGGGAGAGCAGAGGCAGAGCAGGCTGTGTGGGTGAGAGTGGGTAAGAGCAGGGGCAGAGCAGAGCAGGAGCCGGAAAGAGCATAGCGGAGCAGAGGCAGTGTGGGTCAGAGTGGGATAGAGCACAACAGGTACACTGCGGAGGGGGAGAGCAGAGGCAGAGCAGGCTGTGTGGGTGAGAGTGGGTAAGAGCAGGGGCAGAGCAGAGCAGGAGCCGGAAAGAGCATAGCGGAGCAGAGGCAGTGTGGGTCAGAGTGGGATAGAGCACAACAGGTACACTGCGGAGGGGGAGAGCAGAGGCAGAGCAGGCAGTGTGGGTGAGAGTGGGTAAGAGCAGGGGCAGAGCAGAGCAGGAGCCGGAAAGAGCATAGCGGAGCAGAGGCAGTGTGGGTCAGAGTGGGATAGAGCACAACAGGTACACTGCGGAGGGGGAGAGCAGAGGCAGAGCAGGCAGTGTGGGTGAGAGTGGGTAAGAGCAGGGGCAGAGCAGAGCAGGAGCCGGAAAGAGCATAGCGGAGCAGAGGCAGTGTGGGTCAGAGTGGGATAGAGCACAACAGGTACACTGCGGAGGGGGAGAGCAGAGGCAGAGCAGGCTGTGTGGGTGAGAGTGGGTAAGAGCAGGGGCAGAGCAGAGCAGGAGCCGGAAAGAGCATAGCGGAGCAGAGGCAGTGTGGGTCAGAGTGGGATAGAGCACAACAGGTACACTGCGGAGGGGGAGAGCAGAGGCAGAGCAGGCTGTGTGGGTGAGAGTGGGTAAGAGCAGGGGCAGAGCAGAGCAGGAGCCGGAAAGAGCATAGCGGAGCAGAGGCAGTGTGGGTCAGAGTGGGATAGAGCACAACAGGTACACTGCGGAGGGGGAGAGCAGAGGCAGAGCAGGCAGTGTGGGTGAGAGTGGGTAAGAGCAGGGGCAGAGCAGAGCAGGAGCCGGAAAGAGCATAGCGGAGCAGAGGCAGTGTGGGTCAGAGTGGGATAGAGCACAACAGGTACACTGCGGAGGGGGAGAGCAGAGGCAGAGCAGGCTGTGTGGGTGAGAGTGGGTAAGAGCAGGGGCAGAGCAGGAGCCGGAAAGAGCATAGCGGAGCAGAGGCAGTGTGGGTCAGAGTGGGATAGAGCACAACAGGTACACTGCGGAGGGGAGAGCAGAGGCAGAGCAGGCTGTGTGGGTGAGAGTGGGTAAGAGCAGGGGCAGAGCAGAGCAGGAGCCGGAAAGAGCATAGCGGAGCAGAGGCAGTGTGGGTCAGAGTGGGATAGAGCACAACAGGTACACTGCGGAGGGGGAGAGCAGAGGCAGAGCAGGCAGTGTGGGTGAGAGTGGGTAAGAGCAGGGGCAGAGCAGAGCAGGAGCCGGAAAGAGCATAGCGGAGCAGAGGCAGTGTGGGTCAGAGTGGGATAGAGCACAACAGGTACACTGCGGAGGGGGAGAGCAGAGGCAGAGCAGGCTGTGTGGGTGAGAGTGGGTAAGAGCAGGGGCAGAGCAGGAGCCGGAAAGAGCATAGCGGAGCAGAGGCAGTGTGGGTCAGAGTGGGATAGAGCACAACAGGTACACTGCGGAGGGGGAGAGCAGAGGCAGAGCAGGCTGTGTGGGTGAGAGTGGGTAAGAGCAGGGGCAGAGCAGAGCAGGAGCCGGAAAGAGCATAGCGGAGCAGAGGCAGTGTGGGTCAGAGTGGGATAGAGCACAACAGGTACACTGCGGAGGGGGAGAGCAGAGGCAGAGCAGGCTGTGTGGGTGAGAGTGGGTAAGAGCAGGGCAGAGCAGAGCAGGAGCCGGAAAGAGCATAGCGGAGCAGAGGCAGTGTGGGTCAGAGTGGGATAGAGCACAACAGGTACACTGCGGAGGGGGAGAGCAGAGGCAGAGCAGGCAGTGTGGGTGAGAGTGGGTAAGAGCAGGGGCAGAGCAGAGCAGGAGCCGGAAAGAGCATAGCGGAGCAGAGGCAGTGTGGGTCAGAGTGGGATAGAGCACAACAGGTACACTGCGGAGGGGGAGAGCAGAGGCAGAGCAGGCTGTGTGGGTGAGAGTGGGTAAGAGCAGGGGCAGAGCAGGAGCCGGAAAGAGCATAGCGGAGCAGAGGCAGTGTGGGTCAGAGCACAATGGGGGCAGAGCGGGACAGAGCAGGGGGACTGCAGGACAGCAGGGGAGAGCTCAGCAGAGCAGGGGAGTGCAGAGCAGAGTGGGGCAAGAGCAGAGCTCGGCAGATAGGGGCAGAGTGAGGCAGAGCAGGGAAGAGTGAGGCAGAGTGGGGGAGACGGGGCAGAGCACGGAGGAGAGCAGGGCAGAGCAAGGCAAAGCTGAATAGAGCACAGTCGGGCAGTGCAAAGTGCAGAGCAAGGTAGAGCAAGGCGGGACAGGAGCAGAGCAGGGGAGGCAGGGCAAAGCAGAGTGGAGGAGAGCAGAACAGAGTGGAGTGGAGCAGGGCGAGGCAGAGCAGATTGGGTAGGGGCAGAGTGGAGCACAGCAGGGGCTGAGCGGGGCAATGCAGGAGTGGAGGAGAGCAGAGTGGATCAGGGTGGGGTAAGTGGGGAAATGCAGGAGCAGAGTGGAGCTGGGGAGAGCAGAGGCAGTGTGGGTCAGAGTGGGGAAGAGCTGGGGCAGAGCAGGAGCTGCACCTGGCTGTTCTTTGTCTGTGGGTCAGGACCTATGATGATGTCACGGTCATGTGACGTGATTCTGCCCATAATCGTGACATCATTTAAGGTCCTATCATCCAAGGTTCTGTAAATGAGTCACATCATATAGGGGCTGTTGCCAGCGTTTTCAGGCTGGAGCATGGAGCGGGTGCACAGTGGGAGGATGTGCAGGAGCGTGGACTGGGCGGCGGGTTTCTGTTGTGCACTGCACCGCCAGACGTCGCCATATTACCATACCCATCTCTTGGGTGTGCTAATATGGCGGGGCCGGAAGTGACATAGGCGGACATCCAGACGGAAGTGGATGAGCCAACTCGCAATTATATAAATAGATAACCTGTGCAATGCTAAAGAAATCCTGAAAACCTGCACTGTTAGTGGGTCTTGAGGACTGAAGTTGGGGACCTTTACACTGTGGTCCACAGAATTTACTAATGGGAAAATGAGAATGGAATCTGACAACCCTTTTAACTTAGTCCTTTAGTCTGTTCACAGCTGATGTTTTGGTACAATTGTATCCAGTTCAGTAAAGGTCCTGACATGATTATATTTCCATCAACTTGTCAGAAAGTCCCCGAAGCGGACGAGACGGAGCAGCAGGTCGAGTGTGATATAATGTGAGTTGGCACATGACAGAATACACTATGGATGAACCAGCAAGGTGCACAGGATAGAAGACCCTTATGTAATGGTCAACATTAGCTTTTTTTTAGGTGGTCAAAATAATGAGGTTTCTAGTGAAAACCACCTCAGGAAGCTCCTCCTGCTTTTTTTTTTTTTTTTTTGTGGGGGGGTTTAACAATATGTCTTTACTTGGAGCAGTTTTGACGAATTTTGTAAGAGTTTTTGCAACAAAATCAGAGCAGAATCCACCAGGAGTCGCCTCCTAGAAGAAACTTCACCAGAAGATGCCTCCTAGAAGAAAATTCACCAGGAGTCGCCTCCTAGAAGAGAATCTACCCGGAGACTCCTCCTAGAAGAGAATCTACCAGGAGATGCCTTCTAGAAGAGAATCCACCAGGAGATGCCTTCTAGAAGAGAATCCACAAGGAGACGCCTCCTAGAAGAGAATCCACCAGGAGTCGCCTCCTAGAAGAGAATCCACCAGGAGTCGCCTCCTAGAAGAGAATCTACCAGGAGACGCCTTCTAGAAGAGAATCCACCAGGAGATGCCTTCTAGAAGAGAATCCACCAGGAGACGCCTCCTATAAGAGAATCCACCAGGAGTCGCCTCCTAGAAGAGAATCCACCAGGAGACGCCTCCTAGAAGAGAATCTACCAGGAGATGCCTTCTAGAAGAGAATCCACCAGGAGATGCCTTCTAGAAGAGAATCCACAAGGAGACGCCTCCTAGAAGAGAATCCACCAGGAGTCGCCTCCTAGAAGAGAATCCACCAGGAGACGCCTTCTAGAAGAGAATCCACCAGGAGATGCCTTCTAGAAGAGAATCCACCAGGAGACGCCTCCTAGAAGAGAACCCACCAGGAGTCGCCTCCTAGAAGAGAATCCACCAGGAGACGCCTCCTAGAAGAGAATCCACCAGGAGTCGCCTCCTAGAAGAGAATCCACCATGAGACGCCTCCTAGAAGAGATTCCACAAGGAGACGCCTCCTAGAAGAGAATCCACCAGGAGTCGCCTCCTAGAAGAGAATCCATCAGGAGACGCCTTCTAGAAGAGAATCCACCAGGAGACGCCTTCTAGAAGAGAATCCACCAGGAGACGCCTCCTAGAAGAGAATCCACCAGGAGTCGCCTCCTAGAAGAGAATCCACCAGGAGTCGCCTCCTAGAAGAGAATCCACCAGGAGACGCCTCCTAGAAGAGAATCCACCAGGAGACGCCTTCTAGAAGAGAATCCACCAGGAGACACCTTCTAGAAGAGAATCCACCAGGAGATGCCTTCTAGAAGAGAATCCACAAGGAGACGCCTCCTAGAAGAGAATCCACCAGGAGTCGCCTCCTAGAAGAGAATCCACCAGGAGACGCCTTCTAGAAGAGAATCCACCAGGAGATGCCTTCTAGAAGAGAATCCACCAGGAGACGCCTCCTAGAAGAGAACCCACCAGGAGTCGCCTCCTAGAAGAGAATCCACCAGGAGACGCCTCCTAGAAGAGAATCCACCAGGAGTCGCCTCCTAGAAGAGAATCCACCATGAGACGCCTCCTAGAAGAGATTCCACAAGGAGACGCCTCCTAGAAGAGAATCCACCAGGAGTCGCCTCCTAGAAGAGAATCCATCAGGAGACGCCTTCTAGAAGAGAATCCACCAGGAGACGCCTTCTAGAAGAGAATCCACCAGGAGACGCCTCCTAGAAGAGAATCCACCAGGAGTCGCCTCCTAGAAGAGAATCCACCAGGAGTCGCCTCCTAGAGAGAATCCACCAGGAGACGCCTCCTAGAAGAGAATCCACCAGGAGACGCCTTCTAGAAGAGAATCCACCAGGAGACACCTTCTAGAAGAGAATCCACCAGGAGACGCCTCCTAGAAGAGAATCCACCAGGAGTCGCCTCCTAGAAGAGAATCCACCAGGAGACGCCTCCTAGAAGAGAATCCACAAGGAGACGCCTCCTAGAAGAGAATCCACAAGGAGACGCCTTCTAGAAGAGAATCCACAAGGAGACGCCTCCTAGAAGAGAATCCACCAGGACTCGCCTCCTATGAGAGAATCCACCAGGAGACGCCTCCTGAAAGAAACTTCACCAGGAGATGCCTCCTTGAAGAGAACCCACAGAAGACGCCTCCTAGAAGAGAATCCACAAGGAGACGCCTTCTAGAAGAGAATCCACCAGGAGTCGCCTCCTAGAAGAGAATCGATCAGGAGACGCCTAGTAGAAGAGAATCCACCAGGAGATGCCTTCTAGAAGAGAATCCACAAGGAGACGCCTCCTAGAAGAGAATCCACAAGGAGACACCTCCTAGAAAAGAATCCACAAGGAGACGCCTCCTAGAAGAGAATCCACAAGGAGACACCTCCTAGAAAAGAATCCACCAGGAGATGCCTCCTAGCAGAGAACCCACCAGAAGACGCCTCCTAGAAGAGAATCCACCAGGAGATGACTCCTATGAGAGAATCCACCAGGAGATGACTCCTATGAGAGAATCCACCAGGAGATGACTCCTAGAAGAGAATCTACCAGGAGATGCCTACTATGAGAGAATCCACCAGGAGATGACTCCTAGAAGAGAATCTACCAGGAGATGCCTACTATGAGAGAATCCACCAGGAGATGACTCCTAGAAGAGAATCTACCAGGAGATGCCTACTATGAGAGAATCCACCAGGAGACGCCTCTTACAAGCCAAACCCAGGAGAGGAACAATCAGAGGAAAAGTAGAGTAGAAAGATGTCACCACTTCTGTATTTATCACCCACTCCTGGTTTTGGCTACATAAACGGATGTGAAAAACCAACTTAAAACTGAACATGTGAACGTGGCCTTAGCTGCCGTGTGTAGGAGCGAGGACTGTAAGATCCTATGATATAGTGCAGCAAGGACGGACATATAATTGCTGCAACCTGTGCAGCTGAACAAGGGCCTAAGAGGTAAGGGGGCCCATTTCCACCTCCAAAGCAGGTGTAATTGTGCATTATGATGAGATAATGGATTGCAAAGGGCCCAAGTATTATTCATGCACAGGGGCCCTCTTCTGTCTGTGTACTGCAGCCCTCGGCACAGACTTCGAGTGGTCGCTCTGTGCAAAAACCCCTTATAGGGTCAATTAGAGAAACGATGATCCTGCACAGTCCTGCCCTATTATATTGCTTTCTTTAGACCATAGAGGGACGCTTTCGTTTTTAGGAGTTGACAGTGGGGCAATGTAGTGCAATGACCCCAGCATTTCATATTGTGAAGCTAATGAGATTTCCTATCACTTGTACCCCGAGGAAAAGGCAAAATGGTATCTGTCACCATGATCAATGGCGCGAAACCCATCCCAAGGACCTCCAGCAACAAACGGGGGGCTCGAATATCTGGATATGTGACATCAAGCCGAAATCAGGGAGGGCAGGAAATATTCTGCACTTCTCATTGATTATTTTATGAAAGAACACAAACTGAACCTGTAATGGCTGATAACAGGGAGCAATAATTTGTACTAAGCTGTCCAACAATCAGGCTACAATTTCATTGACCTTCCACGTTTTATTCACTTTTCACGTGTGTGCAGGTGACAGATAGTGAAGGGTCATTTGTCTGTTGTGGAAACACAATCACAATAAGGAAAATCAAAGACACGACAGATATGAGCCAGCTCTACCTGTAAATAAACCTTAAAATCCAAACTGGAAGTGTAAACAGGTTACACGGAGGAGACAGACACTAAACAGGGGGGGTAATATTACAGAAAGGAAGAATAAGCAGCGGTGAGGGGTGATCAGAGAACGATCTGATGGTGGATCAGGACACAGTAACATACCGGAGATACGGGGACTGTTCTACTTTCAGTTACTTAAGACATTAGATCACAAATTTTACTCAATGCTTCACCTAATTCTGTTCTCAGTCTATCAGGTAACCATCACTGTATCTAGGTACGTGGTCACCGGGGGTTCTGATACTAGTATCTGCTAATCCAAAAGTCCAATTCAGGAGCTGCTCCTCTCACTCTACTTGCTGGCTGTCTTCACTATTTGAAGCCTATTACCAGTCCACGCCCAGTACCGTATGATTGCGCAGGACATCAACGCCCCACAGGTATGGTCCTCCGCTATGGCCGGATCGTGTCTTGGGTCTCGTCAAGTATTGTGCTCTGAAACAAGTCTCGGTCTTCAATGTTTGACTGTCGGGGCTTGGTCTTTCTCTGGGATGGGTCACGGTCTTTATTGGTTGGCCATTGGTATTAGGTCTTTCTCTGGGATGGGTCACGGTCTTCAGTGCTTGACGTTGGTGCTCGGTCTTCTCTGATATGGGTGATGTTCTTCAACGCTTGACCATCGGTGTTCAGTCTTCCACTGAGATAGGTCACGGTCTTTGGTGCTTGACTGTCAGCAAAAAGTCTTCCTCTGAGACGAGTCACGGTCTTCATTGCTTGACTGTCTTCCTGTGACCCATGTCAGTCTTCGGTGCTTGACCATTTGCGCTTAGTCTTCCTATGGTACAGGTTACGGTCTTCATTGCTTGACCATCGGTACTCAGTCTTCCCCTAGCATGAGTCATAGTCTTCGGTGCTTGAATGTCAGTGCTCAGTCTTCCTCTAGCATGAGTCATAGTCTTCGGTGCTTGAATGTCAGTGCTCATCTTCATCTGGGTCGAGTCATGGTCTTCAGTGCTTGACCGTTGGCACTTAGTCTTCATCTATGACAGGTTACGGTCTTCATTGCTTGACCATCGGTACTCAGTCTTCCTTTAGCATGAGTCATAGTCTTCGGTGCTTGAATGTCAGTGCTCAGTCTTCCTCTGGGTCGAGTCATGGTCTTCAGTGCTGAATGTCAGTGCTCAGTTTTCCTCTGGGTCGAGTCATGGTCTTGAGTGCTTGAATGTCAGTGCTCAGTCTTCATCTGGGTCGAGTCATGGTCTTCAGTGCTTGACCGTTGGCACTTAGTCTTCATCTAGGACAGGTTACGGTCTTCACTGCATGACCATTAGTGCTCAGTCTTCCTCTGGGTCGAGTCATGGTCTTCAGTGCTTGAATGTCAGTGCTCAGTCTTCCTCTGGTCGAGTCATGGTCTTCAGTGCTTGACCATTGGCACTTAGTCTTCATCTAGGACAGGTTACGGTCTTCACTGCATGACCGTTAGTGCTCAGTCTTCCTCCGGGATGGATTACAATCTTTGGTGCTTGACCACAGGAGCTTGGCCTTCTCTAGGATAGGTCACGGTCTACTATGCTTGACCATTGGCAGTAAGTCTTCCTCTGGCATGGGTCACGGTCTTTGCTTCTTGACCATCGGTGCTCGGTCTTCCTCAGGGACAGGTTGCAGTCTGCAGTGCTTGACCATTGGCATTTAGACATCCCCTGGAATGGGACATGGTTTTGGTGCTTGCCTGATGGCACTCAGTCTTCCTCTGGAATGGGATACAGTGTTCAGTGTTTAACCATTGGTTTCCCTATTCCTCTGTGACGGGTCCTCTCAGATCTGACCTTCTCCAGGATCTGACTGATCCAGAACCCTTTCATGGCAATGGTAGCTGTAAACCCACTTTGAGACCACATTATCTGCCTAGTACAGGCTCCAGTGCCAACTGCCTTCCCGGGCTTTTATATTTAGTAACGGCACCACAGCTGTCACTGACCGGTGACCACTTCAAGGTCTTCCCTCAAGGAAATACTGGCACAATGGTCTCTCTTACTTGGTAAATTTGTGACAGTTTTAGGACCTCTGTCTCATTCCTTTATTGAGACTTCATTTTAAATGTGTCTCTTTCCTTTGGCAGTGCAGGAGCTAATGTCAGTTTCTGCTGCTAGCAAGTAAGCTAGTTCTTTGTCCAGGTATGGCTACTTTGTATCACTCCCATCCTCTTTATATGGTCACATGGTTCCAGCATCCTTTGTATGATTGAACGCATTCCTTTCCAAGCTTCCTGAGGTGAAGGAGAGCTGACTACTGCCAAGCCGTCTACCGCCAAGGCGTGGTAGCAGGTGTGAAGTTGTTTGTTATTCCCCTGTCTGCCTTTCCTTCTCCTCTTATTATTGTATTGCAGTGGTTGGGACTAGTGCTCCCACCGGCAATTTCCCTATTGAGGGAACATCAGGGCCAGAGAGGGACTAGGATACTGTTCAGCAACGGGTTGAAAGAACCCGTATAGTGATGGTAGGGGTTCAGAGCATAGCAGCAGGTGAGTGCAGAAGGTCACCTCTTCTCCATTGCCTATGTGCAGGGCACCCTTGTTGTATTTGTATCCCCCTCCCCCGGTGTTTCTTCATTTTGTGTGTAGTGCGCTGGAAGCCAGTGGCCCGTGCTCCACTGTCACGCACGGTAGCTGGACTCCCCTTAGTCCAGTGTGACAAACACACTCTGCATTCTTCAGTTCCGCCTGCCCAGTCCAACCAGCAGGTGGCGGTATTCACTTGCAATTACTGTGAGATGTCAGCTGAGTGCATCTTCTGTTCGCCATCCTCTTAAGAACACTTCACACGACACATGTATCTCTGGAGTCATATCTGAACAGATCTCTGGTTGCAGTGAAATCATGGACACATTGCTCCATGTTGTACACAGCCACAAAATGGAGCAAAGTGTCCATAATTTCACTGCAACCAGAGATCTGTTTAGATATTGGACTCAGATATCTGTGTGTGTGAAGTGGCCTTTACAGAAGCAACATCGATAAATGACAATTATACCTTCTGTGCAGTTTATTGTCCTCTGTTATCAGATATTCCAGGATAAAGGTGGCCGTACAGATGGCTGTAGGCTGAACGAATGGCTGTTCTCCCCAGTCTTTCCTGATTGACAGCCTACATTGATTATGCATACAGAGATGATTGTCAAGCACTGCTTAGGACCGCCCACTGGACTCCTAATATTAAATATTGGACTAGGTTTTTTTAAGAAATGTTGAGGTAGGG
This sequence comes from Allobates femoralis, assembly GCA_033576535.1. Lineage (NCBI taxonomy): Eukaryota > Metazoa > Chordata > Amphibia > Anura > Aromobatidae > Allobates > Allobates femoralis. The sequence goes on from JARQOC010000010.1 coordinate 127,637,335, forward strand.
GTGTGTTAGGGTATGGTGAATGTCAATATGCCCAATCTTATATTCTCAGTGTAGATGAACAGCAGGGTTGGGAGAAAGATGGAAAGAGAGGGGGGGGGGTCTGGAGGAGGATACAGGGGTCTGCAAGGGACATGGGAGTCTATAGGGGACAGGTGTCTGCAAGGCACAGGGGAGTCTATAGGGGACAGAGATGTCTGGAGGGGGACAGATGAGTCAGAAGGGGACAGGGGAGTATATAAAACACAGAGGGGTGTGGAGGGGGACAGAGGTGTCTGCAAGGCACAGGGGAGTCTATAAGGTAAGAGATGTCTGCAGGGGGACATATGAGTCTGGAGGGGGACAGAGGAGTCTGCAAGGCACAGGGGAGTGTATAGGGGACAGAGGGGTCTGCAGGGGGACAGAGGAGTGTGCAGGGGACAGGGGAGTTTATAGGATATAAAGGGATGTGGAGGTGGACAGAGGGGTCTGCAAGGCACAAGGGAGTCTATAGGGTACAGAGATGTCTGGAGGGGGACAGAGGTATCTGCAAGGCACAGGGGGTCTATAGAAGACAGAGTTTTATGGAGGGGGACAGGGGAGTGTGCAGGGGACAGGGGAGTATATAGAATACAGAACGGTGTGGAGAACAGAGGAGTCTGCAAGGCACAGGTGAGTCTATAGGGGACAGAGGAGTCTGGAGGGGTACAGAGATGTCTGGAGGGGGACAGATAAGTCAGAAGGGAACAGGGGAGTATATAGAACACAAATGGGTGTGGAAGGGGACAGAGGAGTCTGCAAGGCACAGGGGAGTCTATAGGGTACAGAGACGTCTGGAGGGGGACAGATAAGTCAGAAGGGGACAGGGGAGTATATAGAACACAAAGGGGTGTGGAAGGGGACAGAGGAGTCTGCAAGGCACAGGGGAGTCTATAGGGTACAGAGACGTCTGGAGGGGGACAGATAAGTCAGAAGGGGACAGGGAGTATATAGAACACGGAGGGGGAAAAAGGGTCTATAAGGTACAGAGATGTCTGGAGGGGGACAGATAAGTCAGAAGGGGACAGGAGAGTATATAGAACACGGAGGGGGACAGAGGGGTCTATAAGGTACAGAGATGTCTGTAGGGGGACAGATGAGTCTGGAGGGGGACAGAGGAGTATATAGAATACAGAGGGGTGTGTAGGGGGACAGAGGTGTCTGCAAGGCATAGGGAGTCTATAGGGTACATAGATGTCTGCAGGGGGACAGATGAGTCTGGAGGGGACAGGGGAGTATATAGCATACAGAGGGGTCTGGAGTCAGATGACAGAGGGGTCTGCAGGGGATAGAGGAGTCAGAGGAAAGAGATTTCTATAGAGGACAGAGGAGTGTGCAGGGGACAGAAATGTCTGCAGAGGACAAAGGAAAGAGGAGTCTGTGGAGGAGTCAGAGGATAGATTGGTGTGCAGAGGACAGGGGTGTTTGGCAGAGGCTTTCTCTCTATTGACAGGACATACACTTGGCTATAAAGTCACTGCACCTTGGGTAACCAGGTTAATATCTCTGTTCTGGCATTTTTTTCTACTTCCCATGAAGGTATTTTAATATCCTCCTGTTGTGAGGCTTCTATTGTTCTCCCCATAATCATATCATCTTCTCCCCGCGCTCTCTGTAATCTGGTAATGAAACAGTTTGGTGTGATAATCTGCGGACGAGCGGACCCGCCAACCGGGATAGTAAAGAGGACTGGTCCTCCAAGGACCAGAAGCTGAACTAGAGGACGAGAAAGAGGAAAACCGGAGCGGAGAATGGGGATAACTGGGAATGTAGAAATCAACCAGCAAAGAGGATGGAGAATGGGGATAACTGGGAATATAGAAATCAACCAGCAAAGAGGATGGAGAATGGGGATAACTGGGAATATAGAAATCAACCAGCAAAGAGGATGCAGAATGGGGATGACTGGGAATATAGAAATCAACCAGCAAAGAGGATGGAGAATGGGGATAACTGGGAATATAGAAATCAACCAGCAAAGAGGATGCAGAATGGGGATGACTGGGAATATAGAAATCAACCAGCAAAGAGGATGCAGAATGGGGATGACTGGGAAAATAGAAATCAACCAGCAAAGAGGATGGAGAATGGGGATGACTGGGAATATAGAAATCAACCAGCAAAGAGGATGGAGAATGGGGATAACTGGGAATATAGAAATCAACCAGCAAAGAGGATGCAGAATGGGGATGACTGGGAATATAGAAATCAACCAGCAAAGAGGATGGAGAATGGGGATGACTGGGAATATAGAAATCAACCAGCAAAGAGGATGCAGAATGGGGATGACTGGGAAAATAGAAATCAACCAGCAAAGAGGATGGAGAATGGGGATGACTGGGAATATAGAAATCAACCAGCAAAGAGGATGGAGAATGGGGATGACTGAGAATATAGAAATCAACCAGAAAAGAGGATGGAGCATGGGGATGACTGGGAATATAGAAATCAACCAGCAAAGAGGATGGAGCATGGGGATGACTGGGAATATAGAAATCAACCAGCAAAGAGGATGGAGAATGGGGATGACTGGGAATATAGAAATCAACCAGCAAAGAGGATCTAATATGAGATCATAAATAATCAGATAAAATGGAACTTTTATTGTATAAAATCCTAATAGAAGCCGAATATAGGATCAGTCATTGTGAGCAAACAAAGATGAGGCTCAGCTCCTCCAACACCGAGGATAATGACCTCAGAGGATCTACTGATCAGGTGTCATAGACAGAGTATAGCTCCAGCACAGGGATCACAGGGCTGACCTCAGAGGATCTACTGATCAGGTGTCATAGACAGAGTATAGCTCCAGCACAGGGATCACAGGGCTGACCTCAGAGGATCTACTGATCAGGTGTCATAGACAGAGTATAGCTCCAGCACAGGGATCACAGGGCTGACCTCAGAGGATCTACTGATCAGGTGTCATAGACAGAGTATAGCTCCAGCACAGGGATCACAGGGATCACAGGGCTGACCTCAGAGGATCTACTGATCAGGTGTCATAGACAGAGTATAGCTCCAGCACAGGGAACACAGGGCTGACCTCAGAGGATCTACTGATCAGGTGTCATAGACAGAGTATAGCTCCAGCACAGGGATCACAGGGCTGACCTCAGAGGATCTACTGATCAGGTGTCATAGACAGAGTATAGCTCCAGCACAGGGATCACAGGGATCACAGGGCTGACCTCAGAGGATCTACTGATCAGGTGTCATAGACAGAGTATAGCTCCAGCACAGGGATCACAGGGCTGACCTCAGAGGATCTACTGATCAGGTGTCATAGACAGAGTATAGCTCCAGCACAGGGAACACAGGGCTGACCTCAGAGGATCTACTGATCAGGTGTCATAGACAGAGTATAGCTCCAGCACAGGGATCACAGGGCTGACCTCAGAGGATCTACTGATCAGGTGTCATAGACAGAGTATAGCTCCAGCACAGGGATCACAGGGCTGACCTCAGAGGATCTACTGATCAGGTGTCATAGACAGAGTATAGCTCCAGCACAGGGATCACAGGGCTGACCTCAGAGGATCTACTGATCAGGTGTCATAGACAGAGTATAGCTCCAGCACAGGGATCACAGGGCTGACCTCAGAGGATCTACTGATCAGGTGTCATAGACAGAGTATAGCTCCAGCACAGGGATCACAGGGCTGACCGAGGAGGACGAGGAACCTGTCAGCTCTCCGGTCACAACACGTAGTACTGCTCTCATTGTTACACAAGTCTGATCCCAAAAATCCCAGAGCCCCATCACTAAATCCGGAGGATTGTACAGACATCCTCAGCCATTATCCAAGACTCTCTCCAAAGGTGTCCAGGGAGAACTAGGTGTCAGGAAACCCCCCAAGTGTTACCAAGTGCAGCAGGCGGAAGGATGTTACCAGGGGACATGACAGATAGATGGATGGATAGATAGATAGATAGATAGATAGATAGATAGATAGATAGATAGATAGATAGATAGATAGATAGTAGTACAGGTACACACACAGATATCTGTTCAGATATTGGTCACAGATCTCTGGTTGCAGTGAAATCATGGACACATTGTTACATTTGTACATAGCAACAAAATGGAGCAATGTGTCCATGATTTCAATCTCTGCACAATTATCTGTGTGTGAACTGGGCCTTAATATAGATATTAGAAATACATATTAGACAGATAGATATTAGATAGATTAACCTTCCAAGGTTGAGTTGAAGGGATGAGGTCCCTGGCTATAAAGCCTCCACTTTGCTGTAGTATATTGAGCTGCCCCCTGAGTTTTCGCTTTTTTACATATCTAATAAATGATTGATATTAGATACGTCCTAGATGACTGAGCCTGTTAGATCATGCTGGCTATTAGATAGGGTCATCAGATGGATACAGATGTGGAGAGCTGCAGATATACATCTTGTAGCTGGATCTAATCCGCAGAGCTGACAATCTACTCTCCTGGGTGCAGGGAGCAGAGTCTGCAGATATGAGGAATATTTCAGGCTGGAAAGAAAGAATGGAAGAAAGAGCTGATGAATTACCGTCCTCCTCTCCATATCCCCAGCAGTGCTGTCCGGTCATTGTCAGGCTGCAGTCTGTCCTGCTCTCAGACCTGTTGCCTTTATATTGTCACAGTACCTGTTCTCAGCCTCTTAAAGGGACAGTAAGTAGGTGGGGGTGGGGTAAGGTGGGGGGTGAGACCAGCACTGCCCAACCTGTGTTCCCCTCCCCGCTGGGTGTGTGCCACCATGGGGGACAGTGCTGTGCTCTCTGGTGTCAGCCCACTAGCTCTACATCCCTGTGCTGTCACCTTCTCTTCTGTATGATAACTGCTGGCAGGGAATAGGACCTTTACACCCAGAGAGTGAAAACTACTCATCTAATACACTAATACTTCTCACAGCTGAAGGTTTGTTCCAATGGAATCAGTTCAGTTTAGTGACGGTTTGATACAATATATCATCAGTTCTGCATGAATCATCAATATAGGTGTAACTACAACAGGAGCCAAGGGGGCCCCAAAAGTCCCTCTGGCTATAGAAAAAGACTAATGATAGATGAGAGAGAAAGAGAGATGGATGGATAGATGGATAGATAGATAGATAGATAGATAGATAGATAGATAGATAGATAGATAGATAGATAGATAAACAGTGACTAATCATCAATGAGGATAGTGTTCACAATGTCAGGATCCATTGTATCCAGCAAATGTCGGAGGGGCACAGGGGACCCCTGGGATGTTGCAGGAGCAGGTCCTAAGTATCATTGAGACAGGAACGTGGGATCTCCCCCGACATTGAAGGGTTAAGGGATCCAGTGTCAACAATGCAGTGGAAATAGCAGGTAATACTCCGTCACCATTGTGTGGACATGTATAGGGGCGGTATAGAGGATGTATAGAGGACAGGACAATGGGGCGCTGTGTACCCGGGGAGGGGGCACATCACAGCTCTCTGCTTTCAGGTCTTTTCTGGTTTCAATGTCAAAGTATTGACAATTCCCCATTGTTTCCAGAGCAGAAAGAAGAGTGAATCCAACAAACAGCCCCAACAATGACCGAAACTAGGGAAATGGAAAAGATATGTGTATTACACAGCCGCTCAGGGGTCAGCACTGTATGGTGGCTCAGTGGTTAGCAGTGTATGGTGGCTCAGTGATTAGCTCTGTATGGTGACTCAGTGGTCAGCACTGTATGGTGGCTCAGTGGTCAGCACTGTATGGTGGCTCAGTGGTTAGCACTGTATGGTGGCTCAGTGGTTAGCACTGTATGATGGCTCAGTGGTTAGCTCTGTATGGTGGCTCAGTGGTTAGCACTGAATGGTGGCTCAGTGGTTAGCACTGTATATGGTGGCTCAGTGGTCAGCACTGTATGGTGGCTCAGTGGGTAGCAGAGTATGGTGGCTCAGTGGTCAGCACTGTATGGTGGCTCAGTGGTCAGCACTGTATGGTGGGTCAGTGGTTAGCACTGTATGGTGGCTCAGTGGTCAGCACTGTATGGTGGCTCAGTGGTCAGCACTGTATGGTGGCTCAGTGATTAGCATTATATGGTGGCTCCGTGGTTAGCACTATATGAGTGGGGCTCAGTGGTTAGCACTGTATGGTGGCTCAGTGGTTAGCACTGTATGGTGGCTCAGTGGTTAGCACTGTATGGTGGCTCAGTGGTTAGCACTGTATGGTGGCTCAGTGGTTAGCACTGTATGGTGGCTCAGTGGTTAGCACTGTATGGTGGCTCAGTGGTTAGCACTGTATGGTGGCTCAGTGGTTAGCACTGTATATGGTGGCTCAGTGGTCATGGCACTGTATGGTGGCTCAGTGGTTAGCACTGTATGGTGGCTCAGTGGTTAGCACTGTATGGTGGCTCAGTGGTTAGCACTGTATGGTGGCTCAGTGGTTAGCACTGTATGGTGGCTCAGTGGTTAGCACTGTATGGTGGCTCAGTGGTTAGCACTGTATGGTGGCTCAGTGGTTAGCACTGTATGGTGGCTCAGTGGTTAGCACTGTATGGTGGCTCAGTGGTTAGCACTGTATGGTGGCTCAGTGGTAGCACTGTATGGTGGCTCAGTGGTAGCAGTATGGTGTCAGTGGTTAGCACTGTATGGTGGCTCAGTGGTTAGCACTGTATGGTGGCTCAGTGGTTAGCACATGTATGGTGGCTCAGTGGTTAGCACTGTATGGTGGCTCAGTGGTTAGCACTGTATGGTGGCTCAGTGGTTAGCACTGTATGGTGGCTCAGTGGTTAGCACTGTATGGTGGCTCAGTGGTCAGCACTGTATGGTGGCTCAGTGGTTAGCACTGTATGGTGGCTCAGTGGTTAGCACTGTATGGTGGCTCAGTGGTTAGCACTGTATGGTGGCTCAGTGGTAGACTGATGGTGGCTCAGTGGTTAGCACTGTATGGTGGCTCAGTGGTTAGCACTGATATGGTGGCTCAGTGGTTAGCACTGTATGGTGGCTCAGTGGTTAGCACTGTATGGTGGCTCAGTGGTTAGCACTGTATGGTGGACTCAGTGGTTAGCACTGTATGGTGGCTCGTAGATGGTGGGGTTAGCCTGTAGGGTCAGGTAGCTGATCGGTGGCTCAGTGGTTAGCACTGTATGGTGGCTCAGTGGTTAGCACTGTAGTGGAACTAGTGGTAGCACTATGGTGGCTCAGTGGTTAGCACTGTATGGTGGCTCAGTGGTTAGCACTGTATGTACTAGTGGTCTAGCACTGTACGGTGGCTCAGTGGTTAGCACTGTATGGTGGCTCAGTGGTTAGCACTGTATGGTGCGCTCAGTGGTCAGCACTGTATGGTGGTCAGTGGTTAGCACTGTATGGTGGCTCAGTGGTTAGCACTGTATGGTGGCTCAGTGAGTTAGCATGTATGGTGGCTCAGTGGTCTAGCACTGTATGGTGGCTCAGTGGTTAGCACTGTATGGTGGCTCAGTGGTTAGCTCTGTATGGTGGCTCAGTGGTTAGCACTGTATGGTGGCTCAGTGGTTAGCACTGTATGGTGGCTCAGTGGTTAGCACTGTATGGTGGCTCAGTGGTCAGCACTGTATGGTGGCTCAGTGGTTAGCACTGTATGGTGGCTCAGTGGTTAGCACTGTATGGTGGCTCAGTGGTTAGCACTGTATGGTGGCTCAGTGGTTAGCACTGTATGGTGGCTCAGTGGTTAGCACTGTATGGTGGCTCAGTGGTTAGCACTGTATGGTGGCTCAGTGGTTAGCACTGTATGGTGGCTCAGTGGTTAGCACTGTATGGTGGCTCAGTGGTTAGCACTGTTGGTGGCTCAGTGGTTAGCACTGTATGGTGGCTCAATGGTTAGCACTGTATGGTGGCTCAGTGGTTAGCACTACACGGTGGCTCAGTGGTTAGCACTGTATGGTGGCTCAGTGGTTAGCACTACACGGTGGCTCAGTGGTTAGCACTGTATGGTGGCTCAGTGGTTAGCACCGTATAGTGGCTCAGTGGTTAGCACTACACGGTGGTTCAGTGGTCAGCAATGTATTGTGGCTCAGTGGTTAGCACTATATGGTGGCTCAGTGGTTAGCACTATATGGTGGCTCAGTAGTCAGCACCATATGGTGGCTCAGTGGTTAGCACTTTATGGTGGCTAGGTGGCTCAGTGGTTAACACTGTACGGTAGCTCAGTGGTCAGCACTGTATTGTGGCTCAGAGGTCAGCACTGTATATGGTGGCTCAGTGGTTAGCACTGTATATGGTGGCTCAGTGGTCAGCACTGTATGGTAGCTCAGTGGTTAGCACTGTATGGTGGATCAGTGGTCAGCAGTGTATGGTGGCTCAGTGATTAGCAGTGCACGGCAGCTCAGTGGTTAGCACTGTATGGTGGCTCAGTGGTTAGCAGTGCACGGGGGATCAGTGGTTAGCACTGTATGGTGGCTCAGTGGTTAGTACTGTATGGTGGCTCAGTGGTTAGCACTGTATGGTGGCTCAGTGGTCAGCACTGTATATGGTGGCTCAGTGGTTAGCATTGTATATGGTGGCTCAGTGGTCAGCACTGTATGGTAGCTCAGTGGTTAGCACTGTATGGTGGCTCAGTGGTCAGCAGTGTATGGTGGCTCAGTGGTCAGCAGTGTATGGTGTCTCAGTGATTAGCAGTGCACGGTGGCTCAGTGGTTAGCACTGTATGGTGGCTCAGTGGTTAGCAGTGCACGGGGGCTCAGTGGTTAGCACTGTATGGTGGCTCAGTGGTTAGCACTATATGGTGGCTCAGTGGTTAGCATTGTATGGTGGCTCAGTGGTCAGCACTGTATGATGGCTCAGTGGTTAGCACTGTATGGTGGCTCAGTGGTTAGCACTGTATGGTGGCTCAGTGGTTAGCACTGTATGGTGGCTCAGTGGTTAGCACTGTACAGTAGCTCAGTGGTTATCACTGTATGGTGGCTCAGTGGTTAGCACTATATGGTGGCTCAGTGGTTAGCACTGTATGGTGGCTCAGTGGTTAGTACTTTATGGTGGCTCAGTGGTTAGCACTGTATGGTGGCTCAGTGGTTAGCACAGTACGGTAGCTCAGTGGTTAGCACTGTATGGTGGCTCAGTGGTTAGCACTGTAAGGTGGCTCAGTGGTTAGCATTGTAGTTTTGCAGCTCTGGGTTCCTGGTTTCAAATCCCACCAAGAACGACATCTGCAGGCAGTTTGTATGTTCTCTCCATGTTTCGTGGGTTTCCTCCAGGTTCTCTGGTTTCCTCCCACAGTCTGATAGGGAATATAGATTGTGACCCCCAATGGGGACAATGTTACTGATGTATGTAAAACACTAGGAATTAATAGCGCTATATAAGTAAATAAATACTATCATTACTACGCTGACACATTGTAATGCCACAGTGGATATTCAGCCCTAGAGACAGCACTGAGAATGAGGAAGATCCTGATGAGCTGTCACTGGACGTTAATCATCAGCTTAGTGTTGAGTAATCTCAGGGTCATCCATCTCCTGTAATCCTGACAGTGAGGAGGGTGCGCTCCAGTGTGTACACCGGCCGGGGACCATTCTTCATAAGACAATTATTAACAGCCCGGACACATAAATCACATTACAGTGAAAGCCATGAGAATGGGCCAGTACGGCCACTGACAGGGCTAGAGATGATCATGGCAGTTATTCTCTATTATGGCCTATGGACAGAGTGATGAATTTAGAAGCTCTGGGCCCCAATGCAAAAGCTCCAGCGGGGCCCCCAGTTATTGCAAGTCTTTATTAGCTTGGGTCTTTTCATATAGGCTAACGTGTCTTTTGGTGCCCCCTAGACTCTTTCGTAAAGTGAAGCTGGAGAAGGATGTTATCAATACCATGGAAGGAAAGAAGAACAAACACATCAATACTGGAACAAATCAAGCCAGACATGTCACTGGAAGGAAGGATCACCAAGCTACGACTTGTCTACACATCATAGGAAGAGAGAAATTAGTAGAGAAGGACATCATGGCCGGAGATAGAAGGTACAAGGTGAAGACGAAGACCAGCAACCCAATGGCTTCATACTATCAAGAAAATGGCAGAGAAGATCTAGTGGACCTATCTAGACTTGGAGAAGACCCTGCTGGAGCTATCTAGTTGAGAAGACTGGTGGACCTATCTAGGCTTGAAGAAGACCTGTGGACCTATCTAGATTGGAGAAGACCCTGCTGGAGCTATCTAGGCTTGGAGAAGACCCTGGTGGACCTATCTAGGCTTGAAGAAGACTCTGGTTGGACTATCTAGGCTTGAAGAAGACTCTGGTGGAATATCTAGGCTTGGAGAAGACTCCGGTGGACTATCTAGGCTTGGAGAAGACCATGTTGGCTTATCTAGGCTTGGAGAAGATCCTGGTGGACTATCTAAGTTTAGAAAAGACCCTGGTGGACCTATTAAGCTAGAGAAGACCCTGGTGGACCTAATTAGGATTGAAGACCCTGGTGGAGCTATTTAGGCTTGGAGAAGACCCTGGTGGGCTTATCAAGACTTAGAGAAGAGCCTAATGGAGCTATCTAAGGTTGGAAAAGAGCCTAGTGGAGCTATCTAGCTTGGAGAAGACCCTGGTAACATGTATCTAGGCTTGGAAAAGACCCTGGTGGACCTATGTAGGCATGAGAAGAGCCTGGTGGAGCTATCTAGGCATGGAGAAGACCCTGGTGAACTATCTAGGCATGGAGAAGATCCTGGTAGACTATCTAGGCTTGGAGAAGACCCTGGTGAACTTATCTAGGTTTGGAAAAGACACTGGTGGACTATCTAGGCATGGAGAAGACCCTGGTGGACCTATGTATGCTAAGAGAAGAGCCTGGTGGAGCTATCTAGGCTTGAAGAAGAGCTAGTGGAGCTATCTGAGCTTGGAGAAGACCTGATAGACGTATGTAGGTTTGGAGAAGACCCTGATAGATGTATCTAGGTTTGGAGAAGACCTGGTGGACCTATCTAGGCTTAGAGAAGAAACTGCTGGACCTAGCTAGGCTTGGAGAAGACCGTGGTGTATCTATCTAGACTTGGAGAAGACACTGGTGGACTTATGTAGAATTGGAGAAGACTCTGGTGGACCTATCTAGGCTTGGAGAAGACCCATGATGGACCTATCTAGACTGCACAAGATTGATCTTCCTATCCATCAAGTCACCATGGCTCAAGATCCAGCTGAAGGGCGGTAAATTATGATAACAGGCTCCAGGGCCTGGGTGCAATGCATCCTCTCTTTACATTAATTGCAATCGGCTCATTACAGGCGTTTCTTGATGGGACAAAACTCAGAGTTAAAGGTATTCTCATCTCAGAGGCAGCCGGATCCTCACTTTAATTGAGAATGGGACTCCTCTGATCCCCACTGTCCTCCTTGCTGTGGAGAAAAGGCCACAAAATGTGCTGCTCTCCATTGACTTCTATGGGAGTTGAAAATATTGTCAAGCAAGACAATTTCACTTTCGAGCTTTCATTTGAGTATTTAGCTAGTAACTATTCATCCCATCCCCCAATGCCAATGGATGTCCAAGGAGCCTGTATGTGTTCTTAATGGGGAGAGCGGAGTGACACCACTGCCCCTTCCAGACTCCTCTGAACTCAGCTCATCCTTCTGGAGAACTTAAAGATTGGGCATGATAAAATCCAAAAATGACAACTCTCTCTTTCAAATCCCCATACACAGAGAGGTTATGAATGATAGAATGGAGGAGTTTAAAGGGCCTCCCAGGTCATTGTGTGAAGGGACCTCCTGGGTCATCTGGTCACACCCCTGCTCAAAGCAGGATTCACTAAATCATCACAGACAGATCTCTGTCCAGCCTCTGTGTGAAGACTCCATTGAAGGAAACTCACCACCTCTCGTGGCCGCCTGTTCCACTCGTTGATCACCTCACTGTCAAAAAGTTTTTTCTAATATCTAATCGGTGTCTCCTCCCATTCAGTTTCATCCTATTTCTTCTAGTCTTTCCTTGTGCAAATGAGAATAAAACTGATTCCTCTACACTGACAGCCCTAGAATAAAGCTGATCCCTCTACAGTGTGACAGCCCTAGAATAAAGCTGATCCCTCTACAGTGTGACAGCCCTAGAATAAACTGATCCTCTACAGTGTGACAGTGCTAGAATAAAGCTGATCCCTCTACAGTGTGACAGCCCTAGAATAAAGCTGATCCTCTACAGTGTGACAGCCCTAGAATAAAGCTGATCCCTCTACAGTGTGACTGGCCTAGAATAAAGCTGATCCCTCTACAGTGTGACAGCCCTAGAACAAAGCTGATCCCTCTACAGTGTGACCGTGCTAGAATAAAGCTGATCCTCTACAGTGCGACTGGCCTACAATAAAGGTGATCCCCTACTGTGTGACAGCACTAGAATGAAGCTAATCCCTCTACACTGTGACAGGCCTAGAATAAAGCTGATCCCTCCACACTGTTACAGCCCTAGAATATCACTGATTCCTCTACAGTGTGACAGCCCTAGAATAAACCTGATCCCACTACAGTGTGACAGCCCTAGAATAAAGCTGATCCCTGTACAGTGTGACAGCGCTAGAATAAAGCTGATCCCTCTACAGTGTGACTGGCCTAGAATAAAGCTGATCCCTCTACAGTGTGACTGGCTAGAATAAGCTGACCCTCTACAGTGTGACAGTCTAGAACAAAGCTGATTCCTCTACAGTGTGACAGTGCTAGAATAAAGCTGATCCCTCTACAGTGTGACTGGCCTAGAATAAAGGTGATCCCTCTACTGTGTGACAGCACTAGAAGAAAGCTGATCCCTCTACACTGTGACAGGCCTAGAATAAAGCTGATCCCTCCACACTGTTACAGCCCTAGAATATCACTGATCCCTCTACAGTGTGACAGCCCTAGAATAAAGCTGATCCTTCTACAGTGTCATAGCCCTGGAATAAAGCTCATACGTCTACAGTGTGACTGCCCTAGAATAAAGCTGATCCCTCTACAGTGTGAAAGCTCTAGAATAAGACTGGAATCACACTGTCCGTGTGATATGCAAGGCAGTTGGACGAGTCTTGGATCACTCACCTGGAACGGCCTCTCCCTGTCAGGACGGGAGCGTGAGCTGCTTGTATTTCTATGCAGCTTCACACTCCCTGTCCAAGAGAGGATGCGTTCAGGTTAATGATCTGACACTCGTCCGAGAGACTCGCATTAACACGGACAGTGTAATTCCAGCTAAGCTGATCCCTGTACATGTGACAGCCTTGAGATTTTTGTAGACAGCTATTAAGTCCTGTCAATTTTCTCTTCTGCAAGCTAATAATTCCCAAATCCTGTAACCGTTCCTCACAGGACATTGTTTGCAGAACGGTCACCATTCTGGTCGCTCTTCTCTGAACTTGCTCCACTTTGTTGATATCATTTGGATAATGTGGAGCTCAGAACTGGTTACAGTATCCAGATGAGGTCTGACCACAGAGGAGTAGAGGGGGATAATGACTTCACGTGATCTAAACTGTTAATAATCCCAGAATGGAGTTTGTCTTTCTTCCTGCTGCATCACCCTGTTGACTCATGTGCAGTCTGTGATCTATTAGTATACACAAGTCTTTTTCACACGTGATGTTGCTTAGTCCTCCCATTCTATACATGATGTTTTCATTCTTGCCCAGATGTAGGACTTTGCCTTTTTCCCTGTTATAATCCGTTCTGTTAGTTGCTGCCACTGGTCCATTGTATTTAGGTCTTGTTGAATCCTCTCTTCTCTAGTTTTCCCTCTGAACTTTGTATCATCAGCAGATTTAGTCAGATTGCCCTCAATCCCTTCATCCAAATCATTGATAAGATGTTGAACACTGGGCCGAGGACAGAGCCCCGAGGTCCCCACCTGAGACATTCTTACAACTTGTGGTTTCAGTGAATGAAACATCGTCACCAGGGATGTAACTACAATAGGTGCAGGGATTTCAATTGCACCCGGGCCCTAGAGCCTATTATTATTATTTATTGGCCTTCAGCTCGATCTCGAACCATGACGACTTGATGGATGAGTGCTCTGAAGGAAGATCGATCTTGTGCTGCCTAGATAGGTCCACCAGGGTCTTCTCCAAGCCTAGATAGGTCCGCCAGTGTCTTCTCCAAGCCTAGATAGATCCACCAGGATCTTCTCCAAGCCTAGATAGGTCCACCAGGGTCTTCTCCAAGCCTATATAGGTCCATCAGGGTCTTCTCAAGCCTCGATAGGTCCACCATGGATTTTTCCAAGCCTAGATAGGTCCACCAGGGTCTTCTCTAAGCCTAGATAGGTCCACCAGGGTCTTCTCCAAGCCTAGATAGGTACACTAGGGTCTTCTCCAAGCCTAACTAGGTCCACCAGAGTCTTCTGCAAGCCTAGATAGGTCCTCTAGGGTCTTCTATAAGCCTAGATAGGTCCACCATGGTCCTCTCCAAGCCTAGATAGGTCCATCAGAGTCTTGTCAAATCCTAGATAGTCCCACCAGGGTCTTCTCCAAGCCATCAGACTGGCAGCCAAATCAGTTCATCCAACCCTAGTAATGTGCATGGGGGCCACATCATATGAGGATCACTATCCTCTAACAGGTGGAGCTCCCTTGCTGAACAACTCCCAGCATGTTTTACAGGCGATGAGCCACAAGTCTATACTAACTTCTACCCTAGGATGATGTAAGCTCCAGATCTGTGTATTGTAGGACCCAGTAGGGGCTCTGCTCATGGATGATCCCTGGTATAGGTGTGTGTGTCCTTGTCCTTTCTGCTGATGATCAGGGCCGCACCGTCCATTGAACAAGGTGAGCCCTGTCATTCAGGCGGCAGCCGGCAGGGGAGCGGCAGTGCAGAAGTGGGCGGCGCCTCATGCACACAGCCTCCCCCTGTCATGGCGCCGGCCGCGCACCGGAGGTAAGCGGCGACCCGGGGAGAGAGGCACAGAAGGGGCGGCAGCGCTACCCGCGGGTCAATAGCACCCCCCCGGTTCCCGGTACTCACGGCCACGGGCGGCAATGACTGCCGGTGCCGCGGCTCTGGCCGGCAGAGGGGGCGGCAGTGCGGGGCTCCAGTAGCACCCCCCCCCCCCCCCGTAATCGGTGCCGCGGCTCAGGCGGCAGAGGGGCTTGACGCACCCCTGCTGATGATGGATTGCTCTGCTGGACAGAATAACAGCCACCATACTTGGTCATGTGAAGGTGACTCCGGGCAGCTTTATATCATCACGTCAGGTAGATGGCAGTATATTATACTGCACATCGTTACAATCCATTTCTAGGACAGGAGCAGTAATTCTCTGCTGATAAGAACCAGTAGTGGCTTTAAGAATAGCTATGAGGAAAGATCCAAGTCTTCCAAGCCTGTCACCAATGCTGAATTCACGCTGCCAATCCAATGGCTTCATACAATCATGAAAACAGTGGAGAAGACCCTGGTGGACCTGTAAAGGCTTGGAAAAAAACCTGGTGGGCCTAGCTTGGCTTGGAGAAGACCCTGGTGGACCTATCTGGCTTGGAGGAAACCCTGGGGACCCATCTAGGCTTGGAGATGATCCTGGTGGACCTATCTAGGCTTGGAGATGACTCTGGTGGACCTATCTAGGCTTGGAGAAGACCCTGGTGGACCTATCTAGGCTTGGAAAAAAACCCGGGTGAACATATGTAGGTTTGGAGAAAACCCTAGTGGACATATTTAGGTGGAGAAGACCATGGTGGACATATCTAGGTTTAGAGTAGACCCTGGAGGACCTATCTAGGCTTGAAGAAGACCCTGGAGGACCTAACTAGGCTTGGAGAAGATCCTGGTAGACCTATCTAGGCTTGGAGAGGAACCTGATGGACCTATCTAGGTTTGGAGAAGACCCTGGTGGACCTATCTAGGTTTGCAGAAGACCCTGGGGGACCTATGTAGGCTTGGATAAGACCCCAATGTACCTATCAAAGCTTGAAGAAGCCCCTGGTGGACGAGCAAAACACACAGCCATTGAGAGAAATCACCTCTTGGATTGTTGAATAGATAATGCTTCTCGGCAGCGCATCATCCTGAGTAAATGTGCTGCCGAGATCTATGGCATCCTGCGCACTGAAAAAAAGATTATAGATCATTCTGTGCTTATAGTGACTGTAGACCATCGGTCAAAACAGCAAAATAAATGACCACGATCAGAATACAACAAGCTGCTTGGAGGTTGATTAGCAGATTGTGGTAATAGTGAGTGACAACTAGTATGGAGACTATTACAGCTCCGCGGGGGCGGTCACTCAGATGTTTTATTTTGAATGTTATACATGCAGTAATTAGAGAGCAGCAGAAAGATTCTCACTATCTATTTCGGTGCCCATGTGTCATGGGGTGGTACAGCGGTAAGGGAATCAGATAGCAGAATGGTAAGATGGGCTGAGGGCATTCAGGAAGACTAGTCTGACCCTTGGACTGGGGATCCATGGCTCCACCTGCTCCCAGAGATACCGTTGAAGATGAGGAGGTTTGGGTCGCCACCCTTGCCCTATGCTCCTGGTAAGCCCTAGGTAAAAAGCCCCTACCTCCACCCATGGACCGGGAAACAGCAACTTCCCCTATGAAGGTAAACTCCAGGCAGGATCAGTAAGAAGGCATCAGCACACAATGCACTATGTCCTAACAGCACTCACGGTCAGAGCACAGTGAACTCTATCAGCGACACCTGTTGGAAGTAAGTGGAACTACTTAAAGGCTGAGGGACACCATGTCAGTACTGTGTAACAGCTGGACCTCCGTCTGCAATCGAGTGCCGGCATCTCGGGCGTCTCCTACTGACGCTAGATCGGGGTCCTTTTTGCGCATCTCTAATATTCCCTCACTCCAATATTACTACAGAACTAGGCAGAACTTTATCCGCAGTTATTGGAAAGTGCCGCCATATTGGTTGTCTTTTGGGGCTCCCTAGGCTCCAGGGCCCAGGTGCAATTGTAACCCCTGCACCTGTTGTAGTTACGCCCCTCCTTCTAGTTCCATACGTCTTATTTACACCAAAGATGTCCTACAATAAATGTAACTGACAAATCTCAGTCCGAAAATAGGAACAAAGCAGCTCTGGGGCCATCTGGTGGTAGACAATAGAAACTGCATGGCAACGCTTATAGAGCATCTACGCCCTCTATATACATGGAGGTGTGAATAAAGCAAAAGGGGTAACTTGTAAGAAAACTGCCCCTGACATTTACCTAATACCACACCTCAGCTCTTATCCCCTGATGGAAGTGGAAATACCTAGGAGAAAATACCACGGCCCTTCTGTATACAAGGTGATTAAGTAGGATCCTATTCCGTAACTTGAAGAATAAGACACTTGGCGCTAATGATGATGAAGGTGAAGAAGCTTTAACCCCTTCACCCCCGGGCCATTTTCCAGTCTCCGGTTTTCGTTCTTCCAAAAGCCATAACTTTATTTTTCCATCAACATTTGCTGGATGAGTTGTACTTTCAGATGAAATCATTTATTTTAGCATATAGTGTACAAGAAAATAAGAAAAAATCCAAGGGCGGTCAAATTGCAAAACAAAGTGCAATTTCACATTTGTTTTTTGGGTAATTTATTCACCATGTTCACTATATGGTAACACTGAGGCAGGGGCTGGCTGGTGGATCCTGCCCTGGGGGCAGTCTACTACTTCCACTACTTCCAGCCAGAGCCCAAGTGAGGACCCTGGAGGTGGGGAAGGGGGGGTGCTATCAGTGCGTGGCCAAGCGAAGAGCGGGGGAAGTGCTATCAGAGCGAGCCGAGTGAAGAGCGGGGGAAAGGGTTGCTGATTCACTCACCGGCCTCGACCACGCTGCCTGCCGCGGCCCGCCTGCTGCTTCCCAGGTCCCGCTGTGATTGCAAAGCGTCACGCGGCCGCTATCACTGTAGGGGGAGGCCCTAAACTAGGACAATACCACCGGCCTAGGGGGCAAATGCCTCCCTGTCACCTGGGCCAGTCCGCCCCTGCACCGACATGTCGGTATGATGCCTCGGATCAGTACTATATGGTAACACTGACATGTCGGTATGATGCCTCGGGTCAGTACTATATGGTCACACTGACGTGTCGGTATGATGTCTCGGGTCAGTACTATATGGTAACACTGACGTGTCGGTATGATGCCTCGGGTCAGTACTATATGGTAACACTGATGTGCCGGTATGATGCCTCGGGTCAGTACTATATGGTAACACTGATGTGCTGGTATGATGCCTCGGGTCAGTACTATATGCTAACACTGACGTGTCGGTATGATGCCTCGGGTCAGTACTATATGGTAACACTGATGTGTCGGTATGATGTCTCGGGTCAGTACTGTATGGTAACCCTGACGTGTCGGTATGATGCCTCCGGTCAGTACTAGATGGTAACACTGATGTGTTGGTATGATGCCTTGGGTCAGTACTGTATGGTAACACTGACGTGTCGGTATGATGCCTCGAGTCAGTACTATATGGTAACACTGATGTGCCGGTATGATGTCTCGGGTCAGTACTGTATGGTAACCCTGACGTGTCGGTATGATGCCTCCGGTCAGTACTAGATGGTAACACTGATGTGTTGGTATGATGCCTTGGGTCAGTACTGTATGGTAACACTGACGTGTCGGTATGATGCCTCGGGTCAGTACTATATGGTAACACTGAGGTGTCGGTATGATGTCTGGGGTCAGTACTGTATGGTAACCCTGACGTGTCGGTATGATGTCTTGGGTCAGTACTATATGGTAACACTGATGTGTCGGTATGATGTCTCGGGTCAGTACTATATGGTAACACTGATGTATCGGTATGAGGCCTCGGGTCAGTACTATATGGTAACACTGAAATGTCGGTATGATGCCTCGGGTCAGTACTATATGCTAACACTGACGTGTCGGTATGATGTCTCGGGTCAGTACTATATGGTAACACTGACGTGTCGGTATGATGCCTCGGGTCAGTACTATATGGTAACACTGATGTGCCGGTATGATGCCTCGGGTCAGTACTATTTGCTAACACTGACGTGTCGGTATGATGCCTCGGGTCAGTACTATATGGTAACACTGATGTGTCGGTATGATGTCTCGGGTCAGTACTATATGGTAACACTGAGGTGTCGGTATGATGCCTCGGGTCAGTACTATATGGTAACACTCATGTGTCGGTATGATGTCATGGGTCAGTACTATATGGTAACACTGACGTGTCGGTATGATGTCTAGGGTCAGTACTATATGGTAACACTGACGTGTCGGTATGATGTCTGTGGTCAGTACTATATTGTAACACTGAGGTGTCGGTATGATGTCTCGGATGAGTACTATATGGTAACAGTGACGTGTCGGTATGATGCCTCGGGTCAGTACTATATGGTAACACCGACATGTCTGTATGATGTCTAGGGTCAGTACTATATGGTAACACTGATGTGTCGATATGATGTCTCGGGTCAGTACTATATGGTATCACTGACATGTCAGTATGATGTCTCGGGTCAATACTATATGGTAACACTGACGTGTCGGTATGATGCCTCGGGTCAGTACTATATGGTAACACTGACGTACTCCATTACTTCTAGACTTCCTTGGTCTGTAAGAACTTTGATTCTCTGTTTAATTATCAGTATACTTAGGCTGGAAACACACTATCTGACTCAAATGCGAGTCTCTCCTACAAGACTCGGATCAGTGACCCTCTCTGGACTGGAGTGTCAGCTGCTTGTGTTTTTGTGCAGTATCACACTCCCGTCCAGAGAGGGAGAGGCCATTCAGGGTGACTGATCAGAGTCTCGTCAGAGAGACTCACATGTAAGTCGTATAGTGTGTTTCCAGCCTTAATCTGGGACTAAATCAATGCAGGCTGTGTGCTGGACTTGAGCGGGACTTTTTCAGCCGTAAGAAGTACACTGATAACCATCTGTTTGCTGCAAACTTCACTGCATATTATTTCTGGACATTTACATATTAGTGTTTCTCATTGTTTCTGGACATTCAGGTAGTAGGTGCTGATCGCATTCTTGCTTATTATTTCTGGACATTTATTGGTGGCACTTGCATTTAATTTTGGTATTTGCCTTTGTAGGTTTCTGTTTCTTAAACTGTTTGATCATTTGCAATACAGATTATTTACCCAAACCCTGGATTCAGTCTTGTCATATCTCACGCTATCAGATTCCCAAGTATCTACATAATTATTACATCATCATATGATGGGGAATCGTCACCATAAACCTCTTTCCTCTCATCGAACATCTTCTTGGCGTGCGGCCTTTCTAGTAAAGGAACTTGATGACTGCTCTGTATCCACTGGGCCGGTTATCACACCTCACACCACTTCAGCTCCTGTAAAAAAAAGGTCACAGTTGAAAATTAGCACAAACCTATAGAGACTTATACCATTACACATGTGCATTTTCAGCATCATTCAATAAATAGAAGTGGGTCAGGGGAGATCTATAATGAGCGCCCCTCATAGAATGTGCTTTTTGTGCACGTCTGGCTATCATTATAATAGCTAGCGGTCAACATCCCATCAACAGCCAGGATCTAAGTGCATTTACCAAGCACTATTGGGTGCAGAGAGGGTGTCGAGAAAGGTGAATAAGAGGGAGAAGATTATAATTAACATTTAGAAGAAGGGAACAGGGGCGAGTTAGGTTAGTGAATTGAGGTGATAGGCTTGTCTGGAGAGGTGTTTTTAAAACTTGCTGAAAGACAAGGGGGCTAGATATTAGTCAGATCATTTGGGGTAGTGCATTCCAGAACCCTGGGCCGAACACCGAGTGTACCCAAGCAGGGATGCACTGCACTCCATTGATTTGCAAAGCACCAAACTCCTAACCCGAACACTGAACTTTTTTGTAAAGTCTGTGTTTGATACAAATGCTGAACGTTAAAGTTCGGTTCACTCATCTCTAGTCTTGGAGACGGAGGTGCGAGGTTTGGCTCATGGAGGATGTTAATATTAGATCAGTTGCAGACCGGAGGGCACAAGTAAGACGATAGATGAGGAGGAGATGTAGGGCGGTGCAGCACTGTGGAGATGATGGGTAGAGTGATAGAGATGAGGAGATGTACGGCAGTGCAGCACTGTGGAGAGGATGGGTAGAGTGATAGAGATGAGGAGATGTAGGGCAGTGCAGAACTGTGGAGAGGATGGGTAGGTGATAGAGATGAGGAGGAGATGTAGGGCGGTGCAGCACTGTGGAGAGGATGGGTAGAGTGATAGAGATGAGGAGATGTAGGGCAGTGCAGAACTGTGGAGAGGATGGGTAGGTGATAGAGATGAGGAGATGTAGGGCGGTGCAGCACTGTGGAGAGGATAGGTAGAGTGATAGAGATGAGGAGATGTAGGGCGGTGCAGCACTGTGGAGAGGATGGGTACGTGATAGAGATGAGGAGATGTAGGGCAGTGCAAACTGTGGAGAGGATGGGTAGGTGAAAGAGATGAGGAGGAGATGTAGGGCAGTGCAGAACTGTCGAGAGGATGGGTAGGTGATAGAGATGAGGAAGAGATGTAGGGTGGTACAGCACTGTGGAGAGGATGGGGTGTAATGTGTGAATTAGAGGATGTAGGAGGAGAGAGTGTAGGTGGGTGCAGAACTGTGGAGAGGATGGGTAGAGTGATAGTTCTGCACGGCCCTACATCTCCTCCTCGTCTCTATCACTCTACCCATCCTCCCCACAGTGCTGCACCACCCTATATCTCATCATCATCAGTATCACCTACCCATCCTTTCCACAGTTCTGCACCATCCTACATCTCCTCCTCATCTCTATCACCTACCTATCCTTTCCACAGTTCTGCACCATACTATATCTCCTCCTCGTCTCTATCACTCTACCCATCCTCTCCACAGTGCTGCACCACCCTATATCTCCTCATCACCTCTATCGCATACCTATCCTCTCCACAGTTCTGCACCGCCCTATATCTCCTCCTCATCTCTATCACCTACCCATCCTCTCCATAGTTCTGCACCACCCTACATCTCCTCCTCATCTCTATGGAGAGGATGGGTAGGTGATAGAGATGAGGAGGAGATGTAGGGTGGTGCAGAACTGTGGAAAGGAAGGGTAGAGTGATAGAGACGAGGAGGAGATGTAGGGTGGTGCAGAACTGTGGAGAGGATGGGTAGGTGATAGAGATGAGGAGGAGATATAGGGTGGTGCAGCACTGTGGAGAGGATGGGTAGAGTGATAGAGACGAGGAGGAGATGTAGGGTGGTGCTGAACTGTGGAAAGGATGGGTAGGTGATAGAGATGAGGAGGAGATGTAGGGCGGTGCAGAACTGTGGAGAGGATGGGTACGTGATAGAGATGAGGAGGAGATGTAGGGCGGTGCAGAACTGTGGAGAGGATGGGTAGGTGATACAGATGATGAGGAGATATAGGGTGGTGCAGAACTGTGGAAAGGATAGGTAGGTGATAGAGATGAGGAGGAGATGTAGGGCGGTGCAGAACTGTGGAGAGGATGGGTAGGTGATACAGATGATGAGGAGATATAGGGTGGTGCAGAACTGTGGAAAGGATAGGTAGGTGATAGAGATGAGGAGGAGATGTAGGGCGGTGCAGAACTGTGGAGAGGATGGGTAGGTGACAGGGATGATGAGGAGATATATGGGTGGTGCAGAACTGTGGAAAGGATAGGTAGGTGATAGAGATGAGGAGGAGATGTAGGATGGTGCAGAACTGTGGGCCACTGATCTCACACCATAGTTACATACCCAGTGATGGTCAGCATCATAGTCAAGGTACTCCAGCCTGGCTCAAATGGGTTCTGGGCATCAGAACTGGCATCAAAGTGGGCAGAAACCCATATTTCACAGATCTGAATTAGTAACAGGTGTTTATGAGGGGTTAAATGACTTTGGGCCGCTGATATCACACCAGCATTACAAACAAATCAAATTCAGGTCACTCCAGCCTGGCCCAAATGGGTTGTGGGCATCAGTACTGGCATCAAAGTGGAGAATTCGCCACTTTTCACAGACTGGCTATATACCCCCATTGATGCCACTTCTGATGCCCAGAACCCAATCAGGCCAGGCTGAAGTAACTTGACCTTGATGCAGGGCATCGCTAGGTATGCAACTTTGGTATTAGATCAATGTTTGAGGTTTGGGCTGAGGGCACCACCCTGACTTAAAGTCGGGGATCACCAAGCACACTAAAGGCAGTGTCCATAGAAAAATGGGATCACCCGAGTCAATATACAAAATTCACAATCTTTATTGGGTATATACAAAAAGAGCAACAAAAGTTAATTAAAAACGTTTAAAATGCATATCGTGCAAAAATACACAACCCCACGAATACACCCGCCATGTAGCAAACAATATTGGGAACATTTTGCAACCTATACATTGACAGTCAGACAATGCACTTCAAAGTAGTGAACCACAACAATAAAGGGCTTGTGTACTGTACTAGCTACACAATAAAGGGTAATAATACCCGCAATTAAACCACCAAGTCTAATACAGAACTACCCCCTCCAATACCCTGTGTAGGGTCAGCAAGGCAAACAAACATGTCCTAAATAGAACCTGGTGTGTAATTACCTAGCCCTAGTAGGGGCTCCTGGTTGCTAGCATATTATTATTATAGTATATGTTCTATCTGATTTTAACTTTTACTTTCTTGGCCCCCTCTTACATATTATGGTGCACTTTGTGATGGAAAACCTTAAACCCCTATGGCTAACAACATTTGCCCAAGTTGGGCTGAGAACTGCTACTACAGCAAGTTTCCCCCCCTTTTGTATGTTTTCAGTTGCTCTCTTGCTCTATTTGACCACTATTCATTACAGGCGCCAGCCACTGCTTACTAAGTATGCGCATGCGCGAGATAATTGCCGGTGTCCAGCGCAACGCTGACGCTTGGGAACGTCATTTCTGGTCAGGTGACCACGACGTTGCCAGCGCAATGTTTACTTCCGCATTTTTGCGGATCACACCATAACACCCGCACCATGGCTGTATACTCACGGGAGAGAGCAGAAGCTGACGCGCACACACCCCACTATTGGAGGGATTCAGAACTCAAGATGGCGCCAGATACATTTAACTAAGGCCTCTTTCACACATCCGTGTCACCACAGACGTGTGAAGCAAGCTGTTTGGGGGCGGGGCTTAGACACATGGGTCAAGGACGTGTGACACAATGGCTGCTGTCACGGATAGCACACGACAGCCTATCACTACGTACTCAACTCCCTACAGCGCCGCTGCTCCTGTCACTTCCGGTCCGCTCTTGGGCTAATGAGCAACACCGGAAGAGAGAGGAGCTGTCAGCGCTGAAGCGAGGTAAGAAACTCTTTATTTTTAGCCTTCTCTCTTTTGTCCGTGGTCCGCGCACACGGATGTCACACAGATGCCATCTGTGTGTGCTCCAAAGTGGTCTGTGCCTCTGCAAAAAAACGGACATGTCTCCATGTGGAGCACATGGACACGCATGTGCTCCACACGGCGATACAATCCGTGCCGAAAAGCGGAAGTGTGCACAGGACCATAGGGGAGCATGTGTACCCGTATGTCTGTGCCTCCAGCATGTGTAGCACGGACCGCACACGTACAGGAGATACGGATGTGTAAAAGAGGCCTAAGGTATTGCAATACCTAAACACCGGGACGCCCGTGATTACCTTTTGATAGCCTCCACCTGTACACACTCTATTCGCCACTCCTATTATGGGTATATAAGGCTGGCTTCACACGTGTGTGTGATCCGATCCGTGGCTGTCGTGTAAACCGGACATTCCCGGACCGGATCAGCACACAGAATCGGAGGGCTAATATGCCCTCCGGTCCGGTGTGCGCCTGCACACAGCTGCCGCCGCTGATTAATCAGGACTGCGGCTGGCAGGGAGCTAGCCGCAGTCCTGAAACAACAGTGGCGTGCAGCCGCAGGTGTCCGGTTCCCGGATCCTCCCGGACCGGTGCAATCCGGCCCCATAAGCTCCCATGTTAAGGAGCGCAGACTTTCCCTGGAATCCGGGCGAATCCAGGGCAATCCGAGAATAAGCAATTAGAGGAGATATTCTCCTCTCGGACACAAAACGTTGCAAGAACGTTTTTGTGTCCGTGAGAGAATACTGAATTCTACCGGATTGTCCCGGACAGTAAAGATGAGAATGCTCGTTCACGGCCAAGGATGGGCAAAATCCGGTCCGGGGCTGTCCGGTTTACATGACAGCCTTGGATCGGATGTGACCTGCAATGTGAAGTCGGCCTAACAGGGTTAAGGTCACGTCACACGCTACAATATTGTTAACGATATCCTTGAAACGTCACGGATTTGTGAACGTTCCAGGGATATCGTTAGTGCGTCGTTGTGTGTAAACAAACGATGTAAGATGAAAAAAATCATTGCATCGTTCATCACAAAAATGAGATCCTGACCTCAAATCTATCGTTCGTCGTCCAATTAAGGATCTGTGAAGAAGCCACATCGTTCAGTGTGACACCATGATGAACGATGTTGTTTAAAAAGCTCCTATTCCTGCCGCTTTAAAAGATCGTTCAGTCCTTGCTCTCCTATTTAAGGATGCCTTCACAGTGCGGTCAGGTCCGATCCGGGGCTGTCAGGGGTGACGGCCCCGGACTGGATTTTGGCCCATAGTATCCTATGGGGCCGGACGGCAGCTATCTGCCATCCGTTTCCTTCTCTCCGGAAGAATCTGAGAGAAGTCAGATCTTTCTCCCGGACACAAAAACGTTGCCTGCAACGTTTTTGCTGTCTGGAAAGAACAATCTCCCCAAAATTGGTGTCTCCCGGATCCTCCCGGGGCAAACCGGCACTCCCTCAACATGGAAGCCTATGGGGCCGGATTGCCCCGATCCGGGAACCGGACGCCTGCGGCTGCACGCCGCTGTTATTTCTGGACCGCGGCTAGCTCCCTGCGAGGGCGCTCCTGAATCATCAGCAGCTTCAGCTGCGTCAGGCTGCACACCGGACCGGAGGGCATATTAGCCCTCCGTTCTGTGTGCTGATCCGATGCGGGGCTGATAGGTTTCACCCCTGACAGCCCCGGATCGGACATGATCGCAGTGTGAACGAACGCACCCTAACTGGTGCGTTGCCGAATGGGATATCGTTAACGATATCCTTGTGTGTGAACGCACTAACAATGTCGGAACCATCACTGTCACGTGATCATTCTAAGGATATCGTTAACGATATCCTAGCGTGTGAAGTGGCCTTAAGAGCTGCATTATGACACGCTTTATCCCCGAGGAAGCCGCACGTGCAGCTGCGATACATGTGGGGTCCTCCCACACACCCCTTTACCCGCCTAGGATGCCATAAGGGGTGATATCTAGCTAGCAACTAGAAGACACTACTAGGGCTAGGTAAATACACACCAGGTTCTATTTAGGATATTTTTGTTTGCCTTTCTGATGGTGGGTTTACACGTCCCGATATTGGCCCGATATCGGAGACAACGATGCGGGAGCGTGCTTTTTGAGCGCGCTTTTCCCGCCATCGCATCGCCGGATTAGACAGCCCGATATCGGGATACAACGTCCCCACGATGTGTACGCCCCCCAACCCAGGAACGACCAGTTAACATGGGAGTGAATGGGTGACGTGGGCGTACACATCGTAGTTGGGCTGTCACACGGGACGATGCGGCTACAACGGCCATCCGATATGGGCGGTTGAATAGCGCTCTCATTCAACCCCAATATCGTTTTGGCATCGTTCCAGCATCGCATTGTACGTTCAAACCGTACAACGCGCGAACGATATCGGGTCCAACTCCCGAACCACGTGACTTTTGGTCGAGTTGGGTCGGAGTTGGACGCAGATATCGTGACGTGTAAACCCACCATGACCCTACACAGGGTGGAACCCTGATTGTGTATTGAAGGGGTTAGGCTGGCTTCACACTGCAGTTTTTCACTGATCAGTGTCCATCAGGGTTTGGGTTGCCAAAACCAGAGTGTCTCCAAATCAGAACAGTGTCAATCTTTCAATTGTAGTTTTTCTCTGCAAGTTCCTCTCCTGTTTGTGCACCCAAACACTGATGGACACTGATCAGTAAAAACTGCAGTGTGAAGCCAGCCTAACCCCTTCAATACACAATCAGGGTTCCACCCTGTGTAGGGTCATGTGGGTTTACAGCCCGCGATATCGGCGTCAACTCCGACCCAACTCCGACAAAAAGTCACGGGGTCGCGAGTTGAACCCGATATCGTGTGCGCGTTGTACTGTTTAGGTACAACGCGATCCTGGAACGATCCAAAACGATATCGGAGTTGAATAGCAGAGCTATTCAAACTTCCGATATCGCATGGCCGTGTAGCAGGATCGTCGTGTGACAGCCCAACTCGATGCGTACTTGCCTCACCCATATTAACTCCCATGTTAAATGGTCGTTAACTGGGTTGGTGGGCGTACACATCGGAGGACGTTGTTTCCGATATCGCAGCGTGTAAACTGGCGATGCATATCGGAAAAGTGTCCCCAAAATGCGCGCTTTCGCGGCGTTGTATGCGATATCGGGACGATATCGCTACGTGTAACCCACCATAAGTTCTGTATTAAGCCCCGTCACACATAAGAGATTGTTAGTGAGATAGTTGTAATGTCACAGGTTTTGTGACGTAACAGTGATCTCGCTAAGATCTCGTTATGTGTGACACTTAGCAGCGTTCAGGCCCCCCAGCTGTGAGATCGCTGATCGTTACAAAGTGCTCTGGGTCACTTTTTAGTCGTTGCGCTCCCGCTGGAAACGCTGCATCGCTGTGTTTGAAGGGACAACGACCAACGATCTCAATACTATGCCGGAGAGCGCCAATTCCCAACGACCTCATATCATTCCGGTTTGTTGCTGAAGTCGCTGGTGTGATCTGACTGTTTGACATCTCACCAGCGATCCCAAAGTGACGCAACAGCGATCCCTACCAGCTCGTATCGTTGTCGTGATCGCTTGTGCGTCGCTAAGTGTGACGGGACCCTAAGGGTACCGTTACACGACGCATTATTGCATGCAATTTCACTGGCAATTTGCTGGCTGCAGTGAAATCATGGACACATTGTTCTATTTTGTTGCCGTGTACAAATGTAACAACGTGTCGCAACATTACATGCAATTTCAGTTGCAACTTACTGGTTGCAGTGAAATCCTGGACACATTGTTACATTTGTACACTGCAATAAAATAGAACAATGTGTCCATGATTTCACTGCAACCAGTAAGTTGCAAGTGAGATTGCATGCAATGTTGCGACGTGTAAAGGTACTCTTTACATGCGGCAACTTTTCTAGGAATTTCACAGGCAACTTACTGGTTGCAGTGAAATCATGGAGACATTATTCCATTTGTACACAGCAACAAGATAGAACAATGTGTCCATGATTTCACTGCAACCAGTAAGTTGCCAGTGAAATTCCTAGAAAAGTTGCCACGTGTAAAGGTACCCTTAGGGCCGCTTTACACATCGCGATATCGCAATGCAACATCGATAAAAAGTCACGTGGTATGGCCGTTGCAGTTGATATCATTCGTGCGTTGTCGTGTACATGGGCAATGCGATGCGAAAAAACCTACCTACGATATTGCAAGAAGATTGTGCAAGCCCTTCAACCATACGATGTTGTTATGCGATGTGCCAGGATCGGGCTGTCTGACAGCGCAACTACGATTTGGAGCGCAACTTCCCCTATTCACTACAATGTTAAATGCTCGTTCCCTGGGTTGCTCATACCCAGTGCAAAAAAGGGGCGTACGACATCGTTGTTGCGTTGCCTGCCGATATCTCCCCGTATCACATCTACTATGCGATCTTGGACAAGTGCCAAAAATGTGCGCGCTCCAGTGAAATTGTATGCAATATCGGAACGATATTGCGACGTGTAAAGCGCCCTTTAGGCCATGTTACACACACAGATATCTGTGACCAACTTCTGAACAGATCTCTGGGTGCAGTGAAATCATGGACACATTGTTCCATTTTGTGGCTGTGTACAAATGTAACAATGTGTCCATTATTTCACTGCAACCAGAGATCTGTTCAGAAGTTGGTCACAGATATCTGTGTGTGTAACGTGGCCTTTAGACTTGGTGGTTTAATTGCGGGTATTATACCCCTTTATTGTGTGCTAGTACAGTACACAAGCCCTTTATTGTTGCAGTTCACTACTTTGAAGTGATTGTCTGACTGTCAATGTATAGATTGCAAAATGTTCCCAATATTGTTTGCTACATGGCGGGTGTATTCGTGGGGTTGTGTGTTTTTGCACGATATGCATGTTATGCATTTTAAATGTTTTTAACTTTTGTTGCTCTTTTTGTATATACCCAATAAAGATTTTGTATATTGACTCAGGTGATCCCATTTTTCTGTGCACACTACCTTTTCTTGTTAAAATAAATTTGGTATTAGGTCAGTGGCCCAAGACCATTCAGCCACTCAAAACACATGTTATTTACTCAAATCTGTGAAACGTGTTTCTGCCCACTTTGATGCCAGTTCTGATGTCAAGAACCCATTTGGGCCAGGCTGGAGTGACTTGACTATGATGCTGGACATCACTAGGTATGTAGTTGTAATGTGTGATCAGTGGTACAAGGCCATTTAACCCCTTAAATAAGAGACCTCCGTACCTACTTTGATGCCCATTTGTGCAGGTTTTATACTTCTTGTAAATCACTAACAAAATTCTAGAGTCCATAATAATAAATATATCTCCAGCCGCATAATCTCACTATTCAATTCATATAACCAGATAAAGAAAACCGGCAGTTCCTACACAATGCTTGTATATAAATGCAATCACTTTTATTATTTGTTTGGAAAACCATCACACATGATAAAACTCTTCCCCATAAAAACAACTCCAGACAGGTATACATTCACAATTACAAGTTACAGGTAATGTTCCATTTCAGACACTGTCAACACTAAAGTCTGCACAGGAGGGGATATATTGAAATCCCCTCTATGTCTGCTGACACCTGGCCTGTCCTAAAGAGACAAGGATGTACCAGACATACACAATACCATTCTTACCCCTCACATATTGCAATTGTGCCCAGTAAGAGAGTGTCCATACCGCACCACACTGCCCAGCACCTCAACGTTTCGCTCTCCGCTTCGTCAGGCTTTCCAAACAAATAATAAAAGTGATTGCATTTATATACAAGCATTGTGTAGGAACTGCCGTTTTTCTTTATCTGGTTATATTTCTATACTTCTTGTAGCTGTTTTTCAGTGTAATCAAAACAGGGCACCTCACTGCATTGTATTTTATACTTGCGATGTTTAATTTTTGTTGTTAAACTTGTAAAAAAAACAAAAAATAATCAATTGCTAAATAGGAAACTAAATTCAACAGGCTCCATGTGTGTGGCCCGGAGTGTGCGACTCCAGCACGGTCCATGTGTGCGACTCCAGCACGGTCCATGTGTGCGACTCCAGCACGGTCCATGTGTGTGGTCCGGAGTGTGTGACTTCAGCACGGTCCATGTGTGCGACTCCAGCACGGTCCTTGTGTGCGACTCCAGCACGGTCCATGTGTGTGGTCCGGAGTGTGTGACTTCAGCACGGTCCATGTGTGTGGTCCGGAGTGTGTGACTGCAGCACGGTCCATGTGTGTGGTCCGGAGTGTGTGACTGCAGCACGGTCCATGTGTGCGACTCCAGCACGGTCCATGTGTGCGACTCCAGCACGGTCCATGTGTGTGGTCCGGAGTGTGTGACTTCAGCACGGTCCATGTGTGTGGCCCGGAGTGTGTGACTTCAGCACGGTCCATGTGTGTGGTCCGGAGTGTGTGACTTCAGCACGGTCCATGTGTGTGACCCGGAGTGTGCGACTTCAGCAGGCTCCATGTGTGTGGTCCGGAGTGTGTGACTGCAGCACGGTCCATGTGTGTGGCCCGGAGTGTGTGACTTCAGCACGGTCCATGTGTGTGGTCCAGAGTGTGTGACTTCAGCACGGTCCATGTGTGTGACCCGGAGTGTGCGACTTCAGCAGGCTCCATGTGTGTGGTCCGGAGTGTGTGACTTCAGCACGGTCCATGTGTGTGGCCCGGAGTGTGTGACTTCAGCACGGTCCATGTGTGTGGTCCGGAGTGTGTGACTTCAGCAGGCTCCATGTGTGTGGCCCGGAGTGTGTGACTTCAGCACGGTCCATGTGTGTGGCCGGAGTGTGTGACTTCAGCAGGCTCCATGTGTGTGGCCCGGAGTGTGTGACTTCAGCACGGTCCATGTGTGTGGCCCGGAGTGTGTGACTTCAGCACGGTCCATGTGTGTGGTCCGGAGTGTGTGACTGCAGCACGGTCCATGTGTGTGGCCCGGAGTGTGTGACTTCAGCAGGCTCCATGTGTGTGGCCCGGAGTGTGTGACTTCAGCAGGCTCCATGTGTGTGGCCCGGAGTGTGTGACTTCAGCACGGTCCATGTGTGGGCCCGGAGTGTGTGACTTCAGCACGGTCCATGTGTGTGGTCCGGAGTGTGTGACTTCAGCAGGCTCCATGTGTGTGGCCCGGAGTGTGTGACTTCAGCACGGTCCATGTGTGTGGCCCGGAGTGTGTGACTACAGAAACGGTCCATGTGTGTGGCCCGGAGTGTGTGACTTCAGCAGGCTCCATGTGTGTGGCCGGAGTGTGTGACTGCAGCACGGTCCATGTGTGTGGTACGGAGTGTGTGACTGCAGCACGGTCCATGTGTGTGGTCCGGAGGGGTGTGACTTCAGCACGGTCCATGTGTGTGGCCCGGAGTGTGTGACTACAGCAACGGTCCATGTGTGTGTGGCCGGAGTGTGCGGACTCCAGCACGGTCCATGTGTGTGGTCCGGAGTGTGTGTGATTCAGCACGGTCCATGTGTGTGGCCCGGAGTGTGTGTGACTTCAGCACACGGTCCATGTGTGTGGCCCGGAGTGTTGTGACTACAGCACGGTCCATGTGTGTGGCCCGGAGTTGTGTGCCGTATCCAGCCCACGGTCCATGTGTGTGGTCCGGAGTGTGTGACTTCAGCACGGTCCATGTGTGTGGCCCGGAGTGTGCGACTCCAGCACGGTCCATGTGTGTGGTCCGGAGTGTGTGACTTCAGCACGGTCCATGTGTGTGGCCCGGAGTGTGTGACTTCAGCACGGTCCATGTTGTGGGTTCCGGAGTGTGCGACTCCAGCATGGTCCATGTGTGTGGGTCCGGAGTGTGTGACTGCAGCACGGTCCATGTGTGTGGCCCGGAGTGTGTGACTTCAGCACGGTCCATGTGTTGTGGCCCGGAGTGTGCGACTCCAGCACGGTCCATGTGTGCGACTCCAGCACGGTCCATGTGTGTGGCCTGGAGTGTGCGACTCCAGCACGGTCCATGTGTGTGGCCCGGAGTGTGTGACTTCAGCACGGTCCATGTGTGTGGCCCGGAGTGTGCGACTCCAGCACGGTCCATGTGTGTGGTCCGGAGTGTGTGACTGCAGCACGGTCCATGTGTGTGGCCCGGAGTGTGTGACTTCAGCAGGCTCCATGTGTGTGGCCCGGAGTGTGTGACTTCAGCAGGCTCCATGTGTGTGGCCCGGAGTGTGTGACTGCAGCACGGTCCATGTGTGTGGTCCGGAGTGTGTGACTTCAGCACGGTCCATGTGTGTGGCCCGGAGTGTGTGACTACAGCACGGTCCATGTGTGTGGTCCGGAGTGTGTGACTTCAGCACGGTCCATGTGTGTGGCCCGGAGTGGTGTGACTACAGCACGGTCCATGTGTGTGGCCCGGAGTGTGCGACTCACGCAGCACGGTCCATGTGTGTGGTCCGGAGTGTGTGACTTCAGCACGGTCCATGTGTGTGGCCCGGAGTGTGTGACTTCAGCACGGTCCATGTGTGTGGTCAGGAGTGTGCGACTCCAGCATGGTCCATGTGTGTGGTCCGGAGTGTGTGACTGTAGCACGGTCCATGTGTGTGGCCCGGAGTGTGTGACTTCAGCACGGTCCATGTGTGTGGCCCGGAGTGTGCGGACTCCAGCACAGTCCATGTGTGTGGTCCGGAGTGTGTGACTTCAGCACGGTCCATGTGTGTGGCCCGGAGTGTGTGACTTCAGCACGGTCTATGTGTGTGGTCCGGAGTGTGCGACTCCAGCATGGTCCATGTGTGTGGTCCGGAGTGTGTGACTGCAGCACGGTCCATGTGTGTGGGCCCGGAGTGTGTGACTTCAGCACGGTCCATGTGTGTGGCCCGGAGTGTGCGACTCCAGCACGGTCCATGTGTGCGACTCCAGCACGGTCCATGTGTGTGGCCTGGAGTGTGCGACTCCAGCACGGTCCATGTGTGTGGCCCGGAGTGTGTGACTTCAGCACGGTCCATGTGTGTGGCCCGGAGTGTGCGACTCTCAGCACGGTCCATGTGTGTGGTCCGGAGTGTGTGACTGCAGCACGGTCCATGTGTGTGGCCCGGAGTGTGTGACTTCAGCAGGCTCCATGTGTGTGGTCCGGAGTGTGCGACTCCAGCATGGTCCATGTGTGTGGTCCGGAGTGTGTGACTGCAGCACGGTCCATGTGTGTGGACCGGAGTGTGTGACTTCAGCACGGTCCATGTGTGTGGCCTGGAGTGTGCGACTCCAGCACGGTCCATGTGTGTGGCCCGGAGTGTGTGACTTCAGCACGGTCCATGTGTGTGGCCCGGAGTGTGCGACTCCAGCACGGTCCATGTGTGTGGTCCGGAGTGTGTGACTCCAGCACAGTCCATGTGTGTGGTCCGGAGTGTGTGACTCCAGCACAGTCCATGTGTGTGGCCCGGAGTGTGTGACTTCAGCACGGTCCATGTGTGTGACTTCAGCACGGTCCATGTGTGTGACTTCAGCACGGTCCATGTGGGTGGCACGGAGTGTGCGACTC
This sequence comes from Allobates femoralis, assembly GCA_033576535.1. Classification (NCBI taxonomy): domain Eukaryota; kingdom Metazoa; phylum Chordata; class Amphibia; order Anura; family Aromobatidae; genus Allobates; species Allobates femoralis. The sequence continues at coordinate 127,671,066 of JARQOC010000010.1, forward strand.
CAGCACGGTCCATGTGTGCGACTCCAACACGGTCCATGTGTGTGGCCTGGAGTGTACGACTCCAGCACGGTCCATGTGTGTGGCCCGGAGTGTGTGACTTCAGCACGGTCCATGTGTGTGGCCCGGAGTGTGCGACTCCAGCACGGTCCATGTGTGTGGTCCGGAGTGTGTGACTCCAGCACGGTCCATGTGTGTGGTCCGGAGTGTGTGACTCCAGCACGGTCCATGTGTGTGGTCCGGAGTGTGTGACTTCAGCACGGTCCATGTGTGTGGCCCGGAGTGTGTGACTTCAGCACGGTCCATGTGTGTGGTCCGGAGTGTGTGACTTCAGCAGGCTCCATGTGTGTGACTTCAGCAGGCTCCATGTGTGTGACTTCAGCACGGTCCATGTGTGTGACTTCAGCACGGTCCATTTGTGTGGCCCGGAGTGTGCGACTCCAGCACGGTCCATGTGTGTGGCCCGGAGTGTGCGACTTCAGCACGGTCCATGTGTGTGTTCCGGAGTGTGTGGCTTCAGCACGGTCCATGTGTGTGGTCCGGAGTGTGTGGCTTCAGCACGGTCCGTGTGTGTGTGTGGCCCGGAGTGTGTGACTTCAGCACGGTCCATGTGTGTGGCCCGGAGTGTGTGACTCCAGCACGGTCCATGTGTGTGGCCCGGAGTGTGTGACTTCAGCACGGTCCATGTGTGTGGCCCGGAGTGTGTGACTCCAGCACGGTCCATGTGTGTGGTCCGGAGTTTGTGACTTCAGCACGGTCCATGTGTGTGGCCCGGAGTGTGTGACTTCAGCACGGTCCATGTGTGTGGTCCGGAGTGTGTGACTTCAGCACGGTCCATGTGTGTGGTCCGGAGTGTGTGACTTCAGCACGGTCCATGTGTGTGGTCCGGAGTGTGTGACTTCAGCACGGTCCATGTGTGTGGTCTGGAGTGTGTGACTTCAGCACGGTCCATGTGTGTGGCCCGGAGTGTGTGACTTCAGCACGGTCCATGTGTGTGGGCCCGGAGTGTGTGACTTCAGCACGGTCCATGTGTGTGGCCCGGAGTGTGTGACTTCAGCACGGTCCATGTGTGTGGTCCGGAGTGTGTGACTTCAGCACGGTCCATGTGTGTGTTCTGGAGTGTGTGACTTCAGCACGGTCCATGTGTGTTCTGGAGTGTGTGACTTCAGCACGGTCCATGTGTGTGGTCTGGAGTGTGTGACTTCAGCACGGTCCATGTGTGTGGTCCGGAGTGTGCGACTCCAGCACGGTCCATATGTGTGGTCCGGAGTGTGTGACTCCAGCACAGTCCATGTGTGTGGTCCGGAGTGTGTGACTCCAGCACGGTCCATTGTGTGTGACTTCAGCACGGTCCATGTGTGTGACTTCAGCATGGTCCATGTGTGTGACTTCAGCACGGTCCATGTGTGTGACTTCAGCACGGTCCATGTGTGTGACTTCAGCACGGTCCATGTGTGTGACTTCAGCACGGTCCATGTGTGTGGTCCGGAGTGTGTGACTTCAGCACGGTCCATGTGTGTGACTGCAGCACGGTCCATGTGTGTGACTTCAGCACGGTCCATGTGTGTGACTTCAGCACGGTCCATGTGTGTGACTTCAGCACGGTCCATGTGTGTGACTTCAGCACGGTCCATGTGTGTGGTCCGGAGTGTGTGACTTCAGCACGGTCCATGTGTGTGGCCCGGAGTGTGCGACTCCAGCACGGTCCATGTGTGTGGTCCGGAGCACGGTCCATGTGTGTGACTTCAGCACGGTCCATGTGTGTGGTCCGGAGTGTGTGACTTCAGCACGGTCCATGTGTGTGGTCCGGAGTGTGTGACTTCAGCACGGTCCATGTGTGTGGTCCGGAGTGTGCGACTCCAGCACGGTCCATGTGTGTGGTCCGGAGTGTGCGACTCCAGCACGGTCCATGTGTGTGACTGCAGCACGGTCCATGTGTGTGTGACTGCAGCACGGTCCATGTGTGTGACTGCAGCACGGTCCATGTGTGTGACTTCAGCACGGTCCATGTGTGTGACTGCAGCACGGTCCATGTGTGTGGCCTGGAGTGTGTGACTTCAGCTCATCCTGTAAACGTGAGATAAATGCGCATAGGGTCTTATCCTTTTAACAAAGGGTTATAGCGGTGTATATTAGGAACTGCTCACCTGGTTCGGTTGTGTCACCCACAACCAGTATAATCGCCTGTAAGATGGCTTGTAGAATGGCTGCAGCAGGGCCGCACCTTCACGATAACCGTGGAAACAGGAATGCTGTAATGGGACAAAATGCCGAATTGCCCGCGCTGCCACCAGGAATCACCAGGAAACAAAGAGTTAACTGGGCAGATGTTTCTTTATTCTATCCTACGCGTTTCAGAGCCTCTATCCGAGCTCGTTCACATGATGTTCCCTAAGGAAGGAGCTCGGATAGAGGCTCTGAAACGCGTAGGATAGAATAAAGAAACATCTGCCCAGTTAACTCTTTGTTTCCTGGTGATTCCTGGTGGCAGCGCGGGCAATTCGGCATTTTGTCCCATTACAGCATGACTTCAGCTCATGTCACCCCCTGGATGATGGGGAGATATAACATCCTATAACATCCACTAGTGACGTCAGAAGTCACTGATAACACAAGAAAGGCATAATAAATAATATCGCAGAAATAAAAGGAATAAACCTGAAGAACTACAAGTGTCAGCAGCTCTGCCGCCCTCAGCGTCATGTGACCTCCTCTGTCCTGTGTCGATTTTAAATAAGTGTTTATGTTACATGGAATCTGCTCCGGTCACACACAGATCCCGCACACATTAGTTCCGTGGAGATCTCTGTACCTGGAACCCTCTGCATGTTGTCTTCCGATGAGTTCAATTGGTCGAAGGGTGACGTGAGGGCGGAGCTTGGGTCGATTGTGAGCAGCTATTGGTTAGTGTGGAAGCAGCCGGTGGTGAACTGACCAATAGGAACAGGGCATGCGATGTGCTCGTGCTGAGAGTGTGGAGGCAGCAGAGACTGAGAGAGAGCGGAGAGGTGAGAGGAGGCAGGGAGGTGTGTAGTGTTGTGTGTTGTGTGTTGTGTGCTGTGTACTGTACTGTACTGTACTGTACTGTGCTGTACTGTACTGTGTTGTGTACTGTGCTTTACTGTACTGTGCTGTGTACTGTGCTGTACTGTGTGACACTATAGTGTTATACTGTGTGCTGTGTGACACTATAGTGTTATACTATGTACTGTACTGTGTTGTGTACTGTGCTTTACTGTACTGTGCTGTGTACTGTGCTGTACTGTACTGTGTGACACTATAGTGTTATACTGTGTGCTGTACTGTGTGACACTATAGTGCTATACTATGTACTGTACTGTGTGACACTATAGTGCTATACTATGTAGTGTGACACTATAGTGCTATACTATGTACTGTACTGTGTGACACTATAGTGCTATACTATGTAGTGTGACACTATAGTGCTATACTATGTAGTGTGACACTATAGTGTTATACTGTGTGCTGTACTGTGTGACACTATAGTGCTATACTATGTACTGTACTGTGTGACACTATAGTGCTATACTATGTACTGTACTGTGTGACACTATAATGTTATACTGGGTGACACTATAATGTTATATTGTGTGCTGTGTACTGTGCTGTACTGTACTGTACTGTGCTGTGTACTGTGCTGTACTGTACTGTGTGACCCTATAGTGTTATACTGTGTGCTGTGCTGTGTGACCCTATAGTGTTATACTGTGTGCTGTGCTGTGTGACACTATAGTGCTATACTATGTAGTGTGACACTATAATGTTATACTGGGTGACACTATAATGTTATATTTTGTGCTGTGTGACACTATAGTGTTATACTGTGTGACCCTATAGTGTTATACTGTGTGCTGTGCTGTGTGACCCTATAGTGTTATACTGTGTGCTGTGCTGTGTGACACTATAGTGCTATACTATGTAGTGTGACACTATAATGTTATACTGGGTGACACTATAATGTTATATTTTGTGCTGTGTGACACTATAGTGTTATACTGTGTGCTGTGCTGTGTGACACTATAGTGTTATACTGTGTGCTGTGCTGTGTGACACTATAGTGTTATATTGTGTGCTGTGCTGTGTGACACTATAGTGTTATACTGTGTGCTGTGTGACACTATAGTGTTATACTGTGTGCTGTGCTGTGCTGTGTGACACTATAGTGCTATACTATGTAGTGTACTGTGTGACACTATAGTGTTATACTGTGTGACACTATAATGTTATATTGTGTGCTGTGCTGTGTGACACTATAGTGCTATACTGTGTGCTGTGCTGTGTGACACTATAGTGCTATACTATGTAGTGTACTGTGTGACACTATAGTGTTATACTGTGTGACACTATAATGTCATATTGTGTGCTGTGTGACACTATAGTGCTATACTATGTAGTGTACTGTGTGACACTATAGTGTTATACTATGTAGTGTACTGTGTGACACTATAGTGTTATACTATGTAGTGTACTGTGTGACACTATAGTGTTATACTGTGTGCTGTACTGTGTGACACTATAGTGTTATACTATGTAGTGTACTGTGTGACACTATAGTGTTATACTATGTAGTGTACTGTGTGACACTATAGTGTTGTACTGTGTGACACTATAGTGTTGTACTGTGTGACACTATAGTGTTGTACTGTGTGTACACTATAGTGTTGTACTGTGTGACACTATAGTGTTGTACTGTGTGACACTATAGTGTTGTACTGTGTGACACTATAGTGTTGTACTGTGTGACACTATAGTGTTGTACTGTGTGACACTATAGTGTTGTACTGTGTGACACTATAGTGTTGTACTGTGTGTGACACTATAGTGTTATACTGTGCTGTGCTGTGTTACACTATAGTGTTTATACTGTGTGCTGTGCTGTGTGACACTATAGTGTTTATACTGTGTGCTGTGTGCTGTGTGACACTATAGTGTTATACTGTGTGACACTATAATGTTATACTGTGTGCTGTACTGTGTGACACTATAGTGTTTATACTGTGTGCTGTGCTGTGTGACACTATAGTGTTATACTATGTAGTGTACTGTGTGGACACTATAGTGTTATACTGTGTGACACTATAATGTTATATTGTGTGCTTGTGTGACCTTATAGTGTTATACTGTGTGCTGTGTGACACTATAGTGCTATACTATGTAGTGTACTGTGTGACACTATAGTGTTATACTATGTAGTGTACTGTGTGACACTATAGTGCTATACTATGTAGTGTACTGTGTGACACTATAGTGTTATACTGTGTGCTGTACTGTGTGACACTATAGTGTTATACTGTGTGCTGTGTGACACTATAGTGCTATACTATGTAGTGTACTGTGTGACACTATAGTGCTATACTATGTAGTGTACTGTGTGACACTATAGTGTTATACTATGTAGTGTACTGTGTGACACTATAGTGTTGTACTGTGTGACACTATAGTGTTGTACTGTGTGACACTATAGTGTTGTACTGTGTGACACTATAGTGTTGTACTGTGTGACACTATAGTGTTGTACTGTGTGACACTATAGTGTTGTACTGTGTGACACTATAGTGTTGTACTGTGTGACACTATAGTGTTATACTGTGCTGTGCTGTGTTACACTATAGTGTTATACTGTGTGCTGTGTGACACTATAGTGTTATACTGTGTGCTGTGCTGTGTTACACTATAGTGTTATACTGTGTGCTGTGTGACACTATAGTGTTATACTGTGTGCTGTAGTGTGTGACACTGTAGTGTTATACTGTGTGCTGTAGTGTGTGACACTATAGTGTTATACTGTGTGCTGTAATGTGTGACACTGTAGTGTTATACTGTGTGCTGTGCTTTGTGACACTATAGTGTTACACTGTGTGCTGTGCTGTGTGACACTATAGTGCTATACTATGTAGTGTACTGTGTGACACTATAGTGTTATACTGTGTGACACTATAATGTTATATTGTGTGCTGTGCTGTGTGACCCTATAGTGTTATACTGTGTGCTGTGCTGTGTGACACTATAGTGTTATACTGTGTGCTGTGCTGTGTGACACTATAGTGTTATACTGTGTGCTGTGTGACACTATAGTGTTTATACTGTGTGCTGTGCTGTGTTACACTATAGTGTTATACTGTGTGCTGTGTGACACTATAGTGTGTTATACTGTGTGCTGTAGTGTGTGACACTGTAGTGTTATACTGTGTGCTGTGCTTTGTGACACTATAGTGTTATACTGTGTGCTGTGCTGTGTGACACTATAGTGCTATACTATGTAGTGTACTGTGTGACACTATAGTGTTATACTGTGTGACACTATAATGTTATATTGTGTGCTGTGCTGTGTGACCCTATAGTGTTATACTGTGTGCTGTGCTGTGTGACACTATAGTGCTATACTATGTAGTGTACTGTGTGACACTATAGTGTTATACTGTGTGACACTATAATGTTATATTGTGTGCTGTGCTGTGTGACCCTATAGTGTTATACTGTGTGCTGTACTGTGTGACACTATAGTGTTATACTGTGTGCTGTGCTGTGTGACACTATAGTGTTATACTGTGCGCTGTGCTGTGTGCTCTGCGGTGTGATACAGCACACAGTGTAACACTATAGTATGTGATTATAGTGCTATAGTGTGTCTGTGTGATACCATAGTGTTATTCTATGCATGGTATCTTCATATTGTTATTATAGTGTTGTATTATCCTGTGTTGTGTTATGTTATATGTTATGTTGTGTAATGAGTTATTACATTTCGCTCCTTTTATCACACTTTTCCTTACATCTCATCCCCAGTAATGCTCCATACTGTATTCACTCTGCAGTTTTATGCTAAAAAAAGGAGGAGGGACACAACACAGGCTGCTCTGTCAGCGGGGGTCTGGGTGTCATGGTGTATCAGGCTTGCACAATGTGTTTCCTGTATTCTCACCTTCTTGTTACCTTTACAGTGCACAGAACGGTCTGATGATGAAGAAGGTGACCTGCACGGCTCCTGTTAACATCGCTGTCATCAAATACTGTGAGTAGCTGAAAATGGGAATCATCAAAGGCCGCCTGAGCCCTCTGCTCTAGACCGCCCGAGCCCTCTGCTCTCTGCTCTAGACCGCCCGAGCCCTCTGCTCTCTGCTCTAGACCGCCCGAGCCCTCTGCTCTCTGTTGCTAGACCACCCGAGCCCTCTGCTCTCTGCTCTACGACCGCCCCGAGCCCCGCTTGCTCTCTGCTCTAGACCCCCGACCCTCTGCTCTCTGCTCTAGACCACCCAGCCCTCTGCTCTCTGCTCTAGACCCCCGAGCCCTCTGCTCTCTGCTCTAGACCGCCCGAGCCCTCTGCTCTCTGCTCTAGACCGCCCGAGCCCTCTGCTCTCTGCTCTAGACCGCCCGAGCCCTCTGCTCTCTGCTCTAGACCGCCCGAGCCCTCTGCTCTCTGCTCTAGACCGCCCCGAGCCCTCTGCTCTCTGCTGCTAGACCGCCCGAGCCCTCTGCTCTCTGCTGTAGGCCGCCCCGAGCCCTCTGCTCTCTGCTGTAGGCCGCCCCGAGCCCTCTGCTCTCTGCTGTAGGCCGCCCCGAGCCCTCTGCTCTCTGCTGTAGGCCGCCCCGAGCCCTCTGCTCTCTGCTGTAGGCCGCCCCGAGCCCTCTGCTCTCTGCTGTAGGCCGCCCCGAGCCCTCTGCTCTCTGCTGTAGGCCGCCCCGAGCCCTCTGCTCTCTGCTGTAGGCCGCCCCGAGCCCTCTGCTCTCTGCTGTAGGCCGCCCCGAGCCCTCTGCTCTCTGCTGTAGGCCGCCCCGAGCCCTCTGCTCTCTGCTGTAGGCCGCCCCGAGCCCTCTGCTCTCTGCTGTAGGCCGCCCCGAGCCCTCTGCTCTCTGCTGTAGGCCGCCCCGAGCCCTCTGCGCTCTGCTGTAGGCCCGACCCTCTGCTCTCTGCTGTAGGCCGCCCCGAGCCCTCTGCTCTCTGCTGTAGGCCGCCCCGAGCCCCTCTGCTCTCTGCTGTAGGCCGCCCCGAGCCCTCTGCTCTCTGCTGTAGGCCGCCCCGAGCCCTCTGCTCTCTGCTGTAGGCCGCCCCGAGCCCTCTGCTCTCTGCTGTAGGCCGCCCCGAGCCCTCTGCTCTCTGCTGTAGGCCGCCCCGATGCCCTCTGCTGCTCTGCTGTAGGCCGCCCCGAGCCCTCTGCGCTCTGCTGTAGGCCGCCCCGAGCCCTCTGCTCTCTGCTGTAGGCCGCCCCGAGCCCTCTGCTCTCTGCTGTAGGCCGCCCCGAGCCCTCTGCTCTCTGCTGTAGGCCGCCCCGAGCCCTCTGCGCTCTGCTGTAGGCCGCCCCGAGCCCTCTGCGCTCTGCTGTAGGCCGCCCCGAGCCCTCTGCGCTCTGCTGTAGGCCGCCCCGAGCCCTCTGCTCTCTGCTGTAGGCCGCCCCGAGCCCTCTGCTCTCTGCTGTAGGCCGCCCCGAGCCCTCTGCTCTCTGCTGTAGGCCGCCCCGAGCCCTCTGCTCTCTGCTGTAGGCCGCCCCGAGCCCTCTGCTCTCTGCTGTAGGCCCCGCCCTCGCCCTGCTGTAGCCGCCCCGAGCCCCCTGCTCTCTGCTCCAGACCGCCCGAGGCCGCCTGAGCCCCAAGACAGTCCAAAATTTCAATTATGATTGACGACGCTTGTGCGGATTGATCTCATGGTGAACTCATTAAAACGGTGCCAGTGGTAACGAGAAATCTTTAAAGGCGCCATTTTCCTCCAGACTGCCAAGAGATCAATCTGCGCAAGAGCTGCTCACGGCTAAGACGACACCAGTGCAAAATTTAAAGGAGGATGGGCAGCTCTTGCGCAGATCTCTTGGCAGTCTGCAGGAAAGTGACTGCAGCGGCTGCTCATGTGCAGATTGCTCGGTGCCATTTTAATGATGTCCACGATGAGATCAATCTGTGCAAGCTTCGTCCGCTGCTAAGACGTTGCCAGCCTGAAATTTAAATACGGGTTCCTGGTGCTTGTGCAGATCAATCTCTTGGTAGTCCTCAGGAAAGTGGCTCCGGTGGCTGCTCATGTGCAGATTGCTCAGTGCCACCTGTACCACTTTAGTGACATTTGCCATGAGATCAGTCTCCACAAGCGTCACCTGCAGCTACAACGGCACCAGTGCGAAAGGCAGCGGAGAGGCTGGAACAGAGCTGAAGACCGTCCTCAGAGCCCACCACAATGCATGGAGATTAGAACAGGGGAAGGATGAGACAAGTGCACATCTCTGCTACCCGAGCATGTGGGGGCGACACTGAGACTAGGGAAGATGTTGATGGGGTTAATGGGGAAAGGTGGGGGGTGCAGCGATAGGAAGAAACTCTTTTGTTCTTGCAATCTAATTCTTTCTCTTCACAGGGGGGAAGAGGAACGAGGAGCTGATTCTCCCAATTAACTCGTCCCTCAGTGTGACTCTGCACCAGGACCAGGTGGGGACAACTTCAATTGTATATCATAATTTCTCATATTGTTACAGGAAACATGTAGTTTTTCAGAAAAAAGTGATATTTTGGGCAGTGGGGTATAAAAGAGACCGAAACGTATATTAACGTTCTCGTGGGAGGATGAGGGGTGTCTGAGACCTTCCGATATATCCTGCAATGGCAATGGAGTCTATGGAGGATGGGATAACTCTGGTGTCATCAGCAGACGTCCCCACACTGACAGTACTAACGAGGTCCAGGGGAACTGCTGAAATACCAGCTCCAGTATAAGCAATGCAAGGAGGAGACCAACATGGCTCCAGTATGAGCAGTGTATAGAGACAACATGGCTACAGTATAAGCAGTGTATAGAGCAACATGGCTCCTAGGTATGAGCAGTGTATAGAGACAACATGGCCTCATGTTAGTGAAGCAGTGTAATAGAGACAACATGACTCCAGTATGAAGCAGTGGTATAGAGACAGCATGGCTCCAGATATGAGCAGTGTATAGAGACAGCATGGCTCCAGTATGAGCAGTGTATAGAGACAGCATGGCTCCAGTATGAGCAGTGTATAGAGACAGCATGGCTCCAGTATGAGCAGTGTATAGAGACAGCATGGCTCCAGTATGAGCAGTGTATAGAGACAGCATGGCTCCAGTATGAGCAGTGTATCGAGACAGCATGGCTCCAGCTACAGCTGCTCTAAGCGTCTCCCTATCTGCGCTTCCTCATCCAGTTATACATCAGATGTTTTATATAATTGTTATTCTTAGTTAAAGACCACAACCACAGTGTCTGCAAGTCGTGAATTCACAGAGGATCGGATCTGGCTGAACGGCAGAGAGGATAATATCAATCACCCGAGACTGCAGTCCTGCTTACGGGAGAGTAAGTGACAACATGGGAAAATGTACAGAACTTCACAGAAACTGTCTACATCTGACCCTGACAACCATTATTATCCTACATATAACATGGGAGTCACTGTGTACATACATTACATTACTGATCCTGAGTTACCTCCTGTATTATACTCCAGAGCTGCACTCACTATTCTGCTGGTGCAGTCACTGTGTACATACATTACATCACTGATCCTGAGTTACCTCCTGTATTATACTCCACAGCTGCACTCACTATTCTGCTGGTGCAGTCACTGTGTACATACATTACATTACTGATCCTGAGTTACCTCCTGTATTATACTCCAGAGCTGCACTCACTATTCTGCTGGTGCAGTCACAGTGTACATACATTACATTACTGATCCTGAGTTACCTCCTGTATTATACTCCAGAGCTGCACTCACTATTCTGCTGGTGCAGTCACTGTGTACATATATTACATTACTGATCCTGAGTTACCTCCTGTATTATACTCCAGAGCTGCACTCACTATTCTGCTGGTGGAGTCACTCTGTGCATACATTACATTACTGATCCTGAGTTACCTCCTGTATTATACTCCACAGCTGCACTCACTATTCTGCTGGTGCAGTCACTGTGTACATACATTACATTACTGATCCTGAGTTACCTCCTGTATTATATTCCAGAGCTGCAGTCACTGTGTACATACATTACATTACTGATCCTGAGTTACCTCCTGTATTATACTCCAGAGCTGCACTCACTATTCTGCTGGGGCAGTCACTGTGTACATACATTACATTACTGATCCTGAGTTACCTCCTGTATTATACTCCAGAGCTGCACGCGCTATTCTGCTGGTGCAGACACTGTGTACATACATTACATTACTGATCCTGAGTTACCTCCTGTATTATACTCCACAGCTGCACTCACTATTCTGCTGGTGCAGTCACTGTGTACATACATTACATTACTGATCCTGAGTTACCTCCTGTATTCTGCTCCCACTGTTAATATTTCCAGGTGAGCCATCATTGAATGTTTCCTTTCCTTCCGATCTGCAGTTCGGCGTTTGGCCAGAAAGAGGAGAAGCAGCGGAGAGGATGGCGCCTCCAGGATCCTGAATTACAAGGTTCACATATGTTCAGTCAACAACTTCCCCACAGCGGCTGGGCTGGCGTCCTCCGCTGCTGGATATGCCTGTCTGGGTAAGGAACGGCATCACTGCTGATATGTGTGGCTCCCCTCCACCATGCAGGAGTAGTCTGATGATATGCACGCTCCCCTCGTCCCCTCCACCGTGCAGGAATAGTCTGATGATATGCATGCTCCCCTCGTCCCCTCCACCGTGCAGGAATAGTCTGATGATATGCATGCTCACCTCGTCCCCTCCACTGTGCAGGAATAGTCTGATGATCTGCATGCTCCCCTCTCCTCCTCCACTGTGCAGGAATAGTCTGGTGATATGCATGCTCCCCTCTCCTCCTCCACTGTGCAGGAATAGTCTGGTGATATGCACGCTCCCCTCTCCTCCTCCACTGTGCAGGAATAGTCTGGTGATATGCATGCTCCCCTCTCCTCCTCCACTGTGCAGGAATAGTCTGGTGATATGCACGCTCCCCCCTCCTCCTCCACTGTGCAGGAATAGTCTGATGATATGCACGCTCCCCTCTCCTCCTCCACTGTGCAGGAATAGTCTGATAATATGCACGCTCCCCTCGTCCTCTCCTCCATGCAGGAAGAGTCTGATGATATGCATTTCCCCTCGTCCCCTCCACTGTGCAGGAATAGTCTGATGATATGCACGCTCCCCTCTCCTCCTCCTCCTCCTCTGTGCAGGAATAGTCTGATGATATGCACACTCCCCTCTCCTCCTCCACTGTGCAGGAGTAGTCTGATGATATGCACGCTCCCCTCTCCTCCACTGTGCAGGAGTAGTCTGATGATACGCACGCTCCCCTCTCCTCCTCCACTGTGCAGGAGTAGTCTGATGGTATGCACGCTCCCCTCTCCTCCTCCACTGTGCAGGAGTAGTCTGATGGTATGCACGCTCCCCACTCCTCCTCTACTGTGCAGGAGTAGTCTGATGATATGCACGCTTCCCTCTCCTCCTCCACTGTGCAGGAGTAGTCTGATGGTATGCACACTCCCCTCTCCTCCTCCACTGTGCAGGAGTAGTCTGATGGTATGCACGCTCCCCTCTCCTCCTCCACTGTGCAGGAGTAGTCTGATGGTATGCACGCTCCCCTCTCCTCCTCCACTGTGCAGGAGTAGCCTGATGATATGCACGCTCCCCTCTCCTCCTCCACTGTGCAGGAGTAGTCTGGTGATATGCACGCTCCCCTCTCCTCCTCCACTGTGCAGGAGTAGTCTGGTGATATGCACACTCCCCTCTCCTCCTCCACTGTGCAGGAGTAGACTGATGATATGCACACTCCCCTCTCCTCCTCCACTGTGCAGGAGTAGTCTGGTGATATGCACGCTCCCCTTTCCTCCTCCACTGTGCAGGAGTAGTCTGATGATATGCACACTCCCCTCTTCTCCTCCACTGTGCAGGAGTAGCCTGATGATATGCACGCTCCCCTCTCCTCCTCCACTGTGCAGGAGTAGTCTGATGGTATGCATACTCCCCTCTCCTCCTCCACTGTGCAGGAAGATATACCCAAAATCATCTGTGTTGCCTCACCTGAGGTACACTGATGACATATGAAACTGACCACTATATCATCCAAAATTAGTTTTTATTTATAATTTCATAGATTTACATTTATTCAGGTACCGATTACAAGCAATTAGAATAAAAATTATTACATAAAAATATTCTTATACAGGTGCACTCTGCAAATAACGTATCGTATTATTTATGGACTTCCTCTAATTATATACACACATATAGTTTTTATACAAAACCTATGATCACTAGCACTCCTAATATGTGAGGTACTTTCTAGTTTAAATCAGTACTATACAATGCCATCCAACCTTAAACCATATTTCCACTATGCATTACTTCCAAATAAGGTGCTTCTAGGTTTCAGACAGCACTGTTCAATACCAATTGCCCCTAGTGATCCTTCCACTATATGTTTATTACAGATGAGGTGCTCTCTTGTCTATAACAGCATTGCACAGCATTACATAGGAGCTTTTTTGCACTACAGTGTTGGCCAAAAGTATTGACACCCCTGCAATTCTGTCAGATAATACTCAGTTTCTTCCTGAAAATGATTGCAGTCACAAATTCTTTGGTATTATTATCTTCATTTAATTTGTGTTCAATGAAAAAAACACAATAGAGGATGAAGCAAAAAGCAAAACATTGATCATTTCACACAAAACTCCCAAAATGGACCGGACAAAAGTATTGGCACCCTCAGCCTAATACTTGGTTGCACAACCTTTAGCCAAAATAACTGCGATCAACCGCTTCCGGTAACCATCAATGAGTTTCTTACAATGCTCTGCTGGAATTTTAGACCATTCTTCTTTGGCAAACTGCTCCAGGTCCCTGATATTTTGAAGGGTGCCTTCTCCAAACTGTCATTATTAGATCTCTCCACAGGTGTTCTATGGGATTCAGATCTGGGCTCATTGCTGGCCTCCTTACAAGTCTCCAGTGCTTTCTCTCAAACCATTTTCTAGTGCTTTTTGAAGTGTGTTTTGGGTTATTGTTCTGCTGGAAGACCCATGACCTCTGAGGGAGACCCAGCTTTCTCACACTGGGCCCTACATTATGCTGCAAAATTTGTTGGTAGTCTTCAGACTTCAAAATGCCATGTACACGGTCAAGCAGTCCAGTGCCAGAGGCAGCAAAGCAACCCCAAAACATCAGGGAACGTCCGCCATGTTTGACTGTAGGGACCGTGTTCTTTTCTTTGAATGCCTCTTTTTTCTCCTGTAAACTCTATGTTGATGCCTTTGCCCAAAAAGAGAGAACATTCTTCCAAAACGTTTTAGGCTTTCTCAGGTAAGTTTTGGCAAACTCCAGCCTGGCTTTTTTATGTCTCGGGTAAGAAGTGGGGTCTTCCTGGGTATCCTGCCATACAGTCCCTTTTCATTCAGACGCCGACAGATAGTACAGGTTGACACTGTTGTACCCTCGGACTGCAGGGCAGCTTGAACTTGTTTGGATGTTAGTCGAGGTTCTTTATCCACCATCTGCACAATCTTGCGTTGAAATATATGATCAATTTTTCTTTACCGTCCACATCTAGGGAGATTAGCCACAGTGCCATGGGCTTTAAACTTCTTGATGACACTGCGCACGGTAGACACAGGAACATTCAGGTCTTTGGAGATGGACTTGTAGCCTTGAGATTGCTCATGCTTCCTCACAATTTGGTTTCTCAAGTCCTCAGACCGTTCTTTGGTCTTTCTTTTCTCCATGCTCAATGTGGTACACACAAGGACACAGGACAGAGGTTGAGTCAACCTTAATCCATGTCAACTGGCTGCAAGTGTGATTTAGTTATTGCCAACACCTGTTAGGTGCCACAGGTAAGTTACAGTGCTGTTAAATTACACAAATTAGAGAAGCATCACATCATTTTTCTAACAGTGCCAATACTTTTGTCCACCCCCTTTTTTATGTTTGGTGTGGAATTATATCCAATTTGGCTTTAGGGCAATCTTTTTTGTGTTTTTTTTCATTGAAGACAAATTAAATGAAGATAATAATACCAAAGAATTTGTGATTGCAATCATTTTCAGGAAGAAACTGAGCATTATCTGACAGAATTGCAGGGGTGTCAATGCTTTTGGCCAACACTGTATATCCGCCCTCTCCAGTGCTTTATATAGTAAAATGCTGCCTTTCTTACCTCTAACCTGTGTAGTAACATCCAGTTGTATTTGCAGAGTGCCACCCTCCGCACCGCCTACGTACGTTTTCGATACTATCTTCCTCAGGGCGTGAGGAATATTAGGAGTGCTAGTGATCATAGGTTTTGTATAAAAACTATATGTGTGTATATAATTAGAGGAAGTCCATAAATAATACGATACGTTATTTGCAGAGTGCACCTGTATAAGAACATTTTTATGTAATAATTTTTATTCTAATTGCTTGTAATCGGTACCTGAATAAATGTAAATCTATGAAATTATAAATAAAAACTAATTTTGGATGATATAGTGGTCAGTTTCATATGTCATCAGTGTACCTCAGGTGAGGCAACACAGATGATTTTGGGTATATCTGAAATAGTGTGAAACAAAAAGGTTTTGTACATGTGATTTCACTGTACAGGAAGAGTCTGATGATATGCACGCTGCCCTCTCCTCCTCCACTGTGCAGGAATAGTCTGATGATATGCACGCTGCCCTCTCCTCCTCCACTGTGCAGGAGTAGCCTGATGATATGCATGCTCCCCTCTCCTCCTCCACTGTGCAGGAATAGTCTGATGATATGCACGCTCCCCTCTCCTCCACTGTGCAGGAGTAGTCTGATGATATGCACGCTCCCCTCTCCTCCTCCACTGTGCAGGAGTAGCCTGATGATATGCACGCTGCCCTCTCCTCCTCCACTGTGCAGGAGTAGCCTGATGATATGCACGCTCCCCTCTCCTCCTCCACTGTGCAGGAGTAGTCTGATGATATGCACGCTCCCCTCTCCTCCTCCACTGTGCAGGAGTAGCCTGATGATATGCACGCTCCCCTCTCCTCCTCCACTGTGCAGGAATAGTCTGATGATATGCACGCTCCCCTCTCCTCCTCCACTGTGCAGGAATAGTCTGATGATATGCACGCTCCCCTCTCCTCCTCCACTGTGCAGGAGTAATCTGAAGATATGCACGCTCCCCTCTCCTCCTCCACTGTGCAGGAGTAGTCTGGTGATATACACACTCCCCTCTTCTCCTCCACTGTGCAGGAGTAGTCTGATGATATGCAACCTCCCCTCTCCTCCTCCACTGTGCAGGAGTAGTCTGATGTATGCACGCTCCCCTCTCCTCCTCCACTGTGCAGGAGTAGTCTGATGATATGCACACTCCCCTCGTCCTCCTCCACTATACTGGAATAGTCTGATGATATGCACGCTCCCCTCTCCTCCTCCACTGTGCAGGAGTATTCTGATGGTATGCATACTCCCCTCTCCTCCTCCACTGTGCAGGAGTAGTCTGATGATATGCACGCTCCCCTTACGGTCACTTTCTTCCTCAGTGTACTCGCTGGCGAAGCTGTACGGCGTGGACGGTGAGCTGTCGGAAATCGCCAGGCAGGGGTCTGGCAGCGCCTGCAGGAGCATGTATGGAGGATTCGTCCAGTGGGTCATGGGTGAGAGAGAGGACGGGAAGGACAGCCTGGCGCAGCTGGTGGAGCCGGAGAGTCACTGGCCGGAGCTGCGGATCCTCATCTTGGTGGTACGTACGAGGGCAGTAAAGTGTGATCACGTCATACAGATATCACCAGGACCTGCCATCATTGTATGATCTGGATAATCGTGGAAATAAAGGAGGATAACAATGAGCTGCCGTTCTCCCAATGCATATTGAGATCGCTCTGTACCAGTGTGGCATCACCTCGGGATATCCGATCCTAGCAATATGCCGCCATCACCCTATAACACCCCTCTATGGTAGTAAAACACTCTACTCCTAATATTTCAGGCCAGTGCGGAGAAGAAGCATGTGGGCAGCACAGCGGGCATGCAGACGAGCGTGGAAACGAGCCCTCTTCTCAAGGTAAGTGTCCCGCGGTCACAAGGACGGGGGTAGTTTAATGTCGGGACTGGTTGTAGACTTCAGTGGATCCATATGAAAGGTCCTGCACCTCCTTAATCCTTCCGGAAAGTTTTAGTAGGAAATCTCCATACAGATTGTCCGTCATTGTGGAATAAGTGGGTGCCGTTACACTGCCATACCGAGATGTATATACGAGCACTAGATACGCCCACCGCACACATAACCTACATAGATCCTCTAATATACTCTGCTCCATGGTCTTCATATGGCTTTAATATATAGGATTCTCTACAGTAAAAGCGTTGATGACGCTTTCTGTAACCAAGCAAATGCAGGATACAATGAATGGATCTGTATGGCATTATTCTGCATTTACTCTGTTTTTCCATGTCCTCTATAGTTGAATGTGCTCATTTGTTCTCTGGTATCAGCCATTTCAGCAGACATCTGTCCGCTCGTGTCACCTTTGTGTTCTCACTTTTTCTATAACACTTTCTCGTAGTTTCGGGCTGAATCCTTGGTGCCGGGACGAATGGTCGAGATGATCGAAGCCATAAAAAAAAAAGACTTTGAAGCCTTTGGGCAGCTGACCATGAAAGACAGTAACCAGTTCCACGCTACGTGTCTGGACACCTTTCCCCCCCATATTTTACCTTAACCAGGTCTCACAGAGGATAATCAGCCTGGTTCACCGGTATAACGCCCACTATAGCCAGACGAAGGTAAGAGATAAGTGAAATGGTGGAAAGAGGTAACAAACTACTCACCCCTCTCTCCAGCTATAGAGGCAATTAGCTATCCTCCCCCAGCTACAGAGGTAATGAGCTATCCCCCCCCCCCCAGCTAAAGAGGTAATGAGCTATCCCCCCCCCCCCAGCTAAAGAGGTAATGAGCTATCCCCCCCCCCAGCTAAAGAGTAATGACTATCCCCCACCCCCCCAGCTAAAGAGGTAATGAGCTATCCCCCCCCTCCAGCTACAGAGGTAATGAGCCATCCTCCCCCCAGCTACAGAGGTAATGAGCATTCCCCCCCCCCAGCTACAGAGGTAATGAGCTATCCTCCTCCCAGCTACAGAGATAATGAGCTATCCCCCCCCAGCTAAAGAGGTAATGAGCTATCCCCCCCCCCCCAGCTACAGATGTAATGAGTCATCCTCCCCCCAGCTACATAGGTAATGAGCTATCCTCCCCCCAGCTACATAGGTAATGAGCTATCTTCCCCCAGCTACAGAGGCAATGAGGTATCCCCCACCCAGCTACAGAGGTAATGAGCTATCCTCCCTCCAGCTACAAAGGTAATGAGCTATCCCCCCCCCTCCAGCTACAGAGGCAATGAGTATCCCCCACTCCAGCTACAGAGACAATGAGCTACTCCCCCCAGCTACAGAGGTAATGAGTAGTGATGCCGAGCAGTAAAATGCTCGGGTGCTCGTGCTCTGGCCGAGTATCTCAAGATACTCGGTACTCCCCCCAGAGCACCGAGCCCAATGTAAGTCAATGAGTGACAGCTCCGCCCACAGACTTCCGTTATAAAACGAGAATTCCGAAAGGGCGGGAGGGTGGGCTTTTTCAAATCGCTCAGCATAATCACACCTTGCTGTGCCCCCAGAGGGATCCTATCAATTAATCCTGCTCCCTGTATGGTCCAGCTCACTTGTGCACAGAAGGGAGCTGTGTACGTGTCTCAGATCGCTATTTATTACCGAGCGTCCCAGTATCTCGGCAGTACTCGGTGCTCGCCGAGCACCCCGAGTACCGAGATACTCGTGCGAGTACCGAGTACGCGCCGAGCATACTCGCTCATCACTAGTAATGAGCTATCCACCCCCCCCCCAGCTAAAGAGGTAATGAGCTATCCCCCCCCCCCTCCAGCTACAGAGGCAATGAGGTATCCCCCACTCCAGCTACAGAGACAATGAGGTATCCCCCACTCCAGCTACAGAGACAATGAGCTATCCTCCTCCCAGCTACAGAGGTCATTACTCATTAAATGAGTTATCCTCTCTCCAGCTACACAGGTAATGAGCTATCCTTCCCCCAGCTACAAAGGTAATGAGCTATCCCCCTCCCTCCAGCTACAGAGGTAATGAGCTATCCCCCCTCCCTCCAGCTACAGAGGTAATGAGCTATCCTTCCCCCAGCTACAGAGGTAATGAGCTATCCTCCCCCCAGCTACAGAGGTAATGAGCTATCCTCCCCCCAGCTACAGAGGTAATGAGCTATCCTCCCCCCAGCTACAGAGGTAATGAGCTATCCTTCCCCCAGCTACAGAGGTAATGAGCTATGCTTCCCCCAGCTACATAGGCAATGAGGTATCCCCCACACCAGCTACAGAGACAATGAGCTATCCTCCCCCAGCTACAGAGGTAATGAGCTATCCTCCCCCAGCTACAGAGGTAATGACCTATCCTCTCCCCAGCCACAGAGGTAACAAACTATGGCCCTTCCCCCCCTTCCCCCTGGCTACAGCGATAACGAGCAAAATAGCCCCCACCCTCCCCACATCTCCCTAGCTACAGAGGTAAGGATCAACCCCTAGCCAACCATACCCCCCCTCTCCCCCCGCCCCCCAAAGGATTACGGAGGTAGCGCGCTATCCCCCTCAGCCCCAAACACGAGATCGGGTCCTCACTCTGTTCCGGAGAAGCAGACATCTGGAAGGTGCAGCGCGCTGGTACATGACATGTGCTCCTGCACTGATTCAGGGGTTTGTAGAGAAAAGGACAGTAGTAGAGAAACTGCAGGTCCGACACAAGACATCACAGTGGAGGGGCCCGTACATATTAGGTGACTGTCTCCCGACCATGGTGGGGGCCGGCTGACCAGCTAATGTTTGTGGGGTCCCACAGATGTCGACAAAAGAAGGATGGAGCACTCTGGATGTAACCGAAGATAAGGGGGGTCTGCCAGATACTTGTTCCCCTCTCTCCACTGAGAACACATATGTGCTATTGGCTGTCAACTTTATAGGGTGTATAGAGATCCGCTCACCTCTAAAGGGGGTCATGTATGTTACATTAAAGGGGTTGTTCCATGATTGATCTCCATTCTTCCCGGAGGGCCGTGGGCTCATGATTGACAGTTCGGACCGATGTGCCGCTGACCTGAATGGTCCAGTATCCCGGGCTGCTCTATGACGCAGATGCGGCTCAGATACAGTCATCCTGCTGGCTTCAGAGCTGCGCTCTTTTCCTAGGAGACCGTCCACCTCTGACAGTCTGCAGCGGTGGCCCGTAACCTTATAATGCATTTAGCCTAGTAGATAATTAGCAGATAAGCCATTGTAGGATCACTGGTACCCGATTATCTGCCCCTATAAACGTGGGCGATCACCCGACTAACAGACCAATCGCTCGTTCATTGAGCAATTGGATCATTCCAATGACCGCAAAAAAAAATAATTATCAGGTCATTGTGCTGTTGATAACACAATACTCTGGGGACAGAGGGGTTTTCTTAGTGATTGATCTGTCCCGACTATTATTCGTTACTGGTGCATCGATGGGCAAAAATCGGCAAATACTCTGACTGCACACTGTCCACTTACAGCATGTGCATGTGTATATAGGGGTTGGGAGGTGGGGATGACTACATGTTGGCAGCTGAATTCACTGATTTCAGAAGCCGCTTGATCTCTTCTGTGCAGGTTGGGTATTAGACTCTGCACCGTCTTGATTGTCCTTGGTTGGATATTGAGTAGGTGCAGACCCTATTAATGATCATCCTTCCTGCACAGTTCTCACTTCTGTTGCTTGTCCTGCAGGTTGCCTACAGCTTTGATGCGGGTCCTAATGCCGTCATCTTCACCCTGGAGCCCACAGTCAATGAGTTTGTGGAGATCGTGAAGCGTTCCTTCCCCCCGGAGTCTAACGGAGACCCGTAAGTTACAGGATCACCCCCTCCCAGTCACCTGCACCCTGAGGAGCCACATTGAATGGGATGTTGCCACAAGTCCCGTCCTTGTTCGGATCCGATCACATCGAGCAAAATTGTCATAGAAATGTCTGGAATTAAAATCAGTTTAATTCATCAAAATGGGATTTTATAAGTCCCGTTACGATCTCAGAAATGCAAGAAATCTACTGCACGAGTCCAATGCTGCAAAACCATCCATGGGCAGTAATACGGCTCAATTCCAAAACTGTGCGAAGAAAAGGGCATTCAGGCCAATGGTCACTATTGGAGAACTGCATAATTAGAGAGGGCTCTTCTCAGTCGCAGAACTCTGGATACTTTCCATTATTGTCAACTGCGGGATAATTAGAGAATATTACAATGAGATGGCACCCGGGACGAGGACAGTAGTGGAGTGTTACTGGCTGTGGATCAGCGGACCCATGCAAGTTCAGGTTCTGGGGGTTCAGCCAGACTTTATCTAAAGTTCTGTTCTGGACCAAAACTTGACCTGAACCTCATTGGAAGTCACTGATTGGGCAGTTCAGTTCTCCACTTCCGGGGGAGCGAGGACGAGGTTTTATCATATTCTTTTTCCCATAAATACTACATCCGATAACGCTGAATTTACCCCCAGTGTAGCCGATCAAATACTGCAAGCTGCTCGCACTGGGCCGAGAACCGAGTGTACCCGAGCACCGAGCGTACCCAAGCACAGTGAATTGCTCACTGACTTTGGGAGACACTCAAAGGGTAGCAGGATTGAGGCAGGCAAGTTTTTTTTCATTAAAGTATATCCATCTGGTTTATAAACCCCATAAAAAGCACAACATAGACAATCCATTACAAATATGTAAATCTGCAGGACATTAATGACATGCAGTCTGTACCATGGTGGATATATACAGTCCCCTGACATGGGTTACCTTCCAGAAGTATAGCTCCATTCACTTACTCCTGCCAGTCCGTCATTCAGGGATCTGCCTGTCTGGGATCACCCACACTGTCAGTTCCAGCTCCTCAGCAGGACTTTAGCTTCCTGAATACCCCTTTGGTCTCCTCGTTACATACCATCTAGGACGCCGGCCATGCAGGGCTGTAGAGTCGGTAAGCCAAAGATCCAACTCCTCAATTTCCCTGAATCTGACTTCACCAAAATGGACACGGACTTCACAGCCCTGCAGCCATGTCCATGCAATATCTCACCAGGTGCGTTCCAGGACAATGGTCTCTCCAAGCACTGAGGGCAAAACCTGACAAATTTTGCCAGAGCTATCCTAGACTCTGCATGCGATCTCCGGACTTCAGGTCTTCCAGAGCAACAGCTGGTCCCAAGCAAGAAAGGTCCCAAGGTCCCTGAACCTCTGACCTTCAGAGGACACCTGCTCCTGGCCATACGTCTTCCAGGGCAGCTCCTGTTCACCAATGCACCAAAACATCTAATCCCATTAACACAGAGATTATATCCCCTGAGATATCCAGGTGTGGGAGGCATCAGGTTAGCCAGACACACCCCTGTATTTAGGCTCACTTGCAGTCCTGCACTTGTAATGCATTACATTCAACTATGGAACTACAAGTCTCAGAATAATGCATTACTTAACTTCACTGGAACTACAAGTCCCAGCATACACTTTTCTGAGGCACAACCTCCTCTGCTATTTTCAATGCAGCCAGTTACAGCATTACACCGAGCACAGCGATGCTCACTCGGGTGGTTTGCCTATGTCAAGCACCCAACACTGACATTTTTTGTAAGTCTGTGTTCAGTGCAAACTGCGATCTAAAGTCCGGCTCACTCATCCCTACTCCTGGAGTATCGGAGCTGGATGTGTCCGGTTCGCTCATCCCTACTCCTGGAGTATCGGAGCTGGATGTGTCCGGTTCGCTCATCCCTACTCCTGGAGTATCTGAGCTGGATGTGTCCGGTTCGCTCATCCCTCTCCTGGAGTATCTGAGCTGGATGTGTCCGGTTCCCTCATCCCTACTCCTGGAGTATCGGAGCTGGTGTGTCCGGTTCGCTCATCCCTACTCCTGGAGTATCTGAGCTGGATGTGTCCGGTTCGCTCATCCCTACTCCTGGAGTATCGGAGCTGGATGTGTCCGGTTCCCTCATCCCTACTCCTGGAGTATCGGAGCTGGGTGTGTCCGGTTCGCTCATCCCTACTCCTGGAGTATCTGAGCTGGATGTGTCCGGTTCCCTCATCCCTACTCCTGGAGTATCGGAGCTGGATGTGTCCGGTTCCTCATCCCTACTCCTGGAGTATCGGACCTGGATGTGTCCGGTTCCCTCATCCCTACTCCTGGAGTATCGGAGCTGGTGTGTCCGGTTCGCTCATCCCTCTCCTGGAGTATCGGAGCTGGATGTGTCCGGTTCCCTCATCCCTACTCCTGGAGTATCGGAGCTGGATGTGTCCGGTTCCTTCATCCCTACTCCTGGAGTATTGGAGCTGGTGTGTCCGGTTCCCTCATCCCTACTCCTGGAGTATCGGAGCTGGTGTGTCCGGTTCCCTCATCCCTACTCCTGGAGTATCTGAGCTGGATGTGTCCTTTTCCCTCATCCCTACTCCTGGAGTATCGGAGCTGGATGTGTCCGGTTCCTTCATCCCTACTCCTGGAGTATCGAAGCTGGATGTGTCCGGTTCCTCATCCCTACTCCTGGAGTATCGGAGCTGGTGTGTCCGGTTCCCTCATCCCTACTCCTGGAGTATGGAGCTGGTGTGTCCGGTTCCCTCATCCCTACTCCTGGAGTATTGGAGCTGGGTATTTCCGGTTCCCTCATCCCTACTCCTGGAGTATCCGAACTGGATGTGTCCGTTCCCTCATCCCTACTCCTGGAGTATTGGAGCTGGTGTGTCCGGTTCCCTCATCCCTACTCCTGGAGTATGGAGCTGGGTTTGTCCGGTTCCCTCATCCCTACTCCTGGAGTATCCGAGCTGGGTGTGTCCGGTTCCCTCATCCCTACTCCTGGAGTATCCGAGCTGGATGTGTCCGGTTCCCTCATCCCTACTCCTGGAGTATCGAGCTGGATGTGTCCGGTTCCTTCATCCCTACTCCTGGAGTATCGAGCCTGGTGTGTCCGGTTCCCTCATCCCTACTCCTGGAGTATCGAGCTGGGTGTGTCCGGTTCGCTCATCCCTACTCCTGGAGTATCGGAGCTGGATGTGTCCGGTTCCCTCATCCCTACTCCTGGAGTATCGGAGCTGGATGTGTCCTTTTCCCTCATCCCTACTCCTGGAGTATCGGAGCTGGATGTGTCCGTTCCTTCATCCCTACTCCTGGAGTATCGGAGCTGGATGTGTCCGTTCCCTCATCCCTACTCCTGGAGTATCGGAGCTGGGTGTGTCCGGTTCCCTCATCCCTACTCCTGGAGTATTGGAGCTGGGTGTGTCCGGTTCCCTCATCCCTACTCCTGGAGTATTCGAGCTGGGTATTTCCGGTTCCCTCATCCCTACTCCTGGAGTATCCGAACTGGGTGTGTCCGGTTCCCTCATCCCTACTCCTGGAGTATTGGAGCTGGGTGTGTCCGGTTCCCTCATCCCTACTCCTGGAGTATCGGAGCTGGGTGTGTCCGGTTCCCTCATCCCTACTCCTGGAGTATCTGAGCTGGATGTGTCCTTTTCCCTCATCCCTACTCCTGGAGTATTCGAGCTGGGTATTTCCGGTTCCCTCATCCCTACTCCTGGAGTATCCGAACTGGGTGTGTCCGGTTCCCTCATCCCTACTCCTGGAGTATCCGAGCTGGGTGTGTCCGGTTCCCTCATCCCTACTCCTGGAGTATCCGAGCTGGGTGTGTTCAGTTCTGTAGTCACAGGATCCATCATCATCTTCGCTACAGAAAAGTGCACGATATTGAGGAATTCACAAGAGGAGACCAGAAATACCCAACTCCGGCTTCCTGGGTCACTGAATGCACGTCGTCCACCCTTAGGTAGAGCTTGTTTCACCACAAATGTTACCCAATTTTTGCCTTTTTGAGGAACTTGGTAAACATTCCTCTTATTGTCTAATTCTATTCGTATCTATAGGTCTCAGCTGATATAATGTAAAGGTTTATATAATCCTGGGAAAGCCAGGTGATGTCACTTTACACTTTAGATTGTCTTACACCACGGTAGTATTTAGTACGTCTTGCACCACTTCACACATTAGATCGTCTTGCGGCACTTTACTCTATAAAACGTCTTGCACCACTTTACTCTATAAAACGTCTTGCACCACTTTACTCTATGAAATGTCTTGCACCACTTTACTCTATAAAACGTCTTGCACCACTTAACTCTTTAAATCATCTTACTCCACTTAACCCTATAGATCCTCTTATACCACTTTACCCTTTAGATCGTCTTATGCCACTTTACCCTTTAGATCGTCTTACGCCACTTTACCCTATAGATCATTTTCCTCCACTTTAGCCTTTAGATCTTACGACATTTTGCCCTATAGATCTTCTTTAGTCGGTAAGTAATCGTAGATGACTTGTCTGAACCATAGTTTCTCTCTACAGATATCTGAAGGGGCTATCGGTCGGCCCGGCTCCTCTGTGTCAGGAGCTCCTGTCTGCTGTAGAAACGGACGTGTGTCCTGGAGGTGTGCGCTACGTCATTATCACACAGGTATATTGTGCATAGTCTAGCTAATATATAAAGCGGAGTGTATGTCTGTGGATATGTGGCATTAGCCCAGCCTGCTGCACGTAGCCTCGCCACACTCCAGTTAACCACACCCACTTCATAACCCAGTTAACCACACCCACTTCATAACCCACCTCCTCACAGAAACAGACAACATTCTATGGAAGGGAGGAGCTAGAGGCAGAACCAGACAACATTCTATGGAAGGGAGGAGCTAGAGGCAGAACCAGGCCACATTTTTATGGAGGGGGAGGAGCTAGAGGCAGAACCGGACAACATTTTATGGAGGGGAGGAGCTAGAGACAGAACTAGACAACATTCATTGGAGGGGGAGGAGGCAGAATCAGACAACATTGTATGGAGGGGGAGGAGCTAGAGGCAGAACCAGACAACATTCTATGGAGGGGAGGAGCTAGAGGCAGAACCAGACAACATTCCATGGAGGAGGAGCTAGAGGCAGAACCAGACAACATTCTATGGAGGGGGAGGGGCTAGAGGCAGAACCAGACAACATTCTATGGAGGGGGAGGGGCTAGAGGCAGAACCAGACAATATTCTATGGAGGAGGAGGAGCTAGAGACAGAACCAGACAACCTTTTTATGGAGGGGGAGGAGCTAGAGGCAGAACAAAACAACATTGTATGGAGGGGGAGTAGCTACAGGCAGAACCAGACAACATTCTATGGAGGGGGAGGAACTAGAGGCAGAACCGGACAACATTCTATGGAGGAGGAGGAACTAGAGGCAGAACCGGACAACATTTTATGGAGGGGGAGGAGCTAGAGGCAGACCCAGACAACATTCTATGGAGGGGGAGGAGGCAGAATCAGACAACATTGTATGGAGGGGGAGGAGCTAGAGGCAGAACCAGACAACATTCTATAGAGGAGGAGGAGGAGCTACAGGCAGAACCAGACAACATTCTATGGAGGGAGAGGGGCTAGAGGCAGAACCAGACAACATTCTATGGAGGGAGAGGGGCTACAGGCAGAACCAGACAACATTCTATGAGGAGGAGGGGCTAGAGGCAGAACCAGACAACATTCTATGGAGGAGGAGCTAGAGGCAGAATCACACAACATTCTATGGAGGAGGAGCTAGAGGCAGAACCACACAACATTCTATAGAGGGGAGGAGCTAGAGGCAGAACCACACAACATTCTATAGAGGGGAGGAGCTAGAGGCAGAACCACACAACATTCTATGGAGGGGGAGGAGCTAGAGGCAGAACCAGACAACATTCTATGGAGGAGGAGCTAGAGGCAGAACCAGATAACATTCTATGGAGGGGGAGGAGCTAGATTCAGATACTTATGTGGAAAATAATCATTCTATTATAACTCAGAGCAGTTAGTTACTATGCCTGGGCAAGGCGGGCTCTACAGCTAGTTACCAACTCCCCCTCCGATATGTCGGCCATCACAGTACTGATGGATGTCACCTAAGATGTGATAGAACTAGTGCTGAGTGTTTGTCAACTTCATATATCAAATATTTAAACATCAAATAGATGAAGACCTCATCGGTCCGCCCTTACTATGTGTTCGCACGGCTCAGAGCTTGTCTCACTCTCCGTGGTTTTATTTCTTTTGCAGCCAGGACCCGGCCCTCTGGAGTCACTGGATCCCTCCCTAGATCTGTTGGGATCTGATGGCCTTCCCAAGACGAGTGCCTGATGTCACAAGATCTCACAAGACTCTTTATTTCCTATCACGTTTCCTGACAGCGTGTGACGTCTGTGTCGTGTATTCCTCGCTGGAATCTTCACAATATCTCAAGAAGGATTATTCTTGAAAGCGGATGAGTTTCTCAAGGGAAAATGACTTTCTGGAGTCACAAAAGTTTTTGTATCAGATTTTCCCAGTTCAATGGGAAAATAAAACCGAAAACATTAATAATTTGCCTCCATTTTTCACTTATTCAGAAGGAGGGATAATGGGAGTATGCTCTGGCCTACAGATGAGGACATGTAGGGTGAGCAAACGATCGCTGCCATCTCTCAATGTGTTGTGCTCTAATTATCAGTGGATTCTTACTGCAAAGGCCCAATGACAGCTACATCCCCGAATCCCCCATACACAAGAGCGCTCAGCTACGATAGTCACTGCCAGACTACTCTACCTGAGGAAGGGACCTAAGACGTCTCAAAAGCTCGCCTTGTAACATCACTTATTTTATTCTTGTAAGCCATTAAAAGGTATCACAACTACAAGATCATCGTGTTTCTCCCACTGAGAGCAATCAACCTTTCCTCTAGACTCCTCTGCCTCCCATTCCTCTAGACTCCTCTGTCCCCCCCCCTTCCTCTAGACTCCTCTGTCCCCCCCTTCCTCTAGACTCCTCTGTCCCCCCCCTTCCTCTAGACTCCTCTGTCCCCCCCCCTTCCTCTAGACTCCTCTGTCCCCCCCTTCCTCTAGACTCCTCTGTCCCCCCCCTTCCTCTAGACTCCTCTGTCCCCCCTCTTACCTCTAGACTCCTCTGTCCCCCCTCTTACCTCTAGACTCCTCTGTCCCCCCTCTTACCTCTAGACTCCTCTGTCCCCCCTCTTACCTCTAGACTCCTCTGTCCCCCCTCTTACCTCTAGACTCCTCTGTCCCCCCTCTTACCTCTAGACTCCTCTGTCCCCCCTCTTACCTCTAGACTCCTCTGTCCCCCCTCTTACCTCTAGACTCCTCTGTCCCCCCTCTTACCTCTAGACTCCTCTGTCCCCCCTCTTACCTCTAGACTCCTCTGTCCCCCCTCTTACCTCTAGACTCCATATGAGAAACAGAATACAACCTGTTGCTCTCTGTAATCAGGTATTTGAGACTGATTGTAGAAGGCTAAATATAAACAATTGCTCTTTGTTATCAGCCATTTCTGGCTGGCTGGGAAAACCTCCCTCCCCAGTGCCCCCCACCTCCCATCTTTAGGTCTGATATCAGCTGCTGTACTAATATTCATGGGCCGCTGTACATTTAGTGTGAAATTACATGTTTGTACCTCTATATACAGTAGATTACACACGATCCACCATTCACAATAGGTGATATCACAGCTCACCTCCTCCTCCTGTACAATGACTGATAACACCTCTATATACAGTAGATAACACAGGATCCACCATTCACAATAGGTTATATCACAGCTCACCTCCTCCTGTACAATGACTGATAACACCTCTATATACAGTAGATAACACAGGATACACCATTCACAATAGGTGATGTACTGTGAGAGAAGGGCAGTGTGGAGGCTGTAGTGTGAGGGGAAGGCAGTATGGATTATGGAGGCTGTACTGTGAGGGGAGGGCAATATGGAGGCTGTACTGTGAGAAGAGGGCAGTGTGGAGGCTGCACCGTGTGAGGGAGGGCAGTATGGAGGCTGCATTGTGAGGGAGGGCAGTGTGGAGGCTGCACTGTGAAATGAGGGCGGTATGGAGGCTGCGCTGTGTGAGGGTAGGGCAGTATGGAGGCTGCGCTGTGAGGGTAGGGCAGTATGGAGGCTTGGCTGTGTGGGGGTAGGGCAGTATGGAAGCTGTGAGGGGAGGGCAGTATGGAAGCTGTGAGGGGAGGGCAGTATGTAGGCTGTGCTGTGAGGGGAGGGCAGTATGGAGGCTGCACTGTGAGGGGAGGGCAGTATAGAGGCTGCACTGTGAGGAGAGGGCAGTATGGAGGCTGCACTGTGGGGAGGGCAGTATGAATGCTGTACTGTGAGGGGAGCACAGTATGGACTATGAAGCTGCACTGGGAGGGCAGTATGAAGGCTGTACAGTGAGGGGAGAGCATTATGGAAGATGCACCGTGTGAGGGGAGGGCAGTATGGAGGCTGCACCGTGTGAGGGGAGGGCAGTATGGAGGCTGCACTCTGAGGGGAGGGCAGTGTGGAGGCTGCACTGAGGGGGTGCAGTGTGGAGGCTGCACTGTGAGGGAGGGCAGTGTGGAGGCTGCACTGTGAGGGGAGGGCAGTGTGGAGGCTGCACTGAGAAGGGAGGGCAGTGTGGAGGCTGCACTGTGAGGGAAGGGCAGTATGGAGGCTGCACTGTGAGGGAAGGGCAGTATGGAGGCTGCACTGTGAGGGGAAGGGCAGTATGGAGGCTGCACCGTGAGGGGAGGGCAGTATGGAGGCTGCACCATGAACGGAGGGCAGTATGGAGGCTGCACCATGAGGGGAGGGCAGTGTGGAGGCTGCACCATGAGGGGAGGGCAGTGTGGAGGCTGCACTGTGAGGGGAGGGTAGTGTGGAGGCTGCACTGTGAGGGGAAGGCAGTGTGGAGGCTGCACTGTGAGGGGAGGGCAGTGTGGAGGCTGCACTGTGAGGGGAGGGAGTATGGAGGCTGCACCATGATGGGAGGGCAGTGTGCAGGCTGCACTGTGAGGGGAGGGGAGTATGGAGGAGCTGTACTGTGAAGGGAGGGAAGTGTGGAGGCTGCACTGTGAGGGGAGTATAGTATGGAGGCTGCACTGTGAGGGGAGGGCAGTGTGGAGGCTGCACTGTGAGGGGAGGGCAGTGTGGATGCTGCACTGTGAGGGGAGGGCAGTGTGGAGGCTGCACTGTGTTAGGGGAGGGCAGTGTGGAGGCTGCACTGTGAGGGAGGACAGTGTGGAGGCTGCACTGTGAGGGGAGGGCAGTGTGGAGGCTGCACTGTGAGGGAAGGGCAGAGTGGAGGCTGTACTGTGAGGGGAGGGCAGTGTGGAGGCTGCACTGTGAGGGGAGGGCAGTGTGGAGGCTGCACTGTGAAGGGAGGGCAGTGTGGAGGCTGCACCGTGAAGGGAGGGCAGTGTGGAGGCTGCACTGCGAGGGGAGGGCAGTGTGGAGGCTGCACTGCGAGGGGAGGGCAGTGTGGAGGCTGCACTGAGAGGGGAGGGCAGTGTGGAGGCTGCACTGTGAGGGGAGGACAGTGTGGAGGCTGCACTGTGAGGGGAGGGCAGTGTGGAGGCTGCACTGTGAAGGGAGGGCAGTATGGAGGCTGCACCGTGAGGGCAGGGCAGTATGGAGGCTGCACCGTGAGGGGAGGGCAGTATGGAGGCTGGACTGTGAGGGGAGGGAGTATGGAGGCTGGACTGTGAGAGGAGGGCAGTATGGAGGTTGTACTGTGAGGGGAGGGGAGTATGGAGGCTGCACCGTGAGGGGAGGGCAGTGTGGAGACTGCACTGTGAGGGGAGGGGAGGGCAGTGTGGAGGCTGCACTGTGAGGGGAGGGCGGGGAGTATGGAGGCTGCACTGGGAGGGGAGTGTGGAGGCTGCACTGCGAGGGGAGGGCAGTGTGGAGGCTGCACTGCGAGGGGAGGGCAGTGTGGAGGCTGCACTGCGAGGGGAGGGCAGTGTGGAGGCTGCACTGCGAGGGAGGGCAGTGTGAAGGCTGCACTGTGAGGGGAGGGGAGTATGGAGGCTGCACTGTGAGGGGAGGGCAGTGTGGAGGCTGTACTGTGAGGGGAGGGGAGTATGGAGGCTGTACTGTGAGGGGAGAGCAGTGTGGAGGCTGCACTGTGAGGGGAGGGCAGTGTGGAGGCTGCACTGCGAGGGGAGGGGAGTGTGGAGGCTGCACTGCGAGGGGAGGGCAGTGTGGAGGCTGCACTGTGAGGGAGGGGAGTATGGAGGCTGCACTGTGAGGGGAGGGGAGTATGGAGGCTGTACTGTGAGGGGAGGGAGTATGGAGGCTGTACTGTGGGGAGGGCAGTGTGGAGGCTGTACTGTGAGGGGAGGGCCATCTCTCTGTAGAACACACATCAGCAGGAAGTGATTGTGACTTGTCTTGTACGAGTTTCTCTGGAGTCTCTGCCTTCCTGATCGGCAGCCATGGGGCAGATAGAGTGGGCGATGTGGGCAAACGAGCAGGCGCTGGCATCAGGACTCAGTAAGTATATGGCCTCATTATACATGTATCTTGATCTGAGCATGTAACCTGCAGTCCTATGTAACACCACAGATAGCACAGTGATATCTATGAGTACAGATAATGTAGTAGATGTCATCTGCAGTCCTATGTAACACCACAGATAGCACAGTGATATCTCTGAGTACAAGATAATGTGCTAGATGTCACCTGCAGTCCTATGTTTCAGCACAGATAACGCAGATAATGGAGTAGATGTCCCCACATCTCCCTGTTGTCCTATGATGTCCCCCGCATCCCTCCCACCTGTCGTCTGATGTCCCCCACATTGCTCCCCCATTGTTGAATGTCCCCCACATCTCTCCCATCTGTCGTCCAGTGTCCCCCACATCGCTCCCCCATTGTTGGATGTCCACCGCATCCCTCCCACCTGTCGTCTGATGTCCCCCACATCGCTCCCCCATTGTTGGATGTCCCCGCATCCCTCCCACCTGTCGTCCAGTGTCCCCCACATCCCTCCCCCATTGTTGGATGTCCACCGCATCCCTCCCACCTGTCGTCTGATGTCCCCCACATCGCTTCCCCATTGTTGGATGTCCCACGCATCCCTCCCACCTGTCGTCCGATGTCCCCCACATTGCTCCCACATTGTTGGATGTCCCCCGCATCCCTCCCACCTGTCGTCCAATGTCCCCCACATTGCTCCCACATTGTTGGATGTCCCCCGCATCCCTCCCACCTGTCGTCCAGTGTCCCCCACATCGCTCCCCCATTGTTGGATGTCCCACGCATCCCTCCCACCTGTCGTCCAGTGTCCCCACAATCACTCCCCCATTGTTGGATGTCCCCCGCATCCCTCCCACCTGTCGTCTGATGTCCCCCACATTGCTTCCCCATTGTTGGATGTCCCACGCATCCCTCCCACCTGTCGTCCAATGTCCCCCACATTGCTCCCACATTGTTGGATGTCCCCGCATCCCTCCCACCTGTCGTCCAGTGTCCCCCACATCGCTCCCCCATTGTTGGATGTCCCCCGCATCCCTCCCACCTGTCGTCTAATGTCCCCTACATCGCTCCCCATTGTTGGATGTCCCCCGCATCCCTCCCCATGTCGTCGTGTTTTTATATGATTACTTGCCCCTTTACTAATTTGTTTTTTTCTTGCACTCGGGGAAGTTTCTTGGTATTTTAATGTCAACATAAAAAAACTGAATGAGGAAGTGAGAGGAGGAAGTAACCGCTGTCCGGAGCCGGAGCCGCACCTGGAGCCATCCGCATACATCTGCCTCTGCTTAATATGTAATAGAGAGGGCTCCGGGGGCCCCTAATTAACTGATAGACAGGAAAAACTCTGTAATTGAGCCCCCCCCCGTCTGTACCGCACACATGGTCTGCACTACACTTGCAGGACTTTGTAGGACCTTCCTCTGTCTTTTATTAGTATTCACCACCTGGAGTCAGCACTTTGTAGGACCTTCCTCTGTCTTGTATTAGTGTTCACCCCTGGAGTCAGCACTTTGTAGGACCTTCCTCTGTCTTGTATTAGTATTCACCCCCCTCTGGAGTAAGCACTTTGTAGGACCCTCCTCTGTCTTGTATTAGTATTCACCCCCCCCCCCCCCCCCCGGAGTCAGCACTTTGTAGGACCTTCCTCTGTCTTGTATTAGTATTCACCCCCCGGAGTCAGCACTTTGTAGGACCCTCCTCTGTCTTGTATTAGTATTCACCTTCCCCCCCCCCCCGGAGTCAGCACTTTGTAGGACCTTCCTTTGTCTTGTATTAGTATTCACCCCCCCCCCCCCCGGAGTCAGCACTTTGTAGGACCTTCCTCTGTCTTGTATTATTATTCACCCCCCGGAGTCAGCACTTTGTAGGACCCTCCCCTGTCTTGTATTAGTATTCACCTTCCCCCTTCTTCCCCCCCCCCCCCGGAGTCAGCACTTTGTAGGACCTTCCTTTGTCTTGTATTAGTATTCATCCCCCCCCCCCCCCCCCCCCCCCGGAATCAGCACTTTGTAGGACCTTCCTCTGTCTTGTATTAGTATTCACCCCTCCCCCGGAGTCA
Organism: Allobates femoralis; assembly: GCA_033576535.1. Classification (NCBI taxonomy): domain Eukaryota; kingdom Metazoa; phylum Chordata; class Amphibia; order Anura; family Aromobatidae; genus Allobates; species Allobates femoralis. The sequence continues at coordinate 127,704,449 of JARQOC010000010.1, forward strand.
GCACTTTGTAGGACCTTCCTTTGTCTTTTGGGTTCTGTCTCTCCATCTTTGCTCATCTACAGTGACATTTTCGTCTTCTTTGTTCTCGCTCAGTGATTGGTTGGAGACGTCTGTGATGTCACAGATTCTGGTGAATTTGGGTCTGGATGGTGACTGGGCCGTTCACACACAGGAATCTGCTCTGATCTAAATCCTCCATTGTAGATCTGCAGGATGTTGAGGGTTGTTGTTCCGCTGGAAGGTGAACCTACACCCTAGTCTCAGGTCTTCTGCAGCTTCTAACAGGTTTTCCTCCAGGATTGATAGTATTTTAGCTCCATCCATTCTCCCATCAACTCTGACAAGCTTCCCTGCCCCTGCTGAAGGAAAGTCTCCCCACAGCAGGATGTGGCCTCCATCATGTGTGATAGTGGGGATGGGGTTGTCAGGGTTAGGTGTCTGCCACATATTATGAATTTAGACTAAAACGTTCTACTTTTGGTCACCTGTGACCAGAGCCCCTTCTTCTTCCACTGCTCGCTGTGTCCTCTACATGACATGTGGATGAAGATGCTCTAGTCAAATTATTATTACCTTAGCACTTCACAAATACTTGCTACTTAGTGATGATATATCACACGAAATCCCAATAAAGCTCATATAGGTTTGTGGGTGTAGTGGGAAAGTTGTATACAACACACATATACACCCAGTATACTGCATACACATTAGTTTGTCTTCTGTACACTTATGGGGTATAGTGAAGGTTAATAGCTCCCCTCCCCCGCTTAGTCAGATTTCCATGACTGTTGACTCCAGCGATTACACAAATGGAAGAAATCAATTACTTCATCTTTCTGGGGGGAAGTGGGGAGGGACGCGGTTGTTGCACAGGGTATTTCTTAATACGATGTCCTGTGCTCATGTTGCACCATGCTGGTATAATAGGAGCGATGGAGGATCGGGTCGGAGGGCTGGCTCCAGGCTGTCATGAGCCCTGGGTGAAATAGTCCCAGTGGGCCCCTTTAATGCAGACCATGATTCATGAATATAATCTAGAGACTGGGCTGTGTGTGTTTGTATGTATGTATGTGTGTATATACAGTTGTGGCCAAAAGTATTGACACCCTGCAATTCTGTCAGATAATACTCGGTTTCTTCCTGAAAATGATTGCAATCACAAATTCTTTGGTATTATTATCTTCATTTATTTGTCTTCAATGAAAAAACATAAAAGAGAATGAAGCAAAAAGCAAAACATTGATCATTTCACACAAAACTCCAAAAATGGGCCAGACAAAGTATTGGCACTCTCAGCCTAATACTTGGTTACACAACCTTTAGCCAAAATAACTACGATCAACGCTTCCGGTAACCATCAATGAGTTTCTTACAATGCTCTGCGGAATTTTAGACCATTCTTCTTTGGCAAAACTGCTCCAGGTCCCTGATATTTGAAGGGTGCCTTCTGCAACTGCCATTTTTAGATCTCTCCACAGGTGTTCTATGGGATTCAGGTCTGGACTCATTGTTGGCCACCTTAGAAGTCTCCAGTGCTTTCTCTCAAACCATTTTCTAGTGCTTTATGAAGTGTGTTTAGGGTCATTGTCCTGCTGGAAAACCCATGACCTCTGAGGGAGACCCAGCTTTCTCACACTGGGCCCTACATTATGCTGCAAAATTGTTGGTAGTCTTCAACTTCATAATGCCATGCACTTGGTCAAGCAGTCCAGTGCCAGAGGCAGCAAAGCAACCCCAAAACATCAGGGAACCTCCGCCATGTTTGACTGTAGGGACCGTGTTCTTTTCTTTGAATGCCTTTTTTCTCCTGTAACCTATGTTGATGCCTTTGCCCATAAAGCTCTACTTTTGTCTCATCTGACCAGAGAACATTCTTCCAAAACGTTTTAGGCTTTCTCAGGTAAGTTTTGGCAAACTCCAGCCTGGCTTTTTTATGCCTCGGGGTAAGAAGTGGGGTCTTCCTGGGTCTCCTACCATACAGTCCCTTTTCATTTAGACGCCGACGGATAGTACGGGTTGACACTGTTGCACCCTCGGATTGCAGGGCAGCTTGAAGTTGTTTGGATGTTAGTCAAGGTTCTTTATCCACCATCCGCACAATCTTGCGTTGAAATCTCAATTTTTCTTTTCCGTCCACATCTAGGGAGGTTAGCCACAGTGCCATGGGCTTTAAACTTCTTGATGACACTGCGCACGGTAGACACAGGAACATTCAGGTCTTTGGAGATGGACTTGTAGCCTTGAGATTGCTCATGCCTTTTCCTCACAATTTTGGTTTTCATCTCAATGTGGTACAACAGGACAGAGGTTGAGTCAACTTTAATCCATGTCAACTGGCTGCAAGTGTAATTTAGTTATTGCCAACACCTGTTAGGTGCCACAGGTAAGTTACAGGTGCTGTTAATTACACAAATTGGAGAAGCATCACATGATTTTTCTAACAGTGCCAATACTTTTGTCCACCCCCTTTTTTATGTTTGGTGTGGAATATATCCAATTTGGCTTTAGGACAATTCTCTTTGTGTTTTTTCATTGAAGACAAATTAAATGAAGATAAAATACCAAAGAATTTGTGATTGCAATCATTTTCAGGAAGAAACGAGTATTATCTGACAGAATTGCAGGGGTGTCAATACTTTTGGTCACAACTGTATATTATATAATATTAAATATATATATATATATATATATATATATAAGTATGAATAAATCTGGCAGTCGCTCCAGTAATGCATAAAAGTGGACTTACTCCAGCACCAAGTGGTGCAACGTTTCGACCTGCGCAGAGGTCTTTCTCAAGAAACACTTGGTGCTGGAGTATAGTCCACTTTTTGTGCATTACTGGAGCGCTGCCTGATTTATTCACTCTATATTTCAGTGCATGGAACAACGCAAAGCTCAGGAAGTATTGCACCCAATATTGGAGTAAGTTTGTGCTGTTTCCTCTCTTCCCTTGTGTTCTCCCCACCCCACCCCCTGCGTGCTCTCTCTTCCCTTCGCGTGCTCTCTCTTCCCTCCGCGTGCTATCTCTTCCCCCCGCGTGCTCTCTCTTCCCCCGCGTGCTCTCTCTTCCCCCGCGTGCTCTCTCTTCCCCCCGCGTGCTCTCTCTTCCCAAGCCCCCCTTCCCCCCCGTGCACCCTTTTCCTCCCTGTGCGCTCTGTCTCCCCATGTTCTCTCTGGGCGCTGTCTTCTTCCCCCTGTGACAAGGAGTGCAGCATCTGGACTGCATGAATACTAATAATTCAATAGTAAAGCGGTGTCACTATACGACGATGCAGGAGATCAACGCTGCCCCGTAGGTGACATCACTGGTCTCGACTGCTTAATTATTATTCATAAACCGCCAACAGTCCAGACGCTGCGCTCCTCGACGCAGGGGGGAGAAGACAGCGCACAGAGAGATCATGCAGGGGGAGACCATTCAGAGGGAGAAGAAATCTCAGGGGTAGAAGACAGCGCACAGAGAGATCACGCAGGGGAGAGCGTGCAGAGGGAGAAGAACGCTCAGGTGAGAGAAGACAGCGCACAGAGAGATCACGCAGGGGGAGAGCGTGCAGAGGGAGAAGAACGTTCAGAGGGGAGAAGACAGCGCACAGAGACAGCCGCATACATCATCAAGGTCTGGGGTCACCATATGAAAATATTAACGTCTAGCTCGACCACCTGTTAGGTGTTCAAGGGAAAAACGTGTCCAATGCAGTAAAAAGATATCCCTGGCACACTAGTAAGGAAAACTTGAGATAGGGGTATCTTTCGAGGTTTTTTATTTGCAATTCTCGATCATGAAGATAATCATTAATGATGTCTTCATGATCGAGAATTGCAAATAGGGGTATCTTTCGAGGTTTTCTATCTCAAGTTTTCCTTACTAGTGTGCCAGGGATATCTTTGTACTGGTCTGGGGACACCGTCCGGCCAGAGGTGCGGACACCGATTACCCATGTAGGTGGTGGGCAAACAACCTGGAGTAATGAGAAGCGCTGATCCGCTGTGTGCCCTCACCTCCAGCCGCCTGCTCAGGAACGCTGTTAGTGCTCAGGCTGCTCACCTGTATTGCATTGTGGCAGATGCAGTGATTGCATTCACCGAGACCTGGTATTGCTTCATTATACAACCAATGTTGTTCCTTGTCCCCTGGCAGTGGCTCCTCTGTAGGATTATGTGTTGGGGGTGACATTCACTTTTATTTTTCTCCCAATTTGGTGACAGTTTATAATGTTTTCTCAAATTTTGCTTTATTACAAATGAAAAAGACTAATCCTTACACTTAATATTTTCTTGTGTAGTCCCGACCTCCTCCTGCGGGGGCGCTGTGCTGACTGTGCTCATCTTCTGCTTCCTCTCTCCACAGTTCTCCTCTCTGGTGGGATCGTCGCAGTGGCCGGACAGTTTAAAGGTTGGGAGTTCGGAGCATACGCCATGTATCCTTTGTAACAAGCGCGCGTCATCCCTGTGATACAGTGTATTAGCCCTTGAGCAGCTAATGCTATCACCTCATGACCTGGCGGGCGGTGGCTGCACTTTTTCGGGGCGTCTTTTCCCACCATTGGGCTTAAGAATAGGACGGAGGCTCAGAAGTGGTGGTGATCCAGACGTCGCTGTCACTGTAAGGCCGTGTGATGCATCGTCAGGTCACAGAGCCTAGAAATTGTGAAATCCGGGGATAAGAGGTCATTATAGAAGGAAGGGAAGCCTCAGTATTGCCGTACAGTCAGTGCCGTAATTAACCACAACAGGTTCATCATCCTGATGGCATTCAGCAGTAATGGTGGATATTCCCTCAGGTCCTCACTGTCCGGAGCTTTATCACATTATAACTGATGAGTAGACTCAGGTGTTGTCTTGTGTCACCTGTATTTATGTGCAGCTTCCTCCTCCCGGGAAGTCGCTCCTTTAACTCTTTGGATACTTTTATACTTGAGGCAAAGCTCCATTTTCAATTTTCCAAACAGAATTGACCCCTCTGTGGTTATTAGGGGAGAGGGTGAAAGGAGACTGATCCGTCCCCTGAAAAATGCCCACAGGCAACCCTAAAAAGTAACCACTAACCTTAACCCCTAACCCTAACAAGTAACCCCTAACCCTAATGGCCACTTTACACGCGGCAACAGGAAGATAGAAAACGGCAGGTGTCGGAGACAATTGTACCTTTTACCTTCAAAACACCTTGCAGATACCTGATTTACACGCAGCCACTTCCAGGTGTTTTGAAGGTAAAAGGTACAATTGTCTCCGACACCTGCCGTTTTCTATCTTCCTGTTGCCGCGTGTAAAGTGACCCTAACAAGTAACCCCTAACCTTAACCCCTAACCCTAACAAGTAACCACTAACCTTAACCCCTAACCCGATTGTTGATCATTACACACTGTTCTGGGTCATTCCTGCGTCGTTGTGCTCCCACTGGGAACATTACATCGTTGTGTTTGACAAAGATAATGAGCAAAGATCTCAATGCTACGCTATGGAGAGAAAATTCACAACGACCTCGGTATGATTCTGGATCGCTGGTGCGTCATTTTTTACATCATTGGTGAGATACCTGTTTGACATCTTACCAGCGATGTGTAGATAACGCATCGGCGATCTCTGCACATCGTTATTGGGGTCTCTGATGCGTTATGTGACTGAGCCTTAACCCTAGCAAGTAACCTCTTACCCTGACTGCTAAGGCTGGCTTCACACTGCGGCGGCGTCCGGTCCGGGGCTGTCAGGAGTGACAGCCTGGACCGGAGTTTTGCTGCATAGGAGACTGTCGGGCTGCACGGAGCTGGATCGCGGCGGGTGTAAATTATCTGCTATCCGGCTGCTGTGTCGCCGGATGAATCCTGCAGAAGTGGGGATTTGTCTGCCGACTCCAAAAACGGTGCATGCACTGTTTTTGGAGTCGGCAGACAAATCCCCACTTCTGCAGGATTCATCCGGCGACACAGCAGCCGGATAGCAGATAATTTACACCCGCCGCGATCCAGCTCCGTGCAGCCCGATGATATTCTATGCAGCAAAACTCCGGTCCAGGCTGTCACTCCTGACAGCCCCGGACCGGACGCCGCCGCAGTGTGAAGGCACCCTAACATCTGACCTTAACTCATAACAAGTAAACCCTTATGCTAACCCCTAACCTTTAACCCCAAAGCTCCAGTCACACACAACGACGCAACAGCGATCCTGACAACGATAACGATCCGGGATCGTGTTGCGTCACCTTGGGATCGCTGGTGAGATGTCACACAGTCAGATCTCACCAGCAACTTCAGCAACGATCCAGAATGATAGGAGCTCATTGGGAATTGTCGCTCTCGGGCGTAGTATTGAGATCGTTGGTCGCTGTCCCTTTCAAACACAGCAGTGCAGCGTTCCCAGCAGGAGACAAACAACCTAATAATGACCCAGAGCATTTTGTAACGATCAGCGATCTCACAGCAGGAGGGAACCTGAATGCTGGTAAGTGTCACACATAACGAGATCGTTAGCGAGATCACTGTTACGTCACAAAATCTGGGACTTAACAACGATCTTGCTAACAATCTCGTTATGTGTGACGGGGGCTTAACACCTAACCTTAACTCCTAACCTTAGCAAGTAACACCTAACCCTTATCGTAACACCAAACCTTATCATAACCCCTAACACCTAACCCCCAACACGTAGCCCTGACCCCTAGCTTAACCCCAACACCAAACCCAATACTGAACTCTAACCCCTAATCCTAACACCTATCCCTAACCTCTAACACACCTAATACATAACCCCAACCCTGTGGGCATTTTTCTGGTCACCATTTGTGGGATTGGAGCATCATGGAGATGTTCCTGCTGAGTTCTCCTTTATCAGATTGAACCCCTGACCCTGGTGCGGCCCCTTATATCTCACATAAGGTCTTACCTGTGATCCTTAACCCCTGTTCTCAGAGCGGCCGGTGTGTTCGTCACTCTGCTGGAATATCCTAGAAGTAGAAGGAAGAAGGGATCCACCATGGAGAGATGGTGAGTACTCCGCACCCCGCACTGGTCTGGGGCCGCCCATACACATGCACTCTCTCCTGGGCCGAGCGTGCATGTGTTTATAATGGAAAGGTGGTGATTACTCCGCACCCCACACTGGTCTGGGGCCACCCATACACATGCACTCTCTCCTGGGCCGAGCGTGCATGTGTTTATAATGGAAAGGTGGTGAGTACTCCGCACCCCGCACTGGTCTGGGGCCGCCCATACACATGCGCTCTCTCCTGGGCCGAGTGTGCATGTGTTTATAAGGGAGAGGTGGTGAGTACTCCGCACTCCGCACTGGTCTGGGGCCGCCCATACACATGCGCTCTCTCCTGGGCCGAGTGTGCATGTGTTTATAAGGGAGAGGTGGTGAGTACTCCGCACCCCGCACTGGTCTGGGGCCGCCCATACACATGCGCTCTCTCCTGGGCCGAGTGTGCATGTGTTTATAAGGGAGAGGTGGTGAGTACTCCGCACCCCGCACTGGTCTGGGGGTCCTGATGTCCATCCAGCAGCTATTCTTCCTGGGCTGCCGATACACGTGCGCTCTCTCCTGGGCCGAGTGTACATGTGTTTATAATGAAGTGGCAGTGAGTGCGCTGTGGCTTCGATCCAAAGGCATGTACAGCCGATGTCTTCATGTCCCCCATACACATGCACGCTCTGCTCAGCTGAGCATGCTTGTCTTCGTAATGGGGAGATGTTAGTTAACATTAAAATCAGAGGCCTGATCCCTCTTTTGGGGGCAGTCGGGAGCCCCCATACACATTGGATGGGTGACCAGTCCCATTGAAATCAGGAGAATCAGTCGCCTTTAATTGACGGTGTGCCGCCTATTGATGTCAGCAGACGCCGGCACTCATGTACAATCAGAGCTGAAGAGCTAGCAATCACTGAGGCGTAATCAATGCGTGGTGAGATTGTAGAACTGAGCAAGCAGTGCTGCAGTGTAAAGCATGAGGGAGGCCCATGCCGCAGCCTGAGCCTCTGATGGGGACGTAGGTGGATTGTCCCACAGTGGGAGCACTAATGGGCGGTATTGTTGTATTTGCAGTGGACAGCAGTGCTTCACATCGGTGGTGAAAGTGTTCGGTCCTCTAACCCGTAATTACTACGTACCGCGCAGTGCTACATGCAGGGTGAGTACAACCGGGGGAGCAGATGACCACAGTGCTGGAGTTTGCATTTGCCAGCAGCACAGAGTATTTCAGGAGAGGAGTGTGCTGATCTTGTAGGAAGGGGGGGTCACAGACTGAGTGTTACATTGTGGAGGGAGCAGGGTCACCCGCAGCACAATGTATTTCAGGAGAGGAGTGTGCTGATCTTGTAGGGGGGGGGGGGTCACAGACTGAGTGTTACATTGTGGAGGGAGCAGGGTCTTCAGCAGCACAGAGTATTTCAGGAGAGGAGTGTCCTGATCTTGTAGGGGGGGGTCACAGACAGTGTTACATTGTGGGGGGAGCAGGGTCTCCAGCAGCACAGAGTATTTCAGGAGAGGAGTGTGCTGATCTTCTAGGGGGTCACAGAATGAGTGTTACATTGTGGGGGGAGCCAGGTCTCCAGGAGCACAGAGTATTTCAGGAGAGGAGTGTGCTGATCTTCTAGGGGGTCACAGACAGTGTTACATTGTGGGGGAGCCAGGTCTCCAGGAGCACAGAGTATTTCAGGAGAGGAGTGTGCTGATCTTGTAGGGGGGGGGGGGTCACAGACTGAGTGTTACATTGTGGAGGGAGCAGGGTCTTCAGCAGCACAGAGTATTTCAGGAGAGGAGTGTGCTGATCTTGTAGGAAGGGGGGGGTCACAGACTGAGTGTTACATTGTGGAGGGAGCAGGGTCACCCGCAGCACAATGTATTTCAGGAGAGGAGTGTGCTGATCTTGTAGGGGGGGGGGGTCACAGACTGAGTGTTACATTGTGGAGGGAGCAGGGTCTTCAGCAGCACAGAGTATTTCAGGAGAGGAGTGTCCTGATCTTGTAGGGGGGGGTCACAGACAGTGTTACATTGTGGGGGGAGCAGGGTCTCCAGCAGCACAGAGTATTTCAGGAGAGGAGTGTGCTGATCTTCTAGGGGGTCACAGAATGAGTGTTACATTGTGGGGGGAGCCAGGTCTCCAGGAGCACAGAGTATTTCAGGAGAGGAGTGTGCTGATCTTCTAGGGGGTCACAGACAGTGTTACATTGTGGGGGGAGCCAGGTCTCCAGGAGCACAGAGTATTTCAGGAGAGGAGTGTGCTGATCTTGTAGGGGGGGGGGGTCACAGACAGTGTTACATTGTGGGGGAGCAGGTCTCCAGCAGCACAGAGTATTTCAGGAGAGGGGTGTGCTGATCTTCTAGGGGGTCACAGACAGTGTTACATTGTGGGGGGGAGCCAGGTCTCCAGGAGCACAGAGTATTTCAGGAGAGGAGTGTGCTGATCTTGTAGGGGGGTCACAGAGTGGAGGGAGCAGGGAATTATGGTAGAAGAGAACTGTACATCATTATTATTATTATTAGCTGGCCTTATCTTGGTTGTGTGTGTTGCTGTAACACTTTCTGTTTGGCGGCACAGGTTGGCAGTACCCGGCGGCTTTATCCTGGCCACCATCCTGGGCACCGTGTGTCTTGGCATTGCGTCCCTCATTTACCTCCTGGTGAGTATCCCACCTGTTCCCCAGTATGGGGGAATATGGGGTCCCCCCTCTGAGTCCCTTTCTAATGGGGGAAGGTTATATACTGTACATGCCCCCAACAGGGTCCTGACAGGTCGGGAATCACCAGTGATACCCAGCATGGCAGCAGTGGCCCCTATAAAACCTGGGGCCCCAGAGTTTCTATGATATATCACATTGACCTTTCCTTCTCTGTTCGCCATGTCTAGGCTGCGATACGTGGAGAAGAATGGCGCCCCATCGAGCCACAGGCGCCACCTAAGCTGAAGGTGGCAGAGACCATCAAACGTCCCCCGGAGAACCCCCCTCCCCGCCCTCCCCCCGAGGTGCGCCGGAAACAGGCGGACGAGGGATACGTCAACCCCATCCCTGTCCAGGACGAAGTATGACCCCCATCCACCTGCAGGACTTATACTAAGGGGACAACGATCTGACCGCCGCTTCTTCCCGGACCCCCGCCCTCAGCCTTGTCTGCCATTTTATGTTCACTCCAGGGGTCCGAGACCGGACTGGTCCCAAAACAATGGACTCTTCGCCTTTCCTCACCAGTGTCCCTCATTGCTGATATAGGGGCATTTAAAGGGATACTGTTATCGGACTTATTCCTTGTGCCGACCTCGGGCATTAGTGCTCTCATCGGTTGTGGAACTACAACTCCCAGCAGGATGATATCTGTATCTTATTAGACTGTTACTCCCTTCGTCCTGCCCAACCAGGAGAATGGATATAATTTATAGCTTTTCTAATGTGGCCAATAAAGCTTTATACAAATGGTATCATGTCAAATGGGTGAGAAAAACCCCAAACCAGGTCAGAGAATCCATATGGGGGGGCCTAATGTTCTCAGAAAACTGCTGTCCGGACCCCAATAGATCATTCCACCCTTTCCTGCCGCCGGTGGTATAAATCAGCTGGAAGGAGCTCCGAAAAACAAAGAAATAAAGTGATATATTCCCAACGAGCTCACTGACAGATCCTCAGATAACTCACTCTGCAGGAGAAACTATGCAGATACACACACTGCTACCTTTGTAATGAAATACAACTGCAAACATTAATATTAGCCCAAATTATATGAATTCCAAACCTCTGAAGACGTCTCCAGATCCTTACAGATCCCTACACATCCCGAACCTTCTGAGCTTGTTAAAGAGGACATTAGGAGGCTTCTTAAAGGGAACCAACCAGCAGGGTTTAGGGCTATAAAGTGAAGCCAGTGCCTGAATACAATCATATCTTTACTTGAATGATTTCATGTTTGATTGCAGACAAAAGTGTCATAAAACACCTGGAAAACAGGGCAGCAGATGATTGATGCCACAATTCAGGGATTTTTTTCACTCCCCGGTGGGCATGACACAATACTCCAGCCACAAGGTGCCTGACAAGATAAAGCACAGATGAAAAGGAGGGGGAAGAGGATTTTGCTTACAGCCAAAAGGCATGCCCACAGGGGAGAAAAAAACAACAACCCCAAATAGTGACAGTGCTGCACACATCAATCATCTGCTGCCCTGTTTTCCAGGAGTTTTATGACACTTTTCTCTGCAATCAAACATGGAATCAAGTAAAGGTATGATTGCACTTAGTATCTTAGTGCTTTACTTTACAGCCCTAAACCCTGCTGGTTGATTCCCTTTAAGAAACTTCCTAATCTCACCTTTAACAAGCTTCGAGGTTCGGGATGTGTAGGGATCTGGAAGGATCTGGAGACGCTTTCAAAGGTGTTTTTTTGTACCTAAATCCATATATTTTGAGATATAATTAAGTTTTGCAATTGCATTTAATTAAAAATGTTGCAGCGTTTGTATGTGTTTAGCTTCTCCTGCAGAGTGAGTTATCTGAGGATCTGTCAGTGAGCTCGTTGGGAATGGATCACTTTATTTCTTTGTTTTTCGGAGCTCCTTTTAGCTGATTGATAACTGAAATGATTTTTCATGTGATCGTAAATCTGAGACAGATACACAGATTACACTTCAGAATGAGCTCGCTGACACATCCTCAGTTAACTCAATGCAGAGAAACAAGAGCCTGTAAAAGACAAATGGAGCCCAGTCTTTATCAAAACCCAATTGCTGATTATTTTAGCCCAAATTTCATGCAACAAAATAAATAAAAGAAACAAAGATTCCATGCGCCTCACACACGGTCCGCCCTGCAGGGGCCGGCTCCTCTCCGGATTTACAAAGGACAAATCCGGCCCTGGAGACCCCACAATAGTGTTATCCACAGTGTCTCCATAACTGTGCCGCCCATAGTGACCCCACAGACACCTGTCAGTCAGCTGCTCTGGTCTTACCTCTGTGGTCTCCTACTGGGATTTTAGGCCTCCTTCTCTCTGACATGACACAGTGTCAGAAGATACCTGGTATGAGTTGTTCCGCCTGTGACCGACCCCTGAATCCCGTGACCGACCCCTGAATCCCGTGACCGACCCCTGCATCCCGTGACCGACCCCTGCATCCCGTGACCGACCCCTGCATCCCGTGACCGACCCCTGCATCCTGTGGCCCTCTGCTGCATCCCGTGACCGACCCCTGCATCCTGTGGCCGACCCCTGCATCCCGTGACCGACCCCTGCATCCCGTGACCGACCCCTGCTTCCTGTGGCCGACCCCTGCATCCCGTGAACGACCCCTGCATCCTGTGGCCCTCTGCTGCATCCCGTGACCGACCCCTGCATCCCGTGAACGACCCCTGCATCCCGTGACCGGCCCCTGCATCCCGTGGCTGACCCCTGCATCCTGTGGCTCTCTGCTGCATCCCGTGACTGACACCCTGCATCCTGTGGCCCTCTGCTGCATCCCGTGACTGACACCGTGCATCCCGTGACCGGCCCCTGTATCCCGTGACCGACCCCTGCATCCTGTGGCCCTCTGCTGCATCCTGTGACCGACCCTGTATCCTGTGGCTGATCCCTGCATCCCTTGGCTGACCCCTGCATCCTGTGACTGACACCGTGCATCCCGTGACCGACCCCTGCATCCCGTGACCGACCTCCTGCATCACGTGACCGACCCCTGAATCCCGTGACCGACCCCTGAATCCTGTGACCGGCCCCTGCATCCCGTGACTGGCCCCTGCATACCTTGACCGACCCCAGCATCCCGTGTCCAACACCTGCATACCTTGACCGACCCCAGCATCCCGTGTCCAACACCTGCATACCTTGACCGACCCCTGCATCCCGTGACCGACCCCTGCATCCTGTGGCCCTCTGCTGCATCCTGTGACCGACCCTGTATCCTGTGGCTGACCCCTGCATCCTGTGGCCGACCCCTGCATCCTGTGACTGACACCGTGCATCCCGTGGCGGACCCCTGCATCCCGTGTCCAACACCTGCATACCTTGACCGACCCCTGCATCCCGTGACCGACCCTGCATCCTGTGGCCCTCTGCTGCATCCTGTGACCGACCCTGTATCCTGTGGCTGACCCCTGCATCCTGTGGCCGACCCCTGCATCCTGTGACTGACACCGTGCATCCCGTGGCTGACCCCTACATCACATGACCGACCTGCATCCCGTGGCTGACCCCTGCATCCCGTGACAGACCCCAGCATCCTGTGGCCCTCTGCTGCATCCCATGACCAACCCCTGCATCCCGTGGCCGACCCCTGCATCCCGTGGCTGACCCCTGCATCCCGTGACCGACCCCTGTATCCTGTCGCCCTCTGCTGCATCCCGTGACTGACACCGTGCATCCCGTGACCAACCCCTGCATCTCGTGACTGACTCCTGCATCCCGTGGCCAACCCCAACATACCATGACCGACCCCAGCATCCTGTGGCCCTCTGCTGCATCCCGTGACTGACACTGTGTATCCCGTGGCCGACCCCTGCATCCCGTGACCGACCTCTGCATCTCATGACTGACCCCTGCATCCCATGACCGACCCCCTGCATCCTGTGGCCAACCCCGGCATCCCGTGACTGACCCTGTATCCCGTGACCGACCCCTGCATCCCGTGACTGACCCCTGCATCCCGCGACCAACCCTTGTATCCCGTGACTGACCCCTGGATCCTTTGACCGACCCTGCATCCCGTGACCAGCCCCTGCATCCCGTGACCGACCCCTGTATCCCGTGACCGACCCTTGTATCCCGTGACCGACCCCTCCATCCCGTGACCGGCCCCTGCATCCTGTGACCGACCTCTGAATCCCGTGACCGACCCCTACATCCCGTGACCGACCCCTGCATCCCATGACCGGCCCCTGCATCCCCTGACCGGCCCCTGCATCCCGTGACTGGCCCCTACATACCTTGACCGACCCCAGCATCATGTGGCCGACCCCAGCATCCTGTGTCCACCCCCTGCATACCTTGACCAAACCCAGCATCCTGTGGCCAACCCTGCATCCCATGATCGACCTGCATCCTGTGACCGACCCCTGCATCCCATGACCGACCCTGCATCCCGTGACCGACCCCTGCATCCTGTGGCCCTCTGCTGCATCCTGTGACCGACCCTGTATCCTGTGGCTGACCCCTGCATCCTGTGGCCGACCCCTGCATCCTGTGACTGACACCGTGCATCCCGTGACCGACCCCTGCATCCCGTGGCTGACCCCTACATCACATGACCGACCTCCTGCATCCCGTGGCTGACCCCTGCATCCCGTGACAGACCCCAGCATCCTGTGGCCCTCTGCTGCATCCCGTGACCAACCCCTGCATCCGTGGCTGACCCCTGCATCCCGTGGCTGACCCCTGCATCCCGTGACCGACCCCTGTATCCTGTCGCCCTCTGCTGCATCCCGTGACTGACACCGTGCATCCCGTGACCAACCCCTGCATCTCGTGACTGACTCCTGCATCCCGTGGCCAACCCCTGCATACCATGACCGACCCCAGCATCCTGTGGCCCTCTGCTGCATCCCGTGACTGACACTGTGTATCCCATGGCCGACCCCTGCATCCCGTGACCGACCTCTGCATCCCATGACCGACCCCCTGCATCCTGTGGCCAACCCCGGCATCCTGTGGCCGACCCCTGCATCCTGTGGCCGACCCCTGCATCCCGTGACTGACCCCTGCATCCCGCGACCAACCTTGTATCCCGTGACTGACCCCTGGATCCTTTGACCGACCCTGCATCCCGTGACCAGCCCCTGCATCCCGTGACCGACCCCTGTATCCCGTGACCGACCCTTGTATCCTGTGGCTGACCCCTGCATCCTGTGGCCGACCCCTGCATCCTGTGACTGACACCGTGCATCCCGTGACCGACCCCTGTGTGTCGCCCAGCTTAGGGGACCGGGATACCCGGCGCAGGGTCCCTTTCCTTGGGGGAGTCACTGGTGGCTGGACCCAGGCCGTGGCCCCAGGCTGGCACACTCCTAAAAGGGGGGTATTTACAGGGGATTTAGAAGTTTATATAGTTTATAAAGTTTGTAGATGTTATTGTCGTGACGCCACCCAGAATAATGTGGCTATATATGGCCACCGCTGCCTTGTACTGGCCAGGGGATGATGGTGAGAGGCAGCTGAGATGGTATAGCCCTTTTCCGGGTAGGGCTGTAGGGTCCCCTGAACAGGTGATGTTAAAGTTAATGATGGATGAAGATGGAAGTATGGTGAGGAGATGTTAAGGACACAGACACTTACTTGATTCACAGCAAATTCTCTCAGCGGTGATGGTCCCAATCCTGGATAGATGGTAGCTGTTAAATCAGAGGCTGAGGCACAGATGAGGTTTAACTGGTTTACTTTCAACCAAACTATAATACAACAAGTCCCGTCTCCGGAGTCTGCAATAGGGGTTCAGTTGCTCAGGCCCCACCGGGTCCTTTACCTCCTGCTTGCGCTGTCTATGTGGCCCTGCTGCCGTGTGTGAACTCGCTGCTGGCCCAAATCTGTCCTCTCTGGGTCCCACTCAACAGGCAACTTGAGTCCTTTGTCTCTCTCTGCTTACCCCCTCCGGGAGTACTGCTGAACTCTTAGTATGTTGCTGTGTCTGGCCCTGTGAAGCTTGTTGTTACCTCACGTTTTTCCGGTTGCTGTATTGTATATAACTAATGCAGCCACGGATCCGGTATCCGTATCTGCGCTTTTTATCTAGGGTAGATAATGATGCTACCCGATTCTGAAAGTGTTTCTCTTATCAGTTTTCTCCTCCTCAGACCGATGGCTTGGCCCTGGAAATTGTCAGTCAGTCGTCAGGAACTCAATGCAGCTCCTGTCACTCTGAGCTCTTGGCTCCAACTGTCTGAAAATTTACCTCAAACCAGTGTTTTATCTCTAGGGAAGTCTCTGGTGTCTCTGGAGCTCCCCCTACTGGCCAAAAGTGGTAGTGCAGTGGCTTGGCTTTCTAAGTGAGTGCAACTATTATGATCTTATACTGTGGCTAATACCCGCAGGGGCGCCACATTCCCCCTTAGTTAAGAACAGTACTCCGGGACTGTGGGACAATAAACATAAGATATAACAGATAATATCTACAGAGTCTTAAAAAAAAATAAAAAGTTACAAAAACCCACTCAAGTTTAAAAAATAGAGTCTTGTAAAAAGTCACTTCAAATAGCGTCCATTAATACAGCTCTGTCCTTGAGGGCTATTTATTTGTTAGGAAAGGCACTGCAATTAGCGTCCATTTTTCCAACAAAGTTTATGAATAATTTAAGAATGTTCAAAAAACAGTCTTTCCGGAGCTTTAATTTACCGCCTCCGGGCTGATAAATGAAGAAAAGAGTTCAAGAATAAGCAAGTAGTTCATACAGAATAGTCTCTGTAGGTACTGAGCTTTTTAACGTTACATCTAATAACTACTAATTAACAACTAGACAAGTTCCTTTCAGATATTTCTGGTTGTAATATCTATTTACATTTGGTAGTCTGCATATCTTGCTGGTAATTGACCCTGAGTACTACGCTGTGATCTGCGTAACGCTTGTGTACTGGGTGTACTCAATGTGATGGTGTGAGTGGACGTATACCTAGTAAGTAGTTCTGGTTCTGCTAGGGATAATTCCACATTTGTGGGGTTGGCAATTCCACCGTGTCCAGGACTATTATTACTAGGAATTTGTTCTTCCTGTCTTGGAACTTCTTGTGGTACAGGGTCTGCTTCCAATTCTATTGGTCTTGGGGCTTCTGGTATTACAGGCTCTGGTGTTTGATAGAAGGCCATCATGGGAACTACTACTGCACCATTGTAGGTTGGCCAGGTTTTAGGAAAGTCTCCTAAATAGGTGTGATATACTCCATCTTCTTCTTTTTCGTTAACAGGTTGAACCGGTACTGGTTGAATAACTTCTGGTTCAGGTTGAATGACTTCTTTTTCTTTCAATGTCTCTGGACATAGTTTTAGATTGTCTCTTGACACTAGTACTGATGTTAATCCACCATCTTTGCTTATAAGACACATTTTAGGATTGTTCACTCTCATTGGTAAAACTGTATATGGGACAGATTCCCACTGATTGTCCAGTTTATTAGTGCGACGGTTTCTCTTGAGCACTTGATCACCAGGTTTTAATGGGGTTGCTAGAGCATTCTGGTTGAAGTATTGCTCTTGTCTTTCTCTAGTTTTCTGGAGATTCCTTTCTACGCATTCTTGCACTTGGCGATACTGTTGTTGGCGTAGGGAGTCCCAGTTGGAATCCTGCACTTCTGCGTCAGGTTTTACGATGCCCATTTCTAGATCTATTGGTAGCTTGCCAGGTCTTGCACGCATAAGGTAAGCTGGGGTACAGTTTGTGGAGCTTACCGGGACATTGTTATAGAGGTCTACCAAGTCAGGCAATTTCTCTGGCCATAGGTTTCTCTCTGTCTCTGGTAAAGTCTTTAAGAGATCGATTACAATATGGTTCATTTTTTCGCATAAGCCATTTGTTTGCGGATGATAGGCTGTTGTACGGATCTTCTTGCAGCCATACATATTGCAAAATTCTCTGAAGATCTCTGATTCAAATGCTGTGCCTTGGTCTGCGAGTACTTGTTCCGGATATCCATGGGGTCTGCAAAAGTATGTCTGGAACGCCTTAGCTGCTGTTTTTGCAGTGAGATCTTTCACGGGCACTACTACCAAGAAACGTGAGTAATGGTCCACTATGGTTAAAGCATAGACATAGCCGGACCGGCTTGGTGTCAATTTCACGTGGTCTATTGCTACGAGCTCAAGTGGTTGCTTGGTAACTATAGGCTGGAGTGGTGCTCTTTGGTTTTTTAGATCTTTTCTTCTGAGGTTGCACGGACCACAGTTTCTGCACCATTCTTCAATTGATCTTCTCATTCCAACCCAGTAGAATCTTTCTCTTAAAAGTACTTCTAGCTTTTTCCACCCGAAGTGACCAGCACCATTGTGATAAGCTTCTAGGACCATTTTTACATCTTGTTTAGGCACAATGATCTGCCATACTAGCTCATGCGTCTTTGGATTGGTATATCTTCTGCACAGCTTTCCTTGGTACAGGAACATTTTGCCTCTCTCTTTCCAGAGTTGATGTGTCTCTTTCGGTGCATTTTCATTGGGATACGCACTTTGCTCAGTCAGCAGTTCTTTCACCAACTTCACAGCTGGATTGCTGTCTTGAGTGTCAGCCCATCTGTGGTGTGCTAATGGGTTGAGATTCACCTGTTGATGTTTCTGGTAGGCACTGGATTGATACTGTCCTACCTTGGGACGATGGAAGGCGGGTAGTTCAAATTTCTTCAAGTTCTACCGGTTCTTCTTCCACGTCTCTCAAGTGCGGCATCCGGGATAAGGCGTCTGCATTTCCATTCTTTTGGCCTGCTCTATACTTGATCACGAAGTTGTAATTAGACAGCCGGGCTATCCATCGCTGTTCCAGCGCACCTAGCTTGGCTGTATCCAGGTGGGTCAATGGGTTGTTATCAGTATAGACGGTGAATTCTGCAGCTGCCAAGTAGTGTTTGAAACGCTCAGTCACAGCCCAGACTACTGCCAGTAGTTCTAACTTGAAGGAGCTGTAATTTTCAGGATTTCTTTCAGTAGGCCGGAGCTTTCTACTTGCAAAGGCGATGACTTTCTCCTTGCCTCCTTGCTTCTGAGATAGTACTGCTCCCAATCCCACATTACTGGCATCTGTGTAAAGGATGAAAGGTTGATGGTAATCGGGGTATGCCAGAACTTCTTCTCCGGTCAATGCCTTCTTCAACTTTTCAAAGGAATCTTCCCTCTCATCACTCCACTGGAAAGGAGGATTGCGGTTTGAAGGCTTCTTCGACTGCCCTACCAGGATGTCTTGTAGAGGTGCTGCTAGCTTGGTGAACCCTTGGATGAATCTACGATAGTAGCCCACCAGTCCCAGGAATTGCCTCACCTGTTTCACGCTGGTAGGTCTTGGCCAATCCCTTATTACGGTTACTTTCTCGGGATCCGGTGCTACTCCTTCTGAACTTACAACGTGTCCCAGGTATTGTACCTTTGGCTTTAGTAGGTGACATTTTGATGGCTTGATCTTCATACCATACCGGGATAAGGCCTCGAACACTTCTGCCAGATCTTGTAGATGTTGTTCGTAAGTCTTTGAGTAGACTATTACATCATCTAGGTACAGAAGGACGGCTTCAAAGTTCTTGTGTCCGAGACAGCATTCCATCAATCGCTGAAAGGTACCGGGTGCGTTGCAGAGTCCGAACGGCATACAATTAAATTCACAGAGACCCATTGGTGTGGTAAATGCTGTCTTCTCTTTATCTTCCTCAGCCACAGGGACTTGCCAATACCCACTTGTTAAGTCTAAGGTGGAAAAATAGTTAGCAGATCTTAAAGCGGCTAATGACTCTTCAATTCTAGGTAAGGGGTAGGCGTCTTTATGGGTAATGTGATTAATCTGCCGGTAGTCTACGCACATTCTCATGGTTCCGTCTTTCTTTTTAACTATTACCAGAGGGGCTGCCCAGGGGCTACAACTGTCTCTTATTACCCCGGCCTGTTTCATCTCCCTCAGCATGTCTTTAGCACATTGATAATGAGCGGGCGGTATGGGTCTATATCTCTCTTTTATTGGTGGGTGGTTACCGGTAGGAATTGTATGTTCTACCCCTTTAATCTGTCCAAAGTCTAATGGGTGTTTACTGAAGACCCGTTCATATTCTTCTACTAGTCGGTACACCCCTTGTTTTTGGTGGGTAGGTGTTGAATCTGTACCTATATGCAGCTGCTGACACCAATCTTCTAATTCTCCACTTGAACCATTGTCGTCCGCCTGACATGACGGATTCAAGGGCCCAATGGCTGTGATGGCATTGTTGTCAACAGTGTATAGCTTGGCCATTGTAGCGTACCTTGGTAAAGTGACCTCTTCCTCTCCACAATTCAAAAGACGTATGGGCACTCTTCCCCTGTGTACCTCGACTATTCCTCTAGCCGTTAATATCGTGGGTCTACTATCAGTGTACACAGGCTCTACCAAGGCTTGGTAATCTCGTCCTTTAATACCAATGGCTGCTCTACACCATACCAGCATTTCAGTTTTTGGAGGTATCACTATAGGAGTTGTGTCACTTACCCTCACACTGCCGATTTCTCCACCTGCAACCTCTACTTGTTGCTTCAGCACCAATGCTTTTATCTCTCTCCGGAGAATTCTCTGCTGGCAGGATTGGGCAGTTTCCGCAAATTGCTGTAAAATAGTAATAACCTCGGAAAAACAATTTTCTAAAACATTCATACCTACCAATACAAAAGGTTCCCGTCGGTTAACATCAACAATTATGATACCCTGATTTTTTAATTCTGCTCTACCAATCTTAATGGTCATCTCTCTAAATCCTACTTGCGGTACCAATTTTCCATTACTAGCATATATACTTAGCTCAACATTAGATGGTCTTTTATCAATGTCTGAATCTGCCCAGTACCTCTTATAAAGGATATGTGGTATAGATGAAATCTGGGAACCAGTGTCCAACAAGGCATTGAGGGGAATACCGTCCAGCACGATGGGGATAATGGGACGTCCTCCGACGTACTTATCGTGCCAGGATGTTGGGCCTTGAAAGTTCACTCCTGCGAAGCGGCCCGCATTCCCAGGGGATCCTTGTTTAAATCACAATTGCGGGCGATGTGGCCTGGCTTCCGGCAACGGCGGCAAATAGGCTGTCCATCCGGCTGGTAACGGTCGTTGGGTCGTCCTCTCCACGCTGGGTATCTCTGGGGTCTCATCCAGGGAATATCCTCTCTGCGGTTCGCCAACTCCATCTTGGATGTAGTCTGTGATTCTCTCATTTCCTGCATGGTTTTAGCCATTGAGGTGACAATGTCTGTTAGAGAGTCAAGCTTTTGCTGGAAAGCATCATTAGCACTGGCCTCCAGGGGCTTAACTGATGTCACTGGCACTCTCTGTTGTTGAGGGGTTTCTGTAATGGATTGCTCAGGATCCTGATCCCAAAGTGCCTCTGCCTGCTGGAGACGAATAGCGCTCTCCTTTAACTGGGCAAATGTCACTTCAGGGTCCTTGAAAGTCAGCATACTCGCATGCCCTCGATGAGAAGGGGTTAATAGTCCCTCAATGAATTGATCTTTTAGCAATTTATCAGCGCCAGTGTTAAACATTGGTTCAGCCAGTGTAAGCGCTTTAAGGGCCTCTTGTAAATTCAGGGCAAAGTCTCTCACACTCTCATTGGCCTTTTGTTTGCAATTGAAGAATTTGGTCTTTGCTTTGCTACCAGCAGTAGTTTCAAATACTGCCTTTAATCCAGCTAGAATATGCTCAGCAGTGTCTTTTAGATCAGCGGACCATGCTGTGACTTCTCGCTTGGCATTACTACTTAACTGTGCCATCAGCAAACCGACACGCTGAGCTTCTGCCATTGGAAACATGTTTAAATAGGCCAGCAGTTTTTCTTTAAAATCATCAAAAGTATTAGGCTTACCTTCATACACTGGAAGCCATGGAGCACCTGGGGTATATGGCATCAACATCGGCATAATGGGCGCTGCACCTTGCGCCGCTGTGCTGCCGAGCGCTCTGTTTTGTGCTTCAGCTGCATTTGTGTCGCCGAGTGTTTCGGCGTCTCCGTGCTGCGACATGTTGCGCCCCCTTAGTTAATTCGGACCCTTCCGGTCCTCTGCTTCCGTCGGGATGGCGTATAATCGTTCCGCTGTGCAGCAGGATTGGTTTTCCCCTTTTGCCGACGTCAGAGCTCTCAGCTTGGTGCCGCCCACAAAGACACGCCCCCTGCTGCTTCTGCTCGCCGCGAGCTCAGTAATGGCGGAATCTGAAATTTTTCAGTCAGATCAGAGCTCAGGGCTATGACACAGTTCAAATAGCAGTCTCGTGCTGTGGCAGTTATGAGGTAATTAGTGATGATGCAATCTTACCTCAGAGGCTGGCGGCCATTTTGTTTCAATGTTAGTCAATGGGGAAAAGTCTATTTCAATGGTTTCCAATGGGAAAATCACTTTTTGATAAAAAAGTCAATTTTTCTCGGATTTTCTCACAATTTTCGGCATTAATCACGGCACACAGTACCCGATTTAACCAGGCACGGTAAATCCTGTTCGTGACGCCAAAGAGAGATGTGCCGCCCAGCTTAGGGGACCGGGATACCCGGCGCAGGGTCCCTTTCCTTGGGGGAGTCACTGGTGGCTGGACCCAGGCCGTGGCCCCAGGCTGGCACACTCCTAAAAGGGGGGTATTTACAGGGGATTTAGAAGTTTATATAGTTTATAAAGTTTGTAGATGTTATTGTCGTGACGCCACCCAGAATAATGTGGCTATATATGGCCACCGCTGCCTTGTACTGGCCAGGGGATGATGGTGAGAGGCAGCTGAGATGGTATAGCCCTTTTCCGGGTAGGGCTGTAGGGTCCCCTGAACAGGTGATGTTAAAGTTAATGATGGATGAAGATGGAAGTATGGTGAGGAGATGTTAAGGACACAGACACTTACTTGATTCACAGCAAATTCTCTCAGCGGTGATGGTCCCAATCCTGGATAGATGGTAGCTGTTAAATCAGAGGCTGAGGCACAGATGAGGTTTAACTGGTTTACTTTCAACCAAACTATAATACAACAAGTCCCGTCTCCGGAGTCTGCAATAGGGGTTCAGTTGCTCAGGCCCCACCGGGTCCTTTACCTCCTGCTTGCGCTGTCTATGTGGCCCTGCTGCCGTGTGTGAACTCGCTGCTGGCCCAAATCTGTCCTCTCTGGGTCCCACTCAACAGGCAACTTGAGTCCTTTGTCTCTCTCTGCTTACCCCCTCCGGGAGTACTGCTGAACTCTTAGTATGTTGCTGTGTCTGGCCCTGTGAAGCTTGTTGTTACCTCACGTTTTTCCGGTTGCTGTATTGTATATAACTAATGCAGCCACGGATCCGGTATCCGTATCTGCGCTTTTTATCTAGGGTAGATAATGATGCTACCCGATTCTGAAAGTGTTTCTCTTATCAGTTTTCTCCTCCTCAGACCGATGGCTTGGCCCTGGAAATTGTCAGTCAGTCGTCAGGAACTCAATGCAGCTCCTGTCACTCTGAGCTCTTGGCTCCAACTGTCTGAAAATTTACCTCAAACCAGTGTTTTATCTCTAGGGAAGTCTCTGGTGTCTCTGGAGCTCCCCCTACTGGCCAAAAGTGGTAGTGCAGTGGCTTGGCTTTCTAAGTGAGTGCAACTATTATGATCTTATACTGTGGCTAATACCCGCAGGGGCGCCACACCTGCATCCCGTGGCTGACCCCTACATCACATGACCGACCTCCTGCATCCCGTGGCTGACCCCTGCATCCCGTGACAGACCCCAGCATCCTGTGGCCCTCTGCTGCATCCCGTGACCAACCCCTGCATCCCGTGGCTGACCCCTGCATCCCGTGGCTGACCCCTGCATCCCGTGACCGACCCCTGTATCCTGTCGCCCTCTGCTGCATCCCGTGACTGACACCGTGCATCCCGTGACCAACCCCTGCATCTCGTGACTGACTCCTGCATCCCGTGGCCAACCCCTGCATACCATGACCGACCCCAGCATCCTGTGGCCCTCTGCTGCATCCCGTGACTGACACTGTGTATCCCATGGCCGACCCCTGCATCCCGTGACCGACCTCTGCATCTCATGACTGACCCCTGCATCCCATGACCGACCCCCTGCATCCTGTGGCCAACCCCGGCATCCTGTGGCCGACCCCTGCATCCTGTGGCCGACCCCTGCATCCCGTGACTGACCCTGTATCCCGTGACCGACCCCTGCATCCCGTGACCGACCCCTGCATCCCGTGACTGACCCCTGCATCCCGCGACCAACCCTTGTATCCCGTGACTGACCCCTGGATCCTTTGACCGACCCTGCATCCCGTGACCAGCCCCTGCATCCCGTGACCGACCCCTGTATCCCGTGACCGACCCTTGTATCCCGTGACCGACCCCTCCATCCCGTGACCGGCCCCTGCATCCTGTGACCGACCTCTGAATCCCGTGACCGACTCCTACATCCCGTGACCGACCCCTGCATCCCGTGACCGGCCCCTGCATCCCGTGACTGGCCCCTACATACCTTGACCGACCCCAGCATCATGTGGCCGACCCCAGCATCCTGTGTCCACCCCCTGCATACCTTGACCAAACCCAGCATCCTGTGGCCAACCCCTGCATCCCATGATCGACCTCCTGCATCCTGTGACCGACCCCTGCATCCCATGACCGACCCTGCATCCCGTGACCGACCCCTGCATCCCGTGACCGGCCCCTGCATCCCGTGACTGGTCCCTGCATCTCATGACCGACCTCCTGCATCCCGTGGCTGACCCCTGCATCCCGTGGCTGACCCCTGCATCCCGTGGCTGACCCCTGCATCCCGTGACAGACCCCTGCATCCTGTGGCCCTCTGCTGCATCCCGTGACTTATACCGTGCATACCGTGACCGACCCCTGCATCCCGTGGCCAACCCCTGCATACCATGACCGACCCCAGCATCCTGTGGCTCTCTGCTGCATCCCGTGACTGGCCCCTGCATCCCATGGCCGACTCCTGAATCCTGTGACTGACCCCTGCATCCCATGACCGACACCGTGCATCCCGTGACTGACCCCTGCATCCTGTGACCGACCCCTGCATCTCGTGGCTGACCCCTGCATACTGTGACCGACCCCTGCATCTCGTGGCTGACCCTGCATACTGTGGCCCTCTGCTGCATCCTGTGACCGACCCCTGATCCAGTGACCAACCACAACATCCCATGGACCACCCCTTGCATCTGCGGCCAACCCCTGCATCCCATGGTTCATGCACTATTAATCTATTCTCAACCCATCAGAGGCCCCCAGTCTCTGTGTGTTTATGCTGCGCACATTGTAGCAGACCCTCAGCTGTGAGCAGTATGTAGCAGAGAATAGAAAGTCTGGAAAAGTTGTGGAACTTTAATTCATACGAAGCTCCATATACGCTGTGCTGATACTGTATACAGAGGAAAGACAGATCAGGAGGGGGGCACCTGTGTGACCGGAGACACTGTGGGGGGCTCCCCAGGAGTGCAGGTGCAGATTTACATGACTGGAGATCTCTGATCCGATTCAGGAGCACAGAAATCCTGAGTATGCGGAGGGTCCGGGGTGGGGAGGGGGGTCCGCACAGTGACCGAGCCTCAGGCATGTGAGGACTGATCAGAAGCCATAGTGACCCCCACAACAGTGTCACCCACAGTCCCTCCAGGTGACAGATGAGGAAAAGTGCAAATCAGCTCCCTCCCAGAAGGAAACAAATCTCACTACTGCCACCTGCTGGAAGAGTGCAAATCTGCAGGCCACAACCTGATCCTCCTACACAATAGTGGACTGGACTGTGGCTCCACCTGCTGGAGGAGAAGAGGTATAACAGGCCTGAGCAATGTGCATGGGAACAAGCCAAATCCAAGCAGCATGGGTGAAAACCTGCACCTGTCACAGTCACTGCTAATACAGCCCCCTGTGCTGAGAGCTCACCCCTGCCAGAGGACTAAGGGGCCCCAAAAAGAGGTCAATGTGGCCCTTATATTTTATATATAATATATATGCCCATGAGTGGTGTTGTAATCCAGGGAATTCTCATTAAAGGGAACAGTCACCTAATACCATGGCTGATGGCTCATATAAACATGACTGATTTCCTTCAAAAACAGCGCCCCCTGTCTACTGGTTGTGTGTGATATTGCAGCTCAGCTCAATTGATGGAAATGGTCCTATGTTGTAATACGACATGTGACCAGTAGACAGGGGTGGCGCTGTTTTTCAAAGAATACAGTAAAAAATTAATAATCCTGGACATCACCTTTAACAAATTCGTGATATCATGGCCACAATTACCTAGTCAGGAAATCCCTTGGTGAGTGCTGCCAACACAAGGTGGCAGCACTCAACAAAGGGTGGAGCACTCACCACAAGGTGGCAGCTCTCAACAAAGGGTGGAGCACTCACCACAAGGTGGCAGCACTCAACAAAGGGTGGAGCACTCACCACAAGGTGGCAGCACTCAACAAAGGGTGGAGCACTCACCACAAAGCAGCACACTCACCACAAGGTGGCAGCACTCACCACAAGGCGGCACACTCACCACAAGGTGGCAGCACTCAACAAAGGGTGGATCACTCACCACAAGGCAGCACACTCACCATAAGGTGGCAGCACTCACCAAAGGGTGGAGCACTCACCACAAGGCAGCACACTCACCATAAGGTGGCAGCACTCACCAAAGGGTGGAGCACTCACCACAAGGCAGCACACTCACCACAAGGCGGCACACTCATCACAAGGTGGCAACACTCACCACAAGGTGGCAGCACTCAACAAAGGGTGGAGCACTCACCACAAGGCGGCATACTCACCACAAGGCGGCACACTCACTACAAGGTGGCAGTGCTCAACAAAGGGTGGCAGCACTCAACAAAGGGTGGATCACTCACCACAAGGCGGCACACTCATCACAAGAAGGCAGCATTCACCACACGGTGGCAGCACTCACCAAAGGTTGGATCACTCCCCACAAGGCGGCACACTCATCACAAGAAGGCAGCACTCACTACAAGGTGGCAGCACTCACCACAAGGTGGTAGCAATCACCACAAGGCAGCAGCACTCAATAAAGGGGGCAGCATTCACCACAAGAAGGCAGCACTCACTACAAGGTGGCAGCACTCACCACAAGGTGGTAGCACTCACCACAAGGTGGTAGCAATCACCACAAGGCAGCAGCACTCAATAAAGGGGGCAGCATTCACCACAAGAAGGCAGCACTCATCACAAGGTGGAGCACTCACCACAAGGCGGCACACTTACCATAAGGTGGCAGCACTCAACAAAGGGGGCATCATTCACCACAGGAAGGCAGCACTCACCACAAGGTGGAGCACTCACCACAAGGCGGCACACTCATTACAAGGTGGAGCACTCACCACAAAAAGGCAGCACTCAACACAAGGTGGCAGCACTGAAAAAAAGGGGGGAGCACTCACCACAAGGGCACACCAGAAAGCGGTAGAACTCACCACAAGGTGGCTGCACCGTTCTACTCACTGACAAATGTAGCAGAGCGGAGTGATCATGGATCTCATATTTACCTGCAGTTCAGCAGAAATCAGCAAATAACATTCCTGAGCTCTACTACATTCTCAATGGATATAAGCTATTACTCCGTTATCAGCCATTACTAGAGGAGGAGACTGGAGGACAGGTGACTACAATCTATTACTCCCTGTTATCAGCCATTACTGGGGGAGGAGACTGGAGGACAGGTGACTACAATCTATTACTCCCTGTTATCAGCCATTACTGGGGAGAGGAGACTGTAGGACAGGTGACTACAATCTATTACTGCCTGTTATCAGCCATTACTGAAGAGAGGAGACTGTAGGACAGGTGACTACAATCTATTACTCTCTGTTATCAGCCATTACTGGAGGAAGAGACTGTAGGACAGGTAACTACAATCTATTACTCCCGTTATCAGCCATTACTGGAGGAGGAGACTGTAGGACAGGTGACTACAATCTATTACTCCCTGTTATCAGCCATTACTGGGAGAGGAGACTGTAGGACAGGTGACTACAATCTATTACTCCCTGTTATCAGCCATTACTGGGAGAGGAGACTGTAGGACAGGTGACTACAATCTATTACTCCCCGTTATCAGCCATTACTGGGGAGGAGACTGTAGGACAGGTGACTACAATCTATTACTCCCCGTTATCAGCCATTACTGGGAGAGGAGACTGTAGGACAGGTGACTACAACATATTACTCCCTGTTATCAGCCATTACTGGGGAGGAGACTGTAGGACAGGTGACTACAATCTATTACTCCCTGTTATCAGCCATTACTGGAGGAGGAGACTGTAGGACAGGTGACTACAATCTATTACTCCCTGTTATCAGCCATTACTGGAGGAGGAGACTGTAGGACAGGTGACTACAATCTATTACTCCCTGTTATCAGCATTACTGGAGGGAGGAGACTGTAGGACAGGTGACTACAATCTATTACTCCCTGTTATCAGCCATTACTGGAGGAGAGAGACTGTAGGACAGGTGACTACAATCTATTACTCCCTGTTATCAGCCATTACTGGAGGAGGAGACTGTAGGACAGGTGACTACAATCTATTACTCCCTGTTATCAGCCATTACTGGAGGAGGAGACTGTAGGACAGGTGACTACAATCTATTACTCCTGTTATCAGCCATTACTGGGGGAGGAGACTGTAGGACAGGTGACTACAATCTATTACTCCTGTTATCAGCCATTACTGGGGAGGAGACTGTAGGACAGGTGACTACAATCTATACTCCCTGTTATCAGCCATTACTGGGGAGGAGATGTAGGACAGGTGACTACAATCTATTACTCCTGTTATCAGCCATTACTGGAGGAGGAGACTGTAGGACAGGTGACTACAATCTATTACTCCCTGTTATCAGCCATTACTGGAGGGAGGAGACTGTAGGACAGGTGACTACAATCTATTACTCCCTGTTATCAGCCATTACTGGAGGAGGAGACTGTAGGACAGGTGACTACAATCTATTACTCCCTGTTATCAGCCATTACTGGAGGAGGAGACTGTAGGACAGGTGACTACAATCTATTACTCCCTGTTATCAGCCATTACTGGAGGAGGAGACTGTAGGACAGGTGACTACAATCTATTACTCCCTGTTATCAGCCATTACTGGGAGGAGGAGACTGTAGGACAGGTGACTACAATCTATTACTCCCTGTTATCAGCCATTACTGGAGGAGGAGACTGTATTACTCCCTGTTATCAGCCATTACTGGGGGAGGAGACTGTAGGACAGTGACTACAATCTATTACTCCCTGTTATCAGCATTACTGGAGGAGAGACTGTAGGACAGGTGACTACAATCTATTACTCCCGTTATCAGCCATTACTGGAGGAAGAGATGTAGGACAGGTGACTACAATCTATTACTCCCTGTTATCAGCCATTACTGGAGGAGGAGGAGCTGTAGGACAGGTGACTACAATCTATTACTCCTGTTATCAGCCTTACTGGAGGAGGAGGAGACTGTAGGACAGGTGACTACAATCTATTACTCCCTGTTATCAGCATTACTGAGGAGAGACTGTGGACGGTGACTACAATCTATACTCCTGTTATCAGCCATTCTGAGGGAGGAGAGTAGGACAGGTGACTACAATCTATTACTCCTGTTATCAGCCATTACTGGAGGAGAGGAGACTGTAGGACAGGTGACTACATCTATTACTCCTGTTATCAGCCATTACTGGGAGGAGGAGACTGTAGGACAGGTGACTACAATCTATTACTCCTGTTATCAGCCATTACTGGAGGAGGAGACTGTAGGACAGGTGACTACAATCTATCACTCCCTGTTATCAGTCATTACTGGAGGAGGAGATGTAGGCAGTGATACAATCTATTACTCCCTGTTATCAGTCATTACTGGGGAGGAGATGTAGGACAGGTGACTACATCTATTATCTGTTATCAGTCATTACTGGGGGAGGAGACTGTAGGAAGGTGACTACAATCTATACTCCTGTTATCAGCATTACTGGAGGAGGAGATTGTAGGACAGGTGACTACAATCTATACTCCCTGTTATCAGCATTACTGGGGGAGGAGACTGTAGGACAGGTGACTACAATCTATTACTCCCGTTATCAGCCATTACTGGGAGGAGGACTGTAGGACAGGTGACTACAATCTATTACTCCCTGTTATCAGCCATTACTGGAGGAGGAGACTGTAGGACAGGTGACTACAATCTATACTCCTGTTATCAGCCATTACTGGGAGGAGGAGACTGTAGGACAGGTGACTACAATCTATTACTCCCTGTTATCAGCCATTACTGGAGGAGGAGGAGACTGTAGGACAGGTGACTACAATCTATTACTCCCTGTTATCAGCCATTACTGGAGGAGGGAGACTGTAGGACAGGTGACTACAATCTATTACTCCCTGTTATCAGCATTACTGGGGGAGAGACTGTAGGACAGGTGACTACAATCTATTACTCCTGTTATCAGCCATTACTGGAGGAGGAGGGATTAGGACAGGTGACTACAATCTATTACTCCTGTTATCAGCCATTACTGGAGGAGGAGACTGTAGGACAGGTGACTACAATCTATTACTCCCTGTTATCAGCATTACTGGAGGAGGAGACTGTAGGACAGGTGACTACAATCTATTACTCCCTGTTATCAGCCATTACTGGGAGGAGATGTAGGACGGTGACTACATCTATACCTGTTATCAGCATTGGAGATGTTGACTCAATCTATATCCTTTATCAGTTATTCTGGGGAGAGTTGTATAGCAGGGTTGACTTATACACTATCCCCTGTTATCAGCAGTCTATTACTGTGTAAGAGAGTCTAGTGGTGACTCAACAGAATCTTATCATGTATTCTGTAAGGGAGCTCTAGTGGTGACTGCAACAGAATTATATACTCTGTTACAAGTCCTTATGGGTGACTGCAGGCAGGATCTACATTATCCTGTATAGGGCCATAGTGATGGCTGCAGACAGGTTTAATCTTTACAGCTCCCTGTTGGCTCAGTACGGATAGTAGTTGTAACTGGTGACTCCATATATACTCCGATTATCATGTATCTCTGATGAGAATTGATAAAGATCTCTATAACTTCGTTACAGGCATACTGAGGAGAGAGAACCAGCAAGGTGACTTCATT
The DNA here is from genome assembly GCA_033576535.1 of Allobates femoralis. Taxonomy (NCBI): domain Eukaryota; kingdom Metazoa; phylum Chordata; class Amphibia; order Anura; family Aromobatidae; genus Allobates; species Allobates femoralis. The sequence continues at coordinate 127,735,201 of JARQOC010000010.1, forward strand.
ATACTTTTATGTGACATTAGGGGGTCCTGTTGTACGTGACCCTCGATATGGGGAGAGATACTTGTGGACATTACTACATCTTATTCATCCTGTATCAGCATTACTGAGGAGGAGACTGAGACAGGTGACTCATTATCAGACTCACCTGTTATGCATTACTGGAGGAGGAGACTGTAGGACAGGTGACTACAATCTATTACTCTCCGTTATCAGCCATTACTGGAGGAGGAGACTGTAGGACAGGTGACTACAATCTATTACTCCCTATTATCAGCCATTACTGGAGGAGGAGACTGTAGGACTGGTGGCTGCAATCTATGAATCTCTATTATCAGCCTGGTATATGTCTGTGAGGTTGTCGACAGCTTGGTATATGTCAATGAGGTTGTATCTCTGTATACACTGAGCTCCCCTAGTGGTGACTGCAGACAGGATCTTATGTATCTCTGTGTACAGAGAGCTCCCCCTAGTGGTGACTGCAGACAGAATCTTATCATGTATCTCTGTATACAGGGAGCTCCCCCTAGTGGTGACTGCAGACAGAATCTTATCATGTATCTCTGTATACAGGGAGCTCCCCTTAATGGTGACTGCAGGCAGGATCTTATCATGTATCTCTGTATACAGGGAGCTCCCCTAGTGATGGCTGCAGACAGGATCTTATGTATCTCTGTATACAGGGAGCTCCCCCTAGTGGTGGCTGCAGACAGGATCTTATGTAGCTCTGTATACTGGGAGCTCCCCTAGTGATGACTGCAGGCAGGATCTTATCATGTATCTCTGTATGCATACACTTGATAAAGATCTCTGGATCGAAACGTTGCGTACAGGGGCAATGAAGAAGAAACCAGCCAAAGAGGCACTGTCTATTATACTTATTTGGATGTGACATGCTCCAGGTGGGTCTCACTGGTTGTGGACGTGCGCCTCGACTATTGGGGTTATAAGAAAGATCCCCTAACCATGGGTTGCTGTGAGCATTACTGTATAGGATCTTATCATGTACCTCTGTATACAGGGAGCTCCACCTAGTGATGGCTGCAGACAGGATCTTATGTATCTCTGTATACAGGGAGCTCCACCTAGTGGTGGCTGCAGACAGGATCTTATGTATCTCTGTATACAAGGAGCTCCACCTATTGGTGACTGCAGACAGAATCTTATCATGTATCTCTGTATACAGGGAGCTCCCTCTAGTGGTGGCTGCAGACATGATCTTATCATGTATCTCTGTATACAGGGAGCTCCCCCTAGTGGTGGCTGCAGACAGGATCTTATGTATCTCTGTATACAAGGAGCTCCACCTAGTGGTGACTGCAGACAGAATCTTATCATGTATCTCTGTATACAGGGAGCTCCCTCTAGTGGTGGCTGCAGACATGATCTTATCATGTATCTCTGTATACAGGGAGCTCCCCCTAGTGGTGAGTGCAGACAGAATCTTATCATGTATCTCTGTATACAGGGAGCTCCCCCTAGTGGTGACTGCAGACAGAATCTTATCATGTATCTCTGTATACAGGAGCTCCCCTAGTGTGAGTGCAGAGATCTCATCATGTATTCTGTATACAGTGAGCTCACTAGTGTGACTGCAGACAGGATCTTATCATGTATCTCTGTATACAGTGAGCTCCACTTAGTGGTGACTGCAGACAGTCTTATTTATATCCTGTTTCCGTATATAAATGATTAGCTCTGATCACACTGTCCTTCTCCCCCAATAAATAAATAAAAAATGTAAATTCCCGCACATTGTTCCATTTTCTGTGTTAGTTTTACTTTCTCTCTTGTAATTGATTTCAACATATAAAGTCTGAAAGCGGAGTCTGGCACAATACCGGAGCGTCGCTCTGACAGCCGCAGGTTCATGGTGTCATTGTGATACCAGATACAGCACTAACATATTTACACTAACACATTTACATTTTGTTTTTCTATCTTGATTAATTGAATAATGATAACGATGTCAACATGTAAACACGTGTCTGAGCGTTCATGCATCAACCAAGGAATCAGCGGCCCCCGGGGGCCAACGTGGAATATAGAAGAGTCAAACTGCATCACTGACACCTAGAATAAAGTCATGACATGAAGCCCAAAACTGGCCGATTAGAGCCCACCGGCCACGACAAGCCACATCTGTCTGGTAGGAGGTCTGTAATAGTCAATATGAGGAAACTGATAGGGGGCTGCTGTGATGGCTAATAACATGGGGGTCTGGTGGAGGGGGACCTGTGATAGGTAATAGGGGGGCTGTGATGGGTAAATATAAGAGGCTGTGATGGGTAATATGGGGGCTGTGATAGGTAATAGGGGGGCTGTCAGGAGTAATATAAGAGGAGCTGTGATGGGTAATATGGGGGCTGTGTAGGATAATATGATGGGGCTGTGATGAGTAATATAGGGGGGCTGTAATGGATAACATACAGGGGGTTGTGATAGATAATAGGGGTGCTGTGATGGGTTATCCATCACAGCCCCCCTATATTACCCATCACAGCCCCATCATATTATCCATCACAGCCCCCCTTTATTATCCAGCACAGCCCCCCTATATTACTTATCCCAGTATCCCTATGTTACTCATCACAACCCCTATATTATTCATCACAGCCCCCCTATATTACCCCTCACAGCAGCCCCAACTATCTATTACACCTCCTCTATATTACCAATTACAGCCCCCATATTACCCATCACATCCCCCTATATTATCCATCACAGCTCCCCTATATTATCCATCACAGCTCGCACCTATATATAGGAGGGCTGAAATAGGTGACAGTCGCAAGGAGTGGGATACTCAACTGGCTGGGCTAGAGGTATAATGTTGTGGGGATACCCAGCAGCTGTGACCCTAACTGCACAGGAAATAGGGAATATTTAAATGGGAGAAAAGTTTATAATGTTCGTGACACCAACAGAGGTGTACAGCCAGAGATGGCCGGTGCTGCATGTTAGGCCAGGGGATAGGTGTTGTAGCAGCTAGTTGGGATACCCTCCACAGCCACAGCAGACTCCTGGGGTGTAGTAGGTGAAGGTGATGAGAGGGGTTATAATGGATATAATGGTGGTAGTGAGAAGTGCAGCAGAAGAAGGCACGGAGACAGTCTCTTAGTTCTTTACCTTTACGTTGCAGTGCAGTTAAGCAGCGAGACCAGGGTACTGGTTCACCAGGTGTTTGGGTCTGGCCAGTCTGAGAGAACTAGGGACTGATCTGCAGTACAGATATATGGCCTACCCGCTGACTTCTCCTTGGGATGAGGTTGTAGGTGCCTGTAGCATCCCTGTTCCTCTATAACTCCCTCATGGCTGACTTCCAATTAGGTAGGCATCACAGACCCTATGAGCTGCCGTACCCACCCCAACTCTCTAGTCCTTCTTTTGTTGCTGTGCCCCGGCCAGTCCCAGATTATGTGACCACTGTGCCTGAAGCCCAGTGGCCTCCAGTTTCTGTGACCAGGATCTGAAATCCATGGCCACCAAGGACCTGGCGTCCTGCGTGCAGCTTCACATCTTGTTGGTTCTATGGCCCGACAAAGCCTCTCCAACTCTAACTCTAACCCCTCCCTCCAATCAGAGCCTGTCACAGCTTAAATCAGGCCTTCTTGTGCCCAGCCCTCTGATCAGAGTTCACGTACTGTGTATACTTCAGGAATCTAGCATAGGATAACCTCAATTCTGGTGGTGGTGATGGTTGTGGCCATCGTGGTAGTGATGGTTGTGGTGGTGCTGGTAATGGTTGTAGTGGTGATGATGGTCATGGTGGTGGCAGTGGTGATGATGGTGGTCATGGTTGTGGCGGTAGTGATGGTTGTGGCGGTTGTGATGGTGGTGATGCTTGTGGTAGTAGTGATGGTCGTGGTGATGATGGTTGTGGCAGTGGGGATGGTTGTGGTGATTGCGTCAGTGGTGGTGGTGGTTGTGGCGGTGGTGATTGTTGTGGTGGTGGTGATGGTTGTAGCAGTGGTGATGTTTTTGGTAGTGGAGATGGTTGTGGTGGTGATTGTGTCAGTGGGGGTGGTGATGGTTCTGGTGGTGATGATGTTTGTGGTGATTGTTGTGGTGATGGTTGTGGCAGTGGTAGTGATGGTTGTGGTGGTGCTGGTAATGGTTGTAGTGGTGATGATGGTCATGGTGGTGGCAGTGGTGATGATGGTGGTCATGGTTGTGGCGGTGGTGATGGTTGTGGCGGTTGTGATGGTGGTGATGCTTGTGGTAGTAGTGGTGATGGTCGTGGTGATGATGGTTGTGGCAGTGGGGATGGTTGTGGTGATTGAGTCAGTGGTGGTGGTGGTTGTGGCGGTGGTGATTGTTGTGGTGGTGGTGATGGTTGTAGCAGTGGTGATGTTTTTGGTAGTGGAGATGGTTGTGGTGGTGATTGTGTCAGTGGTGGTGGTGATGGTTCTGGTGGTGATGATGGTTGTGGTTGTGTATGGTTGTGATGGTAGACCAGGTATAAGAAGAAGCGGCACTCACCGAGGTAGTATAGATGGTCCTTTATTCCGCAAATCTAGAAACGGACAGAGTGCAGGGAGGAGGCCACGGGGGGCCAACGGACAACGACGCCGTTTCGCGACAGCTGTCGCGAAACGGCGACGTCGTCCGTTGGCCCCCCGTGGCCTCCTCCCTGCACCCTGTCCGTTTCTAGAATTGTGGAATAAAGGACCATCTATACTACCTCGGTGAGTGCCGCTTCTTCTTATACCTGGTTATCTTGATTTGTGCTTGGCTGCGCACCAGCGGTAGTGGATCCGCCTTAACGGGAAGTTCTCCCGGACCTGACTTTCAGCACCGCTTAGTGCCCTGAGTATCTGGCTTTAAGTTGTGATGGTAGAGTTGGTTGTGGGTGGTGATTGTGTCAGTGGTGGTGATGGTTCTGGTGGTGGTGATGGTTGTGGCGGAAGTGGTGATTGTGGTGGTGGTGGTGATTGTTGTGGTGGTGATGGTTGTGGTGATGTTGAGATGGTAAAGGTTGCGGCGGTGGTGATGGTGATGGTAGAGTTGGTTGTGGTGGTGATTGTGTCAATGGTGGTGGTGATGGTTCTGGTGGTGATGATGGTTGTGGCGGAGGTGGTGATGGTTGTGGTGATGGTTGTGGCGGTGGTGATGTTTGTAGTGGTGGTGGTGATGGTTATGGCAGTGATGATGTTGAGGTGGTGAAGGTTGTGGTGATGATGATTGATGATGGTGGTTGTTATTCTGTAGGTGTCACGTGACCTGATTATGTGTAATGAGACGTCATACTGTGGGGGTGAACATGGATGTGAAACCATTAACCCTGTGTGGGTAGTGATGTCACAGTCACACGGAGCCGCTGATTTCCCCACGTGGTGGATTTCAGTTGATGTCCCAACATGAGAAGTGACGGGGCCGAGTTATTATACACTAATTACGGGTGGACCGGTGATTTTCCAGGGGAGGGGGGCCTTGTCCGATCACGGAATCTTTGTGCTGTTACATTTATACTTTGTCATCAGAAATGATTAATCTCATAGTCAGAAAGATTCACTCAGGAATTTACAAAGGAAACATAAAGCCTACAATAAGATGAGAAAACCGAACCAATGCATCCCGGTGACCTGACGTGGGGTTCACATACTTATCTCACATTCCCCCTCTTAACAATCGCTGCTAAAGTAATGTATTCTTTTTAGAATTGGTTTATTGATGGGATTAGGATTGGTTTAGGGTCGAGGTTAGAATTAGGATTTAGATTATGGTTATGTTTATGATTGGGTTGTGATTGAGGTTAGGATTGGGTTATGGTTATAATTAGGATTGGGTTATGGTTGAGTTTAAGATTTGGCTATAGTTGGGGTTAGGATTTGTGGCTTATGGTTAAGATTCTGATTAGGTTTGGATGGTTGTTGTGATTACATTTAGGATTAGGTTGGGACTAGGATTGGGTTATGATTTGTTGGGATTAAGGCTGAGTTATGGTTGGGGTTAGGATTGTGTTATGGTTTGGGGTGTTGCTGGGTTATGGTTGGGGTTAGGTTTGGTTACAGTTTGGGTTAGCATAGGGCTATGGTTGGGTTAGTGCTGATTCATGGTTGGTTTCAGGACTAGGATTGTGTTATGATTGGGGTAACGGTCAGGATTACAGTTTGATCTGGGTTTGGGGATTGCAATAGTTTGAGGTTTTAGTCCCTGGAGAATCAGAGGAACCTGCGGTTTTGTAATTGAAGTTTTCATTGTTTTCTTTCCAGTGAAATGTAGGCGTCTGCACAGAGGACTTCTGCTTTCCACAAATGACCTAATGATCAGAACGGCCTTTTACCAGGGTATAACGAGCTCCGGCACCGCTGCCCTGGAACATTCTCTGTAATACCGCATTCACTGGGTGTAGGGCAGATGGGCAGAATGGGCCCGAGAGGGCTTGAAATTCTGCCATGGTCTTTCTTAAAGCACAAAGCCCACCTGGCGCCTCCTCCCATGATGGGGGTCTTCATTATAATATGACAACGCAACACTCAGACCTCTCCGTCTCAGCACTGTCAGACCCTACTCCATAATGCCCTACATAGTATGAGGAACCACTATTGCTCCCATAAATAATGATGCCCCCTCTGTGCCCCAGACAGTAATAGTGCACCTGCACCTCTGTGCCCCAGACAATAATAGTGCCCATCTGTGCCCCCAGACAATAATAGTACCCATCGGTGCCCCCAGACAATAATAGTGGCCATCTGTGCCCCAGACAATAATAGTGCCCATCTATGCCCCCAGACAATAATAGTGCCCACAGGTCATAATAGTGCTCATCTGTGCCCCAGAAAATAATAGTGCCCATCTGTGCCCCAGACAATAATAGTGGCCATCTGTGCCCCAGACAATAATAGTGCCCATCTGTGCCCCCAGACAATAATAGTACCCATCGGTGCCCCCAGACAATAGTGCCCATCTGTGCCCCAGACAATAATAGTGCCCATCTGTGCCCCCAGAAAATAATAGTGCCCATCTGTGCCCCCAGAAAATAATAGTGCCCATCTGTGCCCCCAGACAATAATAGTGGCCATCTGTGCCCCAGACAATAATAGTGCCCATCTGTGCCCCCAGACAATAATAGTACCCATCGGTGCCCCCAGACAATAGTGCCCATCTGTGCCCCAGAAAATAATAGTGCCCATCTGTGCCCCCAGAAAATAATAGTGCCCATCTGTGCCCCAGACAATAATATTGCCCATCTGTGCCCCCAGACAATAATAGTGCCATCTGTGCCCCAGAAATAATAGTGCCCATCTGTGCCCCAGACAATAATATTGCCCATGCTGTGCCCCCAGAAATAATAGTGCCCATCGTGCCCCCAGAAATATATGCCCATCTGTGCCCAGACAATAATATCTGCCCATTGTGCCCCAGAATAACAGTACTGAGGATTACACCCAGTATACAGGACAGGAGGTGTACTGTGCAGTGTTATATAGAATAATACAGTACTGAGGATTACACCCAGTATACAGGACAGGAGAAGTGGTACTGTTGCAGTGTATATATACAGAATAATACAGATACTGAGGATTACACCCAGTATACAGGACAGGAGAAGTGGTACTGTGCAGTGTATATATACAGAATAATACAGATACTGAGGATTACACCCAGTATACAGGACAGGAGAAATGGTACTGTGCAGTGTATATATACAGAATAATACAGATACTGAGGATTACACCCAGTATACAGGACAGGAGAAGTGGTACTGTGCAGTGTATATATACAGAATAATACAGATACTGAGGAATACACCCAGTATACAGGACAGGAGAAGTGGTACTGTGCAGTGTATATATACAGAATAATACAGATACTGAGGATTACACCCAGTATACAGGACAGGAGAAGTGGTACTGTGCAGTGTATATATACAGAATAATACAGATACTGAGGATTACACCCAGTATACAGGACAGGAGAAGTGGTGCTGTGCAGTGTATATATACAGAATAATACAGATACTGAGGATTACACCCAGTATACAGGACAGGAGAAGTGGTACTGTGCAGTGTATATATACAGAATAATACAGATACTGAGGATTACACCCAGTATACAGGACATGAGAAGTGGTACTGTGCAGTGTATATATACAGAATAATACAGATACTGAGGGTTACACCAGTATACAGGACAGGAGAAGTGGTACTGTGCATGTATATATACAGAATAATACAGATCCTGAGGATTACACCCAGTATCAGGACAGGAGAAGTGGTACTGTGCAGTGTGTATATACAGAATAATACAGATACTGAGGATTACACCCAGTATACAGGACAGGAGAAGTGGTACTGTGCAGTGTATATTATACAGATATAATTACCATCAGGGGCAGGAGAAGTGGTACTGTGCAGTGTATATATACAGAATAATACAGATCCTGAGGATTACATCCAGTATACAGGACAGGAGAAGTGGTACTGTGCAGTGTATATATAAAAATACAGATACTGAGGATTGCACCCAGTATACAGGACAGGAGAAGTGGTACTGTGCAGTGTATATATACAGAATAATACAGATACTGAGGATTACACCCAGTATACAGGACAGGGGAAGTGGTACTGTGCAGTGTATATATACACAATAATACAGATACTGAGGATTACACCCAGTATACAGGACAGGAGAAGTGGTACTGTGCAGTGTATATATACACAATAATACAGATACTGAGGATTGCACCCAGTATACAGGACAGGAGAAGTGGTACAGTGCAGTGTATATATACAGAATAATACAGATACTGAGGATTACACCCAGTATACAGGACAGGAGAAGTGGTACTGTGCAGTGTATATATACAGAATAATACAGATACTGAGGATTATACCCAGTATACAGGACAGGAGAAGTGTTACTGTGCAGTATATATATATATATACAGAATAATACAGATACTGAGAATTACCCTCAGTAACCAGGACAGAAGTAGTCCTGTCACATTTGCAGAGAAAACCCCCAAAACATAACAAAACCTACTGTTTCTCCTGCCATGCTTGACTGTGGGGATGGTGTTCTTTGGGTCATAGGCAGCATTTCTCTTCCTCCAAACACGGTGAGTTAAGTTAATGCCAAAGAGCTCAATTGTCTCATCTGACCACAGCACCTTCTCCCAATCACTCTCAAAATCACCAAGGTGTCATTGACAAACTTCAGACGGGGGCACATGTGCCTTTTTGAGCAGGGGGACTTTACAGACCCTGCAGGATTTTAATCTATTCCGGTGTAATGTGGTCCCAGCTGCCTTGAGATCATTGACACGTCCCTCCTGTGTAGTTTTAGGCTGATCTCTCACCTTACTCATGATCCTGAATACCCCACAAGGTGAGATTTTACATAGAGCCCCAGATAGATGTGGACTGACCTCATTTTGTATCTCTTCCATTTTCTTACTATTGCACCCACAGTTGTCTCCTTCTCTCCAGCTTTGTCTTCCTTATGGTCTTGTAGCCCATTCCAGCCTTGTGCAGGTCTAGGATCTTTTCCCTGACTTCCTTACAAAGCTCTGTGGTCTTCCCATGTTGTAGAGGTTAGAGGTGACTGATTCATTGAGTGTGTGTACAGGAGTCTTTATACAGGTGACAGTGTAACACAGCTGTCTGTAATACAGGTAACGAGGGGATTAGGAGCGTCTAACTGGTCTGTAGGAGCCAGGACTCCTAATGGTTGGTAGGGGGTCAAATACTTATTTCCTTTACTGCACAGCACCACTTCTCTTGTTCTATAAGATGACAATGAACAATTTTCTTTTGCGAAAATGTATATTTTATTTGTTTAATGTAGACATACAAACTTCAAATGCAAAAAACACGTTATACATGATCGGACGCTTTCTGACCGGCAGTGGACAGCACGGCGCCGTTCTTATATTACAACACAACAAACAATAAATAATAAAAACTTCATCATTATATTAAATATTATTAAATAACAATTAAATAAATATTAATCGGTTGAATAATTAAAACAAACACAAAAAAAAGAAAATCACGTCTCCTCTCCTCCAACAAGAGCGAGGAGAGCTTAATCTCATTATTACCGTGGCAGTCAGCTATATTATAGCAGTAAAGTTTCTTATAATAGGGATCACACTGTGAGCCTCAGGGAAGGGGCAAGAACTGCTGGGAGTTGTAGTTCCACATCAGAGTTAATAAATATGAGCCAGATAAAACATTTACATTGGAGTCAAGGTAAAGGATTCGACCAGCGAATCATCTGGGATGATTCTCGGATTCTCTTTAAATTGGCACTTATAGTAGGCAATGACTTAACTAGCAATTCCCTACTGGTAAATGATGATCTAGCAGGTGATTTAATCACCCCGAATACGTTATACAGTGACGATTAGACATATTGTGTTTTAAAACAAACAAACTTCGTGTGACATAGTCACGACCGGGTGTCTGGATAAGGGATCAGTTCTCCATAGGAGCGGATTAGTTATAACGCGGCACGGAGCAGGTGCACGCCACCGGAACGCTGATGTATTCCAACGCGAAGGTGGACAAGGAGGAATCATGGGGGCAGCTCTTCTTCCGCAGGACCAGCATCGTCTGCTTCACCAACACCGAGTTCAAGGTGGATGACTGGATCCCGGTTTCGGAGCTGATGCAGTAATTGCAGAGACATTGAGCGAAGGCCAACTTCTGAGGATAACGACTCTCATCGGTGTCAATCCTGTGGACATAGAAGAGAAAGGGTTAGGGGAGACTGCTCTTCTAAGGTAGAAGTGGACCCTTATGTCACTACAACTCCCAGCATGTCCTGACCACTATCTTTGGTTTTATACCTCCAGTATAACAGGGTTTGCAAATAGTCAAACTCTCACAAATGTCTCAAACTCCAGGCCTCAAGAGACGCAAACAGTGCATGTTTTCTGGATTTCCCTAGCATTTTCATAGTTTTTAAGGTTGAAGGTAGACTTTAAGTCTTTGATAATATGATCTCCTACACAGGGGATGATTCCAACTGTCAAATGCTAAGGAAATCCTGAAAACTTGCACTGTTTGCTGCCCTTAAGGCCTGGAGTTTGAGACCCTTGACCTAGAGCAAGGGTGGGGAATGCTAGCCCTCAAGTGCTGTAAACAGTGCATGTTTTCAGGATTCAATTGATGGTTCCAAATGTCTAATGCTAAGGAAATCCTGAAAACCTGCACTGTGTGCGGCCCTTGAGGACTGGAGTTTGAGACCCATGAATTACTGAGATTTATATTCTGGGCCAAAGTGACAACCACGGGTGTAACTACAACAGGTGCAGTGGGGTCCCCAAAAGTCCCTTTGACTTTTAAAAAAAGACTATTACTATTAAAGGTTTGCACTTCAGGGCCCATGAGCTTCAAGATACGTTACTGGGGGTAACTACAAAAGGTGCAGGGATTGCAACTGCACCCTGCTCCTGGAGCTTTGGGGCCCCAAATCACTAATACTATTAAAGCTTTGCAATAATTGGGGCCCTGTTGGAGCTTTCGCATCAGGGCCCATGACCTTCAAGTTACACCACTGGTGACAACAAATACTATTTCCTGCTGCCCAATGTCAGGCTATAACTAGCTTTAAATGTCATGGTTTTCTGTGGACGGTACGTACCGGTAGGTCCATGGTGAGATGGAGCGCTCGTTCAGGGCTTTTCCGTTTTTCAAAGCTTCCAGTTTTGGGCAGGCGGGTTCTGGGGTCCTCCTGCGTCTCTTTCTTTTCCTCTCAGAGTCCTCCTGACGCTCCAGATGGTCCACCATCTTTACTGCTGTGTACGTATCCCAGCGCATCTTGCTGTGAACAAACTGATTGATGATCTCGGATGGTGTATTTTCCAGTTCTCTATCACTGAAGCAGTGATGGTTATGATGGTGCTTCTTGGCCCTTGCATAGCAGAGAGTAACGGAGCAAACTGCCAACAATAAGATGACCCACTGAAAAAAAAAAGGAGAAATAACAAAGATTAGAAAACAACTCTATTTTCAACATCATATAAACAAAACATGAAAAACGCAGATTCTAAATATATGAACAGAAAACATTCTGAAAAAAAGGAAAAATAACAAAGATTAGAAAACCTTCTCAATAATATTTAAAATTGGAGTTTATGTGATTGAAAAAGTTTGTAATCTTTGCTATTTCTCCTTTTTTCAGAATGACTTCTGTTCACATATTTACAAATGGAGTTTTTAATGTTTTGGGTATATGAACAGAACACATTCTGAGAAAAGGAGAAATAACAAAGATTAGAAAAACATTCTCAATCATATACATAAAACATTTAAAAATCCAATATTACATCTATCATTAAGTTTTTCTGATTTTTGTTATTTATCCTTTTTTCACAATGTTTTCTGTTCATATACCCAAAATATTAAAAAACTCCAATGTTAAATATATGAACAGAAAATATGCTGAAAAAAGGAGAAATAACAAAGATTAGAAAAACTCTCTCAATCATACATAAAACATTAAAAATTCTAATATTAAATCTATCATTGAGAAAGTTTTTCTAATTTTTGTTATTTTCCTTTTCACAATGTTTCTATTCATAACCCAAATATAAAACTCCATGTTAAATATATGAACAAATATGCTGAAAAAAGAGAAATAACAAAGATTAGAAAACTTTTCATCATACATAAATATTAAAAATCCCAATATTAAATCTACATTGAGAAAGTTTTCTAATTTTTGTTATTTCTCTTTTCACATGTTTTCTGTATATACCAGAACATTAAAAACTCTATTTTAAATGCAATTAACAGAAAACATTCTCTTAGAATATAGCGCATGAACAAAAGACGTTTTGCTAAGAAGTGACTTCTAGATGTCACAATCTAACTTGCAGCCTATATGCAAGACAGATTGGGGGCATCATTCCGGCCTGTAGAGGGGGGTCCGGTTGGATTCCGGTTGGGGACATTGATACAGGAGGACAATGGTTGCTTACCAGGCTGTGCATGGTGGCTGCTATGATGATGTCCCTGACTCTTGCTGGTGCAGCAGGTGTGATTGTCCGGCTTGTTTTTGGATGCTCGGTTGAGTTCTGCTCTTGTCCTCGCTCTCTGACATTTTATATACAAATCTGAATCCTCCCTCGGAAAATCCAGGTGAGAAGAGTCTCCACCTCCACCTTACGTAAAAGGGAAGTTTGATTTTACACTCCTGCGACTTCCTTGTCACTTGCAGGTAAAGCTGCGGATAAGAGACCTCACTACATTCCATTCGCCGTCTGCAACCATCTCGTCTATTTTTAATTCAGCCGAAGTTCTTTTTCTTTTCCGCTTTCCTCGAGCAGTTTACAGAGCTCCCTGCAGGCTGCACTGTCCTGAGAGCAGCCGCGTGCTCCGGCCCTGGGAACTCTGCGCACAGAATTTCCAATCACCACTAAACAATTGGGACATTTTGGTTTGTAAAGTGATGCCATAAAGCAAATACAAGAAAAAAACAAACAAAAGGTACAAAAGCAAAATATAGAAACCAAAAGACGAGGGACGAAGAAAAACTCACAAAAAAAAAAAAAAAAAAAAAGTTATAAACAAAAACTTTTCTTTTCTTTTATACAAATCACCAGGAAATAGAAATGTGAGTCACGTTCTGTTCCAAGGAAAGTTGGGTGAAGGTGGATGTGTCCATCGTTACAGCTTTAAGTCGGGGTCAATAACAAAAAGAGGCTCAATTTCGGATCTTTTTTGATCCCGCTGGGTTGTGGAGTCAGAGTCGTGGAGTCGGATTCAGGGAAATTAAGTCAGATATTTGGTTTACTGACTTCACAGCCCTGGTTGTAGAGTCAGAGCTGTGAAGTTGGAGTCAATGTCCATTTTGGTGGACTGGGATTCAGGGAAATTGAGGAGTTGGATCTTTGGCTTACTGACTGCACAGCCCTGGTTATGGAGTCGGAGTTGTAGAGACAGATTAGTGTTTTTTTGGTGGAATCAGAGTCGGAGTCAAATTCAGGGAAACTGAGGAGTCAAATATTTGGCTTACTGACTTCACAGGTTTGGTTGTGGAGTCGGAGTCAGTGTCCCTTTTGGTGGAGTTGGATTCAGGAATATTGAGGAGTCAGAGTTGCAGTGTGGCTTACTGACTTCACAGCCATTATTATGGAGTCAGTGTCCATTTGGTGGGTTGGATCAGGAATTGAGAGAGATTGTTGACTTCACAGCTTGTGGAGCAGGTCAAGGGTGAATTCAGGAAGAGAGCGGATATGTTGGTTACTGACTTCACAGCCCTGGTTGTGGAGCCAGAGTCAGGGTCGGATTCAGGGACATTGAGAAGTCGGATGATGTTTGGATTACTGACTTCACAGCCCTGGTTGTGGAGTCGGAGTCAGGGTCGGATTCAGGGACATTGAGAAGTCGGATGATGTTTGGATTACTGACTTCACAGCCCTGGTTGTGGAGTCGGAGTCAGGGTCGGATTCAGGGACATTGAGAAGTCGGATGATGTTTGGATTACTGACTTCACAGCCCTGGTTGTGGAGTCGGAGTCAGGGTCGGATTCAGGGACATTGAGGGGTCGGATGATGTTTAGGATTACTGACTTCACAGCCCTGTTGTGGAGTCGGAGTCAGTGTCGATTCAGGGACATTGAGAAGTCGGATGATGTTTGGATTACTGACTTCACAGTCCTGGTTGTGGAGTCGGAGCCCATTTTGGTGGAGGCAGATTCAAGGAAATTGAGGAGTCGGATGTTAGGTTTTCTGACTTCATAACCCTGGTCGTGGAGTCAGAGTTGGTGCCCATTTTGATGGAGTCAAAGTCAAATTCAGGGAAATTAAGGCGTTGAATGTTTGACAACCAGGGCTGTGAAGTCAGTAAGTCAGAGTCCCTTTTGGTGGAGCTGGATTCAGGGATGTTGAAGAGTCAGAGTTGGATGTTTAGGAATTTCAGGAAGAAAAGGTGTGCTACGGTCCGCGCTGCCAGAAACATCAAGGAAGACCCAAAACGAAGTTGTGATCCAAGCTTTCTTTATTCTCCTCCTACGCGTTTCAGTGCCCACCTGGCACCTTCATCAGGGATCCCTGATGAAGGTGCCAGGTGGGCACTGAAACGCGTAGGAGGAGAATAAAGAAAGCTTGGATCACAACTTCGTTTTGGGTCTTCCTTGATGTTTCTGGCAGCGCGGACCGTAGCACACCTTTTCTTCCTGAAATTCCTGGTCTAACCCCACGTGCGTGGAGTCGGTGGAGGTCCAGCGGCAGCCATCAGGATACTATCCTACATGCACATAAGCCGGTTGTGGGTCGCACAACTGGAGTAGGTGAGTGAATCACGTTCTCACCGTTGTACCTTAGTGTCTAGTGATAAGGGCACTATTGCGCCTCTTGTCCCCCTCCCCTCTCTCTTTTAACAGAGTTGGATGTTTGGCTTCCTGACTCCACAGTCGTGCCAGCACAACATTGGGATCCTCATCTAACAACTTAACGTTTAGGCACCAGATCATTCATTGCCTTTTGTGCCTATTTTTTTATTATGTTTTGTCTAGTTTTGTGCCTTTTTTTAGCCTGGTTTATGTGGGCTCGCCTGTGTTGCGTGGGCTCACCTGTGTTGCGTGGGCTCACTTGGTTTGCGTGGGCTCGCCTGTTTTAGGTGGGCTCGCCTGGTTTAGGTGGGCTCGCCTGGTTTACGTGGGCTCGCCTGGTTTACGTGGGCTCGCCTGGTTTACGTGGGCTCGCCTGGTTTACGTGGGCTCGCCTGGTTTACGTGGGCTCGCCTGGCTTAAGTGGGCTCGCCTGTTTTACGTGGGCTCACCTGTTTTACGTGGGCTCGCATGGTTTAAGTGGGCTCGCCTGTTTTACGTGGGCTTGCCAGTTTTACGTAGGCTCGCCTGTTTTGATTGGGCTCGCTTGTTTTACGTGTAAAACAAAAAGGAAAAGGGGCGCAATTGTGTAGGATCCCCTTATTACAAACGTCTAAGTGGCGTGGGTAGGTGGCCACTCACCTTATTGGGTTGTGCAAGTCCTGCACAACCCGGTTTAACAGCCTCCGCCGCCGGCGGTATATGCAATGCCTCTCCGCTCTCCTCTCTCCTGTTCAAGGCAGATCGTTTGTGCTGTTCCTGAGCTGCTCCAGCCGCCAGTCTCTCAAAAAGGAAGTAGTTTTCATGCAAAAAATAGTAATGGCGGTCTGATTAGGAGCGCTCTAAGGAACAAGCAGACATGTAAGATGTTATCATAAATGTCAAACCTTTTATTAACTTCTTAGCTCCCCTCACAGCTCCACTACGCGTTTCACACCACCTGATGAAGACTGTATGCAGTTGAAACGCGTAGTGGAGCTGTGAGGGGAGCTAAGAAGTTAATAAAAGGTTTGCCATTTATGAAAACATCCTACATGTCTGCTTGTTCCTTAGAGCGCTCCTAATCAGACCGCCATTACTATTTTTTGCATCGCTTGTTTTACGTGGGCTCGCTTGTTTTACGTGGGATCACCTGTTTTACGTGGGCTCACCTGTTTTACGTGGGCTCGCCTGTTTTACGTGGGCTCGCCTGTTTTGCGTGGGCTCGCCTGTTTTGCGTGGGCTCGTCTGTTTTGAGTGGGCTCGCCTGGTTTACGTGGGCTCGCCTGGTTTTACGTGGGCTCGCCTGGTTTACGTGGGTCTCGCTGTTTTAGTGGGCTCACCTGGTTTGCGTGGGCTCGCCTGTTTTTGCGTGGGCTCGCCTGTTTTGCGTGGGCTCGCCTGGTTTCACGTGGGCTCACCTGGTTCACGTGGGCTCGCCTGGTTTACGTGGGCTCGCCTGGTTTACGTGGGCTCACTGTTTTTGTGGGCTCACCTGGTTTTATGTGGGCTCACCTAGTTTATGTGGGCTCCCTGGCTACGTAGGCTGACTGGTTTAAGTGGGCTTACCTGGTTTAAGTGGGCTCGCCTGTTTTGATTGGGCTCGCTTGTTTTACGTGGGCTCGCCTGGTTTACGTGGGCTCGCCTGGTTTAAGTGGGCTCGCCTGGTTTTAAGTGGGCTCACCTGTTTTGATTGGGCTCCCTGTTTTACGTGGGCTCGCCTGGTTTACGTGGGCTCGCCTGGTTTACGTGGGCTCACCTGGTTTACGTGGGCTCACCTGGTTTACGTGGGCTTACCTGTTTACGTGGGCTCGTCTGGTTTTTTGCGTGGGCTCGCCTGTTTCACGTGGGCTCGCCTGTTTTACGTGGGCTCGCCTGTTTTACGTGGGCGCTCGCCTGTTTTACGTGGGCGCTCGCCTGTTTTACGTGGGCTCGTGTTGTACAGAACCATTAATGACAGGAAGCGTTTTCTTTGCTTTGCGCTAAATTCATGAACCGCCTGCGCCATATTTTTTATTAATTTGGCAACATAAATGTCAGCTGAATCTCTCACATGTTGCACTTTGTTTCCCGGTGACTTCATTGGAGACTGGGGCGGCCGTGTGGTGAGATGCCGAGTCCTGCGCCATCATAGGGTCCCTGGCTCCACATAGGAGCCCATATGGTGTGAAAGCCTTTCCTCTACTTAGGTTTCACTTTAATTTCTTGAGATTTGTTGCTTTGGCCAGACTAGTTTTTCTGGCCCTATGACAAGGTCAAGGCCACAGGGCGAAAAGACACTTGGGCAATAGATCTTCAGGTTTGCTACGTCAGTGGTCCCATGGTAACACTTCCTGGCCTGCAGACTGGTGGATCGTTAATGTCCTATGACGTCTTTCAAACCCAAGTAATCACCTGTATTGCCACACTGGCCTGTGAGGAGCGGGCCACGGACTAAAGACTATCAAACTTTTCCGGCATGGATTGCTAGTTATGCCAATTGTATTGTTCACAAACTGAAAGGGGAGGAGATGTACCAGAGTGTCACTTCCAGCCTGATTTGATAGACTATACTGCAATCAGATCTACATTACCATTCAATGTCCTGAATCTAGTTGGGGGGTTGTGAGTCTTTTGTTCCTCTCTGCAGGGAGCCTCCAGGATGCACACCTTTGCAGACTAGCTGGAGATTTCATTGACTTTCTTTAGTTTTGTATTGAATGTACTTGATGGTTAAGGGGGTTGGGTGTGCTTATCTTTGCCAAACTATGGCTCTGATTTGAAGAGAAGGCAAAAAAGAAGACAACATGTTTGGAGGAGGTTAGTTGGTGCTGTGAATTGGGAGGGAGAGGATCAGTGCTGAGGCCAGGTCCTGATCTTATTGATGGACTATAGAGTTTGGAGTTGGATACACACGCTACGGTTATGATAGCTACCATCTGGAAATTAGGAACTATCCTAAGGATTATTCTTGCCAACTGAACCTGGATACACATGCTACGGTCATGATATCTACCATCTGGGACTTTAGGGACCATCTTAAGGACTATTCTTGCAGACTGAACCCGGATACCAGTGCTACAATCGTGATATCTACCTACTGGATTTTAGGAACTATCCTATGGACAAATTCTTGCCGACTGAGCCTGGATACATGTGCTATGGTCGTGATATCTACCATATGGATTTTAGGAACTATCTTAAAGACTACTGTTGCTGGCTGGTTTCTGATCTTGTAGACTGGGGACATGACATTTTGACCATCCACCTTGAGTTGCTGTAATATGTATGAATACAAATAAAGCTTGTTGCATGGTTATCCTGCCTAGGTGATTATTACAACCCACAACGTCAGGTCTCCACAGGGCCGAATGTAGATGATGATGGAGATGGGAACTCGTCCCTATGACAAAACTCAACATGGTGCAGCGGGGACTTGTATGGCGGTATTACACATATAAAGGCTTTGTGTAACTACAACTCCCAGAAGGTCGTCATAGAGCAGGTTGTCTATTACACTGACTTCATCCAATGTATTTTTTGTTGTGGGTATTCCAGGTATTGTTATCTGTCCCTCTGCCAACACTCCCTATCCATCATTCCCTCACCATTGTCCTCATGCCAGTCCGGGTGCCATGTGCGGCATTAATGAGGCTTTGTCATCAGGTAACACAATGGAATAGCTGTGACCCAGCTTGGCATTTCCACATACCTAGGGCCAGGCCTCGGCTGCCACATAACCCTTCCTGGGGCAGTGTAATCTGTATAATGAGGGACAGCCCTGCGGGCGGCACGGATATAAATAGAAAGCTATTTTGAGATTTTATATTCCAGGTCAGCCCGGCCGCCCTCGTCCTTGCAGTCATTGACACAGACGTCCATCAATATTAACACGTACCTTCTCTCCAGGAATGGTCAGCGTGCCTGTGGCCTCTAGGTGGCGCTCTTCTGACATAATTACTAATGGTAATTAGTTGGCAGCTGCAAATCAATAGTACAGATGTAGCAGAGCCGAGGTTGTTGCGCACCAAGGAGCAGTCATTTTACAATAAGGTCTAATAATTCAAGGAAGGTTCTTTAAATCAGCGACGGGGAAACTTTTGTTTTCTGCCAAGGGCCATTTGGATATTTAGAATATAATTCGGGGTTGTACAATTTGACATTTATCCTGCTAAATTTGGTCAAAAAAGTTAACTAACTCCCCCTAATGTGGTCTGAAGCTGCTTCTCTCTGCGGAGACGCGATGTTTGGTGGTAGTGATGGAGCTATTCTCACCTAGTTTGTGTCTGTCTGGAGCACCGGTGTCTCCGGTTTGTGATCAATTAAAATAACCTGGCAGCAGTAATCTATAACGAACAGGGAAGGGTATTACATGGGGTTGTCTCCTCACTGTGGGAAATTCAACACTCACGTCACATTTATAGAATACAAGCGGTGAGAGGTCTGCAGTATACATCACATAGGAGACACCGAGGCTGCAGTATATACATCACACAGGAGACACCGAGGCTGCTGTATATACATCGCATCAGAGACACCAACACTGCTATATATACACAACATAGGAGACACAGACTGCAGTATATACATCACATAGGAGACACTGAAGCTGTTGTATATACAATACATAGGAGACACAAAGACTGTTGTATATACATCACAGAGGAGACACAGTGGGTGCTGTATATAGATATCATAGGACACACAGAGACTGCTGTATATAGATCTCACAGGACACACCAGGATGCTCTATATACATCACACAGGAGACACAGACTGCTGTATATAACATCACAAGATACGAAGAGACTGCTGTATGTATATCACACAGGAGACAGAGACTGCTGTATTTGAGTCATACAGGAGGCACAGATTGCTGTATATATCACATGGGACTACTGTATATACATCACATAAGAGACACAGACTGCTTATAAACAGCCACAGAGACTGCTGTATATACATCATATAGGAAACAGATTTTGCTGTATACACATCACATCAGAGACACAGACTACTGTATATACAACACATAGGAGACGGGACTGCTGTATATACAACACATAGGAGACACAGACTCCTGTATATACATCACAGACACAGACTGATGTACAGCAGCATCGCGATGAATTAGAATATCATCAAAAAGATCATTTATTTCAGTAATTCAATACATAAAACGTGGAACACATTTTTATATACAGTCATTACACACAGAGGGATCTATTTCATATGTTTATGTTAATATTGATGATTATGGCTTACAGCCAATGAAAACCCAAAGGTCATTATCTCAGAAAATTAAAATAGGGAGGATGAAGGGTCTGAGAGATAAAATATGACCTAAATAGGTATCAAGAGGCTTCACCTTGTGTGGTTGTGAGAGTCACAACCACTATAAAAGCGGATCACGGCTGCTGCAGTCCCCAGTGTGGTGCATATAGAGTAGGGAGGATGAAGGGTTAAACACCGCGCTGCCGTATTCCACCAGACATCAAAGGGGGAATATAATATTGATTTATTAGTCAACGCGTTTCAGGCCTCCCAGGCCCCTTCCTCAGGACAAATCAATATCATATTGCCATGTTTCTAGGAGCCCTGAAATGGCTGACTAATAAATCAATATATATATTCACATTTTGATGGCTGGTGGAATATGGCAGCACAGTGTTTAACCCTTCATCCTCCCTACTTTAATTTTCTGAGATAACGACCTTTGGGTTTTCATTGTCTGTAAGCTGTTATCATCAACATTAACAGAAATAAACACATGAAATAAATCCCTTTGTGTGTAATGACTATATAATATGTGTTTTACTTTATATATTGAATTAATGAAATAAATTAACTTTTTGATGATATTCTAATTCATTGAGATGCACCTGTATGTACATCACAGACTGCTATATATATCTAACTGGAGATGCTGGGACCGCTGTATATATAACACATAGGAGACACTGACACTGCTATATATACACAACACATAGGAGACAGACTCTACTGTATACATCCCATAGGAGACAAAAACCGCTGTATATACAACACATACACCGAGACTGATGTATATAGAGCACATAGGAGATAGACAGCTGTATATACATCACATATAAGACACTGAGACTGCTGTATATACATCACAGACTTCTGTATATATCACATAGAAGACACCAAAACTGCTGTAAATACAACACATGAGACAGACTGTTGTATATACACCACATAGGAGACCCAGAGACTGCTGTATATAGATCACATAGGCGATATCGAGACTGCTGTATATACATTACAGACTGCTGTTTATATCACATAGGAGATGCTGGGACTGCTGTATATACATCACATACATTGTGTGTAGAATTATTAGGCAAATGAGTATTTTGATGACATGATGCTTTTTATACATGTTGTCCTACGCCAAGCTGTATAGGCTTGAGAGTCAACTACCAATTAAGTAAATCAGGTGATGTGCATCTCTGTAATGAGGAGGGGTGTGGTGTAATGAGGGGGTGTGGTGTAATGACATCAACACCCTATATAAGGTGTGCTTAATATTAGGCAAATGCCTTTCCTTAGGCAAAATGGGTCAGAAGAGAGATGTGACAGGCTCTGAAAAGTCCACAATTGTGAGATAATGATGGGAGTGCTGGTGTGTCACGGTCCGCGCTGCTGTGGTATGAATAAACTCACCAAAGAACCAAGATAGTTATCATCCTTTATTTCCTCCTCTCTCCTACGCGTTTCAGCGCCACACCCGACGCCTTTCTCAGAGACATTACAATCATAGCAGCAGTGGGGGTTTTTATAGCCCCTTGCTATACAGACAAAGAGGTGTCATCTGTTACCTGATGATGTCATCCTCATCATCAAAATGGGTGGATCTGCCCATTTTGGCGCTATTTTTTACAAAAACATTAAATTCCAAAACGCCTTCAAACCAGTTGTGGGGATCACAACTGGACCAGGTGAGCAGCTTCATAGCACCACCAGCATACACAAGTGTTACTAGTGATAGGGCACTATTGCGCCTCTTGTCCCCCTCCCTATTTTTCTTTTCACAATTGTGAGATGTCTTGCAGAGGGATGCAGCAGTCTGGAAATCGCCAAACTTTTGAAGCGTGATCACCAAACAATCAAGTGTTTCATGGCAAATAGCCAACAGGGTCGCAAGAAGCGTGTTGGGCAAAAAAGGTGCAAAATAACTGCCCATGAATTGAGAAAAATCAAGCATGAAGCTGCCAAGATGCCATTTGCCACCAGTTTGCAATATTTCAGAGCTGCAACGTTACTGGAGTATCAAAAAGCACAAGGTGTGCTATACTCAGGGACATGGCCAAGGTAAGGAAGGCTGAAAATCGACCACCTCTGAACAAGAAACATAAGATAAAGCGTCAAGACTGGGCCAAGAAATATCTTAAGACTGATTTATCTAAGGTTTTATGGACTGATGAAATGAGAGTGACTCTTGATGGGCCAGATGAATGGGCCAGAGGCTGGATCAGTAAAGGGCAGAGAGCTCCACTCCGACTCAGACGCCAGCAAGGTGGAGGTGGGGTACTGGTATGGGCTGGGATCATCAAAGATGAACTTCTGGGACCTTTCCGGGTTGAGGATGGAGTGAAGCTCAATTCCCGGACCTACTGCCAGTGTCTGGAAGACAACTTCTTCAAGCAGTGGTACAGGAAGAAGTCGGTGTAGTTCAAGAAAAACATGATTTTCATGCAGGACAATGCTCCATCACATGCATCCAACTACCACAGCGTGGCTGGCCAGTAAAGGTCTAAAAGAAGAACAAATAATGACATGGCCCCCTTGTTCACCTGATCTGAACCCATAGAGAACCTGTGGTCCCTCCTAAAATATGAGATCTCCAGGGAGGGAAATAGTACACTGTCTGCCCCATTTGTGTTTTCTTCTCCCCCTGTGCTCTTTCCTTTGAGCTGTTGTCCCCCTGTGCGCTCCCCCCCTGAATGTGGTATCTGTGCGCTCTCTGGAAAGTGTGGTGCATCACCCCGTCACCATATTTGTATACCCAAGTGTCCAAAGATGGCAGCCATCATGCAAGTGTGCATGTACCCTTACTCAGGTGGTGATTATCAGTGTCAGTGGTTGTGGTAGATGACCATGCGGCACCGCTGATGGTACTGTGCAATGTGCCAGTAGGCGCTGTATTTGCACACTCATCACTTGGATATACAAATATGGCAGAGGACACCGGCACGTTATAGGAGGACAACCGGACGGGACAGGACGATTATGTAAGTAGATGTCACTGCAGAGTGAATTGTGGGCCACGCAGAAGTTTATATGCAAAGGAAGTAAACAATTTCCACAGTTTGCCTCTTAAGGCCCTGTCACACAAAGAGATCGCTATTGCGTCACGGATTTCGTGACGCAACAGCGATCCCAATAGCGATGTCGTTATGTGTGACGCGCACCAACGATCTGGCCCCTGCTGTTTGTTTGATCGTTACATTCTGCTCTGGGTCATTCCTGCGTCGTTGTGCTCCCGCTGGGAACGCTACATCGTTGTGTTTGACAAAGATAATGAGCAACGATCTCAATGCTACGCTATGGAGAGAAAATTCACAACGACCTCGGTATAATTCTGGATCGCTAGTGCATCGTTTTTCACATCGCTGGTAAGATGCCTATTTGACATCTTACCAGCGATGTGTAAACGACGCACCAGCGATCTCTGCACATCGTTATCAGGATCGCTGATGCGTCGTTATGCGAGACAGGGCCTCCACAGTTGCACATTGAAGAGTGTACAATGAGTATACTGAAAATCTGTCAGTGAGCACACTCTGAAGGGAGAGTTAATAACCAGAAGCTCAGAAAGACAGACATATAAAAGTTAAGTTCCCTCGACTGTATTTTCTGAAAATTAATTTAGGAATCAATACTAGGAACTGTAATACAGGACTTTATCATGGTCAGATGGGAGGACAGAGTAATTAGTGCAGGAGGCACTGCTGTAACACGTGTGTCCCCGGCTGGACGACGGCCAAACCACAGCAGTACGTGGCAACTGTGCCGACGCCTGGGAGAACAGGAGCGCGCCGACGCCTGGGAGAACAGGAGCGCGCCGACGCCTGGGAGAACAGGAGCGCGCCGACGCCTGGGAGAACAGGCGCGCGCCGACGCCTGGGAGAACAGGCGCACGCCGACGCCTGGGAGAACAGGCGCACGCCGACGCCTGGGAGAACAGGCGCACGCCGACGCCTGGGAGAACAGGCGCACGCCGACGCCTGGGAGAACAGGCGCAAATGATCACATTAGACAAAATGTATCGGCCGCTGGTCTCCTGACCCCGATTTCGTCTTTTTTTGTCACCCGCTGGGCAACACACCAACGTCTGACTGCGATGGTCGTCTCCAATCTGTCTGAGAAACAGTGTGAATGGCGTCATTGGTCGATCAGCAGATTTGACATTATTTTGTACATGTAAATTTGGTGCAATGAAGATGGAAATGTAACAGCAGAAAATGTTTTATCAAAATACTTTATTTCAGGGATAAATCTCCTGCCCCCCCTCCCCCAAAATATGAACAAGCAGACAATCCCCACCACGGAGCGCTGCACCTGCTGCTCCGCTCGCTGCTGCCCCCTCTGGTCCTCAACGACTAAAACCTACAAATAAAAACGTCAAAATTTTCATCAAATAAATGGGGAGAGGGAGTGGATAACAGGTGATGGAGACCCTCAGACTGTGTCATCTTAGGGGCAATCAGACAGATGAAGAGACGGTCTGGGGTCCGGGGAGGCTTGCAGCAGTTTTGGGATTGGGTTGTATGAACAAAAATAAAGTAACCAGAGCAAAAAAAAAAGAAAAAAAAAAAGCCATAATGACTCCTCGGGAGGGGCGACGGCACATCGGTCACGCTGCGTCTGCTGGGTCACCCCTGCTCCCATATCATCGCTTCACTCGCTGGAGATTCCATGTCTACCTTGCAGCCAGATTCAATCAGTGGCTCCAAACCACAACGGCACAAGTAGGAAAAAAAAAAAAAGTATCTGTGTAGATGCCGCTCCTGGGGGCCCCGGGCCCCGCCGCTATACTTTGCCAGGTATTTTGGCTCTCTTGCGAGCGATGGCGTCTTCCACGGCTTTGAGCTGTTTGAGGAGTTCCTCTCTGCGGGATAATGTGCTCGCTTTCCCGGTTTTGGTGGCGGAGGCAGAGGGGGCCGACTCTGGGGCTTTCCCTGGGACACTGGTCACTTTGCTCGAACTCTTCAATGGCGGAGAAGCCGGACGTTTTCTGCAGCAGAAAGGCAAAAATTACTGTAAAAAAAACTCCTTCATCTGACAATTGCTCAACCAACAATTCCACAAAACAAAGCTGCAGACACACAGCTGAGCAGTCGCATAGCTGGGGGTTTGCTACACTGTTTCAGCGTGGCCAATCTTGCATTAGAGTACTTTCACAAAAAGAGAATAAGTGGTACTCATCTGAATTGCCTAAAACTAGTCCTATATTGGGCATTCATAAAATCCAGGCAGGTACAGAACGACGCCATCAGCTCCAGAGGATAACAGCTGTTTTGTGCTTGTCCTGACAGATCCTAAGGCTCTGTTAAAGTGCTGGACAAGCACAAAACAGCTGTTATCCTATAGAGCTGATGGCGTCCTTCTGTACCTGCCTGGATTTTATGAATTCCCAATAAAGGACCCGTTTTAGGCAATTTGGGTGAGGGCTGCTTATTTTTCGTGAAAGTATTCCCTGAGTGAGCACCGCCTTTTGCCATTATCACTCGTAACGCTGCAAACAACCATTACCGTATACCAGTAAACCTGCTTAAGAACCCACAGGGTGGTGCAGATTTTCTTCTTTTAGCATCGGCGACAGGATCCTAATCGGTGCCCACCGTGCACACGTCCGGATAGGTGTCGGCCGGTGTAACGTCCACAGCGTCACTCACCTCCCAATGCGGGGAAACCCCTTCCGCTCTACAGCAACACAAACCTTTCTTTTTTCTTGGATTTTTGTTTCAGTGTGTCAGTGCAGGAAAAAAAAAAAACTAAATTCTGAGGCTTCAAGCTTGATATCAATGTAACAAACCCTCAGCTGTGAGCGGCATCATTGTGTGTGCAGGCTTTTTTGATTATCTGCAGTGAAACTAACACGATGGAAGCAGACGTGTGATCCGCAGCAATGCCACATTCAACCTGTGCACAAGGGAGGCGCTGTGTATACAACAAACCAGCCGTAAAGCCTTTGTTTTAACCCTTCATGTACCTGTCTGGCTGAACAAGAAGCGGCTTGAGATTGGGCATCCGCTGGCGATCGACTTTAGGTGATGGTGGTTTTCCAATTTGCTTGCGGTCTCGCGCTGGGGCTGCAGAGAAGACGAGAAAAGTAAAAAGACTTATTAACGCATCATGGCTGGAAATGATGGCGGCTTGTAATGGCACACGTCTGCCTTCCTACAGGAAAGGTCCTAATCTTGCAAATGATAACTTATCTACAGTACGAGAATTGTCTTATCTCACCCTGAAGATGAAGACGTGCCCCGCTCTACCACCGCACTGTTGTACAGACAATAGACAATGATTAGAGCGATACTGTGCACACGTGGACTCCTCTCCGTTATGTTCTCCGGGTCAGTGAGGTCACAGCAATTTCCCATGTATCGGGAACTTTTTATGTATGGGAAGCTGATAACTTGCAGACTTGAGAGGACCCCTTGAAATCTTGCTCTACCAGGAGCCTTCACACCCCAACTATTCTATTAGGAGGTGATATCTTGTCTCACTATGCAAATTGACAATGTGGATTTGGACAATCTCAGCCCCAGATCTACAGTTAATTATATCTCAGCCCCAGGACAAATAAGAAGTCTCCATTTCCCACTTTCTATATATAACCTGCTGTTCTGGATTTAGAAGGTGAACCTTTCCATGCCGAATGACGGGAGCTTATTTTAACCTCTGCATATTTCAGGATCCCCCTCCCGTCCACCTCCACTGTGTAAACAGCACAAATATCACAAAGGAACAAAATAATCAAATCGTCTCGATCTCCAGAGGAATTCAGTAACGAGAGCCGCCGTCTGCACAGTGCGGGAGATACAGGAACCCCCGGAATATAGGGGTCCCCGGTCAAGATGAAAAGCCCCCCACCCACTAAAATATTCATCTCATAGCCCTGACCCCCAAATAATAAAATCCACCAGGACGCCTGATAGTGGCTTCAACAGAGTCAGCTGTCTCCTTTATCCATTATGCTTGAAGAAATACTTACACCATTAATAAAGAACACTACATCTTTCCTTCTACATACAGAAGACTTTATACAACAGATTCGAGCCAGTGATAATGACCCCGAAGAGGTTTCCTAATCCCTGGGATGTTAAAGGGAATCTGTCAGGTCAAAAATCCACATGTAACTAATATCATTTGCTAATTCCTTTCTCTAAGCTCTGTCTATTCATGCATTTCTAATACTTAAGTTTTCCTCCTATCCTTTGTAAACTTCAAAATAAAAGATTAATTCTGTCAATCACAGTGAGTTCTGTGCTGCCCACTCCCCAAGGAATTAATATTTATGTCTCACTACACAGCCCTGCCCTCCTGTCATCTGTATGTTGTGTTACTCATTGCAGAGGAGAAAGGAGGAGGAGGTGTGTGCTCCTAGAGATCTGCATTGTGTGTATGAGACATGTGTAGTGTGTGCAGTGTGAGATATTTATATGTGATTATATGAACATTTGATCATTTGCTCAACAGGTACACACATTACATGTCTGCAGGAAAACCAACCTTCATATAATAGAAATCTCTTGAAGACAGCAAACTGCAGGACAAAACACCTCCACCCTCCCAGCATAGAGGGGAGGGACAGAACAGCAGCTTGGATAGGTGTGGATATTTAAATAACACTTATACAGCCAGACTAATCCTCTGTTAAAGTGGAGAACTAATGCAGCAGCTGCCTGCAGGATGTGAAAATGCTTATAGCAAAGAAACTACAAATGGTACAATAATGATTTTACATATTTTTAAAAGGTCTGCCCTGGCACTATTCAAGGGTAACATTAGTATCATACTGAAAAATGACCTGACAGTGTCCCTTTAATAGCCTGTATACTTCCATAACCCTTGAGAAAGGAATTAAAGCTGTTGAACGTTTGTTAACTTCTTCCAATTATGATAATGATGATGTCAATAGATTTTTGATACATTGCCTTACACTGATCCTCCATGAAAACAACTTCTTGTTTCAGGATGGTTTTTAATTACAAAAGCAAGGTACGTCCATGGGGTCAAATGTGACCCTCACATATGGTAATTGTTATAGGTCATTATTTGAGTCACAATTTGTATATACTCATGTGTTGTTTCAACAACACCGACTTATTTGGTGTCGTTATATTGATGACATGTTTGCATAGGGGGGGTCCATTTCATACTGCGATGGAGAATCATTCTGGTCAGATCTTTACTCTACTATCCAGTATAGTTCTGACCGGTCAGCTACACTGGTATATAAGAAAGATGGCACTTTTCTAGTTGTCATCCAAGTGCTGTCAAAAAAAATCTATCCCACGTTCCCAACTCAAAAAGAGTACAAAAAATAGTATCTGAACCCACATTGAGAGCAATAAGAGAACAGGGGTTGAAACTAAATTCACTGAGAGGTTATCCCTTCTATTTATTTAATCAAGATACTGTAGTTTTCGCTCTATAAGATGCACCCCAAATTCGGTGAAGGAAGAGAATTTTTTTTGTATGTTAAATGGGGTCTGTCTTGGGGCCCGTGTTATGACAATGTCTGTCTTACAACCAGTATATATGTCCCCTTATCCTGGTACATGACCCCCCCTCCATCCAGATATATATGTTCCCCATCCTTGTATCCATATTTTTGACCTCTTGTTTTGCTGCAAACAAAGAACAGAGAGGATACAGCCCCCCAAAGTGAGTGATTTCTACTGATCTCTCGTGCAGCAGTGATGCATGACTATTCATTCCCTGGGGAGTGGGCAGCAGAGAAGTGATCACTCTCTGTGATTGACAGATGTAATGAATCTCATTACTTGCAGTTTATACAGGATTTGAAAGAAATATTAATAATAGAAATACCTAAATAGAGAGAGCTTAGAGGCAGGAATTATAAAATGATAGCAGTTACATATGGATTTTTGACCTGAGAATCCCTTTAAGTTGTTGTAGCGATTTTTGGTTTTGCTCTTTTTACATGATTATTGGAGCTCAGTCTTCTCTTATCGTCTTGCATTCATTGCATTTATTATATCAGTTTTACAGTTCAGGCAGTGGCTTTAACTCTTAATATTTTGTTGATTTCTTCTATTTATCTGCACTCAGCTTTGGTGAATGTACAATTCTTCACAAGAGGTAGTAATGGTTGTTTGCTGGAATTACCATGTCTTCCTTTTTCCTATCTGACAATCATTGTTTGAATCTCATTATAACATAATTAGTAACATCATTAGTATTATGTTCTGTTTGTTGTAGTGTCTGATGAAGGCCTGATGTTAAGGCTGAATAGTAACACACACATTATCTTTTGAAACTTATTTGCCTGCAAATAAATCTAAATTTTCTGAATGCCAAATTACTTTATAGTTATATCTCAGCCCCAACACAAATAAGAAGTCTCCGGTTTCCACTTTTCATATATAACCTACTGTTCCGGATTTAGAAAGTGAGGCTTTCCATGCCAGGTGACGGGAGCTTATTTTAGATTTCAGGTAGTGGAGAGGATCCCCTCCCTGCCCCCGCCCATCCATCTCCGCTGTGTAAACAGCACAAAAATCACAAAGGAACAAAATAATCAAATTGTTCCGATCTGAGGAATTCAGTAACGAGAGCCGCCGTCTACAAAGAGTGGGAGATACAGGAACCCCCGGAATATGAGGGCCCTGGCCAAGACAAAAGCCCCCCACCCACTAATGCATTTATCTCATAGCTCTGACCCCCGAACACCCGGCCTCACGTCTGTCCAGTCTTCCTCCATACAGGGGCGCAACACTACAATCTTCAAAAATCACAGTATATATACAATGGAAATCATCTGTCTGTCAGTGTCAGTGGGGGACACTGTTCTCTATAGTCTCTTGCACCTTCTTTCAGTGTCAGTGGGGGGCACTGTTCTCTATAGCCTCTTGCACCATCTGTCAGTGTCGTGGGGGGCACTGTTCTCTATAGTGTCTTGCACCATCTGTCAGTGTCGGTGGGGGGCACTGTTCTCTATAGTGTCTTGCACCGTCTGTCAGTGTCGGTGGGGGCACTGTTCTCTATAGGCTCCTGCACCGTCCCTCAGTGCCGGTGGGGGGCACTGTTCTCTATAGTGTCTTGCACCATCTGTCAGTGTCGTGGGGGGCACTGTTCTCTATAGTGTCTTGCACCGTCTGTCAGTGTCGGTGGGGGGCACTGTTCTCTATAGTGTCTTGCACCATCTGTCAGTGTCGGTGGGGGGCACTGTTCTCTATAGTCTCTTGCACCATCTGTCAGTGTCGGTGGGGGGCACTGTTCTCTATAGGCTCCTGCACCGTCCCTCAGTGTCGGTGGGGGGCACTGTTCTCTATAGTCTCTTGCACCGTCTGTCAGTGTCGGTGGGGGGCACTGTTCTCTATAGTCTCTTGCACCATCTGTCAGTGCCGGTGGGGGGCACTGTTCTCTATAGTCTCTTGCACCATCTGACCTGTGAATCGCCTATTACCTGCGGTGTCCATGACTCTATGCCAAGATGATGACTTGGCGCTGGACCTAGAGAGGATACGCCGCAGGTAACAGGACGCTCACAGGACTACGGATGTGGCCGCTGGACCAGAACATTTATTTTGCTTAACTCAAGTTTCTATATTTCCAAGACTCCTTACTGTACACAGTATTCCAGGAGATATTTTACATTGAATATTCAGAGGTGCTATTAAAATATGTGAATCTCCCACCATATAGACGTTGTCTGTTCAAATCTCACCTCGCTCGGGGGACACAATTAGTTTTTTAGATGGGGGGGAGCCCGGCCTGTCCTTGTCCGAGGGCTCGTACCGCTTCCTGCTCCCCTTATCCGTGCCCTGTATGGAGAGACAATTCTGGGTTAAGATCTGTTGCAGCTCATGGACTGAACCTGATCACGGGAAAAAAAAACAAGATGCAGATCACTTTCATTGGTTACTGGTTTGCAATAACTCTCATGACCAGTGCAATTATCCATAGGGACAATTACTTTCATCATTGTAGGGATTGTGATAATACCAGCACACTGACAGACTCAGCAATGGGAAATTAGGGTCCGGGAAAATACAACCACTGCGACCAATGAGTCTGATTGGACGGAACTTTAATGATTGAAAAGTTGGGAGTACCAATATGGCCGCCATGACATCTCCCACAATGGGATGCCAAAAACTTTCCAAACTTTGTACTGGCCGTCCATCATTATGAAGTCTGATCATATTAATGGTTTCCAGAGTTTTCTAGGAGCGGATTACAGATACACTACTGTTCCAGTGTTGGAGCATCTCAAACTTTCCCTTGTATCATGAGGATGGAGCAGGAAAGTACGGGCCGCAGCCAGGCGGCTGAGTGATATAATGGGGTTTCCGTGCTTTGCATCCCCTGGCTTGGCTGTCAGCCAGGGATCCTGCACTGGTAATGGGAAGTTACTGATGTAATGAAGAAACATAACCCTGCGGAGGGAGAAGAATTGCAGGAATGTCATTGCTTCTGCAAATGTGTGACTAAGGGCCGTGCCAGGCTGGTTACATCACCTTGCTCAGAAGAGTCAGCTTGATGTCCTTGTGGGCGCTGAAGCCACTCGGGGCTGGGGCCGGTGCTGCCGGGGGCTGCGGAGCCATTTTGCTGCCACTGATGGGTTTCGGCAGCTTCGCTGGAGAGGCTTTTGGCAGCTGAGCAGCGGCGGGGGCTGCGGGTTCACGGGGTCTTTTGTCCTCCTTAGGCCTCGGCTCAATCTTTTTGTTTTTTTCAGACACTAAAAATAAATTAGATGAAAGCGAGATTTTTACCCAACAAGAAGAATCCGCCAATAAATAACGCCATGAACATCTTGAGGGTCTGCGGCTGTCAGCAACAGCCGAGGGAATGAGGTCTGCAGATTGGGGCAGATTTATCAAAAATAAAGTCGCAGCCCAACAATGACAGGTGGGGTCACAACTGCATAAGATTTGATAAATAGGGACGGCCATTCTCTAAAACTGAAACAGTCCTTGTGACGACACCGCTTTTCTCAATGCATGTCGGGGGTTAATGCTCCTAATTTGGCCAGATGTATAGGTCTTGTATGTTATCTCATGTTTGCTAAGACATTGTTTCTTGCTAGTCGGCTCAAAACCCCATTGTCCAAGTTTGTGTATTGGTAATATCATCTAAATGACCTCACCCACTCTGTCTACATCACTCAGGAGAATTATGCAGATATCAGATTGATAAATCAACCAATAAGAGCTCAGCTTTATTCCAACAATCCTGGAAGAACACAATATACCCAAAGGTGTAGGCTTGGGTTATTAAAAAGGACTTCCTTAAGGCACATGGAGTCATATGCTTTATGGCCTCAGTCTAGGGACTTCAGCCCCGGCTACAGGACCACCAGAACTGGATTATATTTCGCAGGAGTTCAGCCTAGGATTTGGCTTAAATATCAAAGATTATAAGGAAGATACCCAGGCTGGGACAATTCAGTTACCTGGCTACAGACTTGACTGTGCTCGGTCAGCTTCCTAAGCTTGCTGCTAATCCTCGCTCAGTGAGTGCCCGCCAAAAGCGGGGTGCTGCTGGATTGGCGTAGATAGCCATGGAAGCCTTGAAGATTCCAATCCCTGGTGAGCCAGTGGAGAGTGAGACTCTGTTGCCCATTACATTGTGTGTTTGCTTGGCTATGCGTTATATGCCTTTGACTGTTGGGGCTCCAATAAAGTTTTCCCATTGTGTGGTTCCTCACCCTGTGTTGTCTGAGTAGTGTTCCGCCCATGGTTAATGGGTTTGAGCGTTCATGTGGGACGAGCCCTGGTCCATGCGGTCTTTCTAAAGGCAGCTGGGCCAGCGGACGAGAGCACCCACTGACCCCCCCGTGTCTCCACAGAGAGCACCCACTGACCCCCCCGTGTCTCCACACGAGGAGAGGCCCACTGACCCCCGTGTCTCCACAGAGGAGAGCGCCCACTGACCCCCCGTGTCTCCACAGAGGAGAGCGCCCACTGACCCCCGTGTCTCCACAGAGGAGAGCGCCCACTGACCCCCGTGTCTCCACAGAGGAGAGCGCCCACTGACCCCCGTGTCTCCACAGAGGAGAGCGCCCACTGACCCCCGTGTCTCCACAGAGGAGAGCGCCCACTGACCCCCGTGTCTCCACAGAGGAGAGCGCCCACTGACCCCCGTGTCTCCACAGAGGAGAGCGCCCACTGACCCCCGTGTCTCCACAGAGGAGAGCGCCCACTGACCCCCGTGTCTCCACAGAGGAGAGCGCCCACTGACCCCCGTGTCTCCACAGAGGAGAGCGCCCACTGACCCCCGTGTCTCCACAGAGGAGAGCGCCCACTGACCCCGTGTCTCCACAGAGGAGAGCGCCCACTGACCCCCGTGTCTCCACAGAGGAGAGCGCCCACTGACCCCCGTGTCTCCACAGAGGAGAGCGCCCACTGACCCCCGTGTCTCCACAGAGGAGAGCGCCCACTGACCCCCGTGTCTCCACAGAGAGAGCGCCCACTGACCCCCGTGTCTCCACAGAGGAGAGCGCCCACTGACCCCCGTGTCTCCACAGAGGAGAGCGCCCACTGACCCCCGTGTCTCCACAGAGGAGAGCGCCCACTGACCCCCGTGTCTCCACAGAGGAGAGCGCCCACTGACCCCCGTGTCTCCACAGAGGAGAGCGCCCACTGACCCCCGTGTCTCCACAGAGGAGAGCGCCCACTGACCCCGTGTCTCCACAGAGGAGAGCGTCCACTGACCCCGTGTCTCCACAGAGGAGAGCGCCCACTGACCCCCGTGTCTCCACAGAGGAGAGCGCCCACTGACCCCCGTGTCTCCACAGAGGAGAGCGCCACTGGCCCCCGTGTCTCCACAGAGGAGAGCGCCCACTGACCCCCTGTCTCCACAGTGGAGAGGCCCACTGACCCCCGTGTCTCCACAGCGAGAGCGCCCACTGACCCCCTGTCTCCACAGAGGAGAGCGCCCACTGACCCCCGTGTCTCCACAGGGGAGAGCGCCCACTGCCCCGTGTCTCCACAGAGGAGAGCGCCCACTGACCCCTGTCTCCACAGAGAGAGCCCCACTGACCCCCGTGTCTCCACAGAGGAGAGCGCCACTGACCCCCGTGTCTCACACGAGGAGAGCGCATGAACCGTTCTCCACAGAGGAGAGCGCCACTGACCGTGATCTTCCACGAGTGAGAGCAACCACTGTAAGCCCATGTCTCCAGAGGAGAGCACCCACTGACCCCCGTGTCTCCACAGAGGAGAGCGCCCACTGACCTCCGTGTCTCCACAGAGGAGAGCGCCCACTGACCCCCGTGTCTCCACAGAGGAGAGCGCCCACTGGCCCCCGTGTCTCCACAGAGGAGAGCGCCCACTGGCCCCCGTGTCTCCACAGAGGAGAGCGCCCACTGGCCCCCGTGTCTCCACAGAGGAGAGCGCCCACTGGCCCCCGTGTCTCCACAGAGGAGAGCGCCCACTGACCCCCGTGTCTCCACAGCGGAGAGCGCCCACTGACCCCCATGTCTCCACAGAGGAGAGAGCCCACTGACCCCCGTGTCTTCACAGAGAGCACCCACTGACCCCCGTGTCTCCACAGAGGAGAGCGCCCACTGACCACCATGTCTCCACAGAGAGCACCCACTGACCCCCGTGTCTCCACAGAGGAGAGCGCCCACTGACCACCATGTCTCCACAGTCCTGACTCAAATTGGGAAGGAGTGAAAGCTTCTCCACGATTGAGGGTTCGCTTGTCTATTTGTGCTGAGTGAATACATTCACGGAGCTTGGGATCAACTTTTAAAGCTCTGGTCTGTGGCTAGAAAAAGATGGCCGCCTTCTTTGAAAACCAACACCTTCCTCGCCTCTGGGTCATTACAGCTCAGTTCCATTCACTTCAACAGAGCTTAGATGCAGTATCAGACATGGCCTGCAGACAGGAGTGGCCCATTTCCTAAATCGGCCATGTTTTTTTAAGAACGATTTTGGAACAAAACATTGTAATGGTACACACACGGAACGGTAGGATGGTAGCGGACGCTGTTACCTTTTTCCTTTTTCGGCTGAGAGGGAGTGGGTGATCGGGAGCTGGCAGAGGAGATTGGGCTGGCGAGGTCGGCGTACATGTCATCGGAGTCGGCGCTGCGTACAGAACTGCTGGAGGAGGAGACGCTGGAGACGGACGACACGCTGCTGACGCTCAGAGACCTGCGGAGAGACATCGAGCACGTCATCACACTGAACCAATACACTTTGCATTTCAGTCCTTCACAGTTCAGACCTCTGCTTGCTGTCAGTGAATATGAGCCGTCCAGCAGTTGGGGGTTTCTTAAATGTTTTTGCTGACAGCAAGCAGAAGCATTGGTAATAAATGAGGGATCAGTCGGTAACAGCTAGATGAGACCATCGTCTGCCGTCCTTCATGTTCCTGCTTTCTACTGACAGTTTCCTGTACCTGAGACTGCAGATCAACTTCCTTCATTCCAGTTCCTTTCCCGATTATTGTGAATTATGCAACGGCTCTCTGTGAAATTCCACAATTTACTCCTTATTGAGTCACCTGAATAGTAATGGTTTCCAAAAGTGTCGTTACTGCCAATGGCAGCAGATTACACAGCCGCTATGGAGCTTACGAGTCACGGGGCCCGGTGTCTGCACCCCCCACTTATAATCAAACTATTAATTGTATGGGAATCACAGATGCTGATATAAATGAAAGCAATGAATAATAGACTGAGCACGGAGTGCTCCCTCTCATCTATCTCCTGCAGTGCCAGTGCTCTGACTTCTCAGTACAGCGGGGCACGATGACGTCACTACTGCACACACAGCACTGTACTGAGATGTGCAGAGCGCAGGACGCAGCAGGGCAGACCGGAGCTATGGGGAACCAAGGAGAGGGGAGTACTTAGAACATTCATCCAGAAAATGGTAGCAACTCACCGGGCAGATTTCAGCAGTTTTTCTTTATTGTTTAATCCATCAAAACAGGCGGTTTTTCAGGGGTAGTGGAGGGAGGATGGGGGTCGCAACAACGGCCGTTTCGCACAGTCTCGTGCTTCGACGGGTCACAATGTAAGTGTCAAGAGGGGAGTACTTGCTTAACCAATAAGTGAGTAGACGGTGGCCAGAGGGATATAGGGTGCATTATAATATATGGAAGACTACAGACACTGCATTATACTATATAGAAGACCATAGAGGCTGCATTATACTATATGGAAGACTAAAGAGGCTGCATTATACTATAGAGGACTATAGAGGCTGCATTATATTATATGGAGGACTATAGAGGCTGCATTATATCATATGGAGGACTATAGAGGCTGCATTATGTTATATGAAGGACTGTAGAGGCTGCATTATGTTATATTAAGGACTGTAGAGGCTGCATTATGTTATATGAAGGACTGTAGAAGCTGCATTATATTATTTGGAGGACTATAGAGGCTGCATTATGTTATATGAAGGACTGTAGAGGCTGCATTATGTTATATGAAGGACTGTAGAGGCTTCATTATATTATATGGAGGACTACAGAGGCTGCATTATATTATAATAGCTGTAGAGCCCAGCAATGCCCAGGCATAGTAACTGCTCTTCGTTATAAGCTGAGTGTATGTCTGTGTGTATGTATGTCCACTATACACATTAAACCTGTCCCCCCAACCCACCCCATCCACACACATTTCCCCCAAAACCTACCTCTCTCCCACCCGCCCCCACCCCAAAACTTCCCCTAACTCCAAACATGCATCCACACACCCCCTAAAAAATGACCACCTCAACCCACACCCCTCCAAACCCACCCTCCCAAAAACACCCCCGCTACACCCGCACCCCTCAAACCTGCACCCCCACCCTCCAAACCTGCCCCCTCCACAAACCCTGAGTTAAATGTGGTGAGTGCAAAATGTTGTCATTGAATTTTATAAGCTAACATTCTACATTCTATAGTGACATCACACTAATGGGGTGGGGCAATAAAAGACAGCACTTTGAAAGGGGTGGGGATATGGAGTGGACGTGGCTTTGTGGAGATGCAGCTATGTAGTGGTGGGGGCTATGTGGGGAGGGTGGAGCTATGAAGGAGGCATGGCTTTGTGCAGATATGATGTGGAATGGGTGTGGCTATGGAAAGTGGGTGTGGTTATGTGAAGTGTGCATGGCTATGTGGAGTGGGTGTGGCTTGATACATACACACACACACTCACACTCAACTTGATATATTAGATAGAAAAAACTGCAACACATTCTATCAGTGTGCATAGGTGCGAAGCCAAA
The DNA here is from genome assembly GCA_033576535.1 of Allobates femoralis. Taxonomy (NCBI): domain Eukaryota; kingdom Metazoa; phylum Chordata; class Amphibia; order Anura; family Aromobatidae; genus Allobates; species Allobates femoralis. The sequence goes on from JARQOC010000010.1 coordinate 127,772,904, forward strand.
CAACAATTGTGGCAGTAAAAAAAGAGAATTGCTACAATTGTTGTTTGGCTTCGCACCTGTGCACACTGATAGAATGTGTTGCAGTTTTTTTCTCTCTAGTATATAATGTGGGTTCACGCCCATTGATGCCCAACCTTCCCCCACCCTGTTGGCCCATGATGAGATTGTTCTCTGTTGTCACTTTTTCTAACTTGCCCATACAAAAGGAGGTTTTAACCCAGGAAGAGGCAGAAATTGAAGGTTAGGGACCCAGTCCAAGCGACACGCCTCGATGGGGCGACTGGGCGGTTTAATGATATGGCCATATTTTTAAAGCTAAGTGTCTCAATTTTAGAATTCTTGGTTAACTGAAATCATTTTATATATTTTTATATTCTTGAGCAGAGTGCAGCTTCTCTTTTTTAGTGCTACAATTGATATATTACATGGAGGACTATAGAGGCTACATAATATTATATGGAAGACTAGAGAGGCTATATAATATTATACAGAGGACTAGAGAGGCTGTATTATGTTATATGGAAGATTATCGAGGCTGCATTATATTATACAAAGGACAATAGAGTGTGCATTATATTATACAAAGGACTATAGAAGCTGCATTATATTATACACAGGACAATAGAGGTTGCATTATATTATAACGAGGATTATAGAGGCTGCATTATATTATATGGAGAATTATAGAGGCTATATTATGTTATATGGAGGAATATAGAGTCTGCATTATATTATACAAAGGACTATAGAGGCTGCATTATATTATACAGAGGACAATAGAGGCTGCATTATATTATACAGAGAACAATTGAGGCTGCATTATATTATACAGAGAATAGAGGCTGCATTATATTATACAGAGGACAATAGAGGCTGCATTATATTATACAGAGGACTATAGAGGCTGTATTATGTTATATGGAGAATTATAGAGGCTGTAGTATCTTATATGGAAGATTATCGAGGCTGCATTATATTCTACAGAGGCTGCATTATATTATAACGAGAATATAGAGGCTGCATTATGTTATATGGAAGAATATAGAGGCTGCATTATATTATACAAAGGACAATAGAGTCTGCATTTATTATACAAAGGACTATAGAGGCTGCATTATATTATACACAGGACAATAGAGGCTGCAATATATTATACAGAGGACTATAGAGGCTGCATTATATTATACAAAGGACAATAGAGTCTGCATTATATTATACAAAGGACAATAGAGTCTGCATTATATTATACAGAGGACAATAGAGTCTGCATTATATTATACAGAGGACAATAGAGGCTGCATTATATTATACAGAGGACAATAGAGGCTGCACTATATTATACAGAGGACTACAGAGGCTGCATTATATTATACAGAGGACTACAGAGGCTGCATTATATTATACAGAGGACTACAGAGGCTACATTATATTATACAGAGGACTACAGAGGCTGCATTATATTATACAGATGACAATAGAGACTGCATTATATTTTTACAAAGGACTATAGAGGCTGCATTATATTATACAGAGGACAATAGAGGCTGCATTATATTATACAGAGGACAATAGAGGCTGTATTATATTATACAGAGGACAATAGAGACTGCATTATATTTTTACAAAGGACTATAGAGGCTGTATTATATTATACAGGGGACAATAGAGCTGCATTATACTATATTGAGGATTATGGAGGCGGCTTTATATTAAATTTAGAATTACAGAGACTAGATTATAATATATTAAGGACTATAGAGGATGCATTATATTACATGGAGAACTATGGGGGATGCATTGTATTATTCGGAAGACAATGGAAGTGCATTATATTGTACGTAAAGAGTGATGGAATAAATGGCGCTATAATAATAATAATACTAAATATAGTACATTATAGAGGCTGCATTATACTATATGGAGGACTATAGAGGATGCATTATACTGTATGAAGGACTATAGAGGATGCATTATATAATATGAAGGACTATTGGGGATGCATTATACTATACAGAGGACTATGGGTGCATTACACTATATGGAGGACTATAGAGGATGCATTACACTGTATGGAGGACTATAGAGGATGCATTATACTGTATGGAGGACTATAGAGATGCATTATACTGTATGGAGGACTATGGGAGGTGCATTAAAATATATGGAGGACTGGACTATGAGGCTGCATTAAATTATATGAAGGGCTATAGAGGCAACATTATATTATATGTAGGACTATAGAGAATGCATTATACTCCCTATGGAGGCTGCATTATAATATATGAAGGATTACAGAGACTACATTATACTATATGGGGGCTGCATTATATTTTATGGAGGATTATAGAGACTGCATTATATTATATGAAGGCTGCATTATAATATGTGGAGGACTATGGGGGTGCATTATACAATATGAAGGACTATATGGGGCCTATTACTATGTACAAGGCGTTATAATATGTGGATGGCTATGAGAGTCTATTTACTGGATGCAAGCAACTATAGAGTGTGGAGGGCTGTGTGGCGTCCATCATACTGTACGGAGGGCTGTGTGGGGTCCATTATACTGTGTGGAGGGCTGTGTGGGTCCATTATACTGTGTGGAGGCTGTGTGGGGTCCATTATACTGTGTGGAGGGCTGTGTGGGTCCATTATACTGTGTGGAGGGCTGTGTGGGGTCCATTATACTGTGTGGAGGGCTGTGTGGGGTCCATTATACTGTGTGGAGGGCTGTGTGGGGTCCATTATACTGTGTGGAGGGCTGTGTGGGGTCCATCATACTGTGTGGAGGGCTGTGTGGGGTCCATTATACTGTGTGGAGGGCTGTGTGGGGTCCATTATACTGTGTGGAGGGCTGTGTGGGGGTCCATCATACTGTGTGGAGGGCTGTGTGGGGTCCATTATACTGTGTGGAGGGCTGTGTGGGGTCCATTATACTGTGTGGAGGGCTGTGTGGGGTCCATTATACTGTGTGGAGGGCTGTGTGGGGTCCATCATATTGTGTGGAGGGCTGTGTGGGGTCCATCATACTGTGTAGAGGGCTGTGTGGGGTCCATTATACTGTGTGGAGGGCTGTGTGTGGGTCCATTAAACTGTGTGGAGGGCTGTGTGGGGTCCATCATACTGTGTATAGGGCTGTGTGGGGTCCATTATACTGTGTGGAGGGCTGTATGGGGTCCATTAAACTGTGTGGAGGGCTGTGTGGGGTCCATCATACTGTACGGAGGGCTGTGTGGGGTCCATCATACTGTACGGAGGGCTGTGTGGTGTCCATCATATTGTACGGAGGGCTGTGTGGGGTCCAGTATACTGTGTGAAGGGCTGTGTGGGGGGCGTTCTACTATTTGGAGTGATAGTAGGGGCCATTATACCATATGTAGGGGACTGCATGAAGGACTATGAGGGTGAGGGGGGGGGGGGTCACAGTTGGGGATAATACTGTGTTAGGATCACCATTCATTGTCGGGGTAGTTGAGGGGGGTACAGTACATCATACTGTGTGTGAGGGATCATACAGTGTTTGGGGTGCACTTTTGTTGGCTTCAAACATAATGACTGCAATGAAAGGGGAATCTGGGGCTTCAACGAAACCAAAGTTACCTTGTAAAGGCTGCAAGGTTGTGAGATATGTTCTTATGTGACCCGGACATATATTTATTATTATAAATATATTCTTTTTATGTTTTTAGCGCCCAATTAGAAATTCTGCTATGGGTCCCCATGATTTCTATGTACGCCCCTGGTTCCCGATGTGCCCCCTCACTTCGCCCCAAACCACTTCTGTAAAGGAACAGCTTCTCGTGCATTTCCCAGGTTCTCTCTACAGTGTGTGCATGCTGAGAGTTGTAGTTCCCCACCACCACATGTGTCTAGTAGAGCTAATCAGGTGAAAGAAAAACAACCTAAATTTATACCAATGTGAGAAAAAAACAGCCAAGAAGAGGAGTGAAGTTATTATGGAATGTCAAAGATGGAAAGTGGAAACAAATATAGCAGAGGATTAAAGTGAGGGGGACGTGACATTTTTTCTACAGGTAGAGCAGCTGAACCATGAAATGCCATATCCTAAAGTAACCCCCTCCCCCGCAGACGAGCTCACCTGGATTTCCTGGTTATGTTTCCAGATGTGCAGAGAAAAAAAAAGACAAAACACAAAGGAAGCGATTACAGCGGGCGGTAAGAAGTGGATCCAAGCAGATCACTTACGATCACAAGGATCTGAGGTGGCGGCTGCAGGGGGCAACATCTAAGATGGGTGACACTGGAAATGACACTTCTTAATAGTGTCCAGACAATCGCTCAAGTGACAACTGCTTTGGTTGCCGATCTCTAACTCCACAACTTCATCTTATAAATCGTAAGTTATGGCCCCCTGTGTTCAGTGCAAGGGCTGATATTTAGGGTACGGGTCATCACCACCCATAGACGTGCACTTGCAGTATACACATCATCTGCAGTCCGATTCTGCCACCTTACCTGGATTTTCGAGACGCAGAAGGGGAAGGTGAGAGTGAGCCCGAGGTGGAGCGTGAGGATCTGGAGAGTGACCGGGACCCGGAGCTGGAGCCGCTGTAGCTGCTGCCGCTGATGCTGCCACTGACAGTCCTCCTGCGGCAGATAAAAATGACTGAATATGTGACCAGATACCGTTCATCACTTAGGCGCTCCTTCTGTTTCTTACCTCCTTGGCGGCGCTTTCCTTTTTGGCTCTTTCGTTCTGCCAATTCTTTTATCGCCCGGTTTAGCAGCTTCTGGCCCGACCTTCGGAGGTTTTACCGTTGTGGCGGTGGGTGTGGCGGGGATGGCGGCTGCGACAGTGGTGGGGGCAGCTGCTGTCGCCAATGGGGTGGTACAGGCTTCTTCACAATGGTCTTCTCCCTAAACACAGTAAATGAATTACATCCTGTAGTAGAAACATGTGTGGGGCCATCAGCCGACAATCTAATAAATACGGGGGCCTGTCGACCCGGTGACCATAGCAGAGGAGGATCAGGCACGAGATAAGCTGCAGCACACGTGCACGATCAGCCGAGATGAGCGTTCATATGTATGTGAATGTAACGTACTAAGAAAAAGGTGAACAAACACTGGAAGACACAGACTGAGTCCTAGAGAAGGATATGAAAATAATATATCATAATATAAACCATATTTCTATCCTGCACTGTTCGCTGGATTGTAGCCTGCAGTGTATTGCATGGAAGCAGCAGGCCTAGAAATAACATACGGCCATTGTGTCCTCTTATTTCGGACTCACCCTTTGGCGGCGGCTGGGATAGGTTCTCCCTTGCCCTTCACGGGGGCTTTATGTGGAGATGGCCTCGGTGAAGGAGACTGCGATGAGGAGAAAGATCGAGACCTAAAGACAAATGAAGAGAGGGGTAACTCCATGAGGAAAATGCAAAGTCTGTATGGAGGGAACACAAGAGGGTAATCAACAAAATCTGCAGAGTAGTAAAAAAAAAAAAAAAAAAAAACACACCATTCGAATGGACTGACTGACTTTATCATTGTTTACCCCAATGCTAGGTGATGTTATTCTGTGTGGATTTCTATGTTGTGTTGACCAGCAGCTAACTGGTTAGACTACCATTGCCGGTCAGCGCTGTAAACATAACTTCTCCACACCAATGGGGGCGACCTATTGCGCATGCCGCAGTGCCGCGGTCTTGTGATCGTGACGTGGCCAGTAAGGGCCGGTGCTGGAATTACTACATCCGGCATCCGTCCTTGGCCACAGTCTTGATCACCGCTGACGAGCGGCAGCTGCGTGACATGCGCAAACAAGGCAAACCCCCCCCCCTTGCTCTGTCTCCATATAAAGCGCTCCAGCTTGTGTCTTACTCACTCCACTGCCCCCTGAGGAAGGACGGTAACACGTGTCGGGGCTCCTCCCTGACTTGAGTGGCACTGTCATAGGGATATTTCGGTATGCCTTTTACCATCAACCTGTTGTTATCCTGCCTTTGCACTTTATTTCCCAGATCCTCAGTTGGGTTATACAAATACTGTAATTGACATGTAACGCTGCTCCCTTTGGGAGGTCTGGGATAGGCCCACTGATTGTAATGTGACTTGGTTTCCTTTGTGTAATTGCAGTTTTGCACAGTATTGATGTTTTAGCCCATATCCCCCTGATGTAAACATCCTTGCCACTCGTGTTTGGTTCTCTCCCTCATATCCCCACCTGCATCTGTATATTTTTTTTTTATCGGATGTAGCCTGTTGCAAATGTATTTCACTGTGTTTTGATTAAATTTAGCAATTTGCTTTGGCAAAAACTGGTGTCCATCCCAATAATTGTTGTACCTCTAACACTAGTCTCTTTTTTGGTTCCAAAATCTGCAGAATGGTGGAAACACTAATATGTATAACGCCCCTTTTTCCCCCACTGTAGGGGTCTGCTATTATTCTGTTATCAAGCATCGGCCCAGGAAAAAAAAACTCATCATTTCTGCCTAAAAATAACTACTCAGTGAGACAAATCTGTGTAGAAATCCGGATCTCCCGCTATTGCAAACTGAGCATGAAGGGATCCGGGCTGCGCACCTGAAGTGTCAGTTCCCGAAACAAGGCAAACTGGTCAGACCGGCATTATTTCCACTTTCACAGCGGAGATTTTACCCTTTAGATTCTGAGATATGTGAATAAGATAAAATGTAAAAGTTACCTGGACCGGCTGCCAGAAAACGAGCTGTGCCTGGAGGAGCGGCTGGAGTAAGAGCTGTAAGACGAGGAGCGAGAGGAGCCGGAGCCCGAGTACGAGGACGACCGAGATGAGGATCTGAAAAACAAAGATCAGTACTGAGACTCCACAATAATTAAAGGGTTCATGATTAAATCCTTCCACATGCAGTCAGTGAATGGAAACCAAATGTACTACTAATTCTCACAGCTGAGGGTTTGTACCATAAACAGCCTGCGCTCCAGACTGATACATTGTAGCACAGACCAGGCCTTTTAACGGAGCTCGATACAATTGTAGCAAACCCCCAGTTGTGTGTAATATTTTATCACAGTACAGGGTTCAAGCTATTGCCCGCAGGTGTGAGGTTGAGGTACACATCATGGTCAGGTTAGAACAATGTGCGGCTCAGTTCACATTTACCTGGATGAGTTGGATCCAGAATCAGAGGAAGCAGAGGTACGGCGCCGCCTGCGCCCCCGGCTGGGAGAGCCAGAGAGTCCAAGTCTCTTTTTTGGAGACTTTGATCGACGCCAGGGGTCCTTCCACTCATCAGCCCTTTTAACAGACTTGGGACCAGATGAATTTGGGGCAACAGCAGATACAGGATTAGAAGCAGATAAAGCTGCAGCAGGGGAATCTTTCTTCAAGGCATCATTGGGGCGACTGCAAGAAGAAAAAAACAAAACAAATGAAAATAAATTATGTAAACATTCAAGGCAGTGACATCACTGAGAACGTCTCCTATCATCACTAGAGATCACACATCACTGAGAACGTCTCCTATCATCACTAGAGATCAGACATCACTGAGAACGCTCCCATCATCACTAGAGATCAGACATCACTGAGAACGTCTCCTATCATCACTAGAGATCAGACATCACTGAGAACGTCTCCCTATCATCACTAGAGATCAGACATCACTGAGAACGTCTCCATCATCACTAGAGATCAGACATCACGAGAACGTCTCTATCATCACTACAGATCAGACATCACTGAGAACGCTCCTTCATCACTAGAGATCAGACATCACTGAGAACGTCTCCTGTCATCACTAGAGATCAGACATCACTGAGAACGTCTCCTATCATGACTAGAGATCAGACATCACTGAGAACGTCTCCTATCATCACTAGAGATCAGACATCACTGAGAACGTCTCCTATCATCACTGGAGATCAGACATCACTGAGAACGTCTCCTATCATCACTAGAGATCAGACATCACTGAGAACGTCTCCTATCATACTAGAGATCAGACATCACTGAGAACGTCTCCTATCATCACTAGAGATCAGACATCACTGAGAACGTCTCCATCATCACTAGAGATCAGACATCACTGAAAACGTCTCCATCATCACTAGAGATCAGACATCACTGAGAACGTCTCCTATCATCACTAGAGATCAGACATCACGAGAACGTCTCCTATCATCACTAGAGATCAGACATCACCGAGAACGTCTCCTATCATCACTAGAGATCAGACATCACTGAGAACGTCTCCTATCATCACTAGAGATCAGACATCACTGAGAACGTCTCCATCATCACTAGAGATCAACATCACTGAGAACGTCTCCTGTCATCACTAGAGATCAGACATCACTGAGAACGTCTCCTGTCATCACTAGAGATCAGACATCACTGAGAACGTCTCCTGTCATCACTAGAGATCAGACATCACTGAGAACGTCTCCCATCATCACTAGAGATCAGACATCACTGAGAACGTCTCCCGTCATCACTAGAGATCAGACATCACTGAGAACATCTATCATCACTAGAGATCAGACATCACTGAGAACGTCTCCTATCATCAGTAAAGATCAGACATCACTGAGAACGTCTCCCATCATCACTAGAGATCAGACATCACTGAGAACGTCTCCTATCATCACTAGAGATCAGACATCACTGAGAACGTCTCCCATCATCACTAGAGATCAGACATCACTGAGAACGTCTCCCATCATCACTAGAGATCAGACATCACTGAGAACGTCTCCTCATCACTAGAGATCAGACATCACTGAGAACGTCTCCATCATCACTAGAGATCAGACATCACTGAGAACGTCTCCTATCATCACTAGAGATTAGACATCACTGAGAACATCTATCATCACTAGAGATCAGACATCACTGAGAACATCTATCATCACTAGAGATCAGACATCACTGAGAACGTCTCCTATCATCACTAGAGATCAGACATCACTGAGAACGTCTCCTATCATCACTAGAGATCAGACATCACTGAGAACGTCTCCTATCATCACTAGAGATCAGACATCACTGAGAACGTCTCCTATCATCACTAGAGATCAGACATCACTGAGAACGTCTCCTATCATCACTAGAGATCAGACATCACTGAGAACGTCTCCTATCATCACTAGAGATCAGACATCACTGAGAACGTCTCCCATCATCACTAGAGATCAGACATCACTGAGAACGTCTCCCATCATCACTAGAGATCAGACATCACTGAGAACGTCTCCCATCATCACTAGAGATCAGACATCACTGAGAACGTCTCCCGTCATCACTAGAGATCAGACATCACTGAGAACGTCTCCTGTCATCACTAGAGATCAGACATCACTGAGAACGTCTCCTGTCATCACTAGAGATCAGACATCACTGAGAACGTCTCCCATCATCACTAGAGATCAGACATCACTGAGAACGTCTCCTATCATCACTAGAGATCAGACATCACTGAGAACGTCTCCTATCATCACTAGAGATCAGACATCACTGAGAACGTCTCCTATCATCACTAGAGATCAGACATCACTGAGAACGTCTCCTATCATCACTAGAGATTACACATCACTGAGAACGTCTCCTATCATCACTAGAGATCAGACATCACTGAGAACGTCTCCATCATCACTAGAGATCAGACATCACTGAGACCGCCTCCTATATTTACCATGTCTCATTTCCAGGTATATGTTGGGGGTTGTAGTCTTAGGCCCACTTACACACACAGATTTCTGTGCACAGATTGTTTGCAGATCTCTGGTTGCAGTGAAATCATGGAAACATTGTTCCATTTTGTGGCTGTGTCCAAATGTAACAATGTGTCCATGATTTCACTGCAACCAGAGATCTGTGAACAATCTCTGCACAGAAATCTGTGTGTGAGACGTGGCCCTTACCCTTATTAAAAACATTGCACCTGAAGATTATCTAATGTTATAAAACAGGTTAAGAAGGTATTGAACATGTCACCAACTTTCTAAGTAAATGTATTTCTACAGGTGCTATTGACATGAATTTCTTCCCAGATGTTGGTAACAACCAATCCAATTCACACAGGGAAAGAAATTAAACCACAGATATGTATAAATGACGTTCACATGCTATATGTACATAGTTTTCCTATTTGGCAGATGTTGGCTGCTGATCTCGGCACAGATTGGAGATTTGTATTACAATTCACAGAAGAGTTTCCTATCCTGGGGATCTTGTTGATCCTCCGGAGGATTGTGTGGGTTGCTGTCACTGCAGGTGGAGGAGATCACAGCTTCCTCTGTAGGTGATGTAACAGATGATTGTCTTGGGAAAGCTCTTATGTCACCAGTGGTAGGAAATGCAATTCACAGGAAGCAGAAGTGTTGACATCCCATAATTACACTGGCTGTGACGACAGCAATATGTAAATATTAATGGTGTGCACAATCTATCCTCACTAAGACCGCTGTGCCTGCAAGCTCTGCCCCTCCCTGTGCAGTGCTTACCTTCCCCCAACCTACACTGGTGCAATGTCTGCCCCTCTCCACTCCTGCTCCCCCTGAATATCCACACACTTCTACCCCCCACCCTGTGCAGTGTCTGATCCTTCCCCCCCCCCCCCCTACCTCGTACACACTGCTCTCTCTGTGCAGTGTCTGACCCTCCCCCACCCACCTTCCCCCAGCCCACACTGGTGCAATGTGTGCCCCCTCTCCACCCTGCACACCACACACACTGCCCCCACCGTGCAGGGTCTGCCCCCACCTCACACCCACTGCCTCCCCGTGCAGTGCCCGACCCCTCCCACCTTGTGCGGGGCCTACCCTCCCCGAACCCACACTGGTGCAATGTGTGCCCCTCTCCACCCTGCCCCCCCCTGCACACCACACACACTGCCCCCGCCTCACACACACTGCCTCGCTGTACAGTGCCTGACCCCTCCCACCTTGTGCAAGGCCTACCCTCCCCGAAACCCAACTGGTGCATTGTCTGCCCCCCCACCCCACTCACACAGCTTCCCCGTGCAGTGTCTGTTCACCCCCCTCACACACACTAGTGTCTGAATGCCACCCCTCCCCACCCAAGCAGTGTATGCCCTTTCCAGGAAGCTATAAGTATGTGCTAGCTATATAGTCCCCATGATCAGTTCAGTACATGCCCCCCCTCCTCACCTTCATACACATGGGTAGTAGTGTACTGGACCTATACAGCACATATCAGAACCCTATAGATAGTTTATGTGACCTGCACAGTATGTGAGCCCCCATATGTAAAAGTGCCTATACAGCTCATGCTATCTATGGGGGGGGGCTATTATAATGCACAGTAGAGGGCATGCATGGGGGCTGTTATGTGCTGTACTGGACATGTACAGATATCCATAAGGGCCAATATAATGCTCTGAATAGGCCATATACACCATCTATGGGGGGGCCCTATAAGTGGCTTTCTAGGGTGGCTCATATAATGCAGTGAATAGACCATATACCATATAATGATATATTGCACTGACGATGCCATTACATTGCTTGTGGACACACAATGACTGACAGACGCTCCGGCACAGTCTGAACAATGTTGGTAATATTGGAGCGATCCACAGGCCATAAGTGACCATTCTATTTGTGCCTCTGGTTCAGTCCTGCATTATAAGCCCTGGTTATTGCGGACTTTCCCAGGTTGCAGCTGCTCTTTGGTTTGTCCACGTGGTGCGGCTGTGATCATCTGCCCTCGCTGCCAGCATTATATGGGTTCCCTGATAGTGAGGAGCTGTGAAGGAGCCGCGCCGTGTACACGGAGTGCCCGCACAGGGGAGCAGGGCGCGCCGCTATCACCTTCCTCCAGGAAGAAAACTAATCAGCACAACAACAGAACGTGCAGCGGAAAAAGCCGTCAATCATTACAGCCTGCGCAACCAGCAATAAGGGGCCACGATCATTATCAAGTCTTCACAAGTGCCTTCATAAACAATGCGTGCTGACGTCCATAGCTTTGGCGCTTGACAGAGGACACCGCATTACATAGATGAGCACGTCAAAAAAGGCAAAAGAAGCGCAATCCACGTCCCATAATCAGAGATTATCAGTGTTTATGGCTCATCCTTCCCGATTACATGGCTGCAAAATACCAATAATCATCAAGTCTGCTAGAAACGATGGCGGAGCAAGTGTGCAAAACAGACAGATTACATAATCCCCAATCTGCAAGGTCACCGACCCATTTTACAAAATCCCCTCCACCCCAGTGATCCCGTATATTTAGGCCATCAGCTCAAGAGACAACTACCTCATTTACCAGAATGGAGCGGTTTCATGGGTAACTACCTAAATTCACTCTATATCCGCTCAGCTGCAAACAGGTCCCTGATATTAGAATTGCTAATATGGCAATCGCTCTGCCGAGAGAAGAGGTGTTCCTGGGCTGGTCGGAGTGAAAAGTCCCTACTTCGAAGCCATTGCCAGGACTGGTGTAGCAGTAATCCCTCAAATTCACAGAGTCTGCAATCGTATACCCACGGGGATTGTGGACACACATTGGATGCGGAAATGCATCTTCCACAATCCCAGCAGTCAACATGGTGCAGCAAATCCTTTTAAAGGGTCATTTCCAACTGCACAGAAAAAGTGTTGATGTGCTGATCGCTGGGACTCTACCTGCAACGTGTGCACCGACACCGCCGCTCCATTCATGGCACTCAAACACTGAGCGAATGGGCTGAAAACTCATGCAGTTTGCTTTATATTTTGGGAAATTTCTCTTCATTTAAATGAATTGTTGAGAATCTTTGGGGACCCGAGTCCTGTCACTCTCAGGTGAAGATTTTCCAATGTATCCTAAACTAATATACTGCAATGTTTATTGCTTTGTGAATATGACCCAAGCGGTGCAGATATCACGGCTGTAAATTCCTGGAAAAGGAGGATAAACTTGAGTCAGCGGATGAGCGATGAACATGGGTACAGACAACGGACACCGAACAAACTGCCCGCCAGTGGCCTAACTTAAACTCATGGGGCCCCGATGTGAAATCTCCAACGGGTCCCCCAATTATTGCAAATCTTTAATAGTATTAGTCTTCTTCTATAGACTAAAGGGACTTTTGGGGCCCCCCTAGGCTCCAGGGCCCGGTGTGATTGCAGCTCCTGCACCTTTTGTAGTTACACCCCCACTACGTCCTGTCCGCGAACACTGCGGCCCCGACGCGCTCCTCCACAGGCTTTCAGGGGGGTTTCCACCAATGACACATTATTGCCTTGTAAAGTTTACAGATTACCTTGTGTTATCTCACTGGCTCGCTTCCATGCCTTTATTTTATGTGTCTTTACTGTCTGTAATATAGAGTTGTGTTTATTCCTGTATCCTGGGACAACGACACATTGTGATCTCAATATACACATACATCCAAAATGCCATACTGTGCTGGTGGGAAACGAGCCGCTAACCCAACTGTGGACGAAATAACAATCATTGTAAAGAGGCCCAAGACGCTGCTGGGGACTGTACAACCAAAAGGAGGAACAAGGACACCGGGAGACTGCAGCCACCTGGCGTCGTCCAGGAGGATGCAAATCCCTGGTGCCTCCGGAGGACACAAACGATGCCCCCCATGGTGTCACCCGGAAGGCCACAGCTCTCTGGGCCATTTAAAAGGGCACAGTACCCCTGCACAATCTGGGAGGATGCAGCACCCCGACACCATCCTGGAGGCCGCAAACCATAGCGTCATCCGGGAGACCACTGTACCCCGGCGCTACCTAGGAGGCCACAAACCATGGTGTCATCCAGGAGACCACTGTACCCCGGCGCCATCTGGGAGCCCGCAGCACCCCGGCGCTACCTAGGAGGCCACAACTATGGTGTCATCTGGGAGACCACTGTACCCCGGCGCCATCTGGGAGTACGCAACACCCCGCGTTACCTAGGAGGCCGCAAACCATGGCGTCATCCGGGAGACCACTGTACCCCGGCGCCATCTAGGAGCCCGCAGCTCCCCGGCGCCACCTGACAGGCCACAAACCCTGGCATCATCCAGGAGACCACTATACCCCGGCGCCATCTGGGAGCCCACAGCACCCCGGCGGCACCTGACAGGCCACAAACCCTGGCATCATCCAGGAGACCACTGTACCCGGCACCATCTGGGAGCCCGCAGCACCCTGGCGGCACCTGAGAGGCCGCAAACCCTGGCATCATCCAGGAGACCACTGTACCCCGGCGCCATCTGAGCCCACAACACCCCGGCGCACACCTGAGAGGTCGCAAACCCTGGCATCATCCAGGCAGCCGCAGCACTCCGACACGCCTCACCAAAAGCGGTGCATGGCATAATTCAGTCGTACTTACCCTAGAGAGGCTCACCTCCATTACAAGAGCCCCAAAATGACAGACAGCAAGAGAGATCTTAAAAACTGGAAATAAATGGGTTTTGTCAGAATGAGCAAGCAAATTTGCAACTTACTGCTTATTAAAATTTTCAGCCTTTCCTGAGGTAATAACACTTTTTCTGCTGTTTACAGTTTGTTGCCTTGGGCACCGACCACTGCTGTAAAACATGTGCTTACAAGCTTGTTTCCATTGACCTTGTAAGCGCTGTTCTGCAATTGAAGCTGGCGGGATCTCTGGAGCAGGCCATTACCTTTTAACCTTGGCCGGTTTCATTATAGTGTTTACAAACAAGACAGCAGCGGTGGTCGGTCTCCCAGGCAACAAGACGAAAATTAATTAATATCTCATGAATGGCTGAAGTTTTTGATGAGCAGTAAATTGCAAAAGTGTTTATTTTTACAAGGACTATCCAAAAACATCCACCTATGAAGTTGGGAAATAACACTTTAAGGAACAGATATACAAAGTATATTGTAAAATTGCAAAATAAGGGTGAATTAGATATCCTTTACATAAGATGCAATCACCAATATGACAGCTATTGCTGCTTGCACGGTGAATGTCACCCAGTTTTTCTAGGATCCTGCATAGTTCTAGGAAAGGTGGATCACACCCAAGGGGCAACAGTGGCCATTATGGATGCCACACAGTCAATCAAATGCAACGCCTGAAAGAAAGGGACAACCCTTGACAGTATATGCACGGACAAGAGGCTGCATACAGATATTGGGAGTTATGATCCGTCCACCCCAAAGACTGACAGCGGGGTATTAGATACAAGGTGCCGTAATACGCATCTGACCTATGATCCTTCACAAACATTATGCAATAGAGACCAAGGATATTAAATCACCCCCTATAACCCGGCCTCCTCTCCCGTCACACTAATTGCTGGAACTGTGGGATGAATGTAACTACCTAATTACAGAGGCCACGCTCGGGCCGGCTGTCTGCACAGGGTTCACTTAAGGAAGCGGGTGATGAAAGCCGGCAGTCTACCTGCACACAGTGCTCCCGGTGGTCAAATGGGGTATGGCGCTGTGGAGTGAAAATTTCCACTGGTGTAGGTGGCCTGCATTCCAACATTTTATCACGTAGATAGACATTCGACATAGGTAGCTAAAAAAAAAATAAACAAGCGAGAAATGACAATACATATGAGCCCGGCCATACACCTGGAAGATCAAGAACCTAGATATAGCAGAATCTTCATGGTACTTCTATGGAGGGAGATAGGCAGCTGCCGGGACTCTGCCCCGCTCGTCTTCCAGGATGGCCCCCCAATATTAACGACCATCAGCGGGAGAACGAGGAAGATGATGAAGGAGATTTACCAGTCTGCAGCCATAATCACCACCTCACATACTGTGTTAGCAGGTGCGGCAGTAATACTGCAGAAAGGCAGTTTTATCAATTACATACAGCACTTATAAAAATGGTATAGAGGAACTCGGCAGGAAGTTGTACCAAACATCTTGGAGAACAGACCCCTGAT
This sequence comes from Allobates femoralis, assembly GCA_033576535.1. Classification (NCBI taxonomy): domain Eukaryota; kingdom Metazoa; phylum Chordata; class Amphibia; order Anura; family Aromobatidae; genus Allobates; species Allobates femoralis. Next base: position 127,788,731 of record JARQOC010000010.1, read on the forward strand.
CTTATGTGTATGAGGACAGATATCAGCTGAGAAACCCAGACCACGTGAGACATTAGGAGGCGTCTGATCGGCTCCCCCGAACATCCAGCCAATGTCATTAAGAACAAGGAGTCCTGGAGGTGATGATCCACAGATCCCTGATCTCACATCATCAGTCTGTCTGGGATCAAGAGACGGAAGGATAAGCACAAGAATCACACACAGAAAATCGGGGGTCAGGTCTCCAAGATGTTTGGAACAACCTCCTGCCAGGATCCTCCATAACCTGTGTACAAGTGACAAGAAGAAGTGATGGAGGAGACAGGAGGTCACCGAATACTGAGGACGAAGGAGACAGGCACGCACCGAATACTGAGGACGGAGGAGACAGGCGAACACCAAATACTGAGGACAAAGGAGACGGGCGGTCACCTAATACTGAGAACGGAGGAGACGGGCGGTCACCGAATACTGAGGACGGAGGAGACGAGCGTCACTGAATACTGAGGACAGAGGAGACGGTCGGTCACCGAATACTAAGGACTGAGGAGACTGGCAGTCACCGAATACTGAGGACGGAGGAGACGGGCAGTCACCGAATACTGAGGACGGAGGAGACGGGCAGTCACCGAATACTGAGGACGGAGGAGACGGGCAGTCACCGAATACTGAGGACTGAGGAGACTGGCAGTCACTGAATACTGAGGACAGAGGAGACGAGCAGACACCAAATACTGAGGACGGAGGAGACAGGCGGTCAACGAATACTGAAAACGGAGGTGATGGGCGGTCACCGAATACTGTTGAGACGGGCGGGTCACCAAATATTGAGGACGGAGGAGACGAGCGTCACTGAATACTGAGGACAGAGGAGACGGGCAGTCACCGAATACTAAGGACTGAGGAGACTGGCAGTCACTGAATACTGAGGACAGAGGAGACGAGCGGACACCAAATACTGAGGACGGAGGAGACAGGCGGTCACCGAATACTGAGGACGAGGAGAAGGGCGGTCACCGAATACTGAGGACGGAGGAGAAGGGCAGTCACCGAATACTGAGGACGGAGGAGAAGGGCGGTCACCGAATACTGAGGACGGAGGAGAAGGGCGGTCACCGAATACTGAGGACGGAGGAGAAGGGCGGTCACCGAATACTAAGGACTGAGGAGACTGGCAGTCACTGAATACTGAGGACAGAGGAGACGAGCGGACACCAAACACTGAGGACGGAGGAGACAGGCGGTCAACGAATACTGAAAACGGAGGTGATGGGCGGTCACCGAATACTGTTGAGACGGGCGGTCACCAAATATTGAGGACGGAGGAGACGGGCGGTCACCGAATACTGAGGACGGAGGAGACGGGCAGTCACCGAATACTGAGGACGGAGGAGACGGGCAGTCACCGAATACTGAGGACGGAGGAGACGGGCAGTCACCGAATACTGAGGACGGAGGAGACGGGCAGTCACCGAATACTGAGGACGGAGGAGACGGGCAGTCACCGAATACTGAGGACGGAGGAGACGGGCAGTCACCGAATACTGAGGACGGAGGAGACGGGCAGTCACCGAATACTGAGGACGAGGAGACGGGCAGTCACCGAATACTGAGGACGGAGGAACGGGCGGTCACCGAATACTGAGGACGGAGGAGACGGGCGGTCACCGAATACTGAGGACGGAGGAGACGGGCAGTCACCGAATACTGAGGATAGAGGAGACGGGCGGTCACCGAATACTGAGGATGGAGGAGATGGGCAGTCACCGAATACTGAGGACGGAGGAGACGGGCAGTCACCAAATACTGAGGACGGAGGAGACGGGCGGTCACCGAATACTGAGGACGGAGGAGACGGGCGGTCACCGAATACTGAGGACGGAGGAGACGGGCGGTCACAGAATACTGAGGACGGAGGAGACGGGCGGTCACCGAATACTGAGGACGAAGATGAGGATTTACATTTCTTTTTTCTTTATTCACTTTTCATTTTGTTAATTCATAGAAATAAACTATTCATATTCCATAAAATGTTTGCACGTTCTACCCCACGACCAGAGTCAATCACCTTTACTTCATGATTTATAAACGCTCTATTGTGGGACAATTCTATATGGCCGACCGTCCTCATCCTGGAACGTTCTAGTTATCTCTGCGGGTGCAGATATATGATGGGGTCAGCGGTGGTCACACCCCATAATGACCAGATGCAGAGGACAGGCCCCCGCCCCACCAGGTCCATTGTGGCGCCCCTGTAGCCTGTTATGACATGGACGCAGGTAGTTTCTCCCATCACAGAGCGGCCATATATTCTCATAGATACAGACGACCGCAGAACCCGCGACTCGAACCAAAAGCCTCAGGTAAGGTGAAGACGCAGTCAGTGGTCATAATGGGGATGAGAGGATACGGCCGCCATAGGATTATATGAAATAGTATTACCACTCATCACAACAATTAGATAGAGGGGAAGTCATGCTTAAAGGGGTGGTGGCAGCAGAAATATAAGCTGTGGCTATTGACAGATCCGTTATGGGACATCAATCAGTGTTTGCCCCTTTCTTTCCCCTTGAATGTAAATACATAAATGCCTTGGTGTCCGGATGTCCCAGATAAAGCTCCACCTGAAATGCAAATAAAACAGCGCGCCTGCCATATTGCCACACCGAAGTGATGGGTGTGCCAATATGGGGGGTCGCTGGCAGTACTGCACAGTCAATGGGGCACAATGTGCGGTGCTGACACTGTCCTCCAGGTCTTCTTTCCCAGCCGCTAATGATGTTGCTACATCGCCCACTCCGATAATCCCCCCACAAGGGCGCCTCAACACCTTCTCCTTTCGTGACGTCACCCTGATAGTAACTGTGCATATGGCCGCCATGTTTGTACACCCGGTCCACTACTGAGTATGACGGGGAGAACAAAGATGGCGGCTGCATGAGTCACGAGCCCACCCCATCCTCACCGCACGCCCTCCAAAGAAAGGACGCCAGCACAGCACAAACCTGCCCCCAGCGCGACATGATCACCCTCCCGATGTGGTAGCATGGGGCACCCATCTAGTTATACAATAAGTAGCGTCTGTGGTGTCACCTGTAATGAATAGAGAAGAATTTAAAGGGACTTTCCTGACTTAAATAACTCAAGTGTAAATGATATCAATTAAGAGTTTTTCTTTTTCACCATCTCCACTTCATGACAGGGAATAGAAACACTTTATACCCAGATGCCGAAAACCTATTGACTTGTGGGCATAGTCCCTGTCCGGTGTCTGCTGGCGTAGGAAGGGTGTCAGGAGGAAACGCTGTCTATACACATCTTGACAGGAAGGCAATATTCTTGCGTGGGCAAATATTTTGCAGATCATTTATAAGGAAGCCAATGGACAAAAAAGAAATAACCAAACACTCCTGCACCCCGGCTATACACCGGGATCACGTGCTCGGAGGATGGGGCATCAATGAACTGCACCAGAGATGCCACAGTCCGGGCATTGTTCATCTCTTCCCCGATGGCGTCAGGCTGCGTGTCACCAGATAACATCTGATCGCTGCTTGTTCCTGAAGAAATAATTTCCTGTGTTTACAAAGTATTGTGGAGCCGTGCGGGAAAAATCCATCCAAAATGCTGAGCACACCCCAGTGAGCGTACTGTCCCTTTAAATAAACACGCCAAGTGGAGTGGCACAAAGGTCCCCGTGTTCCCGGACACAATCGAGCGCCAGTTCACACTTGCTGGCGTCATTATTAAATATTACCTCCTGTCCGGCTGCTATTAATACCCGTCTATTTCAGTCCGGTGAGCTCACGCCGCAAGAATCTGTGTCCCGGATGAGCCGCGAAGAATATCCGGACCCAATGAGAATACAATCCGCTTAGTACAGCTGAAGTCCTCTAATCCAGACATTCCGGATCATGGGAGAATGTATACAAGTGATAATTGAGGAAAAGCGAGGAAGGAAGCACCCCAGATCCAATCCAGTCGAGACCTTCAGGTGGATCTGTGTAATTGTGGATAACAGGGAGCAATAGACTGAACTCCTACAGCCTGGAGGGAGCAATGATCACTATCTGCACAGTAAATCAATACAAGAGGCTCCTGAGGCCCTTTAGACTGTATATGGGCCCTCTGCAGGGATAATGGGCTCCTGAGGCCCTTTAGACTGGTATATGTGCCCTCTGCAGGGATCATGGGCTCCTGAGGCCCTTTAGACTGGTATATGTGCCCTCTGCAGGGATCATGGGCTCCTGAAACCCTTTAGACTGGTATATGGGCCCTTGCAGGGATAATGGGCTCCTGAGGCCCTTTAGACTGGTATATGGGCACTCTGCAGGGATCATGGGCTCCTGAGGCCCTTTAGACTGGTATATGGGCCCTTTGCAGGGATCATGGGCTCCTGAGGCCCTTTAGACTGGTATATGGGCCCTCTGCAGGGATCAAAGGCTCCTGAGGCCCTTTAGACTAGTATATGGCCCTTTTTGCAGGGATCATGGGCTCCTGAGGCCCTTTAGACTAGTATATGGGCACTTTTTGCAGGGATCATGGGCTCCTGAGGCCCTTTAGACTGGTATATGAGCTTTTATTGCAGGGATCATGGGCTCCTGAGGCCCTTTAGACTGGTATATGAGCCCTCTGCAGGGATCAAGGGCTCCTGAGGCCCTTTAGACTAGTATATGGGCACTTTTTGCAGGGATCATGGGCTCCTGAGGCCCTTCAGACTGGTATATGAGCATTTTATTGCAGGGATCATGGGCTCCTGAGGCCCTTTAGACTGGTTATATGAGCCCTCTGCAGGGATCAAGGGCTCCTGAGGCCCTTTAGACTAGTATATGGGCACTTTTTGCAGGGATCATGGGCTCCTGAGGCCCTTTAGACTGGTATATGAGCATTTTCTTGCAGGGATCATGGGCTCCTGAGGCCCTTTAGACTGGTATATGAGCATTTTTTTGCAGGGATCATGGGCTCCTGAGGCCCTTTAGACTGGTATATGTGCCCTCTTGCAGGGATCATGGGCTCCTGAGGCCCTTTAGACTGGTATATGTGCCCTCTGCAGGGATCATGGGCTCCTGAGGCCCTTTAGACTGGTATATGTGCCCTCTGCAGGGATCATGGGCTCCTGAGGCCCTTTAGACTGGTATATGTGCCCTCTGCAGGGATCATGGGCTCCTGAGGCCCTTTAGACTGGTATATGGGCCCACTGCAGGGATCAAGGGCTCCTGAGGTCCTTTAGACTAGTATATGGGCCCTTTTTGCAGGGATCAAGGGCTCCTGAGGCCCTTTAGACTAGTGTATATGGGCCCTTTTTGCAGGGATCATGGGTTCTTGAGGTCGTGCCCTTTGTCGCTCGTGGCTCGGTGCCCAGGGCCTAGGTGTCGGCGTGTAGTAGAACGGCCGGTCCACATTTTACACAGGAGGAAACGATTTGGTGTAAATAAACTCTGCAAACAATTATTTCATACAAAAAACAGGAAGATAAAAGAGTCGGAGTTTACTCTGGTCCCTGACGTCAGAGGAGTGCCCGCATCCTACATCAGAGGAGTGCCCAGCGTCCTACGCCATCCATACATCCTCCGCAACCGAGGCCTGTGAAATCCCAAGATTGGTCAACAGTGGACAAGAAACCGGCTGCAGGATTACAAGGTGGCACACGCCCAGACCGTGCCCGATGGAAAGAGGACAATATGTAACACGCAGGGTGAGCTGTGCCAGAAGCAATAAACCACACAGACCCATCAGTCATTACATACTGCACCCACGACCGGGAGAGCTGCACTAACCTGCAGGTGGAAAATATATACAAACGTCTAATAGGTACCACGGTACTATAGGCAATATAAAGGAAGGATCTGCAGGAAAGACTAAGCCACCTTGTAAAAAAATGACATTACTTATTATTATACTCCAGAGCTGAACTCACTATTCTGCTGGTGCAGTCACTGTGTACATACATTACATTACTGATCCTGACTTACCTCCTGTATTATACTCCAGAGCTGCACTCACTATTCTGCTGGTGCAGTCACTGTGTACATACATTACATTACTGATCCTGAGTTACCTCCTGTATTATACTCCAGAGCTGCACTCACTATTCTGCTGGTGCAGTCACTGTGTACATACATTACTGATCCTGACTTACCTCCTGTATTATACTCCAGAGCTGAACTCACTATTCTGCTGGTGCAGTCACTGTGTACATACATTACATTACTGATCCTGAGTTACCTCCTGTATTATACTCCAGAGCTGCACTCACTATTCTGCTGGTGCAGTCACTGTGTACTACATACATTACTGATCCTGAGTTACCTCCTGTATTATACTCCAGAGCTGCACTCACTATTCTCCTGGTGCAGTCACTGTGTACATACATTACTAATCCTGAGTTACCTCCTGTATTATACTCCAGAGCTGCAGTCACTATTCTGCTGGTGCAGTCACTGTGTACATACATTACATTACTGATCCGGAGTTACCTCCAGTATTATACTCCAGAGCTGCACTCACTATTCTGCTGGTGCAGTCACTGTCTACATACATTACATTACTGATCCTGAGTTACCTCCTGTATTATACTCCAGAACTGCACTCGCTATTCTGCTGGTGCAGTCACTGTGTACATACATTACATTACTGATCCTGAGTTACCTCCTGTATTATACTCCAGAGCTGCACTCACTATTCTCCTGGTGCAGTCACTGTGTACATACATTACTGATCCTGAGTTACCTCCTGTATTATACTCCAGAGCTGCACTCACTATTCTGCTGGTGCAGTCACTGTGTACATACATTACATTACTGATCCTGAGTTACCTCCTGTATTATACTCCAGAGCTGCACTCACTATTCTCCTGGTGCAGTCACTGTGTACATACATTACTGATCCTGAGTTACCTCCTGTATTATACTCCAGAGCTGCACTCACTATTCTGCTGGTGCAGTCACTGTGTACATACATTACATTACTGATCCTGAGTTACCTCCTGTATTATACTCCAGAGCTGCACTCACTATTCACTATTCTGCTGGTGCAGTCACTGTGTACATACATTACATTACTGATCCTGAGTTACCTCCTGTATTATACTCCAGAGCTGCACTCACTATTCTCCTGGTGCAGTCACTGTGTACATACATTACTGATCCTGAGTTACCTCCTGTATTATACTCCAGAGCTGCACTCACTATTCTGCTGGTGCAGTCACTGTGTACTACATACATTACTGATCCTGAGTTACCTCCAGTATTATACTCCAGAGCTGCACTCACTATTCTGCTGGTGCAGTCACTGTGTACTACATACATTACTGATCCTGCGTTACCTCCTGTATTATACTCCAGAGCTGTACTCACTATTTTGCTGGTAGAGTCACAGTGTGCATACATTACATTGCTGATCCTGAGTTACCTCCTGTATTATACTCCAGAGCTGCACTCACTATTATGCTGGTGCAGTCACTGTGTACATACAGGAGGTAACTCAGGATCAGTAATGTAATGTATATACACAGTGACTGCACCAGGAGAATAGTGAGTGCAGCTCTGGAGTATAATACAGGAGGTAACTCAGGATCAGTAATGTAATGTATGTACACAGTGACTGCACCAGCAGAATAGTGAGTGCAGCTCTGGGGTATAATACAGCAGGTAACTCAGGATCAGTAATGTAATGTATGTACACAGTGACTGCACCAGCAGAATAGTGAGTGCAGCTCTGGAGTATAATATAGGATGTAACTCAGGATCAGTAATGTAATGTATGCACACTGTGACTCTACCAGCAAAACAGTGAGTGCAGCTCTGGAGTATAATACAGGAGGTAACTCAGGATCAGTAATTTAATGTATTATACTCCAGAGCTGCACTCACTATTCTGCTGGTGCAGTCACTGTGTATATACATTACATTACTGATCCAGAGTTACCTCCTGTATTATACTCTAGAGCTGCACTCACTATTCTGCTGGTGCAGTCACTGTGTACATACAGGAGGTAACTCAGGATCAGTAATGTAATGTATGCGCATAGTGACTGCACCAGCAGAATAGTGAGTGCAGCTCTGGGGTATAATACAGCAGGTAACTCAGGATCAGTAATGTAATGTATGTACACAGTGACTGCACCAGCAGAATAGTGAGTGCAGCTCTGGAGTATAATACAGGAGGTAACTCAGGATCAGTAATTTAATGTATTATACTCCAGAGCTGCACTCACTATTCTGCTGGTGCAGTCACTGTGTATATACATTACATTACTGATCCAGAGTTACCTCCTGTATTATACTCTAGAGCTGCACTCACTATTCTGCTGGTGCAGTCACTGTCTACATACATTACATTACTGATCCTGATTTACCTCCTGTATTATACTCCAGAGCTGCACTCACTATTCTGCTGGTGCAGTCACTGTCTACATACATTACATTACTGATCCTGAATGATTCCACAAACAGAATACTGATTGCAGCTCTAAAGTATAATACAGGAGGTAACTCAGGGTCAGTAATGTAATGTATGTACACAGTGACTGCACCAGCAGCATAGTGAGTGCAGCTCTGGAGTATAATACAGGAGGTAACTCAAGATCAGTAATGTAATGTATGTACACAGTGACTCCCCCAGCAGAATATTGAGTGCAGCTCTGGAGGATAATACAGGAGGTAACTAAGGATCAGAAATGTAATGTATGTACACAGTGACTACACCAGCAGAATAGTGAGTGCAGCTCTGGAGTATAATACAGGAGGTAACTCAGGATCAGTAATGTAATGTATGTACACAGTGACTCCACCAGCAGAATAGTGAGTGCAGCTCTGGAGTATAATACAGGAGGTAACTAAGGATCAGTAATGTAATGTATGTAGACAGTGACTGCACCAGCAGAATAGTGAGTGCAGCTCTGGAGTATAATACAGCAGGTTACTCAGGATCAGTAATGTAATGTATGTACACAGTGAATGCACCAGCAGAATAGTGAGTGCAGCTCTGGAGTATAATACAGGAGGTAACTCAGGATCAGTAATGTAATGTATGTACACAGTGACTGCACCAGCAGAATAGTGAGTGCAGCTCTGGAGTATAATACAGGAGGTAACTCAGGATCAGTAATGTAATGTATGTACACAGTGACTGCACCAGCAGAATAGTGAGTACAGCTCTGGAGTATAATACAGGAGGTAACTCAGGATCAGTATAGATCTCTTCCTATACATTAATACTGTAATCTAGGGATAGACACAATGTACAGGTCTTGATATTACCCATTGCTCACATTTGCATTATTTATTTGTGTATTGACAGAATCCCTCAGGCATGTATCTGTATTGCCCAACATTAACAGCGAGATAGAGAGAATATTATGTTATTCTCTCTCTCTTTCTATATATATATATATGTATATCTATATATACTATTGAAGATTATGCAATTTGGGCATGCTGGTGAAGTGACTCAGATCCGGGCCAAGCGGACGGAAAAAATAAATATCAACACTAAACAATTAGAGGTCACCCGGTTCACTGATGTCTGCCATGGAGGTGGAGAAAAAAAGGAAATCCAAAATAGCAACATAATCAAGGGATGGTAATGGTGACGATAGTGACCCCGGGAGAATGGACGGACCCCAGGGACAGTCCGGAGCTCCGCGTGACCCCTGGTCTAGGACTAGGGAGATCCACAGCTTTGTGTGTACACTGTGCATAGGCAGAAAGACGCCAATTAGTGGTGGTGCTGGGGTCATACAGAGCACTACCTGGCAGCGGGTTTACTAGTCCTCTGAAGATATTCTCCTGCTGTATCACAAGAGCAGCAAGCAGCCCAGTAAGTGACACATGGCTGCAATCAGGGTCTCTTCCCCCACAATATGCTTCTCTCAGATTGGGTGGTAAACAGATTCCCTTTAAAACTGAGCAGCACGTTCCACCCAGATCCACGGCACAGACACGCCCAAGATTAGAAGCTTCCGGAGCTATTCTTAGCTCCCATCTATTAATAGCTGCTCGGCTGAACAGACCGAAGGTGTGAAGTGCAGGGAAGGAATGTGGAGCGAGAGGTCAGGAGCCAGGAAAGCTCATCTGTCACTCAGGAGGATAATTATATGGAGCAACGTGCTGCCGACACCAACTGGCTAAGGAGGTACCGCGAACCGGCCCAGAAGGCAACACCAACCGGCCCAGAAGGCAACGTCAACCGGCCCAAAATGTGCAGCCGTGAGAAATACACCGATAGGAAGGGGGAAAAAATGCGGGACAAGAGGAGGATCCACCGACAGGGAGGGAAAAGATCGCAGGGCAAGTGGAGGATCGACTGACAGGGAGGGAAAAGACCGCAGGGCAAGCGGAGGATCCACCGACCGGGAGGGAAAAGACCACAGAGCAAGCGGAGGATCCACTCACAGTTAAGGAAAAGACCGCAGGACAAGCGGAGGATCCACTGACAGGGAGGGAAAAGACCGCAGGGCAAGCGGAGGATCCACCGACCGGGAGGGAAAAGACCGCAGAGCAAGCGGAGGATCCACCGACAGGGAGGGAAAAGACCGCAGAGCAAGTGGAGGATCCACTCACACGTAAGGAAAAGACCGCAGGGCAAGCGGAGGATCCACTGACAGGGAAGGAAAAGATCGCAGGGCATGCAGAGGATCCACTGACAGGGAGGGAAAAGACCGCAGGGCAAGTGGAGGATCCACCGACAGGGAGGGAAAAGACCACAGGGCAAGTAGAGGATCCACCGACAGGGAGGGAAAAGACCGTGGGGCAAGACGAAAATCCACCGACAGGGAGGGAAAAGACCGTGGGGCAAGAAGAGAATCCACCGACTGGGAGGAAAACACTGCGGTGCAATAGGAAGAGCTATCGGCAGGCGAGGTAGGCACCGACCAGAAAGCCAGAGATTGACAGGCAATTGATGTTGAGATAGGGACGCTGTCTGCAGCTGCTGCACTCGGTACATGTGCAAAAATATAACATATTGATCTATGTTTTTGTTTAACTTACATGTCACCAACAACTAAAAGATTAGTGTCAGCCGCATGTTCCTGGAGAGCGACTACTGGACTGAACGTTGGCTAGTCACATTTACAACCACCTTAGACTATTGAGACTTGTGATTGGCTTCACCGATCACAGGGATGTACATCGGCTCACCGATGCTTGTAACAGAGATACTGCTGGATCTGTGGGAGAGAGTAATGCATCGTTGCCAGCACTTAAAGAGGTTGTTCAATTTCATATCTTCTCCTGCAACATGAATGACTGTGTGATCTGGAAGACCAACAGCTCAACCCAGAAGCTATGAATCAAAACCGAGCACCCAAGCAAACAGAGGCAGCAAGGGAGCAGAGTGGGGAGGCTTGGGTGCAGAGGCTGGGGCAAAGAGGCTGAAGGCTGGGTAGCTGAGGCTGGGGCATGGAGGCTGGGGAGTGGAGCCTGGGTAGCTGAGGCTGGGGCACGGACGCTGGGGAGTGGAGCCTGGGTAGCTGAGGCTGGGGTATGGAGGCTGGGGAGTGGAGCCTGGGTAGCTGAGGCTGGGCATGGAGGCTGGTGAGTGGAGCCTGGGTAGCTGAGGCTGGGGTACGGAGGCTGGGGAGTGGAGCCTGGGTAGCTGAGGCTGGAGCACAGAGGTTGGGGCACGGAGGCCTCCATATTATTAAGGGTGTATAGTGTGCATACATACATTTGTATATATATATATTATATCTATATACATACATAAACACACACACAGTCCTGCTTATTGCTATTGGCATCATGAAGTTTAACCACATAATGTGGAATCTCCTGAGAAAAAATAATCAAGTGAAACAGCTTTTTTGTATAAACAACAAGTATCATACACCGCACACTAAACCAAGCAGAGCTTTATGCCAAGGAAGAAACCATTGCTGAAGAAAAGACATAAAAAGGAACAACTGATCTTTGCCAAAGACGAACCACAATCCTCGTGGGGCAATGTTCTGTGGACAGATGGCACAAACATAGACCTTTTTGGCAATAAAAAGCAACAGTTTATTTACAAATGGCGCAATGACACTTATAAGGATAAGAACACCCTACCCACAGCTAAGCATGGTGGGGGATCCATAATTCTGTAGGGTTGTTTTGTTGCGTCTGGTACTGGAGGCCCTAACCGGATAACAGGAATCATGAAATTAGAGAATTATCAAGAGATTTTAGAGTGAAATGTCCGACTGAGTGTAAGAAAACTTGGTTTGTGTTGGTTTGGGTCCTCCAGCAACACAATGACCCAAAGCATAATTATGGTGGAAAAGAAACAATGGACAGTTATGTAATGTCAGCAATGAGTCCTGACCTCAATCCTATTGAAAATCTTTGGGTGAGCTGAAATCTGCCATTGGGAAAAGAACCTGCAAACATTCAAGAGCTGAAGAAACTGCAAAGGAAGAGAAAAACCCAGCGAAGAAGAGCAAGAAGCTTCTAGAAGCTACGAGAAACGTCTGGAGGCTTCATCAATGCCAAAGGGGGCGACCAAGTATTAATTAGGGGCCTTTATTGCTGCACATGAGGTTTATTCTGTTTCTTATTTGAAATTGTAACATCTACCGTATATACTCGTGTATAAGCCGACCCCCCTACTTTTGCCCCCAAAAACTGGGAAAACTTATTGACTCGCGTATAAGCCGAGGGTGGACTCCAGCACAGGTATACAACCCCCAGCAGTGAGGTATACAGCAGCCTCCCCAGTGGTAGTATACAGCAGCAGCCCCAGTGGTAGTATACAGCAGCCCCAGAGGTATATACAGCCCCAGAGGTATATGCAGCTCCAGAGGTATATGCAGCCCCATATGCAGCCCCAGAGGTATATGCAGCCCCAGAGGTATATGCAGCCCCAGAGGTATATGCAGCCCCATATGCAGCCCCAGAGGTATATACAGCAGCAGCAGCCCCAGTGGTATATACATCAGCAGCCCCAGTGGTAGTATACAGCAGCCCCAGAGGTATATGCAGCCCCAGAAGTATATGCAGCCCCATATGCAGCCCCAGAGGTATATGCAGCCCCAGAGGTATATGCAGCCCCATATGCAGCCCCAGAGGTATATGCAGCCCCAGAGGTATATGCAGCCCCATATGCAGCCCCATATGCAGCCCCAGAGGTATATGCAGCCCCAGAGGTATATGCAGCCCCATATGCAGCCCCAGAGGTATATGCAGCCCCATAGGTATATGCAGCCCCATAGGTATATGCAGCCCCAGAGATATATGCAGCCCCAGAGGTATATGCAGCCCCATATGCAGCCCCAGATGCATATACAGCAGCAGCAGCCCCAGTGGTATATACATCAGCAGCCCCAGTGGTAGTATACAGCAGCCCCAGAGGTATATGCAGCCCCAGAGGTATATGCAGCCCCAGAGGTATATGCAGCCCCAGAGGTATATGCAGCCCCAGAGGTATATGCAGCCCAGAGGTATATGCAGCCCCATATACAGCCCCATATGCAGCCCCAGATGCAGCCCCAGGGCTGTATACAGCCGCAGCCCCAGGGCTGTATACAGCAGCAGCCCCAGGGCTGTATACAGCCGCAGCCCCAGGGCTGTATACAGCCGCAGCCCCAGGGCTGTATACAGCCGCAGCCCCAGGGCTGTATACAGCCGCAGCCCCAGGGCTGTATACAGCCGCAGCCCCGGAGGTATACAGGCCCCCCATCAAGTTCCAGGGCCCCCCCCACCTTGTGCGCAGCCTGTAAAGGAAAATCATACTCACCAGTGTCCAGTCGCGCCGCCCGCAGCTGCCGACATGACGATCCCGGGCTCCATTCAGCGTCTTCCGGCTTCTGACTTCCTGTGCGCGCGGGCAATGACGTCATTGCCCGCGACTACAGGAAATGCGGAAGACGCTGAATGGAGCCCGGGATCGTGATGTCGGCAGCTGCGGGCGGCGCGACTGGACACTGGTGAGTATGATTTTCCTTTACAGGCTGCGTGCAAGGTGGGGGGGGCCCTGGAACTTGATGGGGGGCCTGTATACCTCCGGGGCTGCTGCGGTATTTTTTTATTTTTTTTTATATACTCGCATATAAGCCGAGGGGGACTTTTCAGCCCAAATTTTGGGCTGAAAAACTCGGCTTATACGCGAGTATATACGGTAAGTTGACAAACAATGTTTTATTGTTGTATTATTCTGTACACTAATAAAACAATCCTGAGGATGAACCGTATTTTTCGCTTTATAAAACGCTCCCCAAATTTGGTGAAGGAAAAGAGAAAAAAAATAATTTTTAATGTTAAATGGGGTCCATCTTATAATCAGTATATATGTCCTTCATCCTTATCCTATGTCCCCTATCCTGGGCCCATCCGGATATATATGTCTCCTATCCTGGTACATGTTCCCCCTCCTGACATATAAGTCCCCATTCTGTTATGTCTGTCCACCATCTTGGTATATAAACTGTATGTCCCCCATCTAGGCATATGTGCCCCCTCCTGATATATAGGACACGCCATCCAGGTACATATATTCCCCCATCCTTGTACATAGTCCCCATGGCTTATCAAGGGAGGGTTGCGGGGGTGCATGATGTGGATACACGGGTCCATAGAGGGTGGGGGGAAAAAGCTTGGAGATGTGGTGGTGGTGGGGGGGGTGTCATGGCAGCATCCGGTGGGGGCCACCATTATTTATGCCCCAGCATGCATTGCCGAGCTGCAATACATGCTCGTGTCCAGACTTCCAGAAAATGGCAGCGTAGGCAGCGCATCTGCAGACTGTGACCCGTGGCCATTTTCTCTGCACATGAGCATGTATTGCAGCTTGGCAATGCATGCTGGGACTTGGATAATGGCGGCCCATACCCGGACTCTGCCGTTCCCCCCCCCCCCCCCACACCCTCCATGGACCCGTGAAACTTCTTCAAGCACCCCCGCAACACCCCCTCGGTAAGATTTTGATTTGTTTTGTTTTTAGATTTGGAATTTAAGACACATCCCAGTATCCACCCAATTTGGGGGAAACAAAAGTGTGTCTTCTAATCTGAAAAATACAGCAACTGTGGTCCATTTCCATTTATTTCTGAAGATAACGTACAGCCTAGGGTTGTGGAGTCTGAGTCGGTGATGAGGAGCTGCTGCTTTCTGAACACAGGAGAGATCCTCTGTTTCTGCTGAAGACGGAGCTCAGACGTCGCCGGCAGGAAGTGTCTGAGTACAACTTCCGGGGTCATCACAGGACCCCGAGCTGTCAAGGTAATAGCGGAGGTCCCATGATCACTTCACAGGACCTTTGATATTGGCAGGGAATGCAGTGATCCCTGCCGCAGGGTTATAGATTGTGCTGTCAGTGATTGACAGCACAATATTAAGGGTTAATCCCACCGATCCTATCGCTAATCCGATCAGTGCTGTTAGTTACACGTCAGTTGATCGGATCAGCTGAGATGTGTGGGATGATGCGAGCTTGGTGCGTGAGCTCACACCAGTGGGAGGGACATGGCCAAGGACGTATATATACGTCTTTGGTCGTGAAGGAGTTAAAATAGGATAAACTAGAATCATCTCGTCCAATTGGAAAAAAAAACAATTAAACGAACGAAACAAAAATGGAGCAAGGAATCGTTCGCTGTCAGTCAATCACGCTGTGACATAATGGAGGAATTTCATGCATGGAGGAAACGCTGCACTGAATTCAGTAGGAGGAAAGTACCATTGGTTTTACCAGAGTGCAGGGAATGCAGCCCCTGCAGCCACATGTTTAACCTCAATAAAAGAGGTTGAAATTCAGTACACCCTCACAATACATGATGTATGGAGGTCTGTGAGATGGGGCTCAGCAGCGGGCGCTCCGGGGCGGTGGGTTTGGACACTGCAGTCCCTCAATACAGCACTAAGTCATGCGATACCTATGGCATCATTGTGGGGTAACAGCAAAAAGCCGAAATTGGGACTAATTACAGATAAAAGCTTTTCCCAACTTCACAGCTTCCCGGGGACACTGTGGATCAGCGGTGTCACCGAGCGCCTCCGATGTAACCACCAGAAGTAGCATCGGAGGAGCACTTCACAATTTTACCCAACTTTAAAGTTTAAGAATCACAATTGTATCCCAGGGCCGGTCCAGCAGGGAGCCTGCCTGCTGATTGTATCCATGCAGCATCAAATTAAAAGGGCTGAAGACAGGGAGTTGTTTAGAAAGTAGAATATATATGGTATTAGTATAAGGTTGCTAGAAGAGTAACACCAAACTTGGATACATTTTGATAAAAACACAACTTGATTGTCTGGATCCTTTTAATATTTTGTACAAAGACAGACGGAACCCACAAAACAATCGTTTTTGAAATTACAGCATCATGAGAGGCCTAATAGGCCCTATGACATGCCCTACCCACTTGCACAATGAATTACAGCACCTGAACCTGAGTTAAGTTGGGTTCACTTGTTACCGTCTTATCCTGTCTTTGCTTATACCAGGGTGATAACAGGGATAGCCACCGTGGAATGGGGGCACCCTATTGTCTATGGCAGGGGTCTCAAACTCGGCTGGGTTGGTGGGCCGCACATAGAAAAACATTTATAGCTGGGGGCCGCATCTCTTGTAGGACTAAGTGATATTATTTTTAGAAATGCCAGAATATTTTGCTCAATGTAGTAAAGTACAAATCCTGATCCCCTTCTTGTAGTAATGTCCCCATCCTGTAGTAATGTCCTTTTCTACTGATGTCCCCCATCCTGATCCCCTTTTCTAGTGATGTCCCCCATTCTGATCCCTTTTTCTAGTGATGTCCACCATCCTGATCCCTTTTTCTAGTGATGTCCCCCATTGATCATGGTCCCCTTTTGTAGTATGTCTCCATACTGATCTCCTTTTGTAGTGATGTCCACATCCTGATCCCTTTTCTAGTAATGTCCCCATCGATCATGTCCCTTTTTAGTGATGTCCCAAACTGATCTCCTTTTGTAGTGATGTCCACCATCCTGATCCCCTTTCTAGTAATGTCCACCATCGATCATGGTCCACTTTTGTAATGATGTCCCCATACTGATCTCCTTTTGTAGTGATGTCCACCATCCTGATCCCCTTTTCTAGTGATGTCCACCATCGATAATGGTCCCCTTTTGTAGTGATGTCCCCATACTGATCTCCTTTTGTAGTGATGTCCCCCATTCTGATCCCCTTTTCTAGTAATGTCCCCCTTCCTGATCTCCTTTTCTAGTGATGTCCCCCATCCCATTCCCCTTTAGTAGTGATGTCCCCATCCCGATCCCCTTTTATAGTGATGTCCCCCATCCTGTTTTACCTTCTTTTTACACACTCAAATACACACCATCACACTCGCACACAAACCCCCCACACACACACTCTCACACATCCTCATAAACACTCTTACACTCATACACACACTGAAACTCACACACACTTTCTTATACACACATCCTCACACTTTTCTCACTTTAATGATGCATTGCTCCAGTGGAGGGGGCCGCCACGGTTCCCGCTGTACTGACTTCCGGCCTCCGCTGTGCTATGACTTCCTCCAGCTGCCGCTCAGACAAGCTCTGTTGCTCATCAAGATCAATGCAATCTGCCAGAGACCCGCAGGTGACGCCATATTCTGCCATCAGCTGCGGGCCTCTCATTGGCTGGCAGCTTGCATTGATCTTGCTAAGTGGCAGAGCTTGTTAGTGCCGCGGACGGAAGTCATCACACAGCGGGGACTTCAGGGGCCCTGTGCACTGGGGTGATGCATCATTAAGTTGTCCAAGGTGCCGCGGGCCGCATATTGAAGCCCCAGGGGCCGCATGCGGCCCTCGGGCCGTGAGTTTGAGACCCCTGGTCTATGGTGACCTACCTCCATTGACAGGTAGGGCATGTCATAGGGCTTATTAGGCCTCTCATGATGCTGTAATTTCAAAAACGATTGTTTTGTGGGTTCCGTCTGTCGTTGTCTGTCTGGATCCTTTTAATATTTTGTACAATAAAGTTGTGTTTTTATCAAAATGTATCCAAGTTTTGTGTTACTCTTCTAGCAGATGAAGACAGGGAGGGCGACGAGGGTTTGGTGGTCGGATTAGCAGACAGATACCTTGAAAGCTCAAGTAGATATTAGGAAATGTGTGTCACACCTGTCACTGTTATGGAGGAAAAAAAAAAAGAAAAAACAAGCCGGGCCGGTCATAAACACCTGTCAGATAAAGAATGAGGAGCGCGTGCGGAGGGGAAACCACGCGCTGAGAGAAGCCGGGTCACAATAAGCAGATTACCCAAGGAAAGTACGAGCGCGGCTGAGGCGGCATGGAAAGTTTCCTGGAAGCTCCTGTCGTCTCATTACAGCCAAGTTCAAGATGGAGATAAAAAGCAAAATGGGCTCAGAGATGGTGAGCCACCTCCGACCAGAGAGGGCGCTCCAGCCAAGAGCCATCAACATGGACAATACTGCAGAAGCCACCTCTAACCAGAGAGGGTGCTCCAGCTAAGAGCCATCAACATGGACAATACAGCAGAAGCCACCTCTGACCAGAGAGGGGCGCTCCAGCCAAGAGCCATTAACATGGACAATACGGCAGGAGCCACCTCTGACCAGAGAGGACACCCCAGCCAAGAGCCATCAACATGGACAATACTGCAGAAGCCACCTCTAACCAGAGAGGGTGCTCCAGCTAAGAGCCATTAACATGGACAATACGGCAGAAGCCACCTCTGACCAGAGGGGGCGCTCCAGCCAAGAGCCATCAATATGGACAATACAGCAGAAGCCACCTCTGACCAGAGAGGACACCCCAGCCAAGAGCCATCAACATGGACAATACAGCAGGAGCCACCTCTGACCAGAGAGGACACCCCAGCCAAGAGCCATCAACATGGACAATACGGCAGGAGCCACCTCTGACCAGAGGGGGCGCTCCAGCCAAGAGCCATCAACATGGACAATACGGCAGGAGCCACCTCTGACCTGAGAGGACACCCCAGCCAAGAGCCATCAACATGGACAATACGGCAGGAGCCACCTCTGACCAGAGAGGACACCCCAGCCAAGAGCCATCAACATGGACAATATGGCAGGAGCCACCTCTGACCAGAGAAGACACCCCAGCGAAGACAGCCATCAACATGGACAATACGGCAGGAGCCACCTCTGACCAGAGAGGGCACCCCAGCCAAGAGCCATCAACATGGACAATATGGCAGGAGCCACCTATGACCAGAGAGGGCGCTCCAGCCAAAAGCCTTCAACATGGACAATATGGCAGGAGCCACCTCTGACCAGAGAGGGCCCTCCAGCCAAGAGCCATCAACATAGACAATATGGCAGGAGCCACCTCTGACCAGAGGGGGCACTCCAACCAAGAGCCATCAATATGGACAATACGGCAGGAGCTACCCCCGAACAGAGGGGGCACTCCAACCAAGAGCCATCAATATGGACAATACGGCAGGAGCTACCTCCGAACAGAGGGGGCGCTCCAGCCAAGAGCCATCAACGTGGGACAATACTGCAGGAGAGAGAGAAAATCTTTTCCCTGTTTTGGCGGTAACCCTATGGAATATTTTAAAGATATACACGCATATTACAGTAAACGGATCACGAAGAGGGGCTGTGGAATGACGGCTGCCATATTGGACACTTTTTTAAATTTTTTTTAATCAATTTTGACAGTGGCATTTGAAGGGTTAAACTATTAGGTTTCCCCCCATTAGTAGGCTTGCAGACTTGTAAGAACGGAGCTCCTGGATGCCCACAACCTCATGTAGTGGTGGTACTGGAGCGCTGATGCCAGTGGCGCCATGTTGCGGTATACCATAGACAGCAGATGCCGCCCTGTGTGTGGTGTCCAATGGCACCATGGTATCTGGCGGGAGACGAGAACTCACCTCGGCAGCAGCGGAGACTTTGTGCTGGTTTTGTCCTTTTCTTTGTCCTTGTCTTTTTCTTTCTGTCGCTCCTTCTCGTCCCTTTTGCTTCGATCACGCTCCCATTCATCTTTCCTCTTCTGTCTGTCCTTCTCTCGCTCCCGCTCTCTATCGCGCTCTCTTTCTCGCTGACGACGCTCTCGGTCTCTGTCCCTTTCGCGGTCTCTGTCTCGCTGTCGGTCTCTGTCCCTTTCACGATCTCGCTCCCGTTCTCTGTCCTGAACGTAGAAGAAGAGAGGAAAAAAAGAGTTGAGAGGTCAGAGCAAAGAACAAGAACATAATGCCAACTGGAGGCTCGGCCCCAACAGGGAAAGGAATACTGTACTGTTATCAGACTGCACACGGAGGAACCTACCTGCTTCATGTACACAGTGACTGCACCAGCAGAATAGTGAGTGCAGCTCTGGAGTATAATAAAGGAGGTAACTCAGGATCAGTAATGTAATGTATGTACACAGTGACTGCACCAGCAGAATAGTGAGTGCAGCTCTGGAGTATAATACAGGAGGTAACTCAGGATCAGTAATGTAATGTATGTACACAGTGACTGCACCAGCAGAATAGTGAGTGCAGCTCTGGAGTATAATACAGGAGGTAACACAGGATCAGTAATGTATGTACACAGTGACTGCACCATCAGAATAGTGAGTGCAGCTCTGGAGTATAATACAGGAGGTAACTCAGGATCAGTAATGTAATGCATGTACACAGTGACTGCACCAGCAGAATAGTGAGTGTAGCTCTGGAGTATAATACAGGAGGTAACTCAGGATCAGTAATGTAATGTATGTACACAGTGACTGCACCAGCAGAATAGTGAGTGCAGCTCTGGAGTATAATACAGGAGGTAACTCAGGATCAGTAATGTAATGTATGTACACAGTGAATGCACCAGCAGAATAGTGAGTGCAGCTCTGGAGTATAATACAGGAGGTAACTCAGGATCAGTAATGTAATGTATGTACACAGTGAATGCACCAGCAGAATAGGGAGTGCTGCTCTGGAGTATAATACAGGAGGCAACTCAGGATCAGTAATGTAATGTATGTACACAGTGACTGCACCAGCAGAATAGTGAGTGCAGCTCTGGAGTATAATACAGGAGGTAACTCAGGATCAGTAATGTAATGTATGTACACAGTGACTGCACCAGCAGAATAGTGAGTGCAGCTCTGGGGTATAATACAGGAGGTAACTCAGGATCAGTAATGTAATGTATGTACACAGTGACTGCACCAGCAGAATAGTGAGTGCAGCTCTGGATTATAATACAGGAGGTAACTCAGGATCAGTAATGTAATGTATGTACACAGTGACTGCACCAGCAGAATAGTGCGTGCAGCTCTGGAGTATAATACAGGAGGTAACTCAGGATCAGTAACGTAATGTATGTACACAGTGATTGCACCAGCAGAATAGTGAGTGCAGCTCTGGAGTATAATAAAGAGAATTTTGTTTACGTACCGTAAATTCTTTTTTCTTTAATCATCAATGGGAGACCCAGACAATGGGGTTTAGGGCACTGCCCTCCGGAGGTCACACTAGGTACTACAAGTTTGTAGACACCGCCTCCTCCGCTTATAAACCCCTACCGCAGGGAACATCCTCAGTTTGGTCTACAAGCTGCGAGGAGGAAATAAACCACACCCGAAACATCGGGAAGAATGCCGTACACAAAAACGGTTCAACAACCCGGCAAACACTGTCTCAACAGAGAACAGAGCAAATGCAAAACATGCAAAGGAACAACTGGGTGGGTGCTGGGTCTCCCATTGATGATTAAAGAAAAAAGAATTTACGGTACGTAAACAAAATTCTCTTTTTTCTGGTCATCATAATGGGAGACCCAGACAATGGGGATGTCCTAAAGCAATACCCCAGGGCGGGAAGAGTTCCTCAACAAGACGGATAACACATGGTTCCCTTTTAAAGGTGGGCAACCGCCGCCTGGAGAACCCGCCTGCCCAAACTTGCATCCGCAGAGGCATGGGCATGCACCATATAGTGCTTAGAGAAAGTGTGCAGGCTGGACCAAGTGGCCGCCTGACACACCTGTAGAGCAGACGCTCGATGTCGCAATGCCCAGGAGGCACCTACGGCTCTGGTAGAGTGAGCCTTCAATCCCACCGGGAGAGGCAAACCAGAAGTCCGGTAAGCCTCCTGGATGGATGCCTTAATCCATCTGGCCAATGTCGATTTCGACGCCGCAGACCCCTTACAGCGACCTGTCGTAAGAACAAATAAGGAATCCGAACTCCTGAAGGAGGCGGTCCTAGACACATAAATGCGTATAGCTCTCACGAGATCCAGAGTATGGAGGTCGCGTTCAACCTGATGAACGGGAGCGGGGCAAAATGATGGGAGAACAATCTCCTGGTTCAGGTGGAAAGTTGAAACCACCTTCGGCAAGAATTCTGGCCGTGGACGCAACACCACCTTGTCTTGGTGAACCACCAGAAAGGGTGACTTGCACGATAGTGCAGCCAATTCTGAGACCCTCCTCAGAGACGTAATCGCCACCAGAAAGGCCACTTTCTGGGATAGACGAGATAGAGAAACCTCCCTCAGAGGCTCAAACGGCGGTTTCTGCAATGCCGCCAGGACCATGTTAAGGTCCCAAGGGTCTAGAGGTCTCTTGTAGGGCGGAACCATCCGTGACACCCCCTGCAGAAATTGACGGACCTTCGGGAGGAGCGCCAATCGCCTGTCAAACAGCACAGAAAGTGCTGATACTTGACCCTTCAAAGAGCCACGGGATAATCCCAATTCCAAACCCGACTGTAGGAAAGCCAACAACGTCGGGATGGACAAGGGCCACGGAGACCGTCCGCCAGAGGCACACCAAGTAAAAAAGATTTTCCACGTTCTGTGGTACATCTTCCTGGAAACTGGCTTCCTAGCCCGATTCATAGTGGCAACCACCGTAGGGGAGAAACCCCTGGATGTCAGCAGCCAGGCCTCAAGAGCCATGCAGTCAATCTGAGGGCCCTGGAATTGAGGTGGAAGAATGGGCCTTGCGCGAGTAAATCTGCGCGTTCTGGAAGAGCCCACCTGTGTCCGCCTGACAGTTGCCACAGGTCCGGATACCAGGACCTCCTGGGCCAGTCTGGAGCCACTAGAATGGCTACGCTGCACTCCGACCTGATTTTCCACAGCACCCTGGGAATCAGAGCCAGAGGCGGGAACACATACGGTAGATGGAATCTGGACCAAGTCAAGATCAGGGCGTCCGCTCCCAGAGACTGGGGGTCCCATGACCTCGCCATGTATTGCGGAACCTGATGATTCAGCCGTGAGGCCATCAGATCCACGTCCGGAGTGCCCCATCTGCTGCAGATGTCCTGGAAGACGTCTGGATGAAGAGACCACTCTCCGGCGTCCATCCCCTGCCGGCTCAGATAGTCGGCCTCCCAGTTTTCGACCCCTGGG
Organism: Allobates femoralis; assembly: GCA_033576535.1. NCBI lineage: Eukaryota > Metazoa > Chordata > Amphibia > Anura > Aromobatidae > Allobates > Allobates femoralis. The sequence goes on from JARQOC010000010.1 coordinate 127,811,999, forward strand.
ATGTGAACTGCGGAGATCAGGCAGTTGTTGTCCTCCGTCCAGGCCAGGATGCGGTGGACTTCGGCCAGAGCCTCTGCACTCCTGGTTCCTCCTTGATGATTTATATAAGCGACGGCCGTCGCATTGTCGGACTGAACCCGAATGGGTTGTCCTGAGAGGAATCTCTGAAAAGCCAGGAGTGCCAGATAGATCGCCTTGATCTCCAGTACGTTGATCTGCAACGCCGACTCCGACTGAGTCCAGAGGCCTTGGGCCCTGTGGTGCAAGAACACCGCCCCCCAGCCCTTCAGACTGGCGTCGGTGGTCACCACTAACCATGACGGTTTGATGAAGGACCGGCCCCGAGACAAGTGATGTGGTTGTAGCCACCACTGCAGGGAAACCCTGGTCGGTAGGGAAAGGGTCACCAGCCGATTCAGAGAGATCGTCCTCTTGTCCCACCTGCGGAGAATCTCCAGCTGAAGAGTACGGAGGCGAAATTGTGCGAACGGCACCGCCTCTATTGCTGCCACCATGCGCCCCACCAGCTTCATCAACACCCGTAGGGATGATTGTGGTGACAGGAGGACTGCTTGTACTCCTGATTGGATCGCCATCTGTTTGACTCGTGGCAGAGACACCAGGGCTGAGGCTGTGTTGAAGTCCATGCCCAGATATGTCAAAGACTGGGTCGGAACTAGCGTTGACTTCTGAATATTGAGGAGCCAACCGAACTGTTCCAGAGACCGCATGGTCACATCCAGGCTCTCTTGACAGAGGTGTTCTGATGGCGCCCTGACCAGCAGGTCGTCTAAATAGGGAATGACGGCATGTCCCTGCATGTGCAGGAGAGCCATCATGGAGGCCATCACTTTTGTGAACACCCGCGGTGCCGAGGCCAACCCGAACGGCAGCGCCACAAATTGGAAATGTTCTTCCCCCACTGCGAATCTCAACCATCGCTGATGAGCCGGTGCAATGGGCACGTGAAGGTAAGCGTCTCTGATATCTATGGACGCTAGGAAGTCCCCCTGTGACACAGCTGCGATCACGGAGCGCAGTGATTCCATACGGAACTTCCGAACCAACACGTGACGGTTGAACAACTTCAGGTCCAGTACTGGGCGGAAGGATCCGTCCTTCTTTGGGACGATAAAGAGGTTGGAGTAAAAACCCCTGAACCTCTCTCCGGAAGGCACCGGGATTACCACTCCGTCCCTGCGGAGACCCTCCAACACCTGGTAAAAAGCCTGAGCTTTTTCTGGTGACGGGACCGACCGATGGAATCGGGATATCGGCTTTGACGTCAGCTCTATCCTGTAACCTCGCGAGATCACGTCTCGAACCCACTGATCTTGAACGTGAAGCAGCCACTTGTCCTGAAAGCGAGACAAGCGGCCCCCCACCTGTGGGGAGGCAGGATGAGAGAGCGAGTCATGTAGAGGCGGGTTTGGGGGTGGCAGCTGCCGCCCCCACCGGCTTCTTTGGACGACTCTTAGAGCGCCACTGGGAAGCGGGCTTTCCCCCTCGGTCCGTGCGAGCGGACGGTGCTGATGACTGCGAGCTGGAACGAAAGGACCACTGTTTTGGGTTCCTTTTAACGGTATACCGTGGTTTAGGCTTATTCTGCGGGATCTTAGATTCAGCAGAATCCTTTATCAGCTTGTCCAGTTCGGTGCCAAAAAGCCTGTCACCAGCGAACGGAAGATTCTGCAAAATCTTCTTGGATGTGGCATCTGAGTCCCAAAGACGCAGCCACAACAACCTGCGGATCGCTATAGCATTGGCCGAAGCCACAGCTGAGCGAGTGGCAGTTTCCAGGGTCGCCGTCCTGGCGTAGTCCGCATAGGCCCTTGCCCTTTCGGTAAGTGCTAGGACCTCTGGACTGGATCTTGCCATGTCAGTGATACCGTCCAAGCAGGTAGTAATCGCTTGTAAGGTCCAGACCGTGGCAAAATTAGGGGCAAATGAAGACCCCACAGCCTCATAGGAAGACTTGGCGAGCTGCTCGACCTATCTATCCGTCGCATCCTTCAGCGAGGAGCTATCAGAGGCAGAGAAAAGGGAGCGTGCAGCAATCCTGGTCATGGAAGCGTCCACCTTCGGGGACTGCGACCACTCCTGTAGCACCTCCTGGGGGAAGGGGAAGCGATTGTCCTTGGTTTTACGGACATAACGCCGCCCAGGATGTAACCTGGGAGCTCTAACTACCCTTCCAAAATTAGTGTGGTCCATGAAGGAGCCACTTGGTCTAGCCTCAGGCCGCAGCCATTGATAGACCTCCTTCGGGTGCACCGTCACCTCCTCAGGGGGTGTCACGAGACGTAAAGTCTCGTTGATAGAGGACACCAGATCCTCCACCCCGTCTGGTGGTTCAGATACGGACACAGACCCGAAATTTGAACCCCCATCATCGTCCTCACCATCAGAGGAACGCTCCTCCTCAGAGGGAGCCTGGAGCTCGGGTGACTCCTCACGACGAGCCCTCTTAAGGGGTCTCACAGCAGAAGAGGGAGACGCCCGGGGGTAACTGGACGGAGTAGCTGGGCTATCCAGCCTCCTATTAAGTGCCTCCAGGGATTGCGACATGGAGGACAGCTGAGACAACAGATTTTCATTGATCTTATTCTGAGTCTCCCATGGCCCTGAGATCACCTGAACCTCAGGGTATAGCACCGGAGCTGCTGACTCAACAGTGCCAGCCCGGGCCTCTGGGCGTCCGCAATTATTGCAGGACCCCTCCACCAGTGTTCCATTGCATGTAGCACAGGTAATGGTGGTCTCTGCCGCCCTAGCAGCACGCTTCCCGGCTGAGGACATCGCCACAGTAGGGGAAGATAAGCCAAAATGCAGTACAACAAAACCGGGAGTCCCGGTGGCTTACCGACCGCAGTAAAGCGGTATGAGGAAGCGGTGTGAGTGTGTGACCTCCGCGACGGTTTCCGGTCTCCCCTCTTGGAGTGCAGGCGCACGCTGCATACAAATCCCAACCGGGAAGTGAGGGTAAAGATGGCCGCCGACAGTGAAACTGTGGGCGGCGCCGAAGACACGCGGGAAACACACACACACGCCCATCGGTGACGTCACCGCACGGGCTGCTTCCTATCCTCCAAGCAGCCTCAGCATGAGGGAGCCGGAGCCCGCCGCGCGGGAAAAAGTATAACAAGTTATACACATACTGCATGTACATACAAACATCCGCAGCCCACGGCCTCAGCCCCTGTGACACACAGGGCGGTCAGCCAGGGTGACCCCAGCACAGGGTACACCCGCAGCACCGCGGACCCGAGGGTAACGCGCGGTCTGAGTGTCAGGCCACATAAAGTGACAGACACTACCCCCAGGCACACAGGAGACACAGAGTGCCTCAGTGCCGGTCCGGTCTGTAAGCACCATTTAGGGAGGCCTCGGACGGGGGTGCAGCACCAGTCCGGAGTGTAAGCACCATTTAGGGAGGCCTCGGACTGGGCTGGCTCCAGTCCGGTCTGTAAGCACCATTTAGGGAGGCCTCGGACGGAGCGGAGCTGTGCAAGGCTCCCATCTCCCACTCTCCAGAGCCCCCCAGAGAGGGATGGAAAGGAGCGCAACAGCGTACCGGGAGAACACAAAGTGTCCAGGCCCTAGGCCCTCCGCTACCTCCACCTGCGTGTTCCACAAGGGTGAGCGGGGAGGCTGTCGCAGGTCCCGACTGGAACCATTTTACCTTGTCTTCAGACGCCATCACGTAAGCTGTGAGAATGCAGTGAAGTGCAAGCAAAGCGTGATCCTCCGAGCACACTAAGTTTAAAACTGAGGATGTTCCCTGCGGTAGGGGTTTATAAGCGGAGGAGGCGGTGTCTACAAACTTGTAGTACCTAGTGTGACCTCCGGAGGGCAGTGCCCTAAACCCCATTGTCTGGGTCTCCCATTATGATGACCAGAAAATAGGAGGTAACTCAGGATCAGTAATGTAATGTATGCACAGAGTGACTCCACCAGCAGAATAGTGAGTGCAGCTCTGGAGTATAATACAGGAGGTAACTCAGGATCAGTAATGTATGCACAGAGTGACTCCACCAGCAGAATAGTGAGTGCAGCTCTGGAGTATAATACAGGAGGTAACTCAGGATCAGTAATGTAATGTATGCACACAGTGACTGCACCAGCAGAATAGTGAGTGCAGCTCTGGAGTATAATACAGGAGGTAACTCAGGATCAGTAATGTATGCACACAGTGACTGCACCAGCAGAATAGTGAGTGCAGCTCTGGAGTATAATACAGGAGGTAACTCAGGATCAGTAATGTAATGTATGTACACAGTGACTGCACCAGCAGAATAGTGAGTGCAGCTCTGGTGTATAATACAGGAGGTAACTCAGGGTCAGTAATGTAATGTATGTACACAGTGACTCCACCAGCAGAATAGTGAGTGCAGCTCTGGAGTATAATACAGGAGGTAACTCAGGATCAGTAATGTAATGTATGTACACAGTGACTGCACCAGCAGAATAGTGAGTGCAGCTCTGGAGTATAATACAGGAGGTAACTCAGGATCAGTAATGTAATGTATGTACATAGTGACTGCACCGGCAGAATAGTGAGTGCAGCTCTGGAGTATAATACAGGAGGTAACTCAGGATCAGTAATGTAATGTATGTACACAGTGACTGCACCAGCAGAATAGTGAGTGCAGCTCTGGAGGATAATACAGGAGGTAACTCAGGATCAGTAATGTAATGTATGTACATAGTGACTGCACCGGCAGAATAGTGAGTGCAGCTCTGGAGTATAATACAGGAGGTAACTCAGGATCAGTAATGTAATGTATGTACACAGTGACTGCACCAGCAGAATAGTGAGTGCACCTCTGGGTACAATACTGTATGTAAGTCGGGATTCGTAATGTAATGTATATATAGAGTAACTATACAGATAAAGTATGTCGGACAAGTGCAGAAATCGCTTTCAATCATCCATATATAGTTTCTCCCACACATAACTGATGTAGATGTGGGGGCAGAGTGTGGATAGCAGGTTCCTCTTGCAGTTACATACTCTATATCGATACGGCTCGGCCTCAGTGTACTGTACACGGAAGTTCTCATACTGCCCTCCTCGCCAGTATCGCTCCATTTCGAGGTCATAGTAGGGATCAGCAAAGGGATCAGGGCTGAAAATAAAAGCAAAAACACAGAACAGTTATGGTAACGTAATCCAGCGCCTTAGAGGAGGATTCCGTCATCCATTGTGTTATACAGGGCAGCTATGTAGCCATGAGGACAATATAAGATCATAAATGGTCACATGAGGCCTAAATATAGGGAGCGCATCCAAAGCAACAACAGTGTGAGCGTTTCCTCCACGTGTCCTGTGGAAAGTTTTCATTCCTTTGACTATTTACACACGCCTCGTGGTCTATAAAATAATATGACTTCTACAAAAAAATACACACATTCATAAAAAGGATTTATACGTCCCGTGCATCTGCAATAGCACACAGTGTACCGATATAGAGGCGTAAAGATATATACAGAGTGTGGAGGCTGAATACCACGAGACCGCACTCCGCATCCCCAGGAGGAAATTCTCATGTACTTTTCCAAACCCTAAACATCCAGTCTGGTGGGGGCACAGCGGGCGCCGGATCACACAAACCCAATCAGATTCTTACAAGACCACAGCCGGCACCCGCTCCGTGTACATCAGGTCAGAGGGCTAAAAGGACCTCTGCGCCCTCTAAGGCTATGTGCGGACTAGAAAATAGTGATGTCAGAAAGCTGCACCTGCAGAAACAAATGCAGCCGGAAAATGGCTGTGCCAACAGGGTGGAATATTGCTGCAGATAAGATGGGGGAGAGCGGAAGAGGGGGGCGGGGGGAGAGCGGAAGAGGGGGGCGGGGGGGAGAGCGGAAGAGGGGGGCGGGGGGAGAGCGGAAGAGGGGGGCGGGGGGAGAGCGGAAGAGGGGGGCGGGGGGAGAGCGGAAGAGGGGGGCGGGGGGAGAGCGGAAAAGGGGGGCGGGGGGAGAGCGGAAGAGGGGGGCGGGGGGAGAGCGGAAGAGGGGGCGGGAGGAGAGCGGAAGAGGGGGCGGGAGGAGAGCGGAAGAGGGGGCGGGAGGAGAGCGGAAGAGGGGGCGGGAGGAGAGCGGAAGAGGGGCCGGGAGGAGAGCGGAAGAGGGGCCGGGAGGAGAGCGGAAGAGGGGCCGGGAGGAGAGCGGAAGAGGGGCCGGGAGGAGAGCGGAAGAGGGGGCGGGAGGAGAGCGGAAGAGGGGGCGGGAGGAGAGCGGAAGAGGGGGCGGGAGGAGAGCGGAAGAGAGGCGGGAGAGAGAGAGACTCCTCAGAAATGTCTGTGTGCACAATATGAGTAACAGCAGTGTTTTGGATGTAGTGTATTACCGCTGAGTCCAAAACACTGTTGTACAGTAGCAGCACAGTGGATGGATTTCTAGGAATCTCATGCTTACTGAGCTTCTATTATACGCAGTGTTATTTAGGCTGCGGTGCGAGTTGCCGCATCTCCACAGCATGTTAATTTAGTGCTGTGGAGTTAGAGGCGATCTCAGGGCCACTTTACACACACCAACTTATCTGTCCAACTTCTGACCAACTTGCTGGTTGCAGTGAAATCATGGACACATTGCTCCATTTTGTGGCTGTGTACAATGGAGCAAAGTGTCCATGATTTCACTGCAACCAGTAAGTTGGTCAGAAGTTGGACAGATAAGTTGGTGTATGTAAAGTGGCCATCAGTGGGTGAATGCAAGGAAAGCCACCCTGCAATGAACGCAGATCGTCGGCACAGGGCGGCTGCGCTCCCCCTGCGTTCACCCCGCGCTTCCCTCACGTCCAGGACACAGTGTCTCCGGATTGTCTGCACATACCCTAATATCACTCATAGACCGACTAAAGATGGCCGAACCTGCCAATATCAGTCAAAAAATATCCATGTGGTCATGTTACGGACAGCAGCGATAACACTCACCCTTGTGTCACTGTTTCTCGAAATTCCACTTCTCTGCAAAAGAAAGAAAGAAAAAAAATAGATTTAAATAGAATAGATCAAACTATTATATATTTTATTACTTTATATTTCTACGTTATAGACATAAGATGCACTTTGTTTAGTGGAGGTAGAGGAGACGTTTTGCCTATTTTTTCAGGGCTGTGAAGTCGGAGTTAGTGTTCATTTTGGTGCAGATTCATGGAAATTGAGGAGTCGGATATTTGGCTTACTGATTTCACAGCCAAAATAATAAGACAAGGTATACAGGAATGTTATATTATGGGATACGAATTACCACGGAAACATTGGACTGAACACACAGTGAATATGGGGAACACCGGAGATCATTTAGTCACAGAACGCTACTTGCCCTTTACAAGAAAATCAAAACAAAAGGTTAGTTTAGGTCTGATGCCCGCTCTCGAGTCGTCCGTCACAAGTATTGTTTTGGTGACATGATTCCCATGGTGAGTGGCATAACCACGGAGATCCCTTCCAGGACTGACGAGCAGGAGTATGTGTCAAGGAAAGCAAATAAAGCTGCAAAATAGTCAAGCACTGTAATGGAGTCCAGAGAGATCATCATTATGTTTTCTTTCTTGATCATGACGATTAGAGAAAGGGCTCTGTTGAGCGCCCGCCTTCCCCAGCTGAGTGCCCGCCTTCCCCAGCTGAGTGCCCGCCTTCCCAGCTGAGTGCCCGCCTTCCCCGGCTGAGCGACCATCATCTGGCATAGGACACCCACGCCACGCTTATGCCACAGCACCATAAAAACACATTGCTGCAGAATAAAACCTAGCTCCAACCATCGGACACTGATACCACATGGTGTATGCTGAAATGCTGCAGAGCGCACCAGCTGGGGACTGTACGACTGAGGTGACTAGTCCAAGGATGGCCCGTGGCGTTTCTCTGCACTGCTCACATAGACTGAGTTTTGTCTCTGTTATTTGTGTTTTGTCAGTCAAAGGGAGTGGGGTGGAGGGAAGACTTGTCGGACTAGTCACCTAAGATGGTTAGTCACCGGCCAACTTTGTAAGGCTACTTTCTCATTGGTGTTTGTAAACGCTGCGTTTGGTGCGCATGTGGAAACAGAGAGGCAGAGACAGAGAGAGAGAGAGACAGAGAGAGACAGAGAGAGAGAGAGAGAGAGACAGAGAGAGAGAGAGACAGAGAGAGAGAGAGAGAGACAGAGAGAGAGAGAGAGGGAATTCTCTGTCTCCGCCCTGAAAAACAAAACCATCAAACAGGGCCGGATCTCAGGAGGAATATTAGTCTGGTACAAAGAGGAGCTCCATGAACATATCAGAGCCGTGAAGAGAGGAGACAGCCACATCTGGATAAGAATAAGCCGCTCCATCCTCACCTCCCAGGCTGACATCTACCTGTGTGCAGCGTACGTAGCTCCTCCTGAGTCTCCATACTTCAACCCAGACAGCTTTGAGACCCTAAAAACTGAAGCTGCCCTCTTCCAGACTCTGGGCACTGTTCTCATCTATGGAGATCTCAATGCAAGGACTGGAAGGGAAAGAGACTACTTGACCACTGATGGAAACATCCATATATTTGGAGCAGATACCGACTGTGACAGCCCAGTGCACACCGACAGGAACAGCTATGACTGTACAGTCAACAAAAGCGGCAGAACACTGCTGAACCTATGCCGAAGCCTGGGACTTCGTATCCTCAATGGCCGCACCAAGGGAGACTCATTGGGAAGACATACCCTAAACTCCCATGTGGGCAGCGGTGTGATAGACTATGCCATCACAGATATGGACCCTACAAATATTGGTGTCCTCATAGTCAACCCACAAACACACCTGTCAGACCACAACCAACTGCTTCTATACATCAAATCCACAAACAAATCATCCTCACAAACCGCGCAAAAGACTGGTCTCTTTAACTTACCGCCATCCTTCAAATGGTCCAAGATGTCGGCCCCAAAATATAAAGATGCCATCAATAGACCAGAGATCAAGAAGAAGCTCCAACACTTCCATACTAATGTGTATGAGCCTAACCCAGAAGGAGCAGAACTGGCGGTAAGGGACCTCAACAACATTCTGTATGCCATGGCGGAAATGTCCGAGCTGAAAAAAAGCATCAACAAGAGGCCGAGTAACCAAATCCCAACAACTGGTTTGATAAAGAATGTAAGACCATACGGAAGGCCCTAAGAATGGCCTCAAATGAAAAACACAGAGACCCAAACAACCCCCTGTGAGAGAAGCCGACCACACCATACAACACAACTACAAAGCCATCCTCAGAAAGAAAAAGCAAAACCACATCTCCACCAAACGCCTCCAACTCCAAGACAAAGCCCTGGAAGACAACAAATCCTGGGAACTGTGGAATCACCATGGATCCAACCAGAAAAGCAACAGCCTCCACATCCAGAGCGGCAACATCTGGCTCCAGGACTTCAAGGACCTTTACAAAGACATCCCAAGTGAAGACCTGAGCCCGGCACAAAAAGAGCTTGTGAGAAAACTGAAAGATGGAGGAAAAGATCAAAGATCTCCAAAATCCTCTGGATACACCAATCACACTGCCAGAAATAATAGAAAGGATCACACAGATAAGAGGTAAAAAAGCCAGCGGTCCAGACGGGATCCTCCCAGAAATCCTAAAATACAAGCCTGCCAGACATCCTGGTAGCGATAACAAAACTATTTAATATCGTACTGCAGGCTGGCTGCTTCCCCAAAAGCTGGAACCAAGGCCTCATAACCCCAATACACAAAAACAGGGACGAGTACGATCCAGCAAATTACCAGGGGATATGTGTCAGCAGCAACCTGGGCAAACTGTTCAACAGCATCCAGAACAAGAGAATCCTCACCTTCCTCACCAGCACAACGTCCTCAGCAAGAGCCAAGCAGGGTTCATGCAGAACCACCGCACCACTGACCACATCTATACTCTGCACAGCCTCATCAAGAGCCACGTCCACAATACAAAGAATGGGAAGATATACGCTTGTTTCGTGGACTTCAAAAAGGCCTTTGACTCAGTGTGGCACCCAGGATTATTCCTAAAACTGCTGGGGAGCGGAATAGGAGGCAAAACATATGATGTCATCCGAAGCTCCTACACTGAAAACAGCTGCAGCGTGAGGGTCAATGGAAGGAGGACGGCCTATTTCCAACAAAGCCGAGGAGTGAGACAGGGCTGCAGCCTCAGTCCAACGCTCTTTAACATCTACATCAATGAGCTGGCAGTGGCCCTGGAGTCTTCCTCAGCACCAGGACTCACCCTCCATGACACCCAGGTGAAATTTCTGCTGTATGCCGATGACCTCGTGCTGTTATCCCCAACCGAGAAAGGCCTCCAAGATCATCTGAACATCCTAGAGACCTTCAGCAGCACATGGGCAATGCCAATCAACCAGAAGAAAACTAATACCATGGTGTTCCAGAAAAGAAACCAGAAACCTGCCTGCCATCCTCCCTTCACGATAGACAACTGTCCACTTACAGAAACCAACAGGTACACCTACCTGGGCCTAGAACTCAGCCAATCAGGGAGCTTCAAGCAAGCCATAGAGTTACTGAAAGACAAGGCTTCCAAAGCCTTCTATGCCATAAGAAGACGTCTGTATCATCTCAAGGCACCAGTAACAGTCTGGCTAAAAGTCTTTGACACCATCATTGCCCCAATCCTTCTTTACGGCAGTGAGGTCTGGGGTCCAGTCTCCTACCCAAACTGGTCAAAGTGGGACGCTGGGCCAACTGAAATATTCCACCTAGAGTTCTGCAAGCATCTTCTCCAAGTCCATCGGAGCACATCAAACAGCGCCTGCCGAGCAGAGCTGGGGAGACTCCCGCTACACCTCGAGATCCAGAAGAAGGCGCTATCATTCAAGGCTCATCTACAAAGCAGTAGTCCCAGCTCCTACCATCACAAAGCCTTCCTATACCAGGAAGCCCCAGGAAGCCTCCCAACACAAAGTACCCAAAGACAGCCTGACCAAGCCACCAACCCACATGGCCTGACAAAAAGCGAAATCCATAAGATGGTGCTCAAAGGCAAAGAGGAATATCTCAACATCTGGAGGAACGATATAAACAAATCACAGAAACTGACGATACACCAGAACCTACAGAGAGAGTACAAACTGGCGCCATACCTAGAGAAACTGGAAAACCCCAAAGAGCGACAGATCCCGACCGCTACAGACTAGGCCCACAGAGCGACAGATCCTGAGCCGCTACAGACTGAGCGCCCACAGCCTACTCATCGAATCTGGGCGGCACCGACAGAACTACAAGCCCCGAGAGAGCAGACTGTGCCACCAGTGTCCCCAGGAGGTCGTGGAGGATGAGGCCCACTTCTTACTGAGGTGCCCTAAGTACTCCGCAGTGAGGACACTCACTTCAAGAGACTGTCTGATCTCCTCCCAGACTTCACCTCCATGGAGGAGGAAGAGAAACTGCAAATAGTACTGGGGGAAGAAGAAAGTGCAGCGGCCATAGCAGCGCAATATGTCAGTGCCTGCCACAGACTAAGAGGAGACTGATATGCCATGGACTTCTGTACCCCAACCCTGAACACTTCCCTATCCCCCAACTAAGAGCCTGATATGCCATGGACTTATATACCCCACCCTGGACATTTCCCTATCCCCCAACTAAGAGCCTGATATGCCGCGGACTTATATACCCCACCCTGGACATGTCCCCATCCTCTGAAGCGGGGGTCTCGGACTCCGGGCCTCGAGGGCCGCGCTCGGTCCGGGTTTTCGGGGTTTCCTCGGAATTTGACAGTTGGTCATTTGATTACCGGCCGTCGGGTGCTGTGGAGATCCTGGGGGCCTGCACTGTGTGTGGCCCTCGGGTCTGGAGCTTGAGGCCCATGCTCTAAAAGGATCCCGATATATCATGGACTTCAATAAGCCTACCCACTCCCCACTCCCGTCCCCCTATTTTTACTATTTGCTTTGGCAATGCTGATATTTACTTAGTCCTGCCAATAAAGCTCATTTGAATTTGAATTTGAGAGACAGAGAGAGAGAGACAGAGAGAGAGGAAGACAGAAGAGAGAGACAGAAGAGAGGACAGAGAGAGAAGAAGAGACAGAAAGAGAGAGACAGAAAGAGAGACAGAGAAGAGAGAGACAGAGAACAGAGAGAGCACAGAAGAGAAGAGACAGAGACAGAGAGACAGAGAAGAGAGACACAGAGACAGAGAGACACAGAGACAGAGAGACACAGAGAGACAGAGAGACACAGAGACAGAGAGACACAGAGACAGAGAGACACAGAGACAGAGAGACACAGAGACAGAGAGACACAGAGACAGAGAGACACAGAGACAGAGAGACACAGAGACAGAGAGACAGAGACAGAGAGACACGGGAGACAGAGAGACACAGAGACAGAGAGACACAGAGACAGAGAGACACAGAGACAGAGAGACACAGAGACACAGAGACAAGACACAGAGACACAGAGAGACACAGAGACAGAGAGACAAGAGACAGAGAGACACAGAGACACAGAGACACAGAGACAGAGAGACACAGAGACACAGAGACAGAGAGACAGAGAGACAGAGAGACACAGAGACACAGAGACACAGAGACAGAGAGACACAGAGACACAGAGACAGAGAGACAGAGAGACAGAGAGACAGAGAGACACAGAGACAGAGAGACAAGAGACAAGAGACAGAGAGAAGAGAGAGAGACAGAGAGAGAGACAGAGAGAGAGACAGAGAGAGAGACAGAGAGAGAGACAGAGAGAGAGACAGAGAGAGAGACAGAGAGAGAGACAGAGAGAGAGACAGAGAGAGAGACAGAGAGAGAGACAGAGAGAGAGACAGAGATAGAGAGATGGAGAGAGATTGTCATGCGCTTAGTTGGCGCTGACATTGCTGGATTCTGCTGTGTATGTGGTTTGTCTTTAAGAGCTGCATGGTTGATAGTTGTGAAGGTCTTGGCTTCCTGTGTTGTGCTCCAGAACTGCATTTACTGTGATGTTCAACTGCTGGTTGAAGGGTTAATGTGTGACTCACCTGGGCTCCCTCCCCCTGGCCTTTAAGTAGCCTCTCCTTCCACCAGGTGGTGCTGCTGATAGTTTGACTCTATGCCTGGAAGCCATGCTGTGCAGTTCTGTGTGTTTGTGTGGCTGAAGTCCTTTCCTTTGGAGTTACTGTATCCCAGTTCTGTGGAGGGAGGTGAGGGGGAAGTGGCACAGGGTTGGTGGATGAGGTTAGGGAGAGGCTGGGGCCCGAACCTTCTCACCTTTAGAGATACTTTTGGGATCAGGGCCATTCAAGGTTCCTATACTAGGGTAGTCTTCGCTGGTCACCCTGCCATACCTGCCATTTCCTTATCAGTATTCTCACTACACCATGACAGAGATAGAGAGATGGAGAGATAGAGAGAGATAGCTAGAGAGAGAAAGCTTGCACTGTCCAGAACGGGAAATACCATGGGAGGAGCTGGATTTTGTCATTTGCAAATAAAGAAAAAAATATGCGTTTGCTTGCAGATGGCAGTGCGTCTCCATACACTGCCATGCATTGTTTCTGCATCATGACGCTTGTGTAAAAAACAAGTCTCCTGATACGCAGAAAAAATTCAACATGTATAGTTCGGAGGGCGCTGAGAACAACGCATGCAAGCGCAGGTACCTTGCGTCCCCACGTTACACATAGGAACACGTTATGCATGCGTTCAGCTGTACCTGCATACTCTGCATTCCCCGGTGTTCATAACCCAATCACTGCCAACGTGTGCAGCTTGTAGATCAGACGGTAGGAGTCTATCACGTTCCCTATAACTGTCCTATTCTATCCCGTGATATAAATCCTTTATTACAGGATTATAAATAAATTGATTGTAATAAAAATAATAATAAAAATAACTTTTATTGTTATTGCTTTGATTCTATCCTGGCACTGATCACCATCCAATATCCAAGGACAACAAAAACAAACAGATGATATACAGCCCAAAATACATAGAAGAGAGGGAAAGAAACGGCCGTGGGGTGAGAGCCTGCGGCGTCGTACGCACCCGGTCTCACGGACTTCTCTCGTGATCCGATAATTCCAGTCCCGTAGATAGTCGTTCTCCTTATCAAACTCCCTCTCGTCTTCCCCAATAGTGACCGTCAGACGCTTCTCCTCAAAGTCCGGCTCCCGCTCTTTCCTCATTGTGGCTTTTTTCAGCACCTGAAATACAGGTTACAAAAGATAAATAATAATAATAATAAATCAGAGCAGCTCGTGTTTACCTCCTTGTAAACATATACAGGAGGGATTTTGATATGTTAGATTTCCAGCCCATGATCTCGGTGACTGCCCCCCTCGGCAGGCTGGCATCGCTGCTCTGCAGAGGTGAAGCTTGGGCCGGCGGCTCCACCGCACAGACATCTGCAAGAATAAAGCCTGGGGAAGGGACGTGAGACCCCTCTGATGAAAACAAAACAACCCCTTTAAGTTGTTCATTTTAACCCTGTAGACGCCACAATGGCCGCAGACGTACACGGAAATCAGATGAAGGAAGTACAGAAAACCTGAGCGTGACAAGCTGCTGCTTTACCTCTTTGGCGTGCCGGAGGCCTCGCTCCCAGGCGCTCTCTGTAGGGGGGTCCTGGACTGGGGGGAGAAGTAATTCCTCAGAGGCCGGAGCACCCTGGAGAAAAGAAAGACTTTTGAAATAAATTAAAACTCAGTTCTGCCCCAAATGAGAGATGGAGATATGTGGGGGCCTCCCGGAATATCGCCCGACAGCGGCTGTAGATGTCCGCCTCTGCTCTCTCCAAAAACTGGCCAAAAATAAGAGGATTCCCGTCCTGTAGTAAAGCAGAAAGTACCAGGTCCGTGTGGGGTACCGGAGTCTTACCCAGGGGTTCGGAGCCAGGGGCGTCCCTGCAGACGAGGTGCCGTTCGGGGAGAATGGATTCGGTTTGGTTATGAGCGAGTAATTCCCCTTATCATTCATACCGGGGTGTAGAAATCGGCAGCTCATCCCCCACGTGCAGTTCCCTAGAAGAGACAGCGGAGTTAATGGCAGGAAAAGAATGACAATCAGCAGTGAACATCCCGTAATCCACACCGACCAGACCCAAAGGGAACAGGATTATCACATATTCCAGATTATCAGATTATCAAACAGAAAATAAACTTCCTAGGTGATTATTCCGCTCCGTCTACTGTCATTGTGAAAGTTTACGGACTGGGCGGATTATCAGATTTTCTGGATTACTGGATGCCAGATAATAATAATAATTATTATTATTATTATTAGACACTTGGAAAATGTCTGACTAGTGATTTAATACAAAATCCATCATAGTGATCTTACTTGCTGTGTGTTACAGTTGTATAATAATAATAAATAATAATAATATTATTCAACACTTTCAGCAAATTTTGTATTAAATCACTAGTTGGACGCTTCCCAAGTGTCTAATTATTATTATACATTTTATAAATAACTGATTTATTAAATAATTATTAAAATAATTTAAGAATATATTATTATTATTATATCAATGTTTACCTGCTCAAGACATAAATCACATCTAAAACGTTTTTTCCCCCTAATATTATATTTCCCAATAGAACCACCAGGGGGCAGCGCGTCCCACATCAACAGAAAAAAATAATAATAATTGACGGATTTAGGATTTTTTTTATTTCAGCAGTGCAGAAAATGGAAAAAAAATTAGGAAGTTAAAAAAAAAAATGTACCGTAATTTTTTAGTATTCATTTTTTTCAGCAGGACAAAAGAAGATGGAAAAAAAACATTAAGGTAAAATAATAAAAGGGTAATTTTTTTTTTATTATTTTTTTTTCAGCAGGGCAGAAGATGGAAAAAAACGGGTCATATTTTTGTTACTTTTATTACTTCTGCAGGGCAGAAGAAGATGGAAAAAACCATTAGGAGAAAAAGAAAATGTTACTTTACTTTAATGTTGTTTGCAAGGACCGAGAGGAATTTATTGATGGTGATGAGAAAAATTTCCGGTCATGTGACCCTGTTGTGTGTGTGCAAAAGGTAGGAGCCAAAAAGATCTATACAAATGGGGAAAAACCAGAGTAAAGCAACGCCGCAGCAGCTGCGGCACGCCCAGTAACCGATCCATACAGGAAACGCCCGCACGTTAATAGTCACCACTGGGAACAAAAGTAGGTAAGAACGCAGAGTTAACCCTCTCCATCCCAGAGGACAAGAGTGAACTCAGAGGGGACGGACCTGAGTACAGGGGATGCAAAAAAAGTGTCTTGTAATCAAGCTGTAATACCAGATGTGTCCACAAGGAAGAGTGGAGCTGTTTATTTATTTTTCTTTCTTTTAAATTACCTTAGAGCATATAAATTTTGCCATAAAAGAAAAAGCTCCCTCCCCATCCTCATTCCCGTTCCTGATTTTCTTGCATCTCAAATAATAGGTGCAGCCAATCACTGGCTGCTAAAGTGATGCAGATGGGCAGTGATTGGCTGCAGCGGTCAAATCTACAAAAACAGGACGGGCTCCGCTCAAGTGATGCAGATGGGTAGTAATTGGCTGCAGCAGTCAAATCTACAAAAACACAAAGGACCAGGCTAGCAGATGGGTAGTGATTGGCTGCAGCGGTCAAATCTACAAAAACAGGACAGGCTCCGCTATAGTGATGCAGATGGGTAGTGATTGGCTGCAGTGGTCAAATCTACAAAAACACAAAGGACCAGGCTAGCAGATGGGTAGTGATTGGCTGCAGTGGTCAACTCTACAAAAACACAAAGGACCAGGCTAGCAGATGGGTAGTGATTGGCTGCAGCGGTCAAATCTACAAAAAGGCAGGGTTGTTTTCTTTTTGTGACAATTTCTGTCCATCCATGAAATAACACAGCCCCAATATGAACCTTCATCATCCGAGCTTTATTGTAGTGATTGGATCCAGTCGGTGAGTGATGACGGCACAATGAGGCCTTGGAGGCCCGTCCTGCAGAATGAGTCTCAGTGACTCAACCTCTTATTTTTACATGAAGGGTGAAATGAAGGACAGAAGTGAAGAAACCCTAAATTCGGGATGAAGCGTTTCTCTGGAAGCCGGGCGTGACGTCACGGTGATTGTGGAGGGTGAGTCAGGGGCCGGTGTCACAACACTGGGACAGGAGGTTGCGCCATCCTCAGGTATGTCCTATGAACACCAGCATCAGAGGCTTCACTTTACATCACACATTTCCCCAAAAAAATCAGAAATTGTAAAACATCGTCTAAAAATATTCACCTCCCGGGAGGAGCCGCCCGCGTGACGCAACCAGACACCGTCATCACGGTGACCTAAATGTGACATTTCTACATAGTTACTGCTGGTGCCAATGGAGTGAAGAGGTAAAAGTGGCCCCGGGGGTGATGGGATGTCATCCACAGCGAGGGGCGACATGAGAAATCTCGCTGGACACTTTTCCATTCATCGCCTCCAGTTTTCTGCATCATAGAAGCCAATGAGAAAACCGACGCGTTTTGCACATTTGGTGCCTTTTTCCTAATCCTCCATCATTGCGCTCAATCATCCAATCAGATCGTGCCTCATCCAGCTCCTCAGCTTCTGATTGGCTGTGCTCCCTCTGCCCAGCCCCTGATGTTTGGTTTTTCCCATTCTGTGAGATGAAGCCCGTCTCATCACTGGAGGGTGACGTCACCGCACTTCATTCCTCACATTGTTATCAGTCTATTTATTAGAAAACATCATAAACCTCATCACATGACAGGGCTCAGAGCCATGGAAAGTTACAGCAGACACTGAGGAGGATCTGGAATACTCTGTGCTGCTGTGGGGCAGGATCTTCACACCTGTGCCCGCTGTCCTGCCATTACCAACATCATCACTGCCCCAGAAGGTCACCATACTCATCGTCTTAAATACTCTGCACTGTGGAGACCCTGCTTCACCCACAGTCAGTCACGAAGGCATCCCAGGTTCCTCCATTCACCTCCACTCAATGAAACTTCACATGCGCTGACACGTCACTGCATCCCACAAGGACAAACGCCGTATCTGCTGAAATACTCTGTGCTGCTAGAGCCCTACTTTTTAAGCCTGGCTTTGTTACTTCCCAAGAGATCAGCGTATGTGCTAAAATACTCTGTGCTGCTGGGGGTGCCCTGATCCACCTACAAGGCCTAACTGGCCAACTCGCAA
Organism: Allobates femoralis; assembly: GCA_033576535.1. Lineage (NCBI taxonomy): Eukaryota > Metazoa > Chordata > Amphibia > Anura > Aromobatidae > Allobates > Allobates femoralis. The sequence goes on from JARQOC010000010.1 coordinate 127,830,108, forward strand.
AAGATCAGCATGCTGAGCTCCTGAAATACTCTGTTTTGCATAAACTAGCCTAATTCTCCTGTAGTGCAACTCTCCAAATGTAACTACCCTTATAAAATACTCTGTGCTGCTGGAAGATGCACTACTCCACCTACAAGTCCTAACCGGCCAACTCCCCAAAGATCAGCATAGTCAGCCCCTGAAATACTCTGTGCTGCACAACTGGCCCTTGCCCTGCTGGTATGTAACTAACTGGTAGTCTGTAAATATCTTCCTATCATTCCCCCCTCCCCCAAAAAAAAAACTCAGCCATTCTCATCTCCTGAAATACTCTGTGCTACAGAAAGGACATTTCTGCTTCTGTTATGTGGCTCTCATACTGTACACCCTCACAAAATACTCTGTGCTGCTGGGAGACTGTGCATCCCATACTTTATAGTCTGTGATTTACCAGAATATAACAATGCTCGCCTCCTGAAATACTCTGTGCTGCATAAGGTACCCTACTCCTTATGTAACTCTCCAACTGTAACCACCCTCATGAGATACTGTGTGCTGCTGGGAGATGCCCTACTCCACCTACAAGTCCTAACCGGCCAACTCCTTAAAGATCAGCATGCTGGGCTCCTGAAATACTCTGTGCTGCAGAAAGGACATTTCTGCTTCTGTTATGTAGCTCTCATATTGTAACCACCCTCATGAAATACTCTGTGCTGCTGGGAGGCGATGCTACTCCTACTTGGTCATCTGTAACTTTCTCTCCAAAATATCAGCATGCTTATATCCTAAAATACTTTGTGCTGCTGACAGTACCCTGCTCCTTCCACTCTGTGACTTTACAAATATTCTGTACTCTTCACTCATAAAATACTCAGTGCTGCTGAAAGGACCCCAGTCCAGGTATCTCTCAGGCTGTGACCTCCCACAAGATACTGACATTTACCTCCTGAAATACTCTGTCCTGCTGAAAGGACTCCAGTCCAGGTATCTCTCAGGCTGTGACCTCCCACAAGATACTGACATTTACCTCCTGAAATACTCTGTCCTGCTGGTGCTCCCTACACGGTTGTATTCCAATCCGATTTGCTGTAAATCCTCTGTGCGGGGAGGTGGGGGGGGGGGGGCAATCACACAGTCGCCCCCTTTTTGCCAGAGGCAGATAATTGGCTATAGGATGATGTCACTCAAAGTAAAAGTAATTCCAGAAGATGGGAGCGGTGCCCTGCGGTGACGTCTCCTGCTCCCGTCACTTTTACTTTCCCAGGTCTCAGACGGCTGACCATAATAATCTGAAGACGACAGGGGCCGAGGAGCCAAAATACGAAGTCACCGGGCAGAGTCCTGGGAAAGATGGGTGACAGCGCAACAGAGCTCTTATGGTGGAAGTCAGTATCACACGGTATCAATGCAAAAATGACACCAAGAAGCTCCAGAGCCGGAGCCTGGCATCAGACTGGAACAGAAGTATGGTGGGAGTAGGGGTCTGCCAACAAGGCCAACCCTTCATGACACAGGGATTTACCTCTTATTTCTCCATCAATATAGACATATGAGGCTTGTTTTTTTGCGTGACAAGTTGTACTTTCAGATGCAATCATTCATTTTAACATATAGTGTACAGGGAAAAAGAGAATTTTGTTTACGTACCGTAAATTCTTTTTTCTTTAATCATCAATGGGAGACCCAGACAATGGGGTTTAGGGCACTGCCCTCCGGAGGTCACACTAGGTACTACAAGTTTGTAGACACCGCCCCCTCCGCTTATAAACCCCTACCGCAGGGAACATCCTCAGTTTGGTCCATAAGCTGCGAGGAGACAAATAAACCACACCCGAAACGTCGGGAAGAAACCGTGTACAAACGGTTCAACAACCCGGATAACACTGTCCCAACAGGGAACAGAACAAATGCAAAACATGCAACGGAACAACTGGGTGGGTGCTGGGTCTCCCATTGATGATTAAAGAAAAAAGAATTTACGGTACGTAAACAAAATTCTCTTTTTTCTGGTCATCATAATGGGAGACCCAGACAATGGGGATGTCCTAAAGCAATACCCCAGGGCGGGAAGAGTTCCTCAACAGACGGATAACACATGGTCCCCCTCAAAGGTGGGCAACCGCCGCCTGGAGGACCCGCCTGCCCAAACTTGCATCCGCGGAGGCATGGGCATGCACCATATAGTGCTTAGAGAAAGTGTGCAGGCTGGACCAAGTGGCCGCCTGACACACCTGTAGAGCCGAAGCTCGATGTCGCAAAGCCCAGGAGGCACCGACAGCTCTGGTAGAGTGAGCCTTCAATCCCACCGGGAGAGGCAAACCAGAAGACCTGTAAGCCTCTTGAATGGGAGCCTTGATCCATCTGGCCAAGGTTGACTTAGATGCCGCGGACCCCTTACAGCGACCTGTCGTAAGGACAAATAATGAATCCGAACTCCGGAAGGAGGCAGTCCTGGACACATAAATGCGTACAGCCCTCACGAGATCCAGAGTATGGAGATCGCGCTCGACCTGATGAACGGGAGCGGGGCAAAATGATGGGAGAACAATCTCCTGGTTCAGGTGAAAAGTGGAAACCACCTTTGGCAAGAATTCTGGCCGCGGGCGTAACACCACCTTGTCTTGGTGAACCACCAGGAAGGGTGACTTGCACGATAGTGCAGCAATTCTGAGACCCTTCTCAGAGACATAATCCACCAGAAAGACCACTTTCTGGGACAGACGAGACAGGGAAATGTCTCTCAGTGGCTCAAACGGCGGTTTCTGCAGTGTCGCCAGGACCATGTTAAGGTCCCAAGGGTCCAGAGGCGCCTGTAGGGCGGAACCACCCGAGACACCCCTGCAGAAATTGACGGACCCTGGGAAGGAGCGCCAAGCGCTTGTCAAACAGCACTGAAAGAGCTGACACTTGACCCTTCAGGGAGCCGAGAGATAAACCCAATTCCAACCCCGACTGTAGGAAAGCCAACAGTGTCGGTATGGATAAGGGCCACGGGGACCGGCCACTCGAGGCACACCAGGTAAAGAAAATCTTCCACGTTCTGTGGTATATCTTCCTGGAAACAGGCTTCCTAGCTCGAGTCATAGTGTCGACTACCGTAGGAGAGAAGCCCTGGAGTCAGCAGCCAGGCCTCAAGAGCCATGCAGTCAATCTGAGGGCCCTGGAATTGAGATGGAAGAATGGGCCTTGCGCGAGTAGATCTGCGCGTTCCGGAAGAGCCCACCGGTGTCCGCCTGACAGTCGCCACAGGTCCGGATACCAGGACCTCCTGGGCCAATCTGGTGCCACTAGAATGGCTACTCTGCATTCCGACCTGATTTTCCAAAAACCCTGGGAATCAGAGCCAGAGGTGGGAACACATATGGTAGATGGAATCTGGACCAACTCAGGATCAGGGCGTCTGCCCCCAGAGACTGAGGATCCCATGATCTCGCCATGTAGTGCGGCACCTGATGATTCAGCCGCGAGGCCATCAGATCCACGTCCGGAGTGCCCCATCTGCTGCAGATGTCCTGGAAGACGTCTGGATGAAGAGACCACTCTCCGGCGTCCATCCCCTGCCGGCTCAGGTAGTCGGCCTCCCAGTTCTCGACCCCTGGGATGTGAACTGCGGAGATCAGGCAGTCGTTGTCATCCACCCAAGATAGAATGCGGTGGACTTCGGCGAGGGCCTGAGCACTTCTGGTCCCTCCCTGATGATTTATATAGGCGACGGCCGTCGCATTGTCGGACTGAACCCGAATGGGTTGCCCTGACAGGAACTTCTGAAACGCTAGGAGCGCCAGATAGACCGCCTTGATCTCCAGCACGTTGATCTGCAACGCCGACTCCGACGGAGTCCAGAGGCCTTGAGCCCTGTGGTGAAGAACACCGCACCCCAGCCCATGAGGCTGGCGTCGGTGGTCACCACTAACCATGACGGTTTGAGGAAGGACCGTCCCCGCGACAAGTGACGGGGCTGGAGCCACCACTGCAAGGAATCCCTGGTTGGTTGGGAAAGTGCCACCAGCCGATTCAGAGAGATCGTCCTCTTGTCCCATCTGCGAAGAATCTCCAGCTGAAGAGGACGGAGGCGAAACTGCGCAAAAGGCACCGCCTCTATCGCAGCTACCATGCGGCCCACCAGCTTCATCAATACCCGTAGGGATGATTGTGGTGACAGGAGGACTGCTTGCACTCCTGATTGGATCGCCATCTGTTTGACTCGTGGCAGAGACACTAGGGCTGAGTCCGTGTGGAAGTCCATGCCCAGATATGTCAGTGACTGGGTCGGAACCAGGGTCGACTTCTGGATATTGAGAAGCCACCCGAACTGTTCCAGAGACTTCATGGTTACCTCCAGGCTTTGCCGACAAAGGTGTTCCGATGGCGCCCTGACCAGCAGGTCGTCCAGATAGGGTATTACGGCGTGCCCCTGCACGTACAGGAGAGCCATCATGGAGGCCATCACTTTTGTGAACACCCGCGGTGCCGAGGCCAACCCGAAACGGCAGCGCCACAAATTGGAAGTGTTCTTCCCCCACTGCGAAATCTCAACCAGTGCTGATGAGCCGATTGCAATGGGCACGTGAAGGTAAGCGTCTCGGATATCTATGGACGCTAGGAAGTCCCCCTGTGACACAGCCGCGATCACGGAACGCAGTGATTCCATACGGAACTTCCGAACCAACACGTGATGGTTGAACAACTTTAGGTCCAGAACCGGGCGGAAGGAGCCGTCCTTTTTTGGGACAATGAAGAGGTTGGAGTAAAAACCCCGAAACCTCTCCCCGGAAGGCACCGGGACCACCACTCCGTCCCTGCGGAGACCCTCCAACACCAAGTGAAAAGCCTGAGCCTTTTCTGGGGATGGGACCGACCGATGGAATCGGGGTATCGGCTTTGACGTCAGCTCTATCCTGTAACCTCGCGAGACCACGTCTCGAACCCACTGATCTTGAACGTGAAGTATCCACCTGTCCTGAAAACGAGACAGGCGACCCCCCACCTGTGGGGAGGCAGGAAGGGAGAGCGAGTCATGTAGAGGCGGGTTTGGGGGTGGCAGCCGCTGCCCCCGCCGGCTTCTTTGGACGACTCTTAGAGCGCCACTGAGAAGCGGGCTTGCCCCCTCGGTCCGTGCGAGCGGACGGTGCTGATGACTGTGAGCTGGAACGAAAGGACCACTGTTTTGGGTTCCTTTTAACGGTATACCGTGGCTTAGGCTTATTCTGCGGAATCTTAGACTCAGCAGAATCCTTTATCAGCTTGTCCAGTTCGGTGCCAAACAGCCTGTCACCAGAGAACGGAAGATTCTGCAAAATCTTCTTAGATGTGGCATCTGAGTCCCAAAGACGCAGCCACAACAACCTGCGAATCGCAATAGCATTGGCCGAAGCCACAGCTGAGCGAGTGGCAGTTTCCAAAGTCGCCGTCCTGGCGTAGTCCGCATAGACCTTTGCCCTTTCGGTAAGCGCCAGGACCTCTGGACTGGACCTTGCCAGGTCAGAGATACCATCCAAGCAGGTAGTAATCGCTTGTAAGGTCCAGACCGTGGCAAAATTAGGGGCAAATGAAGACCCCACAGCCTCATAGGAAGACTTGGCGAGTTGCTCGACCTGTCTATCAGTCGCATCCTTCAGCGAGGAGCTATCAGAGGCAGAGAAAAGGGAGCGTGCAGCAATCCTGGTCATGGAAGCGTCCACCTTCGGGGACTGCGACCACTCCTGAAGCACCTCCTGGGAGAAGGGGAAGCGATTGTCCTTGGGTTTGCGGACATAACGCCGCCCAGGATGTAACCTGGGAGCTCTAACCACCCTTCCAAAATTAGTGTGGTCCATGAAGGAGCCACTTGGTCTAGCCTCCGGCCGCAGCCATTGATAGACCTCCTTCGGGTGTACAGTCACCTCCTCAGGGGGTGTCACGAGACGTAAGGTCTCGTTGATAGAGGACACCAAATCCTCCACCCCGTCTGGTGGTTCAGACACAGACCCGAGAGTCGAACCCCCATCATCTTCCTCACCATCAGAGGAACGCTCCTCCTCAGAGAGAGCCTGGAGCTCGGGTGAATCCTCACGACGAGCCCGCTTAAGGGGTCTCACAGCAGAAGAGGGAGACACCCGGGGGTAACTGGAAGGAGTAGCTGGGCTTTCCAGCCTCCTATTGAGTGCCTCCAGGGATTGCGACATGGAGGACAGCTGGGACAACAGAGATTCATTGATCTTATTCTGAGTTTCCCATGGCCCTGGGATCACCTGAACCTCAGGGTACAGCACCGGAGCTGCTGTCTCAGCAGTGTCAGTCCGGGCCTCTGGGCGTCCGCAGTTATTGCAGGACCCCTCCACCAGTGTCCCATTGCATGTAGCACAGGTAATGGTGGCTCTGCCGCCTTAGCAGCAAGCTTCCTAACTGAGGACATCGCCACAGTAGGGGAAAATAAGCCAAATTGTGCAGACAAAACCGGGAATCCCGGTGGCTTACCGACCGCAGCGAAGCGGTAGGAGGAAGCGGTGTGTGTGTGTGACCTCCGCGAGAGTTTCCGGTCTCCCCTGGAGTGCAGACGCACGCTGCATACAGATCCCAGCCGGGAAGTGAGGGGTAAAGATGGCCGCCGACAGTGAAACCGTGGGCGGCGCCGAAAACACGCGGGAAGCACACACACACGCCCATCGATGACGTCACCGCACGGGCTGCTTCCCATCCTCCAAGCAGCCTCAGTATGAAGGCGCCAGAGCCCGCAGCGCAGGAAGTAGTGTGAAATACAACACACAGACTGCATGCACAAACAAACATCCGCAGCCTACAGCCTCAGCCCCTGCGACACACAGGGCGGTCAGCCAGGGTAACCCCAGCACAGGGTACCCTCCAGATCCGCGGACCCGAGAGTAACGCGCGGTCTGAGTGTCAGGACACATAAAGTGACAGACACTACCCCCAGGCACACAGGAGACACAGAGTGCCTCAGTGCCGGTCCGGTCTGTAAGCACCATTTAGGGAGGCCTCGGACGGGGGTTCAGCACCAGTCCGGAGTGTAAGCACCATTTAGGGAGGCCTCGGACTGGGCTGGCTCCAGTCCGGTCTGTAAGCACCATTTAGGGAGGCCTCGGACGGACCGGAGCTGTGCAAGGCTCCCATCTCCCACTCTCCAGAGCCCCCCAGAGAGGGATGGAAAGGAGCGCAACAGCGTACCGGGAGAACACAAAGTGTCCAGGCTCTAGGCCCTCCGGTACCTCCACCTGCGTGTTCCACAAGGGTGAGCGGGGAGGCTGTCGCAGGTCCCGACCGGAACCATTTTACCTTGTCTTCAGACGCCATCACGTAAGTTGTGAGAATGCAGTGAAGTGCAAGCAAAGCGTGATCCTCCGAGCACACTAAGTTTAAAACTGAGGATGTTCCCTGCGGTAGGGGTTTATAAGCGGAGGGGGCGGTGTCTACAAACTTGTAGTACCTAGTGTGACCTCCGGAGGGCAGTGCCCTAAACCCCATTGTCTGGGTCTCCCATTATGATGACCAGAAAATGGGTAAAAAATCCAAGTGCGGTGAAATTGCAAAAACAAGTGCAATTACACGTTTGTTTTTTGGGATTTTTAGTCGCTATATGGTAACACTGACGTGTCAGTATGATGTCTCGGGTCAGTACTATATGGTAACACTGAGGTGTCGGTATGATGCCTCGGGTCTATACTATATGGCAACACTGAGGTGTCGGTATGATGCCTTGGGTCAGTACTATATGGTAACACTGAGGTGTCGCCATGATGCCTCGGGTCAGTACTATATGGTAACACTGAGGTGTCGCCATGATGCCTCGGGTCAGTACTATATGGTAACACTGAGGTGTCGGTATGAGGATTCGGGTCAGTACTATATGGTAACACTGACGTGTCAGTATGAGGCCTCAGGTCAGTACTATATGGTAACACTGACATGTCGGTATGATGTCTCGGTCAGTACTATATGGTAACACTGAGGTGTCGGTATGATGCCTCGGGTCTATACTATATGGCAACACTGAGGTGTCGGTATGATGCCTTGGGTCAGTACTATATGGTAACACTGAGGTGTCGCCATGATGCCTCGGGTCAGTACTATATGGTAACACTGAGGTGTCGATGAGGATTCGGGTCAGTACTATATGGTAACACTGAGGTGTCGCCATGATGCCCGGGTCAGTACTATATGATAACACTGATGTGTCGGTATGATGTCTCGGGTCAGTACTATATGGTAACACTGAGTGTCGGTATGATGTCTCGGGTCAGTACTGTATGGTAACACTGACATGTCGGTATGATGCCTCAGGACAGTACTATATGGTAACACTGACATGTCGGTATGATGCCTCAGGACAGTACTATATGGTAACACTGACGTGTCGGTATGATGTCTTAGGTCAGTACTATATGGTAACACTGACGTGTCTGTATGATGTCTGGGGTCAGTACTATATGGTAACACTGATGTGTTGGTATGATACCTCAGGTCAGTACTATATGGTAACACTGACGTGTCTATATGATGTCTGGGGTCAGTACTATATGGTAACACTGATGTGTCGGTATGATACCTCAGGTCAGTACTATATGGTAACACTGACGTGTCGGTATGATGTCTCGGGTCAGTACTGTATGGTAACACTGACATGTCGGTATGATGCCTCAGGACAGTACTATATGGTAACACTGACGTGTCGGTATGATGTCTTAGGTCAGTACTATATGGTAACACTGACGTGTCTATATGATGTCTGGGGTCAGTACTATATGGTAACACTGATGTGTCGGTATGATACCTCAGGTCAGTACTATATGGTAACACTGACGTGTCTGTATGATGTCTGGGGTCAGTACTATATGGTAACACTGATGTGTCGGTATGATGTCTCGGGTCAGTACTATATGGTAACACTGACGTGTCGGTATGATGTCTCGGGTCAGTACTGTATGGTAACACTGACATGTCGGTATGATGTCTGGGTCAGTACTATATGGTAAACACTGAGTGTCGTATGATACCTCAGGTCAGTACTATATGGTAACACTGACGTGTCGCCATGATGCCTCAGGTCAGTACTATATGGTAACACTGATGTGTCGGTATGATGCCTCGTGGTCAGTACTATATGGTAATCTGACATATCGGTATGAGCCTTGGGTCAGTACTATATGGTAACACTGACGTGTTGCGTAATGATGTCTTGGGTCAGTACTGTATGGTAACACTGACGTGTCAGTATGATGTCTTGGGTCAGTACTATATGGTAACACTGATGTGTCGGTATGATACCTAGGTCAGTACTATATGGTAACACTGACGTGTCGGTATGATGTCTCGGGTCAGTACTATATGGTAACACTGACGTGTCGGTATGATGTCTCGGGTCAGTACTGTATGGTAACACTGACATGTCGGTATGATGTCTCGGGTCAGTACTATATGGTAACACTGATGTGTCAGTATGATACCTCAGGTCAGTACTATATAGTAACACTGATGTGTAGGTATGATGCTTCTGGTCAGTACTATATGGTAACACTGACGTGTCGGTATGATGCTTCAGGTCAGTACTATATGGTAACACTGACGTGTCGGTATGATGCCTCAGGTCAGTACTATATGGTAACACTGATGTGACGGTATGATACCTCAGGTCAGTACTATATGGTAACACTGACGTGTCGGTATGATACCTCAGGTCAGTACCATATGGTAACACTGACGTGTCGGTATGATATCTCAGGTCAGTACTATATGATAATGGTAACACTGACGTGTCGGTATGATGTCTGGGTCAGTACTATATGGTAACACTGATGTGTCGATATGATGTCTCGGGTCAGTACTGTATGGTAACACTGACATGTCGGTATGATGCCTCAGGACAGTACTATATGGTAAACTGACATGTCGGTATGATGCCTCAGGTACAGTACTGTATGGTAACACTGACGTGTCGTATGATGTCTGGGGTCAGTACTATATGGTAACACTGATGTGTGGTATGATACCTCAGGTCAGTACTATATGGTAACACTGATGTGTCTGTATGATGTCTGGGGTCAGTACTATATGGTAACTCTGAGTGTCGGTATGATACCTCAGGTCAGTACTATATAGTAACACTGATGTGTAGGTATGATGCTTCTGGTCAGTACTATATGGTAAATCTGACATATCGGTATGAGCCTCGGGTCAGTACTATATGTAACACTGACGTATCGGTATGATGTCTTAGGGTCAGTACTATATGGTAACACTGACGTGTCTGTATGATGTCTGGGTCAGTACTATATGGTAACACTGATGTGTCGGTATGATGTCTCGGGTCAGTACTATATGGTAACACTGACGTGTCGGTATGATGTCTCGGGTCAGTACTGTATGGTAACACTGACATGTCGGTATGAGTCTCGGTCAGTACTGTATGGTAACACTGATGTGTCGGTATGATACCTCAGGTCAGTACTATATGGTAACACTGACGTGTCGCCATGATGCCTCAGGTCAGTACTATATGGTAACACTGATGTGTCGGTATGATGCCTCGGGTCAGTACTATATGGTAAATCTGACATATCGGTATGACTGCCTCGGTCAGTACTATATGGTAACACTGACGTGTCGGTATGATGTCTTGGGTCAGTACTGTATGGTAACACTGACATGTCGGTATGATGTCTCGGGTCAGTACTATATGGTAACACTGACGTGTCGTATGATGTCTTGGTCAGTACTGTATGGTAACACTGACGTGTCTGTATGATGTCTCGGTCATACTATATGGTAACACTGATGTGTCAGTATGATACCTCAGTCAGTACTATATAGTAACACTGATGTTAGGTATGATGCTTCTGTCAGTACTATATGGTAACACTGACGTGTCGGTATGATGCCTCAGGTCAGTACTATATGTAACACTGACGTGTCGGTATGATGCCTCAGTCAGTACTATATGGTAACACTGATGTGACGGTATTGATACCTCAGGTCAGTACTATATGGTAACACTGACGTGTCGGTATGATACCTCAGGTCAGTACCATATGGTAACACTGACGTGTCGGTATGATATCTCAGGTCAGTACTATATGGTAACACTGACGTGTCGGTATGATGTCTGGGGTCAGTACTATATGGTAACACTGATGTGTCGATATGATGTCTCGGGTCAGTATTATATGGTAACACTGACTTGTCGGTATGATGTCTAGGGTCAGTACTATATGGTAACACTGACGTGTCGGTATGATGTCTTGGGTCAGTACTATATAGCACTTTGTGCCTTTTTCTGCGCCCCGTAACGTTCTCATTTTTCGGGATCTGGAGCTGTGTGATGGTTATTTTTTGCATCTTGAGCTGATGTTTCTAATGATCCCATTTTTGGGTACATATGATGTTTTGATCGCCCGTTATTGCATTTTATAGCAATGTCGCAGTGACCAAGAGAACATAATTTTGGTGTTTGGACTTTTTTGTTCCATTATGCAGTTTAAGGTTCTCATTAATTGATTTTATATCTTGATAGATCGGGCAATTCTGAATGCGGAGATACCAAACGTGTATTATTTAATACTTTTATTTTGGGGGGGAAAAGGGAGGCAATTTGAACTTTTATGTTTTTTTACATGTTTGTAAAAACTTTATTAATTGTTTCTTTTACACTGCCCCATAGAGAGGCACCCTGCTGCACAGTCTGATCGCTTGTGACAGGTCCCGATGAGCTGCAGCACATCGGGATCTGCCAAAATTGCGCACTGTGAGTGGTTGGTAGCGCTTGCCAACCACTCACAGGAAGTGCTCCTTGACAGCTTCCGGGGTCAAGCAAGGACCCTGGGCTATCATGTGATGGCCGTAGATAAGTTTGCGGGATCTCCGACGCAGGCGGGGAACAAAACGTTCCCCACCGTGGCGGCTTTGGATCCCGCTATCAGTGATCGACAGCAGGATCCAAAGGGTTAACAGCACCAATCGGATCCAGGATCCAGTCGGTGCTGGAATCCTGACATCTCTGCTGATGAGATCAGCGGAGATGTCGGGGAAATAATGTGTGCTCCACGTCGGAGCTCACATCAAACCCCGGTAAACTGTCCCATGACGTTCTATAACATACTGCCGCAGCCAGGATCACCCATCTGGCCAATCGTTAATCAGATGCATCCGCTCTGTGACAATCATTGCACTGGCTGCATATTATAGGATCCGCTCTACGCCAGTCATTGCACTGGCTGCCCGTACACTACAGGATCAAATTCAAATTGCTTGTTCTCACCCACAAAGCTCTTCACAGTGCAGCACCCCCCTACATCTCCTCCCTCATCTCTGTCTATCACCCCACCCGTTCTCTACGTTCTTCAAATGACTTTCGACTAGTATCTGCACTAATCCGGTCCTCCCACTCCCGGCTCCAAAGACTTCTCCCGATCTGCACCAATCCTCTGGAATGCTCTACCCCAAGAAATCAGGACTATCCACAACTTGCATGGCTTCAGACGATCCCTAAAAACACATCTTTTTAAGGCGGCCTATCACACTCCCTAATAGAAGTCCTTTGTACTGTAGATAGTGAATGGGCTATCTCTCTGACATTACTCTTCTACAAACTCCACCAAACCAAAGAGGTCTACACAGACTGTCTGATGACCATTAATGTAAGCTTATTTCTATGCTCCATTTCCTCAAGATGCCTGGGCCATCAGTGCAATAAGCCCCTGTACATTGTGCAACCCCTATCCCGTTGTAGATTGTAAGCTCTTTTGAACAGGGTCACCTTCATTTCTTGCTTTATTTATTGTATTTTCTTTTTACATTGATTCTATGCCTATTGGTTTGTATCCAATTATTGTACTGTATTTGTTCTCTACTGTAATTACTTACTGTATTATATTTTCTGTACTCTAACCCCTACATTGTAAAGCGCTGCGGAATATGCTGGCGCTATGTAAATAAAGCTTTATTATTATTATATACATCCAGTGATTCTGGTTGGCTGAGAACAAGAACAGCTGAGTTCACAGCTCATTATAGACAACTGTCCTTTCTAGCTGGATGCCAGGCACAGAATTCTCCATCCAGGAGCCTTATTATTATTAGTGATGGAATATCAGGGGCACAGTGGGCAGCAGCTTACGACACATGTTTAGCACCGTCGTCCTCGCAGCAGCAGTAAGGCGAGACACTCAACAGATCATATCAGTTACACACAGTTTATGGCGCCCGGAGGCTGCGACTTGTCGTCAGAGTTATTATGTCCGCCGGGCGGCCGGCTCTTTACCTTTCATGAAGAAGCGGCAGGTTAGTCGGGGGCGGGTTTTTCTGTCGTTCGGATCTTTCACTTCGCCTTCCTCGAGATCGTCGTCCTGCAGGAAGAAATGAACAGTGTAAAGGGTCTGCATATAAGAAGAGCAAACACAGAACACAGAGAAGGCTCTGCTCACAAAGAGACAACTCTCCTGAAATACTCTGCACTGCTGACCACCCTGCTTATAGCCTTGTCTTTAACTCACTGCCCACCCAAAACTGAGATCCCCACGCTCTTTTCCTGAAATACTCTGTGATGCTGACCACCATGTTCTCATTAATGAACAGATCAAAGCCCACCAACAAAACTGAGATCCCCACGCTCCTCTCCTGAAATACTCTGTGCTGCTGACCACCCTGCTCTCAGCCCTGTCCTCATTAATGAACAGATCACTGCCCACCTCCAAAACTGAGATCCCCACGCTCCTCTCCTGAAATACTCTGCACTGCTGACCACCCTGCTCTCAGCCCTGCCCTCATTAATGAACAGGTCACTGCCCACCCCCAAAACTGAGATCCCCACGCTCCTTTCCTGAAATACTCTGCACTGCTGACCACCCTGCTCTCAGCCCTGCCCTCATTAATGAACAGATCACTGCCCACCCCAAAACTGAGATCCCCACGCTCCTTTCCTGAAATACTCTGCACTGCTGACCACCCTGCTCTCATTAATGAACAGATCATTGCCCACCCCCAATACGGAGATCCCCACGCTCCTCTCCTGAAATACTCTGCACTGCTGACCACCCTGCTCTCAGCCCTGCCCTCATTAATGAACAGATCACTGCCCACCTCCAAAACTGAGATCCCTACGCTCCTCTTCTGAAATACTCTGCACTGCTGACCACTCTGTTCTCAACCTGCCCTCATTAATGAACAGGTCACTGCCCACCCCCAAAACGGAGATCCCCACGCTCCTTTCCTGAAATACTCTGCACTGCTGACCACCCTGCTCTCATTAATGAACAGATCATTGCCCACCCCCAATACGGAGATCCCCACGCTCCTCTCCTGAAATACTCTGCACTGCTGACCACTCTGCTCTCAGCCCTTTCGCTATAAATGAACAGGTCATTGCCCACCCCCAAAACTGAGATCCCCTCGCTCCTCTCCTGAAATACTCTGCACTGCTGACCACCATGTTCTCATTAATGAACAGGTCACTGCCCACCCCAAAACTGAGATCCCCACGCTCCTCTCCTGAAATACTCTGCACTGCTGACCACTCTGTTTTCAACCCTGCCCTCATTAATGAACAGATCACTGCCCACCTCCAAAACTGAGATCCCCACGCTCCTCTTCTGAAATACTCTGCACTGCTGACCACTCTGTTCTCAACCCTGCCCTCATTAATGAACAGGTCACTGCCCACCCCCAAAACTGAGATCCCCACGCTCCTTTCCTGAAATACTCTGCACTGCTGACCACCCTGCTCTCATTAATGAACAGATCATTGCCCACCCCCAATACGGAGATCCCCACGCTCCTCTCCTGAAATACTCTGCACTGCTGACCACTCTGCTCTCAGCCCTTTCGCTATAAATGAACAGGTCATTGCCCACCCCCAAAACTGAGATCCCCACGCTCCTCTCCTGAAATACTCTGCACTGCTGACCACCCTGCTCTCAGCCCTGCCCTCATTAATGAACAGATCACTGTCCACCCCCAAAACTGAAATCCCCACACTCCTCTCCTGAAATACTCTGCACTGCTGACCACCCTGCTCTCAGCCCTGTCCTCATTAATGAACAGGTCACTGCCCACCTCCAAAACTGAAATCCCCACGCTCCTCTCCTGAAATACTCTGCACTGCTGACCACCCTGCTCTCAGCCCTGTCCTCATTAATGAACAGGTCACTGCCCACCTCCAAAACTGAAATCCCCACGCTCCTCTCCTGAAATACTTTGCACTGCTGACCACCCTGCTCTCAGCCCTGTCTCTACAAATGAACAGGTCACTGCCCATCCCCAAAACTGAGATCCCCATGCTCCTCTCCTGAAATACTTTGCACTGCTGACCACCCTGCTCTCAGCCCTGTCTCTACAAATGAACAGGTCACTGCCCATCCCCAAAACTGAGATCCCCATGCTCCTCTCCTGAAATACTCTGCATTGCTGACCACCCTGCTCTCAACCCTGTCCTCATTAATGAACAGGTCACTGCCCACCCCCAAAACTGAGATCCCCATGCTCCTCTTCTGAAATACTCTGTGCTGTTGTGAACCTTTAATCTGTCAATATGTGGAAATTCACAGCAGGATAAACACCAACATGTGACAATGTGATGACGCTGCGGGAAGATTTACAGCCGTCTACAATCACAACAAGGTTGTGGTGAAGAAAAACACTTTCCACCACTAAATCCAGCTGCTGCTGCGGCAGCTCTTTTCTTGGTGACAACACTGACACCTAGTGACCCCTGGTGGTGAAATTAAGTATTGCACTCATCATTTTCATGCATTTTTTTGTTTTACTTTATATTGGAAAAAAAACCAGTGGTCAGCAGCGATTTCTATGCTGGATAATTACATCTTATCAAGGGCAAACATAAAAAAATCTAAATAAAATAGTGTGTGGACATCTGAAGAGCGGTCGGGTCATTTCTTTTAAAACGTGAAATGCTTAAAAGAAGCTCAAAAGACCAAACACTCGGTTGGCGAGACGTCTTACGCTGACATCTTCCTTCTTGTCATAGTTTATTGGGCATTTTATAAGTGGAATAACCTGAAAATGTGATGTGTGCTGGTTTTGTACCAAAAGTATCCCCTTTCCATGGGATAGGAGACCTCTTATTGATAGCTTGTCTACGTCATTAACAACCTAAACTACACATATCTACTGTGATATCATGAGAAGCCTACAATAGACATGTCTATTGTGACATCATTAGCAGCCTAAACTAGACGAGCCTACTGCGATTTTACCTGCAGACTACACTGGCTATGTCTACTGTGATGTCTATTCAAGCAATACATCACTGACTTCAAGACGGCACTCGCTACCGCCAAGCAAGTGTTCTTCTCATCCCTTATAACCTCTCTGTCCCGCAACCCCAAGCAGCTCTTCAAAACTTTCAACTCCTTACTTCGCCCACCTGCTCCTCCCCCTTCTCCCCTCATCTCTGCTGAAGACTTTGCGACCTTCTTCAAGGAGAAGATCGACAAGATCAGAAGCAGCTTCGGTCCACTATCCCCACACCTCCCCTTCCCACCTACACTGCCCTCCTCCTCCATCAGCCACTTCCCCCCCATAACTGAAGACCAACTCTCCTCCCTCCTGTCAAAATCACACCTCACCACCAGCGCCCACGACCCGCTCCCATCCCACCTCATTCCCAACCACACCTCCATTTTCATCCCAGCCCTCACCCACCTCTTTAACCTTTCACTTAGCACTGGTACCTTCCCCTCGGCCTTCCAACACGCCCTAATCACGCCCATCCTAAAAAAACCTCACTTGACCCTAACCTCTGTCTCTAACTATCGCCCCATATCTCTTCTCCCATTCGCCTCTAAGTTACTTGAACAACACGTCCACTCCGAACTGTCCTCTCACCTCTCCTCGTGCTCCCACTTCGACCGCCTACAGTCCGGCTTCCGACCCCTCCATTCCACCGAAACAGCCCTGACCAAAGTCACCAACGACCTACTGACCGCCAAGAACAAACACTACTACTCCATCCTGCTACTCCTTGACCTGTCTGCCGCCTTCGACACGGTTGACCACTCCCTTCTTCTCAGGATCCTGGAATCCCTTGGCATCACCCACCTTGCCCTCTCCTGGATCTCCTCATACCTAGCGGACCGGACCTTCAGCGTCTCCCACTCCCACACCTCCTCCTCACCCTACCCCCTTTCTGTCGGAGTCCCCCAAGGTTCGGTCCTGGGACCCCTACTTTTCTCCATTTACATTCTCGGCCTAGGGCAACTCATCGAGTCCCATGGCCTCCAGTACCACCTCTACGCCGACGACACCCAAATCTACCTGTCCGGCCCCGACATCACCTCCCTACTCTCGAAAATCCCTCAATGCCTTTCCGCCATCTCATCCTTCTTCTCTGCTCGCTTCCTTAAACTCAACATGGACAAAACTGAATTCATAGTCTTCCCCCCAAGAAATTCCACCCCACCTCCCAACCTATCCATCTGCGTCAACGACTGCCCCCTCTCCCCAGTCCCCCAAGCCAAATGCCTTGGGGTAATCCTTGACTCCTCCCTATCCTTCAAACCCCACATCGAGGCCCTCACCACATCCCTCCGGCTCCAGCTCAAGAACATCTCACGGATCCGCTCCTTCCTCACCCACGACACCGCTAAAACACTCATCCATGCTCTTATCATCTCCCGCCTTGACTACTGCAACCTCCTTCTCAATGGCCTCCCGGCTAACTCCCTCACACCTCTCCAGTCTATCCTCAACTCCGCTGCCCGACTCATCTATATGTCCTCCCGCTACTCCCCTGTCTCCCCCCTCTGCCAAGCCCTTCACTGGCTCCCCGTCTCCAAGAGATCCCAATTCAAAACACTAACCATGGCGTACAAAGCCATACACAACCTGGCTCCACCATACATCTCCGACCTGGTCTCCCGATACCTACCCTCACGCAACCTCCGCTCCTCCCAAGAACTCCTCCTCTGCTCCCCCCTCATCTCCTCTTCGCACAACCGAGTCCAGGACTTCTCCCGGGCATCTGCCTTACTCTGGAACTCCCTACCTGAACACGTCAGACACTCTCCTACCCTGAGTAGCTTCAAGTGTCACCTGAAGACTCACTTGTTCCGTCAAGCCTACAACCTGCCATGAGACCCAGGCGAACACCCCATACCTGACATTCCCCCATCCTACTGTATCCTAACCCACCCCTCATAGACTGTGAGCCCTCGTGGACAGGGTCCCTGCCCCTCCTGTACCTGTACGTCCTGATCGCCTAGATTTAGTGTACTTGTTCTTGTCTCCCTCAACCTCATGTAAAGCGCCATGGAACCTAATGGCGCTATATAAATAAATAATAATAATAATAATAATAAATTCATCAGCAGACTACATTAGATCTATCTACTGTGATATGATCAGCAGCCTCCACTTGACATAGCTACTGGGATATATTCAGTATCCTACACTGGACATGTCTACTGTGACATCATCAGCAGCCTAAACTAGACCTATCTACTGTGATATGATCATCAGTCTACACTTGACATACCTACTGTGATATCTTCAGTATCCTACACTGGACATGTCTACTGTGACATCATTAGCAGCCTAAACTACACTTATCAACTGTGATATCATAAGAAGCCTACACTAGGCCACACACATCCCGAGCACAGGGCTATGTAGAGATGTGTAGGGTCAGTCATTGGCTTATGGGGGTGCTGGTCTCTGGATCTGTAGAAGCCCTGAGGTCATACCCCAGAGATCAAAATGTTATCTCCTCTCCTATGAACAGAGTATAATTTAGTAATTAAAAATAAATACATTTTGTATTTTTGATTCTCAGCTATGGGCTGCCACCCCCAGCTACTTGGTCTACCTTGGCTGGCAATCAAAACTACAGGGGAGCCCATTATTATTATTTTTTATTTTTTTAATAAATAATTAAAAATAAAAAGTGTGGGCTGCACACTATTTTTGATAGCCAGCTAAGTTAAAAACTAGGTAGCTGGGGGTATGGTGAGGCCCATAGTTATTGGGCCCCCCAGGCTGCAGAATAGCAGCCCGCAGCCACTCCAGCAATTGGCGCATTCATTAGAAGCTTTACCCGGTTCTTCCCAATGCCCCGATGTGGTATCATCAGGGTAATAGAAGGGATTAATGACAGCTGAGTACTGACAGCTGTCATTAGGCCCAGATTGATCATGTTCAGGCTTCTATGAGACCTGCACATTATCAAACGTATAAATAGTTAAAAAAGACAGACATAGAAAAATCCTTTATTTGAAATAAACCACAAAAACAACCCTCATTTTCTTATTTATTAACCTCAAACATACCTTCCGATGATCCACAGCGATATTCACTCGCCTGTGCTATATGCGTTGAACGAGACATTTAGTGTCCGCTCATCCCAGCAGCTGCTCTCAGACTGACTAAGGCACAGATGTGTTCTCTCATGAACTCTCTGACTTCACCGCTCCCAAAACCACAGCTCAGTAAGTCAGAGAGCAGCTGCTCCAGTGAATGGACACTAAATGTCTCTGTTCAACGCACGTAGCAGAGGCAAATGATTATCACTGTGGATTATTGTCGAAGGGTATGTATGGGGTTAATAAATGGGAAAATGAGGGGTTGTCTGTGACCTATTTCAAATAAAGGATTTATCTGTGTTAAAACTATTTACTTATACGATTAATAATGTGCGGGTCTCATAGAACACAGAATATTTATGAAAGCTGTCAATACTCAGCTGTCATTAACCCCTTCTATCACCTCGATGTCACCGAACCAGGGCATCGTGAAAAGGGCAGAGTGCCAGGAAGTGGCGATTCTAATGAATGCGCAAATTTCTAGGGCAGCTGAGGGGTGCTATTCTGTTGCCTGGGGGCCCAATAACTAAGTCTCCCCATGCTAAGAATGCCAGCACCCCCCCGGCATTGGAGGTCCACTGAGGTCCCCTCCACGGTGGAATGGATAGCTGAAATGGATAGATTACATTGTCTGGAGTCACTGGTGGCGGGTGATGGTGATGCCGCATATAAACAGGGACGCACCTGGTTCCTCTGGCAGTCCTTCAAGGAGAGCACAGGGTTCCTTACTTGGATGCGTACATATTCGTAATTGCCAACTCGTGGGCGTTTAAATTGCTGGGTCCCTTCCCCCCCCCCCCCCCCCCCCCCTCCTACTCCCCTTTCTCCCCTCCACCCCTTTTTTCTCTTTTTCTCCTCTTATTTCCACAATTGCCTTTTCATAGGTTCTGTATTCTATATATAACGTCCTTGTCCAGAGGTGATTCTTAAGATGGGAAACATGTACCCTTTAGGTGCTAGTGTCCTTATTGGACTACTCCTGTGCTGCTCTCTTCAGGACGTAATGTATCTTTGTATTAAGTCCTGGACATTGTACTGGTTCTTTCTATTGTCTTTACTGTTGAAAATTTCAATAAATATATTTACTGAAAAAAAAAAAAAAAGAATGCCAGCACACAACTTTATTTAAATAACCAAAGAAAAAAAGGGCTCCACTGTATTTTTGATTGTCAGACAAGGCAAGACCAGACAGCTGGCTGCTTTATCTGCACTGAAAATCAAAAATACAAGGGGACTCCTACGCAAAAATTTTTTAACCATTTAATTTTACAATATGTATTTTTACACTATGACTAGGATAGCAAGTTCATTGCCAATGGCAACCAATCACAGATGCTAGCCCAATATGGCGGCACAACAGTCAATCACAGGTGCTGTCACAGAGAGTGGGCATCTGTGATTGGCTGTTTGTATGAGTGTCCTTTGTACTATTAGTGAGCAAATCACTAGAGAAGCAATTGGAAGTCCCTGACTCCACATCATCTCCCATGTGGCTGCCAGCAACCAAGGAATCTGGTAACTGACTCGTAATATCCCTCGTGGTCATTGTCCACAGACAGTTTGCATGTATCACAGAAGCACCATCCATTGGATTTATACACTAAGGCTGAATGCACACTTTCCGTGTGACTCGCATTGCACTCGGACCAGTATCATTAAATGATATTGGTCAGAATACAGCAAGCTCCTCACATTACACTCGCATTGCGAGGGACATGCGAATTCAATCACACATGCTTTTAGTTGATACATTACCATTCTGTAGCTCAGACAACTGTAAAAAATGTTCCTGCAAATGATTATACAGTAAATAGCTGATGAGTAAAAAACGGACTGCACTCGGACAACACACGGAAACCACACTGACAATAAGTCTAATGACACTCGTCCGACTCTTGGATTAGTCAATCAGACCGTTTTTGCACTCGGCAGTGTGTTTCCAGCCTTAGACAGATGAAACCAGGATAGAGTTTTTTGGTAAAGAGCTTCATTGTACTGTTTACTGAAAACAGAATTAGGCCGACAAAGAAGAGCACAGGACCTACAGTCACATATGGGGGAGGTCAGAAAAAAAGAGCTCATATGGGGGAGGTCAGAGAAAATAGCACAGGACCTACAGTCACATATGGGGGAGGTCAGAGAAAAGAGCACAGAACCTACAGTCACATATGGGGGAGGTAAAAAAAAAAAAAAAAAAAAAAGAGCACAGGGCCTACAGTCACATACGGTGGAGGTCAGAGAAAAGGACAAAGGACCTACAGTCACATACGGCGGAGGTCAGAGAAAAGAGCACAAGACCTGCAGTCACATATGGGAGAGGTAAGAGAAAAGAGCACAGGACCTACAATTACAAGTGGGAGAGGTCATAGAAAAGAGTACAGGACCTACAGTCACAAATGGGACTGGTCACAGAAAAAAGCACAGAACCTACAGTCACATATGGGGGAGGTGAGAAGAAAAGAGCACAGGACCTACAGTCACATATGGGAGGGGTCAGAGAAAAGAGCACAGGACCTACAGTCACATATGGGGGAGGTAAGAAGAAAAGAGCACAGGACCTACCGTCAAATATGGGGGAGGTCAGAAAAGAACACAGGACCTACAATCACAAGTGGGAGAGGTCATAGAAAAGAGCACAGGACCTACAGTCACAAATGGGAGAGCTCAGAGAAAAGAGCACAGGACCTACAGTCACAAGTGGGAGAGGTCAGAGAAAAGAGCACAGGACCTACAGTCACAAATGGGAGAGCTCAGAGAAAAGAGCACAGGACCTACAGTCACAAGTGGGAGAGGTCAGAGAAAAGAGCACAGGACCTACAGTCACAAGTGGGAGAGGTCAGAGAAAAGAGCACAGGACCTACAATCACAAGTGGGAGAGGTCATAGAAAAGAGTACAGGACCTACAGCCACAAATGGGAGAGGTCAGAAAAGGACACAGGACCTACAGTCACATATGGGGGAGGTCAGAAAAGAACACAGGACCTGCAGTCACATATGGTGGAGGTCAGAGAAAAGAGCACAGGACCTACAGTCACATATGGGGAGGTCAGAGAAAAGAGCACAGGACCCACAATCACAAGTGGGAGAGGTCCGAGAAAAGAGCACAGGACCTACAGTCACATATTGGGGAGGTGAGAAAAAAAAAGAGCACAGAACCTACACACATATACGAGGGAAGTCAGAAAAGAGCACAGAACCTACAGTCACATATGGTGGAGGTCAGAGAAAAGACTACAGGACCAGCAGTCACATATGATGGAGGCTCAGAGAAAAGAGTACAAGACCTACAGTCACATATGGGGGAGATCAGAGAAAAGAGTACAAGACCTACAGTCACATATGGGGGAGGTCAGAAAAAAGAGCACAAGACCTACAGTCACATATGGGAGAGGTCAGAGAAAAGAGTACAAGACCTACAGTCACATATGGGGGATGTCAGAGAAAATAGCACAGGAACTACATTCACATATGGGGGAGGGCAGAGATGTTTTGGGTTCTTTTGCTCCTCTGGCACTGGGGGTCTTGACTGTATGCAAGACATCATGAAATCTGAAGCTCCAAAGGATTTTGGGTGACAATGTAGATCCAGTGTCAGAAAGCTGGGGGCGTCCTAGGTCGGGGGTCTCCAGCAGGACAATGACCCCAAATATCGGGACGCCCTAGAAATGGAGGAAACAAAGTGCTGGAGAGATCTGAAGTGTCAGCAATGAGTCCTGATCTAAATCCCATTCATCACCTGTGGAGAGATCTCAACTCCTTACCGACCTAGGATGTACCTATACATCCTAGGTCCCTGACTGATGCGAGCCCACACCATTCTCTGCACATTTTGGTTGATCTGTTCAGCAGACATGTGCAGCTAAAAGGTGTGGGTTGATTGGAGTCTGTTAATCCATTAGACCTCGCTGTGAAACTTCCAGTGTGATCTATCACACCCTGGCAGGGATCATGGCATTTCCCAGTGATGTGATCATGGGGTGCTGATGTGTTGTCCTGACAGACAGGGGTCTTTTGCTTGCTGTTCAGAGGGATGCTGAAGCATTGGTCTGAATAGCGGAAGTGATTGGATAGTGCCAGCTTCAGACACCCAATAAAATCAATAAAGTTAAAAAAAAAACTTAAAAAAAGTTCAAATCACCGCGATTTTGCCCTGTAAAATGTGATAATATTAAACAACCCCCCTACATATTTGGTATCAATGCGTTCAGAAATGCCCGATCTATCATTATATAACATAATCAGATCTGTAAACTGCGGAACGGGAAAAAAAAAGTAAAAGCAACAAAATTATGTTTTTATGTTCACTGCAACATTGCAATAAAATGCAATAATGAGCGATCAAATCTACCCAAAAATGGGATCATTAGAAACGTCAGCTCAAGACGCAAAAAATAAGCTGTCACACAGCCCCAGATCCCGAAAAATGAGAACGCTACGGGGCGCGGAAAAGGCGCAATAATGCAACTCTTTTTCTTTAAAAAAGTCTGCATTCTTTTCACCACTTAGGCCCCTTTCCCCTCAGTGGTAAGCGCTGTACGCGGCAGTTGCGGTGAAAAAAATGCAACAGCCGCGGTTACCGCATAACGGCCGCACTTGCGGTTCACCTGTGGTGAGCCCCATGCAATGTCTATGGGGCTTGCGGTAAGTGTGCGGCAGGTGCGGTTTCGGCACTTGCGGCAGAAGCTGCCGCGAAAAAAACGTGATCTGCCGCGGTGCTGAAACCGCAACTATACCGCACTTGCCGCACCTTCCGCAAGCTCCATACACATTGCATGGGGCTTGCCGCAAGTGAACCACAAGTGCGGCAGTCATGCGGTAACCGCGGCTGTTGCGTTTTTTTCACCACAACTGCCGCGATCAGCGCTTACCGCTGATGTGAAAGGGGCCTAAATGGTGAAAAGAATGCAGACTTTTTTAAAGAAAAAGGGCCTAAGATAACAGCAAAAGTAAAATGTTTGGTGTCTATGAACTCGTACTGACACGTCAGTGTTACCATATAGTACTGACCCGAGGCATCATACCGACTCGTCAGTGTTACCATATAGTACTGACCCGAGACATCATACCGACACGTAAGAGTTACCATATAGTACTGCCCGGGACATCATACCTACACGTCAGTGTTCCAATGATGGACCAATCATGTCATAACTGACCCCAGACCATCATACCGACACGTCAGTGTTACCATGTAGTACTGACCCGAGCATCATACCGACACGTAAGTGTTACCATATAGTACTGACCCAGACATCATACCGACATGTCAGTGTTATCCATATAGTACTGACCCGAGCATCATACGACACAGTGTTACCATATAGTACTGACCTGAGACATCATACCACAGTTATCCATATAGTACTGACCCGAAAGGGATCATACTGACACCTCAGTGTTACCATATAGTACTGACCTGAGGCATCATACCGACACTCAGTGTTACCATATAGTACTGACCTGAGGCATCATACCGACACGTCAGTGTTATCATATAGTACTGACCTGAGGCAACATACGACACGTCAGTGTTACTATATAGTACTGACCTGAGGCATCATAAGACACGTCAGTGTTACCATATAGTACTGACCCGAGACATCATACCGACACGTGTTACCATATAGTACTGACCCGGGACATCATACCGACATTCAGTGTTACCATATAGTACTGACCCGAGACATCATACTGACACGTCAGTGTTACCATATAGTAGTGACCCGAGACAACATACCGACATTCAGTGTTACCATATA
The DNA here is from genome assembly GCA_033576535.1 of Allobates femoralis. Taxonomy (NCBI): domain Eukaryota; kingdom Metazoa; phylum Chordata; class Amphibia; order Anura; family Aromobatidae; genus Allobates; species Allobates femoralis. Next base: position 127,855,147 of record JARQOC010000010.1, read on the forward strand.
GTCCCGACCCGAGACATCATACCAACAAGTGTTACCATATAGTACTGACCTGAGACATCATACCAACATAGTTACCATATAGTACTGACCCGAGGCATCATACTGACACCTCAGTGTTACCATATAGTACAGACCCGAGACAACATACCGACATTTCAGTGTTACCATATAGTCCTGACCCGAGACATCATACCAACACAGTGTTACCATATAGTACTGACCTGAGACATTATACTGACACGTCAGTGTTACCATATAGGACTGACCCGAGGCATCATACTGACACGTCAGTGTTACCATATAGTACTGACCCAAGACATCATACCGACATTCAGTGTTACCATATAGTCCTGACCAGACATCATACCAACACAGTGTACAATAGTATGACCTGAGCATTATACTGACACGTCAGTGTTACCATATAGTATGACCGAGGCATCATACGACAGTGTTACCATATAGTACTGACCCGAGCATCATACCGACAAAGTTTTACCAATAACTGACCCAGACATCATACGCACGTAAGTGTTACCATATAGTACTGACCCAGCATCATACGACACGTCAGTGTTACCATATAGTACTGACCCAGCATCAACCGACAGTAGTGTTACCATATAGTACTGACCCGAGACATCATACCGACAGTCAGTGTTACCATATAGTACTGACCAGATCATACGACACAGGTTACCATATAGTACTGACCAGCATCATACTCACACTAGTGTTACCATATAGTACTGACCAGAACATCATACACACAGGTTACCATATAGTACTGACCGAGGCATCATACGACACTCGTGTTACATATAGTATGACCCAGACATCATACACAGTCAGTGTTACCATAGTACTGACCCTAGAGAATCTTTACCAACACACGTGTTACCATTAGTACTGACCCGAGACATCATACCGACACGTAGTGTTACCATATAGTATGACCCAGACATCATAACGGACATAGTACGTGTTACCCATACATAGTACTGACCAGCATCATAACACCTCAGTGTTACCATATAGTACTGACCGAGACATCATACGACACGTCGTTTACCATATAGTACTGACCTGAGCATCATACGCACGTCACAGTGTACCATATAGTACTGGACCCAGCACATCTACAACACAGTGTTACCATATAGTACTGACCGAGACATATACGACAGTCAGTGTTACCATATAGACTGACCCAGCATCATACCGACAGTAGTGTTACCATATAGTCACTGACCAGACATCATACCGACACTACAGTGTTACCATATAGTACTGACCCCAGACATCATACTGACACGTCAGTGATACCATGTAGTACTGACCCGAGACATCATACCGACAAGTCAGTGTTACCAAATAGTACTGACCAGACATCATATCAACACAATGTTACCACATAGTACTGACCTGAGACATCATACCAACACAGTTACCATATAGTACTGACCCGAGGCATCATACTGACACCTCAGTGTTACCATATAGTACTGACCTGAGGCATCATACCGACACGTCAGTGTTACCATATAGTACTGACCTGAGGCATCATACCGACACCTCAGTGTTACCATATAGTACTGACCTGAGGCATCATACCGACAAGTCAGTGTTACCATATAGTACTGACCGGAGGCATCATACCGACACGTCAGTGTTACCATATAGTACTGACCCGATACATCATACCGACACGTGTTACCATATAGTACTGACCCGGGACATCATACTGACACGTCAGTGTTACCATATAGTAGTGACCCGAGACATCATATCAACACAGTGTTACCATATAGTACTGACCCGAGGCATCATACTGACACCTCAGTGTTACCATATAGTACTGACCAGAGACATCATACTGACACGTCAGTGTTACCATATAGTACTGGCCCGAGACATCATACTGACACGTCAGTGTTACCATATAGTACTGACCACAGACATCATACCGACACGTCAGTGTTACCATATAGTACTGACCCAAGACATCATACCAACATTTCAGTGTTACCATATAGTCCTGACCCGAGACATCATACCAACACAGTGTTACCATATAGTACTGACCTGAGACATTATACGGACACGTCAGTGTTACCATATAGTACTGACCCGAGGCATCATACCGACATGTCAGTGTTACCATATAGTACTGATCCGAGGCATCGAACCGACAGTGTTACCATATACGGTAGTACTGACCTGAGACATCATACTGACATGTCAGTGTTACCATATAGTACTGACCTGAAACACCATACCGACACGTCAGTGTTACCATATAGTACTGACCCGAGGCATCATACCAACACATCAGTGTTACCATATAGTACTGACCCCAGATATCATACAGACACGTCAGTGTTACCATATAGTACTGACCTGAGGTATCATACTGACATGTCAGTGTTACCATATAGTACTGACCCCAGACATCATACCGACACGTCAGTGTTACCATGTAGTACTGACCTGAGGTATCATACTGACATGTCAGTGTTACCATATAGTACTGACCCAAGGCTTCATACCAACACGTTAGTGTTACCATATAGTACTGACCCGAGACCTCATACCAACACAGTGTTACCATACAGTACTGACCCGAGACATCATACCGACACGTCAGTGTTACAATATACTACTGACCCGAGACATCATACCAACACAGTGTTACCATACAGTACTGACCCGAGACATCATACCGACACGTCAGTGTTACCATATAGTGAACAGGGTAAAAATTAATAAAACAATTTGACTGGAAATTGTTTCCCGTTTTCCTGTACACTATATGTTAAAATAAATAATTTCATTAAAAAGTACAACTCGTCCCACAAGAAAAACAAGCCTCATATGTCTATATTGATGGAAAAATAAAAAAGTTATGGCTCTTAGAAGAAGACGGAAAATGTAAAATTGCCAGAGGGTGAAGGGGTTAAAATTGCTGTTGGGAGAAAACGCCTCAAATATGAGAGACCGGGAGCAGATTATAACGAAGAGGAGAAACTCCGGAAGAAGATGATTGTGGAGGTTATAGGGGCAGACTGATCGCAGGATTTATTCTAAAGGGGAAGACAAATATTAAAAGGAGGACAGCAATTGTGTCTGGGACATTTTTTGGGCTTTAAAGGGAACCTGACCTCTAAAAATGAGCCCCCAGGCTCTTTTAACCTGTCCCTGCACCACGGTAATCCATTTCTATCGACCCCGTTGTGTCCATAAAGCGCTATTGTTAAGTTTATAAAAGTTCATTTTTTATCTGTGGATCGCGTCAGATCGCCTGTACCGCCCGCTTGCAGCACAAGCATAGTCTCTGCTCTATAGCACGCCCATATGGGCGTGCATAATTGACACGCCAGCGGCGGGGAGAAGCACAAAGGACCGCCTTTTGCGGCTTCACATGTAATGAGAAGCTGCAGATCCACAGGTAAAAAAAGAACTTTTATAAACTGTACAATAGCGCTTTATGGACACAAAGGGAGGGATAGACATGGATTACCATGGTGCAGGGACAGGTTAAAGAGCCTGAGGGCACATTTTTAGAGGTCAGGTTCCCTTTAATGAAATTATCTTCCAATTTGCTTTTTTCAGTTTTTTTAGTTTATGTTATTCCAATACAAACAAAGGAAATAAACGTGTATAACAAAATGTGTGTAACTGCAATCATTCTCTGGGCAAAATACCATATTTTTCAGACTATAGGATACACCCAGATTTCACAGGTGGAAAATAGGGGGAACAAAAATGTGGTTATAATGGCCTGTTATGGGGCAATGCTCCAAAATGCTGCACTAATGTCCTCATCCTGATATATGGCATATGATCCCCCATTCAGGTTTGTGCCCCATATCCTGGTATATGATCCCCTCATGCTGTTATAAGGGTAGCACAGTGGCTCAGTGGTCAGCACTCTACGGGGGCTCAGTGGTCAGCACTCTACGGGGGCTCAGTGGTCAGCACTCTACGGGGGCTCAGTGGTCAGCACTCTACGGGGGCTCAGTGGTCAGCACTCTACGGTGGCTCAGTGGGTTGCACTCTACGGTGGCTCAGTGGGTAGCACTCTACGGTGGCTCAGTGGGTAGCACTGTATGGTGGCTCAGTGGGTAGCCCTGTATGGTGGCTCAGTGGTTAGCACTGTATGGTGGCTCAGTGGTTAGCACTGTATGGTGGCTCAGTGGGTAGCACTGTATGGCGGCTCAGTGGGTAGCACTGTATGGTGGCTCAGTGGTTAGCACTGTACGGTGGCTCAGTGGGTAGCAGTATACGGTGGCTCAGTGGTTAGCACTGTATGGTGGCTCAGTGGTTAGCACTGTATGGTGGCTCAGTGGTTAGCACTGTATGGTGGCTCAGTGGTTAGCACTGTATGGTGGCTCAGTGGTTAGCACTGTATGGTGGCTCAGTGGGTAGCACTGTATGGTGGCTCAGTGGGTAGCACTATACGGTGGCTCAGTGGCTAGCTCTGCAGCCTTGCAGCACTGGGGTCCTGGATTCAAATCCCACCAGTGACGACATCTGCAGGCACTTTGTATGTTCTCTTCGTGTTCTTGCATGTTTCCTCCGGGTTCTCCAGTTTCCTCCCATAATACAAAGACTGATAGGATGTTTAGATTGGGAGCCCCAATGGGGACAGTGTTACTGATGTATGTAAAGCACTGTGGAATTAAAAGCGCTATATAAATGACTAAATATCTATCTATCTAATCCCCCATCCTGGTATATGCCCCATATTCTGGTATACATTATATAACAACAAACGGTGAGTATAATCTTACGTCTGATATATTCACTGCTCCCACGCCAAAGATGATGTGCAAAAGCTGTGATCAACCACACACACAATCGCCTGCAGCTGCTGCCGGTGGTCACGTGTGCTGGCTGTTTAAGTTAATGTAATAATCACTTCTCTCCCCACTATTAAATTAACTTAAACAGGGGACCACCAGCCGCACCCTGCTCCAGTCTCCAGTGACCCGCTTCAAAGCCATCACAGAGTCCCCAACAAAGCACAGCCAGACCGTACATCCGGACTATTAGACGCACCCCCCATTTTCCTGTAAACTTTGGAAACAAAAAGTGTGTCTTTATAGTCCTAAAAGTATGGCACTTCATTTTCTAGAACAATTTCAAGGGTGCCAACACTTTCAGCCATGACTGTATATAGACAAATAATAATATAGGGATCCTCGATGTTGAACGGTGGCGTTTTGGCATCTTAGATTTGAACGGTGCGTTTTGGCATCTAGATGTACGGTGGCGTTTTGGCATCTTAGATGTTGAACGGTGGCGTTTGCATTTAGATTGAACGTGGTTTTTGGCATCTTAGATGTTGAACGGTGGCGTTTTTGGCATCTTAGATGTTAACGGTGCGTTGGTACTTAGTGTTTACAGTGGGGTTTTGGTACCTTAGATGTTGAATGGTGGGGTTTTGGCATCTTGGATGTTGAACGGTGGGGTTTTGGTACCTTAGATGTTTTAACAGTGGGGTTTTGGTACCTTAGATGTTGATGTGGTTTGGACTTGAGTGAACGTGGTCGGGTCTTAGTGTTAACGTGCTTTGACTAGATGTTAATAGTGGGGTTTTGGACCTTGATGTTGAAGGTGGGTCTCGGGGTCTTAGATGTTGAACGGTGGCATTTTGGACCTTAGATGTTGAATGGTGGCTTTGGTTAGATGTTGAATGTGATTTTGGACCTTAGATGTTGAATGGTGGGTTGTACTTAGATGTTGATGGTGGGATTTGGTACCTTAGATGTTGAATGGTGGGATTTTGGTACCTTAGATGTTGAATGGTGGGGTTTTGGTACCTTAGATGTTGAATGGTGGGGTTTTGGTACCTTAGATGTTGAATGGTGGGTTTTGGTACCTTAGATGTTGAATGGTGGAGTTTTGGCATCTTAGATGTTGAATGGTGGGATTTTGGGGTGTTAGAGTGTGATCAAGGAGGGTCTAAGGCCCCAAAACCTTACCGTTCAACATCTAATAACCTATCCTAAAGAAAATCCATGAATAATATTTCCTAGATAACCCAATTCAAGCAAATGTCTATTTGTTTTGGTGACAAACCCAAATCTTTAAGAATAGGGAATACTTCTCTTAGTGCATGGCCTGAGAAGATGGAGCAAAACAGGGATTAGTCCCTTTAGTTTGGCCCCTTCTCCTCTTCCTCAGCCATCAGTTTTACCTGCAGAATTCCTTTAAGTTTCCCAGCCGTACCTAATGTGGTCCTCTCCCCTCAGACACCTAGTCTCTTTGCGGCAGCCACAAGTGATAGGGGCTATGGAAAACATCGGACCTGCGCCCCAGCCTCCTGCGGCCGGCACGTTCCTGCTTGTTGAGGTCACCAATGCTGTTTCACAGTTGGAAAATCAAGTGTGCAAGAAATATGTGAAGTAATCTCCCCTCTCCATTACTCACATCAATCTCTCCTTCATCGATCTCGCCGTCGTCATCCTCCTTCTTCTTGTCCTTCTGCTTCTCGTCCTTCAGACTCTCGTTCTTCTCGATGAGCGGAGATCCTTCTTTCTCCTTCTCGTCTTCGTCGTCACCACCAAGTTTCTCTTGGTCGTCTTCCAGGTTGGGTCCGGCCGGTTCTTCTGGGACCTCCTCGTCATAGTCCAGTTCATGCTCATCCAGTTCTCGCATCACAGAAGAAGCCTCATCGCCAAGGTCATTGCCTCCTTCACGGTGGTCCTCTTTCTCGTTTGGAGAATGCTGGACGTCTCGGTTGTGTTCACTATCTGATCCAAGAGACTTTATTTCACTCAGGTGGTCCTCATCATCGGAGAGGTGAGGTGACCTCGGAGGACGACTCTCAGGCTTTTCTGGGTCATCTTGGTTCCTTTCTGTAATGTCTATATTACATTTTTCTACTGGAGGGGAATCCGGGGAGTCTTGGAGGGGCTCAGAGTTGGACCCAGACATGGCTTTATCCTCTGGGAAAGACTTTGGGGAATGCTTACTGTTTGAGAGGGGGGAAGAGTATCCTCCGGAGTCCGTAAAGGTTTAGACAAGTCATTGTGAGGACTCGAATCTTCCATAGGATCCTTGTGGCTGTCCTCATCCTCGTCCTCTCTGTCCAGTTCATGGTCTGAAGACTGATCCCCATCATCGTCCTCCTCTTCATCAGTCAGCTCAGGTAAGATTTCTTCAGGAGACAGCGGGTCCCTATCAGGACTATCTGGGGAGGCCATTTATCAAACGTACCTGAAAAACAGCAAAACAAAAAACATAAAATATCTGGATGCACTGGACCAGCATACGTATGTCTTTACTATTTTTTTTGCATTTAATTCTCATTACTAAAACATGTGCTTGCTGTCAGTGAATGGAACCAATGCTGTTCACATCCAGGAGCTGAATAGTGTGCAGCTTCGCTCACAAGGGATTGTTCAGACGGGATGCAGCTGTAGCAAACCTTCAGGCCCTGCAAGTTGTACACACACTGCTCTGATATTGAAGGCCTATCCTAAGAAACGTCCCTTTAAAAAGTTATTTATTCCTTTTTATGTCCATCAATATTGGGCAGAATTGACTGCACAGGGTTTGCTGGTTGTCTGCAGCCAGAGGTCACATAGGTCTGTACAGGAGCTGAATACTCGCAACAGAAAAAACTAAAATCATGAGAGTGGTAGGCGGCTTCAGACATACAGGGGTCCCTGCAGATACCGAGCATGACATAAAACAAAGCCGGGGGCAGCACTGTGATTACAGGACACATCTGTGGGATCTTTCTACGCATGTGTCTTACACCCAGAAATCAGGGCTTTACTGATCCGATCAAGCAAAAAAACAAATTTCTATTGTGAGATAATTGATCCCTATGGGGGATGATTCCAAGGAACAGCAAGACCCCAGACAGAACACACTGAGTCCCCGCGGTGAGGAGAAGAGTGAGGAGGGAGGACAGCGTGAGACAAGGGGGCACAGCTCCGATGTAAGCACCTGGGTGTATACAGATGTGCTGCACTGAGCCCTGTATATGTAGCACACTCCAGACACAGGCACGGCGCCCCAGCGCACGCACGCACACAAGAGCACGGCCCCGGGCACGCACACACACACTCAAGAGAGAGCACGGCACCCGACACACACACACCCACCCACCCACACGAGAGCATGGAAACCCGGCACACAGACACACACAAGAGCACGGCACCCCAGTACGCACACACCCATGAAATCACAGCGCAGCAGCACACACACACAAACCACAGGGCCTCAGCACACACACAAGCATAGCGCACACGAGAGCACCGTGCCCTGGAACACACACACACACACACACACACACACACACACACACACACGAGCACGGCACTCCAGCACACACACACAAGAGCATGGCGCGCGCGCCACACACACACACACACACACACACACACACACACACACACACACACACACACGAGTATGGCACCCCGGTACACACACACACACACACACGAGTATGGCACCCCGGTACACACACACACACACACACACACACACACACACAAGAGCAGGGCGCCACGGCACACCCACACACATAAGCACAGCGCCTTGGCGCGCACACAAGCACAGCACAGCCCTGTGATTACAAGACACGTCTGGGATTTTTCTACGCTTGAATCTTACACCCAGAAATCAGGGCTTTACTGATCCAATCAAGTAAAAAGAAAAAAAAAGTGGAATTTCTATTGTGCAATAATTGATCCCTATGTGGGATGAATCCAAGGAACAGCAAGACCCCAGACACAACACACTGATCGTCCCCGGTGAGGAGAAGAGCAGGAGGGAGGACAGTGCCAGACAGGGGATCACAGCTCTCACAGCTCCCGATATACACTCCCTGACAGAAGTTATGTCGCTTATCCATGTTTTGTAAATAAGCTTATAACCTGATTTTAAATTCATCCATTGGTTGTATAAATTACTCTTTTGAAAGCTGAAACCCTCACAAAAGTGGTTTAGGTTAAGAAAATAGAATTATTCTTACCGTTAATTCGGTTTCTAGGAACCTTCCACGACAGCATAGGAGGTAGCCTCGCCATGCCCTAATTGGGACAGGAAGCAGAAGAGGTTAAAAGGACCCTCCCACCTCCCACTAGCCAGTGTCTTACAAAGAACCATAGCCTGAGAGCAATAATAACAGTAATACATTCCAGGAAAAATCGAGGAATATAGGGAGGGAAATAAGTGCTGTCGTGGAAGGTTCCTAGAAACCGAATTAACGGTAAGAATAATTCTATTTTCTCTAGTCACCTTCCACGACAGCATAGGAGGCATACCAACGAACTATGGAACTCTCTGCCACATGATGTTGTAATGAGTGAGTCACTACTAACATTTAAGAAGGGCCTGGATGCCTTTCTTGAAAACTATAATATTACCAGTTATACATACTAGATTCTTTGATAGGGCGTTGATCCAGGGAATTAGTCTGATTGCCGTATCTGGAGTCAGGAAGGAATTTTTTCCCCAATGTGGAGATTAGTGTTGCCACATGGGTTTTTTTTTGCCTTCCTCTGGATCAACATGTTAGGTTATGGGTTGAACTAGATGGACTTAAAGTCTTCCTTCAACCTTAAAAACTATGTTACTATGTTACTATGTAATACTTAGGGTGGGACTACAGCCTGCAGGACTATCCTGCCAAAAGCCAAAACCCCAGGGGAAGCCAGGGCCAGACAGTAAAGCTTCGGGAAGCATGCAATGAACCCCAGGAAGCAGCTTAGCAAATCTGCTCCGGAGAAGCCCCAGCCCCTTTCCTCCCAGGAGACAGAGGGAAAACTGGAGAAACAAGCAGGAACAGCTGGGAAAGGAAGGAGTCCGGAAAGACATTCTGAAACCAGGAGGCGAAAGTACTTATAGCCATTGCCTCGCCCGTATGACGACCAAAAGGCCGGACAACATATAGAGCCACACGCCAGGACGCCCACACTCCAGAGCACTGCACTATGGACAGCAAAAGAAAGAAAGTTCACCACCAACGGAGTCCGCGGAAGTTGACAAAAGGAAGGAAGAAACATCCACTGGGAGCGAAAGAAGGCCGAGACGACCTCGGGAAGAAACGAAGGGTCCAGGTGAAGGACAAAGCAGTCATCCAGGACAGACAGCGACGGGTCCTGGCCAGAGAAAGCCTGAAGCCCCCCAACACATCGGCCAGAAGCAATCTCCAGCAGAAACGCCAACCCGTTAGACAACAATGGATATCACAGGAGGACAGAGGTCCAAAGGAAGGGCGAGAAAGCCCAGTCAGGCCAACAATGAGGACCCAGGAGGGCGGAAGAAGTGGAGTCCATGAACAAACACGACAAGCAGACCCCAAGCATCGCCAAAACAGCGAAGAATTGCCAAATCTGTGGCAAACCTAGGACCGAACACCGAACTCGGCACGTACAAAGTGCCGGATCGAAGACGCCGGCCCCAACCACATTTAGGAGAAAAAACTCTTCACACCCGCATGACAAAGTGCCGAAGTGACCGGAATGCGGAACGTCCGCAAGGAGGCCACCAACTCAGCCGACAGGCCCAGAGGCCTCAGCCCTGGCCCTCAGAAACCCTGCAGCTAAGTTGAGCTGCCGTGGATCCGAAGGAACAGAAGACCACGAGATAGCAAGCCGAGGTCCGAATGCAAAAGGACTGGCCCACTGACCTAGAGTGCCATGAGTAGGATGAACCAATACCACCTAGGCCATAGAGGGGCCCTCAGAACAGTGTGGACTCCTCACCAGACCCTCCCCAGGAATCTCACGAGAAGGGAGAAGGGGAACAGGAAGCCAGAAGCAATAAGAAAAAACCCCAGTCTGGGAGAAAGAGGTCCATCCCCCACCCAGGCCTCAACTCGAGGTTCAGGGAGAAATAGGCTGCTACAGTATGAATCGCACGGGAAGCAAAAAGGACGAGCTCCGGGCATCCCAACTGGCGACCAGGGAGCAGAACACCGCTTGGACCAGGCTCCCCCTTCCCGGGAGGACCTCCCGGAGGCTGAAAAAAGAGAATTTTGTTTACGTACCGTAAATTCTTTTTTCTTGAGTCATCAATGGGAGACCCAGACAATGGGGTTTAGGGCACTGCCCTCCGGAGGCCACACTAGGTACTACAAGTTTGTAGACACCGCCCCCTCCGCATATAAACCCCTACCGCAGGGAAGACCCTCAGTTTGGTTCATAAGCTGCGATGAGACAAAATAAACCACACCCGATACATCGGGAAAGGAATCGTACACAGACGGTCCAACAACCCGGATAAACTGTCCCAACTGGGAACAGATCAAATGCAAACATGCAACAGAACAACTGGGTGGGTGCTGGGTCTCCCATTGATGACTCAAGAAAAAAGAATTTACGGTACGTAAACAAAATTCTCTTTTTTCTGATCATCACAATGGGAGACCCAGACAATGGGGATGTCCTAAAGCAAAACCCCAGGGCGGGAAGAGTTCCTCAAAGACGTGTAAAGATACGGTCCCCCTCAAAGGTGGGTAACCGCCGCCTGGAGGACCCGCCTGCCCAAACTTGCATCCGCAGAGGCATGGGCATGCACCATATAGTGCTTAGAGAAAGTGTGCAGGCTAGACCAAGTGGCCGCCTGACACACCTGCAGAGCTGAAGTGCGATGTCGCAAAGCCCAGGAAGCACCGACAGCTCTGGTCGAGTGCGCCTTCAAGCCCACCGGAAGAGGCTGACCCGCAGAACGGTAAGCCTCCTGAATGGGCGCCTTGATCCATCTGGCCAAGGTCGATTTTGATGCCGCGGACCCCTTACAGCGACCCGCCGTAAGGATGAACAAAGAGTCAGAACTCCGGAAGGAGGCAGTCCTGGACACATAAATGCGTACAGCCCTCACTAGATCCAGAGTGTGGAGGTCGCGCTCAACCTGATGAACAGGAGCGGGACAAAACGATGGAAGAACAATCTCTTGGTTCAAATGGAAAGTGGAAACCACTTTCGGCAAAAATTCCGCCCGCGGGCGCAACACCACCTTGTCTTGGTGGACTACCAGGAAGGGTGACTTGCACGAAAGTGCAGCCAATTCTGAAACCCGTCTCAGAGACGTAATTGCCACCAGAAAAACCACTTTCTGGGACAGATGAGAGAGGGAAACGTCCCTCAGAGGCTCGAACGGCGGTTTCTGTAGAGCAGTCAGGACCATATTAAGGTCCCAAGGATCCAGAGGTCGCCTATACGGTGGAACCACCCGAGACACCCCTTGCAGAAACTGACGGACCTTAGGAAGGAGCGCCAAACGCCTGTCAAACAGCACTGAAAGAGCTGATACTTGACCCTTCAGGGAGCTGAGGGATAAGCCCAATTCCAGACCCGACTGTAGGAAAGCCAACAACGTCGGGATGGACAAGGGCCACGGTGTCCGTCCAGCAGAGGCACACCAGGTGAAAAAGATTTTCCACGTTCTGTGGTATATCTTCCTGGATACGGGCTTCCTGGCCCGATTCATAGTGGCAACCACTGTAGGAGAGAAGCCCCTGGATGTTAGCAACCAGGCCTCAAGAGCCATGCAGTCAATCTGAGGGCCCTGGAATTGAGGTGGAAGAATGGGCCTTGCGCGAGAAGATCTGCGCGTTCTGGAAGAGCCCATCGGAGTCCGCCTGACAGTTGCCACAGATCTGGATACCAGGACCTCCTGGGCCAATCCGGAGCCACTAGAATGGCTATGTTGCACTCCGTCCTGATTTTCCACAAAACCTTGGGAATCAGAGCTAGAGGAGGGAACACATATGGACGATGGAAGCTGGACCAACTCAGGATCAGGGCGTCTGCCCCCAGAGACTGAGGATCCCATGATCTCGCCATGTATTGCGGCACCTGATGATTCAGCCGCGAGGCCATCAGATCCACATCCGGAGTGCCCCATCTGCTGCAGATGTCCCGGAAGACGTCTGGATGAAGAGACCACTCTCCGGCGTCCATCCCCTGCCGGCTCAGGTAGTCGGCCTCCCAGTTCTCGACCCCTGGGATGTGAACTGCGGAGATCAGGTAGTCGTTGTCCTCCACCCAAGATAGAATGCGGTGGACTTCGGCGAGGGCCTGAGCACTTCTGGTCCCTCCCTGATGATTTATATAGGCGACGGCCGTCGCATTGTCGGACTGCACCCGAATGGGCTGTCCTGACAGGAATTTCTGAAACGCCAGGAGCGCCAGATAGACCGCCTTGATCTCCAGCACGTTGATCTGCAACGCCGACTCCGACTGAGTCCAGAGGCCTTGAGCCCTGTGGTGTAAGAACACCGCACCCCAGCCCTTCAGGCTGGCGTCCGTGGTCACCACTAACCATGACGGTTTGAGGAAGGACCGGCCCCGCGACAAGTGACGGGGCTGGAGCCCCCACTGCAAGGAATCCCTGGTCGGTTGGGAAAGTGCCACCAGCGGATTCAGAGAGATCGTCCTTTTGTCCCATCGGCGGAGAATCTCCAGCTGGAGAGGACGGAGGCGAAACTGTGCGAAAGGCACCGCCTCTATCGCAGCTACCATGCGCCCCACCAGCTTCATCAATACCCGTAGGGATGATTGTGGTGACAGGAGGACATTTTGCACTCCTGAGTGGATCGCCAGCTGCTTGGCTCGTGGCAGAGACACCAGGGCTGAGTCCGTGTGGAAGTCCATGCCCAGATATGTCAATGACTGGGTCGGAATCAGGGTGGACTTCTGGATATTGAGAAGCCACCCAAACTGTTCCAAAGACTTCATGGTCACCTCCAGGCTTTGCCGACAAAGGTGTTCCGACGGCGCCCTGACCAGTAGGTCGTCCAGATAGGGTATGACGGCATGCCCCTGCACGTGCAGGAGAGCCATCATAGAGGCCATCACTTTTGTGAACACCCGCGGTGCCGAGGCTAGCCCGAAAGGCAGCGCCACAAATTGGAAGTGTTCTTCCCCCACTGCAAATCTTAACCAGCGCTGATGAGCCGGTGCAATGGGCACGTGAAGGTAAGCGTCTCGGATATCTATCGACGCAAGGAAGTCCCCCTGTGACACAGCCGCGATCACGGAGCGCAGGGATTCCATACGGAACTTCCGAACCAACACGTGACGGTTGAACAATTTTAGATCCAGAACCGGGCGGAAGGAGCCGTCCTTTTTTGGGACGATAAAGAGGTTGGAGTAAAAACCCCGAAACCTCTCCCCGGAAGGCACTGGGATCACTACTCCGTCTCTGCGGAGTCCCTCCAACACCAGATGAAAAGCCTGAGCCTTTTCTGGAGATGGAACAGACCGATGGAATCGGTGTGTCGGCCGCGACGTCAGCTCTATCCTGTAGCCGCGTGAGACTACGTCTCGGACCCACTGATCTTGAACGTGGAGTAACCATCTGTCCTGAAAAAGGGACAGGCGGCCCCCCACCTGCGGGGCGGCAGGACTGGAGAGCGAGTCATGCGGAAGTGGGTTTGGGGGTGGCAGCTGCTGCCCCCGTTGACTTCTTCTGACGACCTTTGGGGCGCCACTGAGTAGCGGGCTTGCCCCCTCTGTCCGTGCGAGCGGACGAAGCTGAGGACTGCGAGCTGGACCGAAAGGACCACTGTTTTGGGTTCCTTTTGACGGTATACCGTGGCTTAGGCTTATTCTGTGGGATCTTAGACTCCGCAGAATCCTTTATTAGCTTATCCAGCTCGGTGCCAAAAAGTCTGTCGCCAGAGAATGGAAGATTCTGCAGAATCTTCTTAGACGTGGCATCTGAGTCCCATAGACGCAGCCACAACAACCTGCGAATCGCTATAGCATTGGCCGAAGCCACAGCAGAGCGGGTGGCAGTTTCTAGGGTCGCAGTCCTGGCGTAATCTGCATAGGCCTTTGCCCTATCAGTAAGCGCCAGTACCTCTGTATTGGACCCCGCCAGGTCAGTGATACCATCTAAGCAGGAAGTGATCGCCTGCAGAGTCCAGACCGTGGCAAAATTAGGGGCAAATGAAGACCCCACAGCCTCATAGGAAGACTTGGCGAGTTGCTCGACCTGTCTATCCGTCGCGTCCTTCAATGAGGAGCTATCAGAGGCAGAGAACAGGGAGCGTGCAGCAATCCTGGTCATGGAAGCGTCCACCTTCGGGGACTGCGACCACTCCTGAAGCACCTCCTGGGGAAAGGGGAAGCGAGTGTCCTTGGATTTACGGACATAACGCCGCCCAGGATGAATCCTGGGTGCTCTAACCACCCTTCCAAAGTTAGTGTGGTCCATAAAGGAGCCACATGGGCGAGCCTCCGGCTGTAGCCACTGATACACCTCCTTAGGGTGCAGTTCCACCTCCTCAGGGGGTGCCACGAGATGTAGAGTCTCGTTTATTGAGGACACCAGATCCTCCACCCCGTCCGGTGGTTCTGACATAGATTCAAGCATTGAACCCCCATCTTCCTCGTCACCATCAGAGTGACGCTCCTCCTCAGAGAGGACCTGGATCTCGGGTGATTCATCTCGGCGAGCCCGCTTAAGGGGTCTAGCAGCAGAAAGAGATGATACCCGGGGGTAACTTGAAGGAGCAGCTGGGCTTCCCAGTCTCCTAGTCAGTGCCTCCAGGGATTGCGACATGGAGGACAGCTGGGATAACACAGAGTCATTAATCTTATTCTGTGTTTCCCATTGCCCTGAGGTCACCTGAACCTCAGGGTACAGTACCGGAGCTGCAGTCTCTGCAGAATCAGTCTGAGCTTCTGGGCGTCCGCAATTATTGCAGGACCCCTCAACCAGCGTCCCGTTGCATGTAGCACAGGTAGTGGTAGAATTGTCTGCCTTCACAGCACTTTTCTTTGCTGGGGCCATGCCGACAGCAGAGGAAAAGAATAAGCCAAGTAGGAAACCGGAACACCGGCGGCTTACCGACCGCTTCAATGCGGTGGAGGGGAGCGGTGTGTGTGTGGCCTCCGCGAGGGTAATGACCGGAATCTCCCGGGAGCGCAGCAGTGCACTCATTCAGTCCCAGCCGGGAAGTGAGGAGAAAATGGCCGCCGCCAGCAAAGACGTGGGCGGAGCCAAAAACACGCGGGAAGCACACACACACACGCCCAGTGATGACATCATCCTAAGGGCTGCTCCACATCTCTCCAGGCAGCCATCTTAATAAATCTGGTGCCGGAGCCCGCAGTGCGGGAGATATAGTAATAACACTATACCCAGGGCTTCAACATCTGTAGCCCCCAGCCGCAGCCCCTGTGACACCACAGGGCGGTCAGCTATGGTGACCCCAGCACAGGGTACACCGCCAGAACCGCGGACCCGCGGGTGTGCGCGGTCTGAGTGTCATGAAACACATAAAGTGCCAGACACTACCCCCAGGCACACCGGAGACACAAAGTGCCTCAGTGCCAGTCCGGTCTGTAAGCACCATTTAGGGAGGCCTCGGACGGGGGTTCAGCACCAGTCCGGTCTGTAAGCACCATTTAGGGAGGCCTCGGACTGGGCCGGCTCCAGTCCGGTCTGTAAGCACCATTTAGGGAGGCCTCGGACGGAGCGGAGCTGTGCAAGGCTCCTGTCTCCCACTTCTCAGAGCCCCCCAAAGAGGGCTGGGAAGGAGCGCGGCAGCGTACCGGGAGAACACCATGTGCCCAGGCTCTAGGCCCTCCGGTACCTCAACCTGTGTGTTCCCCCATGGGTGAACAGGGAGACTGCCGGAGGTCCCCGACCGGGACCTACCTTATCTTCATACGCCATCACGTAAGCTGTGAGAATGCAGTGATGTGCAAGCAAAGCGTGTGATACCTCCGAGCACACTAAGTTTAAAACTGAGGGTCTTCCCTGCGGTAGGGGTTTATATGCGGAGGGGACGGTGTCTACAAACTTGTAGTACCTAGTGTGGCCTCCGGAGGGCAGTGCCCTAAACCCCATTGTCTGGGTCTCCCATTGTGATGATCAGAAAAACCCGCCTGAAGGGGTAGGGATCCTATCAGGCGGACTACAGAAGGAAGAGGAGGAATGCGGTCGGACGAATACATACAGCATCGCCCAATGGCTAGTGGCCCACAGTTGCCAGGGAACGGGGCCTGCTAGGGGGAGAGCCTGTAGCCAGCATGTGTCATCCATAGATGATGACTTTGATGATATGTACAGCTTAGGAACTGAACCCACAGCCACCGGTGGGTGTATGGGGTACAGGGCAGGATTCACCGCTCCATGGTTGCCGCCACAGCAGTCACTCTCTAGAATGGCCCATCCCCGGAAAGGAACACGAACAGCAAGAAGGACCTCAAGTACCACTCTCAGTTCCCAGTGAATAGAGGACCGCGAATTGAAGACGATACACCAGACTCCTTGGAGAGGGCGACCACCGCCCCCCCCCACCCAGTTTGGCATCCATAGGGAAAGCCACCAGGGGAGTCAAAACCCAGGCCACCCCTAAAAGAAGGTCGTTGGCATTCAACTACCAGAGGAGGGATGAGGAGGCAATCCCCGGGAGACGCCATGAAAAGAAAGCGGAGGACTGTTCCTCTGCACAGGATTGTGAACCTGAGGAGCATCTGGGGGTGAGGGAGAATGGGCACCCGCAGTATGCGTCAGTCCAGTCGATTGGAGCCATCTGGTGGCGTAGCCCTGCCCACGCAATCACAGAAGCGATCGATAGAATATTGAAACGACAAAAAACCACGAAGGGGGAGGCGTTGGAAGCCGACGATGACACAAGCCCCTCCAGAGGGCTAGTTCGACCAAGAAGAGCCGGGAAAGCCCCCAACCCCTCCTCACAGCCCGGACAGACGAGAAGACCGTCGGGCGAAGGAGATCCTGAACCCCGGAGTACAAAAGAACCTAAGTAGCCTGAGAGGGCAGGGTAGGAACCCGGAGAGCAGGCGGAGGAGGCGACTCGAACACGATGAGGAGGTCTTTGGAAAGACCCTCAGAACCCCCGGCAAGCGGCGAAGTCAGCCACTGGGGGAAAACACCACAAAGCATTTACTGATCTCAGGGAGACCAGTCCAAGAACCCACTGCGGGCAGCAGGCAAAAATGCCCAACACAGAGAATTCCGAGGCGTAATGCCTCCTGGGAAATATGAATATACCACTAGAGCCCGTGGTGCCTCGGGTAGGAGGCGCAAACACAGGACCGGGGAAGAAAGGCTGAGTTCGCCCTTTTACCCCTTCCCCCACCGAGCCACTGAGAGGCAGAGTACAGCAGCTGCAGCGGACAAGGCACGAGGACAGCTAGTCTACGGCCTACAAGGGAACTCCACCGGCCCAGGAACCCCTGGCTAGGAGGTCTGAGGCACCGAGTGCCAAAGGGACCACCATCTGGTAGGCCGCACCGGAAGAGCCTTGCGCTCAGTTGCCTGGTCCATAAAGGCAACAAGGCCAGGCCCAAACACCAAGAACCCAATGAAGGGTAGAGAGCAGAGTCTCATCAAGGCACTCCTCAAAGTCAGCCACCGGAGACGGATAGACAGAGATCCAGGGTGCCAGACGGACCCAGGCATCTGCAAGACCCCAGGAAGCTCACCGGAGAAAGGGAAGGAAGACAAGGAGCTCCACCCTAGGGAGCCCCCTGAAGGGAGCCCAGTTGACCATCGCCCAGGAGACATGCAGAGGCCGAGTACACCCAAACGGGAGACAAAGAAGCCACCCCCCCTGGACAAAGGCAGAAGGCCCACAACCAAGCAGCCCATCTGGCCCAGGTGGGAGGCAGCCTCAAAGGGGAGCGCAGTCTTGTTAGCTACATGCCGACCTGCACCCCCCCTGGGACATCCCCGTGAATCAGAGATGCCACGAGAGAAACCAACTACTGGGATTACCCCTGAAGGAATTCTCAGGAAAGCTCCAATCCTGAACGATGGTAGAATGGACTGGAAAGCTGACTGGGCTGGCAGCTCCAAAGCCGCCAACATCCCCAGACGGTAGAACTTTCCCATAGAGCTCTGACCGGCCCTAGCCCAAGTTCCTCCAAGTAGAAGAGGAACCTACTCAGTTCAGTGGCACTGGAGGATGGAGCGACATCAGCCCAAACCCGAACCTGACCTTCCCTCTCCCAGGAGCATCCTCAAAAGGAGCTGCCAGAGAGAACGAGGAAAGGGAAGCCTGAATCTCCAGGAAAACCCAGGATCTCATGCCATACACTAGGCTAGGGTGTGAAGCCCAACCAGGACAACAGGCCTTAACGGACCTCCCAGAGGGAGTCTGATGCCAGACTTGTCCCCTGAACCAAAGCACAGTTAAGGGGACCAACAAGAACAACGGCCCATAGGCAGAAAAGAGGACCCCCCCCACACTCCAGCAGACATACACTGTGGCAGGGGAAACACTGGCACTGCAGATGCAGGAGAAGACTCAGTAGCACACATAGGACAGCACCTTACCGTGGCTCAGGAGTCTTCAGGGCAGCCTTCCTAAAGAAAGGCCTGCCCCCCAGTGTCTGTAACGAGTTCCCCGCTTCCCGCACCGGGTCCTGGGCAGGCCACCTGCAGTGGTGGCGTGGCCGCATACTGATCGCCGGGTCCCGCCGCCGGAACCCGGAAGCGCTACGCTCCCGGCGGGGAGCGCATGACCGGAAGTCCCGCCCACCGGTGTCACTTCCGGTCGCGCTGGAACAGTAAGAAAGCGCGGGAAGCGGCCGGCGGGCTCCGGAACAGGGGAGGTCGCCGGCCAGGGAGCCCACAGCCCGCTTCACCCCGAGGGGATCCGGAGGGCCAGGGCAGCGGTCCCACATACGTGGGAGCAGCAGGAGGAGGAGCGGAAGCCCGACCAACGCTGCCCGGCTGGAGACCAAAACCAGGACAAAAAAGGTATGCTGTAGCTTGCCGGCCACCACAGCATAGGAGAAAGAAAAAAACCTCTCCATGCCTCATGGGGACAGGAAAGACACTGGCTAGTGGGAGGTGGGAGGGTCCTTTTAACCTCTTCTGCTTCCTGTCCCAATTAGGGAGTGGCGAGGCTACCTCCTATGCTGTCGTGGAAGGTGACTAGAGAAAATAAACTGGAATCAATGCTGATATAATGATCATTTAATGAACACAGAATGTTCAGATTTTGGCAAGACAAAAGTTTTGTCGCCCACAGAAAGTAATGTGATATTCAAACAAATAATTAACTTAAAATACAAATATATGTTGCATAACATTGGTGAATGAAGTTGTGGTGCTATTAGAGTCATATTTATTATTTAGTTGACACAGGAACTTGAGGTGACCAGGCCTGTTGGAGCTCTGCTGCAGTGGAAGAGGGGCTTGCTTTGGATTTTCTAAACAACTAAGGGGCCTTTCACACTTGCGTTTTTTCCTGATTTGGAAGATCAGGAAAAAACCTGATTCTTACAGGATTCTTTTTTATTTGCCCATTCTCTTTAATGATTTCAGGAAAAGACATGAAGCAACAAGATTCTACCTGACAAAATTTAAGTGAATGGGCAAAATACTGTGAGAATCGTTTTTTTCCTGATCTTCCAAATCAGGAAAGAAACGCAAGTGTGAAAGGCCCCTAATGTTCCTCCTGAGCAGTTGTCTTGCGGGTCTGCCGGACCTGGGCTTGTCAAACACATCTCCAGTCTCTTCAAATCTTTTTTTAATTATTTGTACTTAAAGGGAACCTGTCAGGTGGTTTATGCCCCCTCAGCTATCACTGTCTGTACCTGCAGCTTTATAATACCAGTCTAATCATCCCTGTCTGAACTCACAATGTAATGTGAAAGGTGAAAGAAAAGCATTTATACACTTACATTTCAGTCCCCACCTTGGAGGAGGGGACTGTCTGGCAGGATAATAGTTAATTCACTTTTAACGTGGATAGCTAAAGGACCTGTGTGATGTAACGATCATGTGACCATAGTGGGTGGAGCTAAGCCAGCAAACGTATTATGTTCTATGAGAATTTAGCTCAGCCTATTGTGACATCACATCAGGTCTCCCAACATGTTCTAGCACAAGGCTGAAATGTTAACTATTAACCTGCCAAACAGTCCCCGTCCTCCAAGCTGGGGACTGACTGCCTCATTACATAAGGAAATGTAAGTGTAGAAATGCTTTTCTTTCACCTTTCACATTACACTCTGAGCTCAGACAGGGATGATTAGACTGGTATTATAAAGCTGCAGCTACAGATAGTGATAGCTGGGGAGGTATAAACAGTCTGAAAGGTTCCCTTTAACGCTGAGACACAGTAAAGGAGCCAGCCACCTCTGCAGTGGATCTGGTCTTCAGCCTCTTGATAATCAAGGCTTTGGTCGCAGGGTGGATTTTTGGCATGTTATCAGAGCTCAAGTTGCAATTCAAGTGAAGGTCTGGGGTGCTGGGTTTGTTTTTATACACACCCACTAATTAACCGATCATTTACTGAGCACAGGTGAGGATGTAAACTAGGATTGGGTGCATTATTTGACCAGGCGACAAAATGTTTGTCTTGCCAAAATCTGACCATTCTGTGTTCATTAAATGATCAATATTCCAGCATTGATGCCAATTTATTTTCTTAACCTAAACCACATTTCGGAGGGTTTCAGCTTTCAAGAGAGTAATTTATACAACCAATGGATGAATTTAATGTCAGGTTATGGCTACGTTCACACATTGCGCATTTTTGAGCGTTTTTTTTACGATTGCTTTTCAAAAATGCGCAATGTGCTTTATGTCTGCCGGCAAAGTGAATGTGAAATTCACTTTACCGGACAGACACTGCGTAAAAGTGCCTGCGTAAAAAGAATTGACATGTCAGTTCTTTACGCAGCAGCGCCGGCGCTCTTTCCCATAGGGGCGGCGCTACAGGATCTGATGTCACAGAGGGGGAGGAAAAATCCTGTTCCTCCTCCCCTCTGTGACATGTGTGACCGCCCCATTTGATTTCGCAGTGAATTAATATACACTGCGAAATCTAAATTAAAGAAAGGCAGAGGTATTAAAAATAATAAAGAATTCATACTTGCCTCTCCGCCAGCTTGTTCGGGCTATCCGGAGCCAGGCACTAATCTGACAGGCCCTTGCATGACGTCACGGGCGCGGATTGGCCACTTGCAGTCATGTGACATGTGACGTGCATATCACATGACGGCGAGCAGCCAATCACAGCGCCCGATATCATTATGACATCATGCAAGGTCCTGCTGGTTGATGCCTGCTGCTGCTCCCGGCTCTGGAACACCCAGCGGAGGGCAAGTCCAAATATCTTTATTATACATACATACATATGAGAGCACGGCGCCATAGCACACATACAGACAGCAGTACGGTGCCATGGCGCACACACACACACAAGAGCATGACGCACCGGCTGCGCGCCGCGCACACAAGCGGCCCGCACACACACACCACGAGCAGGGCGCCCCCACACACACACGCACGAGCAGGGCGCCCCGCCACACACACACGCACGAGCAGGGCGCCCCGCCACACACACACGCACGAGCAGGCGCCCCGCCACACACACACGCACGAGCAGGGCGCCCCGCCACACACACACGCACGAGCAGGGCGCCCCGCCACACACACACGCACGAGCAGGGCGCCCCGCCACACACACACGCACGAGCAGGGCGCCCCGCCACACACACACGCACGAGCAGGGCGCCCCGCCACACACACCACGCACGAGCAGGGCGCCCCGCCACACACACACGCACGAGCAGGGCGCCCGCCACACACACACGCACGAGCAGGGCGCCCCGCCACACACACACGCACGAGCAGGCGCCCGCCACACACACAGCCGAGCAGGGCGCCCCGCCACACACACACGCACGAGCAGGGCGCCCCGCCACACACACACGCACGAGCAGGGCGCCCCGCCACACACACGCACGAGCAGGGCGCCCCGCCACACACGCACGAGCAGGGCCCCCGCCACACCACACACCACACACCAAGAGCAGGCGCCCGCACACACACACGCACGAGCAGGGCGCCCCGCCCACACACAGCACGCACGAGCAGGGCGCCCCGCCACACACACACGCACGAGCAGGGGCGCCACACACACGACACCCACACACACGCACGAGCAGGGCGCCCCGCCACACACACACGCACGAGCAGGGCGCCCACACACACACGCACGAGCAGGGCGCCCCGCCACAACACGCACGAGCAGGGCGCCCGCCACACACACGCACGAGCAGGGCGCCCCGCCACACACACGCACGAGCAGGGCAATCCTGGCACACACCCCCAAAGAGCAGGGCGCCCTAGCACACACACACAAGATCATTTTCTCATTACTGCCTGTAATTCCGTTTTAAGGCTTTTTTGTGCCAGATTCTTCTTTTACGTTGCGCCCATTTTGAAGTTTATATTTAGTTGTCTGTCTTTTTCTCTGTTCACCATCAGGCTCGTGGGTTTTTCTGATCCAGATGTTGGCAACCAATTATTTGCGACTTTTTGAAAACCAGACGAATATGTGTGCCCATTTTCTCCCGTCCCTGTTGTGATTTTTATGCGAGTCAGAAATGTTTGCACAAATGTTAGAGCTGCGTGCGACACTGTAAGGGATGGCAACTCTCTCCAAAAAGGAACAAAAATGTAAAAGACGAAAATAAAGTGCAACATTTGAAGAAGCTGAAGCTAAAAAAAACACAAGATAATAAAAAAGGGGAACCCCGAAATCAGAGAAATCATTATTACCAGGGGGACCCCGACACCAGGGAAATCATTACTACCAGGGGGACCCAGACACCAGGGAAATCATTACTACCAGGGGGACCCAGACACCGGGAAAATCATTACTACCAGGGGGACCCCGCACCCAAACATCATTATTACCAGGGGACCCCGACATCTGAACATTATTACTAGGGGTACCCGTACACCAGGGACACCATTATTACCAGGGGGGACCCCGACACAGGGGACATCACTATTACCAGAGGGTCCCAGACACTGGGGATATCATTATTTCAAGGGGACCACCGACATCGGGGACACCATTATTACCAGGGGACCCCGATACCGGGGACACCATTATTACTAGGGGACCTCGACACTGGGGAAATCATTAATACCAGAGGAACCCAGACAACGATGAAATCATTACCAGGGGGGACCCCGACACAGGGGACACCATTACCAGGGGGGCCTCGACAACAGGGAGATCATTATCACCAGGGGGACCCCCGACACCAGGGACATTTATTACCAGAGGGTCCCAGACACCGGGGATATCATTATTTCAAGGGGGACCACCGACATCGGGGACATCATTATTACCAGGTGGACCCAGACACCGGGGACATCATTATTACCAGGGGGACCCCGACACATGGGACATTATTACCAGAGGGATCCCAACACCGGAGACACCATTATTACCAGGGGGACCCGGACACCGGGAAATCATTCTTACCAGGGGGACCCCAACACCAGGAGATCATTATTACCAGGTGGACCCAGACACCGGGGACATCATTATTACAAGGGGGACCCCGACACATGGGACATCATTATTACCAGAGGGATCCCAACACCGGAGACACCATTATTACTAGGGGGACCCCGACACCGGGAAATCATTATTACCAGGGGGACCCCGACACCGGGAGATCATTATTATCAGGGGGACCTCGACACTGGGAAATTATTACCAGGGGGGACCCCGGGGACATCATTATTACCAGCTGGACCCCGACACTGGGAAATCATTATTACCAGGGGGGACCCCGGGGACATCATTATTACCAAGTGGACCCCGACACTGGAAAATCATTATTACCAGGGGGACCCCGACATCGGGAAATCATTATTACCAGGGGGTACCCCGACACTGGGAAATCATTATTACCAGCTGGACCCCGACATCGGGAAATCATTACCACCAGGGGGTACCCCGGGGACATCATTATTACCAGCTGGACCCCGACACTGGGAAATCATTATTACCAGGGGGGACCCTGGGGACATCATCATTACCAAGTGGACCCCGACACCGGGAAATCATTATTACCAGGGGGACCCCGACACCGGGAGATCATTATTACCAGGGGGACCCGACACCGGGAGGAGATCATTATTACCAGGGGGACCACGACACCAGGAAATCATTACCAGGGGGACCCCGACATCGGGAAATTATTATTACCAGGGGGGACCCCGGGGAAATCATTATTACCAGCTGGACCCCGACACCAGAAAATCATTATTACCAGGGGGACCCTGGGACATCATTATTACCAAGTGGACCACGACACCGGGAAGTCATTATTACCAGGGGGACCCCGACACCGGGAGATCATTATTACCAGGGGGACCCCCGACACCAGGAAATCATTACTAGGGGGACCCCAACACCGGGAAATCATTACTAGGGGGGACCCCGACACCGGGAGATCATTATTACCAGGGACACCCCCGACACCGGGAAATCATTACTAGGGGGACCCAACACCGGGAAATCATTACTAGGGGGGACCCTGACACCGGGAGATCATTATTACCAGGGGGAACCCCGACACCGGGAGATCATTATTACCAGGGGGAACCCCGACACCGGGAGATCATTATTACCAGGGGAACCCCGACACCGGGAGATCATTATTACCAGGGGGAACCCCGACACCGGGAGATTATTATTACCAGGGGGAACCCCGACACCGGGAGATCATTATTACCAGGGGGAACCCCGACACCGGGAGATCATTACTAGGGGGACCCCAACACCGGGAAATCATTACTAGGGGGACACTGACACCGGGAAATCATTACTAGGGGGGACCCTGACACCGGGAGATCATTATTACCAGGGGGGACCCCGACACCGGGAAATCATTACTAGGGGGACCCCAACACCGGGAAATCATTACTAGGGGGGACCCTGACACCGGGAGATCATTATTACCAGGGACAACCCCGACACCGGGAGATCATTATTACCAGGGACAACCCCGACACCGGGAAATCATTACTAGGGGGACCCCAACACCGGGAAATCATTACTAGGGGGGACCCTGACACCGGGAGATCATTATTACCATGGGGAACCCCGACACCGGGAGATCATTATTACCAGGGGGAACCCCGACACCGGGAGATCATTATTACCAGGGGAACCCCGACACCGGGAAATCATTACTAGGGGGGACCCCAACACCGGGAAATCATTACTAGGGGGGACCCTGACACCGGGAAATCATTATTACCAGGGGGGACCCCGACACCGGGAGATCATTATTACCAGGGGGGACCCCGACACCGGGAGATCATTATTACCAGGGGGGACCCCGACACCGGGAGATCATTATTACCAGTGGGGACCCCAACACCAGGAGATCATTATTACCAGGGGGGACCCCGACACCGGGAGATCATTATTACCAGTGGGGACCCCGACACCGGGAGATCATTATTACCAGTGGGGACCCCGACATCGGGAAATCATTACTAGGGGGAAACCCAACACCAGGGACATCATTATTACTAGGGGGGACCCCGACACCGGGAGATCATTATTACCAGGGGGAACCCCGACACCGGGAAATCATTACTAGGGGGGACCCCAACACTGGGAAATCATTACTAGGGGGGGACCCTGACACCGGGAGATCATTATTACCAGGGGGGACCCCGACACCGGGAGATCATTATTACCAGTGGGGACCCCGACACCGGGAGATCATTATTACCAGTGGGGACCCCGACACCGGGAGATCATTATTACCAGTGGGGACCCCGACATCGGGAAATCATTACTAGGGGGAAACCCAACACCAGGGACATCATTATTACTAGGGGGGACCCCGACACCGGGAGATCATTATTACCAGGGGGAACCCCGACACCGGGAAATCATTACTAGGGGGGACCCCAACACTGGGAAATCATTACTAGGGGGGGACCCTGACACCGGGAGATCATTATTACCAGGGGGGACCCCGACACCGGGAGATCATTATTACCAGGGACAACCCCGACACCGGGAAATCATTACTAGGGGGACCCCAACACCGGGAAATCATTACTAGGGGGGACCCTGACACCGGGAGATCATTATTACCATGGGGAACCCCGACACCGGGAGATCATTATTACCAGGGGGAACCCCGACACCGGGAGATCATTATTACCAGGGGGAACCCCGACACCGGGAAATCATTACTAGGGGGGACCCCAACACCGGGAAATCATTACTAGGGGGGACCCTGACACCGGGAAATCATTATTACCAGGGGGACCCCGACACCGGGAGATCATTATTACCAGGGGGGACCCCGACACCGGGAGATCATTATTACCAGGGGGGACCCCGACACCGGGAGATCATTATTACCAGTGGGGACCCCAACACCAGGAGATCATTATTACCAGGGGGGACCCCGACACCGGGAGATCATTATTACCAGTGGGGACCCCGACACCGGGAGATCATTATTACCAGTGGGGACCCCGACATCGGGAAATCATTACTAGGGGGAAACCCAACACCAGGGACATCATTATTACTAGGGGGGACCCCGACACCGGGAGATCATTATTACCAGGGGGAACCCCGACACCGGGAAATCATTACTAGGGGGGACCCCAACACTGGGAAATCATTACTAGGGGGGGACCCTGACACCGGGAGATCATTATTACCAGGGGGGACCCCGACACCGGGAGATCATTATTACCAGTGGGGACCCCGACACCGGGAGATCATTATTACCAGTGGGGACCCCGACACCGGGAGATCATTATTACCAGTGGGGACCCCGACATCGGGAAATCATTACTAGGGGGAAACCCAACACCAGGGACATCATTATTACTAGGGGGGACCCCGACACCGGGAGATCATTATTACCAGGGGGAACCCCGACACCGGGAAATCATTACTAGGGGGGACCCCAACACTGGGAAATCATTACTAGGGGGGGACCCTGACACCGGGAGATCATTATTACCAGGGGGGACCCCGACACCGGGAGATCATTATTACCAGTGGGGACCCCGACACCGGGAGATCATTATTACCAGTGGGGACCCCGACACCGGGAGATCATTATTACCAGTGGGGCCCCGACACCGGGAAATCATTACTAGGGGGAAACCCAACACCAGGGACATCATTATTACTAGGGGGGACCCCGACACCGGGAGATCATTACTAGGGGGAAACCCAACACCAGGGACATCATTATTACTAGGGGGGAGCCCGACACCAATATAATGAAGCTGAGCAATATGTTGTGGCCCCCCTGACCTGAACCCCCAATTATCTCCAGGTACAGTCCCGACACACACTGACCCCAGGCCCAGCCTGAGCACAGCCAAGGATGAGAAGGGAAGGGCCCCGGGCAGTCTCCATGACAGGAGGCCCCGGCAGTCTCACAGCCTCCCGCCTCCAGCTCCTGACAACCCGCTCACCTGAGGCCGGAGGACCGGGGACGGCGCCGGGATCCTCGCTCACACACAGGCGACAACGAGTGACGGGATCCCGCTCCTGGCGCAGGCGGCCTCACTGACGTCATCAGTCGGCGCCGTCTTCTCAGTGACGTGCAACGTCATCACCCCGCGCCGTCTGCAGGCAGCTCTACCAGTGCCGAGGAGGGACATGTGACGTCACCGCCAAGAGCAAACAGTATGGCGGCTATGCGAGAGGGAGAGAGAGGTGGAAGAGAGGAAGATAGAACCACTGACTACCGGGGACTCAGAGTGAGGGGCTGCAGAGCGCTATGCTGCACTACTAGTCCCAGCATCTCCAGCACTACTAGTCCCAGCATCCCCAGCACTACTAGTCCCAGCATCCCCAGCACTATTAGTCCCAGCATCTCCAGCACTACTAGTCCCAGCAGCTCCAGCACTACTAGTCCCAGGCTCCAGCACTACTATTCCCAACATCCCCGGCCCTACTAGTCCCAGCATCTCCAGCACTACTAGTCCCAGCATCTCCAGTACTACTAGTCCTAGCATCTCCAGCACTACTAGTCCCAGCAGCTCCAGCATCCCCGGCCCTACTAGTCTCAGCAGCTCCAGCACTACTAGTCCCAGCATCCCCAGCACTACTAGTCCTGGCAGCTCCAGCATTACTAGTCCCAGCATCTCCAGCACTACTAGTCCCAGCATCTCCAGCACTACTAGTCCTGGCAGCTCCAGCACTACTAGTCCCAGCATCTCCAGCACTACTAGTCCTAGCATCTCCAGCACTACTAGTCCCAGGCAGCTCCGGCACTACTAGTCCAGCAGCTCCAGCACTACTAGTCCCAGCATCCCCAGCACTACTAGTCCCAGCAGCTCCAGCATACTAGTCCAGCATCCCGGCCTACTAGTCCAGCAGCCTCAGCCATCTCCAGCACTACTAGTCCCAGCACTCCAGCACTACTAGTCCCAGCATCTCCAGCACTACTAGTCCTAGCAGCTCCAGCACTACTAGTCCAGCATCCACGGCCTACTAGTCCTCAGCATCTCCAGCACTACTAGTCCCAGCATCTCCAGCACTACTAGTCCTGGCAGCTCCAGCACTTACTAGTCCCAGCATCCCCGGCCTACTAGTCCCAGCATCTCCAGCATATAGTCCCTCACTATAGTCCCAGCATCTCCAGCACTACTAGTCCAGCAGCTCCAGCACTACTAGTCCCAGCATCCCGCCCTACTAGTCCAGCATTAGCCTTAGTCCCAGCATCCCGAGCACTACTAGTCCCAGCATCTCCAGCACTACTAGTCCCAGCACTCAGCACTACTAGTCCACACTCCAGCACTACTGTCCTGCACCCAGCATACTAGTCCAGCATCCCGCACTACAGTCCGCTCTCCAGCACTGTCCAGCACGCTACTAGTCAGACTCCCACTGTCCGCTCCACCACTTCCTCACTGCATCCGGCCCTCAGCCCGCTCCGCATACGTCCAACCGCACTATCGCATCAGATCATCGCTCCGCATATCCCATTCCACTCTAGTCCAGCATCCCCCTACGCTGCACCAATCCTACTATCCACTCGCATCTAGTCGTCCGCTACTAGCCAGCACTCTACTAGTCCCAGCATCACGTCCAGCACTCAGCACATTCCAGCATCTCCAGAGCTTACTAGTCCGCTATCCAGCACTACTAGTCCCAGAGCTACTAGTCCAGCATCACCAGCACTACTAGTCCCAGCATCTCCAGCACTACTAGTCCTAGCATCTCCAGCACTACTAGTCCCAGCAGCTCCAGCATCCCCGGCCCTACTAGTCCAGCAGCTCCAGCACTACTAGTCCCAGCATCCCCAGCACTACTAGTCCCATGGCAGCTCCTAGCATACTAGTCCCAGCATCCCAGGCCTACTAGTCCCAGCATCTCCAGCACTACTAGTCCCAGCATCTCCAGCACTATAGTCCAGCATCTCCAGCACTACTAGTCCCGCAGCTCCAGCACTACTAGTCCCAGCATCCCGGCCCTACTAGTCCCAGCATCTCCAGCACTACTAGTCCAGCATTCTCCCCAGCACTACTAGTCCTAGCATCTCCAGCACTACTAGTCCCAGCATGCTCCAGCACTACTAGTCCCAGCAGCTCCAGCACTACTAGTCCAGCATCACCAGCACTACTAGTCCCAGCATCTCAGCACTACTAGTCCAGCATCTCCAGCACTTACTAGTCCCAGCATGCTCCAGCATCCCCGGCCCTACTTAGTCTCAGATAGTCCAGCACTACTAGTCCCAGCATCTCCAGCACTACTAGTCCTGGCAGCTCCAGCACTTTCTAGTCCAGCATCCCGGCCCTACTAGTCCCAGCATCTCCAGCACTACTAGTCCCAGCATCTCCAGCACTACTAGTCCTGCAGCTCCAGCACTACTAGTCCAGCATCCCGGCCCTACTAGTCCCAGCATCTCCAGCACTACTAGTCCCAGCAACTACTAGTCCCAGCATCTCCAGCACTACTAGTCCTAGCAGCTCCAGCACTATAGTCCAGCATCCCCGGCCTACTAGTCCCAGCAGCTCCAGCACTACTAGTCCCAGCATCCCCCCTACTAGTCCCAGCATCTCCAGCACTACTAGTCCCAGCATCCCAGCACTACTAGTCGCAACAGCTCAGCACTACTAGTCCCAGCAGCTCCAGCACTACTAGTCCCAGCATCTCCAGCACTACTAGTCCCAGCAGCTCCAGCACTACTAGTCCAGCATCACCAGCACTACTAGTCCCAGCATCTCCAGCACTACTAGTCCTAGCATCTCCAGCACTACTAGTCCCAGCAGCTCCAGCATCCACGGCCACTACTAGTCCAGCAGCTCCAGCACTACTAGTCCAGCATCCCAGCACTACTAGTCCTGCAGCTCCAGCATACTAGTCTCAGCATCCCGCCCTACTAGTCCCAGCATCTCCAGCACTACTAGTCCCAGCATCTCCAGCACTACTAGCTGCAGCTCCAGCACTATAGTCCCAGCATCCCGGCCTACTAGTCCCAGCATCTCCAGCACTACTAGTCCAGTCCAGCACTACTAGTCCCAGCATCTCCAGCACTACTAGTCCTAGCAGCTCCAGCACTACTAGTCCAGCATCCCCGGCCTACTAGTCCCAGCAGCTCCAGCACTACTAGTCCCAGCATCCCCGGCCTACTAGTCCCAGCATCTCCAGCACTACTAGTCCAGCATCTCCAGCACTACTAGTCGCAACAGCTCCAGCACTACTAGTCCCAGCAGCTCCAGCACTACTAGTCCCGCATCTCAGCACTACTAGTCCCAGCATCTCAGCACTATTAGTCCCAGCATCTCCAGCACTACTAGTCCAGCAGCTCCAGCACTACTAGTCCCAGCATCCCGGCACTACTAGTCCCAGCTCCCAGGCCCTACTAGTCCCAGCAGCTCCAGCACTACTAGTCCTAGCATCTCCAGCACTACTAGTCCCAGCAGCTCCAGCACTACTAGTCCCAGCATCTCCAGCACTACTAGTCCAGCATCCCCAGCCTACTAGTCGCAACACTCCAGCACTACTAGTCCCAGCAGCTCCAGCACTACTAGTCCCAGCATCTCCAGCACTACTAGTCCCAGCATCTCCAGCACTACTAGTCCCTGCATCCAGCACTGCTAGTCCCAGCATCCCGGCCCTACTAGTCCCAGCATCCCAGCACTACTTGTCCTAGCAGCTCCAGCACTACTAGTCCCAGCATCCCTGGCCCTACTAGTCCCAGCATTCTCAGCACTACTAGTCCAGCATCTCCAGCACTATTAGTCCCAGCATCTCCAGCACTACTAGTCCAGCATCTCCAGCACTACTAGTCCCAGCATCTCCAGCACTACTAGTCCAGCATCTCCAGCACTACTAGTCCCAGCATCTCCAGCACTACTAGTCCAGCATCTCCAGCACTACTAGTCCCAGCATCTCCAGCACTACTAGTCCCAGCATCTCCAGCACTACTAGTCCCAGCATACCAGCTCCAGCGCATCCCCAGCACTACTAGTCCCAGCATCCCCAGCACTACTAGTCCCAGCATCTCCAGCACTACTAGTCCAGCATCTCCAGCACTACTAGTCCCAGCATCTCCAGCACTACTAGTCCCAGCATCTCCAGCACCACTAGTCCAGCATCTCCAGCATACTAGTCCCAGCATCTCAGCACTACTGTCCCAGCATCCCAGCACTACTAGTCCAGCATCTCCAGCACTACTAGTCCCAGCATCTCCAGCACTATAGTCCCAGCATCTCCAGCACTACTAGTCCAGCATCTCCAGCACTACTAGTCCCAGCATCCCCAGCACTACTAGTCCCAGCATCTCTAGCACTACTAGTCCCAGCATCTCCAGCACTACTAGTCCCAGCATCTCCAGCACTACTAGTCCCAGCATCCCAGCACTACTAGTCCCAGCATCTCCAGCACTACTAGTCGCAGCATCTTCAGCACTACTAGTCCCAACATCTCCAGCACTACTAGACCCAGCATCTCCTGCACTACTTGTCCCAGAATCTCCGGCACTACTAGTCCCAGCATCTCCAGCGTACCAGTCCCAGCATCTCCAGCACTACCAATCTCCAGCACTACCAGTCCCTGCATCTCCGGCACTACTAGTCCCAGAATCTCCAGCACTGCTAGTCCCAGCATCTCCAGCACTACTAGTCCCAGCATCTGCAGCACTACTAGTCGCAGCATTCCCAGTACTACAGGTCCCAGCATCTCAAGCACTACTAGTCCCAGTATTCCCAGCACTCCTAGTCCCAATATTCCCAGCTGGACCTGACACAGACCCCTGTATACTACAGATGGCACATGGACGTCCTACGCTCCTGTTTTATTTTGGCAGTGGTTTTCCATAAATCACCCTAAAAAATGGCTTCAACCTCAAAACCGTTTTTAAATTAAAAATAAATGAATAAATGAGTCCGGTTGCTCTGGCGTTTGCCCCTTTCCTACCTGCTGATCACCACCTGCCGCTTGTACTTCTGTATCTGTAGCCGTGGTGATGGGTGGCCCGGCCTGAGAAATATGGGGCCATCAGAAATTTTTGTTGCCCATGGCAACCAATCAGAGTACAGCTTTCATGTTATAAACCCCTGTGATAAAATGAAAGCTGCGCTGTGATTGGTTGCTACGGGCAACATCTTTTCTTTACAGTTGTTGGTCAATCTGAGTTATTGTTTTTATCCTCTAATTTTATATTTTTCAGTATTTTTGTCTATTTCATTTTCTGATCATCATAATGGGAGACCCAGACAATGGGGTTTAGGGCGCTGCCCTCCGGAGGTCACACTAGGTACTACAAGTTTGTAGCACCGCCTCCTCCGCTTATAAACCCCCACCGTAGGAGACATCCTCAGTTTTAAACTTAGTGTGCTCGGAGGATCACGCTTTGCTTGCACTTCACTGCATTCTCACAACTTACGTGATGGCGTATGAAGACAAGGTAAAATGGTTCCATTCGGGACCCTCGACAGCCTCCCCGCTCACCCTCTGCGGAACACGCTGGTGGAGGTACCGGAGGGCTTTTAGCCTGGACACTTTAGTGTTCTCCCGGTACGCTGTCGTGCTCCTTTCCTTTCCATCCCTCCATGGAGGCTCTGGATAGGGGGAGCCTGGAGCCTTGCACAGCTCCGCTCCGTCCGAGGCCTCCCTAAATGGTGCTTACAGACCGGACGGAGCCAGCCCAGTCCGAGGCCTCCCTAAATGGTGCTTACACTCCGGACTGGTGCTGTACCCCCGTCCGAGGCCTCCCTAAAGGTGCTTACAGACCGGACCGGCACTGAGGCACCTGGTGTGTCTCCTGTGTGCCTGGGGGTAGTGTCTGTCACTGTGGTGTCATGACACTCAGACCGCGCGGTTACCCTCGGGTCCGCGGTTCTGGCGGTGGCCCTGTGCTGGGGTCTCCCTGGCTGACCGCCCTGTGTTTCACAGGGGCTGAGGCTGTAGACTGCGGGTGTTTTATGGGTACATGCAGTCTGAGAGTGTGTGTGGTGATATTCACTCTCGTTTCCCGCGCTGCGGGCTCCGGCACCTCCATTGCTGAGGCAGTCTGGAGGAGGAGGAGGCAGCCCTTATGGTGACCTCACCGCTGGGGTGTTGTGTGTTCTTCCCGCGTGTTCCTGGCTCCGCCCACATCTTCACTGTCGGCGGCCATCTTCTCCCTCACTTCCCGGCTGGGATCTGAACTACAGCGCGTGTCTGCACTTGCAAGGGAGACCGGAACTCGCGGAGGTCACACACACACACCGCTTCCTCCTACCGCTTTACTGCGGTCGGTAAGCCACCGGGATTCCCGGTTTGTTTGTGAACTTTGGCTTATATTCCCCCCACTGTGGAGATGTCCTCAGCTGGGAAGCATGCTGCTAAGGCGGCGGTGGCCACCATTGTCTGTACTACATGCAACGGGACACTGGTGGAGGGGTCCTGCAATAACTGCGGACGCCCAGAGGCCCGATCTGCTACTATTGAGTCTGCAAATCCGGGATTATACCCTGAGGTTCAGGTGATCCCAGGGCCATGGGAAACGCAGAATAAGATTAATGAATCTCTGCTGTCCCAGATGTCCTCCATGTCGCAAACCCTGGAGGCACTGCATAGGAGACTGGAGAACCCAGCTACTCCTCCTAGTTACCCCCGGGTGTCTCTTACTTCTGCTGTAAGACCCCCTAAGCGAGCCCGTGAGGCTTCTCCTGAGCTCCAGACTCTCTCTGAGGAGGAGCGTTCCTCTGATGGTGAGGAAGATGATGGGGGTTCTACTCTTGGGTCTATGTCTGAACCTCCAGATGGGGTGGAGGATCTGGTGTCCTCCATCAATGAGACATTGCGTCTTGTCACTCCTCCTGAGGAGGTGACTGTACACCCCAAGGAGATCTATCAATGGCTGCGGCCAGAGGCTAGACCAAGTGGCTCCTTCATGGACCACACTAATTTCGGAAGGGTGATTAAAGCTCCCAGGTTGCATCCTGGGCGGCGTTATGTCCGTAAAACTAAGGACAATCGCTTTCCCTTTCCCCAGGAGGCGCTCCAGGAATGGTCGCAGTCTCCCAAGGTGGATGCTTCCATGACTAGGATTGCTGCGCGCTCCTTGTTTTCTGCCTCTGATAGCTCCTCGTTGAAGGATGCTACTGATAGACAGGTCGAGCAACTCGCCAAGTCTTCCTATGAGGCTGTGGGGTCTTCGTTTGCCCCTAATTTTGCCGCAGTCTGGACCCTACAAGCGATCACTATCTGTTTGGATGGTATCACTGATCTAGCTAGGTCCAGTCCAGAGGTCCTGGCTCTCACGGAGAGAGCAAGGGCCTATGCGGACTATGCCAGGACGGCATCTTTGGAAACTGCCACTCGCTCTGCTGTGGCCTCGGCCAATGCAATTGCGATCCGCAGGCTATTGTGGCTGCGTCTCTGGGACTCAGATGCCACATCTAAGAAGATTTTACAAAATCTTCCGTTCGCTGGTGACAGGCTTTTTGGCACCGAACTGGACAAATTGATAAAGGATTCTGCTGAGTCTAAGATACCGCAGAATAAGCCTAAGCCACGGTACACCGTGAAAAGGAACCCTAAGCAGTGGTCCTTTCGCTCCGGTTCACAGTCATCAACGGCGTCCACTCGCTCAGACCGAGGGGGCAAGCCTGCTACTCAGTGGCGTTCCAAGAGTCGTCAGAAGAAGCCGGCGGGGGCAGCGGCTGCCACCCCCAAGCCCGCCTCGACATGACTCGCTATCTCATCCTGCCTCCCCACAGGTGGGGGGCCGCCTGTCCCGCTTTCAGGACAAGTGGCTTCTTCACATTCAAGATCAGTGGGTTCGAGATGTAGTCTCAAGAGGTTACAGGATAGAGCTGACGTCACAACCAATACACCGATTCCATCGGTCGGTTCCTTCTCCAGAAAAGGCTCAGGCTTTTTACCTGGTGTTGGAGGGACTCCGCAGAGACGGAGTGGTGGTCCCTGTGCCCACGGAAGAGAGGTTCAGGGGTTTTTACTCCAACCTCTTTATTGTCCCAAAGAAGGACGGCTCTTTTCGCCCGGTTTTGGACCTCAAGTTGTTCAACCGTCACGTGTTGGTTCGGAAGTTCCGCATGGAATCCCTGCGCTCAGTGATCGCGGCTGTGTCACAGGGAGACTTCCTAGCGTCCATCGATATCAGGGACGCTTACCTTCACGTCCCCATTGCACCAGCTCATCAGCGCTGGTTGAGATTCGCAGTGGGGGAAGAGCACTTCCAATTTGTGGCACTGCCATTCGGGCTAGCCTCAGCACCACGGGTGTTCACAAAGGTGATGGCCTCCATGATGGCTCTCCTGCATGCGCAGGGACACGCCGTCATACCCTATTTGGACGACCTGTTGGTCAGGGCGCCATCGGAAGACCTTTGTCGGGTAAGCCTGGAGGTGACCATGAAGTCCCTGGAACGGTTCGGGTGGCTTATCAACATTCAGAAGTCGACCCTGGTTCCGACCCAGTCATTGACATATCTGGGCATGGACTTCCACACGGACTCGGCCCTGGTGTCCCTACCTCAAGCCAAGCAGCTTGCGATCCAATCAGGAGTGCAGAATGTCCTCCTGTCTCCACAGTCATCCCTACGGGTATTGATGAGACTGGGGGGTCGCATGGTAGCGGCGATAGAGGCGGTGCCGTTCGCACAGTTTCGCCTCCGTCCTCTCCAGCTGGAGATTCTTCGCAGATGGGACAAGAGGACGATCTCTCTGAATCGGCTGGTGACACTGTCACAACCAACCAGGGACTCTCTACAGTGGTGGCTCCAGCCACTTCACCTGTCACGGGGCCGGTCCTTCCTAAAACCGTCATGGTTAGTGGTGACCACCGACGCCAGTCTGAAGGGCTGGGGGGCGGTGTTCTTGCACCACAGGGCTCAAGGCCTCTGGACTCAGTCGGAGTCGGCGTTGCAGATCAACGTGCTGGAGATCAAGGCGGTCTATCTGGCGCTACTGGCGTTTCAGAAATTCCTGTCAGGACAGCCCATTCGGGTACAGTCCGACAATGCGACGGCCGTCGCCTACATAAATCATCAGGGAGGGACCAGAAGTGCTCAGGCCCTCGCCGAAGTCCACCGCATTCTACTCTGGGTGGAGGAAAACGGCTGCCTGATCTCCGCAGTTCACATCCCAGGGGTCGAGAACTGGGAGGCCGACTATCTGAGCAGACAGGGGATAGACGCCGGAGAGTGGTCTCTACATCCAGACGTCTTCCGGGACATCTGCGGCAGGTGGGGCACTCCGGACGTGGATCTGATGGCCTCACGGCTGAATCATCAGGTGCCCCAATACATGGCAAGATCTTGGGATCCCCAGTCTCTGGGGGCGGACGCCCTGATTCTGAGCTGGTCCAGATTCCAGCTGCCATATGTGTTTCCGCCTCTGGCTCTGATTCCCAGGTCCTGTGGAAGATCAGGACAGAATGCAGAGTGGCCATTCTAGTGGCTCCAGATTGGCCCAGGAGGTCTTGGTACCCGGACCTGTGGCAACTGTCAGGCGGACACAGGTGGGCTCTTCCAGAACGCGCAGATCTACTCGCGCAAGGGCCATTCTTCCACCTCAATTCCAGGGCCCTCAGATTGACTGCATGGCTCTTGAGGCCTGGCTGCTGACATCCAGAGGTTTCTCTCCTACAGTGGTTGCCACTATGAATCGGGCAAGGAAACCTGTTTCCAGGAAGATATACCACAGAACGTGGAAAATCTTTTTTACCTGGTGTGCCTCTGGTGGCCGCTCACCGTGGCCTTTGTCTATCCCGACATTGCTGGCCTTCCTACAGTCGGGGTTGGAGTTGGGATTATCCCTTGGCTCTCTGAAAGGTCAAGTATCAGCACTTTCAGTGTTGTTTGACAGGCGCTTGGCGCTCCTCCCGAAGGTACGTCAATTTCTGCAGGGGTGTCTCGGGTGGTCCCGCCCTATAGACGACCTCTGGACCCTTGGGACCTAAACATGGTCCTGACGACATTGCAGAAACCGCCGTTTGAGCCACTGAGAGACGTCTCTCTCTCTCGTCTGTCCCAGAAAGTGGTCTTTCTGGTGGCGATTACGTCTCTGAGAAGGGTCTCAGAATTGGCTGCACTTTCGTGCAAGTCACCCTTTCTGGTGGTTCACCAGGACAAGGTGGTGTTACGCCCACGGCCTGAATTTTTGCCGAAGGTGGTTTCAACATTCCACTTGAACCAGGAGATTGTTCTCCCATCATTTTGCCCCGCTCCCGTTCATCAGGTTGAGCGCGACCTCCATACTCTGGATCTCGTGAGAGCTGTACGCACTTATGTGTCCAGGACCGCCTCCTTTAGGAGTTCGGATTCCTTATTTGTCCTCACGATGGGTCGCTGTAAGGGGTCCGCGGCTTCAAAGTCGACCTTGGCCAGATGGATCAAGGCTCCCATTCAGGAGGCTTACCGGTCTTCTGGTTTGCCTCTCCCGGTGGGTTTGAAGGCACACTCTACTAGAGTTGTAGGTGCCTCTTGGGCCTTGCGACATCGAGCTTCTGCTCTACAGGTGTGTCAAGCGGCCACTTGGTCCAGCCTGCACACTTTCTCTAAGCACTATATGGTGCATGCCCATGCCTCTGCGGATGCGAGTTTGGGCAGGCGGGTTCTCCAGGCGGCGGTTGCCCACCTTTAAAAGGGAACCATGTGTTATCCGTCTTGTTGAGGAACTCTTCCCGCCCTGGGGTATTGCTTTAGGACATCCCCATTGTCTGGGTCTCCCATTATGATGATCAGAAAAAAGAGAATTTTGTTTACGTACCGTAAATTCTTTTTTCTTGAATCATCAATGGGAGACCCAGCACCCACCCAGTTGTTCCGTTGCATGTTTGCATTTGATCTGTTCTCTGTTGAGACAGTGTTTCCGGGTTGTTACACCGTCTGTGCACGGCATTCTTCCCGATGTTTCGGGTGTGGTTTATTTCTCCTCGCAGCTTATGGACTAAACTGAGGATGTCTCCTACGGTGGGGGTTTATAAGCGGAGGAGGCGGTGCTACAAACTTGTAGTACCTAGTGTGACCTCCGGAGGGCAGCGCCCTAAACCCCATTGTCTGGGTCTCCCATTGATGATTCAAGAAAAAAGAATTTACGGTACGTAAACAAAATTCTCTTTTTTATCCACCAAAAAATGGAGGAAATCACCATATACAGCAGTGAAAATGTACGGTCGGGGGTGTTTTTGGATGTAATGAACATTTTCTGTCGTCCTAAACAGTATTGGGGCGATTTTTTCATTTATTTTTTTTCTGTTTCGCATCTTCTTAAATAACCACATAAAAACCCGCGCACGATTATGGTACAAAACTCATTTATTTTGCACCTATCCTTTATGATGGGCGGAAATCACCATGGCAACCGCGGCGCGGTCCTTTCACAACTCTTTGCATAGACACAGGCCACATTCATGATCACATTTGTGCCATTTTTATCTAGTTTTGCGCCTGTTTTTCATTCTTTTCTTTTTTAGTTTTTTCCAATTTTTTGTCTTTTTTTTGTGTTCTCCACTTTGGGCGGTAATTGAGGATTTCCACATACACCGCGGCTGATTCATCGACGACTACATTTTAAAAAGCTGCAAAATTTTTGTGCAAACGCGTTCCAGTCTCCTCTTTACTTTTATGCTTTCATGTTTTTTATGTGTAAATTTTGCAGCATTTTAGCCATTTTTTTGTGAGTGCCCCTGTCACCAGTTGTGGGGGTTCTGAACCCTGCCGACCACCTTTACTATGATGTCATTGAGGTTCCTGTAACCCCCTTTACAGGGGGAAAAAAGTATTTAGTCAGCCACCAATTCTGCAAGTTCTCCCACTTATAAAGATGTGAGAGGCCTGTAATTGACATCATTGGTGACCTCAACTATGAGAGACAAAATGAGAAAACTAATCCTGAACATCACATTGTCTGATCTGGAAAAAATTGTTTTTCAAACTTTGGTGTAAAATAAGTATTTGGTCACCTACACACAAGCAAGATTTCTGGCTCTCACAGACCTGTAACTTCTTTTAGAGGCTCCTCTGTCCTCCACTCATTACCTGTAGTACTGGCACCTGTGTGAACTTGTAATCAGTATAAAAGACACCTGTCCACAACCTCAAACAGTCACACTCCAAACTCCACTATGGTGAAGACCATAGAGCTGTCGAAGGACACCAGAAACAAAATTGTACCCTTGCACCAGGTTGGGAAGACTAATCTGCTACAGGTAAGCAGCTTGGTGTGAAGAAATCAACTGTGGGAGCAATAATTAGAAAATGGAAGACATACAAGACCACTGATAATCTCCCTCGATCTGGGGCTGTATGCAAGATCTCACCCTGTGGTGTCAAAAGGATCTCAAGAATGGTGAGCAAAATCCCAGAACCACACAGGGCACCGAGTGAATGACATGCAGAGATCTGGGACCAACGTTACACAGGCTATCATCAGTAACACACTACGCCGCCAGGGACTCAGATCCTGCAGTGCCAGACGTGTCCCCCAGCTTAAGCCAGTACATATCCGGGCCCGTCTGAAGCTTGCTAGATAGCATTTGAATGATCCAGAAGAGTATTGAGAGAATGTCATATGGTCACATGAAGCCAAAGTAGAACTCTTAGGTAGAAACACAACTCGTAGTGTTTGGAGGAAAAGGAATACTGAGTTGCATCCAAAGAACACCATACCTACTGTGAAACATGGGGGTGGCATCATCATGCTTTGGGGCTGTTTCTCTGACCAGAACAACTGATCTGTGTACATGAAAGAATGAAT
Source organism: Allobates femoralis (assembly GCA_033576535.1). Taxonomy (NCBI): domain Eukaryota; kingdom Metazoa; phylum Chordata; class Amphibia; order Anura; family Aromobatidae; genus Allobates; species Allobates femoralis. The sequence goes on from JARQOC010000010.1 coordinate 127,896,133, forward strand.
GGGACCATGTATCATGAGATTTTGAGTGCAAACCTCCTTCCATCAGCAAAAGCATTGAAAATGAAACGTGACTGGGTCTTTCAGCATGACAATAATCCCAAGCATACCACCAGGGCAACGAAGGAGTGGCTTTGTAAGAAGCATTTCAAGGTCCTGGAGGGGCCTAGCCAGTCTCCAGATCTCAACCCTATAGAAAACCTTTGGGGGGAGTTGAAAGTCCGTGTTGCCCAACGACAGCCCCAAAACATCACTGCTCTAGAGGAGATCTGCATGGAGGTATGGGCCAACATACTAGCAACAGTGTGTGCCAACCTTGTGAAGACTTACACAAAACGTTTCACCTCTGTCATCGCCAACAAAGAATGTAGAACAACAAAGGATTGAGATGAACTTTTGTTATTGACCAAATACTTATTTTCCACCAAAACATGAAAAAAGTATCTTTCCAAATCAGATAATGTGATTTTCAGGATTTGTTTTCTCATTTTGTCTCTCAGAGTTGAGGTCACCTATGAAGTCAATTACAGGCCGACCTAATCTTTTTAAGTGGGAGAACTTGCCCAATTGGTGGCTGACTAAATACTTTTTTCCCCACTAGACGTCCCCTTGCACCTCAGAAATAGTGTTTTATTCTATCCCACGCCATTAAATACTTTTAAGGGTCTTATAGGTGCCTGCAAATTGCGGTCAGTGCTGCCTCGCTCCATCTAAAAACCCTCCCCGCCCTCATCCACACTAAAGGCCCCGTTACATGTAGCGATATCATTAACAATATCGCCGCAACATCAGAGGTTTTGTGATGTTGCAGTGACCTTGCCAGGATATTGCTGTGTGTGACACGTAGCAGCGAGCGGCCCCCCGCTGTGAGATCGCTGATCGTTACGGAATGGCCTGGACCATTTTTTCATCGTCGGTCTCCCGCTGGGCAGGCTGCATCTTGTGTGGTGTGTGACAGGGAAAACGACCAACGATCTCCATGCTATACCCGTGACAGTGACATATCCAACGACTGTCGGGGGTCGCCACATTGGTGAGTAGATCTGCCTGTGTGGCATCTCACCAGCGACCACGTAGCGACCAGCTATCCCTACCAGGTCGTATCGTTGTCGGGATCGCTGGAGCGTCACTATGTGTAATGGGGTCTTAACACTGCCTCACTGCATGGAAACCCCCCCCTCCTGATGTGTGCAAGTGAAAGCCATAGTGACGTCATCCAAACTATTCCCAAGTCTCACGCCTGCGCAGTGGTGCCTCACTGATTCCATGCCAACACCGCCCCTCCTGAGTGTGTGCAGTGAAAGACATAGTGACGTCATCCAAACTATTCCCAAGTCTCACGCCTGCGCAGTGGTGCCTCACTGATTCCATGCCAACACCGCCCCTCCTGAGTGTGCAAGAGGATGACATAGTGACGTCAGCCACACAATTCCAACGTCTCACGTCTGTGCAGTGGCGCCTCACTGTGCCCTATTGAACAGCCAGTGATTCCACTGCGCAGGTGCGAGACTTCGGTCTTACATCAGCCTCACAGTGCCCGAAGTCTCACACCTGCGCAGTGGAATCACTGGCTCTTCAATAGGGCACAGTGTGGTAAGCCACTGCGCAGGCCCCAATGTTGGGAATTGTGTGTCTGATGTTAGACCGAAGTCTTATGCCCGCGCAATGGAAACCCTGGCTGATCAATAGGGCACAGTGAGGCGCCACTACGCACTCGTGAGTTGTTGCAATTGTGTGGATGATGTCGCTCTTGCACACAGGAGGGGCAGTGTTGGCATGGAGCGGGGCAGCATTGATCACAATCTGCAGACCCCCATATAAAACATAAAAGAAATTAGGCGGTTCCATTTTGCAGATAGATATCATTCAGTCGACTGGATAGGTCAGACATTGCGCAGATGTTGCTCTGCTGGATTTATGGAGCATTTTCAACAAGGTGCACTCACCGTATAAGTTTTGTTTTTCATGTAGGAAAAGCAAATGATGCACAGATAATAAAAAAAAGTACAAACTAAGCAAAAACGGATGTAAACGGACTATAACATCGATACAACAAACCTTGTCCTTTTTGATTTTTTCTTTTTTGCAATGATGAGTCACAGTATAGCACCATTGACAATCATTAGACGTGGTGTCACAGCACGACTCTTAACCATCACCTGTTATGGTTAATATTTTATATCTAGCTCGATTATAACTTAGAAACAATTATATATCTTTCCATATGTCTTATTATTTTAAGTCTATGTTGACCAGGACAATGGTTTCCTTTGCAGATTTGCAGCAGTGTGTTATCTCTGATAATGTTTTTTTAGCTCCTCTTTTTGTAATCATCTGTAGTTTTAGGTTTTGTCAAACCAAATAAATAGCCAGACTTTGGAGGGTAGAGTCAGATAAGACTTTGTCTGCAGATATACATGTCTCATGTCTCCAATCATCCATGACTGCTTTAATTTGAACAACACCTGTCAATGTGAAGACCCTTTGTGTTACCCCAAAAAGCTCTCCCTAAAGGAAGCTTTCCACGACACACCTAATACATCTCCCGCCCCCGAGGAATCACTTGAATTAGGGAACGATGTTTCTTCTGCCAATGATCCAGAACATGGGTGCTGGTCGCTCCATCTGGCGTCTTCTCCTAGCAGATCAATCTTTTCTAATCGACGAAGCTCCTGCGCTCTGTTCATTTTTCATCATTGACCTATAAAAGCCAAATATGGAGCACAAAATAATGAGCCTGTGCAAAATGCTGACGAAGGAGAAATGACTTATTAAAGGGACTCTGTCAGGTCATTTTTCAGTATGATACTAATATTACCCTGAATAGTGCTTGGGCAGCCCTATTAAAACATGTAAAAATCATTGCTGTACCCTCTGTAGTTTTCTTGCTATAAGCATCTTTACACCCTGCAGGCAGCTGGTGCATTAGTCCAGTCCATTACATGCACTGCCGAATAGTCAGTAGTATGTCAATATTAATTCAATATTCACGCCTACTTAAGCTGGTATTCTCTCCCTCCCCTCTGTGCTGACGTCAGTCACTGAAAATCTCAGACCTGAGCAGCCTGCTTCTGAGTTTGTGCTGCAACTCCTCTAGTAAGATCACTACAGTGTGTGCTGTCTGTGAGAGATTTCTATGTGTTTAATTAACATTTGTTTTTCTGCAGACATGTAATGTGCGTATCTGCTGAGCAAATGAACAAATGTTCTTACAAAGACATAGAAATATCTCAGACAGCACACAGTACACATATGCCTCAGATACACACAATGACACTGCTTCATGCTGGAGGGAAATGAAGATGTCAGAGCTGCAGCTAAGAGCACACATCTCCCCCCTCCTTTCTCCTCTGCAGTGAGAACCGACAAGACTGAATCCATTGCCCATGAGAGCTGCACAGACAGAAGGATACAGCCCCCCATGTGAGTGATTTCCACTGAACTTGCCTTGTGTGCAGTGATGTCACATATGAATATTCATTCATTTGGGAGTGGGCAGCAGAGAAGTAAGTGATCACTCACTGTGATGACAGATGGAATGAATCTCTTTATTTGCAGTTTACAGATGATAGGGGGGAGTATAAATTAAAAATATATGAATAGAAAGAGCTTCACCAGAGGAATTGGAAAATTATATCTGTTACATAAGGATATTTGACATGTCAGATTCCATTTAAGTGAGCAAGCGATGGTCAATAACGCCCACCCGGTGGAAAGGAAAGCTGCACAATTCCACAGGCTTGATTTGTTTTATGTCATAATTACTGATGCCCAGTGTGGTAACTTGCTTACTGGGAGTGTTGAGGGACACTCAAATGGTAGCAGGATTGAGGCAAACAGTGTATTTGTACGTAAAATAAAGTTCAGCAGTTTATTATAAACCTCATCATAAACCTCATACACGATACAGTCCATTTACATCAACATGACCTTCAGTCTGTCCCAATGGCAGGTTTGCTCACCTGGCGGTATTTACATAGTCCCTTTTTATGACACAGTTACCTTCAGGAGCTCTACCCAGCTCCATTCACTGACTCCTGCCAGTCCATCATTCAGGTAACTGCTTCTCTGGGATCACCTACACCTGTCAGTTCCAGATCCTCAGCAGGACTGTAGCTACCTGAACACCCCTGTGGTCTCTTTGACACGTACCTTCCAGGATGCCAGCCATTTCTATGACAAGTGCATTCCAGGACAATGGTCGCTCCAAGCACAGAGAGCGAGCCCTCACAGATTCCTCCCAGGGCACTAGCTGGTCCCAAGCATAAGAGGAGTCCCATGGTCACTGAACCTCATGCTTTCCAAGAAGCTGCCTGCACCTAAGCATGAGATCTGGCTTCCAGGCCATAAGTCTTCCAGGGCAGCTCCTGCTCCCAAATCCACAAAGACAAAACTAATCCCATTAACGCAGAGATTAGATTCCCTCAGACACTAGGTATGTGAGGAATCGGCTTTAGCCAGACATGTCCCTGGCGTTTAGCTCATCTGCAGTCCAGCACTTGTAATGCATCACCTGAACTTGTGGAACCTCAAGTCCAAGCATAATGCATTATTGAAAGTTGCTGAACTAGAAGACCCAGCATACACATAGGCAATGCAGCAAGCCGCAGCATCACACCGGGTACATGACCATGGAGCAGATTTTTGTAGTTTGCACGCTCTGTGATCTGCAGCGTGATCCTGACCAGCGGAGCGTTGTTGTAATAAATTTAGGAAAAATTTGTTAAAAGTTTTTCTGACTGTGTGTGGTTTTCTTATCTCAAGGATTCAGTCGTGCTCTTGTTACTATTAGAGATCAGCGGGCACCACCAGGCTCGGGTACTCAGTACTCGAAATGTGCAGTTGGACGCCTGGATGGGTGCGACTGCAGTACCTGAGTGCAATGGAAGTCTATGGAGAATTTGAGATCTTCCAGAAAATGCTTGAGTTCCCGATTGGCTTCCATTATACTCAGTACTGCAGTTGCGCCCATCCAAGCGCCCAACTACTCGTTTCGAGTACTGAGCACCCAAGCATGGCAGTGCTGACAGCTGTCAGGGCTTCTTCGCTCATCATTCTCTTTCTGCCCTTTTCCGACATCAAAAGGGCACAAAATTTGCAGCAGCAAAAAATGTGCAAGCTTTTATGCTGACCCTGGCACTTTTCTTTAAAGGGAATGTCCCCGCATCTGACCTATCTAAACTATTAATATGGGCAGTGGCCAGTGGCGTAACTAGAGTACCTGGCCCCCCCCATCCCCCGTGCGCACACATTGGTCAGATGTACGGGCCCCATGTAATGTTCTAAATCCTATAAAGACTCACAAGTTGACCTCTTTCCCCTTCATTATGTATTAATTTCCATTATCCTGCTATATATGGTCCTCCTCCTGGAATATGTCCTTATCCTGGTATATATGGTCCTCCATTATAGTATAATGCAGCCTCATAGCCCTCCAGATAATATAATGCAGCCTCATAGCCCTCCAGATAATATAATGCAGCATCACAACCCTCCAGATAATATAATGCAGCCTCATAACTCTCCAGATAATATAATGCAGCCTCATAGCCCTAACAGATAATATAATGCAGCATCACAGCCTCTCCAGATAATATAATGCAGCCTCATAGCTCTCCAGATAATATAATGCAGCCTCATATCTCTCCAGATAATATAATGCAGCCTCATAGCTCTCCAGATAATATAATGCAGCGTCATAGCCCTACAGATAATATAATGCATGTCACAGCCCTCCATATAATATAATGCAGCTCATAGCCCTTCATATAATATATTGCAGCCTCATAGCTCTCCAGATAATATAATTCAGCGTCATAGCCCTCCAGATAATATAATGCAGCGTCACAGCCCTCCATATAATATAATGCAGCCTCATAGCTCTACAGATAATATAATGCAGCATCATAGCCCTCCAGATAATATAATGCAGCCTCATAGCTCTCCAGATAATATAATGCAGTCTCATAGCTCTCCAGATAATATAATGCAGCCTCATAGCTCTCCAGATAATATAATTCAGCATCACAGCCCTTCATACAATATAATGCAGCCTTATAGCTCTCCAGATAATATCATGCAGCGTCACAGCCCTCCAGATAATATATTGCAGCATCACAGCCCTGTAGATAAAATAATGCAGCCTCATAGCCCTCAAGATAATATAATGCAGCGTCACAGCCCTTCATATAATATAATGTAGCGTCACAGCCCTCCAGATAATATAATGCAGCATCACAGTCCTTCATATAATATAATGCAGCGTCACAGCCCTTATATAATATAATGCAGCATCACAGCCCTCCAGATAATATAATGCAGCATCACAGCACTCCAGATAATATAATGCAATCAAGCCTATATCATTAATGCAGCATCACAGCACTTCATATCATATAATGCAGCATCACAGCACTTCATATAGTATAACACAATAATGCAGCCTCATAGCCCTCCATATAGCATACATCCTCCCCACAAACACACTGCCCCCGTACAACCTGCCCCACTCACCCAGTCACACTGCCCTCTGTACAGCCCTCCCCCACACACACAGACACACTGCCCACTGTACAGCCCCCCACACCCAGTCCCACTGCCACCTGTACATCACACACACTGTCAAACACACAGTCACGCACACACACAGTCGCACAGACACACACAGTCACACCTGGCACTAGCACACACTGGCACTGCCCTGGGCCCCCCCTCACCTGCTGGGTACTGCTTGTCCAGCATAAATCTTCAATTTTGCTTCTCTCTCTCCTCCTGCGAGGCCGGGAATCAGTGCAGACTGCAGAAACATCACACACACATAGCATCTGAAGGAGGCGGAGCCCAGCAACTCCCTACTTGTAGATGATTGAGAAAGTGAAACTGTCTGAGAAGCAGCTCACTCTTGCTGACAGACTGCTGCTGCTTCTTTCCTAGACCTAGACTGGGCGGGCGCCGGGCCCCCTGAGCCGTCGGGCCCAGTCGCACTTGCGACCTCGGTAGTTACACCACTGGCAGTGGCGTAACTTGGAGCTCATGCGCCCAGATGCAAAGGCTCCAAAGGGGCCCCCAATTATTGCAAATCTTTAATAGCACTGGTCTTTTTCTATAGGCGAAAAGGGACTTATGGGGCCCCTAGGCTCCAGGGCCCGGGTGCAGTTGCAACCCTGCACCTGTCGTAGTTGACCAGTGAATATGGTCATACAGGATACAGACAGCTGAAAATAATCCTATCTGTCTGCCTCATATTAGATCCTTGTTGTGGAGATATCATCTTTTATCCCTTTATGTAAATGAGCTTGTGGCGCCCCACGTAGTCAGTCGTCACAGAGGGGTATTGCACCCGTAAAAGAGGTGTAAATTCCTCAGCTGCAAGTGGATACTAGGTTGGTGGGTGGGCCCCATTCCTGCACTCCCACATTAGCTGAGCAGTGGGAGGTTACTTGGGAGGGAGATATATTCATCTCTAGGGGGACAAAGGAAGTCAGTAGGACAGAATAGTTAGACAATGGACGTCTGAGAGAGCGGAGTAGTTGCGGAGGAGGAGGAGAGGAGAAAAGAGTGCGGAAGGGTTACCCGGACGGCTCCATGCTGATCTGGAGGGAAGGAGAAAGAGGATCTTGAGGAGATCCTAAAAGAACCCCAGCATGGAGCGACCATACTCCAGGGAATACTCCAGTCCACCACGGGAACGCCGGGCCCGAGGATCCGGCCAAGGTCTATCTTTGCAGTCGGCAACCGGCTGCTGTGGTTTGCTTGTCAGCTGCAGCATCCTGCCAGACGGAGCGGTCTGCCTGCTTCCTGCCTGCTACCTACATGGAGCCATTGGGTATAGACTAATCCTAGGCAGGGAAGAAAGGACACGGATTCATCAACTAAGGTACACCATGGGTCCCACCATACCACCTGGGATCCACTTGCAGCCACCCGTAGAGCTACCTGTTTGCATACAATCTTGCTGAGCTGTGGACTTTATATGTTGCCGCTAAAGGTTTACAGTAAAGTACCCGGGATAAAGTGACTTTGCCTGTGTGTGGTTTTCTCCATCAACCTGCTTGTTTTCAAGAACGCTGCCCCGGAGTACTAGCTCTACCTGTAGGGAGCTTTGCCATCTCAGCTACATTACCATCGACCTCCGGAGGACTGTGGCGGCACTGGTGACCCATCACCAGGTACTACAGGTGGCGTAACATGACAAACTCTAATCCCCTGTGCATACACCCCTTATTGAGGCATCACCCAGGCCACGGGCTCAGGCCCTGCCATCCGTGACATTCCCCGTGCGAAAGCACCCACCGACCCTGATACCCGAGTACCCCAGGGCCTGGGGCTCGACAAGCTGTTCCAGGCTATGGGCAGGTGTGGTGCCCCTGTGGACTGGTCGCCACAGTGATGCTGCACCTACTCCACATGTGTGGTATCAACGCTCTCAGGTGAGAGGGGTCACAAACCCAAGATACTTATCTTGCAACCAACACCATCCCAACTCCAAGCCAGTGGATGCCGGACGGAAGAGACGCCATGAAGGGCAGACCCCATCTGCTGGCTGAAGGAGGGAATAGGTAGAGGGGGTGGGACAAAAAGGGAGAAAGAGAGTTAGCGAGTAAGAGAGAGGAGTTTGGAGAGGACGGAGGAGGAGGAAGGACGAGGAGAGATGGAGTCCTAGGGGACACGGGAGTGGAGGATGCACCCATGGGCCCCGAATCTAGACCCAACCTGAGTCGGGTGGAGGGACTGGTTGCGAGAGGGGACCGGCCCCGATCTGGTGGGAACGCTTCAGGGTTCAGCCAGGAAACGGAGGCGGCTGCACCTGTATGGGCAGTGGCTACTTGTCGTGGACAAACCACAGGACAGTGGCTAGACCTAGGGTCAGAGGACATCTCGCCCATCTCTCAACAAGGCCCGCAGCCATCAGCCTGGGACACTGTAGCACAAAGGCGCAGGGCAGAGAGGAGTGTAATCCAGCGCAGGGGAAAGGCAACCTCAGAAGGCATATGAAGTGTGTCTCAGTGGAGCGATCCTGATTGCTTGAAAGCTGACCTGGCCGCATCCTGGAAGAGCACAGCACCCGGCTGGGTTACCCCGGCCTGATCAGCAAGTAAAGAGGTAAAAGAACTGCATGAACTGTGTCAGTCTGCTCCTTCGGCGCCTTGCTGCCTTCCGCACCGCTACAGCCCCCATCTTTGCTATTGACTCTAACACCATCCCTGGGGCCCCGTTGCACCTGTGGGGAGCGATACCATCTTGTCTGCCATTCCATCCACCTCAGAGGTCCACAACAGCAGCGCTGGTCACCTATGACCCAGGATCCACAGGTGGCGTCACCGGAATCCCCTGTAAATATAACCCCCCATTATTGCTCAGCCAGGTCCACGGACCTGGGCCACAGCCACTGTTACCTCCCAAAGAATGCGTCGGCCTGGCTGCCGAGTACCCCCTGGTCCTTGCAGCTGACGCACAGGACATTGCCTCACATATAACTCCGCCTCCAGAGCTTGTTTTAAATAAATGGGGGCTTTACCAGCATGAGACAAGTGATTGTGGCGCCCCTACGGTCCGGTTGCAACAGTGGTATAGCCTCCCTCACTGGAGGTGGTATCATGCTTGGAAGCAGGAGGAGATCCTCCTGTTAGGTAACCCCCGCATGCACACACAAGGCCTGATACCTGACCAGAAGGGGAGCCCATGATCTGAGTTCCGGGGGTGCTGCCTCCTCTGGATAGGGGGAGGGTTTAGAGTGTAGTGTGAGAGAGAAAGGGTAGGGAGAGGAAGCAGAAGCTGGAGAGTGAGCTCTGGGAAGGGAGAGCTGGAGAGCACACCCCAGAGCAGCGCAGCTGAGGACGCCAGAGTCCTGGGTTACTCAAGGACTGCACGCCCTGTGAACCGAATCTGGAGGACATGAGATTGCAAGTTTCTTGGCCACAAGCAGAGGCCCGACAGCACGACAGTCTAATGAGAGCCCGAAGCTGCAAGAAACACAGCAGTACCCGTTACAGGTTCGCACTGTCTGCTAGTCGGGAGCTTATTGCAAAAGTGAGAGAGAAAGACCGTAGGATAGCTCACAGGTAGCTAAGGACCCGAAACCAAAAAGTGCGGCAGGCAGGCCTCCAAACCCACCTGGCGAGGTGGACTCTGACTGCTTCCAGGCTGACCGGACCTCCTGGACCTGGTGACTACTGCCACGGACTCAACAACTTCCTCACCTGTAAAGGTAAAAAGACTGAACTCCAGTGTCTTCCTGCTTCTTTTCTGCGCCTCCTTGCTGCACACAGCACCAACTACCACCACCATCATCCACATAAACTCTCATAAAATCCCAGAGGTTCGCTCCGCCTGTGGGGAGTGTTCCATTCAAGCTGCATATCCATCTATCCCCTGGGAACCTACACAAGCAGCGCTGGTTATCCCTGACCAGATACCACAGGTGGCGTCATGATCATCTACAAATCCTCTGTAAATATTCCCCTTCATTTGCTTGGTCAGGACCACGGAGCTGGGCGACCCCCACTGTGACTTCACCAAAAGACCGCCGGCATGGCTACCGAGTACCCCTGCCCTAGCATAACTGATACAGAACAGGAAAACTGAAAGTTGACATCTTGCACACACATTTTTGCAGCTCCACTGTATTGCAGCATTGTCACAGCTCTGCTGTATTGCAGCATTGTCACAGCTCTGCTGTATTGCAGCTTTGTCACAGCTTTGATGTATTGCAGCATTGTTGTAGTTCTGCTGTATTGCAGCATTGTTGCAGTTCTGCTGTATTGCGGCATTGTCACAGCTTTGATGTATTGCAGCATTGTTGTAGTTCTGCTGTATTGCAGCATTGTCACAGCTCTGCTGTATTGCAGCATTGTCACAGCTTTGATGTATTGCAGCATTGTTGTAGTTCTGTTGTATTGCAGCATTGTCACAGCTCTGCTGTATTGCAGCATTATCACAGCTCTGCTGTATTGCAGCATTGTCACAGCTCTACTGTATTGCAGCATTGTCGCAGCTCTGCTGTATTGCAGCATTGTCACAGCTCTGCTGTATTGCAGCTTTGTCACAGATTTGATGTATTGCAGCATTGTTGTAGTTCTGCTGTATTGCAGCATTGTTGCAGTTCTGCTGTATTGCAACATTGTCACAACTCTGCTCTATTGCAGCATTGTCACAGCTCTGCTGTATTGCAGCATTGTTGTAGTTCTGTTGTATTGCAGCATTGTCACAGCTCTGCTGTATTGCAGCATTATCACAGCTCTGCTGTATTGCAGCATTGTCACAGCTCTACTGTATTGCAGCATTGTCGCAGCTCTGCTGTATTGCAGCATTGTCACAGCTCTGCTGTATTGCAGCTTTGTCACAGCTCTGCTGTATTGCAGCATTGTCACAGCTTTGATGTATTGCAGCATTGTTGCAGTTCTGCTGTATTGCAACATTGTCACAGCTCTGCTGTATTGCAGCATTGTCACAGCTCTGCTGTATTGCAGCAGTGTCACAGCTCTGCTGTATTGCAGCAGTGTCACAGTTCTGCTGTATTGCAGCATTGTCACAGTTCTGCTGTATTGCAACATTGTCACAGCTCTGCTGTATTGCAGCATTGTCACAGCTCTGCTGTATTGCAGCATTGTCACAACTCTGCTCTATTGCAGCATTGTCACAGCTCTGCTGTATTGCAGCATTGTTGTAGTTCTGTTGTATTGCAGCATTGTCGCAGCTCTGTTGTATTGCAGCATTGTTGAAGTTCTGCTGTAGTACAGCATTGTCACAGCTTTGCTGTATTGCAGCATTGTCACAGCTCTGCTGTATTGCAGCATTGTCACAGCTCTGCTGTATTGCAGCATTCTCACAGTTTTGCTGTATTGCAGCATTGTCACAGCTCTGCTGTATTGCATCATTGTCACAGCTCTGCTGTATTGCAGCATTCTCACAGTTTTGCTGTATTGCAGCATTGTCACAGCTCTGCTGTATTGCAGCATTGTCACAGCTCTGCTGTATTGCAGCATTCTCACAGTTTTGCTGTATTGCAGCATTGTCACAGCTCTGCTATATTGCAGCATTGTTGTAGTTCTGTTGCATTGCAGCATTGTCTCTCTGCTGTATTGCAGCATTGTTGAAGTTCTGCTGTATTTCAGCATTGTCACAGCTCTGCTGTATTGCAGCATTCTCACAGCTCTGCTGTATTGCAGCATTGTCACAGCTCTGCTGTATTGCATCATTGTCGCAGCTCTGCTGTATTGCAGCATTGTTGCAGTTCTGCTGTATTGCAGCATTGTCACAGCTCTGCTGTATTGCAGCATTCTCACAGCTCTGCTGTATTGCAGCATTGTTGCAGTTCTGCTGTATTGCATCATTGTCACAGCTCTGCTGTATTGCAGCATTGTTGCAGTTCTGCTGTATTGCAGCATTGTCACAGCTCTGCTGTATTGCAGCTTTGTCACAGCTTTGCTGTATTGCAGCATTGTTGTAGTTCTGTTGTATTGCAGCATTGTCGCAGCTCTGCTGTATTGCAGCATTGTCACAGCTCTGCTGTATTGCAGCATTGTCACAGCTTTGATGTATTGCAGCATTGTCACAGATCTGCTGTATTGCAGCATTGTCGCAGCTCTGATGTATTGCAGCATTGTCACAGCTCTGCTGTATTGCAGCATTGTCACAACTCTGCTGTATTGCAGCATTGTCACAGCTCTGCTGTATTGCAGCATTGTTACAGCTCTGCTGTATTGCAGCATTGTCACAGCTCTGCTGTATTGCAGCATTGTCACAGCTCTGCTGTATTGCAGCATTGTTGTACTTCTGTTGTATTGCAGCATTGTCACAGCTCTGCTGTAATGCAGCATTGTCATAGCTCTGCTGTATTTCAGCATTGTCACAGCTCTGCTGTATTTCAGCATTGTCACAGCTCTGCTGTATTGCAGCATTGTCACAGCTCTGCTGTATTGCAGCATTGTTGAAGCTCTGTTGTATTGCAGCATTGTTGAAGCTCTGTTGTATTGCAGCATTGTTGCAGCTGTGTTGCCAGTAGCGTAACTTCAGGCCCAGGTGCCCTGATGCAAAAGCTCCAACGGGGCCCACAATTATTGCAAATCTTTTACTATGGGCCAAAGAGACTTTTGGGGCCCCCTAGGCTCCAGGGTCCAGGTACGATTGCAACCCCTGCACCTGTTGTAGTTACGCCCCTATCTGTTGCATTGCGGCATTGTCGCAGCCCTGTCTGCCTGTGAGATGGAGGCTGAAGCTGAGAGGAGCCTGCAGATGTGTCAGATATAATTGTGGCGCCCCTGCGCCCTGGGTGGCCACATAGGGAACTGCAGCCAGGCAGAAAGATAGACAGTTTGTGCACCAAACACCCTCAAAGCACACACACCCACAAGAGGCAGCACCCAACCCGGAGCCCGGGACTCTAGGCGGGCAAGGGGTGGTGGGTTTAGAGGAGAGTGAATGGGGAAGAATGTAGATCAGGTGACAGAAAGCTTAAATTGAGGAGAAAGAGGAGGAAGGAGTTAGTAGGCCAGAGTGAGCCAAGAAGTAAAGACACCAAGCAGAGAGTGACACACATCCCGGTGGGGTTGGGCTTCCTGGAGATGCAGAATCCACAGAGTCACAGAAACCATGGAGAGAAAGCTTATCCATAGCCGGCATCCCAGGGGAGTGTGAGGACAGAGACTGGACCGGTATCATCGGGTCCGAGGAACACGGCAGCACTGACTAACTGGTGGAGAAGATTTCCCTAATTGTGCTGGAATCACACGGGTTAGATGGAGCCTGGTAACACCTTGTAAGATAGGGTTACTGCACTCTAGGCATACACCAGAGTGTCGGCTATGAGGGGAACTGAACATTCCGGCTTCCCAGACAAACCGACGGTGAGCTTCAATTTCAGGTTGGAGTACCCAACACAAGGGTTGGAAGCACAGCAGCAACCACGAGGACCCACAAGGGTCCGAGCTGCCGCCATACAACCCGCAGAGAGGACAGAGAGGGAGAGTACAGCCTGAAAGGACACTTAGAAGGAGTGAGGGGTCTCAGAGCGACAGCCTGGCTGCAGAGTGTTCGAGTGTTATCGGAGTTAACTGAACTGTGTTGAGAACTGTACTGTGCATTGATGTGAACTGCTTGAAGAACTACAAAGTAAACCTCGTGAACCCTGCCTCAGTGTCCGTGTCTGATTCCAGGTATAAAAAACTGTATAATATTTCTTACCCTGCCAGGAGCAGCCCGACCCGCGGCGGGCTCATCCATCCAGCCGCAGACCATCCATCCCTCCTTCCTCCTGGCAGAGCAGCGCTGCAGTGGTGGTCCCATCACTGACAACAACCCGTGGGTGGCGTCACGACAAACTTATCATTGTAAATACCACTTTATTTGTGATAACCTGGGACACGGACCAGTCCAGGACCTCCGTGACATACCCAGCAGTACCCCAGTCCGGTACCGAGTACCCCGACCCAGTGGGCTGCACATAATCACATAGGACTCTATAGTGAGATCAGGAGGGCAGAGGGCGGCCATCACTCATCACACTGGTAACACCTCCTTCTACACTGTGTGCAGAATTATTAGGCAAATGAGTATTTTGATGACATGATACTTTTTATACACGTTGTCCTACTCCAAGCTGTATAGGCTGAGAGACAACTACCAATTAAGTAAATCAGGTGATGTGCATCTCTGTAATGAGGGGGGTGTGGTGTAATGACATCAACCCCCTATATAAGGTGTGCTTAATTATTAGGCAAATGCTTTTCCTTAGGCAAAATGGGTCAGAAGAGAGATGTGACGGGTCTGAAAAGTCCAGAATTGTGAGATGTCTTGCAGAGGGATGCAACAGTCTGGAAATCGACAAAATTTTGAAGCGTGATCACCGAACAATCAAGTGTTTCATGGCAAATAGCCAACAGCTTCGCAAGAAGCGTTTTGGGCAAAAAAACTGCCCGTGAATTGAGGAAAATCAAGCGTGAAGCTGCCAAGATGCCATTTGCCACCAGATTTGCCATATTTCAGAGCTGCAACGTTACTGGAGTATCAAAAAGCACAAGGTGTGCTATACTCAGGGACATGGCCAAGGTAAGGAAGGCTGAAAAACGACCACCTCTAAACAAGAAACATAAGATAAAACGTCAAGACTGGGCCAAGAAATATCTTAAGACTGATTTATCTAAGGTTTTATGGGCTGATGAAATGAGAGTGACACTTGATGGACCAGATGGATGGACCAGAGGCTGGATCAGTAAAGGGCAGAGAGCTCCACTCCGACTCAGACGCCAGCAAGGTGGAGGTGGGGTACTGGTATGGGCTGGTATCATCAAAGATGAACTTCTAGGGCCTTTTTGGGTTGAGAATGTAGTGAAGCTCAATTCCCGGACCTACTGCTAGTGTCTGGAAGACAACTTCTTCAAGCAGTGGTACAGGAACAAGTCGGTATAGTTCAAGAAATACATGATTTTCATGCAGGACAATGCTCCATCACATGCATCCAACTACTCCACAGCGTGGCTGGCCAGTAAAGGTCTAAAAGAAGAAAAAATAATGACAGGGCCCCCTTGTTCACCTGATCTGAACCCCATAGAGAACCTGTGGTCCCTCCTAAAATGTGAGATCTACAGGGAGGGAAAACAGCACAACCTCTGGGAACAGTGTCTGGGAGGCTGTGGTGGCTGCTGCACGCAATGTTGATCATAAATAGATCAAGCAACTGACACAATCTATGGATGGAGGCTGCTGAGTGTCATCATAAAGAAAGGGGGCTATATTGGGCACTTATTTTTTTGTGGTTTGCTTTTACATGTCAGAAATGTTTATTTCTACATTTGTGCAGTTATATTAGTTTACCTGGTGAAAATAAACAAGTGAGATGGGAATAATTTGTTTTTTATTAAGTTGCCTAATAATTCTGCACAGTAATAGTTACCTGCACAAACAGATATCTTCCTAAGAGCCAAATCTAAAAAAAAACCACTCCAACTTCCAAATGTATTAAGCTTTGATATTTATGAGTCTTTTGGGTTGATTAAGAACATAGTTGTTGATCAATAATAAAAATAATCCTCTAAAATACAATCTGCCTAATAATTCTGCACACAGTGTATATAATATAAGCTCTGGAGGCAGAGTTATCTTCCAGGCAGTGCCCTGCCCATAGCCTGGAACAGCCTGCCCATTAACAAATCAATGTAGTGACAGATTCCCTTTAAAATGGGCTTTGTAAATGGAGATGGGGCTCATCCACCGCGTGCAGATTTACTCCGATGCTCAGCTGGCAGCTAATATGTCCTGTGTCTCATAGCTGGCATTGCTGTAAGCCAGTTTTAGGGGTGCACCCTTCAGTAAATTTCCTGCCCTCTCTGGCTGGAATTAATACATTTTTTCTCGTCATTTTTCCATCTTTTTGTGAAAGTCGCCACAACTAAACCGGACACTATTGCAACATGTAAATAGTCATATTCACATGGTGCCGCGTAGCCCGACTATCACTGTGATTTGCTTTGGTTTTAAATGTCTCGTGAAAGCTGCAGGTTTGTGATAAGTGTGAACACGCTGCAATGTGTCCTGCTTTCCAGGAAATCTGGAACATGGTTTCTGGAGATCTCTGAGAAGGAGCAGCCGTGATGGAGTAAATGCTGTGAAGTAAACGACGGGCCCTAACAGGCAATTATGTGTGAGATTAGCCTACAGCGGTAAGTGCCATCATGGTAGCGATCAGGGCTGTCACCTCAGCGGGGCCCCTCCAGTCATCACCGCTCAGAAGAGCCCCTCAGGCTTTCCCCTGTTAATGTCTTTTTTATGACTTAATCTCTCGTCTATACGCTGAGTGCTCGCTCCCCGCAGAGAAAACTTTATGTTCTGTGGTTTCAAGAGCAGCGCTCACCTCTACACCCAACCGTGCACCTACTCCTCCCAGTACATCTGACCGTGCACCTATCCCTCCCCATACATCCGACCGTGCATCTATCCCTCCCCATACATCCAACCATGCACCTATCCCTCCCCATACATCGACCGGTCATGCACCTATCCCTCCCCATACATCCGACCGTGCACCTATCCCTCCCCATACATCCGACCATGCACCTATCCCTCCCCATACATCGACCGGTCATGCACCTATCCCTCCCCATACATCCGACCGAGCACCTATCCCTCCCCATACATCCGACCGAGCACCTATCCCTCCCCATACATCCGACCGTGCACCTCTCCCTCCCCATACATCCGACCGTGCACCTATCCCTCCCCGTACATCCGACCGTGCACCTATCCCTCCCTGTACATCGACTGTGCACCTATCTCTCCCATACATCCGACCATGCACCTATCCCTCCCCATACATCGACCGGTCATGCACCTATCCCTCCCCATACATCCGACCGAGCACCTATCCCTCCCCATACATCCGACCGAGCACCTATCCCTCCCATACATCCGACCGTGCACCTCTCCCTCCCCATACATCCGACCGTGCACCTATCCCTCCCCGTACATCCGACCGTGCACCTATCCCTCCCTGTACATCCGACTGTGCACCTATCTCTCTCCTTACATCCGACCGTGCACCAATCCGTCCCCATACATCCGGCCGTGCACCTATCCCTCCCCATACTTTGACCGGTCATTCACCTTTCCCTCCCTGTACATCCAACCGTGCACCTATCCCTCCCCGTACATCCGACCGTGCACCTATCCCTCCCCGTACATCCGACCGTGCACCTATCCCTCCCCTTACATCCGACTGTGCACCTATTCCTCCCCATATATTGACCGGTCATGCACCTGCCCCTCCCCGTACATCCGACCAGGGGCGTATCTAGGGGGGTGCAGCCAGACCTTTTGCACCAGGCGCGACTCTGCGGGGGGGCGCCGCCGCGCCGATGCCAACATCAGATCGGGCATCCGGCGGTGGCACTACAGCGCCGGCGCTAATCTCCTCTGCGCCGCCCTGCGCGTGCGCAGCCCCTGCTGCTTATCCGCCCCCTGGCAGCAGTTCCAACCCCCCTGAGGCTGAGGCCGACGTCACCCGGCGGCCGCAAACAGTGAGCGCGCGTACAGTGGGACACAGAAGAGGAGCTGCTGCTGTAGCAGCCTGCCTGCCTCCCTCCCTCCTCCTGAGTCGTTGGTCCGTCCTGACTAGTAGGTACTACTCTACTAGAGTAAGTAAATTGTAATAAAATAACCCAGGGCCGGGGGGGAAGTTATGAGGTGTATATATAATATATGTATACATCAGGCGCAGGCACCCACTATGAGGTACTATACCTCATAGTATGTGCCTGCCTGGTGATGTATACATATATAACACCTCATAGTGTGCCTGCCTGATGTATACATATATATACCTGAGGCACACACTATGAGGTGTAATAACCCCCCCCCCCGCTCCTCACCTTCCCCGGGGGGGAAGGGGCGCCGAAATAGAGCCGTGCCCCGGGCGCCATGAACCCTAGTTACACCTCTGCATCCGACTGTGCACCTCCCCGTACATCCGACTGTACACCTATCCCTCCCCGTACATTCGACCGTGCACCTATCCCTCCTGAACATCCAACCGGGCACCTATCCCTTCCCATACATCCGACCAAGCACCTATCCCTCCCCGTACATCCGACCGTGCACCTATCCCTCCCCATACATCCGACAGTGCACCTATCCTTCCACATACATCCGACCGTGCACCTATCCCTCCCCATACACCCGACAGTGCACCTATCCTTCCACGTACATCCGACCGTGCACCTATCCCTCCCCATACATCCGACCCTGCACCTATCCCTCCCCATACATCCGACCCTGCACCTATCCCTCCCCATACATCCGACAGTGCACCTATCCCTCCCCATACATCCAACCGTGCACCTGCGTCACTCCCACTCAAGGGCCGTGGGGTACTTGTTACCGGGCCAGTTCTTACGGTTCTTTTTGGGGGGATTCAAGGTGGCCACCCGGCTCCGTGGCCTTGGGGGTGTCGATTAAAAGATCAGATGTCAAGGGGAATGAAAGGAAAAGGGGTTTTATGACGCCACCTGTGGTATGTGGCTATGTGTGGCCGCTGCTGCTGCAGAACCTCTGGGGACGATGACCAGCAGCTAAGATGATTTCGCTCCCTGCAGGCGGGTGCTTCCCTCTGCCAATCTCTGGTTTCAGCAGTTTCTCTAGAACCGGGACAGTGTCGTCGAGAGCCCCTTAGGTGTTCCTTGCTCCTACGGTGTTTCCTTCTCTGGTGGTATTCTCAGCACTCCTAGTTTGTCTCGCCTCTGCCCTCAGCACCTCCGCACACAGAGCTTGGGTACCAACAGTCACAGACATTTGGTGGTACCGATTCTTGGTGCCACGCCTTACTACAACCACCTTCTCCGAGTTGTGCCGGGTTTGTGGCCACAGTTTCCCTTTATTAGGAGCTCATGGCATCTGGTTCAAAAGTTCGAGCATGAAGCTACCGTGCTGTGTTCCGGGCCGGTTCGCTGTGTCATCCACCAGCCCCTCTGTTCTTCGGTCAGATACAGGTGTGCACATGATCTGAGTCTTTTCTGCACCTCTAGGGCTCATCTCCTCTTCTACACCGTTCAGTCTCTCCCTCCTGGGGCGAGCGTGACCGTGCTCCAGCCCGCGGGAGCTAGCACCTCTGAACTCCTACTCCTTTGCTGCTCTTCTCCCGACTGCCTCTCTCTACACTTCCTTGTGCCCCCTAGTTGACACTAGGGTCCACCCACTATCCCATCCTGGGGTCCTAAGTGTGTGTGTGTGTGTAGTGCAGGTCTCAACTTCACCATCCAGGTACCTAGGGAACAGGAGCACTACACTCCCGCTAAGGGAGAAATGCAGTACCCCCGGTAGTGGTCTGACCGCTGGGGCGCCACACACCTATCCCTCCCCGTACATCGGACTGTGTACCTATCCCTCCCCGTACATCCGACCGTGCAACTATCCCTCCCTGTACATCCAACCATGCCCCTATCCATCTCCGTACACCTGACCGTGTACCTATTCCTCCCCGTATACCTGACCATGCACCTGTCCCTCCCCATACATTCCACTGTGCACCTATCCCTCCCATACATCTGACCATGTACCTATCCCTCCCCATACACCCAACCGTGCAACCATACCTCCCCGTACAACCGACCGTGCACCTATCCCTCCCCATACATCCGACCGTGCACCAATCGCTCCCCATACATCCGACCATGCACCTATCCCTCCCCGTACACCCGACTGTGCACCTATCCCTCCCCGTACATCCGACCATGCACCTATCCCTCACCATACATCCAACTGTGTCCCTATCCTTCCCTATACATCTGACCATGCACCTATACCTCCCCATACATCCGACCGTGCACCTATACCTCCCCATACATCTGACCATGTACCTATCCCTCCCCATACACCCAACCGTGCACCTATACCTCCCCGTACAACCGACCGTGCACCTATCCCTCCCCATACATCCGACCGTGCACCAATCGCTCCCATACATGCGACCATGCACCTATCCCTCCCCGTACACCCGACTGTGCACCTATCCCTCCCTGTACATCCGACCATGCACCTATCCCTCACCATACATCCAACCGTGTCCCTATCCTTCCCTATACATCTGACCATGCACCTATACCTCCCCATACATCCGACCGTGCACCTATCCCTCCCCGTACATCCGACCATGCACCTATCCCTCACCATACATCCAACCGTGTCTCTATCCTTCCCTATACATCCGACCATGCACCTATACCTCCCCATACATCCGACCGTGCACCTATCCCTTCCCATACATCTGACCGTGCACCTATCCCTTCCTGTTCACCCAACCGTGCATCTATCTCTCCCCCTACACCCGATGGGGCACCTATCCCTGCCATACATCCGACCGTGCACCAATCCCTCCCCATACATCCAGTCGTGCACCTATCCCTCCCCGTACACCCAACCATGCACCTATCCCTCTACATACATTTGACCATGCATCTATCCCTCTCTATACATCTGACCATGCACCTATCCCTCCACGTACATCCGACCGTGCACTTATCCATCCCCGTACATCCAATTGTTCACCTATCCCTCCCCGTACATCCGACCGTGCACCTATCCCTCCCCGTACATTTGACCGTGCACCTATCACTCCCTGTACATCTGACCGTGCACCTATCCTTCCCCGTACATCCGACCGTGCACGTAGTGGTGTAACTTGAAGCTCATGGGCCTCTATGCAAAAGCTCCAACGGAGCCCTCAATAATTGCAAGTCTTTAATATTATCGGTTATTTCATATAGGCCAAGAAGACTTTTTGGGCCCCTAGGGCTCCTGGGCCCTGATGCAATCGCAACCTCTGCACAAATTGTAGTTATGCCCCTGTGCGCACCTATCTCTCCCCGTCCATCCCTCCACAAGCTGATATAATGCAGGGACGTGATGACACCCACACAGTGATGGACTCAGACTGTGAATCACCGGCAGAAGCTCTGCACCGCGCCAACGAGAAAACCCTCTGATCTGTCATCTCTTTTATACCGCCCCCATACAGCACACAATATCCACCCTTATAATAAACCACTACACTGAGCAAATCTACTCAAAGCTGCCAAATGTATACAAGTTCACTAGCTTTCACAGTATAATCCTGTACATAGGAGCAGTATTATACGAGTTATATTTTTATACATAGGAGCAGTATTATAGTAGTTATATTCTTGTACATAGGGGCAGTATTATAGTAGTTATATTCTTGTACATAGGGGCAGTATTATAGTAGTTATATTCTTGTACATAGGGGCAGTATTATAGTAGTTATATTCTTGTACATAGGAGCAGTATTATAGTAGTTATATTCTTGTACATAGGAGCAGTATTATAGTAGTTATATTCTTGTACATAGGGGGCAGTATATATTAGTTATATTCTTGTACATAGGGGCAGTATTATATAGTAGTTATATTCTTGTACATAGGGGGCAGTATTATATTAGTTATATTCTTGCAGATAGGGGCAGTATTATATTAGTTATATTCTTGTACATTGGGGGCAGTATTATAGTAGTTATATTCTTGTACATAGGGCAGTATTATAGTAGTTATATTCTTGTACATAGGAGCTGTATTATAGTAGTTATATTCTTGTACATAGGGGCAGTATTATAGTAGCTATATTCTTGTACATTGGGGGCAGTATTATAGTAGTTATATTCTTGTACATAGGGGCAGTATTATAGTAGTTATATTCTTGTACATAGGGGGCAGTATTATATTAGTTATATTCTTGCACATAGGGGCAGTATTATAGTAGTTATATTCTTGTACATAGGGGCAGTATTATAGTAGTTATATTCTTGTACATAGGGCAGTATTATAGTAGTTATATTCTTGTACACAGGAGCAGTATTATAGTAGTATAGTCTTGTACATAAAGAGCAGTATTATAGTAGTTATATTCTTGTACATAGGAGCAGTATTATAGTAGTTATATTCTTGTACATAAGCAGTATTATAGTAGTTATATTCTTGTACATAGGGCAGTATTATAGTAGTTATATTCTTGTACAAAGGAGCAGTATTATAGTAGTTATATTCTTGTACATAGGAGCAGTATTATAGTAGTTATATTCTGTATGTTACATAGGAGCAGTATAATAGGATAGTTTATATTTCTTGTACAAAGGAGCAGTATATAGTATTCTTATAGGCAGTTATGTATTATATTCTTGTACAAGGAGCAGTATTATAGTAGTATATTCTTGTACATAGGAGCAGTATTATAGTAGTTATATTCTTGTACATAGGAGCAGTATTATAGTAGTTATATTCTTGTACATAGGAGCAGTATTATAGTAGTTATATTCTTGTACATAGGAGCAGCATTATAGTAGTTATATTCTTGTACATAGGAGCAGTATTATAGTAGTTATATTCTTGTACATAGGAGCAGTATTATAGTAGTTATATTCTTGTAATAGGAGCAGTATTATAGTAGTTATATATTCTTGTATATAGGGGCAGTATTATAGTAGTTATATTCTTGTACGTAGGAGCAGTATTATAGTAGTATTATTCTTGTACATAGGAGCAGTATTATAGTAGTTATATTCTTGTACATAGGGGCAGTATTATAGTAGTTATATTCTTGTACATAGGGGCAGTATTATAGTAGTTATATTCTTGTACATAGGGACAGTATTATAGTAGTTATATTCTTGTACATAGGAGCAGTATTATAGTAGTTATATTCTTGTACATAGGAGCAGTATTATAGTAGTTATATTCTTGTACATAGGAGCAGTATTATAGTAGTTATATTCTTGTATATAGGAGCAGTATTATAGTAGTTATATTCTTGTATATAGGGCAGTATTATAGTAGTTATATCCTTGTACTTAGGGACAGTATTATAGTAGTTATATTCTTGTAATAGGAGCAGATTATAGTAGTTATTCTTGTACATAGGGGGCAGTATTATAGTTAGTTATATTCTTGTAATAGGAGCAGTATTATAGTAGTTATATTCTTGTACATAGTGGGCAGTATTATAGTAGTTATATCCTTGTACATAGGGACAGTATTATAGTAGTTATATTCTTGTACATAGGGCAGCATTATAGTAGTTATGTCTTGTACATAGGGGCAGTATTATATAGTTATATTCTTGTACATAGGAGCAGTATTATAGTAGTTATATTCTTGTACATAGGGCAGTATTATAGTAGTTATATTCTTGTATAGGGGCAGTATTATAGTAGTTATATTCTTGTACATAGGAGCAGTATTATAGTAGTTATATTCTTGTACATAGGAGCAGTATTATAGTATTATATTCTTGTACATAGGGGCAGTATTATAGTAGTTATATCTTGTACATAGGAGCAGTATTATAGTAGTTATATTCTTGTACATAGGGCAGTATTATAGTAGTTATATTCTTGTACATAGGAGCAGTATTATAGTAGTTATATTCTTGTACATAGGGGCAGTATTATAGTAGTTATATTCTTGTATATAGGGGTAGTATTATAGTAGTTATAGTCTTGTGCATAGGGAGTAGTATCGTAGTAGTTATATTCTTGTGCATGGGGGTGGTATTTTAGGTCTTGAATGTTACCTGGCTGCTTATTACTGACCTTTATATCACATTCCTGGTGGTCTTGCAGTTCCTCTTTCCACCAGCAGGGGGCAGGCTGTGCACACCTGTGCTGTTGGCGGGTGATGTAATATTATGTGTGTTCTCTTCTTTCTTATAAAATCCTTTCTCAGTATTATTACATTTGCAGGGAGCAGTTTGATCGCCTTTGATCACTGATTATCCGCAGGATTTACCTTACAGTAATGACACAGCGGCTCACACCGTCCGTAATCAGATTATTAGTGCGGACACTGGACGTCTCTCTACCCGGCCACATTACAGAATCTGTGAGGTTCTCTGTATCCTGTTCGTGCAGTCAGCAGTAGGACATTTGGCTTCTTTTTGTTTTTTCCTTCTTATAAATGCAGAACTTAATGATGTGTTTTTGGAAGTTGTTAGTTAAGCAATTGTCCTATATATAGATGTAGAATTCACCGATGAGCCATGAATTAGCAATAATCATGATGAGTGTTTGTTACAATTGAATCCAGTCTAGACAATCATCTGTGAGTGTAAAGGCGTTGTCTGATTGGGGCCCCTAGGGTAGGTCACATAATATCAGATTCCTAGGATCCAACCCTCAATTGTCCTCATCATGGTTCGGACCTAGGGGTGTAACTACAACAGGTGCAGGGGCTGCAATCACACCCGGGCCCTGGAGCCTAGGGGGCCCCAAAACAAAGTCCCTTTGGCCTATAGAAAAAGACTAATGTTATTAGAGATTTGTAATAATTGGGGATCCCAAAAGTCCCTTTGGCGTATAGAAAAAGACTAATGTTATTAGAGATTTGTAATAATTGGGGGCCCTGGTGGAGCTTTTGCAGCGGGGCCCATGAGCTTCAAGTTACACCAGTATTTGGACCCACTGATCTGACATTAATGAAAGTCATTTACCCATAGATCGCCTTCATCAATCTGAACTTGTCACTGATACATTGTAACACACGACCAGGACAAGAGACATTTGTGCTTCAATTGCAACAAACCTTCACCTGTGAATGGAGTCAGGAATTCGGATGACAATAAAAATGTTCCATTTTCTGAGCAGAAATCTTGAAAATACTGAAGAATTTAAACATCATATTAAGACGCGTCGTGTACAATGTCCGGGTGTGTTCAGATCTGCAGATATCGCAGATTCAGGTGAATGGCGGCGCGATCTGTGTTTCCTGTTAACTCTTCGGGGGATCTGCGGCTTCTCTCCAGGCCTCCTCCATAGAGACATCTGGAACGTTTCTGCCACATCAAAAGCTCCATTAAAGGGACATTTTTTCGCTGCTTTTATAGGTGCAATCCGCCTCTCACCTGCACTCTCCGCCTCTCACCAGCACTCTCCGCCTCTCGCCTGCACTCTCCGCCTCTCGCCTGCACTCCGCCTCTCGCCTGCACTCTCCGCCTCTCACCAGCACTCTCCGCCTCTCGCCTGCACTCTCCGCCTCTCGCCTGCACTCTCCGCCTCTCGCCTGCACTCTCCGCCTCTCGCCTGCACTCCGCCTCTCGCCTGCACTCTCCGCCTCTCACCAGCACTCTCCGCCTCTCGCCTGCACTCTCCGCCTCTCGCCTGCACTCTCCGCCTCTCGCCTGCACTCTCCGCCTCTCGCCTGCACTCTCCGCCTCTCACCAGCACTCTCCGCCTCTCACCAGCACTCTCCGCCTCTCGCCTGCACTCTCCGCCTCTCGCCTGCACTCCGCCTCTCGCCTGCACTCTCCGCCTCTCACCAGCACTCTCCGCCTCTCGCCTGCACTCTCCGCCTCTCGCCTGCACTCTCCGCCTCTCGCCTGCACTCTCCGCCTCTCGCCTGCACTCTCCGCCTCTCACCAGCACTCTCCGCCTCTCACCAGCACTCTCCGCCTCTCACCAGCACTCTCCGCCTCTCACCTGCACTCTCTGCCTCTCGCCTGCACTCTCCGCCTCTCGCCTGCACTCTCCGCCTCTCGCCTGCACTCTCCGCCTCTCGCCTGCACTCCGCCTCTCGCCTGCACTCTCCGCCTCTCGCCTGCACTCTCCGCCTCTCGCCTGCACTCTCCGCCTCTCGCCTGCACTCTCCGCCTCTCGCCTGCACTCCACCTCTCGCCTGCACTCTCCGCCTCTCACCAGCACTCTCCGCCTCTCACCAGCACTCTCCGCCTCTCGCCTGCACTCTCCGCCTCTCGCCTGCACTCCACCTCTCGCCTGCACTCTCCGCCTCTCGCCTGCACTCCACCTCTCGCCTGCACTCTCCACCTCTCGCCTGCACTCTCCGCCCTCCTCGCCTGCACTCTCCGCCTCTCGCCTGCACTCTCCGCCTCTCGCCTGCACTCTCCGCCTCTCGCCTGTACTCCAGCTCTCGCCTGCACTCTCCGCCTCTCGCCTGCACTCTCCGCCTCTCGCCTGCACTCTCCGCCTCTCGCCTGTACTCCACCTCTCGCCTGCACTCTCCGCCTCTCACCAGCACTCTCCACTCTTCACCTGCACTCTCCGCCTCTCGCCTGCACTCCACCTCTCGCCTGCACTCTCCGCCTCTTGCCTGCACTCCACCTCTCGCCTGCACTCCACCTCTCGCCTGCACTCTCCGCCTCTCACCAGCACTCTCCACCTCTCGCCTGTACTCCACCTCTCCTCGCCTGCACTCTCCGCCTCTCGCCTGCACTCTCCGCCTCTCGCCTGCACTCTCCGCCTCTCGCCTGCACTCTCCGCCTCTCGCCTGTACTCCACCTCTCACCTGCACTCTCCGCCTCTCGCCTGCACTCTCCGCCTCTCGCCTGCACTCTCCGCCTCTCGCCTGTACTCCACCTCTCGCCTGCACTCTCCGCCTCTCACCAGCACTCTCCACCTCTCGCCTGCACTCCACCTCTCGCCTGCACTCTCCGCCTCTCACCAGCACTCTCCACCTCTCACCTGCACACTCCCCTCACCTGCACACTCCACCTCTCGCCTGCACTCCACCTCTCGCCTGCACTCCGCCTCTCGCCTGCACTCTCCACATCTCGCCTGTACTCTCCACATCTCGCCTGCACTCACCACCTCTCACTACATTCCACCTCTCACCTGCACTCTCCGCCTCTCGCCTGCACACTCGCCTCTTGCCTGCACTTTCCACCTCTCACATGCGCTCCACCTCTCACCTACATTCCGCCTCTCACCTGCACTCTCCGCCTCTCACTTGCACTCTCCGCCTCTCGCCTGCACTCTCCGCCTCTCGCCTGCACTCTCCCCCTCTCGCCTGCACTCTCCCCCTCTCACCTGCACTCTCCGCCTCTCACCTGCGCTCCACCTCTCACCTGCGCTCCACTTCTCACCTACATTCCACCTCTCACCTGCACTCTCCAGCTCTCGCCTGCACTCTCCGCCTCTCACCTGCAGTCTCCGCCTCTTGCCTATACTCCGCCTCTCACCTGCACTCCGGCACTCCGCCTCTCGCCTGCACTTTGCCTCTCGCCTGCACCCTGCCTCTCGCCTGCATTCTGCCTCTTGCCTGCACTTTGCCTCTCGCCTGCACTCTGCCTCTCACCTGCACTCTCCGCCTCTCGACTGCACTCTCCGCCTCTCGACTGCACTCTCCCCCTCTCGCCTGCACTCTCCACCTCTCGCCTGCACTCTCCACCTCTCGCCTGCACTCTCCACCTCTCGCCTGCACTCTCTGCCTCTTGCCTGCACTCACCGCCAATTTGCAGAATATCAGACAGGGGCAGTGAAGCTGCAGAGGGGCTTGATTTCGAGCTTATCCTTTGTTCCAAAGAGGTGCATTAATGTTGCTAAGAGACAGAATGGTAGCAAGTGTAGGGATTGGCAGCTGATGGAGATGGCAGGCAAATGCTCCGGTGTCTGGAGTGTTGCAGCTTGTTAAAGAGACATTACAATTGCTTCTCTCCTGTTCCCTGTTATCAGCCACTGTGGCCTGACTCTAGAATATGTGAATTCTGTATTACTGTGGACATTCAACTCTTCTGGCCCCTTTACACGCAGCTACAGGTGACAGGTTTTCCACAGGTAACTTACTGGCTGCAGTGAAATCATGGAGACATAGTTCTATCTTGGTGCTGTGTACAAATGGAACTATGTCTCCATGATTTCACTGCAACCAGTAAGTTACCTGTGGAAAACCTGTCACCTGTAGCTGCGTGTAAAGGGGCCATTCATCTGTAAAAATATTGGTTTCTAGGGGCCCTGTAAGTGTGGAGCACAAAGGGCTGGGGTACCCAGCAGCTGGGGTAATGGTCAGGATCATGGTGCTTGCACCATTGCACCATTGCCCTGGCTCACATTGAAAAAGGGGAGAATACAAAGGTAGAGAAATAAACAGAAGAAAAATAATACATTTGTGGCGCCAGTTAGGATTTCCAACCTTTAGGTGGACAACACTGCAGATGCTCCCTGGGAGATAGGTGGGGTAGCAGTGTAGATGTTCCAACCAGGGCTGGCTCCCAGGGGTGAGGAGGATGATGGGTGTAGTAGTGGGAGTGATAGTGCAGGAGGATAGGAGGCACACAAGACAGTCTTTTGCTCTTTACCTTTTTATTGAAGATGTTGCAGCAAGTCCAGGGTACAAGCACCACCAGTCTAGTGGTCCAGCCAGCCTGGAGAGAACTGTAGTCCACTCTGCTGGGTGAGATATAGTGGCCTACTCGCTGACTTTTTCTAGTTAAAATTTCCAAGTGCTTGCAAGCTCTTCTGTACTCCCTTTTGTTACTGTGGGTAACCTCCAGGCAGGCAGGCAAGCAAATCCTGTGGGTATCCTCACTCTTTTTAGTGCAGGTCCCTTATCCTCTATGTTGCTGTGCCTTGGAAAGTCCCATTGGAGTGTGGCTACTGGGCATAAAATCCAGCAACCTCCAATTTCTGTTACTGGGCCATGAAAACCCAGCATCCTAGGGCCTGGAACCTTGAACTGCAGCCGGTTCGTCTGAGCAGCTTCCCGGACCGACACACACTGAATCACTCCTCTTACCTAGCTCTACCCTACTATCCTAACCCCTCCCTCCAACCAGAAACAGAGACCTGCCCATTGGAGCCTTTTCAGTTCTCAGCTTTCTGGTTAGAGATGAGGCTGTGTTGGATGCTTCAGACTTCCAGCAGAGGACGCTCCAATTCTTCCCAGACATAGTCTTACAATTGATGTAAGAGAACCACCATCTGTGGCAGCCAAACTGCAGGGGCGCCACATAAGAGTTACCGGAGCCTCTAGAAGACACCCAAAAAAGTGACCTCGTGAGAAGTAATTTTATGGTAGAAGTTCCTATACTAATAGCAAGTCTGGTGTCTATTACTCTATATGCTCAGGACTGTAGTTACAGTGTGGTGCCCAGCAGGTGGCGCCAAAGAGCACAATAAAAGACTCCTCCCAGGGAAAACTGGCACTCCATCCCAAAGCATGATGGGAAGCAAATTCCTAATGAAATAATTGCATTAGCAATCAATATATTATAAAACGGGAGAGACCGAGAGGTAATCTGTGACCAGGATGCGATTCTGTCTCCAGTCCTGTTAATTGTACCCATGACTAGAGATGCCCTTTAAATCTTACATTGGACCGGTCTAGGCCGTGACGCAGGTTGTGTTTGTTGTCGGAGCGGGATTATTTTGAAGTCAAGATTAATTACCGGGAATATCACCGCTAATCAGAGCGCTCAGCGCCTCAATGCTGCAATTACAGAGACGAGCCGGGTAATTAACTGGTAACATATTTACATCAGAAATCACTCAGAGCTGCAGATGATTGTGAGCTCCCGAGAGGGAGAGGATGACGGCGTCACCTGCCAGGGAATCCGCAGGCTTAAAGGAGAACCAGGAGTAAAGTAATGTGTGCAGGACGGCACTCATCACATGATACAGGATGCTATAAAGTATATTCTGCATTATAAGATCTCTGCTTACTGACAATGAATGGAAACATTGAGGACATCTCTAGGTATACATCTACATAGATCTGCAATGTTCCCGGTTGCTACAGTTTACCTGCACTGATACATTGTAACAAAATCTGCAATGGAAAAAGATGTGTGGCGTGCTGACTGTTGTTTTGCCTATCCTTGTTTAGACCTGATACACTGTAACAAACCATCAGCTGTTAGGAGCATCCGATCAGGATGGCTGAAAGCAAAAAAATAAGTGGCTGATTCATTAAAGCTTCTGATAAATCTCGGAGATCCTGTACCTCCAGTTTAAGAAAACGGCAGATCAGAGTTTTGATTGTTTAGGGTCGTGGTACTGAGACCCCCAGCAATGGCTGAAGACTTCTGTTCGGCATGCGCTGTCCTCAGCGGACGGGTACAGACTTTCTTGGAGCTCATCTGACCTCTGAGAAATGCCAACGACAGGCGAAGACTCCCAGTGCCTAAACGGCCAAATACAGGTAAAGACGCCCAGTGCCTAAACGGCCGACCATAGGTAAAGACGTCCAGTGCCTAAACGGCCGACCACAGGCAAAGACGCCAGTGCCTAAACAGCCAACCACAGGCGAAGGCGCCCAGTGCCTGCCTAAATCGCCGACCACAGGTGAAGACTCCCAGTGCCTAAACGGCCGACTACAAGTAAAGACACCCAGTGTCTAAACGGTCGACCATAGGTGAAGGTGCCCAGTGTCCTAAACGGCTGACCACGGGCAAAGACCAGTGCCTAAACGGTCGACCACAGGTAAAGATGCCCAGTGCCTAAACGGCCGACCACAGGAAAGACCCAAGTGCCTAAACGGCTGACCACAAGTGAAGGCGCCCAGTGCCTAACAGCAACCACAGGCAAGACCAAGTGCCTAACGGCTGACCACAGGTAAAGATCCCAGTGCCTAACGGCCGACCACAGTAAGACGCCAAGTGCCTAAACAGCCACCACAGGCGAAGGCGCCAGTGCTATACAGATGACCATAGGTAAAGATCCGTGCCTAAACGGCCGACCACAGGTAAAACGCCCAGTGCCTAAACGGCTGACCTACAGTCAAGACGTGTCAGTGCAAAATGGACCGAACCATTAAGGCGAAGGTGGCCCAGTGTCTAAACAGCCGACCACAGGTAAAGACCAGGCCTAAACGGCCAACCACAGGTAAAGAGCCCAGTGCCTAAACGGCCAACCACAGAGTGAAGACGCCAGTGCCTAAACGGCTGACCACAGGCGAAGGCGTGCAATGCCTGAACAGACGACCATAGGCAAAGACCAGTGCCTAAACAGCCAACCACAGGCGAAGACACCCAGTGCCTGAACGGCCAACCATAGGTGAAGATGCCCAGTGCCTAAACAGCCAACCACAAGCAAAGACTCCCAGTGCCTAAACAGCCAACCACAGGCAAAGACTCCAGTGCCTAAACGATCGACCACAGGCGAAGACGCCCAGTGCTTAAACAGCCGACCACAGGTAAAGACACCCAGTGCCTAAATGGCCGACCATAGGTGAAGACGCCCAGTGTCTAAACGGCTGACCACAGGTGAAGGTGCCCAGTGCCTAAACGGCTGACCACAGGCGAAGGTGCCCAGTGCTTAAACGGCCGACCACAGGTGAAGGTGCCTAGTGCCTAAATGGCCGACCACAGGCGAAGACGCTGAGTGCCTAAACGGCCGACCACAGTTGAAGAAGCCCAGTGCCTAAACGGCCGACCACAGTTGAAGAAGCCCAGTGCTAACGCCGACACAGTTGAAGAAGCCGTGCTAAACGGCCGACCACAGGCAAAGATACCAGTGACTAAACAGCCAACTACAGGCGAAGATACCAGTGCCTAAAGGGCCGACCACAGGCAAAGACCAGTGCCTAAACAGCCAACCACAGGCGAAGATGCCCAGTGCCTAAGCGGTCGACTACAGGTGAAGACCCCAGTGCATAAATGGCTGACCGCAGGCGAAGATGCCCAGTGCCTAAATGGCCGACCACAGGTAAAGACGCTAGTGCCTGGCTGACCATTCCTGTTTTGGGGGGTCTCAGCCCAGGACCCCCCTCACTAGTGAAATAACTTGAAGGTCATGGGCCCTGATGCGAGAGCCCCAATGGGGCCCCCAATTATTGGAAATGGTCAATAGTCTTTGTCTATAGGCCAAAGGGACTTTTAGGGCTCCCTAGGCTCCAGGATCTCAGTGCAATTGCAACCCCTGCACCTATTGTAGTTACGCCCCTGCCTTTCACTGTGTAGGTTCTTTCATACAATGTCTTACAAAGTGACAATAACTTAAGAATTTGGTCATCCAAATTCATGCATTATTGCTCCTTTATCACATTGTGGTGTGTAATGTTGGTCGTCCCTCGGGGGCTGCTCCCACCACATACAAATATATCCTGATGAATCGGGGACTATATTTATCACAGGCTTACGTAGAACGCAGATATTTTTGGAGCTAAAGCCATTTCCACATAAGAAGTCTCTATCACTATGAAGATAAAGGAGGAGGCTCAGATAGTATTAATGAATTTATACTGATACATTGGGGAATTGCATAAATACAGTTCTCTCGTATACACTCATTACCAACCTGATGTCACACTGCGGACTTGGGAGCGTCCAGACACAGTGTGTGACAGTGGTGCATAGACCAACAATGTCCAGCGCACTACACACAACAATAGACAGGAGTAACACCGGGGAAACAAATACAATGGAGGCCCCTGCTCATAGGGAACGAATGAAAGGACACCTGTGACTGTGCTCTGATCTCCCTACCGTCCCTATGCGGGCTCTTTCACCTCGTCGCCGAGCAGGATACCTAGTTCCTCACTGGCCCTGATGTAATCCCTCAATAGGTAGATGGTCCGTGAGAGCACTAGTCCTAACCACTGCAATAAAAATAACAAGAGGGAAAGGGGAGACAGACAGGGGAACAACAAGGCAACGTCATGCCTGCTGCCACCTTCCAAGGAAGCAGAGGCTTAGCAATGATCAGCTTTCCATAGAAGCTCCTTCACCCCTCAGGAAGCTTGGCCAGGAATGGAGTTCAATCAGCAGCAAGGATTGCTGGATCATGTGACCATAAAAAGGAGATGGGAGTGATCACAAAGTAGCCACACCTGGAAAGAGACCTAAGGAGCTTGCTAACAACTGAAACTGACATTAACTCCTATACTGCCAAAGAAAAATGTGAAGTCTCAATACAGGAATGAGACAGACATCCCAAACTTGTCACAAGTCTCCAAAGTAAGAGAGACACCCTCGTGACACACTGCCCTCGAATACACTCATTACCGGCCTGTCTGCTAAAAAATGAGCATTAGTGAAGCCAGTAGTAGCCACATGCAGCAAAGGAGCTTCCATAAGGGCTAATAGCGACTACCACTCATTGGAAGAACAGCTCTGGAGGACAAACTGCTGCTTTAACAAGTGCAATGACTGTAAATGAAGCAGGAGCACACAGGCACAGATTTGGTGTCTGTTTTTTCCAATTTCTACAAAGGAGTGTCAGCTCTGGAGGGGAATGACTGTCACCCAGCTTTTCCCCATGACGGTTGACGTCCGTCCGGTAGATCTATTTAGCGGAAGACGTTCTTCTCCTCCCCCAGTTGTCACTTTCTGTCCTTGAGTCGTAATTTTATTTCTCACTCTCCCATTATGAAAAGCGGAAAGATGAAATGTATTATTTGCGAGTACGCGAATACCACCGTCTAATGGGTGTCACTATTACTCAATGGCTGCTCTTGACCCCTCCCCCGATATCACGCGGAAGAGTCAGAGATTATTCATTTATCTCCAAAACTTTATTACGGCGCCCAAAATCTTACAATAGACGCCATTGTAAAATACAAAAATGAAAAAACTCGCTTCCGAGACCTTGAGAACGTGACGCACAAAGCAAACGCTGTCATCAAGACGGATGATTAATAATGAAGGAAACGGGAGAGTTCTAGAGCGCCATTCGTCAGAAGCCGCCTCTTCCGTCCCCGCGTTCTCCGGTAGGCGAGAAGAAGAAGAATGTGACATTCAGGATGGGTTAATTAAGATCACATTACTGCGCTCAGACATGCGCTAATTTTCATCGTTAAATATTGACCTTTACGAGTTCAACCACGAATTAAAGGGAAAGTTGACGTCGAAGAAGGGATCATTGTCTCCGTAAGCGGCAGGAAGGTCGCGGAGATACGAAATCTGCTTAAAGCGTCTTAACAAAGCGATTAATCAGAGAAAAGTGGAGTTTTTGTAACTTCGTTACAGATTTCTGTTTTTAACTCATCGTCATTTTCAAGATCTCGGCTTCCCGTCACTTAATAGGAAATTGTTGTTTGCCGTAACACCACTCCAGATCTAATCCTTCTCACAGAGGAGCGTTTGCTAGGTTATATCCAGTCTAGACAAGCCTCCGCTCTATTCATTGTCTATTGGACTGCTGCATACTGTATTCAGCAGTCCCATAGACAATGACTGGAGCTGAGGTCAAGTATACGCACTACATTCAGAGCCCTGTACCCAGGAACGCCATATGTTGAGGGGTGACAAGTCACTGCCAACAAGCAAACATCTTATCAAGATGAGAAACTGAAAAATTTTTGATGCAATTATTCATGTACGTGTTGGCATACACGTTGATGTAAGCATTGACATAAGTGTGGACATAAGTGTTGACGAATACATTGACATAAATATTGATGTAAGCGTTGACCTAAGTATTGACATGAGTGATGACATAAGTGTTGACATAACCGTTAACGTAAGTATTAACGTAAGCGTTAACGTAAGTATTAACGTAAGCTTTGACAAAAGTATGTCACTGCTGACATAAGTGTTTACGTAAGCGCTGACATAATTATTGACGTAAGTGATGACGTAATGTTGACATAAGCGTTGACGTAAGCATTGACGTAAGCATTGCTGGAAGTATGTAACTGTTGACGTAAGCGGTTTTGTAAGGCCGTGTTTACGTAAAGTATTGACGTAAGCGTTGACGGAAGTATGTAACTGTTAACTTAAGTATTGATGTAAGCGTTGACGTAAGCGTTGATGTAAGCGTTGACATAAGTATTGACATAAGTGTTGACGGAAGGATTGACATAAGCGTTGACGGAAGTATATAACTGTTGACGTAAGTGTTGGTGTAAACATTGACATAAGTGTTGACTAGTAATAATAAGCGTGAGTAAGTGCTGACATAAGTATTGACATAAGGTTGACGTAAGTGATGACGTAAATGTTGACATAAGCGTTGACATAAGTATTGATGTAAGAGTTGACGTAAGTATTGATGGAAGTATGTAACTGTTGACGTAAGTGGTGATGTAAGCGTTGACATAAGTATTGACGTAACTGTTGACACAAGCGTTGACGTAAGCGTTGACAAAAGTACTGATGTAAGTGTTGACAGAAGTATGTAACAAGTATTGACATAAGTGTTGACGTAAGCATTTATGTGTTATGTAAGCGTTGACATAAGTATTCACTTAAGTGTTGACGGATGTATTGACATAAGCGTTGACGGAAGTATGCAACTGTTGACGTAAGTGTTGGTGTAAGCGTTGACATAAGCGTTGACCTAAGTAATGACATAAGAGCTGACGTAAGTATTGACGTAAGCTTTGATGGAAGTATGTAACTGTTGGCGTAAGTGTTGGTGTAAGCGTTGACATAAGTATTGATGCAAGTGTTGACGTAATCGTAGAGCAATGTTGACGTAATGTTGACATAAGTGTTGACGTAATCGTAGAATCAAGTGTTGACGTTAATGTTGACGAAGTGTTGACGTAATCGTAGAATCAAGTGTTGACGTTAATGTTGACGTAAGTGTTGACGTAAGTCTAGATCTTTAGAATTATACGATGATTAAGGTTTTGGGAAAGTATATGCAAGTCTAAAAAAATCTGACTCTGGAATTTACTCCAGAAAAATTTGCTTCTTAATCCACAGAAGAAACCCAAGAAGGAAACTCAGTTTTCTGTAACAAATTTGTAGTGGCAACGTTACATATCCGTAAAAAAAAACATTTATAGGAAAAATGTGGCTCATTTTGTAAGCATTTTCTTTTGCAGATTTTGGTGGGGGGTAGGGAGCGATTTTTATTTTTGTACTAAAATCCTCTGGTCATCTGCAAAATCAGAGCATTGTTGTAGGCTCGTAACAATCGGATCACGTTTCCAGCCGCCTTTTATCTTCTCGCTCGGCTGAATCCTTTTATTTTTCCTTTCAAGATTTTCTACAAAAAAATAAAAGTCAAGATTCTATCTTCACATCGCTGAGGATTTACTTATTCGAGCGTTGGCGGCAGAATCCTCGCTGCACCTCCCCTGAACGCCATTTCCATGCAGGATTTTACGTCCCTGGAGGCTCTTGAATAATAGAATTTTTCAAACACGCCGGCAAATTTTTGTGACCAGTTGAACAGATCTTCATCGCTGAGGAACCGGCTTCATTATTGCTCATTACGAGTACAGGAAAGATTAGCGTCAGAAATGCAGCGGCCAAGGAGACTTAGGTCCCTTTAATAATCCGATTTTAGAAACTGCTCCCAGGGGCGTGACTTGAAGCTCATGGGCCCCAATGGGAAAGCTCTAACGGGGCCCTTAATTATTACAAATCTTTAATAGCATTAGACTTTTTCTATAGGCCAAAGGGACATTTGGGGCCCCCTAGGCTCCTATTGTAGCTCCTGCACCTATTGTAGTTACACCCCTGATTGCTTCTAATACATGGAAAGCTGAGAGACATCTAGTTGGGTGACGTTATAGCCCCGGCGGGGGTTGTCACCCAGCTTTCCTGGACCCTTGAATGTCATGTCTACCTGTGAGAGTGTGAACTGTAATAGCATCAGGAGAGCACTAGGACCCTGTAGGTTTTGCCTGTCTGAGCTGAAAGCAGGGGGTAGGCTGGGAAACCTTGTGTGTAGAGGAGCTTAAGCAGATGTGTGGTTTTCCAAATATATTTATTAGGTTTTGCAATGAGGGAGGGAGGAGGGGGGCAAGGGGGGTGGGGGGGAGGAAACATAAATATGAAGGAAGAGAAGGGGGGAACAAGGAGGGGAGGGAGGAGGGGGTATAACAATACACAATAACATACAAACAAGGGACTTAGATATATGGATAATACAAGCAGATTATAAAGTACAATACAATACCACTTTGATAAACACAAGTAAATGGAAAGGTAATAAGCGCTGTTGTTGTTGTAAACATACATTCTGAGCCTTAAGAGTAGACATAAAGATAGGAGGTTGTCTGTGTAGGATAAGTCGAGTTACGTTATACTGTAACATCAGGCCTTAGTCAACAAAGATGGGGAAAAAGCTGCAGTCCACATTTCCCACCTTTGAAGGAATTTGTAAATTTTGTTTGTTCCTATAGCTATGTTGTATTCATAAATACTGTGCTGTGTTATTCTATTACCGTATATACTCGTGTATAAGCCGACCCGTGTATAAGCCGACCCCCCTACTTTGGCCCCCAAAATCTGGGAAAAACTATTGACTCGTGTATAAGCCGAGGGTGGACCCCAGCACAGGTATACAGCCCTCAGCAGTGTGGTATACAGCAGCCCCTGAGGTATACAGCAGCAGCCCCAGTGGTATATACAGCAGCAGCCCCAGTAGTTAGTATACAGCAGCCCCAGAGGTATATACAGCAGCCCCAGTGGTAGTATACAGCAGCCCAGAGGTATATACAGCAGCAGCCTCAGTGGTATAAACAGCAGCAGCCCCCAGGGTATATACAGCAGCAGCCCCAGGGTATATACAGCAGCAGCCCCAGGGTATATACAGCAGCAGCCCCATGGTATACACAGCAGCATCAGCCCCATGGTATACACAGCAGCAGCCCCATGTTATATACAGCAGCCCCATGTTATACACAGCAGCAGCCCCATGTTATACACAGCAGCAGCCCCATGTTATACACAGCAGCAGCCCCATGTTATATACAGCAGCAGCCCCATTTTATATACAGCAGCAGCCCCATTTTATATACAGCAGCCCCATGTTATACAGCAGCAGCCCCATGTTATACAGCAGCAGCCCCATTTTATATACAGCAGCCCCATGTTATACAGCAGCAGCCCCATGTTATACAGCAGCAGCCCCATTTTATATACAGCAGCCCCATGTTATACAGCAGCAGCCCCATTTTATATACAGCAGCCCCATGTTATACAGCAGCAGCCCCATGTTATACAGCAGCAGCCCCATTTTATATACAGCAGCCCCATGTTATACAGCAGCAGCCCCATGTTATACAGCAGCAGCCCCATTTTATATACAGCAGCCCCATGTTATACAGCAGCCCCATGTTATATGCAGCAGCAGCCCGAGGTATACAGCCCCCCCCCCCCCAGAGGTATACAGGCCCCCCCGTGCTCCTTAAACCTGTAAAGGAAGATGATTATACTTATCGCTGTCCGGCTGCCGTCCCCGCTCTCCATCGCGCTCCTCCATCTGCATCGCGCTCCTCCATCTTCCGGCTTCCGACTTCCTGTGTTCTGCGCCGACAATGACGTCATTGTCGGTGCCGACAGGAAGCCGGAAGATGGAGGAGCGCGATGCAGATGGAGGAGCGCGATGGAGAGCGGGGACGGCAGCCGGACAGCGATAAGTATAATCCTCTTCCTTTACAGGTTTAAGGAGCACGGGGGGGCCTGTATACCTCTGGGGGGGGGGCGCCCGTATAGTGACTCGCGTATAAGCCGAGGGGGTAACTTTTCAGCCCAATTTTTGGGCTGAAAAACTCGGCTTATACGCGAGTATATACGGTAATTAAATTATCAATGGTGGGGGGCTCGGTTTTATTCCACCTGGAGGCAATTAGGACTTTTGCAGTTGTGATTATATGTGAAATCAAAAATCCTATGTGCTTGGGGAGGTCTTCAATTCCCAATGATAGTAAAACAAGTTGCGGAGTGAGTTTTACATAGAGGCAAGTGACATCCTTGATTAAAAGTTCGATGTTTGCCCAGTAATTGGACAAAACAGGGCAAAACCAAAATATATGGGATAGATTTCCATGAATTCCGCACTCTCTCCAGCATAAAGAGGAATTAAGTGGATTAATTCTATGTAATTTGGCCGGAGTGAAGTACCATCGTGATAATGTCTTATAGAAGGCTTCGTGAAGGGTAGCACAAGCAGAGTTGGCGTAGGTAATGTGAATAGCTTTAGTCAGTTTGTCCAAATCAATATGAATTCCCAACTCCTCTTCCCAAGCTGTAATAAAAGAGAGTCTCGGGAGTTCGTGTTCCTCATTGAAAATTTTATAAAAAGAGTTGGTTTTCCAAATAGATGGCTTCCCTGGAGTATTAATAAGTTCCGCTATAATTCGTGGGACGGTGAATTTGGGGTTTTGTTTCGTAAAAAATTTTGAGATGGCTCTCCAGTTGGTACGGTCCTCTCTAGTAAGAGAGAATTTCCCCTGAAGGAGGTGAAAGGGAGAGAGGGAGCTGCCACTAAGCAGGTCGTCCAGCAGATGTGTGGTGAGGGGAAGGAAGGATTGGAGCCTGCTGTGGGATGAGACACAGGTTGCAGAGACTGATGAGCAGCTGAAAGCCAAGAGTGGTGAGAATTGTGGAGCCGGAGCTCTGATAAGACTTTATCTGCCAGCTTCTCTGCTGGCGTTACTAATCCCTGGACTGAGAGAACCTATGTCTATGCTTAGGGACTAGGGCAGAGCCGGTGGAAGCTGTGTGGCTCTTTGGAGTTGTATGGAAGACCATGAATTGACACTCCGTATTGATCTGGCCAAGTGTCTAGTGTCTGAGAAGACAGAGGAGACCTTCCCCAAGACGGAGCGAGTGGTCAGCGGCCAGGAGAACTGTGAGTGACTGCGAGAGGAGAGACCGGGTCTGGGGTCACCCACATTGAGAGGATCCTGACAAGTCCCGGTAAAGAGTGCTCTACGGATCATACCCTGAGGCTACAGAATGGCAGTACCGGGCGTGTGAACTTGGCATTGGCAGACCGGACACGGAACCTTGCTGTATTTGCAATAGTTTTTTTGTGGACTCGCTGCAACCAACACAAATCACAGGCCTGTGGGAGACCACACCTTTAAGATACCCGGGTATCCCTATGCTAGATGTATAAGCTACACTGATAAAGTTTAATGTTATTAGTTGTGATAAGGTTATACTCGACGTGCCATCCCAGGGGTGCCCATTGAACACCCTCTTCAGATTTACACCCCTCCTTTCTTCAGTTAGTTGAACTCATTGATGACGTAGTGTTTAGGTAAAATTGTTCCGGATTGGCACATTGATTTCAGCTTTGGCTAAGTGTGTGTAATTGATAGAGATAGTGTCATAAGGGGATCTTGAGACTGTCACACTCTATACTGAACCGCTCCTTAATCCTCATTTCAGTAAAGAAACCATTGATTATTTCTGCCTCCGTCTCGGTTTGTGACTCACTGGGTCTTCTAAGGCCGCCTTCACACCTTCACACCATGGTTTTTCGGGTTTGGGGCTGTCCCGTGTGAACCGGACAGCTCTGGATCCGATTTTGCCCCTATTGTATCCCTATAGTGCCGGATGGCAGTTGTTTGCCATCCGGTTTGGTGTCTGTCCGGCAGGATCCGGTTGTTTTTTTTGCCCCAGACACAAAATCAGAGCTTGTAGCATTTTTTGTGTCCAGGGCAAAAATCAAATAAAAACGTATTCTCTCAGATCTGGGGCGATCCGACGCCCTATAACATGGGAGTCTATGGGTGCCGGATCCGACAGAAATTGTGCCGGGTCCCGGACGCCTGGTGCTGTTAAAAGCAGCCACCGCTGAATTTCAGCACCTGGAGAGCTTCCCGGCTGAAATTTCAACACCGTGGCCAGCATTCCTGCATGCCGTTGTGCTAATATTTCAGCACTTGACAGCGGCACAGACAATTCCGGCACAAAACAGAATCGGAGGGCAGATTTGCCCTCCAGTTCTGTTTGTCCAGGGCTGTCAGGTTCTGTCCGGTGCATTCTGCAAAACACCAGACATAACCTGACAGCCGAAAACCGTGGTGTGAAGCCGGCCGTAGGACCTCCTATCATTACAGTGATAGGACGCATGCTGGAATCGCACTTGCTCATTACTATCAGGAGCCACTAGCTCATGATCACTATGGGTCCCAGTGGTCTCCACCCCAGTAGTCACATACTTATCACCTATCCTGCAATATGTTGCTTATGAAACGACCACTTTAAGAAAGCGCTGCATAGAGTGGATATACAGGGGCATCTCAATGAATTAGAAAATCATCAAAAAGATCATTTATTTCACTAATTCAATACATAAAGTGAAACATAGCGCAGTGTTTAACTCTTCATCCTCCCGATAATAATCTTTGGGTTTTCATTGGCTGTAAGC
This sequence comes from Allobates femoralis, assembly GCA_033576535.1. Classification (NCBI taxonomy): domain Eukaryota; kingdom Metazoa; phylum Chordata; class Amphibia; order Anura; family Aromobatidae; genus Allobates; species Allobates femoralis. The sequence goes on from JARQOC010000010.1 coordinate 127,937,408, forward strand.
CATAATCATCAACATTTACAGAAATAAACACATGAAATAGATCACTCTGTGTGTAATGACTCTATATAATATATATGTGTCACTTTATGTATTGAATTACTGAAATAAATGATCTTTTTGATGATGTTGTAATTCATGGAGATGCCCCTGTGCACACAGCAGTGTTCCTAGCTCCGCTCCGGTGATTGACGTGCGCTGCGCTCCAGTATGTGGCTTCATTATGACTCACAGAGTTTATATGATTCTCCTCAATATTGCAGTAATCAGCGGTGACAGTCGGAGTCTCGTGCATCCGGGGCCGTGTCTGTCTCTCAGAGATCGGCGGATTCCTCGCGGCTGCTCTGACACCAAACAAAATCTGCCACTTTGTAGCTCAGCAGATAATCCGACCTCACAGGATTGTAAGTGAGGAAAGCAAGCCAGGCAGGGAAAAGAGAGAACGGATCCAAATAATCATATACAGCGCCCCAAATAATGATATAGAGAGCCCCAAATAATGGTATACAGCGCCCCAAATAATGGTATACAGCGCCCCAAATAATGGTATACAGCGCTCCAAATAATGATAAAGAGAGCCCCAAATAATGGTATACAGCGCCCCAAATAATGGTATACAGTGCCCCAAATAATGGTATACAGCGCTCCAAATAATGATATACAGCGCCCCAAATAATGATATACAGCACCCCAAATAATGGTATACAGCGCCCCAAATAATGGTATACAGCGCCCCAAATAATGGTATACAGTGCCCCAAATAATGGTATACAGTGCCCCATATAATGGTATACAGCGCCCCAAATAATGGTATACAGCGCCCCAAATAATGGTATACAGTGCCCCAAATAATGATATACAGCACCCAAATAATGATATACAGCGCCCAAATAATGATATACAGGCCCAAATAATGGTATACAGTGCCCCAATGATGATATACAGCACCCCAAACAAAGATATACTGCGCCCCAAATAATGATATACAGCGCACCATATAATGGTATACAGCGCCCCAAATAATGATATACAGTACCCCAAATAATGATATACAGTGCCCCAAATAATGATATACAGCGCCCAAATAATGATATACAGCGCCCCAAATAATGATATACAGCGCCCAAATAATGATATACAGCGCCCCAAATAATGATATACAGTACCCCAAACAATGATATACAGCGCACAAATAATGATATACAGCGCCCCAAATAATGATATACTCCGCCCCAATGATGATATACAGCGCTTCAAATAATGATATACAGCGCTCCAAATAATGATATACAGCGCCCAAATAATGATATAGAGAGCCCCAAATAATGGTATACAGTGCCCCAAATAATGGTATACAGCGCCCCAAATAATGGTATACAGTGCCCCAATGATGATATACAGCGCCCCAAATAATGATATACAGCGCCCCAAATAATGGTATACTCCGCCCCAATGATGATATACAGCGCCCCAAATAATGATATACAGCACTCCAAATAATGATATACAGCGCCCAAATAATGGTATACAATGCCCCAATGATGATATACAGCGCCCCAAATGATGATATACAGCGCCCCAAATAATGATATACAGCGCCCAAATAATGGTATACAGTGCCCCAATGATGATATACAGCGCCCCAAATAATGATATACAGCGCCCCAAATAATGGTATACTCCGCCCCAATGATGATATACAGCGCCCCAAATAATGATATACAGCACTCCAAATAATGATATACAGCGCCCCAAATAATGGTATACAGTGCCCCAATGATGATATACAGCGCCCCAATATGATGATATACAGCGCCCCAAATAATGATATACAGCGCCCAAATAATGGTATACAGTGCCCCAAATAATGGTATACAGCGCCCCAAATAATGGTATACAGTGCCCCAATGATGATATACAGCGCCCCAAATAATGATATACAGCGCCCCAAATAATGGTATACTCCGCCCCAATGATGATATACAGCGCCCCAAATAATGATATACAGCACTCCAAATAATGATATACAGCGCCCAAATAATGGTATACAATGCCCCAATGATGATATACAGCGCCCCAAATGATGATATACAGCGCCCCAAATAATGATATACAGCGCCCAAATAATGGTATACAGTGCCCCAATGATGATATACAGCGCCCCAAATAATGATATACAGCGCCCCAAATAATGGTATACTCCGCCCCAATGATGATATACAGCGCCCCAAATAATGATATACAGCACTCCAAATAATGATATACAGCGCCCCAAATAATGGTATACAGTGCCCCAATGATGATATACAGCGCCCCAAATGATGATATACAGCGCCCCAAATAATGATATACAGCGCCCAAATAATGGTATACAGTGCCCCAATGATGATATACAGCACCCCAAATAATGATATACAGCGCCCAAATAATGGTATACAGTGCCCCAATGATGATATACAGCACCCCAAATAAAGATGTACTGCGCCCCAAATAATGATATACAGCACCCCAAATATTGGTATACAGTGCCCCAAATAATGATATACAGCGCTCCAAATAATGATATACAGCACCCAAATATTGGTATACAGTGCCCCAAATAATGATATACAGTGCCCCAAATAATGATATACAGTACCCCAAATAATGGTATACAGTGCCCCAATGATATACAGTGCCCCAAATAATGATATACAGTACCCCAAAAAATTATATACAGTGCCTAAATAATGGTATACAGTGCCCCAATGATGATATACAACTCCCCAAATAATGATATACAGTGCCCAAATAATGGTATACAGTGCCCCAATGATATACAGTGCCCCAAATAATGATATACAGTACCCCAAATAATGATATACAGCACCCAAATAATGGTATACAGTGCCCAATGATGATATACAGCACCCCAAATAAAGATATACTGCGCCCCAAATAATGATATACAGCGCCGAAATAATGATATACAGCGCCGAAATAATGATATACAGTGCCCCAAATAATGATATACAGTGCCCCAAATAATGATATACAGCGCCCCAAATAATGATATACAGCACCCCAAATAATGATATACAGCGCCCCAAATAATGATATACAGCGCCCCAATGATGATGATATACAGCGCTCAAATAATGATATACAGCACCCCAAATAATGATATACAGTACCCCAAATAATGATATACAGCACTCCAAATAATGATATACAGCGCCCAAATAATGATATACAGTACCCCAAATAATGATATACAGCGCCCAAATAATGATATACAGTGCCCCAAATAATTATATACAGCACCCCAAATAATGATATACAGCGCCCCAAATAATGATATACAGCGCCCCAAATAATGATATACAGCGCTCCAAATAATGATATACAGCGCCCAAATAATGATATACAGCGCTCCAAATAATGATATACAGCGCCAAAATAATGATATACAGCGCCCCAAATAATGATATACAGCACCCCAAATAATGATATACCACGCCCAAATAATGATATACAGCGCCCCAAATAATGATATACAGCACCCCAAATAATGATATACAGCACCCCAAATAATGATATACCGCGCCCAAATGATGATATACAGTACCCCAAATAATGATATACAGCGCCCCAAACAAGGATATACAGCGCCCCAAATAATTATATACAGCGCCCAAATAATGATATACAGCGCCCCAAATAATGATATACCGCGCCCAAATGATGATATACAGTACCCCAAATAATGATATACAGCCGCCCAAACAAGGATATACAGCGCCCCAAATAATTATATACAGCGCCCAAATAATGATATACAGCGCCCAAATAATGATATAGAGAGCCCCAAATAATGGTATACAGTGCCCCAAATAATGGTATACAGCGCCCCAAATAATGGTATACAGTGCCCCAATGATGATATACAGCGCCCCAAATAATGATATACAGCGCCCCAAATAATGGTATACTCCGCCCCAATGATGATATACAGCGCCCCAAATAATGATATACAGCACTCCAAATAATGATATACAGCGCCCCAAATAATGGTATACAGTGCCCCAATGATGATATACAGCGCCCCAAATGATGATATACAGCGCCCCAAATAATGATATACAGCGCCCAAATAATGGTATACAGTGCCCCAATGATGATATACAGCGCCCCAAATAATGATATACAGCGCCCCAAATAATGGTATACTCCGCCCCAATGATGATATACAGCGCCCCAAATAATGATATACAGCACTCCAAATAATGATATACAGCGCCCCAAATAATGGTATACAGTGCCCCAATGATGATATACAGCGCCCCAAATGATGATATACAGCGCCCCAAATAATGATATACAGCGCCCAAATAATGATATACAGCGCCCAAATAATGATATACAGTACCCCAAATAATGATATACAGCGCCCCAAATAATGATATACAGCGCCCCAAATAATGGTATACAGTGCCCCAAATAATGATATACAGCGCCCAAATAATGGTATACAGTGCCCCAAATAATGATATACAGTGCCAAAATAATGATGATATTTGACGCCCATATAATGCTGATGTATGGTGCCCAAACTGTGATGTATAGCACCCAAATAATGATATATGGTGCCCAAATATTGGTTATGTACGGCACCCAAACAAACTTTTGCGACACAACTCATGAATATTAATACAAATTAAATTTTATTAAGGTGCAGGATAAAGTGCAACAGTGCTTTACAACCACGGTATAACAGGGTTAGTAGGACTGTACAGAATTCTATAGCAGAGGTCACATAATAGTTTATATATCTAGATATACACCAATATATACATATCTGTGAAATATACCAACTAGTATATGGTGACGATCAATCATACACAGAGGTAACACAATAAAGTGACTTGCTCAGTCCTAGATTTTACTGGACACTCCTAATATAAATAAACCACTATCCCGGAATATTATAGGTCACCCCTCTACACCCTCTTAACCCTACCTATTCTAAATGGTATTAACTACTCACTCCCCATATGTAAATAAAAGGGGCATCCAAGTGAGGGGTTAAAGTACTGGTAGCATAAGTGTGTATCCTATTGAGGGGTTAAAGTGCTGATAGCATGAGTAAATATACCACATGAGGGGTGAAAAAATGCAAGCAGCTAAGTTTGTTTACCTTGGAGGTGGCTGGAGAGGTCACAGTAAAAGTCCTAAGGCTGGCTTCAGACTTGCAGATGCATCTGCAGCGTTTTGCAGATGCATCTGCAAGCATCTGCATGCAGACCGCGGCCCCTATGTTTATAATGGAGCGCACGGCGGTCTGCAGATGCTTGCGGACCGCCGTGCGCGCCCATTCACTCCTATATGTGATCTGTGCGCACGCGGATGCCTGCGTACAGATCACACACTCTCGTCCGCACCAGGGACGCAACATCTCGCGTCCATGGTGCGGGCGGGAGTGTGTGATTTGTGCGCAGGCATCCGCGTGCGCACAGATCACATATAGGAGTGAATGGGCGCGCACGGCGGTCCGCAAGCATCTGCAGACCGCCGTGCACTCCATTATAAACATAGGGGCCGCGGTCTGCATGCAGATGCTTGCAGATGCATCTGCAAAACGCTGCAGATGCATCTGCAAGTCTGAAGCCAGCCTTAGGACTTTTACTGTGACCTCTCCAGCCACCTCCAAGGTAAACAAACTTAGCTGCTTGCATTTTTTCACCCCTCATGTGGTATATTTACTCATGCTATCACACTTATGCTAGAGACAAACAGTGCCCACTTAGTGCCATGTAGAGACAAACAGTGCCCACCTAGTGGCATGCAGAGACAAACAGTGCCCACCTAGTGCCATGTAGAGACAAACAGTGCCCACCTAGTGCCATGTAGAGACAAACAGTGCCCACCTAGTGCCATGAGACAAACAGTGCCCACCTAGTGCCATGTAGAGACAAACAGTGCCCACCTAGTGCCATGAGACAAACAGAGCCCACCTAGTGCCATGCAGAGACAAACAGTGCCCACCTAGTGCCATGTAGAGACAAACAGTGCCCACCTAGTGCCATGAGACAAACAGAGCCCACCTAGTGCCATGTAGAGACAAACAGTGCCCACCTAGTGCCATGTAGAGACAAACAGTGCCCACCTAGTGCCATGAGACAAACAGAGCCCACCTAGTGCCATGCAGAGACAAACAGTGCCCACCTAGTGCCATGAGACAAACAGAGCCCACCTAGTGCCATGTAGAGACAAACAGTGCCCACCTAGTGCCATGTAGAGACAAACAGTGCCCACCTAGTGCCATGAGACAAACAGAGCCCACCTAGTGCCATGTAGAGGCAAACAGTGCCCACCTAGTGCCATGTAGAGACAAACAGTGCCCACCTTGTGCCATGTAGAGGCAATCAGTGCCCACCTAGTGCCATGAGACAAACAGAGCCCACCTAGTGCCATGTAGAGACAAACAGTGCCCACCTAGTGCTATGTAGAGACAAACAGTGCCCACCTAGTGCCATGCAGAGCCAAACAGTGCCCACCTAGTGCCATGTAGAGACAAACAGTGCCCACCTAGTGCCATGTAGAGACAAACAGAGCCCACCTAGTGCCATGTAGAGACAAACAGAGCCCACCTAGTGCCATGTAAAGCCAAACAGTGCGCACCTAGTGCCATGTAGAGCCAAACAGTGCCCACCTAGTGCCATGTAGAGCCAAACAGTGCCCACCTAGTGCCATGTAGAGACAAACAGTGCCCACCTAGTGCCATGTAGAGACAAACAGTGCCCACCTAGTGCCATGTAGAGACAAACAGTGCCCACCTAGTGCCATGTAGAGACAAACAGAGCCCACCTAGTGCCATGTAGAGCCACACAGTGCCCAACTAGTGCCATGTAGAGACAAACAGTGCCCACCTAGTGCCATGTAGAGACAAACAGTGCCCACCTAGTGCCATGTAGAGCCAAACAGAGCCCACCTAGTGCCATGTAGAGCCAAACAGTGCGCAGCTAGTGCCATGTAGAGACAAACAGTGCGCAGCTAGTGCCATGTAGAGACAAACAGAGCCCACCTACTGCCATGTAGAGACAAACAGTGCGCACCTAGTGCCATGTAGAGACAAACAGTGCCCACCTAGTGCCATGTAGAGACAAACAGTGCCCACCTAGTGCCATGTAGAGACAAACAGTGCCCTCCCAGTGCCATGTAGAGACAAACAGTGCCCACCTAGTACCATGAGACAAACAGAGCCCACCTAGTGCCATGTAGAGCCAAACAGAGCCCACCTAGTGCCATGTAGAGCCAAACAGTGCCCACCTAGTGCCATGTAGAGCCAAACAGTGCCCACCTAGTGCCATGTAGAGCCAAACAGTGCCCTCCTAGTGCCATGTAGAGACAAACAGAGCCCACCTAGTGCCATGTAGAGACAAACAGTGCCCACCTAGTGCCATGTAGAGACAAACAGTGCCCACCTAGTGCCATGTAGAGACAAACAGTGCCCACCTAGTGCCATGTAGAGACAAACAGTGCCCACCTAGTGCCATGTAGAGACAAACAGAGCCCACCTAGTGCCATGTAGAGACAAACATAGCCCACCTAGTGCCATGTAGAGCCAAACAGAGCCCACCTAGTGCCATGTAGAGACAAACAGTGCCCACCTAGTGCTATGTAGAGACAAACATAGCCCACCTAGTGCCATGTAGAGACAAACAGTGCCCACCTAGTGCCATGTAGAGACAGAGCCTACCTAGTGCCATGTAGAGACAAACATAGCCCACCTAGTGCCATGTAGAGACAAACAGTGCACACCTAGTGCCATGTATAGACAAACAGAGCCCACCTAGTGCCATGAGACAAATAGAGCCCACCTAGTGCCATGTAGAGACAAACAGTGCCCACCTAGTGCCATGTAGAGACAAACAGAGCCCACCTAGTGCCATGTAGAGACAAACAGTGCCCACCTAGTGCCATGTAGAGACAAACAGAGCCCACCTAGTGTCATGTAGAGACAAACAGAGCCCACCTAGTGTCATGTAGAGACAAACAGTGCCCACCTAGTGCCATGTAGAGACAAACAGAGCCCACCTAGTGCCATGTAGAGACAAACAGTGCGCACCTAGTGCCATGTAGAGACAAACATAGCCCACCTAGTGCCATGTAGAGACAAACAGTGCCCACCTAGTGCCATGAGACAAACAGAGCCCACCTAGTGCCATGTAGAGACAAACATAGCCCACCTAGTGCCATGTAGAGACAAACAGTGCCCACCTAGTGCCATGTAGAGACAGAGCCTACCTAGTGCCATGTAGAGACAAACATAGCCCACCTAGTGCCATGTAGAGACAAACAGTGCCCACCTAGTGCCATGTAGAGACAAACAGAGCCCACCTAGTGCCATGTAGAGACAAACAGTGCCCACCTAGTGCCATGAGACAAACAGAGCCCACCTAGTGCTATGTAGAGACAAACAGTGCCCACCTAGTGCCATGTAGAGACAGAGCCTACCTAGTGCCATGTAGAGACAAACAGAGCCCACCTAGTGCCATGTAGAGACAAACAGAGCCCACCTAGTGCCATGAGACAAACAGAGCCCACCTAGTGTCATGTAGAGACAAACAGAGCCCACCTAGTGCCATGTAGAGACAAACAGTGCCCACCTAGTGCCATGTAGAGAAAAACAGTGCCCACCTAGTGCCATGTAGAGGCAAACAGAGCCCACCTAGTGCCATGTAGAGACAAACAGAGCCCACCTAGTGCCATGTAGAGACAAACAGTGCCCACCTAGTGCCATGTAGAGACAAACAGTGCCCACCTAGTGCCATGTAGAGAAAAACAGTGCCCACCTAGTGCCATGTAGAGGCAAACAGTGCCCACCTAGTGCCATGTAGAGACAAACAGTGCCCACCTAGTGCCATGTAGAGACAAACAGTGCCCACCTAGTGCCATGTAGAGACAAACAGAGCCCACCTAGTGCCATGTAGAGCCACACAGTGCCCAACTAGTGCCATGTAGAGACAAACAGTGCCCACCTAGTGCCATGTAGAGACAAACAGTGCCCACCTAGTGCCATGTAGAGCCAAACAGAGCCCACCTAGTGCCATGTAGAGCCAAACAGTGCGCAGCTAGTGCCATGTAGAGACAAACAGTGCGCAGCTAGTGCCATGTAGAGACAAACAGTGCCCACCTAGTGCCATGTAGAGACAAACAGTGCCCACCTAGTGCCATGTAGAGACAAACAGTGCCCTCCCAGTGCCATGTAGAGACAAACAGTGCCCACCTAGTACCATGAGACAAACAGAGCCCACCTAGTGCCATGTAGAGCCAAACAGAGCCCACCTAGTGCCATGTAGAGCCAAACAGTGCCCACCTAGTGCCATGTAGAGCCAAACAGTGCCCACCTAGTGCCATGTAGAGCCAAACAGTGCCCTCCTAGTGCCATGTAGAGACAAACAGAGCCCACCTAGTGCCATGTAGAGACAAACAGTGCCCACCTAGTGCCATGTAGAGACAAACAGTGCCCACTAGTGCCATGTAGAGACAAACAGTGCCCACCTAGTGCCATGTAGAGACAAACAGTGCCCACCTAGTGCCATGTAGAGACAAACAGAGCCCACCTAGTGCCATGTAGAGACAAACAGTGCCCACCTAGTGCTATGTAGAGACAATCAGTGCCCACCTAGTGCCATGTAGAGAAAAACAGTGCCCACCTAGTGCCATGTAGAGGAAAACAGAGCCCACTTAGTGCCATGTAGAGACAAACAGAGCCCACCTAGTGCCATGTAGAGACAAACAGAGCCCACCTAGTGCCATGTAGAGACAAACAGAGCCCACCTAGTGCCATGTAGAGACAAACAGTGCCCACCTAGTGCCATGTAGAGCCAAACAGAGCCTACCTAGTGCCATGTAGAGACAAACAGAGCCCACCTAGTGCCATGTAGAGACAAACAGAGCCCACCTAGTGCCATGTAGAGACAAACAGTGCCCACCTAGTGCCATGTAGAGACAAACAGTGCCCACCTAGTGCCATGTAGAGACAAACAGAGCCCACCTAGTGCCATGTAGAGACAAACAGTGCCCACCTAGTGCCATGTAGAGACAAACAGTGCCCACCTAGTGCCATGTAGAGACAAACAGTGCCCACCTAGTGCCATGTAGAGACAAACAGTGCCCACCTAGTGCCATGTAGAGACAAACAGTGCCCACCTAGTGCCATGTAGACGTAACAGTTCCCACCTAGTGTTTATATAGCTGGTCAGTGACCGGTAATGCACATATCGAGCATCATTTTCAGGGTCCTGATGGTGAAGACATTGTTGATGAGTTCAGGAAGGGATGAAGGTCAGAGAAGATGATAATGGAGAGTTACAGATAGCCCTGGGACAATATGGAGGGAGCAGGGCCGGCGTTAGGGGGGGGCAGACTGGGCAGTTGCCTAGGGCCCCCACTCTCTTAGGGGCCCCCAAAGGAGCTGAACTGAAAATAGCAATAAAACAGTGAAAAAAATGTAAAAATACACATATTTGGTATCGCTGCGTTCGTAAGAATCTAAGCTATCAATATATGAAGTAAATTAATCCAATTGATAAATGGCGTAATGGGAAAAAAATAAAAACGCCAGAATTATGTATTTTAGGCCGCCACGTTGTTACAATAAAATGCAATAAAAGGCGATCAAAATGTTGTATCTGACTCAAAATGGTATCAGTAAAAATGTCAGCTCAGGGCACATAAAGTAAGCCCTCACATAGCCCTGTATCTTCAAAAATTAAAACATCATGGGTCTCGGAAAATAAAAAAAATATATATTTTTTTTTTACAAATTTCAGTTTGTTTTTTTTATGATTGAAATAAAAATGATGTTCAGTATGTTCTTATTCTGACCTAGATAATCAACTTATGAAGTCACTCTTACCATATAACTACGGCCTGTTCCACATCTAAGGTTGGTGTGCGTTTTGCTAAATTTGCCTTTCTAGCCGTTTTTACCGCTAAAAATGCTTTAAAAACAATAGCGTTTTTTCCCCCATTGATTTCAATGGGAACGCATGTAAAAACGCATGTAAAACGCAAAACGCATGCATTTTTGCGAACGCAGCACAAAACGTCTTCCCCGATGTTTTGGGCAGCGTTGGCAAAAACGCATGCGTTTTCTGCTTTTGAAAACGCACATGCGTTTTTACATGCGTTTTTGCATGTGTTTCCATTAAAATCAATGGGAACAAAAACGCATGCGTTTTGATGCGTTTTTGCTGTAAAAACGCATGGAAATGCAAATTGAGCAAAATGCAGCAAAGCGTTAGATGTGAAAGTGGCCTGAGCATTTAGGGCCCACTTTAACCTTTTGCCTAGGGCCCCACTTTGCCTAAAACCGGCCCTGGGAGGGAGATGAGGGGGTAATGATCTCTGGAGATGGAGGGGAGCAGTCTCATTGATTTGACCTTCCTCTGAATCACATACGCGGCTAAGTAATGTGGCGTTCAGAGCGTTCCTGTGTTCGGGGGACCTTTCCTCACATTATTGATCTGATATATGATGGACTCATATATTATCCATAGTGCTGAAGGATACAAGACATAAGACCCGAGTCATCAAGACTGTCCCCGGAGAGCAGACGTCTCGATTCCATCATGAAGCATTCCGCTTTCCTCATACTCAGCCTTGTCCTCATTTTCACAGGAGTGAACAGGTCACTGCTCCGCACCAGGTCACGCACTCCTCCTCTGCACCAGGTCACGCACTCCTCCTCCGCACCAGGTCACGCACTCCTCCTCCGCACCAGGTCAGCGAAGTCCTCCTCCGCACCAGGTCAGTGCACTCCTGCTCCGCACTAGGTCAGCACACTCTCCTCCGCACCAGGTCAGAGCACTCCTGCTCCGCACCAGGTCAGCGCACTCCTGCTCCGCACCAGGTCAGTGCACTCTCCTCCGCACCAGGTCAGCGCACTCTCCTCCGCACCAGGTCAGCGAACTCTCCTCCGCACCAGGTCAGCGCACTCTCCTCCGCACCAGGTCAGCGCACTCCTCCGCACCAGGTCAGCGCACTCCTCCTCCGCACTAGGTCAGCGCAGTCCTCCTCCGCACCAGGTCAGCGCACTCCTCCTCCGCACCAGGTCAGCGCACTCCTGCTCCGCACCAGGTCAGCGCAGTCCTTCTCCGCACCAGGTCAGCGCACTCCTGCTCCGCACCAGGTCAGCGCACTCCTTCTCCACAACAGGTCAGCGCACTCCTCCTCCGCACCAGGTCAGCTCACTCCTCCTCCGCACCAGGTCAGCGCCGTCCTCCTCCGCACCAGGTCAGCGCACTCCTCCTCCGCACCAGGTCAGCGCACTCCTGCTCCGCACCAGGTCAGCGCAGTCCTCCTCCGCACCAGGTCAGCGCACTCCTCCTCCGCACCAGGTCAGCGCACTCTTGCTCCGCACCAGGTCAGCGCAGTCCTCCTCCGCACCAGGTCAGCGCAGTCCTCCTCCGCACCAGGTCAGCGCACTCCTGCTCCGCACCAGGTCAGCACACTCCTGCTCCGCACCAGGTCAGCGCACTCCTCCTCCGCACCAGGTCAGCGCACTCCTCTCCGCACCAGGTCAGCGCACTCCTCCTCCGCACCAGGTCAGCACATCTCCTCCGCACCAGGTCAGCGCACTCCTGCTCCGCACCAGGTCAGCGCACTCCTGCTCCGCACCAGGTCAGCGCACTCCTGCCTCCGCACCAGGTCAGCGCACTCCTGCTCCGCACCAGGTCAGCGCACTCCTGCTCCGCACCAGGTCAGCGCACTCCTCCTCCGCACCAGGTCAGCGCACTCCTCCTCCGCACCAGGTCACGCACTCCTCCTCCGCACCAGGTCAGCGAATCCTCCTCCGCACCAGGTCAGCGCACTCCTCTCCGCACCAGATCAGCGCACTCTCTCCCACCAGGTCAGCGCACTCCTCCCGCACCAGGTCAGCGCACTCCTCCTCCGCACCAGGTCAGCGCACTCCTCCTCCGCACAGGTCAGCGCAGTCCTCCTCCGCACCAGGTCAGCGCACTCCTCCTCCGCACCAGGTCAGCGCACTCCTCCTCCGCACCCAAGGTCAGCGCATCCTTCTCCGCACCAGGTCAGCGCACTCCTGCTCCGCACCAGGTCAGCACACTCTCCTCCGCACCAGGTCAGCGCACTCCTGCTCCGCACCAGGTCAGCGCACTCCTGCTCCGCACCAGGTCAGCGCACTCTCCTCCGCACCAGGTCAGCGCACTTCCTCCGCACCAGGTCAGCGCACTCCTGCTCCGCACCAGGTCAGCGCATCCTGTCTCCGCACCAGGTCAGCGCACTCCTGCTCCGCACCAGGTCAGCGCACTCCTGCTCCGCACCAGGTCAGCGCACTCCTCCTCCGCACCAGGTCAGCGCACTCCTCCTCCGCACCAGGTCAGCGCACTCCTCCTCCGCACCAGGTCAGCGCACTCCTGCTCCGCACCAGGTCACCGCACCACACAGGTCACGCATCCTCCGCACCAGGTCAGCGCACTCCTGCTCGCACACAGGTCAGCGCACTCCTGCTCCGCACCAGGTCAGCGCACTCCTCCTCCGCACCAGGTCACGCACTCTCCTCCGCACCAGGTCAGCCACTCCTCCTCCGCACCGGTTCAGCGCACTCCTCCTCCGCACCAGGTCAGCGCACTCCTCCTCCGCACCAGTCAGCGCACTCCTCCTCCGCACCAGGTCACGCTCACTCCTCCTCCGCACCAGGTCAGCGCACTCCTCCTCCGCACCAGGTCAGCGCACTCCTCTTCCGCACCAGGTCAGCGCACTCCTCCTCCGCACCAGGTCAGCTCACTCCTCCTCCGCACCAGGTCAGCGCCGTCCTCCTCCCGCCACTCCTGGTCAGCGACCAGTCCATCCTTCCGCACCAGGTCAGCGCACTCTCTCCGCACCAGGTCAGCGCAGTCCTCCTCCGCACCAGGTCAGCGCACTCCTGCTCCGCACCAGGTCAGCGCACTCCTGCTCCGCACCAGGTCAGCGCACTCCTCCTCCGCACCAGGTCACGCGACACTCCTGCTCCCACCAGGTCAGCACACTCTCTCTCCTCACCAGGTCAGCGCACTCCTCTCCGCACCAGGTCGCGCACTCCTGCTCCGCACCAGGTCAGCGCACTCTCCTCCGCACCAGGTCAGCGCACTCTCTGCTCCGCACCAGGTCAGCGCACTCCTCCTCCGCACCAGGTCAGCGCACTCCTGCCTCCCGCACCAGGTCAGCGCACTCCTGCTCCGCACCAGGTCAGCGAAGTCCTCCTCCGCACCAGGTCAGCGCACTCCTCCTCCGCACCAGTCAGCGCACTCCTCCCCACCAGGTCAGCGACACCTCCTCCGCACCAGGTCAGCGCACTCCTCCTCCGCACCAGGTCAGCGCTAGTCCATCCTCCGCACCAGGTCAGCGCACTCCTCCTCCGCACCAGGTCAGCGCACTCCTCCTCCGCACCAGGTCAGCGCCAGTCCTCCTCCGCACCAGGTCAGCGCACTCTCCGACTGTCGCGTCCTCTCCGCACCAGGTCAGCACCTCCGACATCAGCACTCCTCCGCACCAGGTCAGCGCACTCCTGCTCCGCACCAGGTCAGCGCACTCCTGCTCCGCACCAGGTCAGCGCACTCCTGCTCCGCACCAGGTCAGCGCACTCTCCTCCGCACCAGGTCAGCGCACTCTCCTCCGCACCAGGTCAGCGCACTCCTGCTCCGCACCAGGTCAGCGCAGTCCTTCTCCGCACCAGGTCAGCGCAGTCCTTCTCCGCACCAGGTCAGCGCACTCCTGCTCCGCACCAGGTCAGCACACTCTCCTCCGCACCGGTCAGCGCCACTCCTGCTCCGCACCAGGTCAGCGCACTCCTGCTCCGCACCAGGTCAGCGCACTCCTGCTCCGCACCAGGTCAGCGCACTCTCCTCCGCACCAGGTCAGCGCACTCTCCTCCGCACCAGGTCAGCGAACTCTCCTCCGCACCAGGTCAGCGCACTCTCCTCCGCACCAGGTCAGCGCACTCCTCCTCCGCACCAGGTCAGCTCACTCCTCCTCCGCACTAGGTCAGCGCCGTCGTCCTCCGCACCAGGTCAGCGCACTCCTCCTCCGCACCAGGTCAGCGCACTCCTGCTCCGCACCAGGTCAGCGCAGTCCTCCTCCGCACCAGGTCAGCGCAGTCCTCCTCCGCACCAGGTCAGCGCACTCCTGCTCCGCACCAGGTCAGCGCACTCCTGCTCCGCACCAGGTCAGCGCACTCCTCCTCCGCACCAGGTCAGTGCACTCCTCCTCCGCACCAGGTCAGCGCACTCCTGCTCCGCACCAGGTCAGCACACTCTCCTCCGCACCAGGTCAGCGCACTCCTGCTCCGCACCAGGTCAGCGCACTCCTGCTCCGCACCAGGTCAGCGCACTCCTGCTCCGCACCAGGTTAGCGCACTCCTCCTCCGCACCAGGTCAGCGCACTCCTGCTCCACACCAGGTCAGCACACTCTCCTCCTCACCAGGTCAGCGCACTCCTGCTCCGCACCAGGTCTGCGCACTCCTGCTCCGCACCAGGTCAGCGGACTCCTGCTCCGCACCAGGTCAGCGCACTCCTCCTCCGCACCAGGTCAGCGCACTCCTCCTCCGCACCAGGTCAGCGCACTCCTGCTCCGCACCAGGTCAGCACACTCTCCTCCGCACCAGGTCAGCGCACTCCTCCTCCGCACCAGGTCAGCGCACTCCTGCTCCGCACCAGGTCAGCACACTGTCCTCCGCACCAGGTCAGCGCACTCCTGCTCCACACCAGGTCAGGGAACTCCTGCTCCGCACCAGGTCAGCGCACTCCTGCTCCGCACCAGGTCAGCGCACTCCTCCTCCACACCAGGTCAGCGCACTCTCCTCCGCTGTGCTCGTTTACAGCCTCTGATATATTCTTATGGTTCTGATATTTGAGTGCAGATCATTGCGCTCTGGACTCGTATACAGAGCCCCTGGATCCATAATGGAGCCCCCTGACACCCCCCCACTTCATTACTCTATCATGTCTTCCTTGCTCCATCACTTAGGGCCACGGCGCAGAAGGAGCTGCAGAAAGGTTTATTATTTATACGGTTCTGCGTTTCGCTATTTCTCGGCCCAGCAGAAGACGCAGCAAAGCTTAAATATTACATTTACTGCTCCATGAACCTTTGTGCCTGGAAAATGGGGCCTCCAGGAGCGCAGCACATCTTTTATTTATGGGCTCCGTTTCCTGAGGCAAATCCTCATAGTTTCACTCTATTTAGGGATCTGCTATAGAAATAACCCATGGAAGGCACAACTGCAGCAACCAGGAGGGAAAGAGGCATCCGGAAGAGTCAAATCTGTGCTCTAAGCAGAGGTGGGGACCTTATATGTGGCCCCTGGGGAGAAACCAGGGTCTGTGGTGCTCGGGCAGCAGCCTCGTACTCCTAGCTACCAGCCCTTTACTCCCCAAGAGCGCACCGCAGGGTTCACCGATGAAGGATTATGTCCTCACGTCAGTCGTGACGGCGCACCTTGTGGGTGGGGTTAGCAATTCGCTGAGCTCCCATCCCAGAGGAGAGAAGCCGAGCCTGCATGTGCCCCCCCTCCAGTGCTGGGCTCTGACCCAGTGATGCCTGTGTCCCCAAGTACTATGTGCCTCCTGGTGTTCTGTGCCCCCCTAGTACAGTGTTCTCTCCCAGTGATCAGTGCTGTGTGCTCCCAGTGCTGTGTGCTCCATCAGTGATATCTGTACCCCCAGTGATGCCTGTTCCTCCAGTCTGTGTGCACCCACCCCTCCTGTGATGCATATTCAGCAGTCTCAGCATCTCCTGTATGATTTATACACATCAGTCCCAGCATCTCCTATGTGATATATATACATGAGTCTCAGCATCTCCTATGTGATGCATGTGCAGCAATCCCAGTGTCTCCTATGTTATGTATAAACACCAGGCTGCGACATCTCCTTTGTGATGTATATATATATCAGTCCCAGTGTATCCTATTTGATGTATATACAGCAGTAGCAGTGTCTCCTATGTGATGTATACACAACAGTACCAGTGTCTCCTATGCAATGCATATGCAGCAGTCCTAGCCTCTCCTATGTGTAATAATTATAATGGATAACTCAGGAGTGTTTTCTCGTAGAGAAACACAGTATATGGGTGAAAAAGTCTATATTATAACACACAGTGATTCACAACAAAATGCAGAGGGAAACTCAAAGTCCATAAACACACAGTGTAGATATTAAATGAAGCCTTAACGAAAAGTCTGTTGAAAAACTTCAGAGGAAAATGCAATCAGTGGAGCAGTCTATAAAGCGCAGTTCACACTTGAGGATGCTGTAAAAGGAAAGTCTATGGCAAGTCCTAACGCGTAGAAGTTTAAGTCTATATAACAATTTAAATCATCTAGGGAGGCCTGGGAAAGGCAGAACCAGATGCAGAGAAGATGACCAGAGTCCAGAATAGCCTTGAGCTCTGCATCTATTTGAATGTAGGAAGTGACAGAGCACTTAATAAAGCAATCAGCTTACAAGTCAGTAGGGGCTGCAGCAAAGGGAGTAGAACGAGCAGCCACAGCAGCAAATTCAGGTGGGTAAGAGCCAAAGCAGAGGATGTAGCATGAGCAGCCAGAAGCAGAAGGAACGCTGGCAAAAGGTAGCAAAACCACAGTGTCTCCTTTTGTGTTGTATATACATTAGGCCCCAGAATCTCCTATGTGATTTATATATATTAGTTCCAACATCTCCTATGTAATGTATATACAGCAGTACCAGTGTCTCCTATGTGATGTATATGATTTACATAACTTGTCATCACAAAGACGCATGTAGAAAGAAAACCGGGCACTGACCTTATATTGCTGCAATTGAAATTGTGGCACAAAACCAGGTCCAGCGTTGCTCAGCCGTAAGATATAATCACAAAGAGTTGACTGCGCTCCAGACCAACCCAAACCTAGAAAAGCAGTTGTGAGAAGCAGCAAGATCCATGTCACCTAACATCACACCCACACCAAAGAGAAGCCGCTCCAGCCATCATAGTAGGGTTTCCAAATGTCCCTTGGCAGGAAAAAGGTTCTCCACTTCTGGTCTAAAGCAATTCTTACTTTGGTCTGAAAGCGACTTCGGTTTATTAGAATAAAGCAGTACTATATTACAAAAGCATGACCATTGGGGGCATTACTCCAATGTAATACATAAGTGTGACCAATGTTGGCAGTATTCCAATGTAATACATAAGTGTGACCATTGGGAGCAGTATTCCAATGTAATACATAAGCATGACCACTGGGGGCAGTATTCCAATGTAATACATAAGCCTGACCACTGGGGGCAGTATTCAACCTCTATATATAATTGCGAGTTGGCTCCTCCACTTCCATCTGGATGTCCGCCTATGTCACTTCTGCCCGCCATATTTCCACACCCAAGTGATGGGTATGTAAAAATGGCAGTTGCTGCATGTTGTCCCCGCCCGCTGCGAGCAGTCCGCTAGGTCACCGCAGCCCCCCAGCTATCCTCCTGTCCGCCAATCAGCTGGGGCTGGGACCTGAGATGATGTCACTATCATGGGCGAAGCTACATCACATGACTGTGACTTCACCACAGGCCCTGTCCACACAGAGAACAACCAGGAAATGCAGCCCGTCCTCCACTCTGCCACACACACACTACAGTCTACACTCTACACACAATACACACTGCCACACACTACACTCTGCCACACACTACAGTCTACACACACTACACTCTGCCACACACACACATACACTACACTCTATACACACACTACTACACTTATACACACAATACACTCTATACACACTTCACTCTATACACACACTACACTTTATACACACACTACACTCTACCACACACTACAGTCTGCCACATACACATACATACACTACACTCTACACACACTACACACTGCCACACACTACACTCTGCCACACACTACACTCTGCCACACACACACACATACACTACACTCTACACACTACACACTGCCACACACTACACTCTGCCACACACTACACTCTGCCACACACTACACTCTACACACACTACACTCTGACACACACTACACTCTGACACACTACACTCTGACACACCGCCACACGCTACACTCTGCCAAACACTACACTCTGCCACACACTACACACTGCCACACACTACACTGTGCCAAACACTACACTCTGACACACACTACACTTTACACACACTACACACTACCACACACTGCCACACACTACACACTGTCACACACTACACTCTGCCACACACTACACTCTGCCACACACTAACCCTTACACACACTACACACTGCCACACACACATGCATACACTACACTCTACACACACTACACACTGCCACACACTACACTCTGCCACACACTAAACTCTACACACACTACACTCTGCCACACACACATACATACAATACACTCTACACACACTACACACTGCCACACACTACACTCTGCTATACACTACACTCTGCCACACACTACACTCTACACATGGCCACACACTACACTCTGCCACACACTACACTCTACACACGGCCACACACTACACTCTGCCACCCACTACACTTTATACACGGCCACACACTACACTCTGCCACACACTACACTCTGCCACACACTACACTCTGCCACTCACTACACCCTACTCACGGCCACACACTACACTCTGACACACACTACACACTGCCACACACTACACACTGCCACACACTACACTCTGCCACACACTACACTTTACACACACTGCACACTGCCACACACACATACATACACTACACTCGACGTACACTATACACTGCCACACAGTACACTCTGCCACACACTACACTCTACACACACTACACTCTGCCACACACACATACATACAATACACTCTACACACACTACACACTGCCACACACTACACTCTGCCACACACTACACTCTCCACACGGCCACACTCTCCACACGGCCACACACTACACTCTGCCACACACTACACTCTGCACACGGCCACACACTACACTCTGCCACACACTACACTCTGCCACTCACTACACTCTGCCACTCACTACACTCTACTCACGGCCACACACTACACTCTGCCACACACTGCCACACACTACACACTGCCACACACTACACTCTGCCACACACTACACTCTCCACACGGCCACACTCTCCACATGGCCACACACTACACTCTGCCACACACTACACTCTGCACACGGCCACACACTACACTCTGCCACACACTACACTCTGCCACCCACTACACTCTACACACGGCCACACACTACACTCTGCCACACACTACACTCTGCCACTCACTACACTCTGCCACTCACTACACTCTACTCACGGCCACACACTACACTCTGCCACACACTGCCACACACTACACACTGCCACACACTACACTCTGCCACATACTACACTTTACACACACTACACACTGCCACACACACATACATACACTACACTCTACACACACTACACACTGCCACACACTACACTCTGCCACACACTACACTCTACACACACTACACTCTGCCGCACACACATACATACAATACACTCTACACACACTACACACTGCCACACACTACACTCTGCCACACACTACACTCTCCACACGGCCACACTCTCCACACGGCCACACACTACACTCTGCCACACACTACACTCTGCACACGGCCACACACTACACTCTGCCACACACTACACTCTGCCACTCACTACACTCTGCCACTCACTACACTCTACCC
Source organism: Allobates femoralis (assembly GCA_033576535.1). Taxonomy (NCBI): domain Eukaryota; kingdom Metazoa; phylum Chordata; class Amphibia; order Anura; family Aromobatidae; genus Allobates; species Allobates femoralis. Next base: position 127,958,145 of record JARQOC010000010.1, read on the forward strand.
ACGGCCACACACTACACTCTGCCACACACTGCCACACACTACACACTGCCACACACTACACTCTGCCACACACTACACTCTCCACACGGCCACACTCTCCACACGGCCACACACTACACTCTGCCACACACTACACTCTGCACACGGCCACACACTACACTCTGCCACACACTACACTCTGCCACCCACTACACTCTACACACGGCCACACACTACACTCTGCCACACACTACACTCTGCCACTCACTACACTCTGCCACTCACTACACTCTACTCACGGCCACACACACTACACTCTGCCACACACTGCCACACACTACACACTGCCACACACTACACTCTGCCACATACTACACTTTACACACACTACACACTGCCACACACACATACATACACTACACTCTACACACACTACACACTGCCACACACTACACTCTGCCACACACTACACTCTACACACACTACACTCTGCCGCACACACATACATACAATACACTCTACACACACTACACACTGCCACACACTACACTCTGCCACACACTACACTCTGCCACAACACTACACTCTGCCATACATTACACTCTGCCACACACTACACTCTGCCACACACTACACTCTACACACGGCCACACACTACACTCTGCCACACACTACACTCTGCCACCCAGTACACTCTACACACGGCCACACACTACACTCTGCCACACACTACACTCTGCCACACACTACACTCTGCCACACACTACACTCTGCCACTCACTACACTCTACTCACGGCCACACACTACACTCTGCCACACACTACACACTGCCAAACATTACACTCTGCCACACACTACACACTGGAATCCTTGCAGAGACCACCATAACCACCATATTAAGTGGCCCTCCCTGAGATCAGTGAATGCTTTGTGATGTTGGTCTACCAGGCATTGCTCCCACCTAGCCAGAATCCTACTCCACACCTACTCCACACTGATGAGGGGCAATACCCCGAAACAGCTGTCTGTGGATGGATACCTGCCTGGCTCTGTTAATTCCCTTGTCATATCCTTAACTCGTAACTGAGTGGGATATTGACTAAAAGGGCCACTTAATATAGTGGTTATGGTGGTCTCTGCAAGGATTCCACCCCAGGGCTAGGTCCTTCCCTGGAGGGATATCTGGCTAGTCCCGTGTTTGAGACTCTTAATCGAGGCTCCACAGACTCCATTTGCACACACTACACTCTACACACGCTACACTCTGCCACACACTACACTCTACAGTCTGCCACACACTACACTCTACAGTCTGACACACACTACACTGTGCCACACGCTACATTCTGCCACACGCTACACGCTGCCACACGCTACACACTGCCGCACACTATACTCTACAGTCTGACACACGCTACACACTGCCACGCACTACACTCTACACACACTATACTCTGCCACATGACACACTCTATACACACACTACACTCTGCCACACGCTACACTCTGCCACATGCTACACTGTGCCACACGCTACATTCTGCCACACGCTACATGCTGCCACAGGCTACACACTGCTGCACACTACACTCTACAGTCTGACACACGCTACACACTGCCACGCACTACACTCTACACACACTATACTCTGCCACATGACACACTCTATACACACACTACACTCTGCCACACACTACACAATGCCACACATTACACTCTGCCACACTACACTACACTCTGCCACACACTACGCACTGCCACATACTACAGTCTGCCACACACTACACTCTACACACTGCTACACACTGCCACACACTACACTCTACACACTGCCACACACTACACTCTACACACTGCTACACTTGGCCACACACTACACTTGGCCACACACTACACTCTATACACACACTACATACTGCCACACACTACACTCTGCCACACACTACACTCTGCCACACACTACATTTGGCCCCACACTACACTCTGCCACACACTACACTCTGCCCCACACTACACTCTACACACTGCCCCACACTACACTCTACACACACTACACTCTGCCACACACTACACTCTACACACACTACGTCACACACTACACTCTGCCACACACTACACTCTGCCACACACTACACCTTGCCGCACACTACAGTCTACACTCTGCACACACTACACACTGCCACACACACACTCCCACTATGCCCCTGCTTTCCACTCTGCTCACCCCCACTCTGCCCTGCTTTCCAGTCTGCTTTGCCCTGCTTTTCCCCACTCTGCTCTGCCCCTACTCTTCCCCACTCTGCTCTGCCCCACACTATACTCTACACACTGCCTCCTCACACTACACACTGCCACACACTACACTCTACAGTCTGCCACACACTACACTGTGCCACACACTACTCTCTGCCACATGCCACACACTGCCACACACTATACTCTGCCACACACTACACTCTACAGTCTGCCACACGCTACACTCTGCCACACGCTACACTCTGCCACACACTACACTCTGCCACACACTACACTCTACAGTCTGCCACACACTACACTGTGCCACACGCTACACTCTGCCACATTTGTACACGGCCACAAAATAGAACATAATTTCGCTGCAATCAACAAATTGCCTGTGAAATTGCATGCAATGTTGCGACATGTAACGGTACACTAAGTGACATTTTAGCAATACCAGAATATTTTGCTCAATCTAGTAAAGTACAAATCCTGATTTTCTTGTAGGAATGTCCCCACCCTAATCTCCTTTATGTAGTCATGTCCCCATACATTGTATATTAATGTCCCCCAAACTGGTCACTGTCTTGTAGTAATGTCCCCATCCTGGTCCCCTTCTTGAAGTAATGTTCCTACATGGTCCCTACATGTAGTAATGTTCCCATCCTATATTAATGACCCCCATCCTGGTCCTCATCATGTAGTAATGTCCCATCCTAATTCCCTTCTTGTGGTAATGTCCCCATGCTGGTCGCCTTCTTGTAATAATGTCCCCATCCTGATCCCCTTCTTCTAGTAATGTCCCCATACTGGTCCCCATTGTATATTAATGTCCCCCATACTGGTCCCCGTCTGGCACTAATGTCACCTTCCTGGTCCCCTTCTTGAGGTAATGTTCCTCCCTGTTACAGTGGGAAAAGGGTAGGGAAAGGCAGCTCACCGGTATGATTCCGTTCTATCACGTCCTGGAGTTATAATCCGCACGGAAACCGCCCTGGTATCAGGCACGATAATCAGAATAAGGAAAAAGATCCAGCGGAGAATTTCCGGAATGCTTATTTATTCGCTATACAAAACCTCCATAAAACAGCGGGGTGTGCATCAAGCCAACATGTTTCGACTTACACAGTCTTAATCATGGCGTCCATGTTCCTCCCTGATCCGTACGTGTAGTAATGCTCCATCCTGGTCCCCATCCTATAATAATGACTGCCATCCTGGTCCTCATCATGTAATGTCCCCATCCTGATCCACTTCTTATAGTAATATCCCCGCCCTGGTCTTCATCTTGTAGTAATGTTCCTCCCTGGTCCATATGTGTAGTAATGCCCCATCCTATATTAATGTCTCCCATCCTGGTCCTCATTTTGTAGTAATATCCCCATCTTGTAGTAATGTCCCCATCCTGGTCCTCCTCTTGTAGTAATGTCCCCGCCCTGGTCTTCATCTTGTAGTAATGTTCCTCCCTGGTCCATATGTGTAGTAATGCCCCATCCTGGTCCCCATCCTATATTAATGTCTCCCATCCTGGTCCTCATTTTGTAGTAATGTCCCCATCTTTTAGTAATGTTCCCTCCCTTGTCATCTTGTAGTAGTGTCCCCCATCCCAACGCCTTTTTGTAGAGAAGTCCCCACAACCTGGTCTCTGTTCTTTTTGTTCTCTCGCTCACACACACACTCACACATATACACACCCGCACACTCACACATATACACACACACTCACATACACACGCACACACACATCCTCAGACATATTCACACGAACACATACACACTCACACATTGAAACACTTACATATGGCCATATTTGGAGTTCCGCGGTCACGTTCCCACCCCCACCCCCTTCCCAACCAGGCTGCTATCTTCGGCTGTAACAGAGCCTTACCTGACTCCAATCTTCTCATCCCAGCAGCGTTTCCTCTGTGGCTCCCGGTCTCCCGCTTGCCAGCACCCGGTAGACGGCACTAGCCAGCACGCGGCACCAGCCTGCACCCAGCAGCCGGCACCAAGCGGCAGCCGCCAGCACCTGGCAGCTGCCAGCATCAGGCGGCAGCCGCCAGCACCCAGGAGGCGGCATCTGGTGGCACCTGGCAGCTGCCAGCACCCGGCAGCCGCCAGCACCAGGGAGGCGGCTGTCACGGGTGGCACGGATGACAGGGTGGAGGCCACGCGCAGACGATCCCAGCGTTTGGCCCACCAGCCATAATGGTGGAGGATGGTCCGTCTCTTTCAGGGGCATTTACCTTCTGTGTTGATGGAGAGAAGGTGTGATGAGATCTCTCTATTATGGGGAGACGGCTGTGGAGGTCTTGCGCTCGGTCTGGTTTTATCCACCAATGTTGTAGGTCACTAGGACCCAGCAGACTCCTTCCACCTTTATAAGGAGGTTCATTACCCTTCCTCGGTGCAGGTGATAGTTCCTTGTGCACACTTTATCCTTGCTCCAGCAGAAGCTGAGATTGTGGAGGTTGCTGTGTTCTGCTGTCAGATAAGTGTTTCCTTTTCCCAAATGTCTGTCTTCCCTGGTGTTTGTCTTTAGTTGATAGTGGAGGGGTCTAGTGAACCTCTCCATCTGATCCTTAGATAAGATAGATCTAGGATCAGAGAGGGACGAGGTTCGTGGTCGGCGACAGTTGAGGAGACGGTATAGGGACGTTAGGGCAGACAGGGTCAGCTCTAGGAAGTCTAGGGGTCACCGTCTCCTTCTTGTGCCCTTAGCATTAGGGACTCCTGATTCCCCCCCCCCGTCGTTATCCTACGCTGGGTGTCTTCCCCACTCCCAGCGTGACATTATCACCTGCCATAACTGTAAGTGAAGGAAGGGGAGGATTTGATTTTCCTTCCTTTCCTTATGGATCCTGTGTCTGCTTTGGCCCAGCAGCTGCAGACCTTGTCTTTGGAGGTTGCGGACCTTCGGTCGGCTCTGCAGGGACCACAACCGCAAAATGGTGTCTTGGGGAATCAAGCAGTGGGTCCGGCCAGACCGGAACCTAAGGTTGCCCTCCCTGACAGGTTTTCAGGAGGCAGAGACAAATTTACTGTGTTCAAAGAGGCCTGTAAATTATACTTTAGGCTTAAGCCGTATTCTACTGGTGACGAGCAGCAGCGGGTAGGAATTATTATATCTTTGCTGCAGGGGGATCCCCAATCCTGGGCTTTCTCTCTGCCACAGGACTCTACTTGTCTCCAGTCTGTGGATGGATTTTTTGACGCCTTAGGCCTCATATATGATGACCCTGACCGTGTCTCTTTGGCTGAATCCAAATTGCGCCATCTCCACCAGGGGACTCGGTCGGCGGAATCATATTGTTCTGAGTTCCGCAGGTGGGCTATGGACACAAAGTGGAACGATCCGGCTCTCAGGAGTCATTTTTGCCAGGGTCTTTCAGAAAGACTGAAGGATGCCCTGGCAGTGTATGAGACCCCCCCGTCCCTGGAGGCAGCTATGTCGTTGGCTATTCGCATGGATAGACGCCTCCAGGAGCGGAGGGGTAGACCTCCTGCAACTGGGAGCCCTTCTCATGGTGGTTCCTTGTTGCCGGGTGGTCACTTGGAGGGCGAGTCATTTCTCCCGAGGGGGGAGGAACCTATGCAGCTTGGAGGAGCGGCGGCCTCGAGGCTCTCCTCCGGTGCCTCCCGGGGCAGGGGGAAGGGGGTCTGTTTTTTCTGTGGGAAAGGAGACCATTTTATCGGGGCCTGTCCCTACGCTCCTAAACGGACTAGGGTGCCGGGACCTCATGTGACTATGGGGGGTGTGGAGGTGGTCGAGCGGGAGGTGTGTGTATCCTCCGTTTGTACTTCCCATTTTCTCCTGAGTGCAGAGGTGGCGCTAGAGAGCAAAACGGAATGCATTTCTGTGTTTGTGGATAGTGGTGCGGGGATCTGCATGGTGGATGCTCGTTTTGTACACGCTCATGGGCTTAACCGCTGTTTATTGTCTCGCCCCATCCATATCTATGCCATCGACTCAGCCCCTCTTGCTCAGGGTAGTCTCACACATATCGTACATAACATTAAGTTAACGGTTGGATCCCAACATCAGGAGACGTTATCTTGCTATGTCTTAGACGGTCTCCCCGCTCCCATTGTCCTGGGCTTGCCATGGTTGATTAAACATAATCCCGTAGTGGATTGGCAGTCCAGGGACATTGTGGAATGGAGTGATTTTTGTTCGGAGAATTGTTTGGCTACATCCCTTTCGGTGGTATCTGCTGAATCTCTGCCCCCATTCCTATCGGAGTATGAGGATGTGTTCTCAGAGAAGGGGTGCCGAGACTTGCCTCCTCATCGGGCATATGATTGCCCTATCAACCTCGTTCCCGGAGCTAAACTGCCCAAAGCTAGGATGTTTACTATATCTGGTCCCGAAAGGCAAGCAATGAAGGATTTCATTTCTGAAAGTCTGGAGACGGGACACATTAGGCCCTCCACGTCGCCGGTTGCGGCTGGTTTCTTTTTTGTGAAAAAAAAAGATGGGGGCCTCCGTCCTTGTTTGGATTTTCGGGAATTGAATCGGATTACTGTCCGTGATCCATACCCCCTCCCTCTGATCCCTGATTTATTTAGTCAGGTTGTGGGTGCCAAATGGTTCTCCAAGTTGGATTTGAGGGGGGCCTACAACCTGATTAGGGTCAGAGAGGGGGATGAATGGAAAACTGCGTTTAATACCCCGGACGGCCATTTTGAAAGTCTCGTAATGCCGTTCGGGCTCACTAACGCCCCGGCGGTTTTCCAACATTTTGTCAATGATATTTTCCATCATTTGGTGGGTAGATTTGTAGTTGTTTACTTGGACGATATCTTGATCTGTTCTCCCGATATGGAGACGCATCAGTCCCATGTCAAACAGGTGTTGCAGGTCTTACGGGACAACAAACTGTATGCTAAACTCGAGAAATGTGTTTTCGCCGTTCAGGAGGTTCGTTTTTTGGGGTACCTCTTGTCGCCGTTGGGTTTACGGATGGATCCGGAAAAGGTCCGGGCGGTGCTAGATTGGGAACAGCCGGACAATCTACGGGCATTGCAACGCTTTTTGGGGTTTACCAATTTTTACCGTAAATTTATTAAGAACTATTCGGTACTGGTGACGCCTCTTACGGACATGACTAGGAAGGGGACGGATTTTTCTGAGTGGTCTGATTCAGCTCGCCAGGCTTTTTCCTCCCTGAAGCGTTGTTTTGCTTCCGCGCCTGTTCTTTGTCAGCCCGATCTTTCTCAGCCCTTCATTGTGGAAGTGGATGCGTCTGAGGTGGGGGTGGGGGCTGTGTTGTCGCAGGGCCCTTCGCCTGGGAGATGGGTGCCCTGTGCGTTCTTCTCCAAGAAGTTGTCTTCGGCCGAGAGGAATTATGATGTGGGTAATAGGGAGCTGTTGGCTATTAAGTTGGCTTTTGAGGAATGGCGGCACTGGCTGGAGGGGGCTGTCCATCCCGTCACGGTTATTACCGACCATAAGAACCTGTCTTACCTTGAGTCCGCCAGGCGTCTCAATCCCCGGCAGGCCAGGTGGTCTTTGTTTTTCACGAGATTTAATTTTACCGTCACCTACCGTCCGGGGGTTCAGAATGTGAAGGCGGATGCATTATCGCGTAGTTTTCCGGGTGGTAGTACTCATGAGAGTCCCGTCCCCATCTTGCAGGAGGGGGTGGTTGTTTCTGCTCTTTGCCCTGATCTGGAGGGGGAGGTGTTGAAGGTTCAGGGGGGCGCCCCTGCCTCCTGCCCTTCTGGGAGGCTTTTTGTGCCGTTCTCTTTGCGCCTCAGGGTGCTGTCAGAGCATCACGACTCTGTACTGGCGGGGCATCCGGGCGGTAGGGCCACTTTCGATCTCTTGTCTCGTCGCTTTTGGTGGCCGGGGTTGAGGAAGGACGTAGCGGAATTCGTATCCGCCTGTGGTGTGTGTGCACGTGCTAAGGTTCCGCATACCCGTCCGTCTGGGTCTCTCGTGCCATTGTCTATTCCTGAGAGGCCATGGACACATTTGTCAATGGATTTTATCACCGATCTTCCGGCGTCTGCGGGCAAGACGGTGGTACTGGTAGTAGTAGATAGATTCAGTAAGATGGTTCGCTTTGTGGCACTGCCCGCACTTCCTAATGCTCGGACTCTGGCACAGGTGTTCGTAAGTGAGATTGTGAAGCTTCATGGGGTTCCCTCCGATGTGGTTTCTGATCGCGGTACTCAGTTCGTCTCCAAATTTTGGAAGGCTTTTTGTACACGTTTGGGGATAACGTTGTCCTTTTCTTCTGCTTTTCATCCTCAGTCTAATGGTCAAACCGAACGTGTGAATCAGAATTTGGAGACTTACCTGAGGTGTTTTGTCTCTGACCATCAGGAGACTTGGGCAAATTATTTGCCCTTGGCCGAATTCGCCCTTAATAATCGTCTTCAGGAGTCCACTGGCAAGTCACCGTTCTTCGGTGCATATGGGTTTCATCCTCAGTTTGGTACTTTTAGCGGTACGAGTCCTTCCGGAGTTCCGGAGGAGGACCGTTTTACCTCGTCCCTCTCCTCGGTTTTAGCGGGGTGTACAGTGTAGCTTGAAGCTCTTAGGTGACAGGTACAAACATATGGCTGACAGGAAGCGTGCGCCAGGTCCGGACCTATGTGTGAATGACTACGTGTGGTTGTCTACCAAGAATGTGAAGTTGAAGGTGCCCTCTTGGAAGTTGGGGCCCAGGTTTATTGGCCCCTATAGGATAACCGTCGTTATCAATCCCGTGGCGTTTCGGCTTGCGTTGCCTCCTGCTCTTAAGATTCACGATGTGTTTCACAGGTCGCTCCTCAAGCCGTATGTGCCGTCGTCTAACCCATCTCCTTTGCCTCCTGAGCCCATCTGTGTGGCGGGGAATCTGGAATTCGAGATCTCGAGGGTGGTTGATTCTCGCATGTTGCGCCGTTCTCTTCAGTATTTGGTGCACTGGAGGGGGTACGGTCCTGAGGAGCGGATGTGGGTGCCGGCGTCGGAGGTGTCCGCCGCAAGGCTGGTCCGCGCTTTTCACCGTTCCCATCCGGATAAGCCTGGTCCTGAGTGTCCGGGGGCCACTCGTAGGAGGGGGGGGTACTGTCACGGGTGGCACGGATGACAGGGTGGAGGCCACGCGCAGACGATCCCAGCGTTTGGCCCACCAGCCATAATGGTGGAGGATGGTCCGTCTCTTTCAGGGGCATTTACCTTCTGTGTTGATGGAGAGAAGGTGTGATGAGATCTCTCTATTATGGGGAGACGGCTGTGGAGGTCTTGCGCTCGGTCTGGTTTTATCCACCAATGTTGTAGGTCACTAGGACCCAGCAGACTCCTTCCACCTTTATAAGGAGGTTCATTACCCTTCCTCGGTGCAGGTGATAGTTCCTTGTGCACACTTTATCCTTGCTCCAGCAGAAGCTGAGATTGTGGAGGTTGCTGTGTTCTGCTGTCAGATAAGTGTTTCCTTTTCCCAAATGTCTGTCTTCCCTGGTGTTTGTCTTTAGTTGATAGTGGAGGGGTCTAGTGAACCTCTCCATCTGATCCTTAGATAAGATAGATCTAGGATCAGAGAGGGACGAGGTTCGTGGTCGGCGACAGTTGAGGAGACGGTATAGGGACGTTAGGGTAGACAGGGTCAGCTCTAGGAAGTCTAGGGGTCACCGTCTCCTTCTTGTGCCCTTAGCATTAGGGACTCCTGATTCCCCCCCCCCCCGTCGTTATCCTACGCTGGGTGTCTTCCCCACTCCCAGCGTGACAGCGGCACCAGGTGGCACCCGGCATCTGCCAGCACCCGGAATTAGATGGCACCCGCCAGCACCAAGGAGGCAGCACCAGGTGGCACCCAGCAGCTGCCAGCACCCGGCGGTAGCCGCCAGCACCCGGCATTAGGCGGCACCCGGCAGCACCTGGAAGGCGGCACCCGGCAGCTGCAAGCACCCGGCGGCAGCTGCCATCACCCGGCATTAGGCGGCACCCGGCAGCCGCCAGCACCCAGTGGCCGCTAGCACCCGGCAGCCGCCAGCACCAGGTGGCAGCCGGCAGCTGCCACCGAAGATGTGCCGCCCAGGCGGCGCGGGAATACACTCACACATATACACACACTCACACATACACTTACACACATATACACACTCACATACAAATATACACACACTCACACATATACACACTCACTCAGAAATATTCACACACATACACTCACACATAAACACATACACACTCACTCACATATACACAAAAATACACTCACACATATACACATACACACACTCACTCACTCACATATACACACAAATACACTCACACATATACACACACTCACACATACACACACTCTCTCTCTAACTCTCACTCATACACACCTTAATAATGCCCCGGGCAATGGAGCCGCCGTGGTACCGGCTTTATTGTGACTTCCGGGTACCGCTGAAACAAATGCCTTCGCGCCTGTACATTCATGCAAGCAGGCGGCCGGCGGACCAATCAGACGCCTGCAGCTGACGTCACAGGAGGCTGATTGGTCCGCCGTCCGCCTGCTTGCATGAATGTACAGGCGCGAAGGCATTTGTTTCAGCGGTACCCGGAAGTGTTACAACAAAGCGGGTACCGCGGCAGCTCCCTGCACAATGGCCCGGGGCATGTTATTTCTTCAAGGTGCCCCAGGCCGCAGTGGGAATCCTGGCGGGCCGCATGCAGCCTGGGGGCCGCGTGTTTGAGATCCCTAATGTAGATAGACCAGCCACTCACAACCTTTTAATAGAGGGGAGCAGCTGCTTACATAACACACTCTAATGAAGCTACACAGGGAGTCTGTCATAGATAAGTGAGATACACCATAGTGTCTGAACAGCAGCCTATTAGTGGCGCCAGATGCGGTGGGACTGCATGACTTTATGCACCGTGTCTGAACAGTGGCCTATTAGTGATGCCAGGTGCAGTGGGACTGCATGACTATATGCGCCGTGTCTGAACAGTGGCCTATGAGTGGTGCCAGATGCGGTGGGACTGCATGACTATATGCACCATATCTGAACAGCAGCCTATTAGTGGTGCCAGTTGCAATGGGACTGCATAATTATATGCACCGTGTCTGAACATTGGCCTATTAGTGGTGCCAGGTGCGGTGGGACTGCATGACTATATGCACCGTGTCTGAACAGCAGCCTATTAGTAGTGCCAGGTGCAGTGGGATTGCATGATTACATGCACCATGTCTGAACAGTGGCCTATTAGTTACGCTGATTATGGCGCGCATGTTAAACACCATACGAGTGAACCTCACATGTTAGGCTCACTATTTTACCAACCAAACTCAGAGAGCTCCATTACACCCTGCAAAAATGGTAAAATGTGCATGAAAAATGTGAGGTTTTGGTTGGTATTTTGGTCAAAACAAGTAAGCTTGCAACCCGAAGCATCAAGGGTCCTCACTTATGCAGGTCCCTGTCTACACTCACAATAGATGAACCAAGACAACAGTTATCTTATCTTTTATCCCCCATAAAAAATCATTTAGAAAGATCACCAAATGGCCAAACTAATGCCGCACAATCCTTCATTAGAGTGTGTTGTTTCTGTGTTTCTCTACAGGTATGTTTGAGCATATGGATCAGCACCGAACTTTAATGCTTTTTTGATGTATTCTGTTTGCTGACAATATCTGATTCCAGCATCAATGGAACTGTCCTTCCCCCTGCCCCCCCCCCCCCATGCCTGTTTATGATCCTTTGTTCAAATATGCCCATGAGTGACCATTTGGTACAGCCTTGCTTGGCCATAGCTTAATGGACTCCAGTTCCCTCCCCCTCTCCCCACACCTGAAATCAGTATCATTGAGCATATAAGGAGCCTTGCCTAGTCTGCGGCAGACGTGTCTGCTGCAAAAGTGCATGTTCTAAAGTGCACAGAAATGAAATAGACCTGAAATGATCCGGAATTGACTGGGATAGACTGGAAGGTACTGTCAGCCATTCAAACAATATCTACTACTCTATCCTCTACTAATCATTACCATGTCTTTAACTGCACTGTTTGTGTTACTATGTGCCATCACCACCAACTTGTATCACCCTATCCCCCCTCCATCACCACTCATCCACATCAGCCCCTCTCTCCTGCCCTACCCTATGTACAGCTCCCATGCCATCTTCAGTTTGCTGAAGATTCTCAGCCCATCATATTCTAACATTTGTCATAACAAACCAAGTCCAAAATCTAAAAACTATCTGCTCTTCCTCTTTTTGCTGCTGCTCCTCTCAGGTGATATCTCTCCCAACCCTGGTCCACCCTCTAACTTCAACCCTTCTCCCACCACACATAGAAACCCCACTAACCTTATTACCATCACTTGCACACCTTCATCTCCCTCTTTTAACTGCGCGCTCTGGAATCCACGATCTGTATGCAACAAATTTCCCTTCATTCACAATTACTTCCTTACCAACTCTCTTAACCTTCTGGCCCTCACAGAAACCTGGATCCAGGACTCAGACACTGCTTCCCCTGCTGCTATTTCTTACGGCGGCTTACACTTCTCTCACTCCCCTAGACCTGGGAACAGACGTGGCGGTGGAGTGGGCCTCCTCCTGTCCCCACAATGTACTTTCCAGGTCATTCCTCCAGCCCCATCACTCTCATTCCCTTCTTTTGAGGTCCATACCATTAGGCTATTCCATCCCCTCCCCTCAAAGTAGCAGTGGTATACCGCCCCCCAAGGTCACCCACCCAGTTCCTCGACCACTTCTCCGCGTGGCTCCCGCATTTCATGTCCTCAGATTTACCAACCCTTATTCTGGGAGACTTTAACATTCCTATAAACAGCCCCATCTCACCATGTGCATCCCAGCTCCTATCTTTTACTACTTCTCTCGGCCTCTCACAGCTCTCAACCTCTGAGACGCACGAAGACGGTAACACCCTTGACCTGGTCTTTACCCGGCTCTGCTCATCCTCCCCCTTGGATAACTCAACTCTTCTCTCTGACCACAACATTCTCTCCTTCTCACTCACTAACCCTCGGCTACCACAGCCCAATCCTACCTATCACACATCCAGAAATCTACAGGCCATTAACCCTCATACACTCACAGATTCCCTCATCTCATCTCTGTCCCCAATCTCTTCAATCTCCTGTCCAGATCAGGCAGTAAATCACTATAACGACACTCTCAGAAGCACCCTGGACCAAGTAGCGCCCCTCACCCTCAGAACCACCAAACATAGAAGAAAACAGCCCTGGCTCACACCACAAACTCGATTCCTCCAGCGATGCTCTAGGAGTGCTGAACGTCTATGGAGGAAAACTCGCTCACCAGGAGACTTTATCCACTATAAATTCATGCTCAAAACTTACAACTCTGCCCTTCACCTTGCCAAACAGACCTACTTCACCACCCTGGTCTCCTCACTATCCAACAATCCAAAAAAACTCTTTGACACCTTTCACTCTCTCCTCAGTCCTAAAGTGCAGGCCCCCATCACTGACATCTGTGCTGATGACCTGGCTTCCTACTTCATGGAGAAAATAGACAACATCCGCCAGGAAATCAGCTCTCAGCCTCCAAGCGCTGCCACCCCCATTCTTCCCCACACCTCCTCCGGTTCACTCTCCGCATTTGACCCAGTCACAGAAGAAGAAGTCTCCAGGCTCCTTTCTTCCTCTCGTCCCACCACATGCACTACTGACCCCATTCCCTCACACCTGCTCCAGTCCCTCTCTCCAGTCGTCACCACTCATCTAACCAAAATCTTCAATCTCTCCCTCTCTTCTGGCATCTTCCCCTCCTCCTTCAAACACTCGATCATTACCCCATTATTAAAGAAAACCACTCTCGACCCAACCTGTACAAATAACTACAGACCAGTCTCCAATCTCCACTTCATCTCTAAACTCCTGGAGCGCCTGGTCTATTCCCGCCTCACCCGTTACCTCTCCGCTCACTCTCTTCTAGATCCATTACAGTCTGGTTTCCGCCCCCTTCACTCTACAGAAACTGCCCTCATCAAAGTGACCAATGACCTTCTGACAGCAAAACGTAATGGTGACCACACTCTGCTTATTCTTCTTGACCTCTCTGCAGCTTTTGACACTGTCGACCATCATCTCCTACTCTCTATGCTGCTCTCCATTGGCATAAAGGACACTGCTCTCTCCTGGCTCTCCTCCTATCTTTCTGACCGCTCTTTCAGTGTATCTTTTGCTGGCTCCACTTCTTCCCCTCTTCCTCTCACTATTGGAGTCCCTCAGGGTTCAGTCCTTGGCCCTCTCCTCTTCTCTCTCTACACAGCCCCGATTGGATGCACCATCAGCAGATTTGGCTTTCAGTACCATGTTTATGCTGATGACACACAACTATACACTTCAGCCCCTGACCTTAAGAACACCAATGACTGTCTAGCTGCAGTTTCCAATATCATGTCCACTCTCTATTTGAAACTAAACCTTTCCAAAACTGAACTACTTCTGCTCCCCCCATCCACCAACCTCCCTAAATTGGACATCTCTCTCTCAGTTTGTGGCACCACGATAACGCCTAGGCAGCAGGCTCGCTGTCTGGGTGTTATGTTTGACACCGATCTCTCCTTCTCCTCCCACACACAATCTCTAGTCCGCTCCTGTCGCTTACACCTGAAAAATATCTCTAGAGTCCGCCCCTTTCTCACCATGGAAGCAACAAAAACCCTCACCGTGGCCCTAATCCATTCCCGCCTTGACTATTGCAATTCTCTATTAAGCGGCCTCCCCCTCAGCAGACTTTCTCCTCTCCAGTCCATCCTTAATGCAGCAGCCAGGATCACCCATCTGGCCAATCGTTACTCAGATGCCTCTGATCTGTGCCAGTCATTGCACTGGCTGCCCGTATACTACAGGATCAAATTCAAATTGCTTGTTCTCACCCTCAAAGCTCTTCACAGTGCAGCACCTCCCTACATCTCCTCTCTCATCTCTGTCTATCACCCCACCCATTCTCTACGTTCCTCAAATGACCTTCGACTAACATCTGCACTAATCCGATCCTCCCACTCCCGGCTCCAAGATTTCTCCAGAGCTGCACCAAACCTCTGGAATGCTTTACCCCCAAGAAATCAGGACTATCCACAACTTGCATGGCTTCAGACGATCCCTAAAAAACGCATCTTTTTAAGGTGGCCTATCACACTCCCTAATAGAAGTCCTTTGTACTGTAGACAGTGAATGGGCTATCCCTCTGGACATTACTCTTCTACAAACTCCACCAAACCAAAAAGGTCTACACAGACTGTCTGATGACCATCCATGTAAGCTTAGCCCTATGCCCCATTTCCTCAAGATGCCTGGACCATCAGTGCAATAAGCCCCTGTACCTTGTGCAACCCCTATCCCGTTGTAGATTGTAAGCTCTTTTGAGCAGGGTCACCTTCATTTCTTGCTTTATTTATTGTATTTTCTTTATTACATTGATTCTATGCCTATTGTTTTGTATCCAATTATTGTACTGTATTTGTTCTCTACTGTAATTACTTACTGTATATTTTCTGTACTCTAACCCTACATTGTAAAGCGCTGCGGAATATGTTGGCGCTATATAAATAAATGTGGTTCACCGAAATAGGACATAAAAACAGAGAAAAAAATCACCAAAAAATTGCCAGGCAAATACTCATTGCACCTAGCAGCAGCTGCCAGCTCCTCTGAGAGGCAACACAGGTGTCTGTATACCGGTACTCAGTCACCTGCAACCCACAGTGGGGGCGGTTGTGGCACCAGCGTCCGGCCATACTGTCAGGGAGATGACTGGTGGCATTTAAAGACACAAGGTTACCATAGGGCTCTGCCACTCATGATGCATGCAAGGCATAGTGTCAGAACAGCCTATTGGTCACGCCCTTCTATTAGATCAGGCGGGCTGCTCCGCACTGATTACATGCCTCACACAATGACAGGCGCCCCCCAGAGGGCCCAGCTACAAACTGCTATATAAATAAAGCTTTATTATTATTATTATGTAAGCAGCTGCTCCCCTGTGTTAATAGGCTGTGTGTGGCTGGTCTATCTACTATCTGCATTGTGCACCAGCGCTGCCCCCAGCTCCTACTTGTTAAATTCCTTGCACCCAGCTTGTGTAGGATTAGTTTGGCAATTTGGTGATCTTAATACATAAGCATGACCACTTGGGGCATTATTCCAATGTAATACATAAGCATGACCACTGGAAGCAGTATTCCAATGTAATACATAAGCATGACCACTGGAGACAGTATTCCAATGTAAGACATAAGGGTGACCACTGGAGGCAGTGTTCCAATTTAATACATAAGGGTGACCACTGGGGGCAGTGTTCCAATGAAATATATAAGCATGACTACTGGGAGCAATATTCCAATGTAATACACAAGCATGACCACAGGGGGCAGTGATCCAATGTAATTTATAAGCGTGACCACTAGGGGCAATATTCCAATGTAATACATCAGCGTGACCACTGGGGGCAGTATTTCAATGTAATACATAAGTGTGACCGTTGGGCGCAGTATTCCAAAGTAATATGTAAGCATGATCACTAGGGGCAGTATTCCATTGTAATACATCAGCGTGACCACTGGGGGCAGTATTCCAATGTAATACATAAGTGTGACCACTGGGCGCAGTATTCCAAAGTAATACATAAGCATGATCACCGGGGGAAAAGTTTCAATATAATATACAACTGTGACTACTTGGGGCAGTATTCCAAAGTGTTACATAGCGGTAAGCACTGGGAGCAGTATTCCACTGTAATACCTGGTGGTTAATCAACACTGAGAAATATGCCAGGTACCTTTTGCCAACCTGAGACACCTACCGACCTCCCACTTAATGACTTCATGTGGGTTGGGTTTTTCAGAACTACAGATAAATATAAAATTGCAGCCTTCCCCATATCTCTGCCTCTGAGTGTCGTATGTGAAAGATATTGCTGTCATATTTTCCGTGATGAATTTATCTTTCCATTGATAGGACATGTGGTATGTTTACAGTTATCCCACTGGGCAATAATAATTTGGGGCTGATACTTACGTCCAACAACGAAAGTAAAATATGTATTATGATCCTACTAGGGATGAGCGAGTATGCACGAGTATCCCGGTACTCAGGATGCTTGGCGAGCACCGAGTACCACCGAAATGCTCAGACTCCTCGCTAATAATTATCGCTCTGACACAAATACACAGCCACCTTCAGTGCACACAGTGAGCTGGCACCTCACAGAGAGCAGATTGATTGTTTGGATCCCTCTGGGGGGCACAGCAAGGTGTTGTATGCTGCGGCGATTTGAAAAAGCCCCGCCCCCCGTCCTTTCCCAGAAACACTCATTTTATAGCCGGAAGTCTGTGGGCGGAGCCTGTCACTAATTGACTTACATTGGGCTCGGTGCTCGGGCCGAGTACATGAGTATCTTGGGATGCTCGGCCTGAGCATCGAGCACCCGAACATTTTAGTACTCGCTCATCTCTAGATCCTACATCTCTACTGAAGGCAAAATTGTTTGTCATATTTGTAGGAGCTGTACTTTGTGTGTATGTGTTTATATATATGTGTGTATCTGTGTGCATATATGTGTGTGTGTGTATATGTGTATGTGTGTGTGTATATGTGTGTATCTGTGTGTGTATACGTGTGTATCTGTGTGTGTATATGTGTGTATCTGTGTGTATATATGTATGTGTGTGTATATATGTGTGTGTATATGTGTGTGTGTATATATGTGTGTATCTGTGTGTGTATACGTGTGTATCTGTGTGTGTATATGTGTGTATCTGTGTGTGTATATGTGTGGGTGTATATGTGTGTATATGTGTGGGTGTATATGTGTGTATCTGTGTGTGTATATATGTGTGTGTGTGTGTGTGTGTGTGTATATGTGTGTGTGTGTGTATCTGTGTGTGTATCTGTGTGTATCTGTGTGTGTATATGTGTGTATCTGTGTGTGTATATGTGTGGGTGTATATGTGTGTATCTGTGTGTATATATGTGTGTATATATGTGTGTGTGTGTATATGTGTGTATCTGTGTGTGTATATGTGTGTATATGTGTGGGTGTATATGTGTGGGTGTATATGTGTGTATCTGTGTGTGTATATGTGTGTGTATATATAGTTGTGGCCAAAAGTATTGACACCCCTGCAATTCTGTCAGATAATGCTCAGTTTCTTCCTGAAAATGATTGCAATCACAAATTCTTTGGTATTATTATCTTCATTTAATTTGTCTTCAATGAAAAAACACAAAAGAGAATGAAGCAAAAAGCAAAACATTGATCATTTCACACAAAACTCCAAAAATGGGCCAGACAAAAGTATTGGCACCCTCAGCCTAATACTTGGTTTCACAACCTTTAGCCAAAATAACTGCGATCAACTGCTTCCGTTAACCATCAATGAGTTTCTTACAATGCTCTGCTGGAATTTTAGACCATTCTTCTTTGGCAAACTGCTCCAGGTCCCTGATATTTGAAGGGTGCCTTCTCCAACCTGCCATTTTTAGATCTCTCCACAGGTGTTCTATGAGATTCAGGTCTGGACTCATTGCTGGCCACCTTACAAGTCTCCAGTGCTTTCTCTCAAACCATTTTCTAGTGCTTTTTGTAGTGTGTTTTGGGTCATTGTCCTGCTGGAAGACCCATGACCTCTGAGGGAGACCCAGTTTCTCACACTGGGTCCTACATGATGCTGCAAAATTTGTTGGTAGTCTTCAGACTTCATAATGCCATGCACACGGTCAAGCAGTCCAGTGCCAGAGGCAGCAAAGCAACCCCAAAACATCAGGGAACCTCCACCATGTTTGACTGTAGGGGCAGTGTTCTTTTCTTTGAATGCCTCTTTTTTTTTCCTGTAAACTCTATGTTGATGCCTTTGCCCAAAAAGCTCTACTTTTGTCTCATCTGACCAGAGAACATTCTTCCAAAACGTTTTAGGCTTTCTCAGGTAAGTTTTGGCAAACTCCAGCCTGGCTTTTTTATGTCTCGGGGTAAGAAGTGGGGTCTTCCTGGGTCTCCTACCATACAGTCCCTTTTCATTCAGACGCCGACGGATAGTACGGGTTGACACTGTTGTACCCTCGGACTGCAGGGCAGCTTGAAGTTGTTTGGATGTTAGTCGAGGTTCTTTATCCACCATCCACACAATCTTGTGTTGAAATCTCTCGTCAATTTTTCTTTTCCGTCCACATCTAGGGAGGTTAGCCGCAGTGCCATGGGCTTTAAACTTCTTGATGACACTGCGCACGGTAGGCACAGGAACATTCAGGTCTTTGGAGATGGACTTGTAGCCTTGAGATTGCTCATGCTTCCTCACAATTTGTTTTCTCATGTCCTCAGACAGTTCTTTGGTCTTCTTTCTTTTCTCCATGCTCAATGTGGTACACATAAGGACACAGGTTGAGTCAACTTTAATCCATGTCAACTGGCTGCAAGTGTGATTTAGGTATTGCCAACACCTGTTAGGTGCCACAGGAAAGTTACAGGTGCTGTTAATTACACAAATTAGAGAAGCTTCACATGATTTTTCTAACAGTGCCAATACTTTTGTCCACCCTCTTTTTATGTTTGGTGTGGAAATATAATGTATGTGTGTGTGTTTGCTTGGTCCAGGATAGGGTCACAGATATAAAGGGGTCTCTTCCTCAAGTCAATTGAAAAGTGACACCTCTCT
The DNA here is from genome assembly GCA_033576535.1 of Allobates femoralis. Lineage (NCBI taxonomy): Eukaryota > Metazoa > Chordata > Amphibia > Anura > Aromobatidae > Allobates > Allobates femoralis. Next base: position 127,977,995 of record JARQOC010000010.1, read on the forward strand.
GCCAGGGAGAACAATTTGGTCTCCTGCAAAGGAGGGGGGCAGAGTGGGATGCTAAATATGTGTAGGAAACAGATGTAAGTATATACTGTCACAATATAATGTACAAATATAATAACATTCATTCATTTATATAGCACTATTAATTCCACAGTGCTTTACATACATCATCATCACTGTCCCCATTGGAGCTCACAATCTAAACATCCTATCAGTCTTTAGAGCGTGGGAAGAAACCGGAGAACCTGGAGGAAACCCACGAGAACATGGGGAAAACATACAAACTGCCTGCAGATGTTGTCCTTGGCGACAATTGAACCCAGGACCCCAGCGCTGCAAGACTGCAGAGCTAACCACTGAGCCAACATATAGTGCTAACCACTGAGCCACCATACACAGGGCCACACTGTCCATTGGACAATATGAGCCTTTGGCTCAGGCGGCAAGGAGGCAGGGGGTGCGGCAGAGCTGAAGGGGGCTTCCTGTCTCCTGTCCTGGCCGCCGGGGTAAGTGATAACTTGTGCTGTAGCGCCAGCCCGCTCCTCCAGCTGTCCGCCGCCGATATTATCACCCCCCTCCTAAGCTGTCCGCCCCTGATAGCACCCCCCCACACACATTTTTTGACTCAAGCGGCGGGGAAGGTTGAGTCACCCCTGACCATACAGTGCTAACCCCTGAGCCACCATACAGTGCTGACCACTGAGCCACCATACAGTGCTAACCACTGAGCCACCGTATTACTGTGGTGTGCTAACCACTGATCCACAATACAGTGCTAACCACTGAGCCACCATACAGTGCTAACCACTGATCCACAATACAGTGCTAACCACTGAGCCACCATACAGTGCTAACCACTGAGCCACCATACAGTGCTAACCACTGAGCCACCATATAATGCTAACCACTGAGCCACCATACAGTGCTAACTGTCTTGCTCCTGCGGGAAGGCGACCTAGAGTGGACCCACTGGGCCGTGGTACTGAAGTCCCCTGGGTGAGCTGGTCCTAGTTACACCAACCCCTACACAGGGATTATCAGGGGCAAGCCCCGGGGGTCTAAATACCACAGGAGATAGTACCAGGGGGGCGGCTCGGAGGTTTAGCCTATACTACGGTATAGCTAAGGAGGATTCGAGGGATCAGAGCCTGAGGCTAGGAGAGCAGGAATGGGTCTATTGGAGGACAGCACAAGGAGGGCCTGACTAACAGCCAGAGAAGCAGAAGCTTACTAACTCAATAATCAGGCACCTCCCATCTATGGAGGTGGCCTGATATACCAGAAGACGGACAGCTATTGGTCAAGGGGAGTGTCAGGTTGAGCTGTTCCGGCGCCTACATTCACAGGGGAGGAGCGCAACCGCGCCTAGTACACCACTGATTAGGTTCATGACTCCAACCATTGTAGTGTGCTGATGTGTGAGCCCAGTGGTTAGCAGACAGGATGGGGACTCGGCGATGGCTCTAAGACACAGCACGCCTGGACACCGGATGCCTGATCGGTAGAGGAGCAGAGGATGCAGACCCAGAAGAGGTGAGCTGGGGAGCGGTGCTAGGGAACCTAACACTAACCACTGAGCCACCATATAGGGCTAACCACTGAGCCCACTGTACAGTGCTAACCACTGAGCCACCGTACAGTGCTAATCACTGAGCCACCATACAGTGCTAACCACTGAGCCACCATACAGTGCTAATTACTGAGCCACAGTATACAGTGCCAACCACTGAGCCACCATATACTGTGGTGACCACTGAGCCACCATACAGTGCTAACCACTGAGCCACCATACAATGCTTACCACTGAGCCACCGTACAGAGCAAATTACTGAGCCACAGTATACAGTGCCAACCACTGAGCCACCGTATACTGTGGTGACCACTGAGCCACCATACAATGCTAATCACTGAGCCACAATACAGTGCTAACCACTGAGCCTCTGAACAGTGCTAACCATTGAGCCACCATATAGTGCTAACCACTCAGCCACTATACAGTGCTAACCACTGAGCCACCATACAGTGCTAACCACTGAGCCACCATACAGTGCTGACCACTGAGCCGCCATACAGTGCTAACCACTGAGCCACCATACAGTGTTAACCACTGAGCCATCATACAGTGCCAACCACTGAGCCACCATACAGTGCTAACCACTGAGCCACAAGACAGTGCTAACCACTGAGCCACCATACAGTGCTAACCACTGAGCCACCATACAGTGCTAACCACTGAGCCACAATACAGTGCTAACCACTGAGCCACCATATAGTGCTAACCACTGAGCCACCATACAATGCTAACCACTGAGCCACCATACAGTGCTAACCACTGAGCCACCATACAGTGCTAACCACAGAGCCACCATACAGTGCTAACCACTGAGCCACCATACAGTACTAACCACTGAGCCACCATATACAGTGCTGACCACTGAGCCACCATACAGTGCTAACCACTGAGCCACCATACAGTGCTAACCACTGAGCCACCATACAGTGCTAACCACTGAGCCACCATACAATGCTAATTACTAAGCCATCATATAGGGTTAACCACTGAGCCACTATACAGTGCTAACCACTGAGCCACCATATACAGTGCTGACCACTGAGCCACCATACAGTGCTAACCACTGAGCCACCATACAGTGCTAACCACTGAGCCACCATACAGTGCTAACCACTGAGCCACCATACAATGCTAATTACTAAGCCACCATATAGGGTTAACCACTGAGCCACTATACAGTGCTTACCACTGAGCCACCATACAGTGCTAACCACTGACCCACCATACAGTGCTAACCACTGAGCCACCATACAATGCTAATTACTAAGCCACCATATATTGTTAACCACTGAACCACCATACAGTCCTAACTCTTGAGTCACCATATAGTGCTAACCACTGATCCACCATACAGTGCTAACCACTGAGCCACCGTACAGTGCTAACCACTGAGCCACCATACAGTGCTAACCACTGAGCCACCATACAGTGCTAACCACTGATCCACCGTATACAGTGCTGACCACTGAGCCACCATACAATGCTAACCACTGAGCCACCATACAGTGCTAACCACTGATCCACCATACAGTGCTGACTACTGAGTTACCATGCAATGCTGACTACTGAGCCACCTTACAGTGCTAACCACTGAGCCACCATAGAATGCTAACCACTGAGCCACCGTACAGTGCTAACCACTGAGCCACCATATACTGTTAACCACTGAGCCACCATACAGTGCTAACCACTGAGCCACCCTATAGTGCTAACCACTGAGCCACCATACAGTGCTAACCACTGAGCCACCATACAGTGCTAACCACTGAGCCACCATACAGTGCTGACCACTGAGCCACCATACAGTGCTGACCACTGAGCTACCATACAGTGCTAGCCACTGAGCCACCATACAGTGCTAACCACTGAGCCACCATACAGTGCTAACCACTGAGCCACCATACAGTGTTAACCACTGAGCCACCATACAGTGCTAACCACTGAGCCACCATACAATGCTAATCACTGAGCCACCATACAGTGCTAACCACCGAGCCACCATACAGTGCTAACCACTGAGCCACCATATACAGTGCTAACCACTGAGCCACCATACAGTGCTAACCACTGAGCCACCATACAGTGCTAATCACTGAGCCACCATACAGTGCTAACCACTGAGCCACCGTATACTGTGCTAACCACTGAGCCACCATACAGTGCTAACCACTGAGCCACCATACAGTGGTAACCACTGAGCCACCATATATTACTAACCACTGAGCCACCATACAGTGCTAAACACTGAGCCACCATACAGTGCTAACCACTGAGCCACCATACAGTGATAACCACTGAGCCACCATACAGTGCTGACCACTGAGCCACCATACAGTGCTAACCACTGAGCCACCATGCAATGCTAACCACTGAGCCACCATATACAATGCTAACCACTGAGCCACCATACAGTGCTAACCACTGAGCCACCATACAGTGCTAACCACTGAGCCACCATACAGTGATAACCACTGAGCCACCATACAGTGCTGACCACTGAGCCACCATACAGTGCTAACCACTGAGCCACCATACAGTGCTAACCACTGAGCCACCATACAGTGATAACCACTGAGCCACCATACAGTGATAACCACTGAGCCACCATACAGTGCTAACCACTGAACCACCATACAGTGCTAACCACTGAGCCACCATACAGCGCTAACCACTGAGCCACCATACAGTGCTTACCACTGAGCCACCATACAGTGCTAACCACTGAGCCACCATACAGTGCTAACCAGTCAGCCACCATACAGTGCTGACCACTGAACCACCATACAGTGCTAACCACTGAGCCACCATACAGTGCTACCCACTGAGCCACCATACAGTGCTAACCACTGAGCGACCACACAGTGCTAACCACTGAGCCACCATGCAATGCTAATCACTGAGCCACCATACAGTGCTAACCACTGAGCCACCATACAGTGCTAACCACTGAGCCACCATATACAGTGCTAACCACTGAGCCACCATACAGTGCTAACCACTGAGCCACCATATAGTGCTAACCACTGAGCCACCATACATGCTAACCACTGAGCCACCATACAGTGCTAACCACTGAGCCACCATGCAATGCTAATCACTGAGCCACCGTGCCGCCAGAAATATTGGGATTTCGATTGCTTGATATGCCAGGATATATTCCATATTCCTCACAGCCGGGTGCATGTACCCGGGGCAGAGATGGTTCCAGGACACATTATTGGAGTCAGGCCGGAGAAGCCGAGGGATGGGGCGATGTTCTGCTGGTGTCATGTCAATGTGAATACAGCGCTCATGAAAAGTGACATGAAAAATCCCAGAGAGCAGAGCAGGAATTAGTCCTGTATCCTCTTATCTCTAGAACATGTAAGGAAGGATGCTATGTTCTGCAGAGCTGAGCACAGGGGTTCTGGGGGGATCAGCACCATGATCAGGAGTCCTAGGAGAGGATCAGCACCATGGTGAGGAGTCCTAGGAGAGGATCAGCACATGGACAGCAGTCCTAGGAGAGGATCAGCACCATGGTGAGGAGTCCTAGGAGAGGATCAGCACATGGTCAGGAGCCCTAGGAGACGGTCAGCACCATGGTCAGGAGTCCTAGAAGAGGATCTGCACCATGGTCAGGAGCCCTAGGAGACGGTCAGCACCATGGTCAGGAGTCCTAGGAGAGGATCTGCACCATGGTCAGGAGTCCTAAAGAGGATCTGCACCATGGTCAGGAGCCCTAGGAGAGGATCAGCACATGGACAGGATCCTATGAGAGGATCAGCCTGCTGGTTCAGGTCAAGGTACGCCTCATAGAAAGGACATGCACAGATCAGGAGGCCCAGAGCAGGATCAGTCCGTATGCACTATCCTAGAGACGTCAAGGAAGGTCATGTCCTAGCAGAGGCTGCACATGCAGGAGTTCTAGGAGGGATCAGACCATGGTCAGGAGTCCTAGGAGAGGATCAGCACCATGGTAGGAGTCCTAGGAGAGGATCAGCACATGGTCAGGAGTCCTAGGAGGGATCAGCACCATGGTCAGGAGTCCTAGGAGAGGATCAGCACATGGTCAGGAGCCCTAGGAGACGGTCAGCACCATGGTCAGGAGTCCTAGAAGAGGATCAGCACCATGGTCAGGAGCCTAGGAGAGATCAGCACCATGGTCAGGAGCCTAGGAGAGGATCGCACCATGGTCAGGAGTCCTAGAAGGATCAGCACCATGGTCAGGAGCCTAGGAGAGGATCAGCACATGGACAGGAGTCCATGGAGAGGATCAGCCCATGGTCAGGAGTCCTAGAAGAGGATCTGCACCATGGTCAGGAGCCCTAGGAGACGGTCAGCACATGGATCAGAGTCCTAGGAGAGGTCGCACCATGGTCAGGAGTCCTAGGAACGGTCAGCACCATGGTCAGGAGTCCTAGGAGAGGATGCATCCATGGTCAGGAGTCCTAGAGGTCAACGAGGATCAGACACACATGGTCAGGAGTCCTAGGAGAGGATCAGCATCATGGTCAGGAGTCCTAGGAGCAGGATCAGCCCGATGGTCAGGAGTCCTAGGAGAGGATCAGCATCCATGGTCAGGAGCCTAAGGATCAGACCTGCTGTCTAAAGAGTCAACCATGGTCAGGAGTCCTAAAGGATCAGAGGACGCCCTAGAGGATCAGGAGTCCTAGGAGAGGATCAGACCTGGATCAGGATCCTAGGAGAGGTCAGCACCATGGTCAGGAGTCTAGGAGAGGATCAGACCTGTCATAGGATCAGACCTGTCATCTAGGAGAGGATCAGCATCATGGTCAGGAGTCCTCGGAAAGGATCAGACCTGGTACAGGAGTCCTAGAGAGGATCGCACCATGGTCAGGAGTCCTAGGAGACGGTCAGCACCATGGTCAGGAGTCCTAGAAGAGGATCTGCATCATGGTCAGGAGTCCTAGGAGAGGATCAGCATCATGGTCAGGAGTCCTAGGAGAGGATCAGCACATGGTCAGGAGTCCTAGGAGAGGGTCAGCAACACTGGAATCTAGAGGTCCTGGTCAACAGGATCAGATCCCATGGACAGGAGTCAGGGAGGTCAGCCAGGATCAGGGTCCTAAGAGGATAGCACATGGATCAGGAGTTCCTCATGGATCAGACTGCAGGTAGCCCTATAAAATCACCAGGTCAGGAGTCCTAGGAGAGGATCAGCCGGTACTAATACAGGATCAGCTCCATGAGCAGGATCTAGAGGTAACCTGTGATCTAGAGAGATCAGCCCATGGTCGGTCCTCAGGAAGGATCAGATCATAGAATAGGACGTGTCCTATGGAGGGATGCTCATGGTCAGGAGTCCTGGAAACACATCATACGATCAGGATATCGCCTGACAGGATCAGAGAGATCGCCTTTACAGGATCAGGAAGACGCACATGTCAGGATCTAAGATCAGGGACCTGCTCATCAGGATCAGGGTCCTGCATCACACAGGATCAGGGTCCTGCTAACGGATCAGGCTGCTCTACAGGATCAGGGAGATGCTCATACAGGTCAGGGACCTCTCATACGGAATCAGGACCTGCTCAACAGATCAGGGCGCCTCACACAGATCAGGACTGCTCAACAGATCAGACTGCTCTACAGGATCAGGGGTTCTCCTCTACATGGATCAGACTGCTACAGGATCAGGGACTGCTTCATACAGATCAGGTGACCTGTATCATACGGAATCAGGGACCTGCCTCATACATGATCAGACCTGCTTCATACAGGATCAGCCCTGTCTTCATACAGATCAGGACCTGCTTCATACAGATCAGTGCCTGCTTCATACGGATCAGGGGACTGCTTCATACAGATCAGGGACTGCCTCACACAGGATCAGGGACCTGCTCATACAGGATCAGGGACCTGCTTCATACAGGATCAGGGACCTGCTTCATACAGATCAGGGACCTGCCTCATACAGGATCAGGATCCTGCTTCATACAGGATCAGGGATCCTGCTTCATACAGGATCAGGGACCTGCCTCATACAGGATCAGGGACCTGCCTCATACAGGATCAGGGACCTGCTCATACAGGATCAGGGTCCTCCTCATACAGGATCAGGGACCTGCTTCATACAGGATCAGGGACCTGCCTCATACAGGATGCAGGGACCTGCTTCATACAGGATCAGGGGTCCTGCTTCATACAGATCAGGGACCTGCTTCATACAGGATCAGGGACCTGCCTCATACAGGATCAGGGACCGCTATCAGCGTCAACTGTACAGGATCAGGGACCTGCCTCATACAGGATCAGGACGCTCTACGATAGGCCTCTCATACAGGATCAGGGACCTGCCTCATACAGGATCAGGGACCTGCTCATACAGGATCAGGGCCTGCCTCATACAGGATCAGGGACCTGCCTCATACAGATCAGGGACCTGCTCATACAGGATCAGGGTCCTGCTTCATACAGGATCAGGGACCTGCCTCATACAGGATCAGGGACCTGCCTCATACAGGATCAGGGACCTGCTCATACAGGATCAGGGTACTGCCTCACACAGGATCAGGGACTGCTCGTCACTCTACAGGATCAGGGACCTGCTTTCATACAGGATCAGGGTCTGCCTCATACAGGATCAGGGACCTGCTCATACAGGATCAGGGACCTGCCTCATACAGGATCAGGGACCTGCCTCATACAGGATCAGGGACCTGCCTCATACAGGATCAGGGACCTGCCTCATACAGGAATCAGGGACCTGCCTCATACAGGATCAGGGACCTGCCTCATACAGGATCAGGGACCTGCCTCATACAGGATCAGGGACCTGCCTCATACAGGATCAGGGACCTGCCTCATACAGGATCAGGGACCTGCCTCATACAGGATCAGGGACCTGCCTCATACAGGATCAGGGACCTGCCTCATACAGGATCAGGGTACCGCTCATACAGGATCAGGACCTGCTTCATACAGGATCAGGGCCTGCCTCATACAGGATCAGGGACCTGCCTCACACAGGATCAGGGTACCTGCCTCACACAGGATCAGGGACTGCCTCACACAGGATCAGGGACGTGCCTCATACAGAATCAGGGACCTGCCTCATACAGGATCAGGGACCTGCTCATACAGAATCAGGGACCTGCCTCATACAGGATCAGGGGCCTGCCCATACAGGATCAGGACTGCCTCATACAGGATCAGGACCTGCTCATAAGGATCAGGGACCTGCCTCATACAGGATCAGGGACCTGCTCATACAGTATCAGGGACCTGCTCATACAGGATCAGGGACCTGCCTCATACAGATCAGGGACCTGCTCACACAGGATCAGGACCTTCCTCAACAGGATCGAGACCTGCCTCATACAGGATCAGGGACCTGCCTCACACAGGATCAGGGTACTGCCTCAACAGGATCAGGGACCTGCCTCACACAGGATCAGGGACCTTCCCATACAGGATCAGGACCTGCCTCACACAGGATCAGGTACTGTCTCACACAGGATCAGGGACCCCTCATACAGAATCAGGGACCTGCCTCATACAGGATCAGGACTTGCCTCATACCGGATCAGGAGCTGCCTCATACAGGGTCAGGGACCTGCCTCATACAGGATCAGGGACCTGCTTCATACAGTATCAGGGTCCTGTTTCATACAGGGTCAAGGGACCGCTTCTACAGGATCAGGGACCTGCTCATACAGGATCAGGGACCTGCTGATACAGATCAGGGACCCGCTTCATACAGGATCAGGGACCCGCTTCATACAGACAGGTCTGCCTCATACAGGATCAGGGCCTGCCTCATACAGGATCAGGGACCTGTTCATACAGGATCAGGACCTGCCTCATACAGGATCAGGGACCTGCCTCACACAGGATCAGGGACCTGCCTCATACAGGATCAGGGACCTTCCTCATACAGATCAGGGACCTGCCTCATACAGGATCAGGGACCTGCCTCACACAGGATCAGGGTACTGCCTCACACAGATCAGGACGTGCCTCATACAGAATCAGGACCTGCTCATACAGGATCAGGGACCTGCCTCATACAGAATCAGGCACCTCCTCATACAGATCAGGGCCTGCCTCATACAGGATCAGGACCTGCCTCATACATAATCAGGGACCTCCTCATACAGGATCAGGACCTGCCTCATACAGGATCAGGGACCTGCCTCATACAGTATCAGGGACCTGCCTCATACAGATCAGGGACCTGCCTCATACAGGATCAGGACCTGCCTCACACAGGATCAGGGACCTCCTCATACAGGATCAGGACCTGCCTCATACAGGATCAGGGACCTGCCTCACACAGGATCAGGTACTGCCTCACACAGGATCAGGGACCTGCCTCACACAGGATCAGGGACCTTCCTCATACAGGATCAGGGACCTGCCTCACACAGGATCAGGGTACTGCTCACACAGGATCAGGGACCTGCCTCATACAGAATCAGGGACCTGCCTCATACAGGATCAGGGACCTGCCTCATACCGGATCAGGAGCTGCCTCATACAGGTCAGGACCTCCTCATACAGGATCAGGGACCTGCTTCATACAGTATCAGGGTCCTGTTTCATACAGGGTCAAGGACCTGCTCATACAGGATCAGGGACCTGCTTCATACAGGATCAGGGACCTGCTTATACAGGATCAGGGACCCGCTTCATACAGGATCAGGACCTGCTTCATACAGGATCAGGGTCCTGCCTCATACAGGATCAGGGACCTGCCTCATACAGGATCAGGGACTGCTCATACAGGATCAGGGACCTGCCTCATACAGATCAGGGACCTGCCTCACACAGGATCAGGACTGCCTCACACAGGATCAGGACTGCCTCATACAGATCAGGGACCTGCCTCATACAGAATCAGGGACTGCCTCATACAGGATCAGGGACCTGCCTCATACAGGATCAGGGACTGCCTCATACAGATCAGGGACCTGCTCATACAGGATCAGGACCTGCCTCATACAGATCAGGGTCTGCTTCATACAGGATCAGGACCTGCTCATACGGATCAGGGCCTGCTCATACAGGATCAGGGTCTGTTCATACAGGATCAGGACCTGCCAATACAGGATCAGGTCCTGCTTCATACAGGATCAGGGACCTGCCTCATACAGGATCAGGGACCTCTCACACAGGATCAGGGACGTGCCTCATACAGAATCAGGGACCTGCCTCATACAGAATCAGGACCTGCCTCATACAGATCAGGGACCTGCCTCATACAGGATCAGGACTGCCTCATACAGGTCAGGGACCTGCCTCATACAGGATCAGGGACCTCCTCATACAGATCAGGCCTGTTTCATACAGATCAAGGGACCTGCTTCATACAGGATCAGGACCTGCTCATACAGATCAGGTCCTGCCTCATACAGGATCAGGACCTGCTCATACAGGATCAGGGTCCTGCTTCTTACAGATCAGGTCCTGCTTCATACGGATCAGGACCTGCTTCACAAGGATCAGGGTCCTCCTCAACAGGATCAGGGACCTGCCTCAACAGGATCAGGGACTGCCTCAACAGGATCAGGGACCTTCCTCATACAGGATCAGGGACCTGCCTCAACAGGATCAGGGACTGCCTCACACAGGATCAGGGACTGCCTCATAAGGATCAGGGACCTGCCTCATACAGGATCAGGGACCTGCCTCATACAGATCAGGACCTGCCTCATACAGATCAGGGACCTGCCTCAACAGGATCAGGGACCTGCCTCAACAGGATCAGGAGCTGCTCATACAGGATCAGGACCTGCCTCATACAGGATCAGGGACCTGCTCATACAGGATCAGGACCTGCCTCATACAGGATCAGGGAGCTGCCTCATACAGGATCAGGGACCTGCCTCATACAGGATCAGGGACCTGCTTCATACAGGATCAGGGTCCTGTTTCATACAGTATCAAGGGACCTGCTTCATACAGGATCAGGGACCTGCTTCATACAGGATCAGGGACCCGCTTCATACAGGATCAGGGACCCGCTTCATACAGGATCAGGGACCCGCTTCATACAGGATCAGGGTCCTGCCTCATACAGGATCAGGAACCTGCTTCATACAGGATCAGGGACCTGCCTCATACAGAATCAGGGTCCTGCTTCATACAGGATCAGGATCCTGCTTCATACATGATCAGGGTCCTGCTTCATACAGGATCAGGGTTCTGCTTCATACAGGATCAGGGACCTGCCTCATACAGGATCAAGGTCCTGCTTCATACAGGATCAGGGACCTGCCTCATACAGGATCAGGGACCTGCCTCATACAGGATCAGGGACCTGCCTCATACAGGATCAGGGACCTGCCTCACACAGGATCAGGGACCTGCCTCACACAGGATCAGGGTACTGTCTCACACAGGATCAGGGACGTGCCTCATACAGAATCAGGGACCTGCCTCATACAGAATCAGGGACCTGCCTCATACCGGATCAGGGAGCTGCCTCATACAGGATCAGGGACCTGCCTCATACAGGATCAGGGACCTGCTTCATACAGGAGCAGCGTCCTGTTTCATACAGGATCAAGGGACCTGCTTCATACAGGATCAGGGACCTGCTTCATACAGGATCAGGGACCTGCTTCATACAGGATCAGGGACCCGCTTCATACAGGATCAGGGACCTGCTTCATACAGGATCAGGGTCCTGCCTCATACAGGATCAGGGACCCGCTTCATACAGGATCAGGGACCCGCTTCATACAGGATCAGGGACTCGCTTCATACAGGATCAGGGTCCTGCCTCATACAGGATTAGGGACCTGCCTCATACAGGATCAAGGTCCTGCTTCATACAGGATCAGGGACCTGCCTCATACAGGATCAGGGACCTGCTTCATACAGGATCAGGGACCTGCCTCATACAGGATCAGGGACCTTCCTCATACAGGATCAGGGACCTGCCTCATACAGGATCAGGGACCTGCCTCATACAGGATCAGGGACCTTCCTCATACAGGATCAGGGACCTGCCTCATACAGGATCAGGGACCTGCCTCACACAGGATCAGGGTACTGCCTCACTCAGGATCAGGGACGTGCCTCATACAGAATCAGGGACCTGCCTCATACAGGATCAGGGACCTGCCTCATACAGAATCAGGGACCTGCCTCATACAGGATCAGGGGCCTGCCTCATACAGGATCAGGGACCTGCCTCATACAGGATCAGGGACCTGCCTCATACAGGATCAGGGACCTTCCTCATACAGGATCAGGGACCTGCCTCACACAGGATCAGGGTACTGCCTGACACAGGATCAGGGACGTGCCTCATACAGAATCAGGGACCTGCCTCATACAGGATCAGGGACCTGCCTCATACAGAATCAGGGACCTGCCTCATACAGGATCAGGGGCCTGCCTCATACAGGATCAGGGACCTGCCTCATACAGGATCAGGGACCTGCCTCATACAGGATCAGGGACCTGCCTCATATAGGATTAGGGACCTGCCTCATACAGGATCAGGGTCCTGCTTCATACAGGATCAGGGACCTGCCTCACACAGGATCAGGGACCTTCCTCATACAGGATCAGGGACCTGCCTCATACAGGATCAGGGACCTGCCTCACACAGGATCAGGGTACTGCCTCACACAGGATCAGGGACCTGCCTCACACAGGGTTAGGGACCTTCCTCATACAGGATCAGGGTACTGCCTCACACAGGATCAGGGACGTGCCTCATACAGAATCAGGGACCTGCCTCATACAGAATCAGGGACCTGCCTCAAACAGGATCAGGGACCTGCCTCATACAGGATCATGGAGCTGCCTCATACACGATCAGGGACCTGCCTCATACAGGATCAGGGACCTGCTTCATACAGGATCAGGGTCCTGTTTCATACAGGATCAAGGGACCTGCTTCATACAGGATCAGGGACCTGCTTCATACAGGATCAGGGTCCTGCTTCAGCAGACATGGATTCCCATGGGAGCTGGGCTACCAGCTCGGCTGAAGGACAAAGCATAGAAACTAGAAGAGGACAGTACTGGAAGTATCAAACTCCAAAAAGCCTTTAGTCCCAGGAGAGGATCTAGCAGCGGTAGTCAGCACTACAACCCAGCAGAGGAGTCATACCCCCATTTTACAAGCCAAACTGGAGGCCTGGGGAGAAGAACAGTGTCCTGTGGATCTGTCTATGTTGCATGCTAGGAACCGGGGTGGACTGTCTCTGGGGGGTGTCAAGGTGCTGCGCCCGTTCCCGTTGTCCCAGATGTGGCAAGTAAAGGGAGTATTTACAGGGGATTTTGTCGTGACGCCACCCAGGATATGTGGTCAATGGGACCAACGCTGCCGTATTCCTGCTGGCGACGGTGGTGAAGTGCAGCGTGGATGGTAAGCCCTCCTCGGGTAGGGCTGAGGGTCCCCAGGGCAGGTGTAGTAGTAGTGGAGGGACATAGTGAGGGATGGAGCTTTTAACCAGTCACTTACTTCGCTGCTGCAGCTTCTCCAGCCAGTGTGTGGGAAAAGCAGTCTCCGGCTCCTCAGGCGGGACTCTGCTGCGGCGCTGGAAGAAAGCAGTCTCAGGCGATGGTGAGCTTACCGGGTACTTAAGGTTCTTTAGCAGCAGTTCACAACAGCTTACAAGTTACAGTTCTTTCAAGTTACAGTTCTCACACTTTTGCGCTGCTCCGGGTAACTGGGTTTATGCAGCTCAGGCAGCTCCTGTGCGTTGCTTCCCTCAAGTCCTTTCAGACCCTTTCCTCTCTCTGTCTCCTCACTCACGGGTTTGGTCTGGCTTTTGTGTGATGATTCCCTCTCTGTCAGGGTCACTTGCCCTAGTCTGATGGCTGTGTTCCTAGACCATGGTGGTAGGTAGGCTGCAGGTCATGGAGTACCTGCCCCACGCCGGTGTGTCTCATGATTAGGGTCCTAGAGTATCCCCAGACACTTCTACAGAGCCGGCTCTCTGGCTGTAGCGGCCTAACCTCCAGTGTCCCAGGTATGGCTGTGGGATCACCAGGCTCCCTCTTTCTCACTGTGGATCGTCGTTGCTTTTTGGCTCCTTTCCCTCGCCTCCGGCTATGGAGTGAAGCGGTTTCTCCACCCACTTGTTCAGTGCTGCTCTATGCTCCACCAACACTACTCTTAACCCCTGCTACCCCTTGCCTAACCTAGAGTCCTAGGTGTAGGGTCAGTGTGTGTACCTGTGTGGGTGTTTCTAAGTCAACCGTTTCTATCTCACCTGACTGCAGTTCACCCTGTGGCCACCCTGGTCGCAGGAGCGCCACATTCCCCGGAGCTAAATCCAGCGGGTCCTCACGCTGGCGACACCACAGTAAGCTCAATTTGCTTTTATGCATAACAATAATGGTGCCGTCACACAGCACGATCTGGCCAGCGATGTCGGAAGCGATGCGCGGGTGCCCGCTCGGTTCCGACATCGCTGGCCAGCTGTCACACAGCATCGCTGCGGCGGCGACACCGCAGCGATGCGGGCGGTGACATCGCTCGCTGGGCTGGGCTCAGCCCAGCGAGCGATCCGCAGCAACGCTGCGGTATAGGCTGGATCGCCGCCGACATCGCTCTGGCGATGTCACACGGCGCGATCCAGCCTTATGGCAGGTCGCAGGTTGAAAGGTTTACGGTTCTTCCCGTAAACCTGTCAACCTGCGACCAGCGATAAAATGCGGTCGCGCCGCTCGTTTACACAGCACGACGTCGCTAGCGACATCGCTGATACGTCACTTTTTCGGCGATATCGCTAGCGACGTCGGCAGGTGTGACGGCACCATAACATTTAACCTACAAATTTTTGGGTCTTCCCGTCCAGGAGGTGCTTTCTTGAATGTTACCTAACAAAACATTCCTATATAAAAGTGCAAAGTGAATCCAGTTCAATGCTCACAGTTATGCATTATTCAAACATACTCTCAGAAAAGCTGTAATAAAACCAATAGAGAGCACTCAGGGTACTCAACTATATATATATACACAGTTTAGATTATTCACTGTCCATAATCTCACACTCTTTTAACTCAGCATAATACCAAGCAATTGGGGGGTCAAATCTACACACACACAGAAGAAAAGGATGTGGACACCAAGGTAAACATCACATTCTCACTTAGAATTTAGCTGTCCGGGTACAGCTACTCCATCTCCTTCTTGGGCAACTTCCATGGCAAAATCTCCTGACAGGCACATGCAATGTTCAAAATGGGTGCCGAATACTCTGGCCATCCGTCTAAGGGTGTCTGGGTCCCTTGGACACAAGTGGTTACAGGCACAGTCTCCGCGGTTTGCTGCTCTGGGGCCGCTGCATCTGTAGGATCAAGTACGCATCTGATGCTGTTGCAGCTGCGGGCTCTCTCAGGGACAGTCTCTTTACACGCATGTGCATACGAGCCTCGCTCTCTCACCTCATGAGTTGGTGGTGCTGGGATAAATGGTTCTGGCAGGCCTGGGCAACTCTCCTCCAAGGCCCCACATAAATCAATTAGTCTCTGCGGCCCTGCGCATTCTCCTGCAGGCCGGGATTCTGGACTGCGACCACCCGTCCGGGTGCCGCTTTCTCCTTCTCTCTGGGGCTCTCGCTGCACTCCACGCCCGGGTTCCTCCACCGCTCTTCGCTGCCATGGGCCCGTCAGGATCAGCCTTAATATCCCCCTTCTAGTATCCATCTCTGGGTACTGCTCGACTTCCGTCCAGTCATCTACATGTGCACACTCATTCTTTCCTCCCCTTCTTTGGGCGTCGCCGATTCTTCTTGCGCTGTTGGCCGACCCACCCTTAAGTGGAGCTACATTTTGTTGAGTGGCAGCACGCTTCCACAGAGTGAAGGATGGCCATGGCGGGATCTTCTTTTCCCGTTCCTGGCTTGCTTGGCCCACGATGAGGGGCTCTGGCACCCCACGTAGCCAGGACATGGCGTCAGTCTATTTGGGCCGCCACTATGGGGATTCTTTTTACATAGTCCAAACACAAGTCTCTGCAGGCACACAGTACCTTGTTTGATGGGCACAATGTCCTGTTTGTGACGCCACGTTGTCGCACACTAGGGACCAGGGTACCCAAGACCGGGGTGTACTGTCTTTGGGGGGTGTCAAGGTGCTGTGCCCGGTCCCGGTGTTCCAGATGTGGCAAGTAAAGGGAGTATTTACAGGGGATTTTGTTGTGACGCCACCCGTGGTATATGGTCAGTGGGACCACCACTGCCGTATTCCTGCTGGGGTCGGCGGTGAGGGGCAGCGTGGATGGTAAGCCCTCCTCGGATAGGGCTGAGGGTCCCCAGGGCAGGTGAAGTAGTAGTGGAGGGACGTAGTGAGGGAAGGTGCTTTGTACCAGTCACTTACTTCGCTGCTGCAGCTTCTCCAGCCAGTGTGTAGAAATAGCAGTCTGTGACTCCTCAGGCGGGACTCTGCTGTGGCGCTGGAAGAAAGCAGTCTCAGGCAATGGTGAGCTTACCAGGTACTTTACTTAAGGTTCTTTAGCAGCAGTTCACAACAGTTTACAAGTTACAATTCTTTCAGCTCTTCCAAGTTACAGTTCTCACACGGTAGCACTACTCCGGGTAAGTGGATTTATACAGCTCAGGCAGCTCCTCTGCGTTGCTTCCCTCAAGTCCTTTCAGGCCCTTGTCTCTCTCTGTCTCCTCACGGGTTTGGTCTGGCAGTCGCGGCCTTTTGTGTGATGATTATGTCTCTGTCAGGGTCACTAGCCCTAGTCTGATGGCTGTGTTCCTAGACAGTGGTGGTAGGTAGGCTGCAGGTCATAGAGTACCTGTCCCACGCAGGTGTGTCTTGTGATTAGGGTCCTAGAGTATCCCTGGTCATTTCTACAGAGCCGGCTCTCTGGCTGTAGCTGTCTAGCCTCCAGTGTCCCAGGTATGGCTGTGGGATTATCAGGCTCCCTCTTTCTCACTCTCGGGTGTCTTTGCTTTTTGGCTTCTTTCCCTCCCCTCCGGAATATTGCCTCTAGGATTCTGCGTCCTCCAGGGAACCTCTCCTCCTGGGAATATCTGCCTCTAGGTGTTCTAACACTCTCTCTTCTCTTGACTGTTCGGACTTCTTCTACTCTAACTGTGTGTTCCTGGATCTTTATTTTCGGTCTCTCCACCCACTTGTTCAGTGCTGCTATACGCTCCACCCACACTACTCTTAACCCCTGCTACCCCTTGCCTAACCTAGAGTCCTAGGCGTAGGGTCGGTGTGTGTACCTGTGTGGGTGTTTCTAAGTCAACCATCTCTACCTTACCTGGCTGCAGTTCACCCTGTGGCCGCCCTGGTCACAGGGGCGCCACATTTGGACCTTACAGTAAACAGTAAAGTGACCATCCTGTCTCCTGCTGTCTTATTAAAGCTGCACTACACATGACTATCACCTCCCTGGGAGCCAGCCCTGGTCGGGAAGGGTTAATCACCTGCACTGCTTACTACCACCTATCTCCCAGGGACCCCCTGCAATGCCAGCCACATCCTGGCTGAACATCCCAACTGGCATCACAAATGAAACATTATCCCTATCACTGCCCCTTTTATATATGCAGTTTGGACCACAGCTGCTGGGCACGGCTGCCGTGAACCGAACCTTACCCCAGCTGCTGAGTACCCCGGCCCTTGAGACCGACACTTATCCATCCCCTCCAGCAGCGGCTCACAGATCATCAAACACTTGAGTGACAGATCTCGTCCTAATGATGGATCTGGTAAAGTGTGACGATGTGCAGGAATCCTGCCTGTGAGCTGGTGCATCCCCACACATAACGTGTTCTCTCCATCTCACAGATTAACCCCCTGCAGTCTGGGCGGTGACCCCCTGTTTGAGTTTGCTGCAGGGAGGGGGTGAGCACTCTGCGCTCCTATAGGCTGCTGCGCAGAGGAGAACCCTCAGCTGGTGTGAAGCCCCCTTATAAGAGTCAGCACAGAGTAAGAGGACTGAGAGCGCTGGAGGCAGCCGGCAGAGTGTAGACCCTTCCCAGCAAGCAGAGCATCCACAGCAGGCAGAGCGTGTACCCTCCACAGCAAGCAGAACGCGGACCCTCCACAGCAGGCAGAGCGTGGACCCTCCACAGCAGGCAGAGCGCGGACCCTCCACAGGGAGAAGAGCACCCACAACAGGCAGAGCGTGGACCCTCTACCTCAAGCAGTGCGCAGACCCTACCCAGGGAGCAGAGCACCCACAACAGGCAGAGCGTGGACCCTCCACCTCAAGCAGAGCGCAGACCCTACCCAGGGAGCAGAGCACCCACAACAGGCAGAGCGTGGACCCTCCACCGCAGAAAGAGCGCAGACCCTCCCCAGGGAGCAGAGCACCCACAACAGGCAGAGCGTGGACCCTCCACAGCAGGCAGAGCACCCACAGCAGGCAAAGTGCAGACCCTCCAGAGTAGGCAGAGTACCCACAGCAGGCAGAGTGTGGACCCTCCACAGCAGGCATAGCACAGACCCATCCCAGCAGGCAGAGCGCGGACGCTCCACAGCAGGCAGAGCATTCACAGCAGGCAGAGTGCGGACCCTCCAGAGTAGGCAGAGTACCCACAGCAGGCAGAGTGTGGACCCTCCACAGCAGGCAGAGCATTCACAGAAGGCAGAGTGTGGACCCTCCACAGCAGGCAGAGCATTCACAGAAGGCAGAGCACAGACCCTCCCTAGCAGGCAGAGCATTCACAGCAGGCAGAGTGCGGACCCTCCACAGCAGGCAGAGCATTCACAGAAGGCAGAGTGTGGACCCTCCACAGCAGGCAGAGCATTCACAGCAGGCAGAGTGCGGACCCTCCACAGCAGGCAGAGCATTCACAGAAGGCAGAGCACAGACCCTCATTAGCAGGCAGAGCGCGGACCCTCCACAGCAGGCAGAGCGCTGACCCTCTACAGCAGCAGAGCACTGACCCTCTACAGCAGGCAGAGCTCTGACCCTCTACATCAGGCAGAGCGCTGACCCTCTACAGAGAGCAGAGCATCCACAACAGGCAAAGCGTGGACCCTCCACAGCAGGCAGAGCGCGGACCCTCCACAGCAGGCAGAGCATTCACAGAAGGCAGAGTGTGGACCCTACACAGCAGGCAGAGCATTCACAGAAGGCAGAGCACAGACCCTCCCTAGCAGGCAAAGCATTCACAGCAGGCAGAGTGCGGACCCTCCACAGCAGGCAGAGCATTCACAGAAGGCAGAGTGTGGACCCTCCACAGCAGGCAGAGCATTCACAGCAGGCAGAGTGCGGACCCTCCACAGCAGGCAGAGCATTCACAGAAGGCAGAGCACAGACCCTCCCTAGCAGGCAGAGCGCGGACCCTCCACAGCAGGCAGAGCGCTGACCCTCTATAGCAGGCAGAGCGCTGACCCTCTACAGCAGGCAGAGCGCTGACCCTCTACAGCAGGCAGAGCGCTGACCCTCTACAGGGAGCAGAGCATCCACAACAGGCAAAGCGTGGACCCTCCACAGCAGGCAGAGCGCTGACCCTCTATAGCAGGCAGAGCGCTGACCCTCTACAGCAGGCAGAGCGCTGACCCTCTACAGCAGGCAGAGCGCTGACCCTCTACAGCAGGCAGAGCGCTGACCCTCTACAGGGAGCAGAGCATCCACAACAGGCAAAGCGTGGACCCTCCACAGCAGGCAGAGCGCTGACCCTCTACAGGGAGCAGAGCATCCACAACAGGCAAAGCGTGGACCCTCCACAGCAGGCAGAGCACTGACTCTCCACAGTAGGCAGAGCGCTGACCCTCTCCATGAGCAGAGCGCTGACCCTCTCCATGAGCAGAGCACCCACAGGTAAGTCATATATAACTTTCCATCAGTTCCGGAGCACCGTCCTGCCGGACTCGTCACCTTCATTATCTTTACCCTCCGATCAGGCAGCGGCTGTTCGCTGTTTGCTTTCTGTGGAGTTTTGCGCAATGTTCCACTTTGCACTTATTAATTGAATACTTTTCTTTACGATTCTTCTCACGCATTCATTCACTGCTCACACAGAGAAGGGATGGAAGAGCATCACCCCGGGAATTATCCGCCATCACCCCCCTCCACCCGTCCTCTGCTGTTTGGTGAGAGATGAAATTGTTTTATGCTCTTTGCTGTGATAGAACACAAATCCGGGGCCGGAGAGTGTCACAGCAGCGGCTGAAGGGGCCGAATCCCCGGTCCGCCATACCCCACCGAGGAGCAACGGGCCCCATCCTGCCGGATTATAGAGTGACTGCAGCAGAGCCCAAGGGGTTAAGTGTGACGGCGCCATCCGGATCCTCCTTGTACCCCTGAGTCTCCTCCAATCTATATAGGACTGGGGAAAAGATAGAGAAACAGTGCAAACAATGATGGACCGGATCCGTGAACCCGGACAGAAGTGTGTCAGGAACTACAGGTCCCCTAATGCCCCGGGATTATAGTGACAATAGGAATATCCATAAGACATGTCCACCTGCTGGAGACAGATCAGAGGCATCCAAGGGAATCCCTCATCCATATGGATCTCCCTAGTGATGGGGCCGGTGCAGATGCAATGGATGCCTTCCTTCCTTCTTCTCTTCTTCTTTCTTTCTTTCTTTTTTCTTTTCTTTCTTCTCTTCTTTTTCTTTCTTCTTTCCTTCCTTCCTTCTTTTCTACCTTCTTCTTTCCTTCTTCATCCTTCTCTTCTTCCTTCCTTCTTCCTTCCTTTTCCTTCCTTCTTCCTTCCTTCTTCCTTCCTTCTTCCTTCATCTTTCTTCTTTCTTTCTTCTCTTCTTTCCTTCTCTTCATTTCTTTCCTTCATTTCCTTCCTTCTTTTCTTTCCTTCCACTTTCTTTCCTTTCTTCCTTCCTTCTTTCCTTCCTTCATTCCTTCCATCTTTCTTTCCTTTCTTACTGTACCTTCCATGTTCCTTCTCATTCCTTCCATTTTCTTTCTCTTTTTCTCTTCTTCTTCTTCCTTTTACTCTTCCTCTTCCTTCTCTTATTCTTCTTCATCTTCCTTCATCTCTTTTCTTTCTTCTCTCCTTCCTTCCTTCTTTCTTTCTTTCCCTTCCTTCCTTCTTTCCTCATCTCACATTCACATCGCTGATATTCTTTACTTTCATTTTAATAATGAAGACATTAGCCCCCATCCCAATGTGTTCTGCAGCTGCCTGTAGTTTTATGGCTACTGATTGCGTAGTGTCAGTAGTCACATTACGCTGCTTTGTTTCTCAGCCATTGCCCCCACTCCGCCGTTCTCAGCTTTCAGGGATCATGATGCCAGACAATGGCGGCGCTGCTTATCTCAATGGCACGAGATCCTTTTGGATGCTTCTATCCCGCTCACAGCACTATGGGGGGTCATAGTACCAGGGTCCCGGGGGTCTCTCTGCCTCATATGAGACGGACTAGAAATGCCTGTCCTCAGAGACATCTGCCCTCACTCAAGTGATGTAGCTTTTGTTAATGTGGCGCTTGTACCTGATCTGGTATGACTGTGTGCAGCTCCAGGGTGTCACGTGTTGATTGCTTTGCAGTCATGTTTGTTGCTGCTGTGGTTTAAATCTGAGTTAATTTCCTCTGGCACATCGAGTGTTAATCTCAGAAAGCTGCTGTAGTGTGCCCTCTGCAGGTGGAGGTGAGAGGTGTCCACTCCCTCAGCCTTTAATAGTACCACTTCCTTCCACCGGGTGTCGCAGATAGAGCTTCACTCTGCTCTGACCGTGTGTGCAGTAACGTTCCTTTGGTCTGCTGAAGCTTTCCTGCTGTTGTTACACTTGATGATTCCTATCTTGGGGAACTTGCTGTTGCTGTCCTGGTCGTGGGTAGGTGTCACACATGTAACGGATGAAGGAAAGGGAGCAGGATGGTATAATGGGCAAGGGCACCTGAGAAGCTAGTCTGGCCCTGACTTGGGGTCCCTGGCTAGCCCTGTATCAAGAGGTACCCCAGATGGTGAGGAGGTCTGGGCCACCACCCTTTCCCTCATCTCCTCAACCAGTCCTATGCTACTCCCTCTCACCTCCCACCACGGACCGGGGTCAGCAGCACTCCAGCAAAGAGAGAACTTCCACAGACTACAGCACAAGCACCGATGTCTACACAGAAGCTTGGTCAAAGGCAAAGTGAAAACTCTAACAGTGATGCCACCTGGTGCAGGGAGAAGCTATTTAAAGGCCAGGGGAGGAGATTCCAGATGACTGACACAAGCTTCACACCATCCAGCACCTGGACAACTAGCACAGCACACAGCAGCAAAACTGACATTAACTCATGCAGTTCAAGAAGAAGTACACACACATTTAATCACAGCAGCATCCAACATAGACTGCAGATAGTCAGCATGTGACAATAGGTGAGGGAAAATTAGTACAGGGCTGGATCAGGAGCAGAGGGCAAGGGTGGTGGCCCAGACCTCCTCACCATCAGAGGTACCTCTGGACACAGGGTCAGACTAGGGACCCCAGTCTATAAGGTTAGACCAGTTACCCAGTGAACCTTGCCCGTTATTACCATCTTGCATCCATTCCCTCATCTGCTTAACCACTTTCGTGACACTGGTGGTACCCCCTAAAGACTGGGATTTTCTGTTTCAGAAAACCCCTGTCCCCCAGCTTCAGATTTAAAATAACACTGCACTTTATTCACTCTCCCCAGGTCCAGCACTGAGTTTCCGCCGCTCCCGGTGTTATTGTCTGTCAAATTTACAGCTCTACAACCAATCTGTGAGCTCTGGACCACCAATCGACCTGTGTCACCAACTTGGGCCGAGCCGCTGAGCTCACTGATTGTCTGCAGCGCTGTCGATGTGACTGCAGACACACCAGGAGCATAGGTGGAGACTTACTTCTGGACCTGGGGAGGGGGAGGAAAGCTCAGTTTTACTTTTTTAGACAAGCTGCAGATGGGAGGGAATATTCTGAAATTTGATTGAAAATTTTTGAACAAATATATTCCAGTCTTTTCTTGGAGTGATTTGTGCATCATCTTAGACTCTAGATCAGGGACAGGTTATAGTGCACTCCCCCAGAGAAAACTGAAAAAATGCCCCCCTTGCACTACCTGCAGAGATTTCACATACTGCGCTCCAAAAGATACAAATGTGAATATCTCTGCAATGGAGAGACACAGAGCAAAACAGAAAAGAGCATCAGAATCAGGGAGGATGAGAGAATATTACAAGGTATTTAGCTTAAGTGACTGGTCCTCCTATATATATAATTGCGAGTTGGATCATTCGCTTCCATCTGGATGTCCATTTATGTCACTTCCGCCTGCGCTATATTAGAACACCCAAGTGATGGTATGCTAATATGGTGGCCGCTGCTCCCCCCACCTCTCCCAGCAGTCCGCCCGGTGAGCTCCCGCCCAATCATTCCCCCAGCAGCCATCGCCCCCACCGCCGCTAAGATGGGACTTACAGGACCTGAGGTGACGTCATGATCATGGGCGGACCAAGGTCACATGATCATGATGTCACCACAGGATCTTAAGCTAAGCACTGACTGCAGAGCAGAACAGATGAGGAGCAGAGTGGAGCCAGGTAATGCAGCTGCAGTTCACACCACACTCACCCTGCACTCTCACATCCTGCACTCACACCCTGCACTCACTCACCTTGCACTCACACACCCTGCACTCACTCAACCTCCATTCATACACCCTGCACTCACACACCCTGCACTCACACACCCTGCACTCACACACCCTGCACACACACACCCTGTACTCACACACCCTGCATTCACTCACCCTGCTTTCACATACTCTGCATTCTCACACCCTGCACATACACACCCTGTACTCACACACCCTGCACTCATTCACCCTGCACTCACACACCCTGCACTCACTCTTCCTGCACTCACATACCCTGCACTCACTCTCCCTGCACTCACTCTCCCTGCACTCACACACCCTGCACTCACACACCCTGCACTCACACACCTGCACACACACACCCTGTACTCACACACCCTGCATTCACTCACCCTGCTTTCACGTACTCTGCACTCTCACACCCTGCACATACACACCCTGTACTCACACACCCTGCACTCACACACCCTTCACTCACACACCCTGCACATACACACCCTGTACTCACACACCCTGCACTCACACACCCTGCACTCACACACCCTGCACTCACATACCCTGCACTCACTCTCCCTGCACTCACACACCCTGCACCCTGATCTTAAGCTAAGCACTGACTGCAGAGCAGAACAGATGAGGAGCAAAGTGGAGCCAGGTAATGCAGCTGCAGTTGACACCACATTCACCCTGCACTCACATACCCTGCACTCACACACCCTGCACTCACTCACCTTACACTCACTCACCTTGCACTCACTCACCCTGCACTCACACACCCTGCACTCACTCACCCTGTACTCACCCTGTACTCACACACCCTGCACTCACACACCCTGCACATACACACCCTGTACTCACACACCCTGCACTCATTCACCCTGCACTAACTCTCCCTGCACTCACACATCCTGCACTCACATATCCTGCACTCACTCACCCTGCACTCACACACCCTGCACCCTGATCTTAAGCTAAGCACTGACTGCAGAGCAGAACGGATGAGGAGCAGAGTGGAGCCAGGTAATGCAGCTGCAGTTCACACCACACTCACCCTGCACTCACACACCTGCACTCACTCACCCTGTACTCACTCACCCTGTACTCACTCACCCTGTACTCACTCACCCTGCACTCACTCACCCTGCTTTCACACACCCTGCACTCACACACCCTGCACTCACACACCCTGCATTCATTCACCCTGCACTAACTCTCCCTGCACTCACACACCCTGCACTCACACACCCTGCACTCACACACCCTGCACTCACATACCCTGCAATCACTCTCCCTGCACTCACACACCCTGCACCCTGATCTTAAGCTAAGCACTGACTGCAGAGCAGAACGAGTGAGGAGCAGAATAGAGCCAGGTAATGCAGCTGCAGTTCACACCACACTCACCCTGCACTCACACCCTGCACTCACTCACCTTGCACTCACACATCCTGCACTCACACATCCTGCACTCTCTCACCCTGCACTCACTCACCCTGTTCTCACACACCCTCCATTCATACACAATCCACTCACACACCATGCACTCACACACCCTGCACTAACTCACCCTGTACTCACACACCCTGCGCACACACACCCTGCACTCACTCAGCCTGCTTTCACACACCCTGCACTCACACACCCTGCACATACACACCCTGTACTCACACACCCTGCACTCTCACAACCTACACTCACTCACACATCCTGCACTCACTCTCCCACACCCTGCACTCACCCTGCCCCTGCACTCACTGTGCCCCTGCACTCACCCTGCCCCTGCACTCACTCTGCCCCTGCACTCACCCTGCCCCCACACTCACCCTGTCTGCTCAGCCTACACTCACTCCACTCAACCCGCAGTCCGCTGAACGAGGCCTGTTCCTCATGCCACCATCCGCTGCCGCCACTAGAGAGGGAACACAGGGCAGGGGGCAGAGACCGAGCACAGGGGGTAGAGACAAAGCAGCACAGGTGGAGCAGAGAGCAAGGGGGAAAAACCAGCGGACAGGGGAGAGACAGCACAGGAGGAATAGAGCACGCCCCCATCGGGACATCACCACCCACCTGATGCGATAGCATCGGACTCCCATCTAGTGTTAATATATTTTGTAGTGATTCTACATTTTGGGAACATATTGCAGAGAAGACCTTTCTTTGTATAATTCTGAATGTCTTGAATTCTGCCTTTTAATTCTATTTTATAGTTTATTTTTCTAATATTCACCATCACGGTTCTGGTTTTTAATTTCAGGTTTTCAGGCAATTTGATTGAAAGTTTTTGCACAAATATATTCCAGTCTTTTCCTGGAGTGATTTGTGCAGTATCTTAGCCTCTAGATCAGCTGCTGAGCTGTGTCGGACATGTCATAGTGCACGCTCTCAGAGAAGACTCTGAAGAAACAGCCCCTTGCACTATCTGCAGAGATTTCACATACTGCCCTCCAAAATATACAAAGGCTAATATCTCTGCAATTAGGCGACGCAGAGCAAAACAGAAAAGAGCGTCAGAATCAGGGAAGATGGGAGATTTATTACAAGGTATTTAGCTCAAGTGACAGATCCTTGTTAATATATTCTGTAGTGAAGCTGCATTTTGGGAACATATTTTCAGGGCTGATCTTTCTTTGTATTATTCTGAAAGTCTTGAATTCTGCACATCATAAACCTTATAATCCTCTACCTAAGTCCCCCATGCATCGCCAACACGCCACCTGACCATGGCTGGAAAGCCGTAGATGAGACTTGCAAACAGTTTTCCTAACTAAAACCACAAAGAGGATGAGTTGAAAGATCGCTAATTAACAAGCAAATGGTCCTGACATTTTGCGCATCTCCGTTGCCGTCAGAATTTGGGCTGTCAGGAGCAGAGTCAGCTCTGATCGGCTGCGGAGCGAGGTTTAATTAACTGGAGCCGAGCTGTCACTGAGCGCAGGTAGGAAACTTGTCATGAGGCCGCCAGTCAAAGCCTGTTAAAGTATTTATGAAGCGATATGTCATCAGAGAGACTGGAGAATGAGCCCGGGCGGACAGACGCGCCTGCTAAAATCAATAGTGCTTGTGTTAAAGGGCGATGATTGAAACCTCAGAATCGATGCTCCTGCCGTATCTCAATGTGAGATTTCCACTCTCGTGTCACTTATCATACGATCAGTGGCGTAACTTGAAGCTCAGGGGCCCCGATGCTTAAGCTCCAATGGGGTTCCCAATTATTGCAAATCTTTATTAGCATTAGTCTTTTTCTGTATGCCGAATGGACTTTTGGGGACCCCTAGACTCCAGGTCCTGGTTGTCCGCGGGTGTATCAGGAGACACGGATGAGGCTGTTGGGGCCACTCGTAGAAGGTCGCAACATCTGGCCAAACAGCCAAAATCCTGGAAATTTTGGTTCTGTCCCTTTAAGAGGTATTATAGTTGGAGGTCACTAGGACCCAGCTAGTCTCCTACCTGCCTACCTTTCAGCTGTCTCTATTTATACCCTTGGCTCCCATAATGCATTGCTGGTGATAGTGTGTTTGTAGGTGGTGTAGTTTCCTGGCTCAGCAGTACATCATGGAATTTTTGTGTAGTTTGCTGTCGGGCTCTCCTTCTCGCCCTTTGTTTGTTTCTCGGGTGTTTCCCTTTAGTTGCTGAGTTGACCAATGTTCACCCTGTCTGATCCCAAAGTAGTCTTAGTTGATGGACAGCGACAGTTGTGGAGACTGTATAGGGTTGTTAAAAGAGCCAGGTGTCAGCTTTAGAGTTTCTGGGGGTCACCATGTCCCCCTTTGCCCTTAGCGTCAGGGACTCCTTTCCCCCCTCGTTGTCCTGCACCGGGTGTCTCCCGACACCGAGCGTGACAACAGGCGCAATCACAACCCCTACACCTATTGTAGTTACGCCCCTGCATACGATATAAACCATGATCTGAAAACATAACACCCTGCGCCGTCCTCTTCAATCGAAAGGGTTTTCCAATTGTTTGCATTATTAATAAGGAGCTCAATTTGCCAAAACACTTTGTGTTTCGAACCCATTTTAAAGATCTCTGCTTGATGTCATTGAATGGGAAAAAAAACATCTACTTTGCATTTGGATCTTCCCAATATTTTTAAGAGCTCTGGGTTTATTACGAGCAGGATAATCCTCTTTAAATTAAACCGCCCGGATTATAGACTGATACATTGTAACAAAGGAATAACAAGGAGAGAGAGGTGTTCTGCTGATGTAATGCATTAGATAAAGGACATCAAGTTTACCTTGCCCCATTATTGCTGTACCTGGCTTCCAATTCCCTCTATTCACTATACTACTTTTGTGACAACCGCTCAGCACAGCGGTCGCAGAATAGTAATGTCATTGCCCCCACTGTGCTGAGAAGTAAGATGCAGAATGATGGAGGAGGGAGCGAAAGGCTCCCTCTTCCATCATTGCTTTCAACTGTATCGGCACCCAGAATTCCAATGCAGTGGAAGGTACAATACTGGGCAGCAGGGCGGGGCACAGCCGGAGACAGTGTTGCGGGCCAGATTTGACCCACCGGCCAGTGTTTGCTGTGTGATCATCACGAGGCTCAGGATGAGCAGGGCTATAAGTCTGTGAACAGAAGTTGTACATCTATGGCTGCAATCTATAGAACTTGTGGGATAGGCTTTTATAGGATCTCATGCAAAAGAAAAGAGATGGAGGGGCACTCCTGGGTGATACCTGATGGTCTAGTGGGGGGTGTAGGGGTCTGTAGTGCACTGACCTTTTAGGGCTGTGCACTCTTGCACAACCCCGGTAGAAGAGCTTTGGTGTGTATTACACTCTACTCGAGTGTCCAGACTGCTGAAACAGCGGTCACATGTGCAGGTTCTGAAACAGTGGGTCATGTGTGCAGGTTCTGGAACAATGGGTCATGTGTGCAGATTCTGGAACAGCGGGCCATGTGTGCAGGTTCTGGAACAGCGGGTCATGTGTGCAGGTTCTGGAACAATGGGTCATGTGTGCAGGTTCTGGAACAATGGGTCACATGTGTAGGTTCTGGAACAGTGGGTCACGTGCGCAGGTTCTGAAGCGGTGAGTTACATATGCAGGTTCTGGAACAGTGGGTCACATGTGCAGGTTCTGGAACAGAGTCACGAGTGCAGGTTCTGGAACAGAGGGTCACATGTGCAGGTTCTAAGGTTCTGGAACAGAGCCATGTGTGCAGATTCTGGAACAGAGGGTCACGTGTGCAGTTTCTGGAACAGCAGGTCCCGTGTGCAGGCTGGAGTAGCAGGTCACATGTGCAGGTTCTGGAACAGCAGGTCACGTGTGCAGTATCTGGAACAGCAGGTCACGTGTGCAGGCTGGAGTAGCAGGTCACATGTGCAGGTTCTAAAGCGGTGAGTTACATATGCAGGTT
The DNA here is from genome assembly GCA_033576535.1 of Allobates femoralis. Lineage (NCBI taxonomy): Eukaryota > Metazoa > Chordata > Amphibia > Anura > Aromobatidae > Allobates > Allobates femoralis. The sequence goes on from JARQOC010000010.1 coordinate 128,007,394, forward strand.
CTGGAACACTGGGTCATGTGCAGGCTCTGGAACAGTGGGTCATGTGTTCAGGTTTTGGAACAGTGGGTCATATGTGCAGTTTCTGGAACAGCAGTCATGTGTGCAGGTTCTGGAGCAGCGGCTTATGTGTGTAGATTCTGGATCAGTGAGTTACGTATGCAGGTTTTGGATCAGCGGTCACATGTTCAGGTTCTGGAACAGCGAATTACATATGCAGGTTCTGGAACAGCAGGTCACATGTGCAGGTTCTGGAACAGCAGATCACATGTGCAGGTTCTGGAACAACAGGTCAAGTGTACAGGTTCTGGAACAGCAGGTCATGTGTGCAGGTTCTGAAGCAGTGAGTTACATATGCAGGTTCTGAATCAGTGGGTCACATGTTCATGTTCTGGAACAGCGGGTCATGTGTACAGGTTCTGGAACAGCGGGTCACATGTGCGGGTTCTGGAATAGCGGGTTACGCATGCGCTTCTGGTACAGCAGGTCACATGTGCGGGTTCTGGAACAGTGGGTCACCTGTGCTGGTTCTGGAATAGTGGGTCAGTGTGCGGGTTCTGGAACAGTGGGTCACGTGTGCGGCTTCTGAAACAGTGGGTCACGTGTGCGGGTTCTGAAACAGTGGGTCACGTGTGTGGGTTCTGGAACAGTGGGTCACGTGTGCGGGTTCTGGAACAGTGGGTCACGTGTGCGGGTTCTGGAACAGTGGGTCACGTGTGCAGGTTCTGGAACAGTGGGTCACGTGTGCGGGTTCTGGAACAGTGGGTCAAGTGTGCGGGTTCTGGAACAGTGGGTCACGTGTGCGGGTTCTGGAACAGTGGGTCACATGTGCGGGTTCTGGAACAGTGGGTCACGTGTGCTGGTTCTGGAACAGTGGGTCACGTGTGCAGGTTCTGGAACAGTGGGTCACGTGTGCGGGTTCTGGAATAGTGGGTCACGTGTGCGGGTTCTGGAACAGTGTGTCACGTGTGCGGGTTCTGGAACAGTGGGTCACATGTGCGGGTTCTGGAACAGTGGGTCACATGTGCGGGTTCTGGAACAGTGGGTCATGTGTGCAGGTTCTGGAACAGTGGGTCACGTGTGCGGGTTCTGGAACAGTGGGTCACGTGTGCGGGTTCTGGTACAGTGGGTCACGTGTGCGGGTTCTGGAACAGCGGGTTAAAAGTCTGAAACGCATAGTGATGTCTAACTAAATAAAGAAGAATCATTTAATAACCATCCTTTTCCTGCTACCTGGTGCCTGGTGCCTACAAGACGTCTCTTCACTTTTCCAGCATTTATGGGATCTCAATCTATTTTCCAACTTGGCCAATATAGTTGACATCTTTCCCCTGGTCGTGATGTCTGCCCAGTTGCAAGGTCTCGTTGTGTGAGTCCAGCTGGTCCAGGGGTCTTAGTTCACTGATGCAGTGTATTTCTGCATCACAAATGCTGTTTTTTTACTCCAGCAAAGAAATCTCATTATTGCAGAATTAACTGGAAAGCAGCAAATTTTGCACAATTTTTAATTCAAATGACTCTGTAGTGCCCCCTATAGGTGGTGAGCGTGTATGTCAATGACCAGCGCCCATCTGTAGGCGGCTGTTTCGGTGTTCTTGCTCCTGGTCGGAGGGGTGGGTATGATTGACGCAGCGTTTTGAGGGCACAGCTCGTGTTGTTTAGCGGCACCACAGACTCTATGATGGTCAAAGTTCTGTTCCCCCGCTTTAACCCTTTACAATCCACAATGCAGACAGATAAGAGGCAATGTAGAGCAGCAGGACACATCAGGGTCGGGGCCACCAGGGCTCATATCCCAGGTCGATGGTTGATGTTACCATTGATAATAATATTAAAAGAAGAGCGAAGCTTTGTACGCAGAAGACAATCTGTTCACCGCCTCCTGACATAGAATTCCGTGTTTCATGCTCGCCAACCGCTGAGACAAAAGTCTGCCAACCCCAAAACAAAGGGGGATTATCTGCTGCCGAGCCGCCGTCCTGCGGTTGGAATGTGGCGCCTGATGCTATGTAATAGCAGGGGGGAACGCCTCGAGGAATCTCGGCCGCCCCCCATTTTTCCTCTGGCACAAATTATGGTATATATCATCACTTCCTATAGGATCCAAATAAGAGGCTTTTACTGTATTTGCTCCGCATGGTGTAATGGGTTGGATTGGTATAACTGTCTTTATCACTCCATATTGACCACATATAGTGCTAGAGTATAGTCTCCTGATCCTACAGAATCACAGGTTAGGCTCACATCTGTATCCCTTCATTTAAATGCACATTTTTATATTAGCCTTTATGGCAGCTGCCTGGCCCTGAGCACGTTTTTTAATCGATACATAATTAAGTCTATATATTATTATGTTGGAATAGAGAAGCTCTTGGGTCATCAGAGATGACAGATACACAACTGCTGACCCGGCCATCAAGCAGGGGTTACAGTCATAAAAGGGTCCTGGCGTTGAGAGGGTCCCAAAAGGTTTTCGTATAGCCGGGTTCCGTCCGTATAGCTGGGTCCTGTCCGTGTAGCCTGGTCCTTCATGTCTCATATAGCCGGGTCCTGTACGTATAGGCGGCTCCTGTCCATATAGTCAGGTCCTGTCTGTATAGGTGGCTCCTGTCCATATAGTCGGCTCCTGTCCGTATAGTCAGGTCCTGTCCATATAGCCGGGTCCTGTCCGTATAGTCTGCTCCTGTCTATATAGCCGGTCCTGTCCGTGTAGTCGGCTCCTGTTTCTATAGCTGATTTCTGTCCATATAGCCAGATCCTGTCGATATAGCCAGATCTCCTATGTCCATAATATTATAGCGGTCCTGTCCGTATAGCAGTCTGTCCATATGGGTACTGTCCGTATAGCCAGGTACGTCCGTTACGTCCTGTCCATATAGCCAGATCCTGTCCATATAGCCAGGTCCTCTACGTATAGCGGGTCCTGTCCATATAGCCAGATCCTGTCCATATAGCCGGGTCCTGTCCATATAGCCGGGTCGGGTCCTGTTCCTATATCCGCTCCTGTCTGTATAGGTGGCTACTGACCATATAGCCGGGTCCTGTCCGTATAGCCGGGTCCTGTCCGTATAGCCGGGTCCTGGGCCGTATAGCCATATCCTGTCCATATACCCGTGTCCTGTCTGTATAGCCAACTCCTGTCCATATAGCCGACTCCAGTACATATAGCCAGCTCCTGTCCATATACCCAGGTCCTGTCCATATAGCCGGGTCCTGTCCATATAGCCGGGTTGTCCTATAGCCGGTCTGTCCATATAACCGGGTCCTGTCTGGATAGCCGGGTCCTGTCTGGATAGTCGGCTCCTGTTCCTATAGCTTGTTCCTGTCCGTATAGCCGGGTCCTGTCCTATAGTCGAGTCCTGTACATATAGCTGGTTCCTGTCCATATAGCCAGCTCCTGTCCATATAGCCGTCTTCCATTAGGTCCCATTTAGTCGAGTCCTGTTCATATAGCCGCCTCCTGTTCCTATAGCTGGTTCCTGTCCATATAGCCGGCTCCTGTCCATTTAGTCGAGTCCTGTTCATATAGCGGTCTCCTGTCCTATAGCAGGCTCCTGTCCATATACCATTGTCAATAGCCGGCTCCTGTCCATTTAGCAGCTCCTGTTCATATAGCCGGCTCCTTTTCCATATAGTGGTCCTGTTCATATAGCCGGCCTCCTGTCCATTTAGCGGTCCTGTCCCATATAGCCGGCTCCTATCCATTTAGCCGGGTCCTTCATATAGCGCCTGTGCTCCTGTCCATATAGCCGGGTTCTATAGTCCTGTTCCTATATTCAGCTCCTGTCTGTATAGGTGGTTCCTGTCCGTATAGGTGGCTCCTGTCCGTATAGGTGGCATCTGTCCTTATAGGTGGCTCCTGTCCTTATAGGTGGCTCCTGTCCTTATAGCCGGCTCCTTTCCATAGAGCTGGCTCCTGTCCGTATAACTGACTCATGTCCGTAAAATCGGCTCCTGTCCGTATAGGTGGCTACTGTCAGGTCTTATAGATCAATGTTTGCCGTAAGATGTTGATTTCTACCCAGCGTTAGACTTATGCACAGACAACAAAACCTGCACATTATGACTGACATGGAAGGGTTAACTGGCCTCAAATTAAAAGGTGCAGAAAATCTATCTATAAATGGTCTCTCGAAGGTGAAGTGTCTGATGCTGAGTGCCATTGTTAGCAATAATTCTCTGAAGTGACGGCAGGCGAGAGTCCTCACCGCCCCCAGAATAATATCAGGCTTCTGATCTACAATCTGGATGTATGAAGCCGGATAAAATCACAAATATCACAGATATGGACAGATATGGAGGAAAACATGTATTTTTAATACTGTTAATCTGACATCCAGTCTGTTCTGTAAACTGCTGGTTGCCCTTGGAAACAGACCACAATGTATTCTCTGTAGTCAGACATGTGACCTCACAGCTGAGCACTATGTATGACCAAAGTCCATAAGTAGGAGAAGGACAAAGGTGTAACCGGAGTATAGGACGAGCTGGATTATGATACTTTATATGTGGACTTTCCCTGTAAAATGTTATGTTTTAAAGATGATTTCCTTCCTATGTACTTACGTAATTGTCCTCTGATGTCCATCATCCACTTCAGTCCTGAAGTCCTCCTATCACGTGCCAGCGGCAGCCATATTTACACACCCAAGTGGTGTGCAAATATGGTGCCCGGTAGCGGTACTGGCCTATGGCGCAATACTGCCAGTGGTGCCACAGACACCCGAAACTGACGCCAGGAACTGTTGCCACACAGCTGTTGCCGGACATCGCTGCCACACACACTGCCAAATGAGTAACTGTGCATGCGTGTACCTGGCGTTCACAGACGCAGTTGCTCAGGCTGCCGCCATCTTTGGACACTTGGGTATACAAAAATGGCGGTGGCATGTCGCACAGAAGGACAAAGAGCTCACAGATGTAGGTAGAGAGAGCTCACAGGGGCAGCAGAGAGAGCACACAGAGGCGGCGAAAAGCACATAAGGGGCAGAGAGAATGCACAGGGGGCAGAGAGAAAGCACTGGGAGGCAGAGGGGGCAGTGAGAGAGCACACAGGCAAGCAGAAAGAGCACACTGGGGCGGCAGAAAGCATATAGGGGGCAGAGAGAATGCACAGGGGGCAGAAAGAGCGCACAGGGGCAGAGAGAGCACACGGGGGACAGAGAGAGCACACGGCACTTTTTTCTAGCACAGATTCTGTCCCATCACTCCCCCAATATTGGTCGAGGAACATAATGAGAACCATCACCAGTCTTGACTTGTCTGGTTATTCCCAAAAAACTCAAGTACATAGGATACAACTATCTAACACTGGGACCCATAAGGTACCTTTACACGCCGCGACGGCAGGCTGGATACATCCCGCTACTTCACGTGCACGAGCACGCTCAAACGGTTACAAACGGTCAACGCATCACCTTTACACGCCGCGACAAGATGCGCTACGCCACGCTACATCTATAGCTAGCTACATCGCCGGGTGTCTCAAGTAGCCATCTGTAGCTCATTTACACACCGCTATAACCAGCTACTATGGGCGGACCTGGTGCAGCAGGGACAGCACATAGGCGTGCTCCAATTGTGGATTACGAGACGTCCGTACGCTGATAGGACAAATCAATAATACCATGACTGGCCAGGCATCGCAGGAGGCTGATTAATACTTGACGCTCGAGCAATTGTGTAGTGTGACTCGTCAGCTCCTTAAATATGCCGCCCTGTGCGCCGACAACCAATCGGACCGCACCATCTTCCACCAATGATCGCACATGGGGCGCGGTAACACGGAGCCTAGGTGACGCCTTAGCTACATTGCAGCTACATCGCAGGCTGTCCCGAGTTCCCTTCCGTTGCCTCTTTACACGCCGATACAGCTCGCTACCATCGGCGTTGTAGCCATCAGTTTTCGAGCAGAGCTAGGAAACAGATGTATCTGTAGCCGGCTGTGTCGTCCCGTCTTCAGACGCCGCTACGACGGGCTACATTGGCGCTACAAGCTACATTTGTAGCCTGTAGCGGGCTGCATCCAGCCTGCCGTCGCAGCGTGTAAAGGTACCTTAACACTTAGAAATCCATCATAGATTGGGGACAATAAATATTTTATGTCTTCCTCTTTCCAGGTTGGTGGATGATCATGTCCGCGGCGTCAATCTCTCAGGATATATCATGATAAGACCCTTCTCCAGTTCTGGCCCTGAGCCCGCCATGGATCCAACATTGTAGATAATAAGTCTTGAGAATCCAGTGTCCATCTGGTTCCAACATGGAGAACGGCAGCAAATATGACAGTCCGACCAACATCTCCTTGGCCAACAAGGACTTGGTTTCCAGCATGATCGAATATAAAGCCATCTCCGTCTTTCTTGTCCTGCTGATTTGTGGCGTTGGTATCATAGGGAACATCATGGTGGTCCTGGTGGTCTTCACAACTAGGGACATGAGAACCCCGACCAATTGTTATTTGGTCAGCCTGGCGGTGGCTGACCTGATGGTCCTGGTGGCAGCTGGACTGCCCAACGTGTCAGACAGCCTGGCGGGAACGTGGGTCTATGGGCACGCGGGATGTCTGGGGATCACTTACTTCCAGTATTTGGGGATCAACGCTTCGTCCTGCTCCATCACAGCCTTCACCGTTGAGAGGTAAGTCCAGATCTAATACACTACTATGTTCCTCCAGGTTGATTTTCTCCAAAACTACAACTCTCAGCATGCCTTCTATCATGTCTGCTGGAAGTTGTAGTTTCACAGCTACGCAGGGAGCTGATGTAAAGTGAGTTTTCAAGCCTATCCTGATTAATTTCCTTCTTTATAGCTAGATTGCATTTTCTTAAGGTACCGTTACACTCTTCAATGTCGTTAAGATCTCACCAACGATCTCATGGGAGCACGGTCATTAGGACATCTTTTTTACATGGTTGGTGATATGTCACACGTCTAGATATCGTGAATGACGCACCATCGATGTGGTGAGCAGCTATCATTCGCTCAACCCAGCGAACGATACTTGTTCACTGATGTGAATAGGAGAAGTCGTTAATAACATTGTTATCGCGGTGTCACACACAACGATGCAGCATGTTGGCTGATCGAGGATCGTCTGATTTATGAACATGCTCTCAAATCTGTGATCAACGATCCAACGATTTGTCGTAATTAAATCTCGGTGTTACACGCAATGACGTTCTAACGATGTTGTTTGACCGACTCCAAACCCGTGACGTTTCAGCGATATCGTTCACCATATCGTATCGTGTAACGGGGCATTTAGACAATTCTCCATATCCTCTGCTTAGATATAGATTTAAATGGATCATCGAGGAGTATACACTTTATTATTATTATTATTATTTTTATTATTATTATTTATAGAGCACCATTGATTCCATGGTGCTGTACATGAGAAAGGGTTACATACAAACAAGTTAAACATACAATGAACAAACAGTGACAGACTGGTACAGAGGAGAGAGAGGACCCTGCTCTTGCGGTGCTTATATTCTACAGGGCAGTGGGGAGGGAGACAGAAGGTTGGGTCTGCTTTGGTGGTGGTGGAGTGCCGGGTCCAATGGTGGTAGAGCACCGGCTCCGGTGGTGGTGGAGTGCCAGGTCAAGTGGTGATGGAGCACCATCTCCGGTGATGGTGGAGCGCCCGGTCATGTGATGGTGGAGCACCGGCTCTGGTAGTGGTGGAGCGCTGGCTCTGATGGTGGTGAAGCATCGGCTCCAGTGGTTGGGGAGCGCTGGCTCTGATGGTGGTGAATCACAGGCTCCGGTGGTGGTGGAGCGCTGGGTTTGATAGTGGTGGAGAACTGGCTCCGGTGGTGGTGGAGCGCTAGGTCAAGTAGTAATGGAGCATCAGGTCTGTTAGTGGTGGAGCAACGGCTCCGATGGTGGTGGAGTGCCAGCCCCGGTGGTGGTGGAGCGCAGGCTCCATTGGTGGTGGAGCACCAGGTCTGTTGTTGGTGGAGCGCCTGCTCAGTGGTGGTGGAGCGCCATCTCCATTGGCAGAAGGGTCATTCCAGGCTGTAGGCTGTTCTGAAGAGATGGGTTTTCAGGTTCCACTTGAAAGTTCTAAATGTAGGGGATGATTGGATGTCTTGGGGTGCAGAGTTCCAGAGGATGGTGGATGCTCGGGCAAAATCTTGCAAGCGGTTAGATGAGGAATGTACAAGTGTGGAGGAAAGGAGGAGGTCTTGAGAGGATCGAAGATTACGAGTTGGATGATATCGGGAGATTAGATCAGAGATATATGGGGGGGACAGATTGTGGACGGCTTTGTAAGTCAATGTTAGGAGTTTGAATTGAATATGTTGGGGAATTGGGAGCCAATGGAGGGATTTTCAAAGAGGAGAAGCAAGGAGAGGGGTAGATTATTAGTCGAGCAGCAGAGTTAAGGACACATTGGAGAGGTGCGAGAATTTAGCGGGGAGGCTACAGAGGATGATGGTGTTGATGGGTCCATTAAAAGGCAAAAATAAGGGAAGAGTCTTCAGTGATGTCACATTTTCTTTTATCCTTCCTCTATAGGTACATTGCCATTTGCCACCCGATAAAAGCGCAGACAGTGTGCACCGTATCCCGCGCCAAGCGCATCATCGCCATCGTCTGGTTCTTCACCTGCATTTACTGTATGCTGTGGTTCTTCCTCGTGGACATTCACGTGAATAAAGACCAACAGGTGGAATGTGGTTACAAGGTCTCCCGCAACCTCTACCTGCCCATTTACTTCACAGACTTTGCCATTTTTTACGTGATCCCGCTCTTCGTGGCCACCGTCTTGTATGGACTGATCGGCCGGATCTTGTTTCTCAGTCCAATCCCCAATCATCCAGAGAGCACCACGGAGAGATGGAGGGAGAAGAGCAGCAAAGAAAAGAATGGGAGTGAATCCGACAGCGGCAAGACGAACAATCGTCATCGACCTAAGGGGGCGCTGTCCTCGAGGAAACAGGTAGGTTCTACACTAATAGAGGAGACACCAAGTGATGGAGACAAACACAACACCCTACCTAGGGGTCTGCGGTCTGTTATTAGGTTTTGTCACGCTGGGCTTAGGGAGACACCCAGCGCAGGACAACGAGGGGGGAATAGGAGATGGTGACCCCCAGAAATACTAGTGCTGACACCTGGCTCCCCTATCAACCCTATACAGTCTCCGCAACTGTCGTCGAGCAGGATACCTCGTCCCTGTCTGTCCCTCAACATCTGAGACAGGGTGTACACTGGTTTACCCAGCTAACAACTAAAGGAAAGCACAAAGGAGACAAAGAAGAGATAGAGGTAGGCACACTTAGCTGAACAAAAAGAAAAGACAGGAAACTACACTGGAAATCCATGATGCACCGCAAAGCCAGGAAGCGTTTCCACCTCCAAACACACTACCACCAGTAATGCATCATGGGAGCCAAAGGGTTTAAATAGGGACAGCTGAAAGATCGGCAGGTAGGAGACCTCCAGCTAACACTAAGCAGAGAAATAGCACTTAAAGGGTCAGGACAACAGAGTTCAGGATTTTGGCTGTTTAGCCACGCGCTGCGACCTTCTCCGAGTGGCCCCAACAGCCTCGTCTATGGCTCCTGATACACTCATGACAGTAGAGTAAGAAGCTTTCAGAAATAGAAGTGACCTTTTCATAACTTTTCATTTGCTAATATTAAAGTTCTTTCATTGTCTGATGTCCGCTCGTCGCTTTCCTTAATTTCCCCCGTTGTGTAGACGCCTCACATTGCATCTCCCATAAGGAACCGCAGGGAATATTCATCAGGTTTTTGTTCTCTTCTTGTTTCCTCGCCTCGTTATTGCCGTGTGACAATCACAGATCTGGATGATGGCCTTTTCCAGAATACAATTACCATTTCTGACTCACAATCTGTCATTGGAGGCCATGAATATGGATGACGTGTAATATTGGATGTTATTTCGCCTTTGTTACGGTCGCTCTCAGGGTCGCCTGAACCTTTTTTATGTTGGACCCTGGCCAGGAATGGAAACTTTTTATAATGTCAAGACAGTTTATGAATAGAAAGCTGTGATTGACTCATTAAGATGTAGATTGACGCCGAGGGCGACAATGGGGTGGATGCGTCACTTATATGTCAATGGTAAATTACATATTTAAAGAGAAATTCCTACATTACCCGCTCACCTCCTATATTGCACTAATGTTCTGCTATTTTACGTCAATTATCCTCTAACTTTTTAGAGGTGAAGACTCTGCGATTCTGCCCGTAATAACACAAGGGTGCAGACAGAAGATCCAGTAGCTCCATGTCCCATGATGGGCAGGCAGGGGTGGATCACATTGATTATCTATTATATACTTACCCTGTCCTGCCTATCATCAACTTCTGCCATCAGGATGTCCAGTTCCGGTCGCCATATTTGGACACTCACGTGATGGGTGTCCAAATATGGCAACCGCCGGTGGTATGGGATCGCCAGCGGTACCGCCCGAAATTGCCCCCCCTTCCAACCTGTTGCTGAAGCCCATAAAAATGGCGTCACACATACCAGACAGAGACAGCACACAGGGGGGAGAGACAGCACACAATGGCGAGATAGACAGCGCACAGGGGGGAGAGACAGCGCACAGGGGGAGAGACAGCGCACAGGGGGGAGAGACAGCACACAGGGGGGAGAGACAGCACACAATGGCGAGATAGACAGCGCACAGGGGGGAGAGACAGTGCACAGGGGAAGAGACAGCACACAGGGGGGAGAGACAGCACACAGGGGGGAGAGACAGCACACAGGGGGAGAGACAGCACACAGGGGGGAGGGACAGCACACAGGAAGACAACTCAAAGGAGAGAGCACACAAGGGGAGAGGACAGCACAGGGGTGGAGAGACCACGGGGAAGAGAGATAACTCAATTGAGAGAACACAGAAGGTAGAAGACAGCACAGGGTAGAGAGAAACAGCACACAAGGGGAGAGAGCACACAAGAGAGGGTAGACAGGACACGGATGGAAGACAGGACACAGGGGGAGAAGACAGCACACAGGGGGGAAAAGGCAGCATACGGGGGAGAGATAGCACACAGGGGAGAGAGAGCACACAGGAAGACAACACAAAGGAGAGAGCACACAAATGGGGAGGGCAGCACAAGGGTGGAGAGACCATGGTGGAAGAGAGACAGTACACAGCGGGAGACAGCTCTATTGAGCGAGCACAGAGGGGTAATGACAGGACACAGGGAGGAGAGACAGCACACAGGGGGAGAGAGACCGTACAAAGGGGGAGACAGCTCTATTGAGAGAGCATAGAGAGGAAAAGACAGGACACAGGGGGAGGGAAGACAGGACACAGGGAGGAGAGACAGAACAGGGAAGAGACAGCACACAGGGGGAGAGACAGTAAAAAGTGAGGGAAGACAGCACACAGGGGGAGAGAGACAGCACACAGGAGGACACAGCTCAAAGGAGAGAACACAGAGCGGAGAAGACAGCGCAGGGGGGAGAGTGCACAGGGGGAGAGATGACCACTGCCCCCAGCAACAGAGTCTACCCCCATCATGATGTCACCGCCCTCCCGATGCGATAGCATTGGGCATCCATCCAGTTAGCTATAATTATAGAGATCAATCCAAATTGTGAGCAGGAGACTAATAAGACAGATGTAGGTGTAAGGCCCAGGAGAGGACGAGCGCAGCGCAGCAAAACGCAGCACCTCGTGGGCGGTCAGCAAAGTTCAGCCCTGAAGGCAGGGTTGGAGCTGATTGGTTAGTAATAGTCTTACATCATGTACACTGATAAGATGAAGCCTGGAGAAGGGTTTCGATTGTTGGGAATCTTGGTGATGAGACCCCGACCAAACACTAAAATGAAGCACTATTCTCTCCAAATCCAGAGACGTTTGTTTGACCAGCTCAGGCCCAGAACCTCCGCCCTGGTATTGGAGTGCAGGAGTCGCCCTTTAAGACGTCCATTTGCCACAATCGAGGATCCTGACTGTATACCACCTTAATTTGTGGCCCTGTTGCAGCCAGCGATGGGTTCATATACGGCCACGACCTATATCCAGCTCCACAACGCTCATCAATGAAATGTCAGCCTCCCATTGTGCCGGGACATTTCCCAGAGGACCGAGCGTCGTGTGCAAATCCTGTTCTCATCTCTAATTAACAAGGTCCAATAACACAGAGTTATCCGCCATTGATTTCTGCTCCCAGGCGGCATTTTGTATTTTAGCCCTGCAAGGTCGTCCACATTATTTCCATCAGGGTAAATCATCGACTTTCAGGAAACAATAAGCAGGAAAGACACAATAGACATTCCAAAGCATGAAAAACAAGAGAGGCAGAAAGAAGGCAAACACCAGCAGTGAGACCCCCACCCCTCCAGCAACAGCGAGACCCCCGCTCCTCCACCAACAGTGAGACCCCCACCCCTCCACCGACAGCGAGACCCCCGCCCCTCCACCGACAGCGAGACCCCCGCCCCTCCACCAACAGCGAGACCCCCGCCCCTCCACCAACAGCGAGACCCCCGCCCCTCCACCAACAGCGAGACCCCCGCCCCTCCACCAGCAGCGAGACCCCACCCCTCCACCAACAGCGAGACCCCCACCCCTCCACCAACAGCAAGACCCTCATCCCTCCACCAACAGCAAGACCCCCGCCCCTCCACCAACAGTGACACCTTCATCTCTCCACCAGCAGTGAGACCCCTGCCCGTCCACCAGTGTTGAGACCCCCGCCCTTCCACCAGCAGTGAGACCCCCGCCCCTCCACCAGCAGTAAGACCCCTGCCTCTCCACAAGCAGTGAAATCCCCGCCCCTCCACCAGCAGTCACACCCCCAACCCTCCACTAGCAGTAAATCCCCTGCCTCTCCACCAGCAGTGACACCCCCACCCCTCCACCAGCAGTGAGATCCCCACTCTTCCACCAGCAGTAAGACCCCTGCCCCTCCACCGGCAGGGAGACCCCTGCCTCTCCACCCACAGTGAGACCCCCGCCCCTCCATCAGAAGTGAGACTCTTGCCCCTCAAACAGCGAGACCCACATTTCTCCACCAGCAATGAGACACCCGCTTCTCCATCAGCATTGAGAACAGTCATTGTACAGGAGGAGGAGGAGGTGAGCTGTGACATCACCTACTGTGAATGGTGAATCCTGTGTTATCTACTGTATATAGAGGTGTTATCAGTCATTGTACTGGAGGAGGAGGTGAGCTGTGATATCACCTATTGTGAATGCTGGATCCTGTGTTATCTACTGTATACAGAGGTGTTATCAGTCATTGTACAGGAGGAGGAGGTGAGCTGTGATATCACCTATTGTGAATGGTGGATCCTGTGTTATCTACTGTATATAGAGGTGTTATCAGTCATTGTACAGGAGGGGGAGGTGAGCTGTGATATCACCTATTGTGAATGGTGGATCCTGTGTTATCTACTGTATATAGAGGTGTTATCAGTCATTGTACAGGAGGAGGTGAGCTGTGATATCACCTATTGTGAATGCTGGATCCTGTGTTATCTACTGTATATAGAGGTGTTATCAGTCATTGTACAGTAGGGGGAGGTGAGCTGTGATATCACCTATTGTGAATGGTGGATCCTGTGTTATCTACTGTATATAGAGGTGTTATCAGTCATTCTACAGGAGGAGGAGGTGAGCTGTGATATCACCTGTTGTGAATGCTGGATCCTGTGTTATCTACTGTATATAGAGGTGTTATCAGTCATTGTACAGGAGGAGGAGGTGAGCTGTGATATCACCTATTGTGAATGGTGGATCCTGTGTTATCTACTGTATATAGAGGAGTTATCATGCATTGTACAGGAGGAGGTGAGCTGTGATATCACCTATCGTGAATGGTGGATCCTGTGTTATCTACTGTATATAGAGGTGTTATCAATCATTGTACAGGAGGAGGTGAGCTGTGATATCACCTGTTGTACTATCATGTGATGAGGCACACAGTCATTTATCTGGAGAACAAGTCCTTCTTTCTGATAAAGATGAAGAGACATTTTGATCTATTTCTCCATCATCACATAGATATTTCACTACTTTAGGAATATCCTGGTGTTTCTTTTAGAAGAAGCTCAGACGCTGTGAGACCCATCAGCTCGGAAGCAAAGCAGACGAGTGCATCTCACCTTTCCTATCAGCTGTATGATCCCGCAGCAGCTTAAAGGTTATGTCCCCTGGCATTTAGTGTATATGTCAGGTTCTGCTCTGATGGTAAAGCCCTGACAATGCCGCTCTATACCATACAACTCCATATGTCATCTATAGGCCCCATGGAAACAAGTGCATATATACAGGAGACTGCATAATCCAATACAGTCTATAATCCACCCCTGCCCAGTAGATGCCATCACTTATGTGGCTTCTGGCAGCTCTATAGGAGTCCTGTATATACGTATATACAATGTGCTGAATGTAGGGTGAGCAGAGCCATAACGCTGCCAGAAGGGCTAGAGATATGGTGGGGTGTCCCAGCAAGGAACGGCATTGGGATTCATGCCGAGAGGCGCCCACTTGTCTGCGGGCGCCGCTGATCATAGTACGGTCTGTTACAGACATGATGATATCTCCTATACTCTGTGTGGCTCTCGTTCCTGGCACAGAAGTCGCTTCCACATCCCCCACATACAATCCCAGCTGGCCCCAGCGAGGTGCTGCGTGGAGGACAGAGTAGTAGGATTGATTATGCAGCGTTCAGTGGACGACTTCCAATTACATTCAATCAGCTTTAATGCAATGTATGATCAGCACCTTATAACGGGACAGAGCCGGAGATTGGTGCTATGTCTGTAAGTCTGCAGTGGCTCCAACAGATTGGTGCTATGACTGTAGGGCTGCAGTGGCTCCAACAGATTGGTGCTATGACTGTAGGGCTGCGGTGGCTCCAACAGATTGGTGCTATGACTGTAGGGCTGCAGTGGCTCCAACAGATTGGTGCTATGACTGTAGGGCTGCAGTGGCTCCAACAGATTGGTGCTATGACTGTAGGGCTGCAGTGGCTCCAACAGATTGGTGCTATGACTGTAGGGCTGCAGTGGCTCCAACAGATTGGTGCTATGACTGTAAGTCTGCAGTGGCTCCACCAGATTGGTGCTATGACTGTAGGGCTGCAGTGGCTCCAACAGATTGGTGCTATGACTGTAGGGCTGCGGTGGCTCCAACAGATTGGTGCTGTGACTGTAGGGCTGCAGTGGCTCGAACAGATTGGTGCTATGACTGTAGGGCTGCAGTGGCTCGAACAGATTGGTGCTATGACTGTAGGGCTGCGGTGGCTCCACCAGATTGGTGCTATGACTGTAGGGCTGCGGTGGCTCCACCAAATTGGTGCAATGATTGTAGGGCTGTGGTGGCTCCACCAGATTGGTGCTATGACTGTAGGGCTGTGGTGGCTCCAACAGATTGGTGCTATGACTGTAGGGCTGCGGTGGCTCCAACAGATTGGTGCTATGACTGTAGGGCTGCAGTGGCTCCACCAGATTGGTGCTATGACTGTAGGGCTGCGCTGGCTCCAACAGATTGGTGCTATGACTGTAGGGCTGCGGTGGCTCCACCAGATTAGTGCTATGACTGTAGGGCTGCAGTGGCTCCACCAGATTGGTGCTATGACTGTAGGGCTGCAGTGGCTCCAACAGATTGGTGCTATGACTGTAGGGCTGCGGTGGCTCCACCAGATTGGTGCTATGACTGTAGGGCTGCGGTGGCTCAGACAGATTGGTGCTATGACTGTAGGGCTGCAGTGGCTCCACCAGATTGGTGCTATGACTGTAGGGCTGCGGTGGCTCCACCAGATTGGTGCTATGACTGTAGGGCTGCGGTGGCTCAGACAGATTGGTGCTATGACTGTAGGGCTGCAGTGGCTCCACCAGATTGGTGCTATGACTGTAGGGCTGCGGTGGCTGTAGTCCCTCGGGGGCCACAAGTCATCCAGGGGTTCAGTGCTAGTACAGATTTTGCCCCGTCTATACTTTCTGATTGGCCACTGTCTGTCACGTTGGGAGCAAGAAGCATCTAGAAACATTGTGTGACAGGGACGCATGGACCAACAATGTCCGGCGCACTACACCGAACAACAGATGGGGAAGCACCGAGGGGAGACAAATACAGCCGAGGGCTCTGCAGCCATGCCCTGATCTCCCTACCATCCCTATACGGCTTCTTTCACCCCATCGCTGAGCAGGATACCTAATCCCTTGCTGTCCCAGATGTTAGCCCTCAATAGGGAGATTGACAATGGGAGCACTAGTCCAATTAAAATCAACAAGAGGGGAAGGAAAAACAGACAGGAGAACAACAAGAAAACTTCACACCTGCTACCACACACGTAGACAGCAGACGGATTGGCAGTAGTCAGCTCTCCAGAGTAGCTCCTTCACCTCAGGTAGCCAGGCCAGGAATAAAGTTCAATCACCAGCAAAGGATGCTGGAACCATGTGACCATAGAAAGATGGGAGTTATCACAAGGTAGCCACACCTGGGAAGTGAACTAGGGAGCATGGTAGCAGAGAAACTGACATTAACTCCAACACTGCCAAAGGAAAGAAACAGGTTTAATATGAAGTCTCAATACAGAAAAGAAACATAGGTCCAAAACCAGTCACAAGTCTCCAAAGTAAGAGCGACCATCGTGATATTGTCATAGAGAGAAATTATAATCCAAAAGGTATCTCTGGAAATGGGACTCATCCACCCCCCTCCCCACCCACATTGAACATATGGGATTAAGTAAAGCTAGGGGTAGAGAAATTAATTATAACCTGAGGAGAAAGGGAGAGATAACATAACATTTGGCACCTTTTCAGCTAGGACCCCCTGGTGTGCACAGGTAACTACAGCAGAGGAATGCCTGGGAAAAAAAACAATAAGGCTGAGCTTCGTTTACGCAGAACAGGAGAACTGCCCTCCCAGTCATAAGCTTACTCTCATCAGAGTACCTTGTTAGACACTCTGCCTCTGGTGTCCAGATATGAGTGCTGGTAGTGGTTATCTGATATCCCCCCCCCCCAAAGAAGAAGCCATTTAGCAGCTCCTAGATCTACAATACCCCTGCCTTTGAGGTGTCTCCTGGCAGCGCAGCATTGCACCTCTTCCTGGGCGTTTACATCCCTTCTACCTCTTGGTGGCTGCTGTAGCCTGGATTACATGCGCATATAGTGGTTGTGGCTGGCACAACCTACATAGGTAAGCCACACACTATATTTTACCTTCCATCTACTCACATAGATAAGACCCTTGGTGCACTTTTTCTGTCATGCTCAGCTTGTATTGATCAGATATGTATGGGAGGCATATTTTTAGCATTGCGATCCCGAGGGAAAGAATATCCATATTTTTTTTAAATTGTGCAGCCTGCCTATGAGCTCCAAATTAAAATCAGTCAGTTACATGTGATCCATGCCATATCTCATATCTATAGAAAGGTAAACTCATGATAAGAAATATGACCATGATATCTTCAGTCTGGGGCCTCCAGGGTGAAGATATCCTGAGAGTTGGAGATCTCATAATTGTTTAGAGACTGAACCTCATCCCATGACCAGCCCTGGTATAAGTTACCAGATATGAGGTATATAGGTGTAACATGGGTTAATAAAAGCAAATGCCAACTTATGATCCATGTTCAATGCCTGGAAGATACATTGCTGTGTAAGATTCCTCCACATTCCATTGGAGTTCTTCCCTCCATAAATCTGAGCCAATTCCATAACCCAGGTTTTGTAAAAAAAAATGTATTCCTCTTTATTTTATATAACCCTATATGCTGTATTGTTTTGTCCCCTTTGCATATTGTTATAAACACTGCCTACTTTTCAGATTGAATATATAGAATTTATTAGCTTTGTTCCTCTTGCTGTATTAACTGCATTCACAAACCCGCATGCTACCTTAACGGAAGTCCACTCTGCCAGTAAAATGATTGGTGGTGGCAGCTCATAGTTTTTCTTGGAATATTGTGGAGCTTGACAGTGAATGTACCGAGGTATATACATATATATATTATATATATATATATACAGTTAGGGCCAGAAATATTTGGACAGTGACACAATTTTCGCGAGTTGGGCTCTGCATGCCACCACATTGGATTTGAAATGAAACCTCTACAACAGAATTCAAGTGCAGATTGTAACGTTTAATTTGAAGGGTTGAACAAAAATATCTGATAGAAAATGTAGGAATTGTACACATTTTTTTACAAACACTCCACATTTTAGGAGGTCAAAAGTAATTGGACAAATAAACATAACCCAAACAAAATATTTTTATTTTCAATACTTTGTTGCGAATCCTTTGGAGGCAATCACTGCCTTAAGTCTGGAACCCATGGACATCACCAAACTCTGGGTTTCCTCCTTCTTAATGCTTTGTCAAGCCTTTACAGCCGCAGCCTTCAGGTCTTGCTTGTTTGTGGGTCTTTCCGTCTTAAGTCTGCAAGTGAAATGCATGTTCAATTGGGTTAAGATCTGGTGATTGACTTGGCCATTGCAGAATGTTCCACTTTTTTGCACTCATGAACTGCTGGGTAGCTTTGGCTGTATGCTTGGGGTCATTGTCCATCTGTACTATGAAGCGTCGTCCAATCAACTTTGCAGCATTTGGCTGAATCTGGGCTGAAAGTATATCCCGGTACACTTCAGAATTCATCCGGCTACTCTTGTCTGCTGTTATGTCATCAATAAACACAAGCGACCCAGTGCCATTGAAAGCCATGCATGCCCATGCCATTACGTTGCCTCCACCATGTTTTACTGAGGATGTGGTGTGCCTTGGATCATGTGCCGTTCCCTTTCTTCTCCAAACTTTTTTCTTCCCATCATTCTGGTACAGGTTGATCTTTGTCTCATCTGTCCATAGAATACTTTTCCAGAACTGAGCTGGCTTCTTGAGGTGTTTTTCAGCAAATTTAACTCTGGCCTATCTATTTTTGGAATTGATGAATGGTTTGCATCTAGATGTGAACCCTTTGTATTTACTGTCATGGAGTCTTCTCTTTACTGTTGACTTAGAGACAGATACACCTACTTCACTGAGAGTGTTCTGGACTTCAGTTGATGTTATGAACGGGTTCTTCTTCACCAAATAAAGTATGCGGCGATCATCCACCACTGTTGTCATCCGTGGACGCCCAGGCCTTTTAGAGTTCCCAAGCTCACCAGTCAATTCCTTTTTTCTCAGAATGTACCCAACTGTTGATTTTGCTACTCCAAGCATGTCTGCTATCTCTCTAATGGATTTTTTCTTTTTTTTCAGCCTCAGGATGTTCTGCTTCACCTCAATTGAGAGTTCCTTTGACCCCATGTTGTCTAGTCACAGCAACAGCTTCCAAATGCAAAACCACACACCTGGAATCCACCCCTGACCTTTTAACTACTTCATTGATTACAGGTTAACGAGGGAGACGCCTTCAGAGTTAATTGCAGCCCTTAGAGTCCATTGTCCAATTACTTTTGGTCCCTTGAAAAAGAGGAGGCTAAGCATTACAGAGCTATGATTCCTAAACCCTTTCTCCGATTTGGATGTGGAAACTCTCATATTGCAGCTGGGAGTGTGCACTTTCAGCCCATATTATATATATAATTGTATTTCTGAACATGTTTTTGTAAACAGCTAAAATAACAAAACTTGTGTCACTGTCCAAATATTTCTGGCCCTAACTGTATATATGTACTGTGTTCCGAGTGGTAGAATCGGTTTTGTATATAGTGCGCTCAGTATGAGTCCCCAATTAGCCTTGTATGGAAAACAGCTGCAGCCTCGCCCATTACTCATCAGTGGAATTGTCCTGACGATAGGGGGCAGCAGAGAGTTGTCCCTGACATCCCCCATTGGAAAGATTAGGTAGCTGCCTTGCTTTTGAGTTGCGGTATTTTTGCTCCTGTAGAGCTTTCAGGAATGTTAGTATGTATAGAACAGACTTGAGCTAAAAGATTTGCAGGACCCTGGTCCGGCGATTGCATTGTAAATCCAGGACCGCTGGACCAAATCTTCTCCAACTGCCTGCATCATGGTGGAACATCGTGGTGCATTGCGCCAACTATTCAGAAGAGACTTTAGGGACACCGCCAGGTGGAAGGAGGTTAGCCGGGCTCTGATCTGGTGGCCACGGACTACCCACAGAGCTGCGGGACCGGGAACCTACAAAGCTTTTTGCTCAACCCTAGCATAGAGCATACGGCTGATGTCACTATGGTCTCTTACTTTGGACACTTGTGACTGGTTTGGGACCTCTGTGTCATTCCTGTATTGAGACTTTATTTTAAATGTATTTCTTTCCTTTGGCAGTGTAGGAGGTAATTGTCAGTTTCTGTTGCTGTAATGCTACTTAGTTCTCTTCCCAGGTGTGGCTACCTTGTGACCGCTCTTATCTGCTTTATATGGTCACATGATCCCGCATTCCTTGCTGGTGATTGAACTCCATTCCTGGCCTAGCTACCTTTGGTGAAGGAGCTACTTTGGAGAAGCTGAGCGTTGCCAAGCCATCTGCTGCCAAGGAGAGTGCCAGCAGGTGTGAAGTTGCCTTGTTGTTTTCATGCCTGTCTCCCCTTCCCCTCTTGTCTTGCTTATTGCAGTGGTTGGGACTAGTGCTCTTGCCAGCCAGTCCCTATTAAGGGTTAACAGCAAGGTCAGTGAGGGACAGGTATCCTGCTCGGTCACAGGGTAAAAGAACCCATATAGGGACAGTAGGGGTATCAGGGCACAGCCATAGGTTAGTGCAGGAGGTCTCCTTTGCCCCGTTACCTACAAACAGGGACCTCCGTTGTGTTTGTCCCCGGTGTCTCCCCTGTCTGTTGCTTTGTGTAGTGCGCAGGACACCGTTGGTCTGGGTGACATTGTCATGTACTGTATCTGGATGCTCTCCAGTGCATGGTGTGACAGCTGAGTTTTCTATTTTGATTTCTCGGAGGTTCGGGATCTGCACTGATCACTACTTTTTTTCTTCTCACTATTCATTCCCATTGACATCAAACCCAGCAATCCCCCTGTACAATAATCCCTCCTGTTCTTCACCGAATAATCCCAAACGATCCTTACACAGAACTCCTTGATTGTCTTCTAAAACTATAAGAAAACCTTAAAGGGAACCAAGTAGCAGGATTTAGGGCTATAAAGTGAAGCCAGTAATTTACAGGCTCTGGGATACTGAATGCAATCATACCTGAGCTTCAATGATTCCATGTTTGATTGCAGAGAAAAGTGTCACAAAACTCCTGGAAAACAGGGCAGCAAATGATTGTTGTGTGCAGCACTGAGCCACTATTTGGGGTTATTACTCCCCTGTGGACATGCCTTTCTTTTGTATGCCAAAGCCTCCCCCCTCTCTCTTATCTCTTTCAGTTTCTGGCTCCTGCGCACTGTCACTATACTCCAGCCACAGGGTGCCTGACAAAGCTGAAAGTAGTGATGAAGGGAGGGGGGGGGGTTTAGCTTACAGTTGAAAGACATGCCCACAGGGGGGAAAAAAATAACTCCAGTGCTGCACACATCAATCATTTGCTGCCCTGTTTTCCAGGAGTTTTATGACACTTTTCTCTGCAATCAAACATGGAATCATTCAAGTAAACGTATGATAGCATTCATTAGCCCAGAGCCTGTAAGACGCTGGCTTCACTTTATAACCCTAAATCATGCTGTTTGGTTCCCTTTAAGGCAGAAAGCCTGTTGCTCTCTTGATTTTGGACATCACATGACATCTCTCCATTTCGGCACTCGTGACGGTTATGTTCTCTCAGAAGAGCGCGGGATCTGAGCTGTCAGGCGGATTCCTGCTACTCATTACTGTCATCTGCAAAATGTGACAGAGCGAGAACCCCGGAGACATCGGAGAAACCCCGGAGAAAGGGATTCATCTGCCGGACATGTGATAACTGACGAGAAAGCTTATCACTCATAGCAGAGTGGCATGATGCCGGGGGAAAGACACTACACACAATGTGATTCACTCTGTGCAGACACTGAGATTTCAGCTCTACAATCTGTAGAATAGTGAGTGCAGCTCTGGAGTATAATACAGGAGGTAACTCATGATCAGTAATGTAATGTATGTACACAGTGACTGCCCCAGCAGAATAGTGAGTGCAGCTCTGGAGTATAATACAGGAGGTAACTCATGATCAGTAATGTAATGTATGTACACAGTGACTGCCCCAGCAGAATAGTGAGTGCAGCTCTGGAGTATAATACAGGAGGTAACTCATGATCAGTAATGTAATGTATGTACGCAGTGACTGCCCCAGCAGAATAGTGAGTGCAGCTCTGGAGTATAATACAGGAGGTAGGAGGTAACTCAGGATCAGTAATGTAATGTATGTACACAGTGTCTGCACCAGCAGAATAGTGAGTGCAGCTCTGGAGTATAATACAGGAGGTAACCCAGGATCAGTAATGTAATGTATGTACACAGTGACTGCACCAGCAGAATAGTGAGTGCAGCTCTGGGGTATAATACAGGAGGTAACTCAGGATCAGTTATGTAATGTATGTACACAGTGACTGCACCAGCAGAATAGTGAGTGCAGCTCTGGAGTATAATACAGGAGGTAACTCAGGATCAGTAATGTAATGTATGTACACAGTGACTGTACCAGCAGAATAGTGAGTGCAGCTCTGGAGTATAATACAGGAGGTAACTCAGGATCAGTTATGTTATGTATGTACACAGTGACTGCACCAGCAGAATAGTGAGTGCAGCTCTGGAGTATAATACAGGAGGTAACTCAGGATCAGTAATGTAATGTATGTACACAGTGACTGCACCAGCAGAATAGTGAGTGCAGCTCTGGAGTATAATACAGGAGGTAACACAGGATCAGTAATGTAATGTATGTACACAGTGACTGCACCAGCAGAATAGTGAGTGCAGCTCTGGAGTATAATACAGGAGGTAACTCAGGATCAGTAATGTAATGTATGTACACAGTGAGTGCACCAGCAGAATAGTGAGTGCAGCTCTGGAGTATAATACAGGAGGTAACTCAGGATCAGTAATGTAATGTATGTACACAGTGACTGCACCAGCAGAATAGTGAGTGCGGCTCTGGAGTATAATACAGGAGGTAACTCAGGATCAGTAATGTAATGTATGTACACAGTGACTGCACCAGCAGAATAGTGAGTGCAGCTCTGGAGGATAATACAGGAGGTAACTCAGGATCAGTAATGTAATGTATGTACACAGTGACTGCACCAGCAGAATAGTGAGTGCAGCTCTGGAGTATAATACAGGAGGTAACTCAGGATCAGTAATGTAATGTATGTACACAGTGACTGCCCCAGCAGAATAGGGAGTGCAGCTCTGGAGTATAATACAGAAGGTAACTCAGGATCAGTAATGTAATGTATGTACACAGTGACTGCACCAGCAGAATAGTGAGTGCAGCTCTGGAGGATAATACAGGAGGTAACTCAGGATCAGTAATGTAATGTATGTACACAGTGACTGCACCAGCAGAATAGTGAGTGCGGCTCTGGAGTATAATACAGGATGTAACTCAGGATCAGTAATGTAATGTATGTACACAGTGACTGCACCAGCAGAATAGTGAGTGCGGCTCTGGAGTATAATACAGGAGGTAACTCAGTATCAGTAATGTAATGTATGTACACAGTGACTGCACCAGCAGAATAGTGAGTGCAGCTCTGGAGTATAATACAGGAGGTAACTCAGGATCAGTAATGTAATGTATGGACACAGTGACTGCACCAGCAGAATAGTGAATGCAGCTCTGGAGTATAATACAGGAGGTAACTCAGGATCAGTAATGTAATGTATGTATACAGTGACTGCACCAGCAGAATAGTGAATGCAGCTCTGGAGTATAATACAGGAGGTAACTCAGGATCAGTAATGTAATGTATGTACATAGTGACTGCACCAGCAGAATAGTGAGTGCAGCTCTGGAGTATAACACAGGAGGTAACTCAGGACCAGTAATGTAATGTATGTACACAGTGACTGCACCAGCAGAATAGTGAGTGCAGCTCTGGAGTATAACACAGGAGGTAACTCAGGATCAGTAATGTATGTACACAGTGACTGCACCAGCAGAATAGTGAGTGCAGCTCTGGAGTATAACACAGGAGGTAACTCAGGATCAGTAATGTATGTACACAGTGACTGCACCAGCAGAATAGTGAGTGCAGCTCTGGAGTATAATACAGGAGGTAACTCAGGATCAGTAATGTAATGTATGTACACAGTGACTGCACCAGCAGAATAGTGAGTGCAGCTCTGGAGTATAATACAGGAGGTAACTCAGGATCAGTAATGTAATATATTTGCCAAATATTTTTTGTTATATACATGTATGAAGTGTTATATAGTGATCAGAGGTGGAGTCATGTCTTACAATAAATCCTTCTCATGTTGTATGATTGAGGATCCATCAGACATGTGTTGCCAGATCTTTCTTACCATTAATATCATGTGTGTGGCTTTATGCCGTGTTCTGTGTAATAGATTTGTCGGCCGGTGTTGTCCTTCTGTCCTTCATTACTGAGTGGTGTTGGAGGATGAGAGGTGGATTTCTTTCAGATTAAGGACAATTCTGACAATGTCAGGGGTTCTCAGAACACAAAGCTTCTCGGACTGATCCCTGAAGTCAGTTTAGGAGAGGTCGGCCTGAATATAGCACTTGATATCATGTCCCTGGACACGGAGAACACAGCAGATGACTGTGGAGTAGATCCAGAGGATGAGTCCATCAATAGCCCCGGGGGTCTCCGCAGACCCCTCCCAGAGTCAAGGACCTGATCGTATGTCCAAAGAACGGCAGATCGGGGGCGGTGGAGCTTCTGGTTGAAGCTTCTCTTGGTGATGTTTCATTCATAAAGAAAGTCACAAGTGATGCTGCTGATTTTTAGGAAATGTTTTACCCACAGAACTTGATTCACAGTTACACTTCTCAGTACTGCTGTGTAATGATCCCCATGCTGCTCATTTCTAGTAAGTGTTTATTTCACCCCTGAGTTTAACAGCTGCACAGCTCAGTACTTCTGTGTAATGACATATATTCAGCAGCTTTCTAGTAAGTGTTTTATCTCACCCCAGATCTAGATTCTTAGCTACGCTGGTCAGTACTTCTGTGTAATGACTTAATTGCAGCAGCTTTCTAGTAAGGTTTTTTTCTCACCCCAGAGCTTGATTCACTTTTACACTTCTCAGTATTTTTGTATTTTCTCCATGCTGCTGCTTTCTAGTGTTTCATCTCACCCCAGAGCTAGATTCACAGCTGCACTGCTCAGTACTGATATGTAATTACCTAAACGCAGCAGCTTTCTACTTTATTAAGGGTTTTATTTCTCTATACTGCTTGGTACTGCTGTGTAACTATCTAAATGCAGCAGCTTTCTATTACGTGTTTTATTTCACCATAGAGCTAGATTCACAGCTGTACTGCTCAGTACTACTATGTAATTACTTAAATAAAGCAGCTTTCTAGTAAATATTTTATCTCACCCCAGAGCTAGATGCACAGTTTCACTGCTCAGTACTACTTTGAATGAGCTAAATGTAGTAGTTTTCTAGTGTTATCTCACCCCAGAGTTAGGCTAACAGCTGCACAGCTCAGTATTGCTATGCACTTACCTAAATGCAGTAGCTTTCTAGTAAGTGTTTTATCTCACCCCACAGCTAGATTCACATCTATACTGCTCAGTACTATATGTAACTACCGAAATGCAGCAGCTTTCTAGTAAGTGTTTTATCTCACCCCAGAGCTAGATTTACAGCTACACAGTAGAGTACTGCTGTGTAATGACTAAATGCAGCAGCTTTCTAGTATGTGTTTTACTTGACTCCAGTGCTGGAATAACAGCTCAGTGCAGAGACAAAAGAGCAGAAATCTCTTACGTCTGTGTGTGCTGTGGATGGAAGACATCATGTCAGCTTTTCTCCTCCCATTAGATCAGAGACAGCTGTAAATTACAGAGAAACAACCCAGGGGCAAAAGCAGGATACCGGTCACATCATGGCCGAATATTAGTAATCCCTTATATACACCCGAAAGATAATTCTGAAACAACAACCTGTCCCCCAACAATCATGGTCCATCCATCAGAAGGATGTAGACCATCCACCATCTCCAGAGATAAAGGCTTCCGCTCTCCAGGATCTCCAGGAATCCTGTGGGATCTGTAAAGGCAGGTTCGGATGGATCCGCTCTGCCAGGTGAGGTCCAGGCGGTGGAGAATATTACAGACATCTTCATCTCCAGACAGCGCTAAGATTGTGTGGATTTCCAGCAAGAAACAAGTTAAAAGGAAGCAAAGAGTCTGCCGCTCCTTCCAGACCTCACAGAAAAGACGGAGAATTATCCGCCGCACATCAAAGAAATTACCGAGGAGGACGGAAGCCCGCAGGATGGAGCCGATCGATTCTCCATATAATCACAGCGGTGGCAAACCTGACTGTACTGAGAGGGGAGATTACAGGATTCATCTCACATCCCTCTATCTATACATCCATCATCTATCCATCTAACTATCCATCCATCATCTATCTAGATATCCTTTTATCCATCCATCCATACATCTATCTATCTAACCATCCCTCTATCAATACATCCATCATGTATCCATCTAACCATCCCTCTATCTATCCATCATCTATCTAGACATCTAACTATCCCTCTATCTATCCATCATCTATCTAGACATCCTTCTATCCATCCATCTATCCATACATCATCTATCCATCTATCTAACCATCCCTCTATCTATACATCCATCCATCATCTATCCATCTAACTATCCCTCTATCCATCATCTATCTAGACATCCTTCTATTCATCCATACATTTATCTAACCATCCCTCTATCTATACATCCATCATGTATCCATCTAACCATCAGCCTATCTACACATCCATCATCTATCCATCTAACCATCCCTCTATCTATCCATCATCTAACTAGACATCTAACTATCCCTCTATCTATCCATCATCTATCTAGACATCCTTCTATCCATCCATCTATCCATACATCATCTATCCATCTATCTAACCATCCCTCTATCTATACATCCATCCATCATCTATCCATCTAACTATCCCTCTATCCATCATCTATCTAGACATCCTTCTATTCATCCATACATTTATCTAACCATCCCTCTATCTATACATCCATCATGTATCCATCTAACCATCAGCCTATCTACACATCCATCATCTATCCATCTAACTATCCCTCTATCTATCCATCATATATCTAGACATCTAACTATCCCTCTATCTATCCATCCATCTATCTATCTAACCATCCCTCTATCTATACATCCATCATCTAACCATCCCTCTATCTATACATCCATCATCTATCCATCTAACTATCCCTCTATCTATCCATCATCTATCTAGACATCTAACTATCCCTCTATCAATCCATCCAACATCTATCTAGACATCCTTCTATTCATCCTTCCATCTATCTAACCATCCCTCTATCTATACATCCATCATCTAACTATCCCTCTATCCATCCATCATC
This sequence comes from Allobates femoralis, assembly GCA_033576535.1. Taxonomy (NCBI): domain Eukaryota; kingdom Metazoa; phylum Chordata; class Amphibia; order Anura; family Aromobatidae; genus Allobates; species Allobates femoralis. The sequence continues at coordinate 128,034,854 of JARQOC010000010.1, forward strand.
TGTCCATCTAACTATCCCTCTAGCCATCCATCACCTATCTAGACATCCTTCCATTCATCCATACATCTATCTATACATCCATCATGTATCCATCTAACCATCAGCCTATCTATACATCCAGCATCTATCCATCTAACTATCCCTCTATCTATCCATCATATATCTAGACATCTAAGTATCCCTCTATCTATCCATCCATCTTTCTATCTAACCATCCCTCTATCTAAACATCCATCATCTAACCATCCCTCTATCTATACATCCATCATCTATCTATCTAACCATTCCTCTATCTATACATCCATCATCTAAATATCCCTCTATCTATACATCCATCATCTATCCATCTAACTATCCCTCTATCTATCCATCATCTAGACATCCTTCTATCCATCCATCTATCCATACATCATCTATCTATCTATCTATACATCCATCATCTATCCATCTAACTATCCCTCTATCTATCCATCATCTAGACATCCTTCTATCCATCTATCCATACATCATCTATCTATCTATCTATCTATCTAGAAAAAAATACTCTGCAGCACTCAGCTACTACCAATGATGTACATATGGTAACAAGCTATACATATATGAGAAAAAAGTTTAAAAACTTACGTTTTTTCAAAAAACTCATTATTCTTAATGTTTATTTCTGGGGTTCTTAGTACATACATTGGCCAATGTCTGTTTGCTCATCAACCACGTCACAGTGCCCTGAGCTCTGATGAGTCCTGCGCTGACATCCCTGTCCTCTTTTTCCTCCCTGTCCCACTGTCAGGTGGGTGGACACCATCTCAACCTAAGACCACCTGTGGGCGATGAGGGTGCTAAGTGCAGTCATGGAGCCAGGAACTCCATATCTTATACACAAAGCAGAAAAAACTGCACAGCACTCACAGACATAATGTGAACTGGTGCTAGCAGTGACGTGGGTCACTATCTATCTATCCAACCATCTAACTATCCCTCTATCTATACATCCATCATCTATCCATCTAACTATCCCTCTATCCATCATCTATCTAGACATCCCACTATCCATCCATCCATCTATCTAAAGGCCCAGTTACACACACAGATAATTGTGCAGAGATTGTTGGCAGATCTCTGGTTGCAGTGAAATCATGGACACATTGTTCCACTTGTAAACGGACACAACATGTAACAATGTGTCCATGAGTTCACTGCAACCAGAGATCTGTGAACAATATCTGCACAGATATCTGTGTGTAACTGGGCCTTTACTCACATCCAACTATATAATTTCTCAAAGACCACTTACATGTAATATACAAATAGCCTCTCGTAATTGTGACATCACTGGTTCTGATGACATCATCCCATAAAGAATGTTGGTATATCTAGAAGCCTCTCCACTATTTCCCCCTATTTCTCTGCATTGAAGTCTTTCTATGCTTCCTTCACAGGTCACCAAGATGTTGGCGGTGGTGGTCGTGCTGTTTTGCGCTTCTCTGGATGCCCTACCGGACTTTAGTTCTTGTTAACTCCTTTGTGGAGAATCCATATTTGGACCCCTGGTTCCTTCTGTTCTGTCGCATCTGTGTTTACGCCAACAGTGCCATCAACCCTGTCATCTACAACCTGATGTCTCAGAAATTCCGCACAGCTTTCAAGAGGTTGTGTAAATGTGGCCAAGTGGAGACCCAGAGGAGGAACACGTACATGACCACCACCAACTACAGCATGGTGAAGGATCCCACCAACGCCAGGCCTGAGAATAAGGAGAAGCCACCACTAGAGAACCCAACCACAGTACCCAATCAGTCCGACAAGCCGAAGGTGGAAGGAGAATTGTACTATAGCATTGTCTAAGGTTACTATACACTTCATACCACCAGCAAATGTCATGGTCCAATATAGGTCTAAAAATATCTGTGACTAAAGAAACCCCAGGGTCCGTGACTCTCAGCTCGAACAAGAAAAACCAAGCCGCAGTCGTGAGATCCCTGACAATCCCAACAATGTGTACAACCATTGTCATACTTACATATAATAGCTACACGTGGCTTAGAATTGTACTGATATTAAACCATAGAGTTATGGGGCTACCGATGGGTTTAGGTGAGTGGCCACAGGTCATGGGGTTGTCCATTTGGTCAGTTAGGTGGCCTCAGTTTATAGGGTTGTCCATCAGGTGAAGTGGGTGGCCTCAGGTCATGGAATCGTCCACCAGATCACGTGGGTGGCTTTAGGTCATGGGGTTATCCATGGGGTCACTTGAGTACCTCGGTTTATGGGGTTGTCCATCAGGTGAAGTGGGTGGCCCCAGGTGATGGGGTTATCCATCAGATCAAGTGGATGGCCTCAGGTCATGGAATCGTCCACCAGATCACGTGGGTGGCTTTAGGTCATGGGGTTATCCATCAGACCAAGTGGGTGGCCTCAGGTCATAGACTTGTCCATCAAGTGAATTGGGTTGCCTCAGGTCATGGGGTTATCCATTATTATTTATTTATAGAGCATTATTGATTCCATGGTCTGTACATGAGAAATGGTTACATACAAACAAGTTAAAAATACAATGGACAAACTAACAGTGACAGACGATACAGAGGGGAGAGAGGACCCTGCCCTTGCGGGCTTATATTCTACGGGGCAGTGGGGAGAGAGACAGTAGGTTGGGTCTGCTCTGGTGGTGGTGGAGCGCTGAGTCCAATGGTGGTGGAGCGCCATGTCCAATGGTGGTGGAGTGCCGGGTCCAGTGGAGGTGAGGTGGCACTGTGGTCATTGCAGGCTGTAAGCTGTTCTGAAGAGATGGGTTTTCAGGTTCTTCTTGAAGGATCTGAGTGTAGGGAACAGTCGGACATTTTTGGGGTGCAGAATTCCAGAGAATGGGGCATGCTCGGGTGAAGTCTTGCAGGCGGTAATAGGAGAAACGTACAAGTCTACGAGTTGGATAATATCGGGAGATTAGTTTAGAGATATATTGGGGGACAGATTGTGAACGGCTTTGTAAGTCAATGTTAGTAGTTTGCATTGGATAGACTGGGGAATTGGGAGCCAGTGGAGGGATTTGCAGAGGGAGAAGTGGAGGAATAACGAGGAGAGAGGTGGATTAGTTGGGCAGCAGAGTTAAGAACAGATTGGAGTGATGCAAGAGTGTCAGGTCAAGTGGGTGGCCTCAGATCATGGGATCGTCCATCAGGTCAAGTGGGTGGCCTCAGGTCATGGGGTCGTCCATCAGGTCAAATGGGTGGCCTCAGGTCATAGGGTTGTCCACCAGGTCAAGTGGGTGGCTTCCGGTCATGGGATCGTCCACCCGGTCAAGTGGGTGGCCTCAGGTCATGGGATCGTCCACCAGGTCAAGTGAGTGGCCTTAGGTCACAGGATCATCCACCAGGACCAGTGGGTGGCCTCAGGTCATGGGGTTATCCAGCAGATTAGATGGGTGATCTCAGGTCATGTCATCATCCATCAGGTCAAGTGAGTGGCCTCAGGTCATGGGGTCATCCACCAGGCCAAGTGGGTGGCCTCAGGTCATGGTGTCATCCTTCAGGCCAAGTGGGTGGCCTCAGGTCATAGGGTTGTCCATGGGGTGGCCTCAGGTTATGGGTTGTCCATCAGGTCTAATGGATGGCCTCAGGTCATGGGGTTGTCCATGGAGTCAGTTGAATGGCATCAGGTTATGAGGTTATCCATCAGGTCAAGTGGGTAACCTCAGGGTATGGGTTGTCCACCAGGTCAAGTGGGTATTCTCAGGGCAACTGGATGGCCCCATGTCCTCCTTCTATTAACACATTAACAGTTCCATGAGCACTGGTGATTGAGGGCCTGGTAGCTTCAGTGTCTCTGCAGGAATGAGACCCACCATGGACACCATTTGGATTCCTCCTCTATTCCAGCAATATTTGGGTTTTTTACTGATTTTACTCCAGGACTGACCTCTTCATTGTATGTTCTAGGTGACCAATATTTTGTCTCCTCTGACTAGTTCCAATGAGTAATGTTTTGTGTGCATGAAAGCCTTTATATCTCCAGGACCTCAGGTTTATTATGGTTCAATTTGGCAAGACCTTACATCCAGAGAGAGGGTGCGGAGATCTGGCATAAACTACATCTGATTTTCATTTCAGCCACTATTCTTTATCCAATGCCCCCTATCTACAAAAAGTGGATGTAGCTGCGGAGAGGGCAGAATTAGCAATGCCCTATCGACATGAAAGGGTCCAAAAGCCCCTCCACCCCATATGAAGACACCAGTGTTAAGCTTTCGGGTTTGTGATCCTTTCATACACTGTGACATTAGATCCAACAATCCAAATCTAATAAGGATCTCCCAGCTCAGCTGCGCAGGTTACACAATGCACAAGCCTCAAAGCGTTCTCAAGTCTCCAAATGCCAGAGGGTGTAAATGAGATGTAATCAGGTATTTATTCACAGAACAAAACTGCTGTGGATGGATTCCTAATTGGTAATATGTGCCACCTTTCAATATTTAGGCCCAGGATGGTGCCGTGTACAGTTTGGGCTGTAGGGAGTTTGGTCCATTAACTTCTGTAATATACAATTTATAACTATTACATACTGGAAACAATCAACAAGCTGCTGTTGATGGATTTCTAGTTATCATTAATATCTCCATTTAATAATTGAGTATAAAATGAGGATTTGGATGCAATGAATGTGCTTTTTCACCCTTGTGCACTCAAAGTATTAAGTATAGAGACAACTATCCAATCCCTTCCCAGCAGTTTGTTGGTGGATCCCTAGTCATGATTAGTGCCTCCATTTGATATCTGAGTGTATAATGAGGACTTGGATGCACTGAATGTGTTTTTCACCCTTGTGCACTCAAAGTACTAAGTTTAGATACAACTATCCAATCCCTTCCCAGCAGCTTGTGGTGGATCGGACCTTCCGATGCTGAATTCCTTGTTACATATAGTAGGACCGAAGAATGATTGTGCCGGTGCAGACGCCTTTCTGTACTCCATGTAGAATTTAGCCATGATAGATGGGGTCCATATATAGTAACAGCAACATTATTTACCTGCCTATATTTTTATGTATTATAATATGATGTCATGTGGTTCTGTATATCTTATATGAGAATCTGTGTTTTTAAAAATAAAACTTTTCCCTCCATTACATCTACAGGTATTTATTTTACCATTTATCACAAAATGTTATTCAACCCATCTCGTCCTCCCAAGCGGGAATAATGATATGAAAGTTCCGTTGTGAAAATGTATAAATTCCTCAGAGTTCACATAATAGTTACAACCGGCCTCTTATAACCACAGTGCCCCATAATAACAGCGATATCCACAGTGCCCCCATAATAACAGCGATATCCCCAGTGCCCCCATAATAACAGCCATATTCACAGTGCCCCCATAATAACAGCGATATCCACAGTGCCCCATAATAACAGCAATATCCACAGTGCCCCATAATAACAGCGATATTCACAGTGCCCCCATAATAACAGCGATATCCACAGTGCCCCATAATAACAATGATATCCACAGTGCCCCATAATAACAGCGATATCCACAGTGCCCCCATAATAACAGTGATATCCACAGTGCCCCCATAATAACAGCGATATCCCAGTGCCCCATAATAACAGCGATATCCACAGTGCCCCCATAATAACAGCAATATCCACAGTGCCCCCATAATAACAGCGATAGCCACAGTGCCCCATAATAACAGCGATATCCACAGTGCCCCCATAATAACAGCGATATCCACAGTGTCCCATAATAACAGCGATATCCCCAGTGCCCCCATAATAACAGCGATATCCCCTGTGCCCCCATAATAACAGCGATATTCACAGTGCCCCCATAATAACAGCGATATCCCCAGTGCCCCCATAATAACAGCGATATCCCCAGTGCCCCCATAATAACAGCGATATCCCCAGTGCCCCATAATAACAGCGATATCCACAGTGCCCCCATAATAACAGCGATATCCACAGTGCCCCCATAATAACAGCGATATCCACAGTGCCCCCCATAATAACAGAAATATCCACAGTGCCCCATAATAACAGCGATATCCACAGTGCCCCCATAATAACAGCGATATCCACAATCCCCGCATATTAACAGCGATATCCCAGTGCTCCCATAATAACAGCGATATCCCCAGTGCCCCCATAATAACAGTGATATCCGCAGTGCCCCCATAATAACAGAAATATCCACAGTGCCCCCATAATAACGGTGATATCCACAGTGCCCCCATAATAACAGTGATATCCACAGTGCCCATAATAATAGCAATATCCACAGTGCCCCTGACTCACCGTAGCCGGGTCTTCACGTCTCGGGCGTTGCTTCTCCCGTCACGGTTCCGCGCCTGAGGCTGTGGGGCCCGGTGGTCAGATCAAAATAAGGGGAATTGAACGGATGGGGGATAATTCTTACTTGTCGTGACGCCACCTGCGGGTATCCGGTGATTTCACCGGCGCTGCTTGGGCCTCCGGGGACTGTACGGCAGCTAGATGGGACGCTCCCCGCGGGTTGAGCGGGAGTCCCCGGGGCCATGAGCTGTTTTGGTGTAATATGGCAACTCAGGTAGTTACTGCGTGTTAGATCCAGGAATAATGCTCCGGCATACAAAGTCTTTTAGGTACCTTTACTGGTGGCAACAGGTACAATTGGACCGGGTGATGAGGTAGACACTCCTGGAGTTTCCACAGCAAGCAGTGTGTAGGCGTCCTTCTCTATTGTTCTGGTGGGGTCGGGTGGATATGAAATCCTGCCGGACCAGGTTGGATGTTCTGGTGGAACGTGATTCACCTGGATTAGCTGCACTGAGGGCACTATAAAAGGGATTAAGCAATATAACTCCTCTTCCCTGGGCTCTCATTCAGTGGTGCTTCTGGTGTACAGGGGGCTAGACTCCCTGGTTGTGGTGCTGGTTTCTCTGCAGTTACGTTGTAGTTCCTACAGCTCGGTTCCAGTAACCGGATTGTTGGGAGAGTTAGGATAACTCTTCTGTCCCTGAGAGGTGCTTTCCTCCTGTCCTATGACCCCAGTTGTAAGGGTCTCTCACTTGCTGGGTGTGCTGGTTGGGCCTAGTATGACTCTAGTACCAGAGGTTGCACACTTCCTGCAGCTCTCCTAGCGTCTGCACACTCTGGTGTTTCTCCCTCCAGGACCTGTATTTATAGGGGGAACTGGCTTAATGTAACCAGTGGAGCTTCCCCAAGAGGCCTGTGGTGAAACGGGGTGTCTAAAGGTGTGTTGTTAGTGGTGAGTGCTGCTTGCCTTGTACATTCCATTTGTGTACCAAGGGTTCTGTGGTGCCCCAACCATGGTGCCAGGGTGCCACACCACCATAATAACAGCGATATCCACAGTGACCCATAATAACAGCGATATCCACTGTGCCCCCATAATAACAGCGATATCCACAGTGCCCCATAATAACAGCGATATCCACAGTGCCCCCATAATAACAGCGATATCCACAGTGCCCCCATAATAACAGCGATATCCACAGTGCCCCCATAATAACAGCGATATCCACAGTGCCCCCATAATAACAGCCATATCCACAGTGCCCCCATAATAACAGCCATATCCACAGTGCCCCCATAATAACAGCCATATCCACAGTGCCCCCATAATAACAGCCATATCCACAGTGCCCCCATAATAACAGCCATATCCACAGTGCCCCCATAATAACAGCCATATCCACAGTGCCCCCATAATAACAGCCATATCCCCAGTGCCCCCATAATAACAGCGATATCCACAGTGCCCCCATAATAACAGCGATATCCCAGTGCCCCCATAATAACAGCCATATCCACAGTGCCCCATAATAACAGCGATATCCCCAGTGCCCCCATATTAACAGCGATATCCCCAGTGCCCCCATATTAACAGCGATATCCCCAGTGCCCCCATAATAACAGCGATATTCACAGTGCCCCATAATAACAGTGATATCCACAGTGCCCCATAATAACAGCGATATCCACAGTGTCCCCATAATAACAGCGATATCCACAGTGCCCCATAATAACAGCGATATCCACAGTGTCCCATAATAACAGCGATATCCACAGTGCCCCATAATAACAGCGATATCCACAGTGCCACCCATAATAACAGCGATATCCCCAGTGCCCCATAATAACAGTGATATCCACAGTGCCCCATAATAACAGTGATATCCACAGTGCCCCATAATAACAGCGATATTCACAGTGCCCCATAATAACAGCGATATCCCCAGTGCCCCCATAATAACAGTGATATCCACAGTGCCCCCATAATAACAGCGATATCCCCAGTGCCCCCATAATAACAGCGATATCCACAGTGCCCCCATAATAACAGCAATATCCACAGTGCCCCCATAATAACAGCGATATCCACAGTGCCCCATAATAACAGCGATATCCACAGTGCCCCCATAATAACAGCGATATCCACAGTGTCCCATAATAACAGCGATATCCCCAGTGCCCCCATAATAACAGCGATATCCACAGTGCCCCATAATAACAGCGATATCCCCAGTGCCCCCATAATAACAGCGATATCCACAGTGCCCCATAATAACAGCGATATCCACAATGTCCCATAATAAACAGCGATATCCACAGTGTCCCATAATAACAGCAATAGCCACAGTGCCCCATATTAACAGCGATATCCACAGTCCCCCATAATAACAGCGATATCCACAGTGTCCCATAATAACAGCGATATCCCCAGTGCCCCCATAATAACAGCGATATCCACAGTGTCCCATAATAACAGCGATATCCACAGTGTCCCATAATAACGGTGATATCCACAGTGCCCCATAATAACAGCGATATCCACAGTGTCCCCATAATAACAGCGATATTCACAGTGCCCCCATATTAACAGCGATATCCACAGTGCCCCCATAATAACAGCGATATCCACAGTGTCCCATAATAACAGCGATATCCACAGTGTCCCATAATAACGGTGATATCCACAGTGCCCCCATAATAACAGCGATATCCCCAGTGCCCCCATAATAACAGCGATATCCACAGTGTCCCATAATAACAGCGATATTCACAGTGCCCCCATATTAACAGCGATATCCACAGTGCCCCATAATAACAGCGATATCCACAGTGTCCATAATAACAGCGATATTCACAGTGCCCCCATATTAACAGCGATATCCACAGTGCCCCCATATTAACAGCGATATCCACAGTGCCCCCATAATAACAGCGATATCCACAGTGCCCCATAATAACAGCGATATCCCAGTGCCCCCATAATAACAGCGATATCCACAGTGTCCCATATAACAGCGATATTCACAGTGCCCCCATATTAACAGCGATATTCACAGTGCCCCCATATTAACAGCGATATCCACAGTGCCCCATAATAACAGCGATATCCACAATGTCCCATAATAACAGCGATATTCACAGTGTCCCATAATAACAGCGATATTCACAGTGCCCCCATAATAACAGCGATATTCCCACAGTGTCCCATAATAACAGCGATATTCACAGTGCCCCCATAATAACAGCGATATCCACAGTGTCCCATAATAACAGCGATATCCCCAGTGCCCCCATAATAACAGCGATATCCACAGTGCCCCATAATAACAGCGATATCCACAGTGTCCCATAATAACAGCGATATTCACAGTGCCCCCATAATAACAGCGATATCCACAGTGCCCCATAATAACAGCGATATCCCCAGTGTCCCCATAATAACAGCGATATCCACAGTGCCCCCATAATAACAGCGATATCCACAGTGCACCATAATAACAGCGATATCCACAGTGTCCCATAATAACAGCGATATTCACAGTGCCCCCATATTAACAGCGATATCCACAGTGCCCCATAATAACAGCGATATCCCCAGTGTCCCCATAATAACAGCGATATCCACAGTGCCCCATAATAACAGCGATATCCCAGTGTCCCCATAATAACAGCGATATCCACAGTGCCCCATAATAACAATGATATCCACAGTGCCCCATAATAACAGCGATATTCACAGTGTCCCATAATAACAGCGATATTCACAGTGCCCCCATATTAACAGCGATATCCACAGTGTCCCATAATAACAGCGATATTCACAGTGCCCCCATAATAACAGTGATATCCCCAGTGCCCCCATAATAACAGCGATATCCACAGTGTCCATAATAACAGCGATATTCACAGTGCCCATAATAACATAATAAACGTTGAGATCAGAAATCAACATATAATTAATTAAACAATTCAGACGCTCGACATGAAAGAGCTGAAATGTTTATTAATGACATAATCCAGCGCTATTAATCTCCGCACTCGTCTGCATTAATTAGTTTAATCACATTAGTCACACGAGAGACGGAGGGAGCATACACAGCACCGCTCAGCGAGAGCACAAGGACGGAAAGAGTGTACACAGCACCACTCAGCGAGAGCACAAGGGATGGATGGAGTATACACAGCACCGCTCAGCGAGAGCACAAGGGACCGAAGGAGTATATACAGCACCGCTCAGCGAGAGCACAAGGGATGGAAGGAGTATACACAGCACCGTTCAGTAAGCACACAAGGGATGGAGGGAGTATGCACAACACCGCTCAGCGAGCGCAGCGAGAGCACAAGGAACGAAGGGAGTATACACATCACCGCTCAGCGAGCGCAGCGAGAGCACAAGGGATGGAGGGAGTATACACAGCACCGCTCAGCAAGAGCACAATGGACGGAGTATACACAGTACCGCTCAGCGAGCGCAGCGAGAGCACAAGGGACGGAGGGAGTATACACAGCACCGTTCAGTAAGCATACAAGGATGGAGGGAGTATACACAGCACTGCTTATTGAGCGCACAAATGACGGAGGGAGCATACACAGTACCGCTCAGCGAGCGTGGAGAGAGCACAAGGCACATTAGGAATATACACAGCACTGCTCAATGAGTGCGGCGAGAGCACAAGGGACGGAGGGAGCATACACAGCACCAGCGTACCGCGTCCAGATTCGGGCGCACCGCAATGCTTGGTGCCCCTAGGGTCCCCTTCAGACCTGACGGCCCTCCGCCATCTACTCTTCGCTCCCCAATGGAGCTCTTCCACTCACTAACTGTCTAATGCTCCTCCCACCTACACACTTTCCACCCTGTAACTCCTCCCATGGGACTGGGCCCTACCTTAGTGGGTCCACCCACGGTGCCCTACCTAGGGTGTGTGTGGATGCGAGGAGTTGATGGGCCCACAAGGACATGGGGTACTCAGGTCTGGAGCGGTCGGGTGCAGGGATGTCACAGGTGGTCGGTGCCGAGCCTGTGCCCTCGTGGTGACAATTAAAGGAGGGGTATTTACAGGGATTAAAGTTTATAGGTGATTGTAGTGATGCCACCTGTAGATCCGGTGATAGCACTGGGACCTCCAGGGTGATGGGCGGCAGCAAGGTATTATAGCTCCCTACAGGTGGAATCCCCGGGGCTGTAAAGGTATATTGGTGGAGTAGGGCAGAGCAGTCGTTGCGGTGTGGGACAGACTGGAAGGATGGACACTGTGAAGGTAGTGAGCCGGGGGACTCGCTTGCTGCGTAATGACGCCAACGCATGTGTATAATTTTGCAAATGTCTACCCGTTTATTTCTTACAGCATCAATAACCGGGGTAGTACATTTAACATTTAACACAAACACGTCACATAATACATTACATATACCATTGCATGACACATATTGCACATAACATCATATAGTAACCGGGGTCCTGTACCACGACTCCTTCCCATTGGAGCTCTATCAACTGCTCCCGTGGTGATCACTGCCTCCGGCCTATACCTTTACAAGAACTACATACATTTATAATAAATATTTAACCTGTACCTCAACGATGACACCTCCGGGTTCAGAACAGGGATTGAGCAACCTGAGTCACGGGTATGTCACGTATCCCCAAGGGGCGTCACGACATCTTATAAACTTTATTTCTCTTTTTATTGCCGCACCTAGGACAACTGGACCGGGCAACGGCACCCTGACACCCCAGAGACACGATAGCCCATTCTCGAGTACCCCGGTTCTTGGGGGTGTGACATGACCTTCCTGAGGGTGCAGGGATTTGGTGTCTCAGTCTGATCACAGTGACAAATCCTGGTCAGGGAAATGACTTATACATCTTCTGCAGATTCTATCTAATAGTAAATGAAAGATCGTATAAATCCTTAAAGGTGCAGTAGCCTCTGAATCAGTATATTTGTTCACTGTGAGGCTGGCTTCCGGTGTGAACCGGACAGCCCAGATCCAATTTGGCCCTTACTATATCCCTATGGGGCCGGATGGCAGTTATTTGCCATCCGTTTTGCTGTCTGTTCGGCTGGATTCAGGGGATTTCGTTTTTTGCCGAATCTGACAAAATCGGACCCTCCCGGATAACATGGGAGTCTATGAGCGCCGGATCCGACATAAAACAGGACAGGTTCCTGGACGCCGGGTGCTGAAAGAGCGGCTGCTGCTAAAAGCTGAATTTCAGCACTTGGAGAGCGGCAGTCGCTGATTCCGGCAGGAAACAGGATCGGAGGGCGGATTTGTCCTCCAATTCTGTTTTGTCCGGGGCTGTCAGGTTCTGGCCGGTGCTTCCTGCAAAACACCAGACACAGCCATCATCAAATCATGGTGTGAAGCCGGCTTTACTTGAGTCTGAGGTTCTATTTTTATCTACAAATTAACCTTCCGTCCATTGAACACAAGAAACCATTTAATTGATTATTGGATGTCAAATCTGTCCATGCTTCGTAATGGAAAAGCAACCCAGAAATGGGCAGTAAGTAATCTATGCTATAGTCAGGAGATCCCCATTGATCTCTATGGATCTCTGCCATTTACCGTATTTATCAGACGACCTGAGATCTCAACATGTTTCTTTCCGCTAGAAGATTCCCCTTGGTTCATCGAATGACGTTTTCTTCTAAACCTTTTCTGTCTCTAAAAAATAAAAGTAAAATGTATCTACTGATTGCTACAATGTATCAGATGTGAAGGGACAAGAGAAATCCCTATAAAACCCTACAATGTGCAGATAATGGCGGCAGTGACCGCGTCCCGGACAGATCACAAGTGAACACCGATAAGATTCAATGAAAACCACAAAAAATGATAAAAATGCAAGAAAATCTGATTTCTGCAGAATTCCTGTATGTATGCAGATTATCTGCCACTCATCATCACAATCAGTAGCAGAAATACCGCACATTGTGCTCCTGTCACATTCATATCACTGCTCCAATTAGTTATTAAATAACCTGTCAGCTTAGTCCTAGCTTTCATTTCATTCTACAGCCATAGAGTTTATAGAGACTTTAAATATTGCTATAATACTGCCCCTATGTACAAGAATATAACTACTATAATATTGCCCCTATGTACAAGAATATAACTACTATAATACTGCACCTATATACAAGAATATAACTACTATAATACTGCACCTATGTACAAGAATATAACTACTATAATATTGCCCCTATGTACAAGAATATAACTACTATAATACTGCCCTTATATACAAGAATATAACTACTATAATACTGCCCCTATGTACAAGAATATAACAACTGTAATACTGCCCCTATGTACAAGAATATAACTACTATAACACTGCTCCTATGTACAAGAATATAACTACTATAATACTGCTCCTATGTACAAGAATATAACTACTATAATACTGCCCCTATGTACAAGAATATAACTACTATAATACTGCCCCTATGTACAAGAATATAACTACTATAATACTGCTCCTATGTACAATAATATAACTACTATAATACTGTCCCTATGTAGAAGACTATAACTACTATAATACTGCCCCTATGTACAAGATATAACTACTATAATACTGCTCCTATGTACAAGAATATAACTACTATAATACTGCTCCTATGTACAAGAATATAACTACTATAATACTGCTCCTATATACAAGAATATAACTACTATAACACTGCACCTATGTACAAGCATATAACTACTATAATACTGCCCCTATGTACAAGAATATAACTACTATAATACTGCTCTTATGAACATGAATGTAACTACTATAATACTGCCCCTATGTACAAGAATATAACTACTATAATACTGCTCCTATATACAAGAATATAACTACTATAATACTGCCCCCTAATGTGCAGAGATTTGGCAACCTTGGTTCATAAATCATGACCTATGTTCCACTGTAAAGACACACACAGTAACAATGTGTCCTATTCACGCACCAGAGATTGTGAACATATATCTGCACAATACTTGTTAACGTTCACATCAACTACTATAATACTTCCTAAAGACACTACATGTAATATACAAATAGCCTCTCTAATTACATCACTGTTCTATGACATCATCATAAAGAATGTTGTATATCAGATACCTCTAATATTTCCCCCTATTACTATGATATGAATCTTTCTAATCTCCCACTAGTCACAAGATTTGACTTTCTATAATTATGCCTTCTCTGATGCCCTACAGGATTATTCTTGAACTACTTGTAGATCATATTGCCCCTGGTCCTTCAGTTCTTCATCTATGTTAAACTGCCACAACTGTCATCAAACTGATACTACATGAAATTCCGCACACTTTACAAGAGTTGTTAAATGTGCCAGTAACCAGAGAGAACACTACATACCGACCCAACTACAGATGGTAAGATCCACAACGCGCACCTGGACAAGGAAACACTATAAAAACAGACCCTATAGTCCGACAAAATGAAGTAATATGTACTATAGCATTTCTAAGTTACTATACACTTAATACCCCCAATGTACATGTAATATAAGGTCTAAAATATCTGTACAAGAAAAACCTACGTTAATCTAGCTTGACAAGAATAAACAACCATAATCCCTGCTCCCATGTTACAACCATGTATAACTTACTATAATAGCTACACTGCTTAATGTACAGATATAACCTAGATTAATATGCTACCGATGGTTAGGATGAGTAACATATGGTTTCCATTGGTCATTAGGTACTCAGTTATAGGGTAGTCACTATAATATGGCCCACTAATCGTCACCAGATCATGGGTGCTTTAGGCATTACCATGTATGATACCTCTTTATAGGTATGTCTCGTAAGTTGCAAGGTATGTTAATCCATAATATGGTGCCTCAGTACATGAATACTCACTAATAACTGCTTTAGTACAGGGATTATCCTCAAAAGTGGTTGCTCAGATATAACTTGTCCACAATAACTGGTTCCTCAGGTACATGAGTATATCCATTATTATTTATTATAGAGATTATTGATTCCAATGTCTGTCCATGTGTAAATGAATACAAACAAGTAAAAATACTGGCAACACTAGTACAGAGATAACACTATAAGACCTGCCTTTGCAGGCATTAATATTCTACGGGGCAGTGGAGTACGACAGTAATTTGCTCTTTAGTGACTGCACCAATGTACCATGCAATGTGTATCTCAGTAGTATACTGTGGTATTCAGGCATTAACTGTCTAAAACTGTCGGTTCTCTCTGATGTAACAATCGAATTTTTAAATTCCAGAAATATGCACCTAGTCTGAGGAATATGAAACTACTACAATGCTCATTGTAATATCGGAGATTAGTTTAGAATATATTGGACATGTAATTGTAAGTAATTTAACTTACATTAATAACTGGGGAATTGTACAATGAATTCAGAAAAGTAGAATAACTGGATATTATGTTGCATGCAAGTTAAGAACAGATTAATGATGCCAATGTCAGGTCAAGGTCTAGATATATCGTATCAGTAATGGTCCTATGTCATGGGTCTAACATATCAATATGGTCCCTATATTATCAAGTAATTGGTTCGTACATATCGTCCTACCTCACAAGGGTTGACTCATACTGCCCCTATGTACAAGAATATAACTACTATAATGCTGCTCCTGTGTACAAGAATATAACTACTATAATACTGCACCTATGTACAAGAATATAGCTACTATAATACTACTCCTATGTACAAGGATATAACTGCTATAATACTGCTCCTATATACAAGATATAACTACTATAATACTGCTCCTATGTACAAGAATATAACTACTATAATACTACTCCTATGTACAAGAATATAACTAATATAATACTGTCCCTATATACAAGAATATAACTACTATAATACTGCTCCTATGTACAAGAATATAACTACTATAATACTGCCCCTTATGTACAAGAATATAACTACTATAATACTGCTCCTATGTACAAGAATATAACTACTACAATACTGCTCCTATGTACAAGAATATAACTACTATAATACTGTCCCTATATACAAGAATATAACTACTATAATGCTGCTCCTGTGTAGAAGAATATAACTACTATAATACTGCACCTATGTACAAGAATATAACTACTATAATACTGCTCTTATGAACATGAATATAACTACTATAATACTGCCCCCTATGTACAAGAATATAACTACTATAATACTGCCCCTATGTACAAGAATATAACTACTATAATACTGCTCCTATGTACAAGAATATAACTACTATAATACTGCTCCTATGTACAAGAATATAACTACTATAATACTGCACCTATGTACAGGAATATAACTACTATAATACTGCTCCTATGTACAAGAATATAACTACTATAATACTGCCCTAATGTACAAGAATATAACTACCATAATACTGCCCCTATGTACAAGAATATAACTACTATAATACTGCTCTTATGAGCATGAATATAACTACTATAATACTGCCCCTATGTACAAGAATATAACTACTATAATACTGCTCCTATGTACAAGAATATAACTACTATAATACTGTCCCTATATACAAGAATATAACTACTATAATACTGTCCCTATATACAAGAATATAACTACTATAATACTGCCCCTATGTACAAGAATATAACTACTATAATGCTGCTCCTGTGTACAAGAATATAACTACTATAATACTGCACCTATGTACAAGAATATAGCTACTATAATACTACTCCTATGTACAAGGATATAACTGCTATAATACTGCTCCTATATACAAGATATAACTACTATAATACTGCTCCTATGTACAAGAATATAACTACTATAATACTACTCCTATGTACAAGAATATAACTAATATAATACTGTCCCTATATACAAGAATATAACTACTATAATACTGCTCCTATGTACAAGAATATAACTACTATAATACTGTCCCTATATACAAGAATATAACTACTATAATACTGCCCCTATATACAACAATATAACTACTATAATACTCTATTGCTGATTGTTGTGTTTGCACATTGACTGGGGCACTAAGAGTTAATCAGTCACCTCTTGGTGATAATCAGGCAATTATGCTTCATAATGGCGACAATTCATTGACTTTCGCAGTTCTACTTAAATAAAATGTACAACTCTATCTCCATGGTAACGGGCGTTCTTTCTTCCAGACGATCAATACCTTCCCTACTCCATTGACACATTCCAACCACAACAACAAAGACGCCTCATTCGCCGTCTCTCGTCTCGTTCGCCGTCTCCCTCCTGAAGTGTCGGCATGAGGCAGATGATTGCGGTGATGAATTTACTGACGATTATCTCTGACTTGCTTTTAATAATTTTGCCGCCACCTCTAGTGCACTTTCAGCCTGATTTGCATACAATTAAAGGGAACCTGACCCCTCCAAATCACCCCCAACCCTATCAATACCTGTCCCTGCACCCTCAGACATGAGTGGGGTAACATTGAAAAAAAGGCCATTACACACTTACAATTCTGCGACTTCTTCTCCTTGAATAAGTCTCACAGGGTGTTCCCTGTGACATCCTAAGCCCGCCAGAGCCGCTCATTATCATGTCCCGATGGGCGTGATAAAAATCCTACTCCTCCTCGCCCTGCTGTAGGGGCGTAATAGCCGGTGTGACGCTATTTGCGTCACATCCGGTCATGGAGACATCTGTACACCCTCTAGGAGTACGCCGACCTCACCATGCGCATCGCGCATGTGCGGCTTTTGCTTTACACCTAAAGGGTGTACCGACGATCACCATGACCGGATGTGACGCAAATAGCGTCTCACCAGCTATTACGCCCATACAGCAGGGCGAGGAGGAGTAGGATTATTTATCACGCCTATCGGGACATGATAATGAGCGGCTCAGGCGGGCTTAGGATGGCACAGGGAACGCCCTGTGCGACTTATTCAGGGAGAAGAAGTTGCAGAGTTGTAAGTGTGTAATGGTCTTTTTGTCAATGTTACCCCACTCATTTTTTACACAAAAGGACCACTAGAAAGGATGTCTGAGGGTGCAGGGACATAGGGTTGGGGGTGATTTGGAGGGGTCAGGTTCACTTTAACTTTTATTAGGGGGGACACTTCCATATGGAAACATTTGATAACGTTCCATTTAACAACATATATAGAAAAATACACTTTTAGAAACAGTGCCCCCGCCTGACTGCAGGTCGTATGTGGAATTGCAGCTTAGCGCTATTTACTTCAATGGTTATATTTATTTAGCCATGAGTGACGGCCCATTTCATTTTGTTTGAAGGGATGTATGAAGTCGTCCTGCACCCATGGGAGGAGGGGCACTAACACATTAATCAATGAGCCCGGGGCACTGCCGCCCTCTGACGGATGACAAACAAACCCTGCACGCCGCTCTGCCAGCTTATTAATTAGGCGCTGGGTAATTTGCATGTTTTGCATAATTAAGTCACGGTTTTGATTACGGTGACATTCTACAGGTTTTATTGAAATTACCTAGCAGAATAATTTTATTCTAGTCATTGGTTTGGGGCAATTATCCAGGGCCCCCGGGGGTGGCACCACACAGACATCTCATTCTTTGTGGGTTTTTATTATTTTATCCCGTTTTCATTCTTGGTTTACGAAGCTGGTAATAATCCATTCAGGAGTCCGTAGATCTGGATGAGGCACAAAGCCAGTCGAGCTGTCAGAAAAATCCCAATAACTATATATATCCACTTTCTGGAAAAAATCAGTAAAACAACTTTACTGCATTTTTATTTTCAAAAACAGCGCCACCTTTGTCTACAGGTTGTTTGTGGTATTGCAGCACAGGCCCATTCACTTCAATGGAGACGAGCTGCAATATCACACACAACCAGTAGTCGTCGTGGCGCTGCTTAGGAAGAAAATCAGCCATGTTTATAGAATTGTGGACAACCCTATTAACGAAATCCCCCCTATGTGTTTTTGTCCTTTGCCCTTTCTATAGTCTCTGCTTGTTGGTCTGGCCACCACCAGGGGTATTGCACTCCTCCATTAGCGGGAGAGTAGTGCCCCTGTTCTCCAGTTATTGGGATGGTGAAATCGAGATCCCACAACTGCAACACAAATGTAGAACCCCGGGCAGGGATGGTGGCGGTCCTGGAAGGGAGGGCCCAGTCTCAGTGAAGAGGACACAGTGGAGAACATAGAGAGAGTCGGGAGGAAGACAGAGGAGGAGTAGGAAATTGGAGTGAGAGTTGAGAGGTGGTGAGAGGTGTTAGCTCCCGCGCGCTGGAGCACGGTCACGCTCGCCACGGGAGGGAAAGACCGGAAGGCGTTGAAGAAGGAAGGAGCTCTTGGGGTGCGGAAGAAGACTTAGATCACCTGTACACCCGTATCTGGCAGAGGAACAAAGGGGCTGGTGGACGAAACAGGGAATTTGCCCTGAATACGGCGCGGCAGCGGTAGGCCCGAACCGAAGGCCATGAGATCTTAGGGGAACTGTGGAAACACACCTGGCACATCTCAGAGAAGGCAGCTGTACTAAGGCGTGGCACTTGGAAGTGGTGCCAGTCAATGCCTGTGGCTGTCGGTACCTGGGCTCTGTGTATGGAGGCGCTGACAGGAAAGGCGAGATGAGTTAGAGGCGCTGAGAGTACCGCCAGTGAAAGGAACACCGAGAGAGCAAGGAACACCAAAAGAGGTCTCGATGACACTGTCCTGGTTCTTGAGAAACACCTGGACCAGAGATTGGAAGAAGGAAGCACCTGGCGGCCTGGTCGGAATGTTGAAGTAAAGGTACAGAACTTTGACAGGTGTGTGAGACTTTTCTTTGCGGCACCCACTGGCTGCAGAGGCCACATGATACACCGAGGTGCTGATGACCCGATGAACACTGGCCAAGAATGAACTGACTTTCCTACCCACAGCCCTGGGGACCCACCGCTCCGCCCGCAGTGAACAAATCCATCCAAGCTTCCAGTCATCATCCCTAGAGGATATGCAGTAGCGGCGGACGCACATAGCCGCACACCGCAGGTGGCGTCACGATTACCCCTTTTCTCATGCCCAGTCATCGAAACCCTGCATCCCTTTTAATTGACACCGCCAGGGCTATGGAGCCAGGTCGCCGCTGTGACATCCCCCAAATGCAAAAGGACCGCAAGATCCGGCCTGGTTCCAAGTATCCCCATTGCCCTGGAGTGGGTGTGTCATTTGCAACTAAAGGACCCCATGGATCGTAAAATCGAGGGTCTACTTAGGAAGTCATGGGACACCTCGAAGTTGTTGCAGACTAATATCGCTGCTACCTGTGTAGCTAGGTCCCTCGCTCACTGGCTTACCCAACTAGAAGAGCATATATCTCAGTGTACCTCCAGGGAAGAGATTCTTGATTCTCTCCTGCTTTTACAAAAAGCAACAGGATTCTTGGCAGACGGTTCTGGGGAGTCGGTTAGAGTAGCTGCAAAATCAGCGGCCCCCTCCAACTCGGCTAGAAGAGCCCTCTGTCAAACTGTGGAATGATGATATTACATCTAAGGTCAAGCTTTGATCCATCCCATTCCAAGGGGAACATGTCTTTGGTGCATTCCTTGACGACATACTTGAGAAGGTCACAGACAGAAGAAGTCTCTGCCTGGACAGAAGCTTGCTAGGAAGTAGAAACTTGCTAGGAAGTTTTTTGTCCCTCCTGTGATGAAGCCCCTAAACACAGAGGGAAAAGGAAGTCAGGGCGCTGGAGATACCCCAAAGGGGGAAAGGGCAGGAACATCCTTGTCCCCCATCAACAACAGCAGCAAGATAAGCAGTGATTGCGACATTGTGGGGGTTGGCTCTCGAACTTCCTCGCCCATTGGCGTTCAGTCTCCTCAAACCAGTGGGTGCGTCGTACCATTCAGGAAGGTTTGAGAATAGAGTTTCGAGGCCTACCCCCCACAGTGTTTTAAAATCACCACCCTGCCCTCCAAACATCTACAAGACTCCCTGCATTGGGGTTTTCAGGATCCTCTGAAGTCGAGGGTGATTTCTCGTCTTCCCGTCTAGGAAGAAGGCAGGGGTCATTATTCTCGCCTCTTCTTTGTGAAGAAACCGTCAGGTTCTTATCGGATCATTATAAATTTGAAGCCCTTGTACCGATTGGTGACCTACCGTCGATGCAAGATGGAATCCGTCAAAACTGCCATTCCTTTGATCGGTCAAGATTGGGTAATGGCCATGATCGATCAGAGGAATGCGTACTATCATGTTCCAATTCATTCAGACCATCAGAAATTCCTCAGATTCACAATTTCATGGGACCAGCGTGTATATCACTACCAATACAGCGAGTTTTCAACAATCATGATGGAGGCTTCAATAGGGAGCAGGGGATTCACATTGTTCCTTATCTCGACAATTTTCTGATACGTGCCCCTTCGGTTCCTCAGTTGAATCAAGCCATGGCCATAACCCTACAGATCCTACGTTCTCTCGGGTGGATTCCAAATCAGGAAAAGTCCGACCTCATCCCTTCCATGCAGAAGACATTCCTAATTCTCATGGACTCCAAGAAGCAAGCCTCTTTTTTGCCCAACGATCGTTGTCTGGAACTTATGTAGAAGATCTCTAAGTTTCGAGATCAGAGAAGAGAAGTCCTACCCTGAGGGACATGATGTCAACTCTAGTATCATTGACAGCTTGCATTCAATCAGTGTCCTGGGCTCAGGCCCATACAAGAGTCCTACAAGGACATGTCCTGTCTTCTTGGGACAGGTTTCCAAATTCCCTGTCAAAGAGAGTTGTTCTTCTAGGACACATGAAGTTCTCCCTGTCCTGATGGATAAATCCTCGCAACCTCTGGAAAGGTGTCGTATGGGACCAGTCTCATCTGATGACTCTGACAATAGACACCAGCAAAAGGGGCTGGGGCGCCAAGGTAGCGGGACATCTCTTCCAGGGCAGATGGCCCTCTACAGTCAGCTCAAGATCATCAGAGTTGAGGGAACCGAAGACGGTGGAAGTAGCGCTCAACACAGTGGTCAACTTGATCCAGGGCCACCACGTGAAAGTGTTCTCGGACAATGTCACCACAGTAGCCTAGCTGCATCACCAATGGGGCACCAAGTTTGAAAGTCTAAAATCGATCTCTACCAAACTTTTTTCTGAGCAGAAAAGCATCTCCCTGACACCTGTCTATCTGAAGGGATCCGCCAATATCCAAGCAGACTTCCTCAGCAGGCGAGACATTCACCCAGGAGAGTGGTGTTTGAGCCAAGACGTCTTCAGATCACTGGTGGCCAGACGAGGTCATTCGGACATGGAACTCTTTGTCTCTACCTTTGTATTGTGATGAGTGGCATTCTTCTCTCTGAACCCCGAAAGCAGACTGCTGGGAACAGATGCTTTTTCCCAACCATGGGAATTCGATCTTGCCTACGCCTTTCCCCCGATTCCTGTCATTGTCAAGACTTTACAGAACATCAGGAAAGACCGTGTTTTCACGATCCTAGTGGCATCTCTCTGGCCAGAAATGAGCTGGTACAGCACTCTTAACAGATCTGGCTCAGGAGGGACCAATCGTTCTAACTCTACAGGCCGACCTGCTTTACCAAGGGCCCATTGTTCATCCGAATCCTCGGAAATTGAGCCTAGCGGACTGGATCCTCCAGGCCTGTTTCACCCAAACGTTGCAGAAATTTTAGACTTCTTGCAGAGTGGCTTAGAGTTAGGCCTTACACCCAGTACCCTCAAATACAAGAATCAGCACTTAGTTCCTTTTTCAACGAGAGTCTTGCCAATCATCGCTGGATTAAAGATTCATGACATCGGCCAGCAGGCTCAGGCCAAGACTCCACAACCAAGTCCCTCCTTGGGATGTCAACTTAGTGCTCAATGGACTCATTCAGTCACCTTTTGAACCTTTATCTTCCACCAATTTACAGATACTCTCCCAAAACACTGCCTTCTTGGTCACCATTACCTCTGCCAGAAATGTGGGAGAGCTCCAGGCCCTCTCAATCAGTGACCCCTACCTAAAAATCCTGAATGATAGTATTGTGCTCTGTTTAAACCCCTTATTTTTGCCTAAGATTCTCTCAGACTTCCACAGAAACCAGGACATTGTGCTACCTTCATTCTGTTCTCTTCCTTGAAACCCTAAGAAGAACTTTCATACTCTGGATGTACTCTGTATGTTCATTACCTACAACACATGAACAGTTTGAGAATTGACCAAAATCTATGCATTCAACCCGCAATAAAGGAAATAAAGTCTCCAAGGGCACTATTGCCAACTGGATTAATAAAGACATCTGTACTACATACTCTCAACTGGGGTTATCACCACCTGAGAAGCTAAAGGCTCATTCCACCAGATCCGTATCTGCTTCATGGGCATAGACAGGAGATGCATGTACCGCGCAGATCTGCAGAGCCGCCACATGGTCCTCTATCCATACATTCACCAGACATTACACACTGGACTTTAATCTTACGTTTGGCAGGAGAGTCCTGCAGGCTGTTATCCCCCCTAGAAATTATTTGCTGGTATTCTTCCAGTCTGCTGTCGTGGAGGGTGACTAGAGAAAATAGAATTAGTCTTACCGGTAATTCGGTTTCTAGAAACCTTCCATGACAGCACTAATTTCCCTCCCTATCTAATGTTCTTATTGGATGATTCCTGCACTATTGCTGGTAACTATTCATACTGGTGTGCCCTGAAGAAATACTGGTGGTTGCAGGAAGGGGAGGGGTATTTAACCTCTTTGTGTTCCTGTCCCCTATTTAGGGCGGGGAGGCAACCTCCGTTCTACTGTCGTGGAAGGTGACTAGAAACTGAATTAACGGTAAGACTAATTCTATTTTCATATTAAAGTGGTCCTTCACATCTAGGGGTCCTTCACATTCTAGGGGTCCTTCACATTCTAGGCATCACATAGTCAGCACAACCTGAACATGTGTTGGATTATGGGATATTTGGGATCCTGCTGCTGCTGTGACTGGAATCCTTGTGCTCAGTTTTGGGAATCTTCACATTATATTACAGCTTTGTGCTGGATTATCCTATGGATTCCTCCATCCCTCTGTGCATTGCCTTTGGTCAGCCCCTTGGGTCCTCCATCCCTGTATCAGCATTGCCTTTGGTCAACCCCATGGGTCCTCTATCCTTCGGTCAGCCTCTTGGGTCCTCTATCGTTCGGTCAGCCCCATGGGTCCTCTGCTCCTGTATCTGCATTGCCTTTGGTCAGCCCCTTGGGTCCTCTATCATTTGGTCAGCCCCTTGGGTCCTCTATCATTTGGTCAGCCCCTTGGGTCCTCTATCATTTGGTCAGCCCCTTGGGTCCTCTATCTTTTGGTCAGCCCCTTGGGTCCTCTATCTTTTGGTCAGCCCTTGGGTCCTCTATAGTGTGGTCAGCCCCTAGCGTCTTGTTCACCAGATGACAGCAATGAAGTGACTGACACTCTAGCTATGTCGGGGTGTCACAGCCTGGAGCCGCCGGGATCTGCATGGAAATGCAAATGGAGGAATCCTGCTGTTCCTCTTTCCAAACAGAGGTCCCCAGTCTCGGCTTGTACATTACTGCAGCCCCTAGAAGATGAAGCTCAGGAGCCTGGAGGGGTTAATTCTTCCATGGATGGAGTAGAGCAGAGGCGTCCAGTCCACAGGGACCTTGAGCTGCCCGTCACCCGACTGACAGCCCTAATCCACAGCCCATGGGGCTTCATGAACACATCGCCTCTGGTCCAAGCTTTGTGCTCGGTCCATAGAGAATAAATCTGACAATCACTATACTGCAATGTGAATTGTACGTGGTCCAGTCACTATTTCAGCTGGTGGCCAAAGCCCAGCTAGCGTTATTAACCCTTTGGTTATTCACTGTGATGTAATGTTGTCCCACAGGCAACAATCTATGGTGAGAAGGGAATGTTAATAGTCACTAAAGGCCGCATCACACGCTAGGATATAGGTGAACAATATCGTTACCTATGTCACGTGACTGCGATCCTTCCGACATCTTTGGTGCCTTGTCAGACACAAGGATGTCGTTAGCGATCCTAAATTTGGCAACGCGCCAGCGATGCAGAGAAGAATGTATGAACGATGTTACATAGCGTCAGGAATAGGAGAAATATGAACGACATCGTTCATAAAGGTGTCACACTGAACGATGTGGCTTCTTCACAGATCCTTAATTGGACGACAAACGATAGATTTGAGGTCAGGATCTCATTTTTTGGATGAACTTTCCAACGATTTTTCCTTCCTACATCGTTTGTTTACACGCAACGACGCACTAATGATATCGTTAAAACGATCACAAATCACGTTTCAACGATATCTTTAACAAGATCCTAGAGTGTGAAGCTGCGTTAGAGGCCTTTAAAATGGGCAAGTTGTAACAAAAAGTAGGTAAGTTCTCAATACTAAAAAATGAAAAACCAATGCAAAAACCGTCACACAAAAGGCGCTCTGCTGTAAAAATTATAAATAGCAAGTGCCGTGACAAAAACAGGGCCTTTTGGTTTATACGTTTTTGCAAAAAATGTACAGTAAGCTGCCTCACCAACTTCACGGTGGGCCCTGGTAGAGACAGTCCTAACCAGTGGCGTACCTACCGCGGTCGCAGCGGTCGCGACTGCGACCGGGCCCGCCCCCAGGGGGGGCCCGCGCCCCCCCGGGGGGCCCTGCACCCCCCCGGGTGGCCCCGTGACCCGTGCTGACAGCCGGCCGCCGCGACCGCGATAGAGCCGGCCGGAGAGGAGGGAGGACGGAAAGTGAGAGAAAGCTCACTTCCTGCTGCTGTGCCCGCCCCTCCTCTCCTCCTCACTGCGGACCGCGGGACAGTGGTGAGTGTGACTAGCAGCAGACAAATCCGCTAGCACCCCCCACCCCCGGTCCTCTGACAGCACGAGGGGAGCACCGGAGACACCGGAGGGTGAGGAGATCGATATTATATACACCACACAGAGCCAGAGCTGCACTCCCTGTACTGCACATATACTCCAGAGCTGCACTCACTATTCTGCTGCTGGTGCAGTCACTGTGTACATTACTGATCCTGAGTTACCTCCTTTATTATACTCCAGAGCTGCACTCACTATTCTGCTGCTGGTGCAGTCACTGTGTACATTACTGATCCTGAGTTACCTCCTTTATTATACTCCAGAGCTGCACTCACTATTCTGCTGCTGGTGCAGTCACTGTGTACATTACTGATCCTGAGTTACCTCCTTTATTATA
Source organism: Allobates femoralis (assembly GCA_033576535.1). NCBI lineage: Eukaryota > Metazoa > Chordata > Amphibia > Anura > Aromobatidae > Allobates > Allobates femoralis. The sequence goes on from JARQOC010000010.1 coordinate 128,061,340, forward strand.
CTCCAGAGCTGCACTCACTATTCTGCTGCTGGTGCAGTCACTGTGTACATTACTGATCCTGAGTTACCTCCTTTATTATACTCCAGAGCTGCACTCACTATTCTGCTGCTGGTGCAGTCACTGTGTACATTACTGATCCTGAGTTACCTCCTTTATTATACTCCAGAGCTGCACTCACTATTCTGCTGCTGGTGCAGTCACTGTGTACATTACTGATCCTGAGTTACCTCCTTTATTATACTCCAGAGCTGCACTCACTATTCTGCTGCTGGTGCAGTCACTGTGTACATTACTGATCCTGAGTTACCTCCTTTATTATACTCCAGAGCTGCACTCACTATTCTGCTGCTGGTGCAGTCACTGTGTACATTACTGATCCTGAGTTACCTCCTTTATTATACTCCAGAGCTGCACTCACTATTCTGCTGCTGGTGCAGTCACTGTGTACATTACTGATCCTGAGTTACCTCCTTTATTATACTCCAGAGCTGCACTCACTATTCTGCTGCTGGTGCAGTCACTGTGTACATTACTGATCCTGAGTTACCTCCTTTATTATACTCCAGAGCTGCAGTCACTATTCTGCTGCTGGTGCAGTCACTGTGTACATTACTGATCCTGAGTTACCTCCTTTATTATACTCCAGAGCTGCACTCACTATTCTGCTGCTGGTGCAGTCACTGTGTACATTACTGATCCTGAGTTACCTCCTTTATTATGCTCCAGAGCTGCACTCACTATTCTGCTGCTGGTGCAGTCACTGTGTACATTACTGATCCTGAGTTACCTCCTTTATTATACTCCAGAGCTGCACTCACTATTCTGCTGGTGCAGTCACTGTGTACATACATTACATTACTGATCCTGAGTTACCTCCTTTATTATACTCCAGAGCTGCACTCACTATTCTGCTGGTGCAATCACTGTGTACATACATTACATTACTGATCCTGAGTCACCTCCTGTATTATACTCCAGAGCTGCACTCACTATTCTGCTAGTGCTGCCACTGTGTACATACATTACATTACTAATCCTGAGTTACCTCCTGTATTATACTCCAGAGCTGCACTCACTATTCTGCTGGTGCAGTCACTGTGTACATACATTACATTACTGATCCTGAGTTACCTCCTGTATTATACTCCAGAGCTGCACTCACTATTCTGCTGGTGCAATCACTGTGTACATACATTACATTACTGATCCTGAGTTACCTCCTGTATTATTTCTCCAGAGCTGCACTCACTATTCTGCTGGTGCAGTCACTGTGTACATTACTGATCCTGAGTTACCTCCTTTATTATACTCCAGAGCTGCACTCACTATTCTGCTGCTGGTGCAGTCACTGTGTACATTACTGATCCTGAGTTACCTCCTTTATTATACTCCAGAGCTGCACTCACTATTCTGCTGCTGGTGCAGTCACTGTGTACATTACTGATCCTGAGTTACCTCCTTTATTATACTCCAGAGCTGCACTCACTATTCTGCTGCTGGTGCAGTCACTGTGTACATTACTGATCCTGAGTTACCTCCTTTATTATACTCCAGAGCTGCAGTCACTATTCTGCTGCTGGTGCAGTCACTGTGTACATTACTGATCCTGAGTTACCTCCTTTATTATACTCCAGAGCTGCAGTCACTATTCTGCTGCTGGTGCAGTCACTGTGTACATTACTGATCCTGAGTTACCTCCTTTATTATACTCCAGAGCTGCACTCACTATTCTGCTGCTGGTGCAGTCACTGTGTACATTACTGATCCTGAGTTACCTCCTTTATTATGCTCCAGAGCTGCACTCACTATTCTGCTGCTGGTGCAGTCACTGTGTACATTACTGATCCTGAGTTACCTCCTTTATTATACTCCAGAGCTGCACTCACTATTCTGCTGGTGCAATCACTGTGTACATACATTACATTACTGATCCTGAGTCACCTCCTGTATTATACTCCAGAGCTGCACTCACTATTCTGCTAGTGCTGCCACTGTGTACATACATTACATTACTAATCCTGAGTTACCTCCTGTATTATACTCCAGAGCTGCACTCACTATTCTGCTGGTGCAGTCACTGTGTACATACATTACATTACTGATCCTGAGTTACCTCCTGTATTATACTCCAGAGCTGCACTCACTATTCTGCTGGTGCAATCACTGTGTACATACATTACATTACTGATCCTGAGTTACCTCCTGTATTATACTCCAGAGCTGCACTCACTATTCTGCTGGTGCAGTCACTGTGTACATACCAGTGGCGTACCTACCGCGGTCGCAGCAGTCGCGACTGCGACCGGGCCGCCCCCGGGTGGCCCCGTGACCCGTGCTGACAGCCGGCCGCCGCGACCGCGATAGCGCCGGCCGGAGAGGAGGGAGGACGGGAAGTGAGAGAAAGCTCACTTCCTGCTGCTGTGCCCGCCCCTCCTCTCCTCCTCACTGCGGACCGCGGGACAGTGGTGAGTGTGACTAGCAGCAGACAAAACCGCTAGCACCCACCACCCCCGGTCCTCTGACAGCACAAACCCCCCCCCCAACCCCGGTCCTCTGACAGCACCCCCCACTGGTCACCACATGGGGGGCCCGGGGACTGATTTGAGGGGCCCTCAGCCTGCCTCCACTGTTAACCCCCTCAGCCTGCCTCCACTGTTAACCCCCTCAGCCTGCCTCCACTGTTAACCCCCTCAGCCTGCCTCCACTGTTAACCCCTCAGCCTGCCTCCACTGTTAACCCCCTCCGCCTGCCTCCACTGTTAACCCCCTCCGCCTGCCTCCCCTCCACTGTTAACCCCCTCCGCCTACCCTCCAGTGTTAACCCCCTCCGCCTGCCCTCCAGTGTTAACCCCCTCCGCCTGCCCTCCACTGTGCACACTCTCTCTCCTACCATGCGCTGTTTGTCTGTGCGCTCTTTTCTCCCTTTGTGCACTCTGTCTCACTCCATGAGCTCTCTCTGCCCCCCTTGCAATCTCTTTCCCTCCATGCGTGCTCTGCCCCCCTTTGTGTTCTCTCTCTCCATGCACTCTCTCTCCCTCCGTGCACTCTCTTCATCCATGTGCTCTCTACATCTGTGCGCTCTGCTCTTACTGTGCTCTTTCTGCCCCACTGTGTGTTCTCTTCCCCACCCCTCTCTCTGCCCCCCCCCTGCGCTCTCTCCCTCTGTGCGCTCTCTCCCACTCTCTGTGCCCACCAGTGCCCTCTTTCTGCCTCACCATGCGCTCTCTGCCCCCATTGTCTTTGCCCACTGTGTGCTCCTTGGCCTCCAGTGCTTTTTCTGCTCCCTGGGACTTATTGTGAACACAACAAGCAAGCAGTAGCTAGCAGGTGAGGGGGGGCCCCTGGCAGTACCAACAGTGTGTGTGTGCCAGGCTGCAGTGCCACCACCACCACCAGCTGCAGTATGTGTGTGACTGGCAGCAGGTGAGGGGGGGGGCCCTGGCAGTGCCAACAGTGTGTGTGTGCCAGGCTGCCAGTGCCACCACCACCACCAGCTAGTGTGTGTGTGACTGGCAGCAGGTGAGGGGGGGAAGCCCTGGCAGTGCCAACAGTGTGTGTGCCAGGCAGCTACCACCACTAGCTACAGTGTGTGTATGACTGGCAGCAGGTGAGGGGGGGGGGGGCCCTGGGCAGTGTCAACAGTGTGTGTGTGTGCCAGGCTGCCACCACCACCAGCTACAGTGTGTGTGTCACTGGCAGAAGGTGAGGGGGACCCCGGGCAATGCCAACAGTGTGTGTGTGCCAGGCTGCCCACCACAGCAGCTACAGTGTGTGACTGGCAGCAGGTGAGGGGAGCCCTGGGGCAGTGCCAATCTGTGCCAGTGCCTGGCTGCTGCCTGCTAGGGTGTGTGAGCAGCAGGTGATGGGAGCTCCGGAGCAGCATGCGGGCAGGCAGTGCCAGTGTGTGACCAATAGGTGACTGACTAGGGCTAGCCTGCGCTAGGGACACATTTGCGTCAGGGCACTGCAGATCCTGATCCGGTTTTGAGCAGTAAAAGTGCTCAAAACCAGATCAGGAACCGCAGCACATAAGAGCCCATTATGGTAACTGGATTTCACTACATGTAGTCCGGTTACCGGTTCCGGTTTCGTTGCCTGCGTGAAAAATCATGCAGGCAACGTTTTTCGGAGCGGTAACTCTGTCGCAGCAGAATTCCTATAATGGGCTCCTATAGGAGCCCATGTGGCTGCCGCAAGGCATATGTGAATGCCTGTGGCAGCCGTATGCTTTGCTCATCCCTGCTGCGGCAGCAGGGATGAGCAAAGTGTCCGGCAACCGGAAAGCACTTTCAGTGCAATCCGGTTGCCGGATTCCGGCTTAGGGACACAAAATGTGTCCAAATTGTGTGTGAATGCAATTGCGATCACTGCATCTGGATGTGGATGCGGTAACCGCAATTGCACTTCCAAGTGTGACCCTAACCTAGCACAGTGGCACTGGTCTAGCTGGTGGTGCTGGGCACAAAAGATTTGTGACTGAGAAGAAGACTGTATTGTGCCTTCCTGCTCGTCCCAGCAGCACAAGACACTTGCTGGTAACGCTATCCGCTGCAGCTGAATTTGCTCAGCATTTAGCGCTGCCGTCAAATGTCCCAGACCCTCCAAGTGTGACCCATGGCTTATCTATATATATAAATATATATATTCCTTGTATGCTATCTCCAATAGTGCATTAAATGAAGGTTAGTGAGGGTAGTGAATGTAAAATGTTTGGTTTTAGGTCTGAATTTAATTATGGGTCTCAAGTATATTATATTGTTTTATCTTGTATTTTATACTGTGTCTGGTTCTTATGTTTGCCTTTTTTTCAGTCTCTTCAACCTTAGATTGCACAAGTTCCTGGAATCTGGATATTTTTGTAGAGAAGCAAGTAGTCAGTGAAGCCTACAGACAGGAACAAGCCAAGCCAAGACCAAGTGAAAGACATTGTTTGAAAGAAGTAAGTACAGATGACTCTTCGCCATATGCATATTGGGGGTGATTCATCAAACCTTTTGCCAAACGCTTGCGCACATGCATTCCTATGTTTAACATGGGAACGCATGTGCCTGCGTATGGCTGCGTTTGGCCGCATTTGCGTACGGATGCGCATAATTTATGCGCCCTCCTCCGCACTCAGAAAGCAGCATGCAGCATTTTTTGTGCATTCGCGGACGCTTGTTTTATCCGCAAGCGCACAAAAAATGTATGGATCTCAATGGATTCGCAGTGTCCTCCGCATGACAGCGCAGGAGAACGCTGCAGATCACATTGAAATCTCTCCCGGTGGCCACCGGTGATCACCGGCAGCCACCGGGAGATCATGCAGAGCCACAGCTGATCTCCCGTGGGTGTCAGCGGGGAGAAACAGCTGATCTGACAGCTGTTGAAATCTCCCGCGCTGACACTGAATAGGTGAATTTGGGTTGATAATATTTTGGTATGGGGGGGGCCCCATTTGAAACTTCGCACCGGGGCCCATAAGTTTGTAGTTACGCCACTGGTCCTAACTCTGTCCCTAGATGCTACGTTAAAAACTTGCCTGTGTGTACATACCTCTGGGCAGGGCGCGGGAGAGCACAGGAAAATCTCACCTTGTAAGGCTGTGTGGCTGGCAGCTCTGTGTGCAGACTTCATAGGGGAGGGGCAGGTGCCTCCAATTCCTGCTGTTACCAGCAGGGGTGAACATGAAGCCAAAGAATATGAGTCTGCACACATTGGAAGTCTGCACACAGAGCTGCCAGCCACACAGCCTTACAAGGTGAGATTTTCCTGTGCTCTCCCGTGCCCTGCCCAGAGGTATGTACACACAGGCAGGTTTTTAACGTAGCATCTATGGACAGAGTTAGGACTGTCTCTACCAGGGCCCACCGTGAAGTTGGTGAGGCAGCTTACTGTATGTTTTTTGCAAAAACGTATAAACCAAAAGGCCCTGTTTTTTGTCACGGCACTTGCTATTTATAATTTTTACAGCCGAGCGCCTTTTGTGTGACACTTATACGGTTTTTGCATTGGTTTTTCATGTTTTTGGTGGGGATTGGTCGCAGTTCACACTTCTGCTTCCAATGTGTGCAGACTCATATTCTTTGGCTTCAAGTTCTCAATACTGCAGATCAGCTCCATACACCATGTAGTGTCCGTTCTCAGTACTGCAGATCAGCTCTGTACACCATGTAGTGTCCGTTCTCAGTACTGCAGATCAGCTACATACACCATGTAGTGGCCGTTCTCAGTACTGCAGATCAGCTCCATACACCATGTAGTGTCCATTCTCAGTACTGCAGATCAGCTCTGTACACCATGTAGTGTCTATTCTCAGTACTGCAGATCAGCTGTGTATACCATGTAGTGTCCGTTCTCAGTACTGCAGATCAGCTCTGTACACCATGTAGTGTCCATTCTTAGTACTGCAGATTAGCTCCATACACCATGTAGTGGCCGTTCTCAGGTGCTGTAGATCAGCTCTGTACACCATTTAGTAGCCATTCTCAGTACTGCATATCAGCTCCATACACCATGTAGTGTCCGTTCTCACTACTGCAGATCAGCTCTGTACACCATGTAGTGGCCATTCTCAGTACTACAGATCAGCTCTGTACACCATGTAGTAGCCGTTCTTAGTACTACAGATCAGCTCCATACACCATGTAGTGTCTGTTCTCACTACTGCCGATCAGCTCTGTACACCATGTAGTGGCCGTTCTCAATACTACAGATCAGCTCTGTACACCATGTAGTGGCCGTTCTCAGTACTGCCGATCAGCTCTGTACACGATGTAGTAGCCGTTCTTAGTACTACAGTTCAGCTCCATACACCATGTAGTAGCTGTTCTCAGTACTGCCGATCAGCTCTGTACACCATGTAGTAGCCGTTGTTAGTACTACAGATCAGCTCCATACACCATGTAGTAGCCGTTCTCAGGACTGCCGATCAGCTCTGTACACCATGTAGTGTCCGTTCTCAGTACTACAGATCAGCTCTGTACACCATGTAGTAGCTGTTATCAGTACTGCCGATCAGCTCTGTACACCATGTAGTGGCCGTTCTCAGTACTGCTGATCAGCTCTGTACATCATGTAGTAGCCGTTCTCAGTACTGCAGATCAGCTCTGTACACCATGTAGTGGCCGTTCTCAGTACTACAGATCAGCTCTGTACACCTTGTAGTAGCCGTTCTCAGTACTACAGATCAGCTCCATACACCATGTAGTGGCCGTTCTCAGTACTGCAGATCAGCTCTGTACACCATGTAGTGGACGGTCTCAGCACTGCAGATCAGCTCTGTATACCATGTAGTGGCCAGTCTCAGCACTGCAGATCAGCTGCTTACACCATGTAGTGGCCGTTCTCAGGTACTGCAGATCAGCTCTGTACACCAGGTTGTGACCAATCTTAGGTACTGCAGATCAGCTCAGGATGTGGGGGCTGTTATGTCATGAGCGGCACTATGTGAAGCTTCATTGACTTTTCATTTCAGGATCTCATCATAGAAAAAAATATAGGAAAAGCCACTAAAGTGATAAAAAATGTCTGCGCTTCGGTGGCTGCCACTTTCCTGTAATATTAGTCTGTACGAAGCTCTTCAATCTGCACCATTACATGCTACATATTCTCTGGAGTCCTGACAGTGCAAGATAAGGAAATGCCGGTATCCAGGCCCCGAGAAAATGCTAAAGCCAAACAATCACTGATCCGACTTTATTGAAGGCGACAACAGCAAGTGACTTTCTGCTGCTGATAGTTCAGTTACATTGACAATTTCCTTCTCCTTGAAAGTTGCTGGATATGGGTCACCATGCCGTCCATTTCTCACTTTGTCCTTTGAAAAAATTATTTGGATTTTGACTGTATTTGGCCGTGCCCCTATCATGATGTCATGCCCAACTCTGATGCTGCCACCCAAATCTGTTCTCAGTAGGTCACACACCCTTATAATGATCAAATCTAACCCCTATGACACTGATTCCTGTTTTTAGTAGACTACACATTGATGATAATATCTATCTTTTTCTATTCAGTGCAACCATGAAAAGAAACTCAGAACCACAACCAGTGCGGAAATACATCACCAGAACCACCACCAGTACAGGAATAACATCACTGGAAGCAATAGCAGAACATGAATACAGCACCAGAATCACCGTCAGTACAGGAGTACATCGCCAGAACCAATAGCAAAACATGAATACAGCACTAGAATCACAGTCAGTACCGGTATACATCACTAGAACAAATAGCAGGACATGAATACAGCAGCAGATTCACCATCAGTACAGGAATACATCACCAGAATTAATAGCAGAACATGAATATAGCACCAGAACCACCATCAGTACAGGAATACTGTACATCACCAGAACCAATAGCAGAACATGAATACAGCACGATAGTCACCATCAGTACAGGAATACATCACCAGACCCAACAGCAGAGCATAAATACAGCAGTAGATTCACCATCAGTACATGAATAAAATACCAAAACCACTGTCAGTACATGAATACAGTTACAGATTCCACATCAGTACAGGAATACATCCCTAGAACCAATAGCATAACATGAATACAGCACCAGATTTACCAACAATACATGAATGGAACTCCAGAACCAATAGCAGAACATGAATACAGCACCAGAACCACCATCAGTATAAGAATACATAAACAGAACCAATAACAGAATATGATTATAGCACTAGATTCGCCATCAGTACATGACAAGAACACCAAAACCAGTCAGTACATGAATACAACCCCAGAACCACATCCCTATAATGATGTCATACCTAACATTGATGATGTAACACATTGCTGTTCTCAATTGTCCAGACCCCTATAATGATGTCCTATATGATCCTGATATCAATGCAGTTTCCTTTAGGAAATACCCAATAATGAAGTCATATCCCAGATGATGTCTAAGAGAGGGAGAGACAAAAGGCGCAAATGGGTCTTATCGTTTTAGATAAGATCGTATCGTCCGTAGGTGTGTTAACTCTCAACCAGTATGATTGCCTAGACAGCTGCCGCTGGATCCACACTTCCACGTGCATAGTGGTGGTGTAATCAAATCCAAGAAAAATAGTGCTCCTACGATATGCGCTGCCGTCGGGATGAAAGACAAGGACCACAAAGCTTCTTGAATGCTGCTGCTTTAAATTCCCTACGCGTTTCGGTGCTGTCCCAGCACCTTCCTCATGGGTATGATCAGGGATCATATCCCTGAGGAAGGTGCTGGGACAGCACCAAAACATGTAGGTAATAACAGCAGTAGCATTCAAGAAGCTTTGTGGTCCTTGACTTTCATCCCAACGGCAGCGCGGATCATGGGAGCACTATTTTTCCTTGGATTTGATATCCCAGATGATGTCACCCATTGTTGTTTCCAGGATTTATTTTTAGTGCAGTCATAAAAAAAACCCTCAGAACCACCACCAGTGTGGGAATACATCACCAGAACCACCATCAGTATACGAATACTTCACCAGAACAAATAGCAGAACATGAGTACAGCACCAGATTCACCATCAGTACATGAATAGAACACCAAAACCACTGTCAGTACATGAATACAGCACCAGAACCACATTACTATAATGATGGCATACCTAACATTGATGATGAATACATTGCTGTTCTCAGTTGGCCACACCCCTATAATAATGTCCTATATCATCCTGATGTCAATCAATGCAGTTTCCTTTAGGAAATACCCAATAATGAAGTCATATCCCAGATGATGTCACCCATTGTTGTTCCTGGGATTTTTTTTTAGTGCAGTCATAAAAAAAACCTCAGCACCATCAACATTGCAGGAATGCATCAGAACCACCATCAGTACAAGAATACATCACCATAACCAATAGCAGAACATGAATGAACCAATAGCAGAACATAAATACAGCACCAGATTCACCATCAGTACATGAATACAGCACCAAAACCTCATCACTATAATGATGGTATACCTAACATTAATGATGTAACACATTGCTGTTCTCAGTGTGCCACACCCCTATAATGATGTCCTATATGACCCTGATGCCAAACAATTCCGTTTCCTTAAAGAAATATCCAATAATGAAGTCATAACATTGATGATGTCACCTAATGATGTTCCCAGGATTTTATTTGTGCAACCATGAAAAAAAACTCAGAACTGCCAACAGTGCAAGAATACATCACCAGAACCACCATCAGTGCATGAATAGAACACCAAAACCACTGTCAGTCCATGAACACAGCACCAGAACCACTAGGCCATACCATCATTTTCTACATTTCTAGAAGTTATGGGTTTTTCCACAGTATAGTTCATGACCATTGCGGCTCTGACCTCTGAGACATCCACCAAGTTTTACAGAAGACCAAAAGATCTTAGACGACAAAAGTTTTCATGTAGGACTTCTCACGGACGGTTATTTCTGGAGATTTCCTCATTATCATTTTTGTTGGCCCCCAGACGTGAATATCTCTCGATTCCAGACGTCGTCCTTCTTCTTTTCCTTTGGACGTTCAAAGAAATAATTAAAAATTATTAAAAACTGGAGATGATCTCCAGCGGCCGCAAACCGCCATTGTGTTCAGATATATCTTTGTTGGATGTGAGAATAAGCCCCCGGGGGTCCTGTCTCCTACGCACAGAGAATAGGGGGGCGAGGAGGAAGCACAGCGCAGACCCCCTTCTGGGCCCTATAGACCGCCATGATGTAAGAGACGCAGGGAATTCTCTCTGAAGTGCAAATAGAGCTGTCTCCTGGAGAGAGACACGAGAGCACAGGGCCCTGGCTGTCTCTCTGCTCTTATAGAAACCAATAGACGGAAATGCTTTTAATGTTTCACTCAGAGCAAAACAGCTGATTTCAAAGCCTGCGCCATCCTGCAGCCCCCGCAGACCCCCATCAGCCCAGCATCCGGCCATTACTTCAGCATTCTCCATAGATGCACTAGGATTGGAAAGTGTTTCCATTAGTTGGAGGTTGCTACTTATATTGCCTTTCATTTTCAATAATTTTGTCCTGGCAGCACATCTGGGTCTGTATCCGTGTAATTAAAAGTTCTGCAACTCCCTAATGTACTTTATGTTAGCGCAATCACTGGTGAAGGACATCATGGTCGGAAGAATAGAAAGAACAAGGTGAAGAGGAAGACCAGCAAACCTGGACCTATCTAGGTTTAAAGAAGTCCCTGGTGGACCTATCTAGATTTGGAGAAGACCCTGTTGGTCCTATCTAGGTTTGGAGGAGACCCTAGTGGTCTTATCTAGGCTTGGAGAAGACCCTGGTGGTCCTATCTAAGCTTAAAGAAGACCCTGGTGCACCTATTTAGGATTGGAGAAGACCCTGATGGTCTTATCTAGGTTTGGAGAAGACCCTGGTGGTCCTATCTAGGCTTGGAAAAGACCCTGGTGCACCTATCTAGGATTTGAAAAGACCCTGGTGGAGACCCTGGTTGACCTATCTAGACTTGGAGAAGACCCTAGTGGAGCAATCTAGGCTTGGAGAAGACCCTGGTGGACATATCTATATTTGAAGAAGACCCTTGTGGAGCTATCTAGGATTAGAGAAGACCTTGGTGCACCTATCTAAGATTAGAGAAGACCCTAGTGGACCTATCTAGGCTTGGAGATGATCCTGGTGGAGATATCTAGATTTGAAGAAGACCCTGGTGCACCTATCTAGGATTAGAGAAGACTCTATTGGACCTATCTAGACTGGAGAAGACCCTAGTGGACCTATCTAGGCTGCACAAGATTGATCTTCCTACAAGTCGCCATGGCTGGAGGTGGAGCTGAAGGCCCTTAAATAATAATAATACAGTAATTCAGTTGACGGCATCTTACATAATTTGATTAGATAGAGCAGTTCAGCAGACGGTACCACACATGCCAGGATTGGATACAGCTGCTCTATACACTCTATTGCATGTAATGAGCTTAGATACAGCACTATTGCAGAAGTGTAATGCTGACATGCTATGTTGGTGTGTTCTGTTATCTCTATGATTTCTCCTCTTATCTGCGGTGTGCAGGGTGAGGGGCGAGTAGTCGCACAATAGCGCAGGGTTCACAGATGCTCCTAAACATGGAGAGTAACCATCCAAAGGGGAGAGATCCGGATCAGCAGAGAGAGAATGCCGCCCTCTTGTATCCTCATCTCCCGCCTGGACTATCTTTATCGCCCCTTCCTTCTCTATTACTGACAAACAAAAAGCTCCTCATCCCCATTCATCCTTCCCATAGAGGAACCGGTGAAAGTGGGCTGTAAACACTAAACGGCGGCAGGTGCGGCTGTCACCGGAAATTACTGATCACAGATAGAGGCGCAGAATACTGCAGAATGGATATAGCAAATATGATTAATATATATCAGCTAGTATAACCTGTGCATCCTCTGTCTGTGTATGATGTATATCATTGTTTGTGTATGGCCAGGACTGTATTTAAAATATATGTTGCCTTAAGCACCTTTAGACTATGTTTCTGCCATGGTGCATTTTTTTCTACAACTGCAAACAAAAAACAAGTAGAGCCAAGATTGGTACACAAATATAGCACCAGAACAATCACCAGTACATAAATAAAGCACCAGTTCCTCCATATATAAAGGAACAATGCACTAGAACACCATCAGTGAATGAATATAGCACCAAAACCACCATCAGTAAATGAGTTCCGCACTAGATCTACCATCAGTAAATGTCCAAGAAGAGATTAGTCCAGTATTAGTGGTGTGTATAAAATTAAAAAAAAAAACATTTTATTACTTCATGTTACAGGATGAAAAAAAAATTCCATCAGATGAGACAAATATAAACTCCAAAACTTAATAAAGTACTGTTAAGATGTGTTTTGGACAGTAAATGAATATAGCACCAGGACAACCACCAGTACATGAGTACAGATACAGGACCGCAACCAGTATATGAATGAAGTACCAGAACCATCATCAGTACACAAATAAAACACCAATTCCACCACTGATACATAAATAAAACACCTATGTTATCACCAATACACTAATTAAACACCAATACCACCATTAGAACATGTACCAGACCACCATCAGTAAATGAAAACAGCACCAAACCCACCATCAGTAAATGAGAAACGCACCAGAACTGCCATCACTAAATGAGTATAGCACCAGGACTACCACAAGTACATAAATAGAGTACTAGAACTACCACTAGTACATGAATACAGCACCAGGACTACTACCGGTACATGAATAGATACAGGACCATCACCAGTACATGAATGCAGCAGCAGATAAATCATTAGTACACAAATAAAACACAAACTCCACCGCCAATACACAAATAAAACACCTATGTTATCACCGGTACACTAATGAAACACCAATACGGTAATACCATTAGTACATGCACCAGACCACCATTGGTAAATTAATACAGCACCAATCCCACCATCAGTAAATGAGAACTGCACCAGAACTATCATCAGTGAATGAGTATAGCACCAGGACCACCCTTATAAAATATATAGCACCACGACCACCATCAGTACATGATTACACCACCAGACTGTCATCAGTACAGGAATACAGCACCAGTAACATCATCAATATATATATATGTATGACCCTAACAAGGGAATACTGGGAGGTGTCTTTATCATCATCATTAGAATGCGGACCATCCAGAGTAATGTTAGAGGCAATCAGTAGTGCAAATAAATATTTATAAAGACAACTTTTGATACATATGTTTTATGTTTTCAACCCCTTAATTCTGAGCAGATGGGGCTGTGGAGTGGGGGTGGGGGAAGGGTCTTGTTCCTTAGTCCAATAGTAATGAACAATTGCCCAAAAAAAACATTTAGAAGTGAGAGGAGGCACACACTGGTGACAGGAGAGCAAAGGAAACCCATGACTTTCTTCTGCATCCATGCACTGCTGTGTGCACGCTTGTTTCCTGACAACCAACCTCGTTGTCTCATATAACCAGTATGTGATGCCAAGAACAATGCCATTCTGTGCACACAGGACAATCATGCTAACGATGGTGCGATTGGCAGGTCTAAATACGCTATTAAACACCTGCAGGTCAACTTTATATAACTCATCGGCGATCATTTAATGGCCGAAATTGACCAGTGTGAACGCACCTCTAGATGCAGGTAGCTGCCATATAGTGACATCTCTCATCTTTTCTCCATCTGTTTCCGATACCAGAATTACTTCTTTCACAGCCACAATTCCCTGTCTACAGTCTTCTCTATTCTCCAGTCTTCGGAATCATAACTCAACACCGGACCCTTACAGCTCCACTCCAGTGTTTTGTTTTTCTTCAGTGCTGGAGTGGCGCTTTACATCTAAGTCCCCTGCCTCCGGTATCATATTCACCTTCCGGTGTCTTCACCTTTTTACAGGCACCGCTCCGGTCCCACAGCACCATCTTGTGACTGTAACTTCTGACTGCTCGAAAGTCAGAAGTTATGTCACTAGTTTCCATTGCATCTCTATGAGAGCCAGAATGAGGCCAGAGCAAGGTTAGAACAAGGTTGGAATAAGACCAAGGTGAGGCCAGAATGAGATCAGAACAAGGTCAAAAGAAGTCCAGAATGGAGCAAGGACGAGGCCAGAATGAGGCCAGGATGAGGTCAGAATGTGAAGATAGGAAGGGCAGAATAGGGCCAGAGAGAGGCCAGGATGAGACCAGGACAAGGCCAGAATGAGACGAGGACAAGGCCAGAATGAGAAGAGGACAAGGCCAGAATGAGACCAGGACAAGGCCAGAATGAGACCAGGACAGGCCAGAATGAGACCAGGACAAGGACAGAATGAGACCAGGACAAGGCCAGAATGAGACCAGGACCGGCCAGAATGAGACCAGGACAAGGCCAGAAGGAGACCAGGACAAGGCCAGAATGAGATCAGGACAAGGCCAGAATGAGACCAGGACAAGGCCAGAATGAGACCAGGACCGGCCAGAATGACACCAGGACAAGGCCAGAATGAGACCAGGACAAGGCCAGAATGAGACCAGGACAAGGCCAGAATGACACCAGGACAAGGCCAGAATGAGACCAGGACAAGGCCAGAATGAGACCAGGACAAGGCCAGAATGAGACCAGGACAAGGACAGAATGAGACCAGGACAAGGCCAGAATGAGACCAGGACCGGCCAGAATGAGACCAGGACAAGGCCAGAATGAGATCAGGACAAGGCCAGAATGAGATCAGGACAAGGCCAGAATGAGACCAGGACAAGGCCAGAATGAGACCAGGACCGGCCAGAATGACACCAGGACAAGGCCAGAATGAGACCAGGACAAGGCCAGAATGAGATCAGGATAAGGCCAGAATGAGACCAGGACAAGGCCAGAATGAGACCAGGACAAGGCCAGAATGAGACCAGGACAAGGCCAGAATGAGATCAGGACAAGGCCAGAATGAGACTAGGACAAGGCCAGAATGAGATGAGGAAAAGGCCAGAATGAGACCAGGACAAGGCCAGAATGAGACGAGGATAAGGCCAGAATGAGACCAGGACAAGGCCAGAATGAGACCAGGACAAGGCCAGAGAATGAGACCAGGACAGGCCAGAATGAGACCAGGACAGGCCAGAATGAGACCAGGACAAGGCCAGAAGAGACCAGGACAAGGCCAGAATGAGACCAGGACAAGGCCAGAATGAGACCAGGACAAGGCCAGAATGAGACCAGGACAAGGCCAGAATGAGACCAGGACAAGGCCAGAATGAGACCAGGACAAGGCCAGAATGAGACCAGGGCAAGGCCAGAATGAGACCAGGACAAGGCCAGAATGAGACCAGGACAAGGCCAGAATGAGACCAGGACAAGGCCAGAATGAGACGAGCGCAAGGCCACAATGAGACAAGGACAAGACCAGAATGAGACGAGGACAAGGCCAGAATGAGACGAGGGCAAGGCC
Organism: Allobates femoralis; assembly: GCA_033576535.1. Lineage (NCBI taxonomy): Eukaryota > Metazoa > Chordata > Amphibia > Anura > Aromobatidae > Allobates > Allobates femoralis. The sequence continues at coordinate 128,077,234 of JARQOC010000010.1, forward strand.
AGAATGAGACCAGGACAAGGCGAGAATGAGACCAGGACAGGCCAGAATGAGACCAGGACAAGGCCAGAATGAGACCAGGACAGGCCAGAATGAGACCAGGACAGGCCAGAATGAGACCAGGACAAAGCCAGAATGAGACCAGGACAGGCCAGAATGAGACCAGGACAAGGCGAGAATGAGACCAGGACAAGGCGAGAATGAGACCAGGACAAGGCCAGAATGAGACCAGGACAGGCCAGAATGAGACCAGGGCAAGGCCAGAATGAGACCAGGACTCCTGTATATAATTATATATGTACAGCTGGTATAACCTGGGCATCTCCTGTATATAATTATATATGTACAGCTGGTATAACCTGGACATCTCCTGTGTATAATTATATATGTACAGCCAGTATAACCTGGGCATCTCCTGTATATAATTACCGTATATATGTACAGCCGGTATAACCTGGACATCCCCTGTGTATAATTATATATGTACAGCTGGTATAACCTGTACATCTCCTGTACATAATTATATATGTACAGCTGGTATAACCTGAACATCTCCTGTATATAATTATATAAGTACAGCTGGTATAACCTGGACATCTCCTGTATATATAATTATATATGTACAGCTGGAATAACCTGGCCATCTCCTGTATATAATTATATATGTACAGCTGGTATAACCTGGACATCTCCTGTATATAATTATATATGTACAGCTCGTATAACCTGGGCATCTCCTGTATATAATTATATATGCACAGCTGGTATAACCTGGACATCTCCTGTATATAATTATATATGTACAGCCGGTATAACCTGGGCATGTCCTGTATGTAATTATATATGTACAGCTCGTATAACCTGGGCATGTCCTGTATGTAATTATATATGCACAGCTGGTATAACCTGGACATCTCCTGTATATAATTATATATGTACAGCTGGTATAACCTGGGCATCTCCTGTATATAATTATATATGTACAGCTGGTATAACCTAGGCATCTCCTGTATATAATTATATATGTACAGCTGGTATAACCTAGGCATCTCCTGTATATAATTATATATGTACAGCTGGTATAACCTGGGCATCTCCTGTATATAATTATATATGTACAGCTGTTATAACCTGGACATCTCCTGTATATAATTATATATGTACAGCTGGTATAACCTGGACATCTCCTGTATATAATTAATATATGTACAGCTGGTATAACCTGGCCATCTCCTGTATATAATTATATATGTACAGCTGGTATAACCTGGACATCTCCTGTATATAATTATATATGCACAGCTGGTATAACCTGAACATCTCCTGTATATAATTATATATGTACAGCTGGTATAACCTGGACATCTCCTGTATATAATTATATATGTACAGCTGGTATAACCTGGCCATCTCCTGTATATAATTATATATGTACAGCTGGTATAACCTGGACATCTCCTGTATATAATTATATATGTACAGCCGGTATAACCTGGACATCTCCTGTATGTAATTATATATGTACAGCTCGTATAACCTGGGCATGTCCTGTATGTAATTATATATGCACAGCTGGTATAAACCTGGACATCTCCTGTATATAATTATATATCCACTCCACTGAAACAGCCCTGACCAAAGTCACAAATGACCTACTGACTGCCAAAAGTAAGCGCCACTACTCTGTTCTCCTCCTCCTCGACCTGTCAGCCGCCTTCGACACTGTTGACCACTCCCTTCTACTACAGATCCTGGAATCTCTTGGCATCACGGACCTTGCCCTCTCTTGGATCTCCTCATACTTAACGGACCGCACCTTCAGCGTCACCCACTCCCACACATCCTCCTCGCCCTACCCCCTATCTGTCGGGGTCCCTCAGGGCTCGGTTCTTGGACCATTACTGTTCTCAATCTACACTCTCGGTCTAGGGCAACTCATTGAGTCCCATGGCCTCCAATATCACCTCTACGCCAACGACACCCAAATCTACCTGTCTGGTCCTGACATCGCCTCCCTTCTATCCAAAATTCCACCTGTCCGCCATCTCATCCTTCTTCTCTGCTCGCTTCCTTAAGCTGAACATGGACAAAACCGAGTTCATAGTCTTCCCCCCAAGACGCTCCCCCTCACTACCTGACCTATCCATCGTCGTCAACGACTGCTCTCTCTCTCCAGTCCCCCAAGCCAAGTGCCTCGGGGTTATCCTTGACACTTCCCTCTCCTTCAAGCCCCACATCCAGGCCCTCGCCACCTCCTGCTGACTCCAGCTCAAAAACATCTATAGGATTCGCACTTTCCTTGACCACGACACTGCTAAAACCCTTATTCACGCTCTCATCATCTCCCGCCTCGATTACTGCAACCTCCTGCTCACCGGCCTCCCTAATACCTCCCTTGCACCTCTACAATCTATCTTGAACTCAGCTGCCCGCCTAATCCATCTGTCTCCCCGCTACTCCCCTGTCTCCCCCCTCTGCCAAGCCCTTCACTGGCTCCCTACTTCCCAGAGATCCCGGTTTAAAACATTAACCATGACATACAAAGCCATTCACAACCTGTCCCCTCCATACAACTCTGACATGGTCTCCCGATACCTACCCTCACGCAACCTGTGATCCTCCCAAGAGCTTCTCCTCTACTCCCCCCTCATCTCCTCTTTGCACAACCGCATACAGGATTTCTCCCGTGCTTCACCCAGACTCTGGAACTCACTGCCCCAACACATCAGACATTCTCCTACCCTGGGAACCTTCAAAAGAAACCTGAAGACCCACCTGTTCCGCCAAGCCTACCACCTGCAATAAGACCCGGTCCACCACACCGCCTCACAACCGACACCTCCCCCTCCCACTGTATCCCCACCCGCCCCTCGTAGACTGTTTCTGTACAACCAAACTGTCAACATTTATTGTTACTTGTATTGTTACTATGTTATTTGTCCTAGTCTGCCCTTTTAGCATGTAAAGCGCCATGGAATATAATGGCGCTATATAAATAAATAATAATAATAATAATAATAATATATGTACAGTTGGTATAACCTGGGCATCTCCTGTATATAATTATATATGTACAGCTGGTATAACCTGGACATCTCCTGTATATAATTATATATGTACAAGCTCGTATAACCTGGGACATCTCCTGTATATAATTATATATGCACAGCTGGATAACCTGGACATCTCCTGTATATAATTATATATGTACAGCCAATATAACCTGGACATCTCCTGTATATAATTATATATGTACAGCCGTATAACCTGCATCTCCTGTATATAATTAAATGCACAGCTGGTAAACCTGACATCTCCTGTATATAATTATATATGCACAGCTGGTATAACCTGGACATCTCCTGTATATAATTATATATGTACAGCCGGTATAACCTGGGCATGTCCTGTATGTAATTAAATATGTACAGGTCGTATAACCTGGGCATCTCCTGTATGTAATTATATATGCACAGCTGGTATAACCTGGACATCTCCTGTATATAATTACGGTATATATGTACAGCTGGTATAACCTGGGCATCTCCAGTATATAATTATATATGTACAGCTGGTATAACCTGGACATCTCCTGTATATAATTATATATGTACAGCTGGTATAACCTGGACATCTCCTGTATATAATTATATATGTACAGCTGGTATAACCTGAACATCTCCTGTATATAATTATATATGTACAGCTGGTATAACCTGGGCATCTCCTGTATATAATTATATATGTACAGCTGGTATAACCTGGACATCTCCTGTATATAATTATATATGTACAGCTGGTATAACCTGGACATCTCCTGCATATAATTATATATGTACAGCTGGTATAACCTGGCCATCTCCTGTATATAATTATATATGTACAGCTGGTATAACCTGGGCATCTCCTGTATATAATTATATATGTACAGCTGGTATAACCTGGACATCTCCTGTATATAATTATATATGTACAGCTGGTATAACCTGGACATCTCCTGTATATAATCTAATATATAAAGCTGAATGTGTGTGTGTATGTATGTATGTGTGTATGTCCGGGATTGGCATCTACACCGTCGCAACTACAGCCACAAAATTTTGCACAGTCACACGTCTGGACCCCGAGAGCGTCATAGGCTATGTTGTGAGGCGAAATTTTAACCCTGAGCGTTCCAGTTCACCAAACAATTTTGGCCCTATCTACATAATGGGGAAAAAGTGAAAGGAAATGTGTTGTAGGCTGGGGTCACACACACATATATCTGGGCAGATATTGTTCACAGATCTCTGGTTGCAGTGAAATCATGGACAGATTGCTCCATTTGTACATAGCCACTAAATGGAACTACCTATGTGTCCATGATTTCACTGCAACCAGAGATCTGCGAACAATATCTGCCCAGATATCTGTGTGTGTGATGTGGCCCGTAGGCAAACTGACAGCTACCAGATGTGAACAAGGGGGACTTAAAGAATGAGAGCGACATACAGTTAGGGCCAGAAATATTTGGACAGTGACACAAGTTTTGTTTATTTAGCTGTTTACAAAAACAGGTGTGTGTGTGTGTGTCCCTGTGGGGTGAGTGCATGTGTCCCTATAGGGAGTGTATGTGTGTGTGTCCCTGTGTGGGGTGGTCTGTGTGGTGTGTGTGTATTTGAGTTGTGTGTGTCTCTTTGTGGTGTGTGTGTGTGTCCCTGTGGGGTGAGTGCATGTGTCCCTATAGGGTGTGTATGTGTGTGTGTCCCTGTGGGGGTGGGTGTCTGTGTGGGGTGTGTGTGTCTCTGTGTTGTGTGTGTCTCTGTGTGGAGTATGTGTGTGTGGCCCTTGAGGAAGCAGCTGCTGTTCTCATGTGTGTCAGCCTTGTTTCTCAGTCTTCACATTTTTCACTCACCCGTAATGCAGCTTTTCTTTTTGCATCAGCTGACATTCGTGCCAAGGAACTCCTTTCCTTATGAGGCATTATTGTGGTAAAAATAGTCTGTAACTGGCAGTTTCTATATCCTCTCACATAGAGATAATGTGACTGACATCAGCCTTTCCACCAACACACCCTAACTGACATCCTATTACCTCACAGACATCCTATTACCTCACAGAAGCTTTACTGACAATGTCCTTTGTTGTCTATATTAACCAATCAGAGCTCAGATTAACAGTAGCAAAATAGAAGCTGAGCTGTGATTGGTTGCTATTGGCAGCCTGATAACCCCTCCCCCCTGACAGTATATATTAGCTCACACATACACATAATAGACAGCTCATGTGACTGACAGCTGCCGTATTTCCTATATGGTACATTTGTATCTCTTGTAGTTTTGCTGCTTATTAATCAGATTTTTATTGTTGAAGGATAATACCAGACTTGTGTGTGTTTTAGGGCGATTACATGGCGAGGTTGGTGTATGTGTGGTGAAATGTGTGCTGAGGGTGGTATACGTGTTCAAGCACGTGGTAGTGTGAGGCGCATTTTGTGTGTGTTCATATCCCCGTGTGTGGTGAGTATCCTATGTCGGGGCCCCACCTTAGCAATTGTATGGTATATACTCTTTGGCGCCATCGCTCTCATTCTTTAAGTCCCCCTTGTTCACATCTGGTAGCTGTCAGTTTGCCTCCAACACTTTTCCTTTCACTTTTTCCCCATTATATAGATAGGGCCAAAATTGTTTGGTGAACTGGAACGCTCAGGGTTAAAATTTCGCCTCACAACGTAGCCTATGACACTCTCGGGGTCCAGACGTGTGACTGTGCAAAATATTGTGGCTGTAGTTGCAACGGTGTAGATGCCAATCCCGGACATACACACACATTCAGCTTTAGAAATTAGATTAAGGCAGATGTCAGTCACATGAGCTGTCTATTATGTGTATGTGTGAGGTAACATATACTGCCCGGCCGGGGGAGGGTTTACTGTTGGCTGGAGATTTATTAGGCTGCCTATAGCAACCAATCACAGCTCAGCTTCTATTTTCTTACAAGTCATTGATATGACATATTCAAATTCTATTTTGTTATAGCTAACAGCAGTTATTTATTAACCCGGGCGTAGCCGGGTACTACAGCTAGTTATATATGTACAGCTGGTATAACCTGGGCATCTCCTGTATATAATTATATATGTACAGCTGGTATAACCTGGGCATGTCCTGTATGTAATTATATATGTACAGGTCGTATAACCTGGGCATCTCCTGTATGTAATTATATATGCACAGCTGGTATAACCTGGACATCTCCTGTATATAATTATATATGCACAGCTGGTATAACCTGGACATCTCCGGTATATAATTATATATGTACAGCTGGTATAACCTGGGCATCTCCTGTATATAATTATATATGTACAGCTGGTATAACCTAGGCATCTCCAGTATATAATTATATATGTACAGCTGCTATAACCTAGGCATCTCCTGTATATAATTATATAAGTATAGCCGGTATAACCTGGGCATGCCCTGTATATAATGATATATGTACAGCTGGTATAACCTGGACATGTCCTGTAAATAATTATATATGTATAGCTGGTATAACCTGGGCATCTCTTTAATTATATATGCATAGCTGGTATAACCTGGACATCTCCTGTAAATAATTATATATGTACAGCTGGTATAACCTGGACATCTCCTGTATATGATTATATGTGTACAGCTGGTATAACCTGGACATCTCCTGTATGTAATTATATGTGTACAGCCGGTATAACCTGGGCATCTCCTGTATATAATTATATATGTACAGCCGGTATAGCCTGGACATCTCCTGTATATAATTATATATGTACAGCTGGTATAACCCGGGCATCTCCTGTATATAATTATATATGCACAGCTGGTATAACCTGAACATCTCCTGCATATAATTATATATGTACAGCTGGTATAACCTGTGCATCTCCTGTATATAATTATATGTGTACAGCTGGTATAACCTGGACATCTCCTGCATATAATTATATATGTACAGCTGGTATAACCTGGCCATCTCCTGTATATAATTATATATGTACAGTTGGTATAACCTGGACATCTCCTGCATATAATTATATATGTACAGCTGGTATAACCTGGGCATCTCCTGTATATAATTATATGTGTACAGCTGGTATAACCTGGACATCTCCTGCATATAATTATATATGTACAGCTGGTATAACCTGGCCATCTCCTGTATATAATTATATATGTACAGTTGGTATAACCTGGACATCTCCTGCATATAATTATATATGTACAGCTGGTATAACCTGTGCATCTCCTGTATATAATTATATGTGTACAGCTGGTATAACCTGGGCATCTCCTGTATATAATTATATATGTACAGCCGGTATAGCCTGGACATCTCCTGTATATGATTATATGTGTACAGCTGGTATAAACCTGGACATCTCCTGTATATAATTATATATGTACAGCTGGTATAACCTGGGCATCTCCAGTATATAATTATATATGTACAGCTGGTATAACCTGGACATTTCCTGTATACAGTAATGTGGATCATGCTGGTATAACCTTCCTGATCAGATGCTTTGTGTCGTATTCTATATAGTCTTCATTATACTTCTTGCCGTGAGTCATTTGATGTCTTGGGATGAGAGCGTTTCATTAGTGACATTATTAAGGAGTAGTTTAATTTGCAGGGAGTGGAACCGACATTTTTAGAAATCTATTTTATGGATCCAGACTGCGACAAGCAATGATGAGTCACCAGAAGTAAAGTGGCCGACCGGATGATTGTGTGCGGAGACGTTCCTGATGGATGTTTCTACCTATTATTAAGCGCTGCGGCATCGTCTCCGCACTGTGATCATCCATGTGTTCTACAACTGACAGCAGCGGCTGATGTCCTATATTTAAAGAGGTATTCCCATCTTGTACATGACTGGCAAACCTATTGGATATGCCATAAAAATTTGTTTATGCAGAACTCTTCAATATCACTGTCATTAAACTCAAGAATGAGGCATTGTCAAAAGCTGTTGATTGGGGAGAGTTGGGCGGAATTCCTATACAAATGAATGGTGTGAGGTAGTGACCGGCTATATTGTGAATGGCCAGTGTGTATCGCAGAGGTGGTTGTCCTCTGCTATGTAAACCCGGAATGTTTATTCTGGGATTTGTAATTCCACAAGTTTTTTTTTAATGCATTACGGACCAGGTTTATGGATAATCAAAGTGCTGGGTTGGTCTGGCTATCCACATACTTCAACCCATGTGTGTGTCTCATGTTTTATAATGAGACTGCTTGTTTGGTCACATGGTCTCTCTGCAGACTTCCTGAAAGGTACATTGTCCGTAGACTGTGTGTTAAGTCTGCCATAGCTCCTGGAAGGTGCACTGTCAGGAGACAGTGTGTGTGGAGCTGCCATAGCTCCTGGAAGGTGCACTGTTCATAGACAGTGTGTGTGGAGCAGCCATAGCTCCTGGAAGGTGCACTGTTCATAGACAGTTAGTGTGGAGCTGCCATAGCTCCTGGAAGGTGCACTGTTCATAGACAGTTAGTGTGGAGCTGCCATAGCTCCTGGAAGGTGCACTGTTCATAGACAGTGTGGAGCTGCCATAGCTCCTGGAAGGTGCACTGTCAGGAGACAGTGTGTGTGGAGCAGCCATAGCTCCTGGAAGGTGCACTGTCAGGAGACAGTGTGTGTGGAGCTGCCATAGCTCCTGGAAGGTGCACTGTTCATAGACAGTGTGTGTGGAGCAGCCATAGCTCCTGGAAGGTGCACTGTTCATAGACAGTGTGTGTGGAGCTGCCATAGCTCCTGGAAGGTGCACTGTCAGGAGACAGTGTGTGTGTGGAGCTGCCATAGCTCCTGGAAGGTGCACTGTCAGGAGACAGTGTGTGTGGAGCTGCCATAGCTCCTGGAAGGTGCACTGTTCATAGACAGTGTGTGTGGAGCTGCCATAGCTCCTGGAAGGTGCACTGTCAGGAGACAGTGTGTGTGGAGCAGCCATAGCTCCTGGAAGGTGCACTGTCAAGAGTCAGTGTGTGTGGAGCTGCCATAGCTCCTGGAAGGTGCACTGTCAGGAGTGTGTGTGTGGAGTCTGCCATAGCTCCTGGAAGGTGCACTGTCAGGAGACAGTGTGTGTGGAGCTGCCATAGCTCCTGGAAGGTGCACTGTTCATAGACAGTGTGTGTGGTGCTGCCATAGCTCCTGGAAGGTGCACTGTCAGGAAACAGTGTATGTGGAGCTGCCATAGCTCCTGGAAGGTGCACTGTCAGGAGTCAGTGTATGTGGAGCTGCCATAGCTCCTGGAAGGTGCACTATCAGGAGTGTGTGTGGAGCTGCCATAGCTCCTGGAAGGTGCACTGTCAGGAGTGGTGTGGAGCTGCCATAGCTCCTGGAAAAGTGCACTGTCAGGAGACAGTGATTGTGGAGCTGCCATAGCTCCTGGAAGGTGCACTATCAGGAGTCGTGTGTGTGGAGTCTGCCATAGCTCCTGGAAGGTGCACTGTCAGGAGACAGGTGTGTGTGGAGTCTGCCATAGCTCCTGGAAGGTGCACTGTCAGGAGACAGTGTGTGTGGAGCTGCCATAGCTCCTGGAAGGTGCACTGTCAGGAGACAGTGTATGTGGACTGCCATAGTTCCTGGAAGGTGCACTGTTCAAGACATGTGTTGTGGAGTCATGCCATAGCTCCTGGAAGGTGCACTGTTCAGAGACAGTGTGTGTGGAGTGCTGCCATAGCTCCTGGAAGGTGCACTGTCAGGAGACAGTGTGTGTGGGAGCTGCCATAGCTCCTGGAAGGTGCACTGTTCATAGACAGTGTGTGTGGAGCTGCCATAGCTCCTGGAAGGTGCAACTGTCAAGAGTCAGTGTGTGTGGAGCAGCCATAGCTCCTGGAAGGTGCACTGTCAGGAGTCAGTGTGTGTGGAGCTGCCATATGCTCCTGGAAGGTGCACTGTCAGGATACAGTGTGTGTGGAGTCTGCCATAGCTCCTGGAAGGTGCACTGTCAAGGAGTCAGTGTATGTGGAGCGCCATAGCTCCTGGAAGGTGCACTGTCAGGAGTCAGTGTGTGTGGGAGCTGCCATAGCTCCTGGAAAGTGCACTGTCAAGACAGTGTGTGTTGGAGCTGCCATAGCTCCTGGAAGGTGCACTGTACAGGAGCAGTGGTGATTGTGGAGTGCATGCCATAGCTCCTGGAAGGTTGCATCTGTTCATAGACAGTGTGTGGGAGCTGCCATAGCTCCTGGAAGGTGCACTGTCAGGAGACAGTGTATGTGGAGCATGCCATAGCTCCTGGAAGGTGCACTGTCAGTGAGACAGTGTGTGTGGAGCTGCCATAGCTCCTGGAAGGTGCACTGTCAGGAGTCAGTGTGTGTGGAGCTGCCATAGCTCCATGGAAGGTGCACTGTCAAGAGTCAGTGTGTGTGGAGCTGCCATAGCTCCTGGAAGGTGCACTGTCAGGAGACAGCTTTGTGGAGCTGCCATAGCTCCTGGAAGGTGCACTGTCAGGAGACAGTGTGTGTGGAGTCTGCCATAGCTCCTGGAAGGTGCACTGTCAGGAGTCAGTGTGTGTGGAGCTGCCATAGCTCCTGGAAGGTGCACTGTCAAGAGTCAGTGGTGTGGAGCTGCCATAGCTCCTGGAAGGTGCACTTCAGAGTCAGTGTGTGTGTGGAGTCTGCCATAGCTCCTGGAAGGTGCACTGTCAGGAGACAGTGTATGTGGAGCTGCCATAGCTCCTGGAAGGTGCACTGTCAGGAGTCAGTGTGTGTGGAGCTGCCATAGCTCCTGGAAGGTGCACTGTCATGAGACAGTGTTGTGGAGCTGCCATAGCTCCTGGAAGGTGCACTGTCAGGAGACAGTGTGTGTGGAGCTGCCATAGCTCCTGGAAGTGCACTGTCAGTAGACAGTGTATGTGGAGCTGCCATAGCTCCTGGAAGGTGCACGGTCAGGAGTCAGTGTTGTGGAGCGCCATAGCTCCTGGAAGGTGCACTGTCAGGAGACAGTGTGTGTGGAGTCTGCCATAGCTCCTGGAAGTGCACTGTCAGGAGACAGTGTGTGTGAGCTGCCATAGCTCCTGGAAGGTGCACTGTCAGGAGACAGTGTATGTGGAGCTGCCATAGCTCCTGGAAGGTGCACTGTTCATAGACAGTGTTGTGGAGCTGCCATAGCTCCTGGAAGGTGCACTGTCAGGAGACAGTGTGTGTGGAGCTGCCATAGCTCCTGGAAGGTGCACTGTCAGGAGACAGTGTATGTGGAGCTGCCATAGCTCCTGGAAGGTGCACTGTCAAGAGACAGTGTGTGTGGAGCTGCCATAGCTCCTGGAAGGTGCACTGTCAGGAGACAGTGTGTGTGGAGCTGCCATAGCTCCTGGAAGTGCACTGTTCTAGAGACAGTGTGTGTGGAGCTGCCATAGCTCCTGGAAGGTGCACTGTCAGGACAGTGTTGTGGAGCTGCCATAGCTCCTGGAAGGTGCACTGTCAGAGACAGTGTATGTGGAGCAGCCATAGCTCCTGGAAGGTGCACTGTCAGGAGACAGTGTGTGTGGAGCTGCCATAGCTCCTGGAAGGTGCACTGTTCAAGACAGTGATTGGAGCTGCCATAGCTCCTGGAAGGTGCCTGTCAGGCAGTGTTGGGAGCTGCCATAGCTCCTGGAAGGTGCACTGTTCATAGACAGTGTGTGTGGAGCTGCCATAGCTCCTGGAAGGTGCACTGTCAGGAGACAGTGTGTGGAGCTGCCATAGCTCCTGGAAGGTGCACTGTCAGGAGACAGTGTGTGTGGAGCTGCCATAGCTCCTGGAAGGTGCACTGTCAGGAGACAGTGTAGTGTGGAGCTGCCATAAGCTCCTGGAAGGTGCACTGTCAGGAGACAGTGTATGTGGAGCTGCCATAGCTCCTGGAAGGTGCACGGTCAGGAGTCAGTGTGTGTGGAGCTGCCATAGCTCCTGGAAGGTGCACTGTCAGGAGACAGTGTGTGTGGAGTCTGCCATAGCTCCTGGAAGGTGCACTGTCAGGAGACAGTGTGGAGCTGCCATAGCTCCTGGAAGGTGCACTGTCAGGAGACAGTGTATGTGGAGCTGCCATAGCTCCTGGAAGGTGCACTGTTCATAGACAGTGTGTGTGGAGCTGCCATAGCTCCTGGAAGGTGCACTGTCAGGAGACAGTGTGTGTGTAGAGCTGCCATAGCTCCTGGAAGGTGCACTGTCAGGAGACAGTGTATGTGGAGCTGCCATATCTCCTGGAAGGTGCACTGTCAGGAGACAGTGTGTGTGGAGCTGCCATAGCTCCTGGAAGGTGCACTGTCAGGAGACAGTGTGTGTGGAGCTGCCATAGCTCCTGGAAAGTGCACTGTTCATAGACAGTGTGTGTGGAGCTGCCATAGCTCCTGGAAGGTGCACTGTCAGGAGTGTTTGTGGAGCTGCCATAGCTCCTGGAAGGTGCACTGTTCATAGACAGTGTGTGTGGAGCAGCCATAGCTCCTGGAAGGTGCACTGTTCATAGACAGTTAGTGTGGAGCTGCCATAGCTCCTGGAAGGTGCACTGTTCATAGACAGTTAGTGTGGAGCTGCCATAGCTCCTGGAAGGTGCACTGTTCATAGACAGTTAGTGTGGAGCTGCCATAGCTCCTGGAAGGTGCACTGTCAGGAGACAGTGTGTGGAGCTGCCATAGCTCCTGGAAGGTGCACTGTCAGGAGACAGTGTGTGTGTGGAGCTGCCATAGCTCCTGGAAGGTGCACTGTCAGGAGACAGTGTATGTGGAGCTGCCAAAGCTCCTGGAAGGTGCACTGTCAGGAGACAGTGTGTGTGGAGCTGCCATAGCTCCTGGAAGGTGCACTGTCAGGAGACAGTGTGTATGTGGAGCTGCCATAGCTCCTGGAAGGTGCACTGTCAGGAGACAGTGTGTGTGTGGAGCTGCCATAGCTCCTGGAAGGTGCACTGTCAGGAGACAGTGTGTGTGGAGCTGCCATAGCTCCTGGAAGGTGCACTGTCAGGAGACAGTGTGTGTGTGGAGCTGCCATAGCTCCTGGAAGGTGCACTGTCAGGAGACAGTGTGTGTGGAGCTGCCATAGCTCCTGGAAGGTGCACTGTCAGGAGACAGTGTGTGTGTGGAGCTGCCATAGCTCCTGGAAGGTGCACTGTCAGGAGACAGTGTATGTGGAGCTGCCATAGCTCCTGGAAGGTGCACTGTCAGGAGACAGCGTGTGTGGAGCTGCCATAGCTCCTGGAAGGTGCACTGTTCATAGACAGTGTGTGTGGAGCAGGCATAGCTCCTGGAAGGTGCACTGTCAGGAGACAGTGTGTGTGGAGCAGCCATAGCTCCTGGAAGGTGCACTGTTCATAGACAGTGTGTGTGGAGCAGGCATAGCTCCTGGAAGGTGCACTGTCAGGAGACAGTGTGTGTGTGGAGCTGCCATAGCTCCTGGAAGGTGCACTGTCAGGAGACAGTGTGTGTGGAGCTGCCATAGCTCCTGGAAGGTGCACTGTTAGGAGTCAGTGTGTGTGGAGTCTGCCATAGCTCCTGGAAGGTGCACTGTCAGGAGTCAGTGTGTGTGGAGTCTGCCATAGCTCCTGGAAGGTGCACTGTCAAGAGTCAGTGTGTGTGGAGTCTGCCATATCTCCTGGAAGGTGCACTGTCAGGAGTGTGTGTGGAGCTGCCATAGCTCCTGGAAGGTGCACTGTCAGGAGACAGTGTGTGTGGAGCTGCCATAGCTCCTGGAAGGTGCACTGTCAGGAGTGTGTGTGGAGCTGCCATAGCTCCTGGAAGGTGCACTGTCAGGAGACAGTGTGTGTGGAGCTGCCATAGCTCCTGGAAGGTGCACTGTCAGGAGTGTGTGTGGAGCTGCCATAGCTCCTGGAAGGTGCACTGTCAGGAGTGTGTGTGGAGCTGCCATAGCTCCTGGAAGGTGCACGGTCAGGAGTCAGTGTGTGTGGAGCTACCATAGCTCCTGGAAGGTGCACTGTTCATAGACAGTGTGTGTGGAGCTGCCATAGCTCCTGGAAGGTGCACTGTCAGGAGTGTGTGTGGAGCTGCCATAGCTCCTGGAAGGTGCACTGTCAGGAGACAGTGTGTGTGGAGCTGCCATAGCTCCTGGAAGGTGCACTGTCAGGAGTGTGTGTGGAGCTGCCATAGCTCCTGGAAGGTGCACTGTCAGGAGTGTGTGTGGAGCTGCCATAGCTCCTGGAAGGTGCACTGTCAGGAGTCAGTGTGTGTGGAGCTACCATAGCTCCTGGAAGGTGCACTATCAGGAGTGTGTGTGGAGCTGCCATAGCTCCTGGAAGGTGCACTGTCAGGAGTCAGTGTGTGTGGAGCTACCATAGCTCCTGGAAGGTGCACTGTCAGAGTCAGTGTGTGTGGAGCTGCCATAGCTCCTGGAAGGTGCACTGTCAGGAGACAGTGTGTGTGGAGCTGCCATAGCTCCTGGAAGGTGTGTGGCGCCCCACTGGTCAAGCGTCACAGTTGGGGTACTGCACCCATAAAAGAGTGTGCAGTTATACCTGTCACAGTGGCAATGCAAGGTTTGTAGGAGGCTCCCATCCTGGCACTCCCACACTCGAGCCTAGGCAAATGGTTGGAGCCCAGTCCCTGGGGGGAAAGTTAGAGGAGGAGTGAAGTAGAAAAACAGGGAGTTTTAGTTTTGCCCGAGGAGAGAAGAAAAAAGGGAGCCCTGAGAAGAGTAAAGGGGTCTCCGAGGGAGGGGCCCTAGAGAAGAGGCAGCCCGGGAAAAGAGAGATGGATCCCCCCCCATACTGATGTAATAGCCCACAGTTGACAGGATACGCAAGGACTGCACGGAACACAGAGTGTTAAACAAGTGTTAAAAGTGCGGGAAAGAAGGGGAAGGAGTGGGAAGGTGTGAAAAAGTAAATAAAATATATATAACCACTGTGACTAGTTTGCCGAGAATGCAAGGTCTCTGAATGTCTTTAAATAAAGAAATGCAAAGTCTTTATCAAGCGAGACGCAGAGTGTTTGTTTTATTTCTATTCCTTGTATATTGAACTGCAGAGTCTTTTCCTATCTGTCCCTAACTAAAACAGTGTGCACACTTTACTGCGAGTTTTACTGCAAGATTTACTGCGAGGTACCTCGTTGCTGTTGGGGCCCGTAGTTCGCTAACAGGCGTCTCTCGAGTGCAGTCCTTGTCCTGGATCTCTGCCTTGCTCGTGCAGTCTGGCTCCTCACTCCACATCCAGTCTCTTTAGGTCTGTGTCTCTCTCTGCAACACACGTGGAAGTTGTCTCTCTTCTCCTTGTGGAGACCCCACCCATCCATCTCCTGGACTGTACCATGTCACTCTCAGCAGCAGGGGGTTTTATCTCTGCTATCCTTTCTTTTTGGCAGCAGGTGGCAGTATAACACAAGGAAGAGTCCACAAAACAGTCCTTCAACCATATATATTAATGTTAACAGGTCTTACACTGAAGCGCCCATACTCCAGGGGGAGCCCTGATCCAACCAACGGGGTGGCGACTCCGAGGACGCGGTGCAGGGAATCTAGCCCCTGAGCCGACAACACTGGCCGCCACGGGTCAGTCTACCGGCCCCGACACCCTGTCCATACAGCACCGCCACACCAGGATTGCCTATTAAAGGTCGAGACCCCTTCTTAAGAGCTGGGAAGACGGGAACTCAGCAGCACCCCAACGGGCCTGGTAGTAAAGGGTTCGTGCAAGGACAGGAATCAGCAGCAGGACCTGGGATAGTCAAGAGAAGGCATATCACGGGAGTCTCCGAGAGATCTTGCAACCTGCTGTGACTACCCTGCCGGCTACCTCACCAAAAGACTGTTTTCCACTGTGAACTGTATTGCCACCAGAACTGTTCCAGTAAGGTACTCGGGTAGAGTGACAGAGTCTCCGTGTGTTTGACCTAATACTGCATTGCTGATAATTCACTTCTACAGACTGCATCCCCATCATTGGTGCTCTACTGCCCCGAGGGCCCAGCTCCACCTGCAGGGAGCTGTTCCATCCAAGCTGCCATACCATCGCCCTCCAGAGGACTGAGGCGGTGCTGATGTCTAGTCACCAGAATCTGCAGGTGGCATCACAAACTCTTTATTTCCACTTATACTACCCCTTTTTAAAACCATAGCCCCCAGGGCACGGGTCTGGGCAGGCCACCAGTGACATTCCAACCTTAGCAAGGGCCCAGATACCCGAGTACCCCATATACCCTGGGGTGGAACAGGTGCACTGTGAGGAGACTGTGTGTGTGTGGAGCTGCCATAGCTCCTGGAAGGTGCACTGTCAGGAGACAGTGTGTGTGAAGTCTGCCATAGCTCCTGGAAGGTGCACTGTTCATAGACAGTGTGTGTGGAGCTGCTATAGCTCCTGGAAGGTGCACTGTCAGGAGACAGTGAGTGTGGAGTCTGCCATAGCGTCTGGAAGGTGCACTTTTCATAGACAGTGTGTGTGGAGCTGCCATAGCTCCTGGAAGGTGCACTGTTCATAGACAGTGTGTGTGGAGCTGCCATAGCTCCTGGAAGGTGCACTGTCAGGAGACAGTGTGTGTGGAGTCTGCCATAGCGCCTGGAAGGGAGTGGGGTGTATACTAACTGAGGTTGGTGATGGAGGTTGCGATACTTCCACTGGGATATAACTCGCCCCCAGGGCCATGGGGTACTCGCAAATGGACTGGTTCGGTCTCTCAGGGGACGCTCAGGGGCTAAGACCCAGCTCCGTTACCACTCCAAGTCGCTAAAAATGCGGGGAAAATGTTTAGGGATAGTGGATTGTGATGCCACCCGTGGTTTGCGGCTATGGGTAGCCGCCTGCAGAACCTCTGGGAACAATGGACGGGCAGCTGGTGGTACTGGTGAAAGCTGGGACACTGACAGGTGATGTTACTTGGAGTCCGTGCAACCTGGGAGCAACTCCGGGTTCTCCTCACCCTGCAAGTTCTGAGGCCTCCCTGCTGCGCTCTCTCTGCAGGTCCCTGCTGCTGCTTAAAGCGAACCTGTCACCCCCCCCGGGCATCAAAAGCTCTAATAGCCACCGTCTGCAGCACTAAGGCTGCATTCTGAGAAGGTGCCTATAGGCTTTTGATGCCCTTTATAGTATGAAATATTAAGTTAGGTAAATGCTCACTCTTCTGAAGATCGAAGACTGGGAGGCGGGGTTTCACGCTCCTCCGGCCCGCCCCTCTTGTCAATCATTGTGCGCGCCTGCTGCTGTCTCCCCTCAGTGTGGAAAATGAACGCGCGTCTCCGTTCTCACGCACGGAGCCGCGCATGCGCTGTGCGCCCGGTGTCGACTTCCTGGACACCGGGCGCACAGCGCATGCGCGGCTCCATACAGGAGAATGGAGACGCGCGTTCATTTTCCACACTGAGGGGAGGCAGCAGCAGGCGCGCACAATGATTGACAAGAGGGGGCGGGCCGGAGGAGCGTGAAACCCCGCCTCCCGGTCTTCGGTCTTCACTAGAGTGAGCATTTACCTAACTTAATATTTCATACTATAAAGGGCATCAAAAGCCTATAGGCACCTTCTCAGAATGCAGCCTTAGTGCTGCAGAAGGTGGCTATTAGAGCTTTTGATGCCCGGGGGGGGTGACAGGTTCGCTTTAAGCTAAGCTGCGGCCCCCTCTCTCTTCCGGCGTTGTTCCGGTATGGAAGGCAGTTTGAGCCCTTTTCCAGCCCCACTTCCCTGGCGGCTGCTTCTGGACTCTCTATGATGCTTTACCTGCAGATGTGGCGCCCCGCAACGAGTGTGTCACAAGAGGGTATTGCAGCCATAAAAGCAGCCGCAATATTCTCTGACACAGCAGTGACCTGGTTAACTTAGAAATCCAACCCTGCATGCATCACCTAGAACAGAGGGCCAATCCTAGGTCCTGGTGGGCGGAGTGCTAGGGAAGGGTGTAGGAGAACAAACCCTTAGTCATAGAGAGAAGGGATCTAGAACTGGACCTGAACAGTCTAGAACCTGGAGTAGGAGCGGGGGCTCCGCACCCCGTGCAGCCCCCGGGCCGTCACCGGTCAGGTGTCAGCACCTGAGGCCTCAACAACCGGGATTGGGCATCGTAACCACGGGTTCCCAAAAGACTCCCGTGCCCACAACTCACAGCCAGTTCACTGGTACCGAAGCTGGCAGCAGTTCACCTCTGCTACGCGAACCAGAAGCGTGGAGCAGCAGCTTCACAGGAGCACCCCACCACCAGCCAACTTCCAGTCGTCTAACCAGCGGTGTACCCACCGAGGGATCCAAGGCTCCCCAAAACATCCACAACGTACATCTTGGATAGGGCATTGAAGAAGCCTCCCCGTACCCGACCTGGTGTTCCTGGGCGACACTGGCAACCACTTAGTTAGAATGGAGGAACACTACGGATTTCTAAGGGACACCATCACTGCTGAGTCCACCCGGTCCACTACCCGTAAACTGTATACCATGTACTGCCTGCTGGTTACAGTAAAGACCCGTTGCAGAGACTTTCTGTGTCCGTGCTTCCTTATGAACTGTCCGTCCGCACTACAAGGTAACCGCAGCTGCCGCACAACATCTTAAGCAGCTCCAGCCTCCGGGGATCACCGCTCAGCCTGTGGGGAGCGTTCCATCTTGCCGCTATCCATCCCCCGGAGGTTCCGCAGCGTCGGTAGCCCTTACCGAAACTACTCATAGGTGGCGTCACGAATAAATTAAAAAAAACCTTTAATCTGTTCCACCAAGACGTCTTCAACCCTTTTGATCTGCACTACACCGGGCCCCACTGCCGGCAGGCGCGTCCACCCGTGACAAGTAGGAAGGAAGCATCGCCTGTCTAAACCGGAGTCCTGGCCACGGTGAGTCAGAAAATGGCGTCACGAACAGGATACGAGCAGGCCCGTTACCCAACGGGTATAATGTGCTTAAAAATGACTTTATTGTCTACAAATTGGACTTTGTTCGTCCCTAAAAGAACTTTCCCGCCTTTTCACCGTGGGCCAAGATGGCTCCCAAGATGGCGTTCCCGCCACAAGAATCCGCCACGTGCAAGCCCAGGAGTGAGTCAACCCCCCCCTCATCGTGGGAGGACTAAAGACAAAAGGCGCCAAACTCTTTGTCCGCCCTGATTGCGCGAATCAACCATGGGGGCGGACCCCAAAGATTTTTCCCACCATTGGACTACAAAAGCCCAGAGGAAATGGGAGTGTCACAGAAGTTCTTCACCAGCTCTACCAGAACGCTTACCGGTTGAACGGGTGTGGTTTCCCTCCGAAGAAGAGAATGGCCAGCATGAGACTCCAAGACCTGATGCGGGAGGTCGAGGCGGAGGCCAGAGCAGCCATAGGCCAACCGGGTCCGGGTCCTGCCCTTACCATTGACGGCAGCCCCGACTTCTGGCTAGAGGCTCTACAAGACCTCCGGGTGCGGTTACTCGAGACTGTGGAATGGACGATTCGCAGCTGGAGCACGACCCTAGGCAGACGACTACATTATGCGATGCAGCAGAGCCGACCGGGTACCGCTACTCCAGGCCCAGACGACGTCGCCAGCTTCTCAACCGCCTCACCGTCGCCTACCACCTGTCCTGCTTCGTCACCGGAGCCCATAGACTGCATTGTTCCAGTGGAGGCCACAGCTCAGCTCGTTCCAGCGATTAATACCGCAGCCGACCCCGTTCCTGAGCCGGAGCTTACCATACGCTCCATGGAAGAACTTGATCTTTACCAGGTTCCCGCCGAGGAACCCGCGACGTGTTTCACGACTACAGAGACTGTCGCATGTTTCGTCCCCGTACCAGAGGCTTCCCTTGCTATTGCCGAGGCCTACCTGGTAACCGGGATTGAGACCCCTCTACCTACAGTTACAGATGAAGAGGCAGGCAGCCTGGAAGCCCTGCAGGACGTCTCTGTGGAAGGATCCGCAGCACCACCGCCCTGTTGTACAGAGGAACCAGCTTCAACATCTCCAGCCATCGAGTAGCCTGAAGTGGTCATCGAAGGAGAGGTCGAGGAGGATGACGACGAGACCCGCAGCGTCGCTGAGGATCTCGACACCGGGTTCGCTTGGGGAGACACCGAGGAACTTCCTACCGGGCATACAGCTCGGGTACACTGGTCGGGGTGCAACGCTGACACCTTCCCCTGTGCAGTTCCACCGGGTGCCGGTCCAGACAGCCCGCCAAGTTCAAGTTTCCCGCCAAACCAACAGCTCCACTACTCATCTCTACACCCCGATCCGTAACGACGGAGATGTACGCCAGAGACGACGAGAGGAGTGGCAAGCCCGTGAACGCGCCAACATGCAGGCCAGTGCCGAGGCTCGCCGCCAGCCGTCGCTGCCTGATGAACTCCGCCGTGAAGGTAGAATTTCCACCTTTAACTTACATACCGGGTGGGGGTTCGCTTGGGAGGTGGGTTTGAATGAGGAGGTGTTTGTGGGGCGCCGGGACGTTGAGTCAAACTTGCCAAGAGGACATCCCGATCGCGACCTATACCGGGGTGTTGTAATCACCTATGAACGCTATGCTTGTCCAGATGGGTGGTTCGCCATCCAGGTGCGCCATCGTTCTCCGTGCCAGTGACTTTAAGACTTGAACTCATTCAATGACTCTGTTCCTGTTAATCACTGCCTGTGCAATCTTGCGGCTACAGCCTGAACTTTTACCCAAGGACAGCCGACCGCCGCCGAGTCCGCACCAAGTGTTTTACCTGTTTATTTTACCTGCCTCACTTTTATGCAATATAATGACCTGTCATTAATAAAAGTGTATATAACCTGTTATAAAATACAAAAACCTCTGTAATGTGGGTAGTGTGACGCTTGGGGACAAGCGTATTCAACCAAGGTGGAGTGTGGCGCCCCGCAACGAGTGCGTCACAAGAGGGTATTGCAGCCATAAAAGCAGCCGCAATATTCTCTGACATAGCAGTGACCTGGTTAATTTAGAAATCCAACCCTGCATGCATCACCTAGAACAGAGGGCCAATCCTAGGTCCTGGTGGGCGGAGTGCTAGGGAAGGGTGTAGGAGAACAAACCCTTAGTCATAGAGAGAAGGGATCTAGAACTTGACCTGAGCAGTCTAGAACTTGGAGTAGGAGCGGGGGCTCCGCACCCCGTGCAGCCCCCGGGCTGTCACCGGTCGGGTGTCAGCACCTGAGGCCTCAACAACCGGGATTGGGCATCGTAACCACGGGTTCCCAAAAGACTCCCGTGCCCACAACTCACAGCCGGTTCACTGGTACCGAAGCTGGCAGCAGTTCACCTCTGCTACGCGAACCAGAAGCGTGGAGGAGCAGCTTCACAGGAGCACCCCACCACCAGCCAACTTCCAGTCGTCTAACCAGCGGTGTACCCACCGAGGGATCCAAGGCTCCCCAAAACATCCACAACGTAGATCTTGGATAGGGCATTGAAGCAGCCTCCCCGTACCCGACCTGGTATTCCTGGGCGACACTGGCAACCACTTAGTTAGAATGGAGGAACACTGCGGATTTCTAAGGGACACCATCACTGCTGAGTCCACCCGGTCCACTACCCGTAAACTGTATACGATGTACTGCCTGCTGGTTACAGTAAAGACCCGTTGCAGAGACTTTCTGTGTCCGTGCTTCCTTATGAACTGTCCGTCCGCACTACAAGGTAACCGCAGCAACATCTTAAGCAGCTCCAGCCTCCGGGGATCACCGCTCAGCCTGTGGGGAGCGTTCCATCTTGCTGCTATCCATCCCCCGGAGGTTCCGCAGCGTCGGTAGCCCTTACCGAAACTACTCATAGGTGGCGTCACGAATAAATTAAAAAAACCCTTTAATCTGTTCCACCAAGACGTCTTCAACCCTTTTGATCTGCACTACACCGGGCCCCACTGCCGGCAGGCGCGTCCACCCGTGACAAGGAGGAAGGAAGCATCGCCTGTCTAAACCGGAGTCCCGGCCACGGTGAGTCACAGACACTGTGTGTGGCTGGGGGACTTGAAATTCCCCACCCTTCAGAGTTGGCTGCTGGGACGTTACGACTCCAGTGTCTGGTTCTGGCGCTCTGCACTGGGGTGAGCTCGACACTGCTCCACTCCCCAGGCTCTCCTCGACTTCCTCAGACCCTCGCCTACAGGTCCCTCAAGCTAGGCTTTAGCTTTCCTGGGACGAGCTTAGCACTTCTCCAGCCCACAGTATGTATTCCTCAGTACTGCCCCGTACTGAGCTAACAATGCCCCAGACCAGAATTTATAGGGGAGCTCACCCTGAACTCGGGTTTAGGTCTCCCCCTTCAGGCCTGGAGGCAGACACGTGTTGTGTGCTTGGTTCACTTGGTGTGGATACCCTCTGTTTGTCACGCTTCCGGGGGAAGGCGCCCTAGAGTGGACCCACTGGGCCGTGGTACCGAACTCCCCTGGGTGAGCTGATCCTAGTTTATCCAACCCCTATACAGGGATTGTCAGGGGCAAGCCCAGGTGGTCTAAGTGTACCACAGCAGCTAGTACCAGGGGGCGGCTCGTAAGGTTAGCCTATACTAAGGCACAGCTAAGGATTCCGGGATAACAGGGTAACAAGCTAGGAGAACGGGAATGGTGCCACCAGAGTAGAGCACAGCAAGGGTTCCAGGAAACAGAGTGCAAGGCTGGAAGAACAAGAATGGTGCTACCGGGGAAGAGCACAGCAAGGGTTCCAGGAAACAGAGTGCAAGGAAGGCCTGACCAACAGCTAGCAAAGCAGAAGCTCAACTAACACAATAATCAGGCACCTCCCATCAGAGGAGGTGGCCTGATATACCATAGGAAGAGCAGCTATTGGTCAAGTGGAGTGTCAGGTTAGACCGTGCCAGCCCCTAGAGTCACAGGGGAGGAGTGCACCTAATGCGCCGCTGATTGGTCACATGAATACGACCATAGTAATCTGCTCATGTGTGAGCCCGGTGGTCAGCTGACAGGAAGGGAACCCGGCAATGGCTCCGAGACACAGCACGCCTGGACGCCGGATGCCCGGTCGGCAGAGGAGCAGGTGATGCTGACTCGGGAGAGGTGAGCTGGGGAGCGGTGCCAGAGAGCCTAACACTGTTGCTCTCAGGTATGACACTACCCCCCGAGGGCGGCTAATTCCATTGTGGCATCTGGACTCTGGGGTGCCACAGATACTTCTACGTGAGAGTACCTGACCTGACTGGATTTCCGTCCACCTCTGCACTGACAGAAGGGTGCGACGTGGCCCCAGTTTCCAGATTCTCCCATGATTTGCCATAAATGAAGATTAGAATTACCTTGTATATATGCTGTCAGGTGGAGGACGCGATGGTTGTTATATGACACATCCTGGGGAAAGGTCGTCAGTGTATGAGACGGGGATACCCCTGTATATGTAGATTTCAGACGACCTAAGACTCCAACAGACAATGCAGCTTTGCTGGAGACTCTGCTCATAGTTGTGCTGGCAGATTGCTGGTGACAGTAAACCCTGCAGGTCACATTCTCCATGCTGTACCCACTGAGCGATCACACAGTTGGCATTGCTGGCAGGGGTGTAACTACAACAGGTGCAGGGGTGCAATCACACCCAGGCTCTGGAGTATAGGGGGCCCCAAAAGTCCCTTTGGCCTCTAGAGAAAGACTAATGCTACTAAAGACTTGCAATAATTGGGGGCCCCGTTATAGCTTTTGCATTGGGGCCCATGAGCTTCAAGTTACGCCGCTGATTGCTGGGTATCTGGCACTTGCAGGGGCATGGCTACAGTGTCACGTTGTTGGCACAGGGACAGCTGTGCTCCTGTTCTCTGCATAGTGATTACAGCTGAGCTCTGATCATCATTCGAGGCTGCCGGTGACTTCACACTCATTGTCCCCGATTCCATTGCTTGTAAAACAAGGTCATGTGTGCCAATGCCAGGAACTGGGTCAAGAGCTGACAGTATGTCAATGCCGCCTGTACCCATGCCAGGCGGATGACTCTACGCCAAGTCTACTCTCTACCAGAACTGATGCTGGGTCATATTGAATCTCATTAAATAGATATAGCACTACAGGGCTTCCACCTTAGGTTTCAAGGAAACTTTACCACCTATATTGGTAAGCTCACAGCTCACTTGCTACTTAGTAGCTCATGACCTGTAACTAATGAAACACAATCGTTATTGTCAATGCAACATCCATATGGAGTCTCTATGGATGGCTTACATCCATTTTTACAGCTATGCTTCAAGACAAGAATGACACTGAGCTGCAATACCACATACAACCTGTTGAAAGGGGGGTGCTGTTTTTAAAAAAATGAAAATCTGACCAAGTTTCTAAAAATTTAAACAGCCCTTTTATTTCTGCATCTTTGGGACAGAGAGAATTTTGGTGAGACACTTGGGGGACAGTGAAGAGATCATTTGCTGCTCTTTGTCTATGGGTCGCAATTTTGAGTATTTTTTTTACCTATCCAGAAGATTAAAAAGAATTGTCCTCCCTCATCCTACAATTAATACAATAGTTTTCTCCTTGGTTGTGTGATCTGTAAAATCGCATTAGGCTGTAATACTCCCATAATAATTTGTAATATAATGAGGGCGGGCGTGGGGAGTCAATATATATATATATATAATCTACTATATAATTGTCTAAGGCATCTGTCGGTCACAGAAATCGCGCGCCAGACAGAGGCCGCTCATTGGTGCCCGCCTCCGGTGGGCACCAATGAGCGCAGACTATGCAAATTGGCAGCAAATTCAAAGTTCGAATTGCGCACCAATTTGCAGCCCAGCAACAGTGGCGTGTTAGCGCCGCTGTCGCTGAAGCCCAGCGACAGGCGCTAATGCGCCACTGTTGCCGGGATACACAGGGAATCCGCCGCCCCCACCTCGCCTCTCCCCCCAAGCCCCCACCTCGCCTCCCGCTGTTCTCACCAGTCTGTACACAGGGCGAGCTGTGTGATGTCACATCAGCCCGCCCTGTGTACAGACAGGTGAGAACAGTGGGAGGCGAGGGGGATACTGCCCCCCGCCTCCCACCCCACTCGCATCCATACTGGCCCCCCTCGCCTCCCGCTGTTCTCACCCGTCTTTTCCGTCACTGCGTCCATGTGACAGGGCAGGCTGATATGATATCACACAGCCCGCCCTGTCACATGACGACCACTACAGAAGACGGGTGAGAACAGAGGAGGGCGAAAGGGATCCTGCCCCCGCCTCCATCGTGCCCCCCCCCCGCATCCATCCTGCCCCCCTTCCCCCCCTGGCTTTATGCTGCCCCCCCCCCGCATCCATCCTGCCCCCCTTGGCTCCATCTTGCCCCCCCCCTGGCTCCATCCTGCCCCCCCCCTTGGCTCCATCCTGCCTCGCTCGCTCCATCCCGCCCCCCCGGCTGCATCCTGCCTCGCTTCCTCCATCCTGCTCCCCCTGGCTCCATCCTGCTCCACCTGGCTCCATCCTGCCCCCCCCCGGCTCCATCCTGCCCCCCCCCCCGGCTCCATCCTAACCTGGCCCCCCCTCTGGCTCCATCCTGCCCCCCTTGGCTCCATCTTGCCCCCCCCTGGCTCCATCCTGCCCCCCCCCCTTGGCTCCATCCTGCCTCACTCGCTCCATCCTGCCCCCCCAGCTCCATCCTGCCCCCCCGGCTGCATCCTGCCTCGCTTCCTCCATCCTGCTCCCCCTGGCTCCATCCTGCTCCACCTGGCTCCATCCTGCCCCCCCCCGGCTCCATCCTGCCCCCCCCGACTCCATCCTGCCCCGCTCGCTCCATCCTGCCCCGCTCGCTCCATCCTGCCCCGTTCGCTCCATCCTGCCCTGCTTGCTCCAACCTGCCCCGCTCGCTCCAACCTGCCCTGCTCGCTCCAACCTGCCCCGCCGGCTCCATACTGCCACGCCGGCTCCATCCTTCCCTGCTCGCTCCATCCTGCTTCCCCACCACCATCTTGCCCCCCCCCGCCAACCATCCTGCTCCTCCAACTCCATCCTGCTCCTCCGGCTCCATCCTGCCCTGGTCACTCCATCCTGGCCCGCTCGCTCCATCCTGCCCCGCTCGCTCCATCCTGCCCTGCTCACTCCAACCTGCCCTGCTCGCTCCATCCTGCCCTGCTCGCTCCATCCTGCCGCCCTGGCTCCATCCTGCCCCCCTGGGTCCATCCTGTCCCGCTCGCTTCAACCAGCCCCGCCGGCTCCATCCTGTCCCGCTTGCTCCATCCTGCCCCCCCCCGGCTCCATCCTGCCCAGCTCGCTCCATCCTGCCCTACTTGCTCCATCCTGCCACCCCCCGGCTCCATCCTGCCCTACTTGCTCCATCCTGCCACCCCACCGGCTCCATCCTGCCTCGCTCGCTCCATCCTGCCCCGCTCACTCCATCCTACCCCGCTTGCTCCATTTTGCCCCGCTCGCTCCATTCCGCCCCGCCGGCTCCATACTGCCCCCCCCCCGCCACCATCCTGCCCCGCTCGTTCCATCCTGCTCCGATCGCTCCATCCTGCCCCCCTCGGCTCCATCTTGCCCCCCACCCAGCTCCATCTTGTACCCCCCGACTCCATCCTGCCCTGCTCACTCCATCCTGCCCCCCTGGCTCCATCCTGCCCCGCTCGCTCCATGCTGCCCCGCTCGCTCCATCCTGCCCCCTGGCTCCATCCTGCCCCGCTCGCTCCATCCTACCCCGCTCGCTCCATTTTGCCCCGCTCGCTCCATCCTTTCCCCCTCGCCACCATCCTGCCCCTCTCGCTCCATCCTGCTCCGATCGCTCCATCCTGCCCTCCCGGCTCCATCTTGCCCCCCATCCAGCTCCATCTTGCCCCCCCCCCCCGACTCCATCCTGCCCTGCTCTCTTCATCCTGCCCCCCTGGCTCCATCCTGCCCCGCTCGCACCATCCTGCCCCGCTGGCTCCATCCTGCCCCCCCCTCGCCACCATCCTGCCCCGCTCGCTCCATCCTGCCCTGCTCGCTCCATCCTGCCCCGCTCACTCCATCCTACCCCGCTTGCTCCATTTTGCCCCGCTCGCTCCATTCCGCCCCGCCGGCTCCATACTGCCCCCCCCCGCCACCATCCTGCCCCGCTCGTTCCATCCTGCTCCGATCGCTCCATCCTGCCCCCCTCGGCTCCATCTTGCCCCCCACCCAGCTCCATCTTGTACCCCCGACTCCATCCTGCCCTGCTCACTCCATCCTGCCCCCCTGGCTCCATCCTGCCCCGCTCGCTCCATGCTGCCCCGCTCGCTCCATCCTGCCCCCTGGCTCCATCCTGCCCCGCTCGCTCCATCCTACCCCGCTCGCTCCATTTTGCCCCGCTCGCTCCATCCTTTCCCCCTCACCACCATCCTGCCCCTCTCGCTCCATCCTGCTCCGATCGCTCCATCCTGCCCTCCCGGCTCCATCTTGCCCCCCATCCAGCTCCATCTTGCCCCCCCCCCGACTCCATCCTGCCCTGCTCTCTTCATCCTGCCCCCCTGGCTCCATCCTGCCCCGCTCGCACCATCCTGCCCCGCTGGCTCCATCCTGCCCCCCCTCGCCACCATCCTGCCCCGCTCGCTCCATCTTGCCCTGCTCGCTCCATCCTGCCCCGCTCGCCACCATCCTGCCCCGCTCTCTCCATCCTGCCCCGCTCGCTCCATCCTGCCCCACTCGCTCCATGCTACCCCGCTCGCTCCATCCTTCCCCCTGCCACCATCCTGCCCCGCTCGCTCCATCCTGCCCTTACCCATCCTACTCCACCCTGCCACCATCCTGCTCCTCCGGCTCCATCCTGCTCCCCGGCTCCATCTTGATTCGCTCGCTCCATCCTACCTTGCTCGCTCCATCCTGCCCCGCTCGCCACCATCCTGCCCCCCACCATCCACCACCAACCTGCTCCTCCGACTCCATCCTGCCCTGCTCGCTCCATCCTGCCTTGCTCCCTCCATTCTGCCCCGCTCCCTCCATTCTGCCTCACTCCCTCCATTCTGCCCCGCTCCCTCCATCGTGCCCTCGCTTCCATCCAGCCCCCTGCTGTTCTTGCTCCTCCGCCTCCATCCTGGCCCCCTTCTCCTCCATCCTATCCTACCCCCGACTCCATCCTGCCCCAACCCCCCCGGCTCCATCCTGTCCCCCTTCCTGCTCCATCCTGCCCCCCCGACACAATCCTGCCCCCCCCCCCCCCGTCACCATCCTGCCCCCCTGCTCCAATCAGCTGATCGGTTTCCCAGGCAACGACGGGTCTGAAGGCCTGTGGGACCTAGAAGACGGAGGTGGAGCGAGCCGGCGGACAGGTGAGTATCCTCACTGAGGATTTTTTTACTTTTACTGTGGAGGAGCGGGGGCCGCGGGGATCGGAGTATCGCCATATACCATAGTGCTGCTATACATGTACTTGTCACATCGCCATTGGATTCTGTGGCTGGTGTTCCTGCCTCGGCAGCTGGGAGGCGCCGGATTCCTTCGGCTGATGGTGCCAGTAATAGGAGGGCCTTGTCCTCATATGGACCTGCTCCTTCGACGTCGGCCTCTGTCGCTGAACGCCGCCATGTTTCTCCTTTGAGTGATGTTGGTTGCAGAGTAGCGAGCCCTGCAGAGGTGTCTGATAGGCGCAGCCTTCGTTCTTCTGTCTGAAGTGGGGTGGTTGGTGCCAGTCGTGCATCACCATCTGGCCTGGTTCTAGGGGCGGTCCGGATGAGATCATCAGGCTGTGAGTTCCAGCCTATGGGAGGTAACCGCGCCCTTCAAATACATTGCAGCCTGTCTTGCAGGCCGCCAAATATAGTTTTGGTTCCCCAGTGATATAGTGTTTGTTTGGTTTTTACTCTGACCTTTGCCTGGATTTTCGACTCTGCTGCCGCCTGACGATTTTGTACATTTGCTGCCTTCTCGGTTTTGACTGGGACTCCTGACTACGTTCTTCGGAACCTGATTTTTCCCTTCCTGGCGACCTCCCTGCTCTGCTGCTCATAATAGGCAGCTACCCCCTGGGCTCCGCTGTAATTCCAGATCCCTGTATAGGGGTTAAGGGTCTCGGGGTTTCTCGGGGTGCTGCTTTACCAGCAGCTCAGCCTCACAGCGGATGGTCGTCACAGTACTGTAATGTACCGCCATATACTATAGTGCTGCTATACATGTGCTGTAATGTACCACCATATACCATAGCACTGCTATACATGTAATGTAATGTACCGCCATATACCATAGTGCTGCTATACATGTACTGTAATGTACTGCCATATACTATAGTGCTGCTATACATGTGCTGTAATGTACCACCATATACCATAGTGCTGCTATACATGTACTATAAAATACCACCATATACTATAGTGCACCTGTACATATACTGTAATATACTGCCATATACTATAGTGCTGCTATACATGTGCTATACTATACCGCCATATACTATAGTGTTACTTTACATGTACTGTAATGTACCGTCATATACCATAGTGCTGCTATACATGTGCTGTAATGTATCGCCATATACCATAGTGCTGCTATACATGTGCTGTAATGTTCCACCATATACTATAGCACTGCTATACATGTAATGTAATGTACCGCCATATATCATAGCGCTGCTATGCATGTACTATAATGTACCTCCATATACTATAGTGCTGCTATACATGTGCTATAAAATACCACCATATACTATAGTGCACCTGTACATATACAGTAATATACTGCCATATACTATAGTGCTGCTATACATGTGCTATACTGTACCGCCATATACCATAGCGCTGCTATACATGTGCTATACTGTACCGCCATATACTATAGTGTTACTTTACATGTACTGTAATGTACCGCCATATACCATAGTGCTGCTATAAATGTGCTGTAATGTATCGCCATATACCATAGTGCTGCTATACATGTGCTTTAATGTACCGCCATATACTATAGCGCTGCTATACATGTAATGTAATGTACCACCATATACCATAGCGCTGCTATACATGTACTGTAATGTACCGCCATATACTATAGTGCTGCTATACATGTACTGTAATGTACCGCCATATACTATAGTGCTGCTATACATGTGCTGTAATGTACCACCATATACCATAGCGCTGCTATATATATATATATGTAGTTCACTCACGTTGACTTAACAAGTTCTGTCAGTCACAGTATGTCAACTACATACATATTCTAGATTACCCAATACGTTAGAATCGGGCCACCATCGAGTATATATATATATAGCACTCAGCTACTAGCAATGATGTACAAATGCTAACAAGCTATATATATTTGAGAAAAATTTTTTAAAACTTACGTTTTTTTCAAAAAACTCAAAATCTTATTTTTTTATTTCTGAAGTTCTTGGTACACACATTGGCCAATGTCTGTTTGCTCATCAACTGCGACAAAGTGACTTCAGGTCTGATGAGTCCTAACGCTGATATCCCTATCCTCCTTGTCCACCCCCCACTTCTCAGTGGGCAGACTCCATCTCGACCCTAGATCACCTGTAGGTGATGAGGGTGCAAATTGCAGCATGGAGCCAGCAACTCCATAAGATACAAAACAGAAAAAAAACTGCACAGCACTCACAGACATAATGTGAACTGGTGCCAGCAGGGACACTGGGTCAAATAACTAGAAAAAAGTTCTCTGCAGCACTCAGCTACTACCAATGATGTACATATGCTAACAAGCTATATATATATTTGAGAAAAAAGTTTAAAAGCTTACGTTTTTTTTTCAAAAAACTCAAAATCTTATTTTTTTATTTCTGAAGTTCTTAGTACACGCATTGGCCAATGTCTGTTTGCTCATCAACTGCGACAAAGTGACTTCAGGTCTGTTGAGTCCTAACGCTGATATCCCTATCCTCCTTGTCCACCCCTCACTTCTCAGTGGGCGAACACCATCTCGACCCTAGACCACCTGTAGGTCTAGTTATTTGACCCAGTGTCCCTGCTGGCACCAGTTCACATTTTGTCTGTGAGTGCTGTGCAGTTTTTTTTCTGTTTTGTATCTTATGGATTTGCTGGCTCCATGCTGCAATTTGCACCCTCATCACCTACAGGTGATCTAGGGTTGAGATGGAGTCTGCCCACTGAGAAGTGGGGGGGGTGGACAAGGAGGATAGGGATATCAGCGTTAGGACTCATCAGACCTGAAGTCACTTTGACGCAGTTGATGAGCAAACAGACATTGGCCAATGTGTGTACCAAGACCTTCAGAAATAAAAAAATAAGATTTTGAGTTTTTTGAAAAAAAGTTTTAAACTTTTTTCTCAAAATATATAGCTTGTTAGCATTTGTACATCATTGGTAGTAGCTGAGTGCTGGAGAGAACTTTTTTCTAGTTATATATATACCGTATATACTCACATATAAGCCGAGTTTTTCAGCACAAAAAATGCGCTGAAAAGTCCCCCCCTGGGCTTATACACGAGTCATATACTGGCTGAGTGGGGAGGGCAGTAACCGGGGGCTGGGGGAGGCTGGAGGTGGCTGGGGGAGGCTCGAATAGGAGCGGGAGGTCATGTGACGCCGCTCATTAAATATGCACGGCTCCCCCTGTCAATCAGTGAAAGGGGGAGCCGTGCATAATACAGTGCCCATCTCTGCTATGAGCTCCATACCCCCTCCCCGCTGTCGCTGCGGGAGCAGCAGGAATCTCACCCTCCGCCATCCTCTGGAGCCACCGAGGGTCCTGGGTCCTCGGTCCTAGTCTTTCCTCCGCCCTCCGTGCTCCGTCCTCGGTCCTCCGTGCTCTGTTCTCCCTGTATGCACGCTTCTAATGCTGTGGGCGGGTTTGACGCAGTGGCGATGACGTCATGCTGCCGCGACGCCCACAGCACGGGAAGCGTGCATACAGGGAGAACAGAGCACGGAGGACCGAGGACGGAGCACGGAGGACCGAGGATGGAGGAAGGAGGACAGACTAGGACCGAGGACCCAGGGCCTCCGGTGGCTCCAGAGGACGGCGGAAGGTGAGATTTCTGATGCTCCTGCAGCGACAGCAAGGGGTCTCTCTAAAGCGATGGGGGGCCTGCATAACCCTACTGGGGGGCCTGTATAACCTCTGCTAGGGGCCTGTATACTTGTGCTGGGGGCTGTATACCAGTGATGGGGCCTGTATACCACTGCAGGAGAGCTGTATACCAGTAATGGGGCCTGTATACCACTGCAGGGGAGCTGTATACCAGTGATGGGGCCTGTATACCACTGCTGGGGCTGTATACCAGTGATGGGGCCTGTATACCACTGCTGGGGCTGTATATCACTGCAGGGGAGCTGTATACCACTGCTGGAACTGTATAGCAGTGCTGGGGCTGTATACCACTGCAGGGGAGCTGTATACAACTGCTGGAGCTGTATACCCCTGCAGGGGAGCTGTATATCACAGCTGGAGCTGTATAGCACTGCTGGGGGTGTATACCACTGCAGGTGAGCTGTATACCAGTGATGGGGCCTGTATACCACTGCTGGGGCTGTATACCACTGCAGGGGAGCTGTATACCAATGCTGGAGCTGTATACCAGTGCTGGGGGCTGTATACCAGTGATGGCGGCGACTGTATACTAGTTATGGGCACTACTATATATACCAGTGATGGCCGCTATATACAGGGATGGTGGGCTGTATCCCAGTGATAGGGGGCTTTATAACAGGATGATGGTCTGCTGCATTGGTAGTCTACCGTTTTTATTTGAACTAAAAGTTCAAAATTTTATTCGTATCCATTTTCATTTTTGACATTTTTCAATACCAGTAGCTGCTGCATTTCCCACCCTAGGCTTATACGCGAGTCAATAAGTTTTCCCAGTTTTTGGGGGCAAAAGTAGGGGGGTCGGCTTATACACGGGTCGTCTTATACACGAGTATATACGCTATATATATATATATAAATAGCTGTAGAGCCCAGTGTTGCCCGAGCATAGCTACTAACTGTTCTTAGTTATAAGCTGAGTGTATGTGTGTGAATGTATGTCAACTATATGCATCAAAATTGTCCCCCCACACACACCTCCCTCAACCAAAACCTGCCCCACCCTAAAACCTCCCCCCCAAACCTGCACCTCCCCAAACCCACATCTTCACCCCCCAAACCGGTACCCCAAGCCTACTGCCCCCACAAACCTGAACCCCCCCACCTCCCAAAATAGACGCCCCCCCACCCGCACGTGCTGGGGGCTGTGTGCGACCTCCTGCGGTATAATGGAGGCTGTGTGTGGCCTCTTGATATATACTGGGGGCTGTGTGCGGCCTCCTGCTGTATACTGGGATCTGTGTGCGGCCTCCTGCTGTATACTGGGGGCAGTGTGCAGCCTCCTACTGTATACTGGGGGCAGTGTGCGGCCTCCTGTGGTATACTGGGGCTGTGTACGACCTACTGCTATATACTCGGGGCTGTGTGCAACTTCCTGCTGAATACTTAGGGCTGTGTGCGGCCTCCTGCGGTATACTGGAGGCTGTGTGCGACCTTTTGCTGTATACTGGGGGCTGTGTGTGGCCTCCTGCTGTATACTCAGAGCGTGGTGTGCCTCCAGCTGTATACTGGGAGCTTTGTGCGGCCTCCTGCTGTATACTGGGGTAGTGTGCGGCCTCCTGTGGTATACTGGGGCTGTGTGCGACCTACTGCTATATACTAGGGGCTGTGTGCAACTGCAACCTCCTGCTGTATACTGAGGGCAGTGTGCGGCCTCCTACTCTATACTTTGATCTTTGTGCAACCTCCTGCTATATACTAGGGGCTCTGTGCAACCTCCTGCTGTTTACTGAGGGCTGTGTGCGGCCTCCCGTTGTATACTGAGGTCTGTATGTGTCCTTCTGCTATATACTGGGGCTGTGCACGGCCTCCTGCTGTATACTGAGGGCTGTGTGCGGCCTTCTGCTGTGTACTGGGGCTTTGCACGGCCTCCTGCTGTATACTGAAGGCTGTGCGCAGCCTCCTGCTCTATACTTGGATCTTTGTGCGACCTCCTGCTATATCTTAGGGGCTGTGTGCAACCTCCTGCTGTATACTGAGGGTTGTGTGCGGCCTCCTGTTGTATACTGAGGGTTGTATGTGGCCTTCTGCTGTTTACTGGGGCTGTGCACGACCTCCTGCTGTATACTGAGGGCTGTATGCGACCTCCTTCTGTATACTGGGGGCTGTGTGCGACCTCCTGCTGTATACTGAGGGCTGTGTGCAACCTCCTGTGGAATACTGGGGGCTGTGTGCAACCTCCTGTGGCGTATTGGGGGCTGTGTGCGGCCTCCTGTGGTATACTAGTATGTTTTGCTTGGGGCACTATTCCCACTATAACCACGAGGGATACAGTCCTATTAGCATATATGGGTATTACCATATATGGGCATTAACTTATATGGGTGATATGACCATACATGGGTGTATAGTGGACATACATACACACACAAACAGTAAATAAGCCTTTTTTTTAGGAAGGGGGCAGGGGTGGGATGCGCCCGGTTCTCCCCGATTCACTGGAGCTGGTTGTTAAAACAGCAGCTGGCTCCCCGAATCATGAAGATTGAGAGCCGAAATCTGTCAGCCGCAGCCCACAGACACTCTGCTCTCATCACTCCCCTGCGTTCCCGTGAGCTGTGGGGAGCAGAGCAGCAGTGGTGCGGGCTGTGACTGTGGAGAGCAGGGAGGAGCAGAGCGGCAAAGTATAGCAGCTGCTGCATCCATGGTTGCTCTGTGCTTACAGGATCTGTGATGATGTTACATGTAAGGGAGGAGTCAGGGGTCACATGATCAGCTCTTCAGCATATGCAGGACTCTGCTGTGCTGGTTGTCATGGTGATGGATGAGGTAAAGTTTATCTGTGGGGTCAGGAGGGATTTACAGTGTGGATGTAGCAGAGCCAAGACTGTACAAGGTGTGCAGAGAGGAGTCGAGTGTGTACGAGGTGTACGGAGTGAAGCCGTGTGTGTACGAGGTGTACAGACTGGAGCCGCATGTGTATGAAGCAGAGTCGCATGTGTACGAGGTGTACAGAGCAGAGCCGAGTGTATACAAGATGTACAGAGCGGAGCCGAGTGTGTACGATGAGTATGTAGCAGAGCCAAGTGTGTACGATGTGCATGGAGCGGAGCCGAGAATGTATGAGGTGTATGGAGTAGAGCCGAGAGTGGAAGAGGTGTACGAGGCGGAGCTGAGTGTGTACGATGTGTACGGAACAGAGACAAGAGTGTATGAGGTGTACGGAGCAGAGCCGAGAGTGTACGAGGTGTACATAGCGGAGCTGAGAGTGTACGAGGTGTATAGAGCTGAGCCGAGTGTTTACGAGGGGTATAGAGTAGAGCCGAGTCTGTATTAGTTGTACGGAGCAGAGCCGAGTGTGTACGAGGTGTACGGAGTAGAGCCGAGTGTGTACGAGTTGTATGGAGCAGAGCCGAGTGTGTACAAGGTGTACGGAGCAGAGCCGAGTCTGTATGAGGTGTACGGAGCAGAGCCGAGTCTGTACGAGGTGTGTGGCAGCAGAGCCGAGTATGTACGAGGTGTACGGAGCAGAACCTTGTTTGTACAAGGTGTACGAAGCAGAGCCGCGTTTGTATAAGGTTTACGGAGAAGGAGCCGAGAGTGTATGAGGTGTATGGAGCAGAGCCAAGAGTGTACGAGGTGTATGGAGTGGAGCCGAGAGTGTACGAGGTGTAAGGAGCGGAGCCATGTGTGTATGAGGTGTATGGAGTGGAGCCGCATGTGTACGAGGTGTACGGAGCGGATCCGAGAGTGTACGATGTGTACGGAGCGGAGCCGTGTGTGTACAAGGTGTATGGAGCGGAGCCATGGGTACGAGGTGTACGGAATGGGCAATATAATATAGGAGGACTATGGGGGTGCAGTATACTATATGGAGGACTATGGGGGTGCATTATACTATATGGAGGACTATGGGGGTGCATTATACTATATGGAGGACTATGGGGAGGTATTATACTACAAGGAAGGCTATGGGGGATGCATTATACTATATGGAGTACTATGGGGGTACACTATATAATAATAATAAACCTTTATATAGCGCCAACGTATTCTTCAGCGCTTTACAATACAGTGGTTCATATACAATCGGTCATAGGTAACAATAAAAAATATGCAATATAGTAAGTAATTAAAGTAGAGAATCAATGTAAAAAATCCAGAACACTAAGCAGCGAATCAATGCAAAAAGTACAATAATTAAAGCAGAGAAACAATGTAAAAATACAGTAATTACAGCTGGAGGTTGAGGACTATGGAGGTTCACTATACTATATGGAGGACTATGGGGCTGCATGATAATGTATGGAGGGTTATGGCGGTGCATTATAATATATGAAGAACTATGGGTGATGTATTATAATATATGGAGGACTATATGGAGCCAATTATACTATATAGAAGCCATTATAATATATGGAGGGCTCTGTGGAGGGGTATGAGGGAGCCTCTATACTTTATGCAGGGCTATTTGAGGGCTGTGTAGGGGACCATTATACAGTGTGAAGAGGTTTAGGGGCCATTATACTGTATGTAGGTCCATTATATTGTATGGAGTGCTGTGTGGGGGTCACAGTTGGAGATCATACTGTGTCAGGGAAGTTGAGGGGCTTATAGTAGGGTTATCATACTGTGCGCATGGAGGAATTCACTGTGTAGGATCATACAGTGTTTAAGGGCAGCAAAGTTGTGAGATATGTATGTATCTATGTGACCCAGCCAAATATTTTCATGGGGGGGGGAGCCTAATTAGAACTTCTGCTATGGGGTCCCATGATTTCTATGTGCCCTTGGTGCAGGATGCATGGTCCCTCTGCTGCAAGACTGATTGGCCATAACTTACACACCACGTCCAGTGTCGCCCCTCGGTACATACAGGCATCCAGCCATGTTTCTCCTGAGCAGCGGTTGGTCCCTCTTCCTGCTCCCACATCCTTTGCTCAACCCAATTGGAAGACCCCTGCTATTAGCACCAGACTGCCCTGTGTGTGGTGCTTGTGATTGGCTAAGTGTTTTGGGAGAAAGAGACGTGGTCTGTTGGGGAAGATGCACCATTTTACCAGCTTAGTGCAGTGGCGGCTTGTTGATACTCGGACTGCAGGTCGTTACATGTGGTGTGTGGACGGTGCGGTATGGTGGACATATCTGACTAGTCAGTGCCAGCCACATTGGAGCCACCCAGAGTTTTGTAGGCGTGTGCCAGAGATAATAGGTTGGCAATCAGTGTTGCCTCCTGTGCTATAAGCATGCAGGACTGTGTCTGTCTACAGGACCACTGCTCTGCAGCCATCATTGTGTGTCTGTATGCTTGTGCCAAGCCTGCCATTGCCATTAATGATCCTTGTTCTGGATTCTTCTGTGTGGTTCTTGTATGTGCGTGTGATGGCGCTGAAATCCTTTTGTTTGGACAACTTTTTTCTATTTCTTTAAATTAAAATGTTCCCTATTGTCCTCATTTTTACAGGATAGATATACATCTGTATGCACCAGATTTATTTCTACAGATTTAAAAAGTTTACTAGGGGGGCACCATTTTGCAGTTCGCCTTAGGCAGTACAGAGGTTAGGTTCACCCCTGGTTCCAATATTGCTTTGATTTTTAACAACCGTCCTACTGCACCTTTATTCGTATATGTTTGAGCAATGGGTTTGGCTTAAAATGGGTGTGGCTTTAAAATAGGTGTGGCTTAAAATGGGCATGGTTTTCCTGCATCCAAACACAGAACCTGTTGTTAGAAATTTGAATCCCACCCCTGGAAGGGGTGGATTAAAATTCCCTTCACAACAAAGTGATAGATGTTGCCTGAGTCAAATGAGGTGTGTGCAAAATTTGGTGTTTATAGATGCAACGGAGTGAATTCCTTTAGAGGACACACACCGGACTGATAGGCGGGAGCAGTGGGACTTTTCCCGATGGGCCGCCTGGTAGTGGGGTGCGGGGGCCACCCGCTCCTCCAGCCGCAGGCCTGCTGCTTTAAATCATTTGCCATCGAGCAGCCGCGGCATTCAGGGAGTGGGGCCACAGACGTGAAGGGGGTGTGTCCGTTTCCCCAAAGCTGGGCCACACTGAGACCAATTAGGATCAACAGGTCACATCCAACTTCATTAAATCCCTGCTTCCTCTCTGAGCTCATGTGACCCATGATGCCTCCCCTCAATGCGATATCATCACAGATCCTGTGACTAGCACATATGGTATAATGTGTGTGTGTCTGTCTGAATATCTTTCTGTCTGTGTGTCTGTCTGTCTCTACACAACACTATACTTTATATACAGATCCACACTACATGCTGTATTAGTATGCCTATATACTGTATGTATATAGTGTGGACCTATATATACAAGATACACACCAGCACTCTCAGATGTGTATACGGCCAGTAAAGTGTGTTTACAGTGGGCTGTCTGTAATGTGTATACAGTGGGCAGTCTGTAATATGTATACAGTGGGCAGTCTGTAATATGTATACAGCAGGCAGTCTGTAATGTGTATACAACCAGTAATCTCAAATGTGTATACAGCGGGCAGTCTGTAATGTGTATACAGTGGGCAGTCTGTAATATGTATACAGCAGGCAGTCTGTAATGTGTATACAACCAGTAATCTCAAATGTGTATACAGCGGGCAGTCTGTAATGTGTATACAGCGGGCAGTCTGTAATGTGTATACAGCGGGCAGTCTGTAATGTGTATACAGCCCGCAGTCTGTAATGTGTATATAACCCGCAGTCTTTAATGTGTATACAGCCTGCAGTCTGTAATGTGTATACAGCGGGCAGTCTGTAATGTGTATACAACCAGTAATCTCAAATGTGTATACAGCGGGCAGTCTGTAATGTGTATACAGTGGGCAGTCTGTAATGTGTATACAGCGGGCAGTCTGTAATGTGTATACAGCCCGCAGTCTGTAATGTGTACATAACCCGCAGTCTTTAATGTGTATACAGCCTGCAGTCTGTAATGTGTATACAGCGGGCAGTCTGTAATGTGTATACAGTGGGCACTCTGTAATGTGTATACAGCGGGCACTCTGTAATGTGTATACAGCGGGCAGTCTGTAATGTGTATACAGCGGGCCGTCTGTAATGTGTATAGAGCAGGCAGTCTTAATGTGTATATGTGGCACCCTGGCACCTGTTGGGCACCACAGAAATCCTTAGGTACAAATGGAGTAAGTAACAGCACAGCAAAACCCACAACACAAACAACACTTAGAACACCTGGTTTCACCCCGAGCCTCTAGGGGGAGCTACACTGGTGACTTCTAACCAGTTCCCCCTATAAAAAGAGTCTTGGAGGGAGAAACTTCAGAGTGTGGTAGACGCTACAAGAGCTGCCAGCCTGTGTGAAACCTCCACCATATGAGGAACACACTAGGCCCTGTTAGCCTGTTAGCCAGTGGAGATCCCTGCAATTGGGATAATAGGAAGAAGGAGATCACCTCTCAGGAACACAGAGTTAATCCGACTCTTTCCAAATCAACCGGTTACTGGAACCGAAGCTGTGAGAGCTACTCAGCCACCACAGAGAACCAGCACCATCAACAGGAGGTTTAGCCACCTGTTCCACCTGATGCACCCATCCACGAGAGCCCAGGGAAGAGTACTGATCCTGCTCAGACCCTTTTACAGTGCCCTCAGTGCTGCTAACCAGGTGAAGCAAGTTCCATTGAACACCCTGCCCGGTCCGGCTGGATTCCACATCCACCCGACCTTAGCACCAGAAGTAAAGAAAGGAAGCCTAACACTGCTTGCTGTGAAACTCCATAAGTGCCAACTTCACTATCCTGGTCCGAGTGTACCTGACTACCATCCAGTAAAGGTACCTAAAAGAGACTTTGTGTGGTTGTACATTACTCCTGGATTCAGCGCAGCATCCCGCAGCTGCCTCACATCATCTTGCGCAGCTCCCGGCTCCGGGGACTCCCGCTCATCCTGTGGGGAGCGTTCCATCTCGCTGTATACCATCCCCCGGAGACCCGAACAGCGCTGGTAAGGTTACCAGAACACCCGCAGGTGGCGTCACGAAGACAAATCACCCCCCCCCACTGTTCCGCCATTCCCCTATTGATCTGGACCACTGGGCCTACACCACCGCAGGCGCGGTTCCGTGACTGGAGGAGAAGCAACGCCCGCTACGTGTACCCCCGGCTACGGTGAGTCAGAATTTGGCGTCACGAACAGGATACGAGCAGGCCCGTTATCACGGGTATTGTGTGCTATTTATTGACTGTAAATATCGAACTGTACATTTGGTCCGCCATTGCTGCGCGAAAAGGCGGGAAAAGGGGCGTGACTGTGCAGAGGGCGCGAAGATTGGCCCCGCCCCCACGCTCTGACGACTTCCCCTGTACGCAGCAGGAACCGGAAACTCCCGTGGTGCCTCACTCCTCACCGCGAGGCCGACACTTCCGTTTGCAACCGAGGGAAAGGCTACGCTTAACTAAGGGGGAGCGACCATGAGTAACCCGGCTCCCGATCACGCGGTGCCCCCGCTAGACCAAGCGGTACCTCAAAACATACCTCTTGATGGACAGCAACAAGTCGGCGGTATGCTACCACAACCCGCTCCGATTATGCCGATGTCTCTACCCTACGTTCCTAGTGCGACCTGGTTACCCAAGTACAGCGGTGTACCCAGCACCTTGGAGAACTTCCAGAGGAAGATATGCCAAGCCCTGGACATGTACCCGATGACCGGTAAGCAAAGAGCTTCAGTTATTATGGGACAGTTAACCGGTGCAGCCGAACTGCAGGCTGGCCTGTAGAAGTTCAGGAATCTGTGGAACAGATATTCGCTAGATTAACCCGGGTCTTTGAGTGCCATACCGAAGCTGGATTAAGACTGTCATTCTATCGTTGTAATCAAGGGGCACAAGAAAGTGTCCTTGATTATTCACTGCGCTTGCAAGAAGCATATAGACTGTTAAAACAAGTCGATTCTGATAGTGCTCGAGATGAGAACAAAGCGTTAATTGGACAATTTATTGTGGGCCTTAAACTATCTGAGGATAGGAAGCAAGCAAGCTGGTGGTCCATACAAAACCCAGGCGCAGAGTTTGACACCTTGAGAGACTTAACAGTTTGGGGACAACGACTCGCTGAAGTACCTGATCCCGCTTCGCCACAGCAGCAGCAGTACACTAACACCCCTTCCGTGCCGGCAGCAGCATCTCCAATCCCTGCGATTCAGTCCAGCGCACAGACTGTAACACCTGACCGGTTTGATCAACTGTGTGCTAATGTCGAGCAGCTGATGAAGGACGTGGCCAAGCTACAAGCTGGGAGAAGACCCAAGACAGATGCATCGGACAAGATTCAACTCGCCGACAGCCCTGATGACGTCCCGTGGATGAGGAGAAAGACACAGCCGTCGCGAGGAAAACCCGCAGACCGCCGCAGTCCTGACAGACGCCGCAACAGTCAGCAGAACGACTTAGGAGGACGCAATCTGCAATCCCGTCCTTTAAACGAGCGACCCCTGGGCGAGAAGGGCCAACCCCAGGAGTAGACTGTCCAGGCCCTACGTCCAGCTGGGAACACAAGTATGTGGGAGACTGTCTGTACTTACCAATCGTCATCGATGGCATCGCTATTCTCCGCCTTGATAGACACTGGATCCCAGGTGACATCCATCCCCAGTACCCTTTACAAGCAGTTCTGGCCAGATGTTAAGCTAGAACCCCCTAACCCTGAGATGAACCTTGAAGCCACTAATGGTATACCGGTTACCATAGAGGGACAGTGGGAAGCTACAGTAAAGGTGGGGAGGGTGCAGTTGAAAAACCAGGGTATCTTAGTGGTCCAGGATAAGCCTAACCACAAGGATCCATATGTAATACTGGGTACCAATGTAATGATCAAATGCCTCGATGAAGTGTTGTTTTTACTCCAACAGAGTGCTGAAGCCGGTAAACCCAGAGAAAAGAGGGCTATCCAAAAGCAGATCAGAGCTCTGGTGTATCAACAACAGGTAACCTTGTCAAATGGTGAAATTGGCAGAGTAAGGGTCACAGATCCCATTCCAATTGTGGTACCACCCAGAAGTGAAATGATGATCTGGTGTCGAGCAGCCATAGGCCTCAGAGGGCAGGACTACCAAGCTGTAGTAGAACCTGTAATGTCCGACAGTAGTCCTACGCTCTTGACAGCCAGAGGGTTAGTCGATGTAAGAAAGGGGAGAGTCCCCGTACGCATATTGAATTATGGTGATGACGAAGTCAGACTGCCTAGATATGCAACTGTCGCAAAATTGTACCAAGTAAAAGATGATGCTGTGATTGATGTAAAATCCTCAAACCAGACAGTCACTGATGAACCCCCTCACTCCAAAGATCCGTTAGAGAAATGGTGTCAAGAGCTCAGTGTAGGAACTGACAATACACCCTCTCACCAGAAAATGGAGTATACCGGGTGGTTCGGGAGTATGAGCAAGTGTTCAGCAAACACCTACTTGACTTTGGGAGGGTTAAAGGGGTACAACATCATATCCCCACAAACAACCATGCACCTATCAAAGAAAGGTACAGGCCTATACCACCTACTCACTACCAGAAAGCAAAAGAGATGCTCCAGGACATGAAGAATGCAGGAGTCATTAGGGATAGTTGTAGTCCCTGGGCCGCACCACTAGTCCTGGTTAAAAAGAAAGATGGTAGTATGAGGATGTGCGTAGACTATAGGCAAATCAACAAAGTCACACACAAGGATGCATACCCGTTACCCCGCATAGAAGAGTCACTAGCAGCACTCAAATCTGCCAATTACTTCTCCACATTAGATCTTACTAGTGGGAACTGGCAGGTTGCCGTTGCAGAGGAGGATCGTGAGAAGACAGCCTTCACTACTCCTATGGGCTTATGTGAGTTCAACAGTATGCCATTCGGTTTGTGCAATGCCCCAGGAACATTTCAGAGACTTATGGAGTGTTGTTTGGGCCACAAGAACTTTGAGACTGTCTTGTTATACCTTGATGATGTCATTGTCTACTCTCAGACCTATGAAGATCACCTCCAACACCTGAGTGAAGTGTTCGAGTCACTGTCCAAGTACGGGATGAAACTGAGACCGTCCAAGTGCCACCTGCTGAAACCCAAGGTCCAATACCTAGGACATGTGGTCAGTGCCGAAGGCGTAGCACCGGATCTGGATAAGGTCACCGTCATCAAGGACTGGCCAGCACCAATCAACCACAAAGAGGTACGTCAATTTCTAGGACTGGTCGGGTACTACCGACGATTCATCAAAGGCTATACCAAGATAGCCGCACCTATGCAAGATCTCCTAGTAGGTCAATCCAAAAACGGCAAGATCAGGGGACCCCCGTTCCACTGGGGCCCAGAACAGGACAAATCCTTCCAAACGCTGAAAGATGCTTTAACTGGAGAAGAAATCCTGGCTTACCCTGACTACAATCTACCGTTTCTGTTGTACACTGACGCAAGTAATGAAGGTTTAGGAGCAGTCCTATCTCAACGTCAGCAGGGCAAGGAGAAGGTGATAGCCTACGCAAGCAGAAAGCTCCGTCCCACAGAAAGGAACCCGGAAAACTACAGCTCCTTCAAGCTGGAGTTCCTGGCCCTGGTCTGGGCGATCACAGAGCGTTTCAAGCATTACCTGGCATCCGCCCCGTTCACAGCTTTCACAGACAACAATCCTCTAACACACTTAGAGACTGCAAAGCTGGGAGCCCTAGAACAGCATTGGGTAGCAAGACTCGCTAACTACGACTTCACTGTAAAGTATCGGGCAGGTCACAAAAATGGCAATGCTGATGCCCTGTCCCGAATGCCCCACCTTCCTGAAGAGGGAGAAGACATAGATGACCTGGAGGAGAT
This sequence comes from Allobates femoralis, assembly GCA_033576535.1. Classification (NCBI taxonomy): domain Eukaryota; kingdom Metazoa; phylum Chordata; class Amphibia; order Anura; family Aromobatidae; genus Allobates; species Allobates femoralis. The sequence continues at coordinate 128,120,819 of JARQOC010000010.1, forward strand.
TGAAATACCTGCTTTCCACCGTTCCGGTACAGCAACATGTCATCAGAGAAACCAGACACGTGTAGAGAGGACCGTGAACCCGTTACCTCACCATGACTGGAAGGAGGCTCAGGCCAACGACCCAGATGTCAGCCTGGTAAGGGATCTCATCACTCAAGAACACGCCAATATGGACTCTGATGCCTCACCAAATGCTAAACGCCTGTGGAAGGAGAAAGGAAGGTTGTTCGTCTACCAAGGTAAACTATGCAGAAGATACCTCAATCCAAGAACCCATGAACTCATCTGGCAGATTGTAGTTCCCAAGACTGAAGTCCAAATGATCCTTGAAGCATACCATGACGATGCCGGACACTTTGGATGGAAGAAACTGGAGAGACTCCTGAAGGATCGGTTCTACTGGGTCGGTATGAGAGGTTCCATTGACAAATGGTGTAAAAACTGTGGACCATGTCACCTTCGAAGAAAAGACCATCTAACTCAGAAAGCTCCGTTGCAGCCAATTGTTACCACCAAACCTCTTGAAATAGTTGCTCTCGACCATGTGAAGCTTACCCCAAGTCGAACCGGGTACACCTATGCTCTCACCATCGTCGATCACTACTCAAGATTCCTGGTAGTCGTTCCAGTTAAAGATTTAACTGCCGAGGTAGCAGCCAAAGCGTTCCAGAGTTACTTCTGTCGCCCTCATGGGTATCCAGACCAAGTCTTAACTGACCAGGGGCCAGCCTTCGAATCAGCTCTGTTCCAAGAATTCTTAGGGCTGTATGGGTGTAAGAAAATCCGCACAACACCTTATCATCCTCAGAGGAACGGTTTATGTGAGAAGATGAACCACATAGTCATTGACATGCTCAAAACCTTACCAGTTGAAGAGAGAAATCAATGGCCAGAGAAACTTCCAGATCTCGTGGACATCTACAACCACATACCCGTCAGTTCGACAAATTATACACCTGCCTACTTGATGAGAGCAAGACCAGGTAAACTGCCTATTGATTTGCAGATGGGAACCATTGAACCCACAGAAGACTCTTCTGATGAAGACTGGGTCAGCCAACGCCAAGAAAAGTACAAGAAAGTACAGGAGAGTGTTGAAAGGAACCTTGAAATCAGTAGAACTAAACAAGAAAAAGACTTTAACAAGCACGCCTCAGCTGAACCGCTAGCTATAGGTGATGTAGTGCTGAAAAGAAAGCGAAAAACCAACAAATTGGATAACAGTTGGGAATCCGTACCCTACACCGTTATGCCGTCACACTATGATAACTCTAAAACTTGTGTTATTAGCAAAGACAATGGGAATACTATTGCGACTGTCTCAAGGGATCATTTGAAGAAATGTCCGCCACAGTTAATCCCACAAGCAACCAGTTACCCTGCTGTAACTACAGATGAAGAAACCAAAGAAAATCTAGTCCTTACAGAAATTGGATACTTACCAGCTGATTGGCCACAAATAGGTGAAGCATTCCTCATACCAGTTATGCATTTCTACCAACCTGTTGAAGATCAGCCAAAACCAAATCCAATCCAACAAGAAGAAGTTCAAGTGCAAGAATTGCAGCCTGTTATCATGGAACCTGAGATTCCTGTAATCGGTCAGCCTGCTAGTCCCACAGTAAGAGAAGCCATTCCTAATCAACTACCTACAGAGGTCAGTCCAGTTGATAGACTCCGCACTTACTATGGTCTTACACAAAGCAGACATAGAGAAGTACCAACCACTTCGTACACTACACAAACAGCTTTGGAAACACCCACACTACGCAGATCCACCCGTAGTACATTAGGTCAACCCCCACACAAGCTTGGAGAATGGGTTTAAAATGTAGTGGAAAATGTAACCTGTAAGTGTTGTAAATATTAACCAGTTTTCAAAAACCTGTAAAAAGTAGTGTACAGAAGGGTGGAGGAACTGGGCTATGTCCCAAGTATACTAAGTTGGGAACAGAAAGCGCCTGGTAAGGTATAGAAGGTTAGTACCGGCCTCCCAAGCAGAGACACCCGTAGGGAATGTATAAAGTTTACCATGTATCCCTGGACTTTACCTTTTCCTTTTCACAAACTTTGAACAATAGTCACAGGACTTGTGTGACCACTAACTTTACCTTTTTCCAGCCTGCGGCAGATGGACTAGTGCCGTACGGACTGCTTTTCACCTTTCCACATTTTTCACTCCTTTTCAGTGATTTTTGTGTTTTCTTTAAGACTATGTAAATTGAATGTTATAAAATGCTTAGTGTTAAGTTGTAAAAAGAACTTTTTGCTCAGCCGGGAGAACTGAGGTTAACTAAGGGGGAATGTGGCACCCTGGCACCTGTTGGGCACCACAGAAATCCTTAGGTACAAATGGAGTAAGTAACAGCACAGCAAAACCCACAACACAAACAACACTTAGAACACCTGGTTTCAACCCCGAGCCTCTAGGGGGAGCTACACTGGTGACTTCTAACCAGTTCCCCCTATAAAAAGAGTCTTGGAGGGAGAAACTTCAGAGTGTGGTAGACGCTACAAGAGCTGCCAGCCTGTGTGAAACCTCCACCCTATGGAGAACACACTAGGCCCTGTTAGCCTGTTAGCCAGTGGAGATCCCTGCAATTGGGATAATAGGAAGAAGGAGATCACCTCTCAGGAACACAGAGTTAATCCGACTCTTTCCAAATCAACCGGTTACTGGAACCGAAGCTGTGAGAGCTACTCAGCCACCACAGAGAACCAGCACCATCAACAGGAGGTTTAGCCACCTGTTCCACCTGATGCACCCATCCACGAGAGCCCAGGGAAGAGTACTGATCCTGCTCAGACCCTTTTACAGTGCCCTCAGTGCTGCTAACCAGGTGAAGCAAGTTCCATTGAACACCCTGCCCGGTCCGGCTGGATTCCACATCCACCCGACCTTAGCACCAGAACTAGAGAAAGGAAGCCTAACACTGCTTGCTGTGAAACTCCATAAGTGCCAACTTCACTATCCCGGTCCGAGTGTACCTGACTACCATCCAGTAAAGGTACCTAAAAGAGACTTTGTGTGGTTGTACATTACTCCTGGATTCAGCGCAGCATCCCGCAGCTGCCTCACAACATCTTGCGCAGCTCCCGGCTCCGGGGACTCCCGCTCATCCTGTGGGGAGCGTTCCATCTCGCTGTATACCATCCCCCGGAGACCCGAACAGCGCTGGTAAGGTTACCAGAACACCCGCAGGTGGCGTCACGAAGACAAATCACCCCCCCCCACTGTTCCGCCATTCCCCTATTGATCTGGACCACTGGGCCTACACCACCGCAGGCGCGGTTCCGTGACTGGAGGAGAAGCAACGCCCGCTACGTGTACCCCCGGCTACGGTGAGTCATATACACCAGGCAGTCTGAAATGTGTATACAGCCCGCAGTCTGTAATATGTATACAACCCGCAGTCTTTAATGTGTATACAGCCTGCAGTCTGTAATGTGTATACAGCGGGCAGTCTGTAATGTGTATACAACTCGCAGTCTGTAATGTGTATACAACTCACAGTCTGTAATGTGTATACAGCAGGCAGTCTGTAATGTGTATACAGCCCGCAGTTTCTAATGTGTGTACAGCCCACAGTCTGTAATGGGTATACAGCCCGAAGTCTGAAATGTGTATAAAGTGGCCAGTCTCTAATGTGTATCCAGCCCACAGTTTGTAATGTGTATACAGCCCTCAGTCTGTAATGTGTATACAGCCCGCAGTCTCTAAATGTTTATAAAGCGGGCAGTCTGTAATGTGCATAGAGTGGGCAGTTAGTAATGTGTATACAGCGGGCACTCTGTAATGTGTAAACAGCGGGCTGTCTGTAATGTGTATAGAGCAGGCAGTCTTAATGTGTATACACCAGGCAGTCTGTAATGTGTATACAACCCGCAGTCTTTAATGTGTATACAGCCTGCAGTCTGTAATGTGTATACAGCGGGCAGTCTGTAATGTGTATACAACCCGCAGTCTTTAATGTGTATACAGCCTGCAGTCTGTAATGTGTATAAAGCGGGCAGTCTGTAATGTGCATAGAGTGGGCAGTTTGTAATGTGTATACAGCGGGCAGTCTGCAATGTACAAACAGCCCGCAGTGCGTAATGTATATACAGCCTGCAGTCTGTAATGTGTACATAGCCCGTAGTTTCTAATGTGTTACAGCCCACAGTCTGTAATGTGCAAACAGCCCACAATCTGTAATGTGCATAAAGCCCACAGTCTGTAATGTGCATACAGCCCGCAGTCTATAATGTGTATACAGCCCACAGTCTCTAATGTGTATACAGCCCGCAGTCTCTAATGTGTTACAGCCCGCAGTCTGCAATGTGTATACAGCGAGCAGTCTGTAATGTGTATACTGCCCACAGTCAGTAATGTGTATACAGCGGGCAGTCTGTAATATGTATACAGTGGGCAGTTTGTAATGTGCATACAGCCCACAGTCTCTAATGCGTATATAGCCTGCAGTCTTTAATGTGTATACGGCCTGCAGTCTCTAATGTTTATGCGGCGGTAGTCTCAAATGTGTATACAGCTGGTAGTCTCAAATGTGTATACAGCTGGCAGTCTGTAATGTGCATACGGCCCACAATCTCTAATGTGCCAATGGCTGGCAGTCTATAATGTGTATACGGCCAGCAGTCTCTATCTAATGTGTATATGTCCCATAGCAGTCTCTATTGTGTATACGGCCCACAGCAGTCTCCATTGTGTATACTGTGTAGGGGTCAGTGTGGGGGTTAATACTGTGTAGGGGACAGTGTGGGGGTTAATACTGTGTCGGGGCTGGTGTGGGGGTTAATACTTTCTAGGGGTCGGAGTGGGGGTTAATACTGTGTAGGGGTCGGTGTGGGGGTTAATACTGTGTAGGGGCTGGTGTGGGGGTTAATACTGTGTAGGGGACAGTGTGGGGGTTAATACTGTGTAGGGGCTGGTGTGGATGTTTATACTGTGTAGGGGTCGGTGTGGGGGTTAATAGTGTGTAGGGGACTGTGTGGGGGTTAATACTGTGTAGGGGACAGTGTGGGGGTTAATACTGTGTAGGGGCTGGTGTGGATGTTTATACTGTGTAGGGGTCGGTGTGGGGGTTAATACTGTGTAGGGGACTGTGTGGGGGTTAATACTGTGTAGGGGACAGTGTGGGGGTTAATACTGTGTCGGGGCTGGTGTGGGGGTTAATACTGTATAGGGGCCAGTATGTTAATACTGTTTAGGGGAATGTGTGGAGGTTAATACCGTGTTGGGGCTGCTGTGGGCTCCTGTATGCTGGTGGCTAGAGCAGCATCAGAAAGTTTTCCTGCGTGCAGAGTTCGCGCTCTGTTCTTCCTGGCGCTACCATGGATTCTGTTCCTCTCTGCACCCAGCACTGGACTTTCTGCTGCCACCTTTCATCTTTCCCTATCTCCAGGATCTGGCTGAGTCTTGGCTATTTATATACCACTTCTCCTATCTATATAGCACTGCCTCCTAGGTATGCTAGGTATAATTCTCCTTGTCTGCATACTGAGTGTAATCCTCAATATCTGTATTATGCTTTATATATACCCTGCACAGTACCACTTCTCCTGTCCTGTATACTGGGTGTAATTCTCAGTATCTGTATTATTCTATATATATACACTGCACAGTACCACTTCTCCTGTCCTGTATACTGGGTGTAATCCTCAGTATCTGTATTATTCTGTATATATACACTGCACAGTACCACTTCTCCTGTCCTGTATACTGGGTGTAATCCTCAGTATCTGTATTATTCTATATATATACACTGCACAGTACCACTTCTCCTGTCCTGTATACTGGGTGTAATCCTCAGTATCTGTATTATTCTGTATATATACACTGCACAGTACCACTTCTCCTGTCCTGTATACTGGGTGTAATTCTCAGTATCTGTATTATTCTATATATATACACTGCACAGTACCACTTCTCCTGTCCTGTATACTGGGTGTAATCCTCAGTATCTGTATTATTCTGTATATATACACTGCACAGTACCACTTCTCCTGTCCTGTATACTGGGTGTAATCCTCAGTATCTGTATTATTCTATATATATATACACTGCACAGTACCACTTCTCCTGTCCTGTATACTGGGTGTAATCCTCAGTATCTGTATTATTCTGTATATATACACTGCACAGTATCACTTCTCCTGTCCTGTATACTGGGTGTAATCCTCGGTATCTGTATTATTCTGTATATATACACTGCACAGTAGCACTTCTCCTGTCCTGTATACTGGGTGTAATCCTCAGTATCTGTATCATTCTGTATATACACTGCACAGTACCACTTCTCCTGTCCTGTATACTGGGTGTAATTCTCAGTATCTGTATTATTCTGTATATATACACTGCTACACTGCACAGTATCACTTCTCCTGTCCTGTATACTGGGTGTAATCCTCGGTATCTGTATTATTCTGTATATTACACTGCACAGTACCACTTCTCCTGTCCTGTATCCTGGGTGTAATCCTCAGTATCTGTATTATTATGTATATATACAATGCACAGTACCACTTCTCCTGTCCTGTATACTGGGTGTAATCCTCAGTATCTGTATTATTCTGTATATATACACTGCACAGCACCACTTCTCCTGTCCTGTATCCTAGGTGTAATCCTCAGTATCTGTATTATTATGTATATATACAATGCACAGTAACACTTCTCCTGTCCTGTATACTGGCTGTAATCCTCAGTATCTGTATTATTCTGTATATATACACTGCACAGTACCACTTCTCCTGTCCTGTATACTGGATGTAATCCTCAATATCAGTATTCTGTATATATACAATGCACAGTACCACTTCTCCTGTCCTGTATACTGGGTGTAATCCTCAGTATCTGTATTATTCTGTATATATACACTGCACAGCACCACTTCTCCTGTCCTGTATCCTGGGTGTAATCCTCAGTATCTGTATTATTATGTATATATACAATGCACAGTACCACTTCTCCTGTCCTGTATACTGGGTGTAATCCTCAGTATCTGTATTATTCTGTATATATACACTGCACAGTACCACTTCTCCTGTCCTGTATACTGGATGTAATCCTCAATATCAGTATTCTGTATATATACACTGCACAGTACCACTTCTCCTGTCCTGTATACTGGGTGTAATCCTCAGTATCTGTATTATTCTGTATATATACACTGCACAGTACCACTTCTCCTGTCCTGTATACTGGGTGTAATTCTCGGTATCTGTATTATTCTGTATATATACACTGCACAGTATCACTTCTCCTGTCCTGTATACTGGGTGTAATCCTCGGTATCTGTATTATTCTGTATATATACACTGCACAGTAGCACTTCTGCTGTCCTGTATACTGGGTGTAATCCTCAGTATCTGTATTATTCTGTATATACACTGCACAGTACCACTTCTCCTGTCCTGTATACTGGGTGTAATTCTCAGTATCTGTATTATTCTGTATATATACACTGCTACACTGCACAGTATCACTTCTCCTGTCCTGTATACTGGGTGTAATGCTCGGTATCTGTATTATCCTGTATATATATCACTGCACAGTACCACTTCTCCTGTCCTGTATCCTGGGTGTAATCCTCAGTATCTGTATTATTATGTATATATACAATGCACAGTACCACTTCTCCTGTCCTGAATACTGGGTGTAATCCTCAGTATCTGTATTATTCTGTATATATACACTGCACAGCACCACTTCTCCTGTCCTGTATCCTGGGTGTAATCCTCAGTATCTGTATTATTATGTATATATACAATGCACAGTACCACTTCTCCTGTCCTGTATACTGGGTGTAATCCTCAGTATCTGTATTATTCTGTATATATACACTGCACAGTACCACTTCTCCTGTCCTGTATACTGGATGTAATCCTCAATATCAGTATTCTGTATATATACACTGCACTGTACCACTTCTCCTGTCCTGTATACTGGGTGTAATCCTCAGTATCTGTATTATTCTGTATATATACACTGCACAGTACCACTTCTCCTGTCCTGTATACTGGGTGTAATCCTCAATATCAGCATTCTGTATATAAACACTCCACAGTACCATCTCTCCTGTCTTGTTGTCAGAGAGGTGGTATTAGACTTTGATTTTCAGCATTTAACTTTTGTTTAAATGAATTATCCCCAATATGGAAGTCATCACTTCTCTTCTGTACAGGTCATGACTTTCTCTTCGCTGTGTATCTGACCGCTGGGATCCCACAATCCTAAGAAACGTAGCTTTGAAGATCACTATGTAAATGGAGCTGTGGTTGATTATTCCCTCTCCTGCATTATTCACATGTGACTCTTCAGATAACTCCTTTAATTGATGAGGCCATGACAACTTAAAAACACATTTCATTGATCGTGGTTGATGGGTGTTATAATAAGTGGGCTGGTGGGGCTTGTTTTCCAGGGATGCTTTTTGTTCCCAGTCCGGCCCTGACACATGCATACACACATATACATACATACACTCAGCTTTATATATCTTTATATATATAGGTATGTTATGCCGCCCCCAGCTCTGTCCTGGTCCTCAGGCAGCTCTAGGGTTAATAGTTGCAGTATAAATAATCTAGTATTGGGGGCAGGTGATGCTGCCGGGCCCCGGAGGCCTCTTATTTTAGCAACTGCAAATCTGTATCGACATTTGGCCCCGGCGGGAATCCTACAATTAATGACACATTTTTCCCATTCTCCGTAAATTCTTTCCATTTATTAGATGTTTTGTTCTGGTCTCACGTGACGATGATGATGATGATGATGATTGTTTCCTCCGATACATAACGATACTTATTATTTATTATTATTATTTATGTTGAAAGTTGTATATTGCTGAGGACGCAGATCTGGTATCACTTCTCTGTAATCAGCCTGTGGTTATTATAATTATACATCCACATAATTGGCGTCATTTATTATTACAGGCCACATGCCGAGCTCTTCATTATTAGGCTCCATTGGCTTCATGTAATTCCAAGAATCTTGATCCTATGCACAGTACCACGTCTCTTCATGTCTAAATGGATGGGTGTAACTAACTATTCTTTGTTTTATTCAGCACACAATGTTAATTGCAGAGTACAACATAAATATATGCACAGAACAAGATACTGAGAATAAGACCCAGCATACAGGGCAGAAAAGTGGCACCGTACATACATTCTGCACAGTACAACGTCTGTATATACACTGACCAGTACCACCGCTCCTGTCCTGTATACTGGGTGTAATCCTCGGTGTCTGTATTATTCTGTATATATACACTGCACAGTACCACTTCTCCTGTCCTGTATACTGGGTGTAATCCTCAGTATCTGTATTATTCTGTATATACACACTGCACAGTACCACTTCTCCTGTCCTGTATACTGGGTGTAATCCTCAGTCTCTGTATTATTCTGTATACATACACTGCACAGTACCACTTCTCCTGTCCTGTATACTGGGTGTAATCCTCGGTATCTGTATTATTCTGTATATATACACTGCACAGTACCACTTCTCCTGTCCTGTATACTGGGTGTAATCCTCGGTATATGTATGATTCTGTATATATACACTGCACAGTACCACTTCTCCTGTCCTGTATACTGGGTATAATCCTCAGTATCTGTATTATTCTGTATATATACACTGCACAGTACCACTTCTCCTGTCCTGTATACTGGGTATAATCCTCAGTATCTGTATTATTCTGTATATATACACTGCACAGTATCACTTCTCCTGTCCTGTATACTGGGTGTAATCCTCGGTATCTGTATTATTCTGTATATATACACTGCACAGTACCACTTCTCCTGTCCTGTATACTGGGTATAATCCTCGGTATCTGTATTATTCTGTATATATACACTGCACAGTACCACTTCTCCTGTCCTGTATACTGGGTATAATCCTCAGTATCTGTATTATTCTGTATATATACACTGCACAGTACCACTTCTCATGTCCTGTATACTAGGTGTAATCCTCAGTATCTGTATTATTCTGTATATATACACTGCACAGAACCACTTCTCATGTCCTGTATACTGGGTGTAATCCTCAGTATCTGTATTATTCTGTATATACATACACTGCACAGTACCACTTCTCCTGTCCTGTATAGTGCGTGTAATCCTCAGTATCTGTATTACTCTGTATGTATACACTGCACAGTATCACCTCTCCTGTCCTGTATAGTGCGTGTAATCCTCAGTATCTGTATTACTCTGTATGTATACACTGCACAGTACCACTTCTCCTGTCCTGTATACTGAGTGTAATCCTCAGTATCTGTATTACTCTGTATATATACACTGCATAGTACCACTTCTCCTGTCCTGTATAGTGCGTGTAATCCTCAGTATCTGTATTATTCTGTATATATACACTGCACAGTACCACTTCTCCTGTCCTGTATAGTGCGTGTAATCCTCAGTATCTGTATTATTCTGTATATATACACTGCACAGTACCACTTTTCCTGTCCTGTATAGTGGGTGTAATCCTCAGTATCTGTATTATTCTGTATATATATATATATATATATATATATATATATATATGACTCACCATTGCCGGGTTCTCAGGTCTCAGGCGCTGGCTGCGGTCACGGTTCGGTGCCTGAGGCTGTAAGGGCCCGGTGGTCAGTGCACGGTTAAGTAAGAAATAAAGTTTGTTTCGTGACGCCACCTGTGGGTGTCCGGTGATGGCACCAGCACTGCTTGGACCTCCGGGGGATGGACTGTAGCTAGATGGAACTGCTCCCCACAGGACGAGCAGAAGTCCCCGTGGTCAGGAACTGCACTGGTGGAATACGGCAGCTCAGTTGATTTGGTAGGTGAATAAGTTGGTAACAGTTCTGAAAGAAAGCTCAGACACAATGCTCCACTGCACGGGTTTTTACTTCGGTTATGCACCGTACACGGGATAACAGTTTCTTTTAGGTAAAGGACCAGGTGGTTCTGGTGATGAACGGTATCTTTCCAAGGCTCCACAGTGTTCCTTCCTTAACTAAGTGTCCCTTGTTACTCTTCGCTGCTTTCATGCACCAAGTCAGGATACTGAGGAACCTCTGTTGAGGACCCAAGCCTAGGCCTATCGACTCCCGATGGGTCCCCTGAACCCCAATGGTGGGTACCCCTCCTGGCACAGCTGCGGTGATGGTGATTGTTGTGATGCTCTCCTGAGAAGCCCTCTATCACTCCGGTGTCGTAGTACAGCGATGGACGTCTGCACTGCCTCGGAGCCTGTACTCCGGGTGGACTGGGCTCGGGTGTCTTTTTACCCGTGGCTTGTTTTCTTGGTTACTGGTTACTTGGCCCCCTTCGCTTCTGGGTCACCGCTTCTCGGTGCCCTCTCTGTTAGCTGTCTGTCACGACTTCTGTCCTTGACCTTGTCTCTCCCACGTTCTAACTTTCTTGCTGCTCTTTCCCCACACTGTACATCTCACTCTCCTCCCACCAGGACCTGATTGGTGCTCTACCTCTAGATGTGGCATGTGGTGTATGGAGCCTTGGGGTTAACTTGTCCATCACTGAGACGGAGAATACTGCACCTTCAGTCAGGGGTGCAGAACCCTACTGTGACGCTCTCGTTGCGGGGCGCCACATATACACTGCACAGTACCACTTCTCCTGTCCTGTATACTGGGTGTAATCCTCGGTATCTGTATTATTCTATATATATACACTGCACAGTAACACTTCTCCTGTCCTGTATACTGGGTGTAATCCTCAGTATCTGTATTATTCTGTACTAGCTGTAGTACCCGGCTACGCCCGGGTTAATAAATAACTGCTGTTAGCTATAACAAAATAGAATTTGAATATGTCATATTAATGACCTGTAGGAAAATAGAAGCTGAGCTGTGATTGGTTGCTATAGGCAGCCTAATAAATCTCCAGCCAACAGTAAACCCTCCCCTGGCCCGGGCAGTATATGTTACCTCACACATACACATAATAGACAGCTCATGTGACTGACATCTGCCTTAATTCCCTATATGGCACATGTGTTGCACATTGGCTGTTTTTTATCAGATGTTTATGTTTGGAAAATAAGGATAGCACATGTATGAGGCGAGTTGTGTGAGGTGATTTGTGCACATCTGTGTCTGTCTGTGTGGTGTGTGTGTCCCTGGGGTGTGTATGTGTGTGGCCCTGTGGGATGGGGTCTGTGTGGTGTGTGTCTCTGTTGTGTGTGTCTCTTTGTGGTGTGTGTGTGTCCCTGTGGGGTGAGTGCATGTGTCCCTATAAGGTGTGTATGTGTGTGTGTCCCTGTGGGGGGGTCTGTGTGGTGTGTGTGTGTCTCTTTGTGGTGTGTGTCCCTGTGGGGTGAGTGCATGTGTCCCTATAGGGTGTGTATATGTGTGTGTCCCTGTGGGGGGGGTGTCTGTGTGGTGTGTGTGTGTCTCTTTGTGGTGTGTGTCCCTGTGGGGTGAGTGCATGTGTCCCTATAGGGTGTGTATATGTGTGTGTCCCTGTGGGGGGGGTGTCTGTGTGGGGTGTGTGTGTGTCTGTGTGGGGTGTGTGTGTCTCTGTGGTGTGTGTGTGTGTGTCTGAGGGGTGAGTGCATGTGTCCCTATAGGGTATGTGTTTGTGTCCCTGTGGGGGGGTCTGTGTGGTGTGTGTCTGTGCCATGTGTGTCTCATTGTGGTGTGTGTGTCCCTGTGGGGTGAGTGCATGTGTCGCTATAGAGTGGTGTGTGTGTGTGTGTGTCCCCTTGGGGGTGTGTGTGTGTCTCTGTGTTGTGTGCGTCTCTTTGTGGTGTGTGTGTGTTTGTTCGGGTGCGTGGTGAGTATCCAATATTGGGGCTGCACCTTAGCGACTATACACTTGCTGTTACTCTTTGTGTGTGTGTGGCGTGTATACATGTCCCCGTGCGTGGTGAATATCTCATGTTGGGGCCCCACCTTAGTGACTATATGCTGGTATATGCTGTTAGTCTTTGGCGCTATCATTAAGCCCCTCTCATTCACAACTGTCAACTGGTAACTGTCACTTTTTCCCCATTATGTAGATAGGGGCAAAATTGTTTGGTGAATTGGAATGCGAGGGGTTAAAATTTCGCCTCACAACATAGCCTATGACGCTCCTGGGGTCCAGACGTGGGACTGTGCAAAATTTTGTCTCTATAGCTGACAGCTGTCGATTTTTCTCCAACTCTTTTCCATTCACTTTTTCCCCATTATGCAGATTGGGGCAACATTTTTTGGTGACCTGGAACGCGCAGGGTTAAAATTTCGCCTCACAACATAGACTATGACGCTCCCGGGGTCAAGACGTGTGACTGTGCAAATTTTTGTAGCTGTAGCTCGCAGCTGTCGATTTTCCTCCCACACGTTTCCTTTCCCTTTTTCCCCATTATGTAGATGGGGCCAAAATTGTTTGGTGAACTGGAACGCGCGGGGTTAAAATTTCGCCTAACAACATAGCCTATGACGCTCCCGGGGTCGAGACGTGTGACTGTGCAAAATTTTGTGGCTGTAGTTGCGACGGTGTAGATGCCAAACCCGGATATACACACACACGCACACACCCATACACACACACATACACACACAAATACACACATTCAACTTTATATATTAGATATATACACTGCACAGTACCACTTCTCCTGTCCTGTATACTGGGTGTAGTACTCAGTATCTGTATTATCCTGTATATATACACTGCACAGTACCACTTCTCCTATCCTGTATACTGGGTGTGATCCTCAGTATCTGTATTATTCTGTATATATACACTGCACAGTACCACTTCTCCTGTCCTGTATACTGGGTGTAATCCTCAGTATCTGTATTATTCTGTATGTATACACTGCACAGTACCACTTCTCCTGTCCTGTAACTGGTGACCTCAGTATTGTATATCTGTATTTACACTGCACAGTACCACTTCTCCTGTCCTGTATACTGGGTGTAATCCTCAGTATCTGTATTATCCTGTATATATACACTGCATAGTACCACTTCTCCTGTCCTGTATACTGGGTGTAGTCCTCAGTATCTGTATTATTCTGTATATATACACTGCACAGTACCACTTCTGCTGTCCTGTATACTGGGTGTAATCCTCAGTATCTGTATTATTCTGTGTATATACACTGCAAAGTACCACTTCTCCTGTCCTATATACTGGGTGTAATCCTCAGTATCTGTATTATTCTGTATATATACACTGCACAGTACCACTTCTCCTGTCCTGTATACTGGGTGTAATCCTCAGTATCTGTATTATTCTGTATATATACACTGCACAGTTCCACTTTTCCTGTCCTGTATACTGGGTGTATTCCTCAGTGTATGTATTATTCTGTGTATATACACTGCACAGTACCACTTCTCCTGTCCTGTATACTGGGTGTAAACCTCAGTATCTCTATCATTCTGTGTATATACACTGCACAGTACCACTTCTCATGTCCTGTATACTGGGTGTATTCCTCAGTGTATGTATTATTCTGTGTATATACACTGCACAGTACCCCTTCTCCTGTCCTGTATACTGGGTGTAATCCTCAGTATCTGTGTATCTGTATTATTCTGTATATATACACTGCACAGTACCACTTCTCCTGTCCTGTACACTGGGTGTAATCCTTAGTATCTGTATTATTCTGTATATATACACTGCACAGTTCCACTTCTCCTGTCCTGTATACTGGGTGTAATCCTCAGTATCTGTATTATTCTGTATATACACACTGCACAGTACCACTTCTCCTGTCCTGTATACTGGGTGTAATCCTCAGTATCTGTATTATTCTGTATATATACACTGCACCGTACCACTTCTCCTGTCCTGTATACTGGGTGTAATCCTCAGTATCTGTATTATTCTGTATATACACTGCACAGTACCACTTTTCCTGTCCTGTATACTAGGTGTAATCCTCAGTATCTGTATTATTCTGTATATGCACACTGCACAGTACCACTTCTCCTGTCCTGTAGTGTAATCCTCAGTATCTGTATATACACTGCACAGTACCACTTTTCCTGTCCTGTATACTGGGTGTAATCCTCAGTATCTGTATTATTCTGTATATGCACACTGCACAGTACCACTTTTCCTGTCCTGTATACTAGGTGTAATCCTCAGTATCTGTATTATTCTGTATATGCACACTGCACAGTACCACTTCTCCTGTCCTGTAGTGTAATCCTCAGTATCTGTATATACACTGCACAGTACCACTTTTCCTGTCCTGTATACTGGGTGTAATCCTCAGTATCTGTATTATTCTGTATATGCACACTGCACAGTACCACTTCTCCTGTCCTGTATACTGGGTGTAATCCTCAGTGTCTGTATTATTCTGTATATATACACGGCACACTGAGTGTAATGCTGAGTATTGGCACTTAATGCTTCCATGTAGGAATTCATGTTGAGTACTATATGATGTCTGGGTTTTCCTATGTCTCTAAGTGTCACATAGAATTTGGGGCAGTCACAGTTGGATGTCCCCAATGTCTGATCCCTGAGCTCTGGCAGGGGAGCTGTTCGGATTACTCCCTGCACCTGGGGCTTGTAGGATTTTTCATCTTAAGTGCTTTCTAATGCCCACCCTGGAAAATCCTAATTATTTATGAATTCTCCATGCTGTGGTTAAATGACCCGTTCCTTTCACTTACAGGATCACAGGCGTCCTTAAAGGAAAACATCATTCTCCAAGAAAAAGTAAGATGTCTCAAGATTCCATCCTGTGGAAGGTTAAGGTTCATGTGAATTATGACATCACGACTCTGACCAGCAGCCAATCAGAACGCTATTTATAATGTAACAATTGTTGCTAGGAAACAGAAAGTATTCAAAGTTCTTACAATGATTTGATGAAACTTTCAATGATAACAAATAGGAGGCTCAGACATTGGTGGACCCGCTCCTAAGTTATTTACCATCAGATCAGTTTTTGCTCCATTATCTACTAAAGAAATTAAATGTAGGCAGAAAAAATATTGTCAGTAGTTACACTTTATCTTTAGGTGACCACCATTGATTCCACAATGTACACACTGGTATTTTGGCACTGCATGCCTATTATCTCATCTTTATGGATGGTTTATTACTACCGTATTGTTATACTGCTCGGGTCTGAATTAAACAAATGTTTTATGGCAATTTGGGGTCAGTATTTTATGGCAATATGTTGGCACTGTGCAATGAGTACAACATGGCACTATACTGTGTTAAATGGAACCAACCAGCAGGATTTAGGGCAATAAAGTGAAGTCACTGGGATGCTGAATGCTATCATACCTTTACTTAAATGATTCTAGGTTTGATTGCAGAGAAAAGGGTCATAAAACTCCTGGAAAACAGGGCAGCAGATGATTGATGTGTGCAGCACTGCGTCACTATTTGGGGTTGTTCTTTGTTTCTTCATTCCCTGTGGACATGCCTTTCATCTGTAAGGCAACCATATTCCCCCCCCCCCCATCTCTACTTTTAGTTTTGTCAGGCACCTGGCTGGAGTATAGTGACAGTGCGCAGGAGCCAGAAACTGAAAGGGATAAGGGGGATCGGGAGAAGGTTTGGCTTACAGCCAAAAGCAATGCCCACAGGGGAGGTAAAAAAAAATAACCCCAAATAGTGACACAGTGCTGCACACATCTGACCCACTCCAGGGCCTAT
Source organism: Allobates femoralis (assembly GCA_033576535.1). Taxonomy (NCBI): domain Eukaryota; kingdom Metazoa; phylum Chordata; class Amphibia; order Anura; family Aromobatidae; genus Allobates; species Allobates femoralis. The sequence continues at coordinate 128,137,460 of JARQOC010000010.1, forward strand.
GGGGCCTATGCGGTCTCTTGCTCCTGGTTCTAGCTTTTGGTTGCTGGTCTCTGGCAGGGGTACTTTGATTTTTGGCCCGCCACCTTGGTTGTTCGGTAGCAATAGGGGCGGGTAAGCATTTTCGTGTCTCTGGCATGGCCCTCCCACGATGAGGAGCCGAGGCACACCCCTGGGCCAGCACATGTTATCACATCTTTGGGCCCTTTTTAGAACAAATCCAAAAAGTTTGATTTGTAGGCCAAGGTTAAAGTCTTTATGGCCACAGTGTCTTTGGTTCGAATCCTGTTCGTAGACACCAAAAGCTAATGCACCCCAGGGCCTATGGGATATTGGATCCCGGGCTTTGATCAAGGTTGCTGTCACTGGTGGCCGGTGCCCGGGACCGTGGCCCTGGTGGTCGCTAAAAATGTGTAAAAATAAAATAATAAAATAAATTGTTTGTGACGCCACCACCAGTGCTGCTTCAGACCTCCAGGGATGATGGTAGGCAGCCAGATGGTAATGCTCCCCGCAGGTGGAGCAGTATCCCAGGGGCAGGGATGGAAATTGAGAATTCACACAGGAAGGTGGCTCCGCAGGTGGAGGCTTGATGCAGTCTGCCTGAGGAGACTGGAATGTGACTTCCCCTGGCATGATGGAATAAGACACCACACATTGCTTAGGCTCTGCACAGGTTTACTGGTAATCTTCAGGCAGCTTACAGGTATACAGTCATGGGTAGCTGTCCTGGGTAGTCACCAGAGGATGGAATGTCTCTTTTAAGCCCTCAGTGATGTTCCTTCAGGATTCTCCCTCTGTCCTTACCTTCTCTTTCTTTTCACTCCTTCTCTTCCAGTACTACCCTCCACAGGCCTTATGAGGCATGCAGGAGTGGGCCGCGGCTTCTTGAAGGAGCCCGCATCCCTACGGTTTTGCGGCTTGGAGATGAACGCCCGCACCGCCTCGGAGTCGGTCCTCCGGTGTTGGACTGGGTCCTTCCGGCCGGGTGCTGTTCCGGTCCGGATTAGGGTGTTAGCTAACAATGGAGGATCCCCCTCAGTCCGGGTCACCGTACTTTTGGTGCCCTTCCGCTGTGCCACTCGCAGGGTCCCTATTCATCTCTCTCCTCTGACGAACTGCTCACTAACTTCTTCCTGTTCTTCAGTATTTACGTAACTCCGCCCACCGGGACCGCTTCCCTAGCAACGAGTTAACCAATTGATCCCCTGGCTCTAGGTGTGTGAATGCGTGTGATAAGGGCCCCAGATTAACATTCCAATCCCCTGGTCACAGGGATACTACACACGCTGGTGTGGGTGCAGTACCCCTCCGTGGCGCACCGACCAGTGGGGCGCCACACATCAGTCGTCTGCTGCCCTGTTTTCCAGGAGTTTTATGACACTTTTTTCTGCAATCAAACATGGAATCATTCAAGTAAAGGTATGATTGTATTCAGTATCCCAGAGCCTGTAAAGAACCGGCTTCACTCTATAGCCCTAAACCCTGCTAGTTGGTTCCCCGTAAGGATTTTAGTGCATTTTTCAGATGTCGGCCATCACTAAAAGCAAGTTAATCCAGCTGGAACACATTTTTTGCTGTTTTTTATGCCATTTTTTGGGGTAAATTCTATTTAATTTGTCAGCTACGCTTATACTTCATGAAGTTGGGGCACCTGTCCGTGGATGTCATATTTTTGTGAAATTTCGAGTTGCTCAAAAATTTAGACCCAAAGAACTGGGCCTTAATACTGGTAATTTGTCCCTCTATAATATGATAATTCAGAGTTTTATTACTCTCCCCACATACACCTTATCTACTATATAATCTCCTGATCGCGACTGTCTGACGCCGAAATCGCACGCTAGCGCTCATTGGTCGCCGGCAGATGCCGCAGCCAATGAGCACAGCGTATGCAAATGAGCCGAGCGGCGCGCAAATTCAAATATCGCGCGCTGCACGACCCTCCTCTAACTCCCTTGCTCCTCCTGCCCTGCCTGAGCTTCCACCCCCTCCCCGGGATGTCGCTTCGGTGCTCCCCGGCTGTGTGTGTGGGGTGTCAGGCCCCGTCTCCATTCTCCTCCTCCCTGGTATGTCGCTCCTCTGCTCCCTGGATGTGTGGGCGGGGTTAGTGTCAGGCCACGCCCCTGTTTTCCTCCCCGGGATGTCGCTCCTGGGCTCGCCGGCTGTCCGCTCTGATGATGCCGGTGATGGCGGTGCTGAGTGTCCCCGGACTGTGCCGACTCCTGCTACTGCTCTCCGCGGTGCTGCTCCTGGGCACCTGTATGATGAGGATGACCCGCTGGGACGGCCAGGGGATGGAGAGGTGAGAGCTTATGTGTGTGTGGCTGTGAGTATGAGTCTGTGTGTGTCTGTGAATGGGTGTGTGTGTCTGGCTGTGGGTGTGAGTCTGTGTGTGTATGTGTGTAGGTCTGAGTCTGTGTCTAGATGTGACTCTGTGTGTGGGTGTGAAGGTACCTTTACACGCCGCTACAAGAGGATGGATACAACCCGCTACTTCACGTGCATGAGCACGCCCAAACGGTTACAAACGGGAAACGCACCACCTTTACACGCCGCCACAAGGTGCGCTACGCTACGTTACATCTACAGCTAGATACATCGCCGGGAGTCTCAAGTAGCCATCTGTAGCTTAGCCTACCATCTTCACACGCCGCCACCACATAGTAATCTGGGCGTAACAAAGGCAGCAGGTAAAACATATAGGCGTGCCACAGTCCTGTACGCCGCGCCCAAACCACAACCATTGGCCAACACTAGAGAGTTGTGATTGGGCACGACGGAAAGGGCGGATGGCTGAGACGTGACGTACTAGTGATCGGACTGTGGCACGGAATAAGCGCTTGTGACATGGCGGAGCGTGGCGAATGCATCGAAATCGATGGTAAAGCGTCACGCTGGAGCGGTGGCCAGTCACATACCCCGTGTGTATTAAAGTAGCAGTTCCGGGCTATGTGTGTGTATTAGAAGTGTTTGGCTTGTCACGCACGATGAGCGCTTGTGACAGCGGCGTGTGGCGATTGTGCTAAGTTGCGTTTGTGCGACACACAGTAGCGGCTTACAACACACAGTATGTGCGTTTTCAGTTGAAGTTGGATCTGTGTCATGTTTGCCTAACTATGTGTGAATACAGGCCCAATGGTGTTCATATATGTGCTAACAGATGTGAATGTAGGGGAGGAGCTCCCAAGCCCACATGTCCAAGATGTGTGTGACAGTGTCCTTCAAACTACCTGACAAGAATATTCTGCTGCCTATATTGTACCCCATAGCATGTGTGCCGGCGTAGCTCTCACTCTCCATATGATGTTCATTAACATATAGTCATGTTTTTGGTGAGGTTACATATGGTCAAATGTATGTTTGCCCCTCAGAAGTACTTACCGCGCAGCCTGGCAATCCTGCCACGGATGTCGAGTATGCGGCCTGGGCATTTGTGCTTCAGGTCCGCGATCTTCTTCTGGACGGCTTTAGCGGTCCTCTGCACCCCAAGTTGGTTGAGCAGAGCCCGCTGAATCCGCCGAATAGTGGCGCGATTGCGCAGCCTAAGATGACGGTGGTGCCGATTACCCCAGTAATCATACCGGTCACAGTGCTCTATGAGGACCAGTAGTTCGGCCATCCCCCACGTTGCAGCGCGGTGAACGGCCGCCATGACTGCTATGGTGTGTGCAGAGTAGGGGCTGGCACCTTGCAGGCAGAGTGAAAATGAAACTAACGTCATGACGTCATTACGGCCGCGGTCGGGGTCACGCACCCTTTAAAGTAGCCCAACGCGCAGTGACACGGGCAAAACACTTATGCGGCACCTACTACACAAGACCCACAGTGCGGTGCGTAAACCAAGGCTGTGAGCTGTGTGCTGACTAATTACTTTCCATGTGGTATGGGTATGCGTGCATCTGTGTGCGCGTTGCGCGCAGTGACACCCAAGGAACACTTCTACGGCATCTGCAGTACAATAAGCCAGGGCGGTGCGTAAAACAAACTTGTGCGCTGTGTACAGCATTATTCCTTATCATGTGTTCAGAGAATGTGCACACTGTATGAGGATCATGGCGCATTTGTACATTTTCTTTCCGCAAGTGTGTGTCCGTGTAATTGTACTAATATATGATCGTGCATACGGCGCGTATCTGTAGTGCTGAAGTGACAGCTCAACCAAGATGGAGGGCTGTGAGGCAAGGGCCAATCGGAACGCAGCATCTTCCACCAATGATCGCAGATGGGGCGCGGTAACACGGAGCCTGTGTCACGCCCTAGCTACATTCCAGCTACATGGCCTGGTGTCCAGACATCCCTTCTGTAGCTTCTTTACACGCCGATACAGCTCGCTGCAATCGGCTTTGTAGCCACCTGTTTCAGAGCAGTGCTCGGAAAAAGATGTATCTGTTGCCGGCTGCCTCCTACCGTCTTCACACGCCACTACTACGGGCTATATTGACGACGCAAGCTACAATCGTAGCCTGTAGCGGGTTGTATCCATCCTCTTGTAGCGGCATGTAAAGGTACCTTGAGTCTGTGTGTGGGTGTGAGTCTGCTCCTTCCTCCCCCTTCCTGTGCCACTCCATCCTCCGTCCTCCCCTACCCCGCCGCTTCATCCTCCATCCTCCTCCCCCCCGCTGCTCTGTGCTCCTGTGGAGCCCCCTCGGGACGGGGATACTCGGTACCGGACCGGTCGGTGCCGGGGAAGTCACGGGTGGCTCGGTCCGGACCGTGTCCCTGGGCCCGCACAATAAGATGGGGAATATTTACAAGGGGATTTGTCACTCGTGACGCCACCCACTTGATGCGGCCAGCGATGGGGCCGCCGCTGCTGCAGAACCTCCGGGGGTGATGGAATGGCAGCGGAGATGGTGTAGTTCCAGTGGGGAGAACTGTATCCCCCGGGGCAGTAAGGGTTAAGTCTATTGGGGTTATAGATGGTGGAGACGGGGTTAAAGGACACACACTCACATTTGGTAGACACTGGTGCACTTCTCCTTCTCTCCTGAGGCTGCAGAGCTGACAGGCTTGTAGCAGGGGGGGAGCTCTCTGTGCTGAATCTGGAGCAAAGGTCGCAATCAATACACAGACTCACAGTTTTGCTGTTTTCCAAAGCTTTACTGCTGATGTTATTGCAGATTATAGTCCACGGAGTCTGTAATGGTGCCAAGCTCTCTTCCCACCCTGTCCGGGGTCGTCAGCGTCCTTATGCTGCACTGTGTGTGTGTCCTGGCTGCTGCTATTAGCTGAGCTGCTGGGATTCCTCACGTCTCTCTCTCTCTCTGTATTCTGCTGGTACCACTTGGCTAGGCAACTTGAGTCCTCTGTGCTGTGCTGACCCCTCCGTGTTGCTTTGCTCTGGTACTAGGGGGCATCTAGAGATCCCACTGTTCCTGGATTCACTGTGCTGTGGGTGCCAGACACAGTACCGGATCCGGTGTCCGTTCTGTGCGTTCTTCTGGGGCAAGTGAGGGTATCACTCCAGCTCCCAGACGTGTTTCTCTGTCTGTAGTTCTCCTGTTCCTCCGACCCTCACTAGGTCTGTACTAAGTTCTGCACTAACTCGTGCTCTTCACAGCCCTGCTCCGAGCTGAACTGAGCTCTCCCTCATGAGCAAGAGTATATAAGGAAGCAGGTTGTGCTCCCCCTCTTGGCCCAGAGGTGGTAGTGTTTGTCAGTGTGTAGTGGGGAGAGAACCCATGTGATGTTATTGTGGCACATTAACCCATGGGGTGCCACACTCCATCCTCCCCCTGCCGCTTCGTCCTCCCCCTGCCTGTGCTGCTCTGTCCTCCCCCACCCCATCGCTTCCTCCTCCTTCCTTTGTCCTCCTCCCCTCCACCACTCCATCCTCCGTCCTCCCCCTGCCTGTGCTGCTCCGGCCTCCTCCACCCCGCCGCTTCATCCTGCATCCTCCTCTCCCCCGCCGCTCTGTGCTCCGTCCTCCCCCTGCTGTTCCGTCCTCCCCCTGCCTGTGCCGCTCCATCCTCCCCCACCCCTTCCTTCTCCTTCCTTTGTCCTCCTCCCCTCCGACACTCCATCCTACGTCCTCCCCCTGCCTGTGCTGCTAAAGCCTCCTCCCCCCGCCGCTTTGTCCTCTTCCCCCCGTCACTCTGTGCTCCGTCCTCCCCCTGCCGCTCCGTCCTCCCCCTGCCTGTGCCGCTCCATCCTCCCCCACCCCTTCCTCCTCCTTCCTTTGTCCTCCTCCACCCTGCCACTCCATCCTCCCCCACCCCGCCACTTCGTCCTCCGTCCTCCTCCCCACCGTCGCTCTGTGCTCCGTCCTCCCCCTGCCGCTCCATCCTCCTCTCCTCTGCCTGTGCCGCTCCATCCTCCACCACCGCAACGCTTCCTCCTCCTTCCTTTGTCCTCCTCCCCTCCAACACTCCATCCTCTGTCCTCCCACTGCCTGTGCTGCTCCAGCCTCCCCCACCCCGCCGCTTCGTCCTCCATCCTCCTCTCCCCCGCAGCTCTGTGCTCCGTCCTTCCCCTGCCTGTGCAGCTCCATCCTCCCCCACACCATCAATTCCTCCTCCTTCCTTTGCCCTCCTCACCTCCGCCACTCCATCCTCCGTCCTCCCCCCTGCCTGTGCTGCTCCGGCTTTCTCCACCCCACTGCTTCGTCCTCCGTCCTCCTCCCCCCGCCGCTCTGCGCTCCGTCCTCCCCCTGCCTGTGCCGCTCCATCCTCTCCCACCCCACCACTTCCTCCTTCCTTTGTCCTCCTCCCCTCCATCCTCCGTCCTCCTCCTGCCTGTGCTGCTCTGTCTTCCCCCACCCCGCCGCTTTGTCCTCCGTCCTCCTCCCCCCCGCCGCTCTGACCTCCCCTGCCTGTGCCGCTCCATCCTCCTCCACCCCACCGCTTCCTCCTCCTTCCTTTGCCCTCCACCCCTCCGCCACTCCATCCTCCGTCCTCCCCCTGTCTGTGCTGCTCCGTCCTCTGTCCTCATCCCCCCCGCCGCTCTGTACTCCGTCCTCCCCCTGCCGCTCCGTCCTCACCCTGCCTGTGCCGCTCCATCCTCCCCCACCCCACCGCTTCCTCCTCTTTCCTTTGTCCTCCCCTCCGCCACTCCATCCTCCATCCTCCCCCTTCCTGTGCTGCTCCGTCCTCCCCCACCCCGCCGCTTCGTCCTCCATCCTCCTCTCCCCCGCTGCTTGTGTGCTTCGTCCTTCCCCTTCCGCTCCGTCCTCCCCCTGCCTGTGCCGCTCCATCCTCACTCCACCCCACCACTTCCTCCTCCTTCCTTTGTCCTCCTCCCCTCCATCACTCCATCCTCTGTCCTCCCCCTGCCTGTGCTGCCCATCCACCCCCAGCCCGCCGCTTCATCCTCCGTCCTCCCACCGTCGCTCTGTGCTCCGTCCTCCCCCTGCCACTCCGTCCTCCCCCTGCCTGTCACTCCATCCTCCCCACCCCACCGCTACCTCTTCCGTCCTCCATCCACCTTCCCCCTGCCTCGCCCCACCGCCAGTTCGTCCTCCCCCTACCTGTGCTGCTCCTTCCTCCATCCTCCTCCCCCCTCTGCCACACCGTACTCCCCCCGCCACTCCGTTTTCAAAGTTCCTCCCTATTCAGCCCTCACCGCCTTCCCCATGCAATCCCTATTGCTATATTCTAGAATACTCGATGCGTTAGAATCGGGTCACCATCTAGTATTTAATATTATGGTGTTTTTCCTTGGAATTAATGGCCTTTTTCCAGGACCGCGCTTGTGACTCTGATAGTAAGCTCCGGGGCGAGAAAAGTTCTCTGTATGAACTGCAAACAAAGAACAAAATTATTATCGAAATCAGGGTTAGAATACAAATTTCTCTAACAAGGAAAGTGTAATGCAAAACTGCTGAAGGGGCCCCGAGCTTGTCCGACTCATGGGGGCCAAGATGTGAAGTCACTGCAATGAGAATCAGCTCCACAGGCAAATGAACCGAACGTATAGGTGTAAGTGCAATGTGAGAGCGAGGACTGACGAGCAAAGATAAATCCACACTGCAATTTATATACTGCTAGGGGGGAAAAATGAAAGAAACATTTTCATTAAATCATTCTGATCCCCCCCACACACACACCAAAGTCTGGATTAGCATGTACAAGAATATACGGTAACTACTATAATACTGCCCCTATGTACAAGAATATAACTACTATAATACTGCTCCTATGTACAAGAATATAACTACTATAATACTGCTCCTATGTACAAGAATATAACTACTATAATACTGCCCCTATGTACAAGAATATAACTACTATAATACTGCTCCTATGTACAAGAATATAACTACTATAATACTGCTCCTATGTACAAGAATATAACTACTATAATACTGCTCCTATATACAAGAATATAACTACTATAATACTGCTCGTATGTACAAGAATATAACTACTATAATACTGCTCCTATGTACAAGGATATAACTACTATAATACTGCTCCTATGTACAAGAATATAACAACTTTAATACTGCTCCTATATACAAGAATATAACTACTATAATACTGCCTCCTATATACAAGAATATAACTACTATAATACTGCCTCTATATACAAGAATGTAACTGCTATAATACTGCTCCTATGTGCAAGAATATAACTACTATAATACTGCTCCCCTATGTACAAGAATACAACTACTATAATACTGCTCCTATGCACAAGAATATAACTACTATAATACCACTCCTATGTACAAGAATATAACTACTATAATACTGCCTCTATATACAAGAATATAACTAACAACTATAATACTGCTCCTATGTACAAGAATATAACCACTATAATACTGCTCCTATGTACAAGAATATAACAACTTTAATACTGCTCCTATATACAAGAATATAACTACTATAATATAATACTGCCTCCTATTTACAAGAATATAACTGCTATAATACTGCTCCTATGTACAAGAATATAACTACTATAATACTGCCCCTATATACAAGAATATTACTACTATAATACTGCCTCTATGTACAAAAATATAACTACTATAATACTGCCCCTATGTACAAGAATATAACTACTATAATACTGCCCCTATGTACAAGAATATAACTACTATAATACTGCTCCTATGTACAAGAATATGACTACTATAATACTGCTCCTATGTACAAGAATATAACTACTATAATACTGCTCCTATGTACAAGAATATAACTGCTATAATACTGCCTCTATATACAAGAATATAACTAACAACTATAATATTGCTCCTATGTACAAGAATATAACAACTTTAATACTGCTCCTATGTACAAGAATATAACAACTTTAATACTGCTCCTATATACAAGAATATAACTGCTATAATACTGGTCCTATGTACAAGAATATAACTACTATAATACTGCCCCTATATACAAGAATATTACTACTATAATACTGCCTCTATGTACAAAAATATAACTACTATAATACTGCCCCTATGTACAAGAATATAACTACTATAATACTGCCCCTATGTGCAAGAATATAATATAATACTGCTCCTATGTACAAGAATATAACTACTATAATACTGCCCCTATGCACAAGAATATAACTACTATAATACTGCTCCCTATGTACAAGAATATAACTACTATAATACTGCCCCTATATACAAGAATATTACTACTACAATACTGCCCTTATGTACAAGAATATAACTACTATAATACTGCCCCTATGTGCAAAAATATAACTACTGTAATACTGCCCCATATACAAGAATATAGCTACTATAATACTGCCCTCTATGTACAAGAATATCACTACTATAATACTGCCCCTATGTACAAGAATATAACTACTATAATACTGCTCCTATGTACAAGAATATAACTACTATAATACTGTCCCTATGTATACAGTGTTGGCCAAAAGTATTGACACCCCTGAGATTCTGTCAGATAATACTCAGTTTCTTCCTGAAAATGATTGTAATCACAAATTCTTTGGTATTATTATCTTCATTTAATTTGTCTTCAATGAAAAAAACACAAAAAAAATTGTCCTAAAGCCAAATTGGATATAATTCCACACCAAACATAAAAAAGGGGGTGGACAAAAGTATTGGCACTGTTAGAAAAATCATGTGATGCTTCTCAAATTTGTGTAATTAACAGCACCTGTAACTTACCTATGGCACCTGACATGTGTTGGCAATAACTAAATCACACTTGCAGCCAGTTGACATGGATTAAAGTTGACTCAACCTCTGTCCTGTGTCCTTGTGTGTACCACATTGAGCATGGAGAAAAGAAAGAAGACCAAAGAACTGTCTGAGGACTTGAGAAACCAAATTGTGAGGAAGCATGAGCAATCTCAAGGCTACAAGTCCATCTCCAAAGACCTGAATGTTCCTGTGTCTACCATGCGCAGTGTCATCAAGACGTTTAAAGCCCATGGCACTGTGGCTAACCTCCCTAGATGTGGACGGAAAAGAAAAATTGACAAGAGATTTCAATGCAAGATTGTGCGGATGGTGGATAAAAAACCTCGACTAATATCCAAACAAGTTCAAGCTGCCCTGCAGTCCGAGGGCACAACAGTGTCAACCCGTACTATCCGTCGGTGTCTGAATGAAAAGGGACTGTATGGTAGGAGACCCAGGAAGACCCCACTTCTTACCCCGAGACATAAAAAAGCCAGGTTGGAGTTTGCGAAAACTTACCTGAGAAAGCCTAAAACGTTTTGGAAAAATGTTCTCTCTTTTTGGGCAAAGGCATCAACATAGAGTTTACAGGAGAAAAAGAGGCATTCAAAGAAAAGAACACAGTCCCTACAGTCAAACATGGCGGAGGTTCCCTGATGTTTTGGGGATGCTTTGCTGCCTCTGGCACTGGACTGCTTGACCGTGTCCATGGCATTATGAAGTCTGAAGACTACCAACAAATTTTGCAGCATAATGTAGGGCCCAGTGTGAGAAAGCTGGGTCTCCCTCAGAGGTCAAGGGTCTTCCAGCAGGACAATGACCCAAAACACACTTCAAATAGCACTAGAAAATTGTTTGAGAGAAAGCACTGGAGACTTCTAAGGTGGCCAGCAATGAGTCCAGACCTGAATCCCATAGAACACCTGTGGAGAGATCTAAAAATGGCAGTTTGGAGAAGGCACCCTTTACCTTTCCAAGATATGCAAAACGTTTTTTCCACTCACAAGAGATGATAGGACACATTGGAGATCCTTGAACTCTTATTTCCTGTCTCATAGTCCTGATTTCAAATTACCCTCCATCATTTCAGAGCTTATCAGACTTTCCCAAAAGGAATCGTTATGGACGACGAACAGGCTTTACCGAGTCTTAAACGATGATTTGGATCTCCCTTGTTTATCGTTTCTCACAGCTTGGGAAGCTGAATTAAACATTAAAATTGATCTCGACAAATTCCCCAAAACTCTCAAATATGCTTACTCTAGTTCTAAGTGCGCCACTATGCATGAGAGTCATTATAAACTCGTTTCCCGGTGGTATTACACCCCAGTGCTAATTAATCGGAGTTACCCGGATCAATCCCCATTGTGCTGGAGAGCTTGTGGTGAGAAAGGCACCCTCTCTCACATTTTCTGGTCATGCCCGAAAATACAACAATTCTGGACGGATGTTGCCTCTTTGATAAGATCTGTCACGAAACTCCACTTCAGTTTCACCCCCCAATTAGCTCTTTTGTTGATTGGCATGGAAGACCTTCATCCACATTTCAAGCCTCTGATCTCTCACATTATCCTCACTGCCAAGACCCTGCTGGCTGCTAGGTGGAGACAATTAGATCCTCCATCTCTCACAAACCTGATAGACAGAGTCACTACCCACTGTACTCACGAATACTCTTTTGCTACAAGAGCCAATAAATGGCCAAAATATCTACTTCAGTGGGAACCTTGGCTCACCATGTATTGCCCATCCCTTTTACCTTAAAGTTTCCTTGACTTAAAAACTGTCTCAGTAATTAATCTAGTTTTCTTGACATAGATCCACGTGTTCGAAAATTAAAAACACCACGAATTACTCTATTCTTCTTCTGATTCTGCTTCATACCAATATCTCACTCTCATATCTAACTTCATTGTTGCTCAATTTTTCAATTGTTCTGTATATACTTTGTCGGTCGATTTATACTCCATTGTTAAACTGACTGTTAATTCCGACCATGTTACTTGTTATATATTGTTATATTTGTATTTTACCATACGATTTATACTCTTTTCATGTATCAATATACTGTTTGTTCCCCCCCTTAACCTCCCCCCCACTTCCCTTCTTTATTTGTGTATCCTTTCCTTCTCTAACCCTCCCCTCCCATTTTATATATAATCTAATAAAAACAATTTGATAAGGAGAAGGCACCCTTCAAATATCAGGGACCTGGAGCAGTTTGCTAAAGAAGAATGGTCTAAAATTCCAGCAGAGCATTGTAAGAAACTCATTGATGGTTACCGGAATCGGTTGATCGCAGTTATTTTGGCTAAAGGTTGTGCAACCAAGTATTAGGCTGAGGGTGCCAATACTTTTGTCTGGCCCATTTTTGGAGTTTTGTGTGAAATGATCAATGTTTTGCTTTTTGCTTCATTCTCTTTTGTGCTTTTTCATTAAAGACAAATTAAATGAAGATAATAATACCAAAGAATTTGTGATTGCAATCATTTTCAGGAAGAAACTGAGTATCATCTGACAGAATTGCAGGGGTGTCAATACTTTTGGCAAACACTGTAAGTATTAGATAGTTGTAGTATTTGTATATTGGTTGTGTAAAGAGAATAAGTGTTATTTTAGTTCTGGTAGTTGGGAGTATTTGATATAATTTGCCTTCTTCTGATCGTGGCTCGGTGAGCGAATTCTCCATGTTAATCTGATCCTTCTTAGCCGTCAGTTTAGATCTGTAGTTGACATTTCTTAATCCTCCTCATTTACTGCATTGTTTGGCGCTCACATATATGTGTAGAGATGGAGGTGTTATACAATGGCGAGGCCTCAAAGGATTCCCGGAAAATAGAGCTAATTGTCAGCATAGAGAGCGTCAGATAACGAGTGGAGCGGAGCGTATGGCGGACACAAAGCCACAGATGTGCGAGACCACTGACAGGCGAACACCTGCAGAATTAAACGCGGGGGCGTCACACATCCAATCCTGGAAAATCACCTTCTCTCTCGCTCCATCTGTCTGGCTGCTAAAGTCTCAATCAATCTTGTAGTTATTTAGGAGAACTGTACGACAACCATATGGACACCATTATGGCACAAACAAGGTTGTCGGCCAACATTCCTAGACTTCGTAATGTCAGCTGCTCATCATTCTGGGGAAATCCATTATTCTCTATGAAGCTGGATACGATCTGTCCGCCACACTCGGCAGGGCGGACTCACCATTGGTGCCACCTGTGCTGCCACATTTTGCCTGAGGGGTGAGGGCACCACCGATGTTGTGGAAGCTTCAGTTGGGACATAAGAATATATCCCTCCTTAACTGTCTGTTTTCCAGATCAATAAGAACAAGTGTCCACGGGCAGTAACCACCAGGTGCAAGTATGGGAGACTTCTAAGTTTACTTAGGAAAGACATGAAGTTGTACAGACAATTCTGGGGGTGGTCACCCCAGGATAAGAACATTCATTAATTGGTTACAAAATATTAAACATAACTAATCATTGGTCACTAATAGCTGAAAGCTGATTGGATTATGCAAATCTATTCTAAATACGTATCATTTGATATTATTGATTTATTGCATTCCTTCATTATCTAATATTATGGAACATCTTGCCTTGTTATTAAAACATGCTGGGCCTTGGTAACACTCACAGTAACCAGCTCCGTTTCCTTTCCAACTCCGCCTCCACCCTTTGAACCTTCCACAGTTCCGCCACCCACTATTGGAAAATCTCCACTTCTGCACCACATGCTCACAAATCACACATTTAGGCTTTGTTCACACCTTGCATTTTTACAAAAACAATATCCCTGGCAGGAAGTTTATAGCATTTTAGTATTAGGATTTACAGTGTAAAAATGCATTGTGTGAACATCTAACAGTTCTCATCAAGCACCATATCACATACAAACATAGCTATCAGATTTTATGTGGCCAAAAGATTTTTTTAAGCCTGCCACCATGACAAGATAGATTCTTGTCAGGGCCCTATTCTACCCTTTATTTTTCACACCATGATCAGAGTGCACATTACCACTACATAGTGACCAAATAAAATCAAATTCAATGGGAAATACCACCACACCATGATCAGAGTGCACATTACCATCACATAGTAACAGAATAATACCACATACAAGGAGAAATAATGCTACACCACGATCAGAGTGCACTTTACCACACAGTGACAGAATCATATTGCATACAATCAAAAATACCACTACACCATGAGCACATTACCACCACATACAGTTACAGAATAATACCACATACAAGGAGAAATATTGCCACACCATGATCAGTGCACATTACCAGAATAATACCAGATACAAGGGAAAAATACCATCACACCATGAACAGATCAAACCTGAGAGCCTCGTTCAGGCTCTCAGACGTTCATTGAGGACTTGTGAGAGCAGCTTCTGACTTCTCTCTATGTGTGCTGTGTCTCCCCTCTCTGTGCTTGTCTCCCCCCCTTTGCTCTATCTCTCCCTCATGCATTGTGTCTCTCCCATGTGCTGTGTTTCTAACCCGTTTGCCGTCTTCTCCCCTGTGCGCTGTCTCTTGCTCCCCCCTTGAGCTATCTTCTCCAGTTCAGTGTCTTCTCCCACTGTGCACTGTGTCTTGCATCCCTTGAGCTGTCTTCTTCTCGTGTCCACTATACCTCTTGCCCCCCCATGAGCGCTCTTCTCCTCCTGTGCACTGTGTCTCTTGTGCCCCTTTGAGGTGTCTTTTCCTCCTGTATATTCTCTTTTGTCACCCCCCCCCCTGTGCTGTCTGGTCCTCCTGCTGTGCCCTAGGTCTCTTGCCCCCCGGCGCTATCTTCTCCCCATGTGAGTGCAGCCTCCAACTACTGGCAGCTTCTGAATATTAGTAATCTGGCAGCAGATCTGGTTCATTACTGGACAGTCGAATGCTGCTCTCATTGCAGTACAGCTCACACTGGGAAAAGACAACACACAGTGGGAGAAGGTATTGATTTGAGGGGTGAAAGACACAGCGCACAGGGGGAAACAGAGACATGAAGGGCTGGGGACAATGTCCGGCAAGCAGCACGGACAGTTTTCCTGACGATTGGGCCATCTGATAGTCCTGGGCCCTGGCACTTGTCCAGGTGCCTGCACCAACCCTGTGCTGACCCATGCACACATACATAGACAAACGAACATATACACAGACATGTACACAGATATCTAAAAAAGAATGTACAACAGACACATGATTAATAACCAAACACAACATACACAAACACACACATATATATACACACATATAAAAACACACTGACATACACACATAGGGACACACATACATACACACATTTACATATACACACAGACACACATACACATATATACAGTGTTGGCCAAAAGTATTGACACCCCTGCAATTCTGTCAGATAACACTCAGTTTCTTCCTGAAAATGATTGCAATCACAAATTCTTTGGTATTATTATCTTCATTTAATTTGTCCTCAATGAAAAAAACACAAAAACAATTGTCCTAAAGCCAAATTGGATATAGTTCCACACCAAACATAAAAATGGGGGTGGACAAAAGTATTGGCACTGTTAGAAAAATCATGTGATGCTTCTCTAATTTGTGTAATTAACAGCACCTGTAACTTACCTGTGGCACCTAACAGGTGTTGGCAATAACTAAATCACACTTGCAGCCAGTTGACATGGATTAAAGTTGACTCAACCTCTGTCCTGTGTCTTTGTGTGTACCACATTGAGCATGGAGAAAAGAAAGAAGACCAAAGAACAGTCTGAGGACTTGAGAAACCAGATTGTGAGGAAGCATGAGCAATCTCAAGGCTACAAGTCCATCTCCAAAGACCTGAATGTTCCTGTGTCTACCGTGCGCAGTGTCATCAAGAAGTTTAAAGCCTATGGCACTGTGGCTAACCTCCCTAGATGTGGACGGAAAAGAAAAATTGACGAGAGATTTCAATGCAAGATTGTGCAGATGGTGGATAAAGAACCTCGACTAACATCCATACAAATTCAAGCTGCCCTGCAGTCCGAGGGTACAACAGTGTCAACCCGTACTATCCGTCGCCGTCTGAATGAAAAGGGACTGTATGGTAGGAGACTCAGGAAGACCCCACTTCTTACCCCGAGACATAAAAAAGCCAGGCTGGAGTTTGCCAAAACGTACCTGCGAAAGACTAAAACGGTTTGGAAGAATGTTCTCTCTTTTTGGGGAAAGGCATCAACATAGAGTTTACAGGAGAAAAAAAAAGGCATTCAAAGAAAAGAACACGGTCCCTACAGTCAAACATGGTGGAGGTTCCCTGATGTTTTGAGGTTGCTTTGCTGCCTCTGGCACTGGACTGCTTGACCGTGTACATGGCATTATGAAGTCTGAAGACTACCAACAAATTTTGCAGCATAATGTAGGGCCCAGTGTGAGAAAGCTGGATCTCCCTCAGAGATCATGGGTCTTCCAGCAGGACAATGACCCAAAACACACTTCAAAAAGCACTAGAAAATGGTTTGAGAGAAAGCACTGGATACTTCTAAGGTGGCCAGCAATGAGTCCAGACCTGAATCCCATAGAACACCTGTGGAGAGATCAAAAATGGCAGTTTGGAGAAGGCACCCTTCAAATATCAGGGACTTGGAGCAGTTTGGCAAAGAAGAATGGTCTAAAATTCCAGCAGAGCATTGTAAGAAACTCATTGATGGTTACCGGAAGCGGTTGATCACATTTATTTTGGCTAAAGGTTGTGCAACCAAGTATTAGGCTGAGGGTGCCAATACTTTTGTCTGGCCCATTTTGGGAGTTTTGTGTGAAATGATCATGTTTTGCTTTTTGCTTCATTCTCTTTTGTGTTTTTCATCGAAGACAAATTAAATGAAGATAATAATACCAAAGAATTTGTGATTGCAATCATTTTCAGGAAGAAACGGAGTATTATCTGACAGAATTGCAGGGGTGTCAAATTAATACTTTTGGCCAACACTGTACATACACACATACATACGCACAGACACATATAAACATATACATATATATCACACAGCTACAATATATATATACATATTTGCAGCTCCTTCCCCTGCAGCAGTGACAAGGGTTCCCCGGGGCTTAATAGAGCTAAGTATTTAGCCTGGTGCCGGGCCCCCTGAATGACCGGGCCCCTTACACCAGTCACGGCTGTCATACCCTGATGGTGGCCCTGACAGGATATGAGCACATTTGCCAGTCTTTGGATATTTTCATATATTCATTTCCATAACACCTCCATCTCCAAAGCACCAAATGGCTTCTATCACTGATACATCATTGAACTACATGAAGGTCTTCAGTCATTGGGAGATCTGTCACAGTTTTGGGATCCGAGTCTCACATTGACATGTAAGACTGGATTCTAAATGTAGTTGCTTTTTTTCATGCAGCGAGAGTTAATGACATTTTTCTTACTGGAAGCTTGTGGATCAGGTGATGCTGATTTTTGACCATTACCCTTCCCTTTAAATAAGTCACATGATCCACCTCCTGATGCTGGTAATAGAATCTTTCTATGCTGACATCGTGGAGTGAGGAAGTCTCTGGAAGCTGCTGGAGTCCAGTTTCTTGCAGTCCTGGAGTTTGGCTGCAACCTTGGAGTCCTTTATTTTGTCTATGCCTTCTTTACCCTTCCTACCTTACAAAACATCTGACTCCAACTCCTCAACTTCCCTGAATACGCCTCAGACTTTGCCAAAATGGACACTGACTCCGACTCCACAACCCTGGTAGCAGTGACATTTAGTGCACTCACCGGCCTTTGCACTAGCCAGGGTGAGGTGAAAGCTAGGGAATTGGCACGTGACAGCAGCGAGGGGGCCAGACAATGGTTGGTGTTAGGGGGTATGCCATCCCCAGAACTCTATCATCAGGATCTTCTTGTCCCTTTCCATCCCACTGTACCTTCTGTGTTGCACTGTGCGCAGGACATCCACTAGTCTGTGTGACAATCATCTGGCTCAGGGGTCCTCTCCTGCCTGTATCAACCCCTGACACAGCTGGAGATTCCAAGACATGGAATGCTGTGATGGTGTCTCTTTTACATGGGACTGCCTGAATGCACCCCTTTACCCCCCCTGTATTCTAGAGTGTTCATGGTCTTTGCTCAGCGGTTACATCTTGTCACATATCACTACATTGTTCTCACCTGGTGTTTCCCTGGTGTCTGAGCCCAGAGGTGTCTGACACCTCACATGACAAACACCTTCATTTCACAGGTTGTCAGCTTCTCTGTCCCTCTCCGGCCCTTGCATTCCTTCCCCCCCACTCCCATGAAAAACTGTGACCAAGGTCATAAAGTTCTGACTGCTTAGTTATTGTAGTGCGGGTGATAAGTTGCCATTCAGGATTATGGGAAAGCGGAATGACAATCTGCAGGATATCTGGATCATCTGTGCTCTGACGTTCCCCTGGAATAGGGGAATTACTTGTTAAGCAATTTACTCATCTACTTTAAAGAGGTTTGAGCTCAGCGACTTACCCTGTTCTATCTGTAGACCTGCTGAGCTTAGTGATTGACTGCAGCGGTATTTGTGCTGCACTCATGATGTTACCGCTGCATCCGATACAGAGAGACTGGATCAGCAGCTGAGAGCAATACTGGACCTGGGGAGGGTAAATACAGCTGCACGCATTATTTTACATACAAAACCTACAATGAAAATAAAATAGGCCTATACCTATCACGTGTTGACTGCTTTGCAGCCCATGGGAAATACTTTTGTGATTTAAATCAGAGTTTAATCTCTACATGGACCATGAGTGGTGAAGAGTGCAAGTGTCGTGCTGGTCCTTGCTGCTGTTACATTCCCTATAGGAGTTGCTGTGTTTTCCTGGTCCGTGGGTGGAGGTAGAGGCTCTTAGCCTAGGGCTTATCAGGAGCATAGGGCTAGGGTGGTGACCCAGACCTCCTCACCTTCAGAGGTACCTCTGAGAGCAGGGTATCCCAAGGACCCCCAGTCTAAGGGTCAGACTAGATCCCCTGAACGCCTGTAGCCCATCTTACCATCCTGATTAACTTAACGCTATACCAACCCTCATGACAATACCCTGCTATAAATATATACAGTACATAAAAAGCAATAATGCATAGAAAACACTGTACCCCATGTGGAATGGCCCTATACTTTATTAACACTATACCATGTGTCAAAGCCGACCTAATTGTACTGTATAGTGCTAACTAGCCCATCCTACTGGGCATCACTAATAGGCTCTTGTTCTGACATGGTACATACACTCATGCAGTGTTAACTAGCCCGTCCTACCTGGTATCACTAATAGACTCTTGTTCATTCACAGTTCATGCAGTGTTAACTACCTGGCATCACTATTATGCTCTTGTTCAGACAAGGTGCATATGCTCATGCACTGTTATCTAGCCTGCCCTACCTGGCGTCACTAATAGGCTCTTGTTCAGACACTGTGCATACACTCATGCAGTGTTATCTAGCCTGCCCTACCTGGCGTCACTAATAGGCTCTTGTTCAGACACTGTGCATACACTCATGCAGTGTTAACTAGCCTGCCCTACCTGGTGTCACTATTAGGCTCTTGTTCAGACACAGTCCATATACTCATAGTGTAACTAGCCCCCTGCATTGGGCATCACCAACAGGCTCTTGTTGAGACACTGTATATATACTTATGGAGTGCTTACTAGCTCGCCCTACCTGGAGTCACTAATAGGCTCTTATTCAGACACTGTATATCTCACTCATCTATGTGATAGATGACATCTATGCTCCCTATGTAATCTTTATTAATGGGGTCACAGCGCTGTTTTCTCTGCTGACAAGTCCATTGTTTCCTTGCTCAGCAGCTTTCTCATCCACCTCTGCAGGGACCTTTCTAAGACCTTCTCGTAATTCCTCACCACTGTCAAGGTCTCTGCTTGTTGTAAGTTAAGGAGAACATTTTTGTTGAAATCCAGGAGTTAAAAATGGCAAAACAGACCGAATCCATCTCCCAGCTAGGGCTGCTTTAAAAAACAAACAAAAAAAATGGATCCGGCAACATTGCGTCAGTGAACAATGCATTTCCTATGGATGTCCGGTAATGTGCGTCGTCTTCCGGTTGCACCTTTTTCTGCCATATCCGGCACCTCAGGCATTTTAAAAATTCAACTAACTGCAGTTTTTTGTCCAGCAAAAAAATTATAGTGTGACGGATCCTTCATAGTACAGCATACACTGCAATGCAGCGCTGTGACCCCATTAATAAAGCTTACATAGGGAGCATAGATGTCATCTATCGCATAGATGAGTGAGATATACAGTGTCTGAATAAGAGCCTATTAGTGACTCCAGGTAGGGTGGGCTAGTAAACACTACATAAATATATGTACCGTGTCTCAACAAGAGCCTATTAGTGATGCTCAATGTGGGGGGCTAGTTACACTATGAGTATATGTACCGTGTCTGAACAAGAGCCTATTAGTGCCGGATCTATTTTTGCTGGATCTCGCCATTTCATGGATCCGGCACGCCTACTAAACCAAGCCCAGAATGCTGGAGCCACTAGATCACTATCTATAGCATTGAAAGAACAGATCTGGGAAAAAATGGCACAATACTGGATGTGGCAGCGTGTGGTCAATCGGATCCGGAGGAAAACCTGACCGGTTACCATATGGTTGCATTCGATATTTATACAAAAATGGAAATGGTAAGAGAAAAATCTGTAGTAGAAAAAAAAAATGCGGATGTGAAAGTAGCTCTAGGGCTTGGTACATTGTATCCAGTGTGGCCAATCCTCTGTGATTAGAAACCAACACCCTGAACTCCAGACTGACACATTGTAACAAACTATAAAGATGAGTGGAATGTTTGAGGCTGATGCTTTTCTCCCAGACGACTGGATGTAACTGTAACAAACCCAAAGCTGTGACATATATGTGGTCATGATAACAATGTTCCTTCTATAAGGCTAGCTTCACACCATGATTTTGTGCATCAGGTTCTGTCCGTTTTAAACCGGACATACCTGATCCGGTTTTGCCCCCATGTATCTCTATGGTGTTGGATTGGTCATATTTGACAATCAGGTTTTTGTGTATTCTGTGCCTGATCCGGTTTTGTCAGGTTTTTCACCATCCTCAAAATCGGAGCCTGCAGCATTTTTTGTCTCTGGTGCAAAAATTGGACAAAACCGCACACAATCGGATCCGGCGCAATCTGGTTTCCATATAATGGGAGTCTATAGTGCCGAATCCGTGAAAAAAATCGGATAATTTCCCGGATCCGTTTTTTTGCACAGAGACTGCTCAGAAATCCTGCCGTTCTAACTTCAGCACCATGGACAGCAGGATTTCATCCACAGGCTGTGAATTCAGCACCTTGGGCAGCGGCAGAGCAGACACAGGCAGACTTCAGCACCATGGACAGCAGCAGAGAACGAATTCTGCAAAAAACAGGATCCCACCTAATTTGCCCACACGTTACTACATATCCTGTCCAGTCAGGTTCTGTCCAGAGGATCCTGCAAAAAACAGGATCCACCCTGACTGACAATAACTGTGGTGTGAAGCTAGCGGTACTGTGAGGCAGTGACTGGTGTGATATATGAAGGTC
Organism: Allobates femoralis; assembly: GCA_033576535.1. Taxonomy (NCBI): domain Eukaryota; kingdom Metazoa; phylum Chordata; class Amphibia; order Anura; family Aromobatidae; genus Allobates; species Allobates femoralis. Next base: position 128,159,166 of record JARQOC010000010.1, read on the forward strand.
GTTATGTGTCCCCCAGAATGTGCTCTGAAACTCTAGAAGACCCTGCTGTTGTATTCACAGTGGAAATAAAGGAGTGTGAACTGGGTCATGTTATGGGACTCAGGTTTTTGGGAAAACCATATGAGCCTTTATTTGAATCTGTAGGAACGGGTGGGATGGATTCTCCCTCCACTCCGGGTCTTCTAAGGCTCCATTCACACTGTGCGTTTTTGCTCTGTTTTTGCTCTGTTTTTGCTCTGTTTTTGCTTATCAGTTTTTGTAGCCAAAACCAGAAGTGGGTGATAAATACAGAAGTAATGACTAGAGATGAGCGATGTTCCACTCGAATAGTTCGCCAATCTCAAATTCGAGTCGATTTTGGCGCTATTCGAGTCATTCGCCGAATTCGAACAATTTGGTCACAATTCACATGACCGGAGTTCCGCGAGAACATGACGTCACCACAGGTCCTGGAAGCACAGGACCTTGCCGGAAACTTAAAATAGATATTTTTATGATTCTGACCCTTTCTTTAAGTAAAAGTTACTTAAAGAAAGGGTCCGAAACATAAAAATATCTATTTTAAGCTTTCCGGCAAGGTCCTGTGCTTCCAGGACCTGTGGTGACGTCATGTTCTCGCGGAACTCCGATCATGTGACCAGAGTTCGCGCGAGAACATGACGTCACCACAGGTCCTAGAAGCCACAGGACCTTGCCGGAGGCGTCGGTGGACCGCGGACAGGTGAGCATTGATTATTTTTTTATTTTTAACACTTTCTTTCACTTTTTTTCACTTCCACAATGTATGTACATACATTGTGGAAGTGAAAAAGCCCCACAAGCCCGGATTGTTCGTTTTCCGGGGCGTTCGACGGTGTTCGTCGAGCATTCGACGAACATTCGTCGAACACCCCGTCGATTCGACGAATCGAATCGAATTCGAACACCGGGGTGGTGGCTCATCTCTAGTAATGACGTGTTTCTATTATACTTTTCCTCGGATTGTTGCTCTCTTGATTTTGGCTGCAATAACTGATGAGCAAAGACAGAGCAAAAACAGAGCAAAAACAGAGCAAAAACAGAGCAAAAACAGAGCAAAAACAGAGCAAAAACAGAGCAAAAACAGAGCAAAAACAGAGCAAAAATGCACAATGTGAATGGAATCTAACATGCCCAAGTCCAGGAATGTGCTTTTAAACCTGGAATGTAGGAGGGTGTGTTCTCAGTCTAGAGCCCAATGGTTGAAGCAGGTGTGCGGCCAGTGAGCGGCCAGTGAGCGGCCAGTGTGCGGCCAGTGTGCGGCCAGTGTGCGGCCAGTGTGCGGCCAGTGTGCGGCCAGGGAGCACAGCAGCAGATTGACTGCAGACTATAAGAAGGTGCAGCTCTGATGGAGCAGAGGCGAACTACAATCCTGAGCGATCGAAGCCTGCAAGGTAATCAGACTTTGCTACGGACATTATGGTGTTATTGCCTGAATAAAGGCCTATGTGTAAGTTACCTGAATAATTTATGAAGACTGGATAATAAACCTGTGGATCTTTTAAGAAGTGATTGCTGTGTTTCTACAATTGTGCTGCCGTGACTATTCCCCAACACGCACAGTAAGCGCTACCTCCCAGTACTTTCAGATCTGTGTTTGTTTTCAGTTACGGCAGATCAGGTGAACTTCAGGTTTTTACTTTTTCTATGATAAGTGTTTTTTTTTGGAAATTTGGTAGAATTCTGCCTTTTTTTGCAAAAACTGGATGCGGCAACATTGTGTTCTTTCCAATGCATTTTGTATTGGAGTTCCGGATATGTGCGGCACTGGTGTTTTCATCGCCATCCGGCACTTCCAGCTAGTCTTACTACTGCAGTTAGCAGCGATACTTGACCGGTGCTGTAAGTGCTGGATCGCAATGAAAACACCAGTACCGCACATATCCGGAACTCCAATACAAAATGCATTGGACAGAACATAATGTTCCCGCATCCAGTTTTTGCAAAAAAAGGCAGAATTACACCGGATTTGCAAAAAGACAGATGTGAAAGTACCTTAAGGCTGCATTCACACTGTGCGGTTTTGATGCATTTTTTAGTGAAATGCAGTGAGCCTGAGCCTCCCAGAAAGTCTATGTGTTTCAATATATGACCTTCAGACACAACGTATTGTGAGGATCTGTTTTTCGGCTCAATCGGCTCCTCACAGAGAATGAGCTGTCTACATGGGCTGCTTTTTTCTGATCTGCTTTTCATACTGACTCCTTGTCTATGGGCTGAAAAAACACAAATGTCAAAACTGGATCAAAAATGGATCACCATTTAGGTGCTGTTTTTTTTTTTTTTGAAAAGCGGATCCAATTTTGCAGCTGAAAAACATCCTCAAAAATCGCATCAAAAACGCTATATAGCACTATTAATTCCACAGCGCTTTACATACATCATCATCACTGTCCCCATCAGGGCTCACAATCGAATCATCCGATCAGTCTTTGTATTGTGGGAGTTAAGTGGAGAACCCAGAGGAAACATACGAGAACACGGGGAGAACATACAAACTGCTTGTAGATGTCATCCTTGGTGAGATTTGAAGCCAGGTCCCCAGTGCTGCAAGACTGCAGAGCTACCACTGAGCCACCATATAGTGCTGACCACTGAGCCACCATACAGTGCTAACCACTGAGCCACCATATACAGTGCTAACCACTGAGCCACCATATACAGTGCTAACCACTGAGCCACCATACAGTGCTAACCACTGAGCCACCATACAGTGCTAACCACTGAGCACCATACAGTGCTAACTACTGAGCCACCATACACTGCTAACCACTGAGCCACCATACAGTGCTAACCACTGAGCCACCATATAGTGCTAACCACTGAGCCACCATATAGTGCTAACCACTGAGCCACCATACAGTGCTAACCACTGAGCCACCATACAGTGCTAACCTCTGAGCCACCATATACAGTGCTGACCACTGACCCACCATACACTGCTAACCACTGAGCCACCATACAGTGCTGAAAATAACCTGCAAACGTGAGATAAATGCGCATAGGGTCTTATCCTTTTATTAAAAGTTATATCGGTGTAAATTAAGAACTGCTCACCTGATTCAGTTGTGTCACCCACAACCAGTATAATCGCCTGTAAGATGGCTTATAAGTTGGCTGCTGCAGGGCCACACCTTCACGATAAACGTGGAAACAGGAATGCTGTAATAGGAACAAATGCCGAAATGCCCGCGCTGCCAAACAGGAATCACCAGGAAACGAAGAGTTAACTGGGCAGATTTTTTTCTTTATTTCATCCTACGCGTTTCGGAGCCTCTATCCGAGCTCCTTCCACTAAGCCACCATACAGTGCTAACCACTGAGCCACCATACAGTGCTAACCACTGAGCCACCATACAGTGCTAACCACTGAGCCACCATACAGTGCTAACCACTGAGCCACCATACAGTGCCCACCACTGAGCCACCATACAGTGCTAACCACTGAGCCACCATACAGTGCTAACCACTGAGCCACCATACAGTGCTAACCACTGAGCCACCATACAGTGCTGACCACTGAGCCACCATACAGTGCTGACCACTGAGCCACCATACAGTGCTTACCACTGAGCCACCATACAGTGCTAACCACTGAGCCACCATACAGTGCTGACCACTGAGCCACCATACAATGCTAACCACTGAGCCACCATACAGTGCTAACCACTGAGCCACCATACAGTGCTATCCACTGAGCCACCATACAGTGCTGACCACTGAGCCACCATATAGTGCTAACCACTGAGCCACCATACAGTGCTAACCACTGAGTCACCATACAGTGCTGGCCACTGAGCCACATACAGTGCTAACCACTGAGCCACCATACAGTGCTAACCACTGAGCCACCATACAGTGCTAACCACTGAGCCACCATACAGTGCTAACCACTGAGCCACCATACAATGCTAACCACTGAGCCACCATATACAGTGCTGACCACTGAGCCGCCATACAGTGCTAACCACTGAGCCACCATACAGTGCTAACCACTGAGCCACCATACAGTGCTAACCACTGAGCCACCATACAGTGCTAACCACTGAGCCACCATACAGTGCTAACCACTGAGCCACCATACAGTGCTAACATCTGAGGCCACCATACAGTGCTGACCACTGAGCCACCATACAGTGCTGACCACTGAGCCACCATACAGTGCTAACCACTGAGCCACCATACAGTGCTGACCACTGAGCCACCATACAGTGCTGACCACTGAGCCACCATACAGTGCTGACCACTGAGCCACCTGTATACATGTATTAAATAATAATCAGAACAGATCGGTATACTGTATAATGTATAAACCTGTTTTAGCACGTTTCTGTTTCCAGATGTTTTATGAAGTTCCTTCCATTCCTGTGATAGTTTTGGGTATTGTGATCGGTGCAGTAGATATGCGCTGTGTGAACACTCCCCGAGGTCTCGCTGTATCTTCTGCCTTCAGTGTCTCACTCTCAGATCGCAGTTTATATTCTGGCGCCTGGAGACAATCGGATCTGCAGGTTGTGACTAATTACAGCAATTTATGTAATGAATTCATCAAATCCTCAATGTGCCTCGGCAGATAAGCGGTGCCCCCCTCAGCGGTGTGCTGCTGCCTCGCGCCTCTTTGCCGGCACACCGGGAAGGGCGTCATTAACTGTTTCACCACAATGATGCTATATTTCTATTTTTGAAGCGTAATGTCTGCCCTTCCCTGAAGGGGCGTAACTACAACAGGTGCAGGGGTTACAATCACACCCGGGCCCTGGAGCCTAGGGGCCCCAAAAGTCCGTTTGGCCTATAGAAAAAGACTAATGCTATTAAAGATTTGCAATAATTGGGGGCCCAATTGGAGCTTTCACATTGGGGGACATGAGCTTCAAGTTACACCACTGCTTCTCCAGCATTGCGGGGTCCCGTCCTGTCACTGTCCAGATGGGAGGTGACACCAGAGAGCGCTCGCAGTCATCCACCTGACAAATGTTATCTGCCCTCTACCAGAATAATGCATTTGTCTCTGGAGGATATTCATAGCATATTTGTCTCGTACTTACAGAATAGTATGGTGGGCTCTTATTTACAGCAGATGGGGGACTCGTACTCACAGCAATAAAGGTTTATATATATCAGGGGGGGGGCTCCTATTTTAAGTGGAGGTCATATTTACAGCACGGTTTGGGGGGAGGTTGTGGGGCCTCCTAATTATTATCAAAATGTATCTGTTTTTCACCTAGTCTCCAGCAGGGGCGGTGGGGTATAAAGGCCTATAGTAAGGTTCTGTATTGAGGGAACTGTCCTGGTGCTGAATCCCAACACCCAGGGTAAAGACAACTGCAGATTGTTAATGGAGAGCCGTCACCCCCCTGCTCCAGACACAGGGGCGGACATATCATTGGTGCAGCGCACAGGGGCCCAAAAAGTCAGGGGGCCACCAACACCTCCAATTAGACCAAAGAGGGTCCAGAATGACTGGTCTGCACAAGGACCTAAGAGGTCAGGGGTCACCTCCAAATCAGCCAGCAGCCTCTGTCATAGACCTAAGAGCGGCCTGAATACTGGTCTGCACAGGGGGCCTAGGAGGTCAGGGGTCACCTCCAAATCAGCAAGCAGCCTCTGTCATAGACCTAAGAGCGGCCTGAATACTGGTCTGCACAAGGACCTAAGAGGTCAAGGGTCACCTCCACCTCCAAAGCAACAAACAGCCTCTCTCATACACCTAAGAGCAACATCACAAACCTCTCGCTGATCTTCCCTGGAGGGATATCTGGCTAGTTCCGTGTTTGAGACTCTTAAACGAGGCTCCATGGTCTGCACAGGGGGCCTAGGAGGTCAGGGGTCACCTTCATCTCCAAATCAGCAAGCAGCCTCTGTCATAGACCTAAGATCGGCCAAATACTGGTCTGTATAGGGGTCTAAGAGGTCAGGGGGTCACCTCCAAATCAGCAAGTAGCCTCTTTTATAATATCATAATATAATATTTATTCATTCATATAGCGTTATTAATTCCATAGACCTAAGAGTGCCCGATTCCTGGTCTGCACCAGGGTGCTCATCTGTCGGTGTCCACCACTGCCGTGTCATGCAACTTAAAGCTCCCAATTCCTGTAATGACCCCTATGTTGTTCCTTAGGTGACCCCAGGGGCTCGGGTGCTTCCTCTGTAACCCCTATAGCTATGACCCTATATACACCAATTCTTCTAGTAGGCTCTCATCTCCTGTTCTGGGTGGCTTTCCTGGGGGGTGGACACCGAGGTGCACTAATAATGAAGGGGTTCTTTTCTTGCTGCAGCAGAAATCTTCCCCTTTTGCCGTCTGAAGTGAAGAGGCCGAACTATCCTCGCACTACAAGTCTCAGCCACTCTCCAGACCACATTATTCTCTTCACTTGATTAATATCCGGTTGGTTGTTAAAGACGACAGCGCCGTATTTATACAGTCGTTTTATCTCTGCCATAGAAGTACTTTATGTCGGACGAGCGCTGCTCCGGGGGTGGAACGCAGCCATTGCTATAATTAGATCATGTAATCAGAAAGTGTCATTAATGAGAGCAGCATAGGAAGTCTGTGCGGATCGTCACTCTGGATGTGCAGACGCGGTTATTATAGTGAGAAAGCCCTTTCTATAATTGGAGACCAAAGATGTCATTACTGGCATCTATAAATACAGCGTATGTACAGAATAGACGTAATAAAGACTTTTATGTTACTTTTTTAAAGGAGTCAAGTAAATTTTCTGCACTTGAAATATTAATCTCCATGATAAATTGACATCTGATGAGACCAGCTCTGCAGGGGCGGTGCCTAGTTAAGCAGAGGAGGAGCTTAATTCTATTTGGACTTTTATATTTGGTGTTACCCATCTGTCCTGACTCCAGGACCGGGCTCTTTTCCTTCCCTGAATCCCCTATGCCCGACTCCCTGTTATAATTCGGCATGCACCTCTGATAGGATCATAGGTTGGTTCAGGTGGTTGTGCATTACCTGAGTCTTAAGGTACCGTTACACACAGAGATATATTGCTTGCAACTCAATGGTTGCAGTGAAATCATGGACACATTGTTCCATTTGTACACGGCAACAAAATAGAACAATGTGTCCATGATTTCACTGCAACCAGGAAATTGCCAGTGAAATTGCATGCAATATGGCGTCGTATGACGGTACCTTAAGCTAGTGGAGCACTCTGCTACCACATGCTTTTTGGGAGTTGAGCCTCACTTTTCACATAGATCTGTTTCACTGAGTCGGCTGATTGCTATCCGGCAACCAGTTTCTACTACGAAACTCAGTCCAACTACTCCTGGTGCTTGTGGAGACACGGGGGTCAGTGGGCGCTCTCCTCTGTGGAGACACGGGGGTCAGTGGGTGCTCTCCTCTGTAGAGACACGGGGGTCAGTGGATGCTCTCCTCTGTGGAGACACGGGGGTCAGCGGGTGCTCTCCTCTGTGGAGACATGGGGGTCAGCGGGTCCTCTTGTCCACTTGCCCTGGCCACCTTTGGAAATACCCCATGGACCAGGGCTCATCCCAACTGAACACCCGAACTCCTTAGGCCGGCTTCACACCATGTTTTTTGCCCTGTTAGGCTGTGTCCGGTGCTTTGCAGGAGGCACCGGACACAGCCTGACAACTCTGGACAAATAGAACCGGAGGGTTAATATGCTCTCCGGTCCTGTTTGTAGCCGAAGTCTGCAGAGCGCAGCTGAGGGAGCTGTCCCCTGCTGAAATGGTGCTGAACCACTTCACGGGGAAAGCTCCCTGGTGCTGAAGTTCAGCGTAGCTCACGCTGAACTTCAGCCGCCGGTGTCCGGCTCCCGGATCCTCCTGGATCAAGGGTAATCCAGTGCCATAGACTCCCATGTTAGGGAGCGCCGGATCGCCCCAGATCTGGGAGGATCCAATTTTGGCAGATTTTTCGCCCCGGACACAAAAACGTTGCAAGCAACATTTTTGTGTCCAGGAGAAAAATCTGAATTGTCCTGGATCCTCCCGGACAGATGGAAATCAGATTGCAAAAAGCTGCCATCCGGCCCCATAGGGCAACATTACCGCAAAATCGAGTCTGGGGCTGTCAGGTTCACCCCGGACAGCCCTGGACCTGATGGTGCCTTGCTGTGAAGCCGGCCTTAACCGTGGGTGGAACACTACTCAGACATCACAATGGTAAGGCTATATAGGATCTCCAATAGGCATATAACAGATAACCAAGCAAAACACACAATGTAACAGGCAACATAATCTCATTCTTCCACTTCTCATCAGGGATTGGAATCTTCGGGGCTTCGAAGACTAAATATACCAATCCAGCAGCCCCCCGTGTTCAGCTGGCAACAACCGAGAAAGGAATAGTGGCAAGCTTAGAAAGTGTCCCAACCTAGGTTTCTTCCAGCCAAATCCTAGAATCCTAGGCTGAACTCCTGCAGAATATAATCCAGTTCTGGTGATCCTCTAGTTGGAATGCCGCAACCTCCATCAGATTTGCAGGGCCTGGGAAATTAGAGCTAAATCCTGACAGTGTCTTTGATGTCTCCGCCAATCCTCAAGTTGGGAGGCAAATGTAAAAAGCGTTAGATAACTGGGTGTATTGCAGGGGTGAGTTGATTAGTCCAGCTATAGAGTAGCTGAGGAGGTTGTAGTCCCATAAGAAACACCAACACCATCAGTTTCTTGAATGATTAGGAACATTTACTCTATATTAATTGCACAGTTAACAGTGTTCATTTATGAACTCTCCCTCTTGTTTAGCTCTGAGAGTTTCTTACCAGGGATCTGTATAAAGTTCTCAGTATTATTCTTCACTGCTCGTACTCACCAGAGGACAGCAGGGACCAGGTATTGTTATTGCTCCTAAACGTGCAGCGCTGCATCGTCACAATTGTGTCCTCCATCCTGTGTCTACAGCAGCTATAATCACCTGCCAGAAAATGCCTCTCTGATGGCTAAGGAAACTGTAGTTCAGAGAAAGGCCAGCAGGGGGCAGTGTGGGATTAAACATGCTACCACTCTCAGAGCTAAAGTGCAGGAGATACTATACACAACATTCTAAAATATCCCATGGCAAACTCTGGGTCACTACAGGAACCAAAGCCCCTAGACTGAGACCACATAGCAAATATCAACCACTGGTGACTGAAGCAGTCCTTTATATCCCAAGCCTCAGGGTATATTGTGTTCTTCCAGGATTGGTGGGATAAGGCTGTTTTCTTAGTGGTTGGCATTTCAATCTGAATGCATAATTCTCCTCTGAGTGATGTAGACAAAGGGGGTGAGGTAGTTTACATTCAATTAGGAATCCACAAACCAATACAATGGGGCTCTGAATAGTCTTGCAGGAAACAATGAATTAACAAATATCAGTTAACAAATAAACGAACAGCACATCTGGCCAAATTAAGAACATTATCCCACGACAAGCATTGAGCAAGGCTGTGTCGCCACAGTGCTGTCACATTCAACTCTGCTGAATCAAAAGTTCTGATCCCTCACTCGTCTCAGCTATTCTTGGTGTATTCCAAGACACCAATTCTGCTATACAGCTACCTGATATAACTAAATCTTCTCTGCTACTCCTGGTCGTGCCTGCACCCTCACCCTCAGGAAACCAAGATACCTGATTACTAGCTTTATTGAGCTGTTCTTAGTTCTGTCCACACTTATGTCTCGGCTGATTCTGTGTGTTGCCACACTCTTGCAACAAGTTATTAGTATCCTTGTCCTTCTCTGCAGTTCTGGCAATGTCCGCACATTTTGCTCTGCTGAATCTAGCGCTTCCAGCTCTACAGATCCACCTGTATAAACAGAACTTCTGGTGCTCACCCTTCCACAAATCCAGTTCTTCTACATCAATGCTTCATACCATGACCTATCGTTTAGCGACTTCATCTCATCTGCTGAGCCCATATCACTTGGTAATAGATATATACATAGGTATGTTAGCTTAATTTCATTGGAGCCATGGAGAGCAAGTGACTCAGAGCAAGGAGACTAAGGGGCTCAAAACAAGGAGAGCAAGGGGCTCACAGCAAAGAGACAGGGACTCAGGGCAAGAAAAGCAGGGGGCTCCCAGCAAAGAGACAGGGACTCAGGGCAAGAAAAGCAGGGGGCTCAGAGCAGGTAGACTAAGTGGCTCAAAGCAAAGTGAGCAGGGGGCTCAGAGCAGGTAGACTAAGGGGCTCAGAACAAGGAGAGCAAGGGACTTACAGCAAGGAGACTAAGGGGCTCGGATCAAGGAGACTAAGGGGCTCAGATCAAGACCACTAAGGGGCTCAGGGCAAGGAAAGCAGGGGGCTCAGAACAGGTAGAATAAGTGGCTCAGAGCAAGGAGAGCAAGGGGCTTGTAGCGAGGAGACTAAGGGGCTCTTAGCGAGGAGACTAAGGGGCTCGTAGCGAGGAGACTAAGGGGCTCGGAGCGAGGAGAGTAAAAAGCTCAGAGCAAGGAAAGCAAGGGGCCACCTATGGTGCTAGGTTACCGGCAGTCGCCATGTACTGTAATAAGTTTGAGATTCACCCCACTACCAGTAATGGGGCCTGAGAGTCAGATAATAGGATAAGAAATGCTCTTTTGATTAATATTATAATTCAGTAATGGATGTTTAGGACTGAACAGCTGGAATCATCAGGAGACAATGCGCTTTCAGAAAGAAGTGATCGTGCAGTCGCCATGTTCCTATGGTAATACTGCCGCCTCCATATGTCTTGGCACCTGGGAAGATTTATTAATGGAGTCCAGAAAAATGATGAGCGGCGCCATGCCAAACCCTTCATACAGACCCCGGGCAGGTGGGATGACGATGGTGGGATGACGATGATGGGATGACGATAGTGGGAATATGGTGGTGGGATGTCGATGGTGGGATGACGATGGTGGGATGATGGTGGTGGGATGACGATGGTGGGAATACGGTGGTGGGATGATGGTGGTGGGATGATGGTGGTGGGATGACAATGGTGGGATGACGATGGTGGGAATACTGTGGTGGGAATACGGTGGTGGGATGTCGATGGTGGGATGACGATGGTGGGATGATGGTGGTGGGATGACAATGGTGGGAATACGGTGGTGGGAATACGGTGGTGGGATGATGGTGGTGGGATGATGGTGGTGGGATGACAATGGTGGGATGACAATGGTGGGATGACAATGGTGGGATAACGGTGGTGGGATGACGGTGGTGCGATGATGGTGCCTGAAACAATGAATGAATGACAATAGACACAGATGGCGCTGCTCAACATTCACTGTGGTTGAACGGAGGATCAAAGTGATAAAACACGGTGCGAATTACAACGTCACATCGGTGGAGCCATTATGTTCTGCGTATGTGGGCAGGTTCTCCTCTATGCTCCTCATTATACCGCTCTCCACAGGGGTCACTTATCAAAGCAGTTCTCATCTGCATATATATACATCAATATGTTTCTGATTCCCATTTACGTGTGCTATGTTTGTCTATATTTGTAGGTGTTACTTTTAACTTTATCTAATAAAAAAGTTTTTTACTCAATTAAGTTGGTGTCCTCCATTGTGCCATTTCCAGGAGACGCCTATAGAAAACTGTAAGGGTACCGTCACACCTGGCGATGTGGGCGGCGATTTTTTTAGGCGACAGTGGGGCGTGGCCTATCGCCGCCGACATTGCCAATGCGTCGCCTAATGTGACTGGGCGAGGCCGACGCATTTGAGTGGTCGCCTGGTTTCAGAGCAGCGCTCTGAAACCAGGCGACCACTCTGGGGCGATGTGTAAACATCGCCCCATGTAAATGGGGGACGGCGATCTGCCAGGCGATGGGAGCCATAGGCTCTCATGTTAAGGTTTTGAGAGACGACGACGCCTGTCAGATCGCCGGTGTGCCGCCACATGTAAACATGCGACGCTGGCGGTGCGCTAAAAACGTGTGCACTCCGGCAGTCGCCGCCGACATCTCCGACGACGACACCTAGTGTGACGTAGCCTTGAGTGCTTTCCTAAGCAGTGATATTGCCGCAGTTATCTGATGGGGGTTGTAGTTGCAGTCCTGGATTATAATAATCCGGGTTGTAGTTGCCTTCCTGGTTTATAATGATGGGGGTTGTAGTTGCCGTCCTTTATTACAATGATGGGGGTTGTAGTCACCATCCTTGCTTACAATGATGGGGTTTATAGTTGCCATCTTTGCTTACAATGATTGGGGTTGTAGTTGCAGTCCTGATTTACAATGATGGGGTGGTAGTTCCAGTCCTGGCTTACAATGATAAGGGTTGCAATCGTAGTACTGGCTTACAATGATGGGGTTATAGTTGCAGTTGTAGCTTAGAATAATAGGGGTTTTGCTCACAGTCCTTGCTTACAATGATGGGGATTGTAGATGCAGTCCTGACTTATAGTTCTGAAAGTTGTAGTCGCAGTCCTGGCTTACAATGAGAAGGGTTGTAATCATACTCCTGGCTTATAATGATGATGGTTGCTTACAATGATTGGGTTTGTGGTCATAGTCCTGGTTTACAATGATGGAGGTTGTAGTCGTAGTCCTTGCGTGGCGCCCCAACGGGTAGGCCGCCACCAGAGGTACAGCACTCCTGCGGTTAAGGTGAGTAGTGCCTCTGCTTTCCAGGTGCTGGAATGGTGCTGTTGTGCCAACGCACACACAACACTTAGGGACCCCGGGACGGTGAATGGACCATGAGGGAGGACCCAAGCGTAGCCGGGAGGGAAAAGTAAACTCAGGAGAGAAGAGACCAATGTGAGAGGAGAGAGACGGGAGTGTAGAGGCGGTGTGGTGTCTACTCCCATGAGTTAGAGCACGAGCACGCTCACCCACGGGAGGGAAAAACCGACTGGCGAAGGAAGAAGAGAGAACCCTTGGGGTGCAGAAGAGACCTCGATTCCCCTGATGGCGCTGATGTTGTATGCTCGAACCATTGAACCGGAGGCCCAAGGCTTCTAACGGGAGCTGTGGCCGAACACCCGACACAACTTGGGGAAGGAGGCCGAACTAGAGAGCAGTGCCCGGGAGGGGACACAACAGCAACCATGGCTGCCAGTACTGAGAGCTGAGAGCCTGTGGGGCAGAGCGGTGTTGTGCTCGCCCCAGAAGAGAACTACCCCTTACAGCACTGGGAAGAGAAAGAGAGAGACCACCAGAGACAGGGACACCTAGTGAGGAAGGAAAGGGCACCAACCGTGGCTCGACTGCACTGTCCCGGTTCTGGAAACAATGCTGAACCGAAAGTTGGCAAGGGAAGTACCCGGCGGCCATGCTGAAACAACTGAGTAAAAGTAACAGAACTCCAGCTGTGGCGTGTGAGACTTTTATTAGCAGCGACCACCGGCCGCATGAGACACTGGGGTATTGATGACCCAGTGAACATCTGCCAAGATACAAACTAACTCTTCCATCCCGTTGCCCTGGGGATCGCGCTCCGCCTGCGGGGAGCGAAACCATCCAAGCTGCCGGTCACCGTCCCCAGAGGTTGTGAAGCAATACTGCATACTGCAGGTGGCGTCATGAATACCCCTATTCCCCTCAGACTCTCCCTGTCATCTTCCCCCGTTTATTAAAATGACACCGCCAGGCTCACGGGAACGGGTCTCCACCCCCGTCTGTCCCCGTGAAAAGAACCGAAAAGAGGTGAAGAGAACAACGAGTAACTGCCTGGTTCCCGAGTCTTCCCCGGTCCTGGAGTGGGCGTGTCACTTGCTTACAAGAGCCCTCGCGGACAGGGTCCTCTCCCATCCTGTACCTGCATGACTTCATTGTGCGCATATACTGTACTTGTCTTCTCCCCCCCCCTTCCATATGTAAAGCGCCATGGAGTCCAATGGCGCTATATAAATATAATAATCATAATAATCATAGTCCTGGTTTACAATGATGGAGGATGTAGTCATAGTCCTTGCTCACAATGACTGGGGTTGTGGTCATAGTCCTGGTTTACAATGATGGAGGTTGTAGTTGTAGTCCTGGCTTCTCTGCTCCGTGTCCTGAGAGTTGCAGTTACTGCTGCACTTTGTGATATGAAGCAACAAGGCACATAGTATTTCTTAGTATTTGATGTTGAGAAAAAAGATTGCATAACATGTTGTCCTCATCCAAAGGGCCGGCTTTAACCCAAATGTTAAACTTTAACAATAAAATCACCAATTTCCTCAAAACCATTGCCATTGAAATGCTCTTAGAGGAAAGAGTGTTAATAGCCATGCACACCCCTTTGTAGCTAAAGGCAACACAATCCGGAGATTACGCAAACAGTGACCGAAAACTGAAATAAACACAAACAACAAAAATTTCCTGAAACGTGGGGCTAGCTAAAAAACGTTCCGCTAAATAATCGGGTCAACAGGAAGACATCCATTACACGAACAAAGAAATCCCAAAACCGTCTGAGGAAACCGCAAAAAATAACCCAAGGGATGATGATGCAGAGAATGCTGACTGCCAACACGTGACCCCGTTAAAATCCTGTAAAAATGCATGCCAAACACATAAGTCATCCTTAATATCTCCAGAAAGAGTAATCATATATGACTGGTCAACATGACCTTTCATGGCGTCATACAGTCTTCTCAAAAACAGACGGCCTGCCGGAATGATTCTTAGCGCAAAATTTAAGCTTCCCACCAGAGACTGAAATTCTTTCAATGATGCTCTCTCCTTACCAATGAAATCCTCTACCAAACCATTGAGCGTCCGTAACTTTTCATCGGGTAAGTGGCATTCCATCTTGATGGAATCAATGACAATGCCCAAAAACTCAATAGTCTGGCAAGGAGCAACTGTTTTCTCAGCCGCTATGGGGACTCCAAAATTTGTTGCCATACTTAAAAATGATGCTAACAGTTTATCACAGTCATCCGTCAAAAAAGAACCAATAAATAAATCATCCAAGTAGTGCATCATATATACACCACTAAAAGAGGATTGGACGCACCACTGCAAAAAAGAAGAAAATTATTCAAAGTAACCGCAAGAAAGAGAAAAGCTCATAGGTAGGCAGTGATCAAAATACTAACACCCGTCGAAGAAGAAACCTAGAGAATTGAACCCGGCGGGATGGACCGGTAGAATTCTGAATATCTGTCTCAGCTAGCCATGCATTCGACCCAGCCAACCGCAATAAATCAACTGCAAAATCATAGGAGGCATAGGAGACCGATGCAGAGCCAACTGAGACCTGATCATTAAGGGGCGACCCTGCCAGGTAAGAAATATGATGTATCATCCAAAAAAGAATCTTTTTCCCCCTTAGGCACAATGCCCAAGGGGGAATTCCGAAAATTAGGAAAAGGAAAACATGGGAAGGAGCCAGCACAGCGACCTGCTTCCACCTCCTTAAACATTTTTTGACAAACAATTTTTGGAAAAAATTCTAGCAGAATGCAGATTTCTAACTACCTGACACCCTACCCCCCTCAAACGCCAGAACATAAAATCCATGCAAAACCCATTCCTAATTAGGTCCGCCTTCTGCCGATCTGGGTACTGCCTTAGCCAAGGGAGCATTTCTAGCAGTTTCACTGGGCTCGCTGCTTTTAAGAAACGCATCCCTAGTAGGCATAGGTACCTGACTGCCTGTCTTCATGCACCTTAACGCTGAATGAGTCCCACGCAAAAAGGGCACTCGTGCCTATACTAGCAATTATGCATCCATTTACAGGAAGACTCATTGAAAGTGAAGCAAAGGCCTTTGCGCATCGTTTGTGCTGCAGGCTGTCTCACTATCACAGGTCTTTGTGGCACCATCATCTGAAGCCTCAATCCCACATCTTTTGTTCCCCATTTCAGAGAAGGACAGCTTTTGATGAAATGCATCGTCATACGCCAACCAAGCTACCCCTCCAAAATGGCGGTACGCTTCCAACACAATATCTATATGCTGAAAGAGCCCGGAGCACAAACTAGGACATCTCTCACCTAACACTGCTGGATAAATTACAAAACATTGCAGCCAGTTATTAAAGGAACGATAAAGTATTTTCTTATCTTCTTCAGATTTGGTTTCATCCTTCCTATTCAATAATTCTCTGGCTGGTACGTAATGAAAACAAATCAATAAATTCGCCAGCCCATATCTTATCTTTCACTGCTGGACTTAAATGAAACCCAAGAGGAGATAATTCACAAGATAAGTCTTCCTTAAAATAGGAATCTGGAATCCCAGACTTCCTAGGAGCCACTGTAGATCCTGTCAATACACTCCTTCTGGGCTCATGAATAGACTTCATAGCTAATGTCACTGCCTGTGACATTATCTCACTAAGCTGACTAGCAGGCAGTGACACATTATGAGAGGAAAAGGAAGGGTCATCCTCACCAGTCACCGACAGGGCCCGAGGTCCTGCGCTTCTTGGATCATCCGGGTCGTCCTGGGTCACTTTTCCTTCTTCCATTTCTTCATCCTGTGGAGGTGACATACCAGGTGCCACTGCCGCTGCCGATGACGTGCTGTGCCCCCATACCTGAAGCGCCGCGGCCGCTGCCTGTAAGCCCTTGTGCCGCGGCAGCTGTACAGCACTCCTGGCGCTGGGGTAAGCTATACAGCTCTCTGCACTGTGACATCTATCCCGATCTCCCTGCCGGCCGTGATCGCGCCGCGGCGATTTCGCAGGACTTGGCGCTCTCATGCTACTGCGCAGAAGCACTCTTGTAGCCGGGGCCTCCTGCCAAGAGACTGCTGCCCGCCTCCCAGAAGCGCCGTTCCTACGGCTATGTGGAGGCGGTGAATAAGGCTCCCTCCTCCCTTTCTTCACCCTCTGACTCTTCCTCCGGACATCGTCAGCAGGGCCGGATGTTCCTGTCGGCTCTCCCTCCTGCAGCGCTTCTATGGCGCCACCTTCAGCTACGGGCTCCGGCTCCTCAAGGCACCTCCGCAGCCACTCCGTTCCACCGCTGCTCCCTGCTCTAGCCAGCAGGCGCTCCAGGAGACCTTCAGTGGACGTAATCTTCTGGACGTCAGGTAATCTTCAGGAGACTGACAGCGGACCTGCTGAAAGCGCTCCTTATATACAGTTGATTGGCACCTGCCAGCCAATCACCGCTTTCAAATTTAGGCGGGCTGCAAACCGTTCTAAACCGGTTTCAGCCGCCCAGAACAAGTTCAAAACCTCACATAAAATTAACAGTCAACTTAACCCCTTGATAGCCAGGGCCTGTTACCTCAAGAATGGCCCTTCTCTATACAATACAGACCATTTAATTCTGTGGACGTCAGCCTGGAATGTGTCCCGGCGTTTCCCTGCGGCAAAGTTATAACAGCTTAAAATTCATCAAATTTCTGCAGCCACAAGGATGGAGCGGACACCATCCCTGTCCGGCCGCCTCACCATCACCATCTCATACCTCGGAGTGGGCCCGGCTTGTATCCAAGGTTCAGCTGCCCCTCTAGGTCTTCATATCAATGCCGGATTATCGGATGTCGTAGACAAGTGAACAAATGGTGGAGTCTCTAGATGCCCCTCTACATCTCTGTGCCAGATTATCAGACCTTCCGGAGTATTGAAGGCCCCAGTTCTTTCCATTTATTATTCCATCTTTTTAATCTCTGTCTTTGGGCTCGGATCTTTCTCCGGTGACTGCCATGACATGGACGGAGGACGGTGGAGGATGGGAGTGACGGTATGCTGCTGTCATCTGGATAAGAGGCCATTAATGAGAAAGCTTCATGAATGACGGATCAACAAGATTGCACTGAATCACGTATTAATGGCGGTCACCAGGGAAATGAGCAGGGGTTAATTAAATTAAGGCTGAGGATGATTGTAGTCACCTCTAATTATGGTGTGAAAGGGTTAAGTGACTTGTGTCGAGCCCACTGGGACGAGGGTACTCGGTACCGGACCGGGTCTCTACTGGGGAAGTCACGGATGGTCCTGGTCCGGTACGTGTCCCGGGCCCTGGCAATTGAAGGGGAATATTTACAGGGGAAATGTCATTCGTGACGCCACCCACTTGATGCGGCCAGTGATGGGGGCCGCCGCTGCTGCAGAACCTCCGGGGGTGATGGAGTGGCAGCAAAGATGGTGTAGTTCCAGTGGGAAGAACTGTATCCCCCGGGGCAGTAAGAGTTGTGGAATTGTCTAGGACACTTACTTTGCAGGCTGCAGGGATCTCTCCTCCTGGCTGGTGCTGACAGGCTGTGTCCTGTATGGAGGGAATAGCTTGCACGCAGAGACACAAGGGAAACTGTTCCAGGGTTTTCCAAAGCTTTACTCTTAGTTGTTCCAGCAATTCACAAGTAGTTTGCCGTTCTTACAAGATTAAGTACAGTTCTTAGTACACAGTTCAAGTACGCGGGCTCATTCTCCCTCTCCGGGTTCCCTTTGCTCTGCAGCCAGGCCTCTCTCTCCCTGTGACCCCTCACACAGTCTCTGTGTCCTTTCCGGGCTGTTTACATTCTCTTTACTACGTGTTGTGCGACACTGGACAGTATGGCGGTGACTCGGGCCCCTGTGGGTCCTTCAGTTTGTCACTGAGCTGCCTGTCCTTGGGGTTAGGGATCCTAGTGTGAAGCTGTGATCTCCCGTCGGTGTTTGGGAATGCCGGGTGAACTACGGTCCCCTCTAGAGCCGACACTCTACTCAGCCCAGCCTCCAGCAGTCCTCAGCACGAGGCTCTACCAGGCTCCTTCTCTCTGTTCCTTCCAGTATCATAGGAGGGACTTCTCTCTCTCTGCAGTCAGTGGCTTTGGCTGCTGTCTAGGGCACGGGTTACACCGTCCCTCTCTGTCCTGTCACACTCCTGGTGGCATCAGCATCGGACGTGCTTTCTCTCCCCTCTGGCTCGCACTGGCGCAGTACGGATTCTGCGCTCCTAGCCTTGCACTCACAGGACGTGTGATTGTCTTTCTGTTTCAGCTTCTGGTCTTTGCTTCTCAGCCTACTGTGGCCTACTCTTGGTCTTTACAGCTCGGCACCTTGAGCCTACTGACTTCCTTCACTCCTCCCCCTCACTATATACTATCAGTCACCTGACTTCTGGTGTGCCCAACCCACTCCTCTGAATCCACCACCCCTCGATCTCATAGAGCATCTAATCTCAGGGCTGGATGTAAACCTTCTCCTGACACGTGGGTTGTGTGGGCTGTGAGGGTGTTGTTGTGCAACAATGTCCTACCTGCCTGGCTGCAGTTCCCTTTGTGGCCTCCTGGACGCAGGGGCGCCACACTTGTAATCAACAATTATCCTTCAGTGATGGAGATGAGAGGTGCAGAGGATTAAAGGGGAACAGGGCGGAAGCCACACGGGAGATATGGGAGTTACGGCTGACAGGACACATCTCTGCACCTTTCACATCAACTACGGACACTTATGGGTTTTCAGGTCCAGCTCAGATAGAGGACAATATGGCCGCCACTTCTAAGAAGCTTATCCTGAGCCCGGGTCCATCCTTTCTTCTCACTTTCTCCTTTTCTCCTCCCCTCCTCTGTATTTTCCTTTATTCTTTGTGCCTCTTTCCTTCTTTCTTATGTCCTCTGTCCTTCTGTCCCCTCCTCATTCCTTCCTCTCATCATTTCTTCTTCATTTTCTCCTTCACTTTATTATCCATCCTTCCTTTCCTATTTTCCTTTCCTGCCTTTCCTTCCTTCCTTCCTTTACTGCCTTTCCTTCCTTCCTACCTTACCATCCACCCTTCCTTCATTTCCATCCTTCCTTGCCTCTTTTCCTCTCATTCTTCTTTTCTTCTTTCCTTCCCTCCTATCCATCCACTTATCCATCCATCCATCCATCCATCCATCCTTCCTTCCTTCTTCCTTCCTTCCTTCCTTCCTTCCTTCCCATCCTTCCTTCCTATCTTTCTTTCAACCAATTTTACTTCTTTTTCGTCCACTTTCATTACATTTTTTCCTTCTGTTTCTTTTCTATCCCTTATTCAATTTCTTCTTCTTTATCATTAACATTTCGTTTTTCCTTCCAACTTTTTTCGTCTTCCATCGCTTTATCGTTCCTTATTTCCTGTGTCTATTCATTAATCCTTTCCATCTACTCTTCACTATTTTCTTTTCATCCTTTTTCCTTTAATTTTTCCTTTCATCTTCCTTTCTTCTTCCATTTATTTATAACTTTCTGCCCTTCTTTCCTTTTGTCTATCATTTTTTCTTTTCTCTCATCATAAAATGTCATTACCTCTTTCCTTTGTCTATACATTTATCCTTTTTTCATCCATCCACCTTTTCTTTATTCCTTTTTTCCATTTTCAACCTTTCTTCCATTCCTTGTTCACTGTTTTCCTTTTCACTCATTCTTCCTTTCACTTTCATCTTCTTTTCTTCCATCAATTTGTAATTATCTCCTTCCTTCTTTCCATCCATCCATTTCTTCACTTTTTCTTCTTTTTCATACTTTCTTTGCGGTTATTTCCATTTAATTTTTTTCTTCTTCCATTTATTTACAACTTTCATTCCTTCTTTCCTTTGGTCTGTCTATCATTTTTTCAATTCTATAATCCTAAAATGTCATTACTTCTTTCCTTTTTATAAATTTATAATTTTTTCCATCCAACTTTTCTTTCTTCCTTCATCCCTTTCCAACCTTTCTTCCGTTCATTCTTTGTTCAGCTTTTTCCTTTTCACTGATTATTCCTTTCCTTCTTCCTTTTATCTTGTTTTTCTTCTCCCTTCTATTTGTAATTATCTCATTCCTTCCTTCCATTCATCTCTTCATTTTTTCCTCTTTTCCATAGTTTCTTTACTTTTATTTTTCTTCCATCCTCTTTCATTTAAAGGGAACCAACCACCCCCAATGACCCCCCCGGACTATTAATATTGGTCCCTACACACAGCACATATATGTGCTGCAATGATTTTTGCTAAAAAAACCCGTTTTTAAAACTTGAGATAATGCTTTTTAAAGTTTAAAACGAAGGGACGGATGGGCGGCACTTAGCTGTTTGAAAAGCCGGGTTGCATCTGTCAGTCATCCCCCCCGTGTCCCGCAGCAGCAGTAACGTCCAGCCCTTTGCAGCGTCACAGCCCTGTGCACGGGCTCGCATGCCCGTGCACACGTCATCATCTACAGCCGGGAAGCGAGCGCGCGCTCTGACTTCCACAGCCGAGCGCAGGAAGTCAGAGCGCGCGCTCGCTTCCCGGCTGTAGATGATGACGTGTGCACGGGCATGCGAGCCCGTGCACAGGGCTGTGACGCTGCAAAGGGCTGGACGTTACTGCTGCGAGGGGACACGGGGGGGATGACTGACAGATGCAACCCGGCTTTTCAAACAGCTAAGTGCCGCCCATCCGTCCCTTCGTTTTAAACTTTAAAAAGCATTATCTCAAGTTTTAAAAACGGGTTTTTTTAGCAAAAATCATTGCAGCACATATATGTGCTGTGTGTAGGGACCAATATTAATAGTCCGGGGGGTCATTGGGGGTGGTTGGTTCCCTTTAATTCTAATGTTATCGATTCTTCTTTCCTTTTGTTTATCTATCCGTACTTTTTCCCTTCTCCCATCCTGAAATGTTCCTTCTTTCCTTTATCTACCCATTTATCTTTTATCCACTCTTCCATTCACCTTTTTCTTCCTTCTTTATTATTTCCATTATCTCCATTTTCATCCTTTCTTCCATTCATACTTTTCACCCATTCATCCTTCTTTTCCTTCCTTTCATCTTGAGTTCTACTTATAATCTCCTTCTTTCCGGCCATTCTTCACTTTTTCCTCTTTTTCATACTTTCTTTACTGTTATTGGCATTTCATTTTCATTTATTCTTCTTCCATTTATTACTAACTTTATCTTTTCTTCTTTTCTTCTGTCTATCTATCCTTACTTTTTCCCTGCTCCCATCCTGAAATGTCATTCTTTCTTTCATTTGTCTACCCATTTATCTTTTATTCTTCCTTCCTTTCACCTTTTCTTCTTTTTTATTATTTCCCTTTTCATCTTGTCTTCCATTCATACTGTTCACCCGTTCTTCCTTTTTATCTTCCTTCAATCTTCGGTTCAATTTATAATCTCCTTCTTTCCGTGCATTTATTTTTTATCTTTCTCTCTTTCTCGCTTTCTTTCTCTCTTTCTTTCCTGCTTCTCTTTCTTCCTCCTCTTTTTCATTCTTTTCTTTGGATATACAGTGACTGTACCTGTTCTTTGCAGTACTGATGTGAATGCCACCACCATAGTCTATCTTCTATTCATACTTTTCAACCATTCTTCCTTTTTGTTTTTCTTTCTTTCATCCTCTATTCTTGTTATAATCTCCTTTCTGTCTATTCATTCTTTTTCTTTCTCTTTCTTTCTTTCTCTTCTCTTTCTTTGTCTTTCTATTTCCTGCTTCTTTCTTTCTTTCTTTCTTTTCTTTCTTTCTTTCTTTCTTTCTTCTTTCTTCTTCTTTCTTTCTTTCTCTCTTTCTCTCTTTCTCTCTTTCTCTCTCTCTCTCTCTTTCTCTCTATCTCTCTTTCTCTCTTTCTTTCTCTCTTTCTCTCTTTTTCTCTTTCATTCTTTTCTTTTTATTTTGGATATGTAGTGCTTGTACCTGTTCTTCACAGTATTGATGTAAATACCACCGCCATAGTCTACTGTTCATCCGTTCTTCCTTTTTATCTTCCTGTCATCCTCTGTTCTTTTTTATAATTTCCTTCTTTCCGTCCATTCATTCTTTTTCTTTTGCTTTCTTTCGCTTTCTATCTTCTCTCTTTTTTCTTTTTTTTTTTTTTCTTTCTTCTCTTCCTTCCTCCTCTTTTTCATTATTTTGTTTGGATATATAGTGACTGTACCTGTTCTTTGGAGTATTGATGTGAATAGCACCGCCATAGTCTGATCTCTATCGCTGTTGCACATAATCCCACCAGTGTGAAAGGTCATGTAGTTACATAGTGTCGCTTATTGACTGCAGAAAATCAATGCGTCTTTCTATAATCTGTGAATTCCATTTCCCGGCTGCGGATCCAGGCGCGGCGGTGTAATAATTCATAGAGGTTTTCGGGGAGGTGTGTGGCGCCATTTAAATGCCAATGATGATTTAATATAGTCAGGAATATTGTCTCATTGCATAAAGTGATGCATAACAGAAGCAGAGGACGGCGGAGGATTGATGTTCTGTGCCTCCATCGTCAGAGATTACACAGAAAATGAAAGGTGGCAGCTTCACATATTTATATGGCGCAGTGTTTTGGGGATTTTCTCTAATGTTCACCAGTTCTTCTAAAATATGCACACACATAAGCAGAGGGATAACCTGAGACTGCAGGGCGCCAATGCAAAATCATCACCCCCACCTCTACCAGGTATTACACTGGTGTCCAGGAGCGTAATTGCAATCGCACCTGGGCCCTTGAGCCTAGGGGGCCCCAAAAGTTCCTTTAGTCTAAAGAAAAAGACTAATACTATTACAGATTTGCGATAATTGGGGGTCCCGTTGGAGCTTTTGCATCAGGGCCCAGGAGCTTCAAGTTGCACCACTGCCAGTGTCTATGCGGCAATGAGGCAGGTGCAGGCACCGTCTCCAGTGCAAGGGCCCACCAGTAACAGTAAGGCCCTGTGCACACGCTGCATTTTCTATATGTTTTTTTTTTTTTTTTTGTAGAATTTTCAGCAGTAAAACTGGATCTATTTTTGGAAAGAAAGGACCGTTCATTTTTGATGCATTTTATGTGCTGCCAATCCATTTACCTTATTTTATTACATTGGGGTCCATAGATTAAATGCATCACTAATTGACACTCACTCTTTTTCTGGATGTGTTTTCTGCCCACCAAAACCAATTAAAAAAATGCAGCGTCTGAACAGCATCTCTGAAAACTCATTGACTTTGCTGGACATCACAGGCAGTGATCTGTTCTTCGTAGGCTAAGCTTGAGGTTGAATTTCTAGCAAACCCTTTTAATTTCAATATTCTAATCCCAGGTCTGTGACTGGACCATGGCTAATTTAGCAATGAAACATTACATTTCAAATGCTCTTGTTTTACAGTACTTTCCTTTCTACAGCAAATATGGAATGTAGAACCCTGCCATCAGCCATTTCTTGACTCCTTTAAAGCCACCGGAGGTGTGATGTATCTCTTCCTCTGTTTGCCTTCAATAGACCCCCCCTACCTGGGTGTTTTAGATCTGTGTACAGGATGAATACAGGTCATGACCTTTGTGTAGAGATGCAGCCTTTGAACACATGTTAATTTACTGCTGTCATACATCCCCCTAAGGGTACCTTTACACATGGCTACATTTGTAGCTTGTCACCAGGTAACTTACTGGTTGCAGTGAAATCATGGATACATGATTCCATTTGTACACAGCAACAAGATAGAACCATGTATCCATGATTTCACTGCAACCAGTAAGTTACCTGGTGACAAGCTACAAATGTAGCCGTGTGTAAAGGTACCCTAACAGATACATATTTTACACTTCAATGTCAATTAGCAATCCATTTTCTCCATTGACCCAATTGTAATAAAATAAAAAAGCATGAAAAAACGGTTGGCAGCACGTAACACATCAAAACCCGAAGTGTTTTTGGTGCTTTTTTTTTTTTAAACGGATACAGTTTTTCTGCAGTATTTTCTGCTCCACAAACAAATTTTGTTACTACGAGGGCATGGGGCCTAACTCTGGGGCCACTGGTCTACTACATGCAAATATTACATTCCCCTCATTCCTCCCCCTTCTTCTATCTACTTACATAATTGCCTTGTGGTGTCTGTTATCACCTCCTATGTCCTGTATCACAATGGAAAATTACATGACATCACAGTGGGGAATTATGACTTCACAAAGAAGAAAATTATTAGAATCTGAGAGTCCTCAGTGATTGATACCTTTTAATGGCTAACTGAAAAGATGGTAAACATAGCAAGCTTTCGGGACACTGTGGCCCCTCGTCAGGCAGATAATGACACAGATTCTGAAGACACATACATATATACATAAGCAAATGAAACAAACAAAAAAAACAAACAGTCTTAGATGCTGTCGTACATACGACAGGTGACCTAAAACAGAGTCAGGCTAGAGAGGAAGAGAGGGACTGGGAGTGGGAACTAAAATTCTAAGATAGGCGGAACATATTGTATAATGGTTATATGGTAGTGGTCTGTGGAAAACTGAAAATTCTTAAATGAGTTGAGGAAAGCAATAAATGGAAGCAAGGGTGTTCATATAAGAAGTGTCAAAAGTTCATTGTCCTCAAAATGGAGTCTCTTGGAGATGTGATATCCCCAAATGTCTTTTCAATTTATATAAAAACTTATGAACCTGTGATGTCCCCAAACGTCCATTCATGGTATATAAAAAGCCATGAATCCATGTGAAATATTTAATCCGGTTTTGAATGTGTCAAAGGTCATTATTAATTTGTATTCCCAAATTCTTCTCTCTCTCTCTGAGATCTGAAGCCTCTTTTTTAAGATGAGCAGCTTCATATCGGCTTCACTGTGGTCAGGGCTGGAAAAATGTTTTGATACAGGTAGGTCCATACGCTTTTCTTTTATTGAGTGGAGATGAGAATTCATTCTTGTTCTGAATTGTAATCCGGTCTCCCTATGTACATGCCGCCTGTTAGGCATTTGGTACATATAATTAAATACACCACATTGCTTGTGGGGCAGCTGAAGTGACCTGGGATCTTGTAGTCCTGATCTGTCCCAGGAATCCTTATTTTGTCTGTTGTCATTATAGATGGAGGTTTTGCACTTTCTCTGGTTGCAGGGAAAGGTTCCTGTTGTTGCTGGAGAGGACAGGGCGCTTCTCACAATGATGTTTTTAAGATTTGGAGGTTGTCTAATACACAAGAGTGAGGGATCCGGAAATATTGATTTTAGTCGGGCATCTTTTTGTAGGAGTGGTTGCAGTTTCCATGCGGCTCCTCTTAAATGGAAGACATCACAGAGGGGTTTTAAGACATCAAAATAGGCTATTGTGACATCATAATGTAGAATTATGACATCACAATAGGGTATTATTACATCATAGTGGGATATTATGACATCACATTGGGGTATTATTACATCATAGTGGGATATTATGACATCACAATGGGGTATTATCACATAATAGTAGTATATTATGTCATCACAGTGGGAAATTATGACATCATAGTGGGGAATTTTGACATCACAATGGGGTATTATGACATAGTGGGGTGTTATAACATCATAGAACAGAGGGGGAGAGAGAGCAGACAGGGGAAGAGACGTCGCTGCCCCAGGGCCACAAAGCCTGCCCCCATCTTGACATCACCGCCCTTCTGAGGAGATAGCATTGGGGCTCCATCTAGTATAATAATAATCTGGGAGTCTGGTAAATGATTGATGAGACGTCGCCTTTTTCTATACATAGAGAATGTAGTGTATTGTGCCATCTACTGCTCATATAGAAAGTTGGGGATCCCTACTACTGCAGGGCCCACCTTGGAATCACCCGTTTTCCCGGTGGGCCAGTCCTTCCTGGCTACCTCTGTCTCCTGATACCTATGCCTCTACCCGTACGGCAGTAATAATGACTATTCCCTATACCCTCCATGTTTTCCTCAAATCTGCATGTTCTCCTACATAGCAGGAACAATAAACATGAATTAATTGTCTTCAGACCAGCGCAGTTCTCAGAAATCCTCCGCTCTCCACCAATATCTCCTATCCTGACGCCTCTGTGCTTCTCTGCTTTGCCAGTTGGCAGGGGACGATTAATTAGCCTCTAATTCAGGGCGCAGAGGAGGCCGAGGCTTTGCCGTCGCCTCGTTATCTGATTAGTCACATTTGTGGCTAAAATTAAACTCCGCGAGGGCTTGTGCCGCCCGCCGCGGCTGCCGCTGATCTGCTGCGTTTGTTTCTGAAATGTGACATAATGAAGCTGATGGAATGTGACACTGGCTGAGCCGTCAATAAGCGGCGCCCCCCCCCCCTCCATAGACGTCCATATGCCGCTCATCATCGACGACTAATCCATGACTGTGACATTGTGACGTGTCCATGGGGGAATCCGAAGAGTGGATAGTGGGAGAGCCAGAATCAGGCAGATACATGGATGACACAGGCAGGAGGCCACAAGATGGACCGAACAGAGGACACTACACATGACAAATCCCTCATATAGAGCAGATTGAGGACATCATGGTCGGAAGAATAGAAAAAACAAGGTGAAGAGGGAGACCAGCAACCCAATGGCTTGATACCATCAAAATAATGGTGCAGAAGACCCTTGTGGACCTATCTAGGCTTGAATAAGACTCATGTAGGCTTATAAAAGACCCTTGAGGACATATCTAGACTTGGAAAACACCCTGGTGGAGCAATCTAGACGTGGAGAAGACCCTAGAGGACCCATCTAGGTTTGGGGAAGACCTTGATGGATCTATCTAGGCTTGGGGAAGACCCTGGTGGACCCATCTAGGCTTGAAGAAGACTCTTGTGGAGCCATCTAGGTTTGGGAGAAGACTCTGGTGGACCCATCTACGCTTGGAGAACACCCCAATGGACCCATCTAGGCTTACAGAAGACCCTGGTGGACCCATATAGGTTTGGGGAAGACTGGTGGACCCATCTACTGTAGCTTGGAGAAGACCTGGTGGACTCATCTAGGCTTGCAAAAGACCCTGGTAGACTCATCTAGGCTTGAAGAAGACCCTGGTCGACCCATATAGGTTTGGGGAAGACCCTGGCAGACCCATCTACACTTGAAGAAGACCTGATGGACCCATCTAGGCTTGGAGATGACGCTGGTGGACCCAACTAGACTTGGAGAAGACCTTGGTGAACCCATTTAGACTTGAAGAAGAGACCCTGGTGGAGCCATCTAGGCTATTCCAGATCGATCTTCCTACAGAGCGCTCAACCATCAAGATCGTACTGAAGGCCGATAAATAAATAAAAGCGCTGAATGAGAAAAATGTATACAGTGACCACAATCCTCTGTGAGCTAAACATCCGCTGCACTGATACATTGTGTCACTCTGGAATCCAGGATATATCCAGTCTGGACAATAATGATATAAACAACTGTAACAAATCCTCAGCTGTGAGAAGTATTAGATCTATACAGATTCTTGGCCTCAGTATGGAAATCAAATTGTATTCACTGACAGCAAAGATGTTTCCATACAATTATTCCCCTTTCCTGACCTTTCCTGGGTCTCATTATTCATGTTATTTCATATAGATTCACTTTGATGATATTACAATTTGTGGACTTGATTATGGACACGTTATTATCAATGTGTCCGTGTAATAAGGGGTTAACGCGCCTGTGACTGCGGCGTCTCGGGGGAAGGTGAACAGTCCAGTCATCGGGCCAAGAAATGATATTTACAGAACTGCTGACCCTCCTCTAATTCCCAATTACCCTGTGGCTGATACACAGCTGAGCCCCCGACGGGAAAGAAACCCATTACAGTCACTACGGCTGGACACCCAATCAGCTGTGCAGGACGGGGAGACCAGTCATGGTGGATCTAGCGGTGATACGTTGCATTGGTGTCCCCTTATTGCACATGCGTGTCAGTCTTCACTGTGTCTAGCATTCTGTTCATGAAGCAGGAAGCACAGAGCAATAGATCGCAGCCCCATAGGAGAGCGCTGCAATGCTCATATATATATATGTACATCTGATTCCAACCTTTCCTCTATAGATGGGCAGGCAGGGGTGTAACTACATCAGGTGCAGGGGCTGTAATCCTACCAGGGCCCTGGAGTCTACGGGGCCCCAAAAGTCCCTTTGTACTATAGAAAGGCTAATGTTATTAAAGATTTGCAATAATTGGAGCTTCACGTTTCACCACGGCAGGCAGGGGTTAATCCGCCTCTCATTGTAGTGAATATTCAGTGACAAATGGGGCTACTTTTGTATTCCGGCTAATGCGCAGCTGGTCACCGGATGCGGCCGCTGTTGCCATAGCACCTATCGATTTTAATGAGGGCTGAATTTGCCACACAATAGAGAACCGTACAGATGGCGGTGACCGCTGGCGCCGTACTGCGGCTTTATGACATTGGGCAGAGGGCGGGGGGGGGGGTCACCACTATAAATATGTCTCTGTAGGGTCCTGGAGACGGAATGTATGTGACATCGAGAACAGGTCACCGGGAAACCCGGCATTCAGAGACCCAACCGGAGAGTCAGCGGGAAGAACGTGGAGGGACGGAGATAGCGGGAATCACAATGCCCCTTCCCCATAGTTCCAGTGTTACCAAAGGACCGACCCCCGCTACTAATTCCAATAACTAAATGGCAGCACTCACATCGGAAATATCTACACTGGATTATCCCGTCCGTCATCACAACACGGAATTTTATTTTAAACAGGTTTGGATAAATATAGTTTTTTTTTTTTAGAAATGTTTCTTTTGTTCCCCAAATCACAATTTGCAGAAAAAATAGAAATCCAGCAATTTTCCCATCAGCCACTGAGGTTTTATACCGTAACGTACGGCTTCAGGAATCCACAAGGGCATTAGTAGCAATGGAAAAAATTCAGCCATTATCTAGAGTACTAGATGGTGACATCACGAAAGGGGCGGGCTTTGTGGCGCTGGGGGCGGCCTTCACTCCCCCCTGTGCGGTCAGTCCCCCTCACTCTCTGCCCCAACCCCATGCTGCTTTGTCTCTGCCCCCTCCCCATGGTCGCTCTCATGCGGCAGTGGAGCACAAGGAAGAGAAAGGTGATATGAGGAACTGGTGTAGTTCCTCATTTTTAGCGGCAGAGGGGTGAGCAGGCTGCGGGCTGAGAGCAGGGTGTGGAGTGAGGGCGGGCTGAAGTGGTGTGAGGACAGCCATGTGGGGTGGGAGCAGTCCGAGAGTGGGCCGAATGGTGTGAGAGTGGGCCGAGTGGAGTGATAGCAGACTGAGAGCGGGTTGTGTGGTATGAGAGCGGGCCGTGTGGTGTGAGAGCGGGCCGTGTGGTGTGAGAGCGGGCCGTGTGGTGTGAGAGCGGGCCGTGTGATGTGAGAGCGGGCCGTGTGGTGTGAGAGCGGGCCGTGTGGTGTGAGAGCGGGCAAATGTTGTGAGAGCAGGCCGAGTGGGGTGAGAGCAGACTGAGAGCAGGTTGTGTGGTGTGAGAGCGGTCCGTGTGGTGTGAGAGCGGTCCGTGTGGTGTGAGAGCGGGCCGTGTGGTGTGAGAGCGGGCCGTGTGGTGTGAGAGCGGGCAAATGTTGTGAGAGCAGACTGAGAGCGGGCCGTGTGGTGTGAGAGCGGTCCATGTGGTGTGAGAGCGGTCCGTGTGGTGTGAGAGCGGTCCATGTGGTGTGAGAGCGGTCCGTGTGGTGTGAGAGCGGGCCGTGTGGTGTGAGAGCGGGCCGTGTGGTGTGAGAGCGGGCCGTGTGGTGTGAGAGCGGGCAAATGTTGTGAGAGCAGACTGAGAGCGGGCCGTGTGGTGTGAGAGCGGGCCGTGTGGTGTGAGAGCGGGCAAATGTTGTGAGAGCAGGCCGAGTGGGGTGAGAGCAGACTGAGAGCGGGTTGTGTGGTGTGAGAGCGGTCCGTGTGGTGTGAGAGTGGTCCATGTGGTGTGAGAGCGGGCCGTGTGGTGTGAGAGCGGGCCGTGTGGTGTGAGAGCGGGCCGTGTGGTGTGAGAGCGGGCAAATGTTGTGAGAGCAGACTGAGAGCGGGGTTGTGTGGTGTGAGAGCGGTCCGTGTGGTGTGAGAGCGGTCCGTGTGGTGTGAGAGCGGTCAGTGTGGTGTGAGAGCGGTCAGTGTGGTGTGAGAGCGGTCCGTGTGGTGTGAGAGCGGGCCGTGTGGTGTGAGAGCGGGCAAATGTTGTGAGAGCAGACTGAGAGCGGGTTGTGTGGTGTGAGAGTGGACCGTGTGGTATGAGAGTGGGCCAAGTGGGGTGAGAGCGGGCTGAGAGCAGGTTGTGTGGTGTGAGAGCGGGTCGTGTGGTGTGAGAGCGGGTCGTGTGGTGTGAGAGTGGGCCAAGTGGGGTGAGAGAGGGCTGAGAGCAGGTTGTGTGGTGTGAGAGCGGGCCGTGTGGTGTGAGAGCAGGTCGTGTGGTGTGAGAGCGGGCCAAGTGGGGTGAGAGCGGGCAAATGTTGTGAGAGCGGGCCGAGTGGAGTGAGAGCAGACTGAGAGCAGGTTGTATGGTGTGAGAGCGGGCCGTGTGGTGTGAGAGCGGGTCGTGTGGTGTGAGAGCGGGTCGTGTGGTGTGAGAGCGGGCCAAGTGGGGTGAGAGCGGGCTGAGAGCAGGTTGTATGGTGTGAGAGCGGGCCGTGTGGTGTGAGAGCGAACCGTGTGGTGTGAGAGCAGGCCAAGAGGGGTGAGAGCAGGCGAATGGTGTGAGAGCGGGCCGAGTAGAGTGAGAGCAAGCTGAGAGCGGGTTGTGTGGTGTGAGAGCGGGCCAAGTGGGGTGAGAACGGGCCGTGTGAGGAGAGAGCGGGTTGTGTGGTGCGAGTGGACCGTGTGGTGTTAGAGCAGGCCATGTGGGGTGAGTGCGGGCCGTGTGGGGCTGGCAGGGGGGATAGCTGGTGTTGGGCTGCGGCAATGGGTTAGTTGGTGGCGTGTTTTCAGGTGGCGTCGGTGTGAGCTATCCATGCTACCACTGGTCTCATACCGTGTTCAAAATTGGCACCTGCAACTTGTGCTGGCCAATCACGTGATAGGATGACATGATTACGGTAGAGGTTGATGACAGACGTCACAAGGTAAAAATTATAATAGGTTGAAGCATCTAATGATTGGGTGGATAAGAAGTTGAGCTGTGATATCATCTATTGTGAATGGTGGATCCTGTGTTATCTACTGTATATAGAGGTGTTATCAGTCATTGTACAGGAGGAGGAGGTGAGCTGTGATATCACCTATTGTGAATGGTGGATCCTGTGTTATCTACTGTATATAGAGGAGTTATCAGTCATTGTACAGGAGGAGGTGAGCTGTGATATCACCTATTGTGAATGGTGGATCCTGTGTTATCTACAGTATATAGAGGTGGTATCATGCATTGTACAGGAGGAGGAGGTGAGCTGTGACATCACTTATTGTGAATAGTGGATCCTGTGTTACCTACTGTATATAGAGGTGTTATCAGTCATTGTACAGGAGGAGGTGAGCAGTGATATCACCTATTGTGAATGGTGGATCCTATGTTATCTACTGTATATAGAGGTGTTATCAGTCATTGTACAGGAGGGGGTGAGCTATGATATCACTTATTGTGAATGGTGGATCCTATGTTATCTACTGTATATAGAGGTGTTATCAGTCATTGCATAGGAGGAGGTGAGCTGTGATATCACCTATTGTGAATAGTGGATCCTGTGTTATCTACTGTATATAGAGGTGTTATCAGTCATTGTACAGGAGGAGGTGAGCTGTGATATCACCTATTGTGAATGGTGGGTCCTGTGTTATCTACTGTATATAGAGATGTTATCAGTTGTTGTACAAGAGGAGAAGGTGAGCTGTGATATCACCTATTGTGAATGGTGGATCATGTTATCTACTGTATATAGAGGTGTTATCATTGTACAGGAGGAGGAGGAGGTGAGCTGTGATATTATCTATTGTGAATGGTGGATCCTGTGTTATATACTGTATATAGAGGTGTTATCAGTCATTATACAGGAGGAGGAGGTGAACTGTGATATCATCTATTGTGAATGGTGGATCCTGTGTTATCTACTGTATATAGAGGTGTTATCAGTCATTGTACAGGAGGAGGAGGTGAGCTGTGATATCATCTATTGTGAATGGTGGATCCTGTGTTATCTACTGTATATAGAGGTGTTATCAGTCATTGTACTGGAGGAGGTGAGCTGTGATATCATCTATTGTGAATGGTGGATCCTGTGTTATATACTGTATATATAGGTGTTATCAGTCATTATACAGGAGGAGGAGGTGAACTGTGATATCATCTATTGTGAATGGTGGATCCTGTGTTATCTACTGTATATAGAGGTGTTATCAGTCATTGTACAGGAGGAGGAGGTGAGCTGTGATATCATCTATTGTGAATGGTGGATCCTGTGTTATCTACTGTATATAGAGGTGTTATCAGTCATTGTGCAGGAGGAAGTGAGCTGTGATATCACCTATTGTGAATGGTGGATCCTGTGTTATCTACTGTATATAGAGGTGTTATCAGTCATTGTACAGGAGGAGGTGAGCTGTGACATCATCTATTGTGAATGGTGGATCCTGTGTTATCTACTGTATATACAGAGATGTCATCAGTCATTGTACAGGAGGAGGTGAGCTGTTATATCACCTATTGTGAATGGTGGATCCTGTGTTATCTACTGTATATAGAGGTGTTATCAGTCATTGTACAGGAGGAGGTGAACTGTGATATCATCTATTGTGAATGGTGGATCCTGTGTTATCTACTGTATATAGAGGTGTTATCAGTCATTGTACAGGAGGAGGAGGTGAACTGTGATATCACCTATTGTGAATGGTGGATCCTGTGTTATCTACTGTATATAGAGGTGTTATCAGTCATTGTACAGGAGGAGGAGGTGAGCTGTGATATCACCTATTGGGAATGGTGGATCCTATGTTATCTACTGTATATAGAGGTGTTATCAGTCATTGTACAGGAGGAGGTGAGCTGTGACATCATCTATTGTGAATGGTGGATCCTGTGTTATCTACTGTATATAGAGGTGTTATCAGTCATTGTACAGGAGGAGGAGGTGAGCTGTGATATTATCTATTGTGAATGGTGGATCCTGTGTTATCTACTGTATATAGAGGTGTTATCAGTCATTGTACAGGAGGAGGAGACTAGCTGTGATATCACCTCCTGTTGTGAATGGTGGATCCGGTGTTATCTACTGTATATAGAGGTGTTATCAGTCATTGTACAGGAGGAGGTGAGCTGTGATATCACCTATTGTGAATGGTGGATCCTGTGTTATCTACTGTATATAGAGGTGTTATCAGTCATTGTACAGGAGGAGGTGAGCTGTGATATCACCTATTGTGAATGGTGGATCCTGTGTTATCTACTGTATATAGAGGTGTTATCAGTCATTTGTACAGGAGGAGGTGAGCTGTGATATCACCTATTGTGAATGGTGGATCCTGTGTTATCTACTGTATATAGAGGTGTTATCAGTCATTGTACAGGAGGAGGTGAGCTGTGATATCACCTATTGTGAATGGTGGATCCTGTGTTATCTACTGTATATAGAGGTGTTATCAGTCATTGTACAGGAGGAGGTGAGCTGTGATATCACCTATTGTGAATGGTGGATCCTGTGTTATCTACTGTATATAGAGGTGTTATCAGTCATTGTACAGGAGGAGGTGAGCTGTGATATCACCTATTGTGAATGGTGGATCCTGTGTTATCTACTGTATATAGAGGTGTTATCAGTCATTGTACAGGAGGAGGTGAGCTGTGATATCACCTATTGTGAATGGTGGATCCTGTGTTATCTACTGTATATAGAGGTGTTATCAGTCATTGTACAGGAGGAGGGGAGCTGTGATATCATCTATTCTGAATGGTGGATCCTGTGTTATCTACTGTATATAGAGGTGTTATCAATTATTGTACAGGAGGAGGAGGTGAGCTGTGATATCATCTATTCTGAATGGTGGATCCTGTGACAATTTTCATATTGACTGATCAATTCCTGGAGAGAAATAAATCTGTCTGATAAAATATATTACTAAGTTGCTTATTTTTATTTGTACTATTAATTTAAATAAAAATTAAACAACGGTTACGTTTAAGTGCATTAGTTTTGCAGATTCTTCTTCATGCATCCTCCCATCTTCTCTGCATTTGTCAACATTGATGATGTAGTTCTTCAGAAACGCTCCGTTCTCCAGCCGAGATTATTAAGTGGAAATATTTCTTTGGCTCATGCTAATTATTAGTGCGGTCGGGGGCCCAGCTGGCCCCGTATATGCCGCATTGTATAGAGATTTGGCCACGTGAAGGTTTTGATCTTTGGCGTTTTTACATCAATCTCCGGCCAAGAGCGAAATATGTTCACAAAATCAACTTTCCAGCTAATCCCATGTGCAGCTGCCAGGAATATGGGAAGATTGGCAATAATTGGGGGCTCCCTTGGATCTTTTGCATCGGGGCCCACGAACTTCAAGTTAAGCCACTAGTTGTCAAACTACAACTCCCAGCAGCCCCAGGTGTGAGATCACTGCCCCTATACATATAATAATAGACACCTGGATCTGGCTAGGATGGGATGGTTGCTGTGGTGCATTGCTGCTGTGATTTGCCCCCATAGCGTACACATAGTTTTACCAGTAGCGGGTTATCCTCAGAGCAGCCCCCTATGAGCCAGGGCTAAATAGGAGCGTCCCTGGTGGGCTGGAGCTGGACATATATTGCTGCAGCTGTATGGTCCTCACCAGTGGGGTAACTTGAAGCTCATGGGCTCCGATGCGAAAGCTCCAACAGAGCCCCAATTATTGAGGAAACAAAGTATCAAGAACTGGATAAAAACTAAAATATTCCTATTCACTACAGCAGCGGGATCCTAGAAACGGTGAATACAGAAAAGTAGATTACAAAGATATAGAACTTATCATTTTCTGTGGATTTAAAATACTAAATAAAAAAATAAAAAATCTTCACTATAAAAAGTCTGTACTGTAACACTGGGGAAGAGGACGCTGCGCAGTCACCTACCATTCCCATCCCTCCCTGCAGGGGCGCTGAACACTTTATATAGCCAGGAATATAGAAAGATTTCATTGTATTGTCTGTATATTAAGCCCCTAATACACAGTAGATAATTATCAGCTCAATGATCATTCAGACGATTATTATATACCCCAACTCCCCCATACACAGATGAGTCCTGTATTGCCTATGAGAGAGCAGCTTCTGCCAGACTGCTCTGTCCTCCATAATTCTCTGTCCTCTGTCTTTCCCTGGTTATGTCCTCCATCTTCTTCCTCCAGACTCCTTCTGTCCTCCTTCTCCACATTCCTTTGTCCTCTCCAGACTCTTCTGTCGTTCCCCATCCATCTCCAGACTCCTTCCATCTTCCTCCTCCAGACTCCTCTGTCATCCTCTTCCAATCCAGATTCCTAAATCCTCCTCTCTTGTCCTCCAGACATCTCTGTCCTCCCTCCTCTTCCAGCCATCTCTGTCCTCCCTCCTCCTTCAGACTCCTTGGTCCTCCTGTGGCGCCCCACAAAGAGTGCGTCACAGGAAGGTATTGCATCCCTGACTGAAGATGTAATATCTTCCGTCTCAGTGATGACATGGTTAACCTCAGAGCTCCAACACCACATACACCACTTAGAATAGAGGGCCAATCAGGTCCTAGTGGGAGGAGTGTAGGTGTAGTGTGTGTGTGGGTAACTTAGGAGAGGGAGTAGGAGTCGTCGGGAGGAGAGTAACGAAGGAGAAGCAGGGCGCTGCACAGTGCCGTGCAGCCCTGAAGACCACTTACCGGCTGGCGCCATTAAGCGGTGCCCCAGACCGGAACACGGGCAACTACCAAACGGGTCCAATTATACCCGTGCCCAAAACCACCGGATCACTGGTTCCGAGGCGAGCAGACATCCACCGCCGCTCAGTAAACCAGGGTGAAGGAACCGCTTCCTAAGAGGCACCTCACCACAGCCGCAACTTAGTTGTCTTGCCAGCAGGGACTCACCACTGGGACACAGGACCTTCAGCCTAATTCAGCTAGGTACCACTCAGAAGTATCCCAAGTACCCTGACCTGGTACACTAAGGCAACATCGGCAAACAAGCTAGAGAAGTTAGGAAAAGGAGGAACACTGCGGAGCTCTTAACGAACGAGAGTCATTGCTGAGACCACCTGGTCCGTTACCTGCAAACTGTATACCCTGTACCATACTAACGGTTACAGTAAAGACCCATTACAGAGGAAGCTGGTGTCCGTGCTTTTCTTCAGAACTGTTGTTAACTCTGCACTTCCACATCTACCCGAGCTGCCCTATTCCATCTGGTGCAGCTCCTGGCTCCGGGGACCCCTGCTCATCCTGTGGGGAGCATCCCATCTAGCTGCCGCACATCCCCCGGAGGCCCAAGCAGCGCCGGTGCAATCACCGGAATCCCACAGGTGGCGTCACGACAACAAGAATTATCCCCATCCGTTCATCCCCTTTTGATCTGACCACTGGGCCCCACAGCCTCAGGAACCGTGACAAGTGCTGCATCGCCTGAGACGTGAGCATCCCAGCAACGGTGAGTCACTCCCTACCCCTCTTCCCGACTTCTCTGTCCTCCCTACCCCTCTTCCCGACTCCTCTGTCCTCCCTACCCCTCCTCGAGACTCCTCTGTCCTCCCTCCTCTTCCAGACTCCTCTGTCCTCCCTCCTCCTCCAGACTCCTCTGTCCTCCCTCCTCCTCCAGACTCCTCTGTCTTCCCTCCTCCTCCAGACTCCTCTGTCTTCCCTCCTCCTCCAGACTCCTCTGTCTTCCCTCCTCCTCCAGACTCCTCTGTCTTCCCTCCTCCTCCAGACTCCTCTGTCTTCCCTCCTCTTCCAGACTCCTCTGTCTTCCCTCCTCTTCCAGACTCCTCTGTCTTCCCTCCTCTTCCAGACTCCTCTGTCTTCCCTCCTCTTCCAGACTCCTCTGTCTTCCCTCCTCTTCCAGACTCCTCTGTCCTCCCTCCTCCTCTGTCCTCCCTACCCCTCCTTCAGATTTCTCTTGCCTCCCTGCCCCTCCTCCAGACTCTTCTGTCCTCCCTGCCCCTCCTCCAGACTCTTCTGTCCTCCCTGCCCCTCCTCCAGACTCTTCTGTCCTCCCTGCCCCTCCTCCAGACTCATGTAATGAGATATAGAAATTGGTTGCGCCACGCTGCTTTATGTTTTATATCCACCCTCTGTTAAGTCACCGTTACACTCACCTTTTCCTGTTGTGCTGTCCGCACAACAGGGGGGCTCACGTAGTGAGTGCACGGGGTCTCTCCCCTGGACGGTGTGGATTTCTTTCCCTTTTTCCTCGGTGTCCGCCTGTGCAATTGCACGTGATCCCTCACGTGTTTTCCTCTCCTCTGTTAGGTTTGTCTTCTCCTCCGGAGCTGCTCCACCGCTCTCCCCATAGG
Organism: Allobates femoralis; assembly: GCA_033576535.1. Classification (NCBI taxonomy): domain Eukaryota; kingdom Metazoa; phylum Chordata; class Amphibia; order Anura; family Aromobatidae; genus Allobates; species Allobates femoralis. The sequence continues at coordinate 128,197,066 of JARQOC010000010.1, forward strand.
GAGATGGATATGCAGGCAATGGAATAAAACGATGTTTGGGTGAGCGCTGGGATATGAAGACAGCTACACTTCAACAAGTATTTTACCTGTAAGTTTATTGTTCAAATCACACTAGGTCCTCTCCCACAACATGTTTCGACGCTCAGGGCGTCTTCCTCAAGTGGAAGTGTAGCTGTCTTCATATCCCAGCGCTCACCCAAACATCGTTTTATTCCCTCCTCCAGACTCTGCTGTCCTCCCTGCCCCTCCTCCAGACTCTGCTGTCCTCCCTGCCCCTCCTCCAGACTCTGCTGTCCTCCCTGCCCCTCCTCCAGACTCTGCTGTCCTCCCTGCCCCTCCTCCAGACTCTGCTGTCCTCCCTGCCCCTCCTCCAGACTCCGCTGTCCTCCCTGCCCCTCCTCCAGACTCCTCTGTCCTCCCTGCCCCTCCTCCAGACTCCTCTGTCCTCCCTGCCCCTCCTCCAGACTCCTCTGTCCTCCCTCTTACTGCTGATCATGTGTTATATGCAGGGGCCAGTCACAGAGGAAGCTCCCAGGGCCAGGGGTAGAGAGGTCCTGCCGCCCCCAGCACGTAAATCAGCTAGATGTGCATCAGAGTATGCAGTTCCAGCTGAAATGCATTGCTGCAGAAAAAAACAGTCTGATCCCTGCATCGCAATACACACAGCAGGACAAGCAGAAGCCATCAGCTGACGTCTCAGCACTCGTGACTGGAGGCACATGACAGTGATGTCAGCTGCCGACCAAGGCTACAGTGGATAACACCGCATAATGTGAGACCAGACAAAGCTGAGTAGAACTTTTTTTATGCAGTGTAGGCTTAGACAAAGATACATAAGATCCTGTCTGCAGTCACCACTAGGGGGAGCGCCCTGTATACAGAGATACATGATAAGATCCTGTCTGCAGTCACCACTAGGGGAAGCTCAGTGTATACAAAGACACATGATAAGATCCTGTCTACAGTCACCACTAGGGGGAGCTCCCTGTACATGGAGATACATGATAAAATCCTGTATGCAGTCACCACTAGGGGGAGCTCCTTGTATATTTTGTTGCTGTGTGTAGCTGGGCCATATAGGTGCGTTTGTTCCAGCAGATAGCAGTGTTGAATGCCATAACAGCCCACCTTCTGAGATAGGGGTTAATGTAAGAGGCTGGGCATACACTGTGCAAACCTATGTGAACAGCGCCCTATATATGTCCCATTCTGTTTGCAGGACAACCAGTGGTCACGCCCTCTGTGAGAAAGGAGGTTGCTAGTGATTGGGGCTGGTGTCCTGCATTCATGATGCCTTCATTTATAACCTGGGCAAAGCTGCACACAGCACTGAGTGTAATGGTCGTCTGACCTGAATCTGCTGTGGTAAGAAAATGTATTTTCTATTTGTGTCCTTTGCTCACTTTAGATAAGAATTTAGGGGATTGGACTTGTGATATGTGGGGAGCCGTGTAGTGGCTCACAAGCTTAAGTGTTTTAGACCAAAAGACAAACCAATACCCCACAATTTGCTATATGTTTAGAACTGTATATGGAGATGCATGATAAGATCCTGTCTGCAGTCACCACTAGGGTGAGTTCCTTGTATAACAGAGAACCAGAGATACATGATAAGATTCTGTCTGCAGTCACCACTAGGGGGAGCTCCCTGTATACAGAGATACATGATAAGATCCTGTCTGCAGTCACCACTAGGAGGAGCTCCTGTATACAGAGATACATGATAAATCCTGTCTGCAGTCACACTAGGGGGAGCTCCCTGTATAACAGAGATACGTGATATAACATCCTGTCTGCAGTCACCACTAGGGGGAGCTCCCTGTATACAGAAGATACATGATAAGATGCTGTCTTCAGATACCACTAGGAGGAGCTTCCTGTATACAGAGATACATAATAAGATCCTGTCTGCAGTCACCACTAGGAGGAGCTCCCTGCATATAGAGATACATGATAAGATCCTGTCTGCAGCCATCACTAGGGGGAGCTCCCTGTATATGGAGATACATGATAAGATGCTGTCTTCAGATACCACTAGGAGGAGCTCCTGTATACAGCGATACATGATAAGATCCTGTCTGCAGTCACCACTAGGGGGAGCTCCTGTATATTGAGATACAAAACTCCTTTCACTGTCAATACTGCACAAATGCATAGCTCATAAATGCCCTCTAGTGGTGGCTGTTAAATCTATTTGCAATTATATTTGCACTGAAGATGTCATATTGGCATTCTCCTTGTGTCCATAACCTCCCGGGCAGCTGCCTTTAGGTCAGAAGGTCATCCTATTAATGTCGGATTGGCTTCTGTAATGCTCTCCATCTTCATAAACCTATGTACAATGTTTATAGATTCTATATTTAATCTATCCAGTAGTTAATAGGTGGTGGATGGGCTCAGGTGTGGACGTCCCCTTGGTTCTTGTAAAGCTAATAGTAGTTACGTATATACTCGCGTATAAGCCGAGTTTTTCAGCCCAAAAATTGGGCTGAAAAGTACCCCCCTCGGCTTATACGTGAGTCAGTGACGGCAGCCATACAGCCCCACAGCAGCCCCAGCATCCCCAGTAATGCAGGGCCCCCCCAGCCTTGCTCCGGTCACCTGTAAAGCAAATTATACTTATCACTGTCCCGCTGTCCGCGCCCGCCGCTGCCGACATCCACGATCCTCCATCTTCATGCGTCTTCTTCCTGTTTCCTGTGTTCGTCGCAGACAATGACGTCATTACCGGCGCCGAACACAGGAAACAGGAAGAAGACGCATGAGGATGGAGGATCGCGGATGTCGGCAGCGGCGGGCGCGGACAGCGGGACAGTGATAAGTATAATTTGCTTTACAGGTGACCGGAGCAAGGCTGGGGGGGCCCTGCATTACTGGGGATGCTGTATACTACCACTGGGCTGCTATATACTACCACTGGGGCTGTATAACTACGGCTGCCTGTATACTACCACTGGGGCTGTATATACTACTGGGGCTGCCTGTATACTACCACTGGGGCTGTATATACTACTGGGGATGCCTGTATACTACCACTGGGGCTGTATATACTACTGGGGCTGCCTGTATACTACCACTGGGGCTGTATATACTACTGGGGCTGCTGTATACTACCACTGTTGCTGTATATACTACTGGGGCTGCTGTATACTACCACTGGGGCTGTATATACTACTGGGGCTGCCTGTATACTACCACTGGGGCTGTATATACTACTGGGCTGCTGATACTACCACTGGGCTGTATATACTACTGGGGCTGCGTGTATACTACCACTGGGGCTGTATATACTACTGGGGCTGTATATACTACTGGGGCTGCGTGTATACTACCACTGGGGCTGTATATACTACTGGGCGTATATACACCACTGGGCTGTATACTACTAGGGCTGTATATACCACTGGGCTGTGCTGTATACTACCACTGGGGCTGCTGTATATACCTCTGGCTGTGTATACACATGCTGGGGCTGTATACCTGTGCTGGGGTCCACCCTCGGCTTATACACGAGTCAATAGATTTTCCCAGGTTTTGGGGGCAAAAGTAGGGGGGTCGGCTTATACACGAGTATATACGGTACATTAAATTTATTACAGCTTTAAATGCTATCAATAGATGAATAGAATCCAGTTTACAGGCGTTGAGTTACAAAACACCTCTATTCCTGTGCTCCCAGGACCCCTCTTATCCTTTGCGGGGCCCCATAGTGCTGATTAGTAGAAGTGTAGGACATCGTGTTCTTTCTCTACATATATAATGTTTTCTTCATGTCGTTAGATAATGTATGGTTTCCATAATGTGCAGTAATCAGAGCCATTCTGGTCCGTGCTGTCCACAGCCTGAGCCCCAGCACAAGAGCAGGAGGCAGCAGGGAGACCCTCTTATGGACGGGCCCCCGGCCCACGTAACACTTCACCGCTCAATAAAGTGCAATCTCCTGCATTATAAAAGTATCACATAAGGAAATATCACGTAATAATATTTCTCCAGTGTACTCAGGGCTCAAGATTGTAGAGGACTGACTCTACGACCCAGGGAACCATAACTAAAAGTAATTATGGATAATACAGCGGTGTGAAAAAGTATGTACCCCCCTCCTGATTTCTTATTCTTTTGCATGTTTGTTACTTAAATGTCTCTGATCAACAAATAAATGTAAATATTAGTCAAAGATAACACAAAATGCAGTTTATAAATGAAGCTCATTATTAAGGGAAAAAGAAATCCAAACCTACAGGCTCTGTGTGAGAAAGTGATTGCCCCCTAAACCTAATACCTGGTTGGGCCGCCCTTAGGCTATGTGCTGACGTTAAACGTGTGGTGATGGATTGGTGCATTAATTTTGAAACTTCCCCCCCCCCCCTTCCAAAAAAAAAAAACTTTGATGTGGTGCTCCGCTGTCATTTTGGTCACCAGCACAGATAAAGCAGGCAGCTACGGGCTGTGCCACCCACCCCCAGCTGTCTAGTTTTTTGTTTTAAACTCTTTTTATTAAGTTTCACTAATAACATACAGTTGTATAACATAGTATTCCCCACATGTAAAGCCTGTAAAGTCTAAATTCATGGAGACGTGCGCCTCAGGTCAGTCTGTATTCCATGTGGTGGCTCGCATGTCGTTTGTCTTTGTTTAGTTAGTATGTGCGCTTCGTATTGTGAAACTTTAACCCCCCAGAAAAGAAAGACAAAAGTAAAAAAAGAAAGAAGGAAATGGGATCAAGAAAAAAAGCTAGAACAGAGAGGACGATGGAAACAAGAAGAGAGAAGAAAAAAAAAAAAAAGAGAAATAGAGTGGAAAAGGACCCCTTCACCCCCCCTGCCCACCCCTCAGCTCCCTTCCTATAAAAATGCTGATAACCGTTACACTTCTTAATATCTAGCTCCACCACCCTACCCAACAACCACCACCACAATACCGGTTATGCGTTATGGTTGTTTCTCATAGTGCCCTTGACCTTCAGTGGGCCAAGCGTGCCGTGTAAGTCTTCTGAGTTATACCATGTCGTGTTACGGAAGGGTATACTAATCGGTGCATATCGCCTCCAGAGAGTTGATCTATTATGAAAGTTTTCGATGTCACAAAGAATATAGTTGTTCTGGTGTCCCTGTCCCCTTCTGCTTGCACCTTCTCAACCAGCATTGCCCCCTTCAGATCAGTCAATAGTTCCGAAAGCGTTGGTGCCCAGTGTCGTAATATCATTCGTTTGTGTAGCACCGTGTTGGTGTGTAGTAATTTTCTCTGTGCCTTGTCTAGACCCAGGTCCCCCAGGTTATGAAATATCCAGCACAAGCAGTTTAGTGGGACACGATGCTGTAGTATGTGTTGTGTCCAGCTCCTCACTACCTTCCAGGATTGAAGGATAACCTTGCATTCCCATATTCCATAGAACATGTCTACCCCCTTGTCCCCACATTTTGGGCATGACTGTTTTGTGTCTGGATGGGTCTTGTTGGGTGGTATATTGAACCCCAGAATTGCCCCACGCATCACTCTGAAATAGGTGTCCCTCCACCTTTCATTGACAATGTTCTTACAGATCTCGTGCCAACCCATCAGGATCTTCCCCTCGATCTCCTCGTCCTGTAATCTTACCTCCCATCTTTTGAGAATCCTGCGCAGCCCTGAGGGGATTAGGTCTCGCCTTAGGGTGGCGTATATGGTGGATACACTAGTGTCCGCTATATCCCTAGCTAGTAGAGTGTCCAGTCCATGGTTTGAGCATTTCTTTATTAAGTTGTGTAAACGATGGAATAAATGCAGCCTCAATTGTTCAAACTGTAGAGCATGAGAATGGTTAAAGGGAACCAACCACCTCAGATCACCCTAATACACAGTTAGTACATGTCCCTGCACCCTAAGGATACCTTTCCAGCACTGTTTTTGTGTAAAATCTTGCATTAGTATAACTGATATAAAGAGTTTATAAACTTACTAGCCTGGTGACTTCTGGGCGTATCCCTCCTTCTGTTATACTTCAGGGCTGTGCATTGCATGTCTGTGCTCCCCCTCCCTCCGTGCCTGCTGCCCTGCCCTGATGGGTGTGATCGTTATCTCCTCTGCATAGAGGGGGGGAGCACAGCCATGCAATGAATGCACAGCCCTGAAGTATAACAGAAGGAGGGATACGCCCAGAAGTCACCAGGCTGGTAAGTTTATAAACTCTTTATATGAGTTATACTAATGCAAGATTTTACACAAAAACAGTGCTGGAAAGGTATCCTTAGGGTGCAGGGACATGTACTAACTGTGTATTAGGGTGATCTGAGGTGGTTGGTTCCCTTTAAATCGCCACCTCCTGAGTGTCTCTGTCGCCGTCAACCACCTCCTCTCCCCCATCTGCATCAGAACCTGTAGTGTTTTAATGCCCTTAGCTCTCCAGACTTTAAAGAGTGCGTGGACCTTGCCCTGGCTGAAGTCCGGTTGTTGCTACACATCTTGATGAGGTGGCACCTCCCCAGGAAGGATAATGGCAAATCTCTCCACCTCTCCAGTTCTGTCACCATTTTGTTGATTAGCGGGGTGCAATTTAGTCTGTATAAGTCTCTCGTGTCTCTCCCTAGATATACTCCCCGCTATTTAATAGCACTACTTGAGGGATGTCACCAAAGCTCACTTGAATACCACCTACCACTCTCCACACACCTTGTAAGTCTTTTAGCGGGAGTATCTCACATTTAGATCTGTTCAGGCGGAATCCAGTTAGTTCCCCGAAGGCCTCCAGCTGTGATAGGACACTCTCATGTATACAGCCATGCACACACACACACACACACGCACCACACTACAGTAAAAACACCCAGCACTCGCATCACTGTCAAGCATCAGAAACGCTCTGTTTTTGATGCATGACAGTATGCTTCCACCTGTATAGAGTGAATAGTAGGAGCCATTCCGAATGTAGTCACCTGGGTTGACATGTAATGGATAATAGACAGGGAATTAATTCCAGCTCTGCAGTGTATAGAAAACTAATTTAATAGAAAATCCAAGGGTTACAATTGAGGCATCACTTGTCATATTGATGCCGGAGTCCACGGTCTTTGTTGTAGGGATACAACGATCCTCCATATACATTCAAGAAACAACTAAACCCACTGATTTCGTCATGATTGACCATCTAATGTGTATGGGGCCAGCGACGTAATATGAAGCTCATGGGCCCTGATGCAAAAGCTCCAACAGGGCCCCCAATTACTGCAAATCTTTAATAGCAATAGTCTTTTCTTTAGGCCAAATGGTCTTTTGGGGGCCCCCTTAGGCTCTAGGGCCCGGGTGTGATTGCGGGTGTGATTGCAACTCCTGCCCCTATTGTAGTTATGCCCCTGTATGGGGCCCTCCTGACAAATTATTTTAGGGATCTTTGTATCGGACAGATGGAAAGGAATTGCCTGCAAGGAGTTTGTATGTTAGACCTGTGTTTGGGTGGGTTTCCTCTGGGTTCTCTGATTTCCTCATAGAGGACAGCACAGTGGCTCAGGGGTTAGCACTGTATGGTGGCTCAGTGGTTAGCACTGTATGGAGGCTCAGTGGTTAGCACTGTATGGTGGCTCAGTGGTTAGCACTGTATGGAGGCTCAGTGGTTAGCACTGTACGGTGGCTCAGTGGTTAGCACTGTATGGTGGCTCAGTGGTTAGCACTGTATGGTGGCTCAGTGGTTAGCACTGTATGGTGGCTCAGTGGTTAGCACTGTATGGTGGCTCACTGGTCAGCACTGTATGGTGGCTCACTGGTCAGCACTGTATGGTGGCTCAGTGGTTAGCACTGTATGGCGGCTCAGTGGTTAGCACTGTATGGTGGCTCAGTGGTCATCACTGTATATGGTGGCTCAGTGGTTAGCACTGTATGGTGGCTCAGTGGTTAGCACTGTATGGTGGCTCAGTGGGTAGCACTGTATGGTGGCTCAGTGGTTAGCACTGTATGGAGGCTCAGTGGTTAGCACTGTATGGTTGGTCAGTGGTTAGCACTGTATGGTGGCTCAGTGGTTAGTACTGTATGGTGGCTCAGTGGTCAGCACTGTTTGGTGGCTCAGTGGTCAGCACTGTATAGTGGCTCAGTGGTCAGCACTGTATAGTGGCTCAGTGGTTAGCACTGTATGGTGGCTCAGTGGTTAGCACTGTATATGGTGGCTCAGTGGTTAGCACTGTATGGTGGGTCAGTGATTAGCACTGTATGGTGGCTCAGTGGTTAGCACTGTATGGTGGCTCAGTGGTCAGCACTGTATAGTGGCTCAGTAGTTAGCACTATATGATGGCTCAGTGGTTAGCACTGTATGGTGGTTCAGTGGTCAGCACTGTATAGTGGCTCAGTGGTCAGCACTGTATAGTGGCTCAGTGGTCAGCACTGTATGGTGGCTCAGTGGTTAGCACTGTATGGTGGCTCAGAGGTCAGCACTGTTTGGTGGCTCAGTAGTTAGCACTATATGATGGCTCAGTGGTTAGCACTGTATGGTGGTTCAGTGGTCAGCACTGTATAGTGGCTCAGTGGTTAGCACTGTATAGTGGCTCAGTGATTAGCACTGCAGTCTTGCAGCACTGAAGTCCTGGATTCCAATCCCATCAAGGATGACATCTGTAAGGAGTTTGTATTTTCTCCTCCTGTTGTCATGTGTTTCCTCCCACATTTTAAAGACATATTCATAGGATGTTCATATTGTGAGCCCCGATGGGGACAGTGTTGCAAATGTATGTAATATTATTATTGCTCAAGCACTCCAAAAACCTACTGATAGGGGATATAGATTGTAAGCCTTGATGGGGGCAGTGATGATGATCTTTGTAAAGCGCTGTGGAATATGTTGGCGCTATATAAGAAATGCATAGATCTATTTGATCGGCGGCGGGCAGATGATTCAGAGAACACGGGAATGTTCAGCGGTCGGTTCCTTTGTATGTGGGGAACGGAGTCAGATAATTCTGCAGGATTTACAGAAGAATGTCTCAAATCTTCTGAATTTCCTGTAGAATCTGATCCTATGGTGACATTTGGGGGCTGCCTCCTGCATGTGTTGGGGGGGGCATGCTCATGGTGTGTACAGTTTTTGCTGGTTTATGAACAGAGGTGCAGATTTTGGTTTTTGGAAGATGCTGCACATTCTGTTTCTTTCTGTATTTCAGTCTGTTATTCTGGATGTTTTTGATCCTTTGATGCTTCAATCTCCAGGATTCTCAATTTCTTTTGACTTTTTAGTTTCTGTGCCCAGCAGTGACTCCTCTCCCGGTATCAGGGACGGGTGGGGGTGTATTTATTCTGGCAAGGATGATTGATCTTGGATGTGACTGATACAATGCAGCATCTTCAGATCTCGCTCTAATATCAGAGCATAATTACTTCTGTGCTTTGTATTACATGACGATCGTGACAAGTCAGATGTTTGTGCAGAGGTTCAGGAATTGGTGCAGAAAATTCTGCATTTCCTGACAGTAAAATTGCATTTTTGGTGCAGATTTTTCCCATTCATTATAACAACAGGTGAAAGCCGCAGCAAAAACCTTCAAGAATTGACATCTGCAGATTAATTTCTGCATCACATCTGCAACGAGAAATTACTCAACGTGTGCAGGAGACTTCAGGATTCCCCTCAGGTTTTATCACAAATCTGGGCTCAAAAACGCATAAAAAAATAAACACGATAAAATCGCAGCATGTGAACACAGCCTTAAGGATTTGTGGAAGTTCATATCGTTTGGCAGTGACTTTTCCTTCTGATTGGGTTCCTACCATGTACCTTCATTTATGTAAGGGGCAGTGGCGTAACTGCAGTCCGATGGGCCCCGGTGCAAAAATGTGGCGCCCCGTTAAGTTGTTCAGATGTATGGGCCTTCATAGCGTTCTAAACTCTATAAAGAAAGACTTACAAATTGTTCCACTTTCATCATGTATTGATGTCCCACATCCTGGTATATGTCCCCATGGTCATGATATAGATATGTCCTCCATTCTGGTATATAGGATCTACATGGTCCCCATGCTGGTATATATACTCCCCATTCTGATCTATATGGGTCCATCCTTAGGTGTCATTGGAAATTCCTGACCAGATCATTCCTCTTACTCATGTTTTGATATTATTGTATCACAGCCAAAAATCTGTATGTAAAATGTATCAGACTGGAAGCCAAGCTTTAATTCACATAGAATCAGGATAGGATTTGTATTGCGGCTGGATTTGGATACACTGTAACAAACGCTCAGGTGTCTGCACAATTTGGTTGGGACCGTCATGCGATCGTTTCTCCAGATGAAACTATATGCTACAACTTCCTAACACCCTTTTGTGTTTCAGTGACTCCATTTCTAATTTTTGAGCTGATCATTTTGTAAAATGTATCCCTGCAGGTAAGACCATTTGTCTCTGAGCTGGTGGGTGAAGACAAGCCACTGTTATGTCTCCTATACACAGACAGGAAGGATTTCTGATCTCCTGCCTCCCTTTAGGACATATGCAGAAGCAGCAGCTGTATGGAAGACATTTCTCACCAGTACTCCGCTCCATACTAGGGAAGAGGAAGCAAAAATCCCTGCAGTTTAGCAAGTTTGCGTTATGTTTATTTTTTTTTGGGGGGGGGGAGTTATTTCCAGACTTATCCCCAACTAGATGTAGGCCTAATGCTATAGCATTGGGAGGGCAGTGACATCATGATGGGGCAGGCTCTGTGGTGCTGGGGGAGCGGCCATCTCTCCCCCTCCACCATCTGTGCCCCCCTTGTGCGCTCTCTCTGCGCCTCCCTTCTCGTGCGCCCTCTGCCCTCCCCTCCTCGTGCACTCTTTGCCCTCTGTGCCGTCTCAGACCCCTGATGGCGGCAGCATAAGTAACTGTACATGCGTACCAGTTATGCACATGCCCAGTTACTCATTCATGTCTTGTGTCTGTGGTGGGCATGTCTGGGGAGGGGAGCAGGTGTAGCGGCTTACTCGGCGTCATCATTGTCGGCTCGCTGCAGCACGGACAGTAGTATTGTGTACCGCTAGCAGATGCCATATTTGCACACATGTCACTTGGGTATGCAAATATGACTGGATTTTGCAATTAGAGGGTATCGGGACAGAAATGGATGACAGACAGGACAGTGCAATTGTGTAAGTAGATACTAGTGATCAGAGAGCGGTGGAGCCGTATAAAGCCTCAAGTGATGTAAACTATAACGTATTATTGATCACACAAGTTGCACCAGCAGGCGGTGGTTTAGACTGAAGAACAGGGTGCACAGATTTCTGGAAAGGTTCTATCATATTTTTGTCCCCTAATCCTAAACATTTGCATCAAAGTCTATAAATAAAGTTAGTAATGTTGTTTTCCGGCCCCTGGATCTATAGTCTGTAATAACATCACCGCCCTCATTACGGCAGGAGACGCGGCGGGTGAAGGCCAATAAACAATCCCGATAAGGGACGGATCCGATTTTACCATGATGCTCTTGATTTAATAAACATCACAGAAGGCGCCCACAGCCGCTAATCAGATTCATCTGGAGACAAAAGCGCCACTTAACAATGAATAAAGCAAAGAATATCAAGCTGCCCCTCCCCCGCCTTAATGTAATCTGCAATAATAGATACAATTATACTGTCATTATTACTACAATGGTGAACCGCGCTAATAGAACATAATTGTAGTGTTATCGGGATGTCAATATAGGAATGCACGCTCCTGCTGGGAGACGAGGGAGCGTGCTGCATGCCATATCCGCACCAATTCACATTACAAGGCGATCAGTGCACTCAACAACACAGAGGACGACGCTGATCATTGACATCGGAGAGAGGTTCCTGCATTGCTTCATTTAATGGGAGTGAGGGAGACTGAACAGACCCCAAATAAGAGAATGAAATAAATAAAATGATAAACTGTGCTTACATCCAATTCAACTAATATTGAAAAGAAATGGGTTATTATAATGAGAGAACAGCGCCCCCTATTGGCCTGTGCGGAGGCTGCTGAAGGAGACTCTTTAGGCTTTAAAGAGAACCAACCAGCAGGATTTAGGGCTATATAGGGAAGCCAGTGCCTTACAGGCTCTGGGATACTGAATGCAATCATACCTGAGCTTCAATGATTCCAGGTTTGATTGCAGAGAAAAGTGTCATAAAACTCCTGGAAAACAGGGCAGCAGATGATTGATGAGTGCAGCACTGCGTAAATATTTGAGGTCATTACTGCCCTGTGGGCATGCCTTTTGGCTGTAGGCCAAACCCCCCTTACCCCATCTTTACTTTCAGCTTTGTCAGGCACCCTGTGGCTGGAGTATAGTGACAGTGTGCAGGAGCCAGAAACTGAAAGAGATAAGAGGGAGGGGGAGGGTTTGGTTTACAGCTGAAAAGGTATGTCCACAAGGGAGTAATAACCCAAAATAGTGACAGTGCTGCACACATCAATCATTTGCTGCCCTGTTTTTCAGGAGTTTTATAACACTTTTTTCTGCAATCAAACATGGAATCATTCAAGTAAAGGTATGATAGCATTCAGCATCACATAGCCTATAAGGCTTCAATTTATAGTTGTAAATCCTGCTGGTTGGTTCTCTTGAAAGATATTTTCCACTATTAAAAGGTTACAAAGGTGAAAAAAAAAAAAAAGACCAAGGTCCATCAATTATACAAAGGTAAATATTTACATAGGTAGAAAAGAGACCAAAATGATCTGATATTAGTAAAAATGTTCAAATTCAGATATCACTCACCCTCCCCTGGTCTAATGGAGCAGAGGCTGAGCATGGGCATCTCTGCTACACTGCAGACCCCTTCCCCAGGTTCAACAGCTCTGACTGAAGAATTGCAGGAAGATGTCGGACCCCCAGTGATCGGCAAGTTATCCCCTATCCCAGGTATAAGGGGAGGACCCTTTAAAGGGGTTTGTTACCATAAATTCATCAAAGGGAATTGTACAAATCTTCTAAATATTAATCAAACTTTTTAGACCTCTCATCCAGTGGTTGTGATGACCCCACGATGTCTACTCCCCAGCCCTGTGTGTGTAAAGGCTGAAGGCTTTGTGCAGTGTATGTCTTTTTTTTCTTTTCTGCTATATAAAATAAAATTGCATGTGCTAGTGCTGCCCCCCAGTGGTTCTATTCTGTAATGTCAAAGTCTAGCTCTGGAATATTTAATTAAAGTGATATTTGTATTGTACTTGGATGTAATGGCATTTCCACAAAATCTGCTGTAACAGGGACCCATTGACAAGACCTGCACGAAACCAAGACCTGCACAGAGCCGTAACTGACAGCTGCGACCGAGACCCGCATGGAGCCAAGGGCTGCATAGAGCCGCAACTGAGACCCGCAACTGAGACCCGCAATCGAGACCTGCTCAGAGCCAAGACCCGCATGGAGCTGCAACCCACAAGAAGCCACGACTGAGACCTGCACAGAGCCAAGACCTGCATAGAGGCGCAACTGAGACCCGCATGGATCTGCGACCAAGACCTGCTCAGAGCCAAGACCCGCATGGAGCTGCAACCCACAAGAAGCCACGCCTGAGACCTGCACAGAGCCAAGACCTGCATAGAGCCGCAACTGAGACCCGCATGGATCTGCGACCATGGCCTACATCAGTGATGGCGAACCTATGACACGCGTGTCAGCACTGACACGCGTAGCCATTTTCACTGACACGCGGCCGCCGGAGAAACTACAAGTAGGATTCGGTACTCTGCGATCCTAGTTTTGTCAGAGTTTACTTTTTCTCACTCGCTAGACTCGCTATTTGGATAAAAACCACAGACACGGCAGCAAAAAACTGTTGCGAGTGGGGCTTCCGACACGGCAATGCGAGCGCTTTCCGAGACATCTGCAATTTGTAAATCACACATTACCTTGCTATTACTTGCTTCCCCATTCATTAACATTGGACTTGCTAGACAACGAGTAGCGAGTCCCGGGCTCGGACTCGCTAGACTAGAGTCAAGCGATTCCGACTAATTTAGGACTCGCCCATCACTAACTACAGGGCCAGGTGCAGTAGCTGAGGAAAAAAAAATGTGCTGGAGGTCTGTAGGCCAGAACAGCAGAGCTCTGGCACAGAGCGTCTAGTCCTGGGACTTCCGGTAGGCGGAACTTCTGGCTGGCGCAGCAGGGAGCAGCGGAACGCTGTGGGGGACGCATATCTGAGGCCCTGTGATCGCTGTCTGGAGGTCTGTAGGCCAGAACAGCAGAGCTCTGGCACAGAGCGTCTAGTCCTGGGACTTCCGGTAGGCGGAACTTCTGGCTGGCGCAGCAGGGAGCAGCGGAACGCTGTGGGGGACGCATATCTGAGGCCCTGTGATCGCTGTCTGGAGGTCTGTAGGCCAGAAGAGCAGAGCTCCGGCACAGAGCGTCTAGTCCTGGGACTTCCGGTAGGGCAGGCGGAACTTGCTGGTTAGCTGGCGCAGCAGGGAGCAGCGGAACGCTGTGGGGGACGCATATCTGAGGCCCTGTGATCGCTGTCTGGAGGTCCAGTGATTACTACAGCAACCATCCTCCAGTGAAAGGTTCTGGGCAGAATCTGGGCTGGGTGTCATGAATGTGTGATTGGCCATTACTGAGATAAGTGAGGGGGAGGCTGGAAGATGCCTGTGCTATGGGTGCCGTTTCCCGCCATTAATTTACATAAGGAACGCCATCTTGCAGCATAGTACAGACTCCATTTCACCACTATATTATTGTTGCGCACCCTATTAATCCCTATTTCTGCCCTTTCCTAAAAGACAGTTAACCCCTAATTGCCTGCAGGGCTATCTATAAATCTTCTGTCACTGTCCCTCTGATGGAGAAGCCAAAAAAACCAAGGTTAAGTAAAGGAAGTGGTAGTAGCAGTAGCCGACCCTTTCAAGAGACATGGACTGAGGTGTATGGCATTATAGAAAAAAATGGCAGATCATTTTGCGTTCTATGTAGTGAAACTGTAGTAAGCAGAACGTGGAATATAAATAGACATTTTGAAACTACTCATTCCCAGCTCTTGAAAAAAAGTGAGGATGAAAGGAAGGAATACATTTCCAGGCAGCTACAACTTCATAAGAGCCAATCTAATTCCATCCTCTACAAATTTAACATCTGCAAGTCTGAGCATTGCTCACTCCATAGCTCAGCATGGAAAAGCCCTCAGTGAGGGAGAATTTATTAAAGAAACTCTCTTAAGATGTGCACCAGTTCTATTTCACGATATGCAGAATAAAGATGCAATTAGTAAGAGAATAGCTGAGTTACCACTCAGTAGAAATATCATAAAAGACCGAATAATGAGACTGAACACAAACGTACAACATCAATTAAAGGAAGACATAAGTAATTGTAAATATTTTTCGATCTCTCTTGATGAAACTACTGATGTCACATCACATGCACAGTTGGCCATTATTGGTCGATATTCTGATGGTCTCACAATGAGAGAAGAGTTGATAAAGTTAGTATCAGTGCCAACAAGTACATCAGGAAGCGAAATATGTAAGGTTGTTAAACAAACATTCTGTGACCTAAGCATTGATATCTCTAAAGTTGTGTCAGTGACGACAGATGGGGCACCAAACATGGTGGGGAAAAAAGTTGGATTTGTTACATTGTTTACAGAAGCTATTGGACACCCGATTGTGCCTTTTCATTGTATTATCCATCAGGAGGCTTTATGTGCCAAGGCAGGATTCACTGACTTAAACGACTTAATGTCAGTTGTTACAAAAATAGTTAATTTAATAGCTGCTTGCCCCCTTCACAAGAGAGAATTTTCTGCACTTTTACTGGAGGTTGATTCCACCTACAGTGGACTGCTGATGTACAATAATGTAAGATGGCTGAGCCGAGGCAAAGTTCTTGAGCGCTTTGTCGAGTGCTTTGAAGAAATTAAGGTATTTCTTGAGGATAAGGATCTGGGAAACTTTCCTCAGCTCTATGATTATCAGTGGGTCAACACCCTGATGTTTTTTACAGATCTCTCTGTTCATATTAATGAACTGAACTTAAAGCTACAAGGTTTTGGCAAAAGTATTGACGTTATGTTTGGATACATAAAAGCTTTTGAAAGTAAACTTAAAATTTTCAAGCGAGATGTAGAAACTAAAACTTATAAGTATTTTCCTCGAGTAACAAATTATTTTGAGAAGGCCAGTGCAGCTGTTCAAAATGAAATGGAGCCCTTGCATATAAAGTACCAGCATGTTTTAGACTCCTTACTTGACCAGTTCAGTGATAGATTTAATCAATTTAGAAGCCTAGAACAGACCATGAAAATAATTAAGTATCCTGATGTAGTAGTCTACAGTAGTTTGGAATTAAATGGTTTCCAATGGATACAAATTGATGATTTGGAGATGCAACTTGCAGAATTTCAGGACAGCATCTGGGGTCAGGTGTTTGTTGATTTGAGGTCAAAGCTTGAGAATCTAGAAAGGTGCCGTTTGGAGAATCAAGAGGAGTGCCACTATGAACAGGAAATTTGGAGTGCCTGGAATCGGTTACCAGACACTTTTAGCACCCTGAAAAATATAGCAATGGCTTTACTTACTATTTTTCCCTCTATGTACTTTTGTGAGACCTTATTCTCAGCATTAAATAATATCAAAACCAACAAAAGAAACAGATTGACAGATAACCTTAGTAGCGCTTGCTTGGCCTTGAAGTGTACAAAATACCAACCTTCAATTGAACATTTAGCCAATGAAATTCAGCAACAAAAAAGTCACTAAATCAGTGATGGCAAACCTGTGGCAGTCCAGCTGTTGCTGTTGCTGTTGCTGTTGCTGGACTGCCACAGGTTCGCCATCACTGGAAGAATTCCCCCTCCCCCTCACTTATCTTAGTTCATGACACCCCACATAAGTTAAATAACAGCAAGGCCAACAAAAGAAACCAACTGACAGATTAACAAAGAAGTCACTAAGCAGGTAAGTTAAATATTAAACAAATTTGTTATTTAAACTATAAATATCGTAAAATTAGGTTTTTTTTTCTCAAGGTGACACACCTCCAGATTTATGCTCGGTTTTTTGGCGAATTTTGACACACCAAGCTCAAAAGGTTGCCCATCACTGGCCTACATGGAGCGAGCTAACAAGTGAGACCTGCATGGAGTCACAACCTACACATGCACAGTGCCAACGACCAAGACTCACACGAAGCCACAACCAAGACCCCCATGTAGACATAACAAAGACCCTTAGCCATTCAGAGTGGTTGCTTGTCCCCCAATTACTTGAGGACAGGCGCGTAAGGACCAGGGTATATCTATTGTACTTCGTTATAATGGCATTTCCACAACATCTGCTGTAACAGGGACAGAGATCCACACTCTGGGTGGGGACACAAGTGACTCATGGCGGCCGGCGGACTCCGGTTGATACAGGCGATTCTTCTCCTTCCTTGTCACGGGTGGACCGCGCCTGCCGGTAGTGGGCCCGGTGTAGTGCAGATCAAAATTTAAGGACGTCTTACGGGAACAGATTAAAGGGGGATTTAATTTGTTTTCTTCGTGACGCCACCTATGATTAGTTCGGTAAGGGCTACCGACGCTGCGGAACCCCCGGGGGATGGACAGCAGCAAGATGTTACGCTCCCCACAGGCTGAGCGGTGATCCCCGGGGCTGGAGCTGCTCAAGATGTTGTGCGGCAGCTGCGGTTACCTTTAGTTAATGACGGACAGTTCATAAGGAGACACGGACACAGCTAGTCTCTGCAACGGGTCTTTACTGTCACCAGCAGGCAGTACATGGCTTACAGTGGTTGAGTAGAAGACCGGGTGGACTCAGCAGTGATAGTGCTCCTCAGAGATCCGCAGTGTTCCTCCATTCTACCTAACTTGATTGTTGTGCCAGCGTCGCCCAGGAATACCAGGTCGGGTACGGGGAGGCTGCTTCAATGCCCTATCCATGATGTACGTTCTGGATGCTTTGGGGAGCCTTGGATCCCTCAGTGGGTACACCGCTGGTTAGACGACTGGAAACTGGCTGGTGGTGGGGTGCTCCTATAAAGCTGCTCCTCCACGGGGCTGGTTCGCGTGGCAGAGGTGAACTGCTGCCAGCTTCGGTACCAGTGAACCGGCTGTGAGTTGTGGGCACGGGAGTCTTTTGGGAACCCGTGTAGAAATGCCCAATCCCGGTGGTTAAGGCCTCAGGTGCTGACACCCGACCGGTGACGGCCCAGGGGCCCGCACGAGGTGCGGAGCCCCCGCTCCTCTCCAAGTTCTAGTCTGCTCTCTCCAGGTTCTAGATTCTTTTCTTTCTACATCTAGATTATTGTGTGTTCTCTTACACTACCCTAACACTCCACCCCCTAGGACCTATGATTGGTCCTCTGTTCTAGGTGTTGTATGTTGGGTTGGATCTCAGAGTTAACTATTGCACTGCTTTGTCAGAGAATATTGCGGCTGCAATACTCCCTTGTGACGCACTCGTTGCGGGGCGCCACACTCCCCCTTGGTTAAATCAGCTTGTCCCCAAGCGTCAAACTACTCACATTACAGAGGTTTTTGCATTTTTATACACATATATGACACACTTTTATTAAAATAGAAAAACAGGTAAAGGTATGCTTTGGTGATATAAGCAAAGAAACAGGTAATCACTTTGTGCGGACCCGGCGGGCGGTCGGCTGTACTTTAACTAGAGTCCAGGCTGTAGCCGCGAGATCACACAGTCAGTGATTAACGGGAACAGAGTCATTGATGAAGTTCAAGTTTTAAAGTCACTGGCTCTGAGAACGATGGCGCACCCGGATAGCAAACCACCCATCTGCACAAGCATAGCGCTCGTAGGTGATTATATCGCCCCGGTATAGGTCGCGATCGGGATGTCCTCTTGGCAAGTTTGACTCAACGTCCCGGCGCCCCACAAACACCTCCTCATTCAAACCCACCTCCCAAGCGAACCCCCACCCGGTATTTAAATTAAAGGTGGAAATTCTACCTTCACGGCGGAGTTCATCAGGCAGCGGCGGCTGGCGGCGAGCCTCGGCACGGGCCTGCATGTTGGCGCGTTCTCGGGCTTGCCACTCCTCTCGTCGTCTCTGGCGTACATCTCCGTCGTTACGGCTCGGGTGTAGAGATGAGTAACGGAGCTGGTGGTTTGGCGGGAAGCTTGAACTTGGCGGGCTGTCTGTATCGGAACCCGGTGGAACGGCACAGGGGAAGGTGTCGGCGTTGCACCCGACCAGTGTACCCGAGCTGTATGCCCGGAAGGAAGTTCCTTGTTGTCTCCCCAAGCAAACCCGGTGTCGAAATCCTCAGCGGTGCTGTGGGTCTCGTCGTCATCCTCTCCGACCTCTTCCTCGATGACCACATCAGGCTGCTCGATGATGAGAGATATTGAAGCTTGTTCCGTTGTACAACAGGGCGGTGGTGCTGCGGATCCTTCCGTAGGGACGTCCTGCAGGGCTTCCAGGCTGCCTGCTTCTTCATCTGTTTCCGCAGGTAAAGGTGTTTCAATCCCGGTTACCAGGTAGGCCTCGGCAATGGCAAGGGAAGCCTCCGGTATGGGGACGAAACAAGCGACTGTCTCTGTAGTGGTGAAACATGTCGCGGGTTCCTCGGTGGGAACCTGGTAAAGATCGAGTTCTTCAATGGAGCGTGTTATGAGCTCCGGCTCAAGAACGGAATCGGTTACGATGTTGGTCGCTGGAACGGGTCGAGTTGCGGCCTCCACCGGAATGACACAGTCTATTGGCTCAGGTGACGGAGCAGGACAGGTGGTAGGCGAGGGTGAGGCGGTCGAGAAGCTGGTGACGTCGTCTGGGCTTGGAGAAGTTGTACCCGGTCTGCTCTGCTGCATCGCATGGTGTAGTCGTCTGCCTAGGGTCGCGCTCCAGCTACGGATCGTCCATTCCACTGTCTCTAGTAACCGCACCCGGAGGTCTTGTAGAGCCTCTAGCCAGAAGTCGGGGCTGCCATCTATAGTAAGGGCAGGATCCGGACCCGGTTGGCTGACGGCTGCTCTGGCCTCCGCCTCGACCTCCCGCATCAGGTCTTGGAGTCTCATGCTGGCCATTCTTCTTGGAGGGGAACCACACCCGTAGAACCGGTAAGACGTCCTGGTAGAGCTGGTGAAGAAGTCTTCTCTTTCTGTCGGTGTGTCTATCACACTCCCATTTCCTTTGGGCTTTTGTAGTCCAATCGTGGGAAAAGTCTTTGGGGTCCGCCCCCATGGTTGATTCGAGCAATCAGGGCGGACAAAGAGTTTGGCGCCTTTTGTCTTTAGCCCTCCCACAGTGAGGGGGGGGTTGACTCACTCCTGGGCTTCACGTGGCGGCTTCTTGTGGCGGGAACGCCATCTTGGGCGCCATCTTGACCCAATGGTGTAAAGGCGGGAAAGTTCTTTTTAGGACGAACAAAGTCCAATTGTAGACAATAAAGTCCAGTTTAAGCACAATATACCCGTTGGATAACGGGCCTGCTCGTATCCTGTTCGTGACGCCAAATTCTGACTCACCGCGGCCGGCGGACTCCGGTTGATACAGGCGATTCTTCTCCTTCCTTGTCACGGGTGGACCGCGCCTGCCGGTAGTGGGCCCGGTGTAGTGCAGATCAAAATTTAAGGACGTCTTACGGGAACAGATTAAAGGGGGATTTAATTTGTTTTCTTCGTGACGCCACCTATGAGTAGTTCGGTAAGGGCTACCGACGCTGCGGAACCTCCGGGGTGATGGACAGCAGCAAGATGTTACGCTCCCCACAGGCTGAGCGGTGATCCCCGGGGCTGGAGCTGCTCAAGATGTTGTGCGGCAGCTGCGGTTACCTTTAGTTAATGACGGACAGTTCATAAGGAGACACGGACACAGATAGTCTCTGCAACGGGTCTTTACTGTCACCAGCAGGCAGTACATGGCTTACAGTGGTTGAGTAGAAGACCGGGTGGACTCAGCAGTGATAGTGCTCCTCAGAGATCCGCAGTGTTCCTCCATTCTACCTAACTTGATTGTTGTGCCAGCGTCGCCCAGGAATACCAGGTCGGGTACGGGGAGGCTGCTTCAATGCCCTATCCATGATGTACGTTCTGGATGCTTTGGGGAGCCTTGGATCCCTCAGTGGGTACACCGCTGGTTAGACGACTGGAAACTGGCTGGTGGTGGGGTGCTCCTATAAAGCTGCTCCTCCACGGGGCTGGTTCGCGTGGCAGAGGTGAACTGCTGCCAGCTTCGGTACCAGTGAACCGGCTGTGAGTTGTGGGCACGGGAGTCTTTTGGGAACCCATGTAGAAATGCCCAATCCCGGTGGTTAAGGCCTCAGGTGCTGACACCCGACCGGTGACGGCCCAGGGGCCCGCACGAGGTGCGGAGCCCCCGCTCCTCTCCAAGTTCTAGTCTGCTCTCTCCAGGTTCTAGATTCTTTTCTTTCTACATCTAGATTATTGTGTGTTCTCTTACACTACCCTAACACTCCACCCCCTAGGACCTATGATTGGTCCTCTGTTCTAGGTGTTGTATGTTGGGTTGGATCTCAGAGTTAACTATTGCACTGCTTTGTCAGAGAATATTGCGGCTGCAATACTCCCTTGTGACGCACTCGTTGCGGGGCGCCACACAAGGAGGACCATATATACCAGGAAGGGAACACAAGGAGGACCATATATACCAGGAAGGGAACACAAGGAGGACCATATATACCAGGAAGGGAACACATGGAGGACAGTATATACCAGGAAGGGGACACAAAGAGGACCATATATACCAGGAAGGGAACACAAGGAGGACCATATATACCAGGAAGGGAACACAAGGAGGACCATATATACCAGGAAGGAGACACAAGGAGGACCATATATACCAGGAAGGGAACACACGGAGGACCGTATATACCAGGAAGGAGACACAAGAAGGACCATATATACCAGGAAGGGAACACAAGGAGGACCATATATACCAGGAAGAGGACACAAGGAGGACTATATACCAGGAAGGAGACACATGGAGGACCATATATACCAGGAAGGGAACACATGGAGGACCATATATACCAGGAAGGAGACACAAGAAGGACCATATATACCAGGAAGGGAACACAAGGTGGACTATATACCAGGAAGGGAACACATGGAGGACCATATATACCAGGAAGCGAACACAAGGAGGACCATATATAACAGGAAGGGAACACAAGGAGGACCATATATAACAGGAAGGGGACATATATACACAAGGAGGCCCATACATACAAGGAGGAGATATATACCAGGAGGAGTATCATATATATCAGTAGGAGGACCATATATACCAGAAGGGGTTCTTACATACCAGGAAATATACAAGGGCCCATACATCTGACCAACTTGTGTGTGGGGAGGGAGGGCCAAGTTCAAATTTTGTATTGGGGCCTTTCAGGCTCTAGTGATCTCAATGTTTCAGGATGATGATCGGTGCTACAGTTAACTCTAACCCACATTTATACAAAGACTGTATTTCCCAAGATTTAAAGTACTCCTCCTCACATGGATCGCTTGCTGATCACTGGGTGTTTTACCAATGGATAGGACCTGAATAGATCTAGTCTGAACAGAGGTTAATGTCCGACACAGCACTATTAATTCCTATAGGACCTCTGAATATAGCCGAGCTCTGTAGTTGGCTATTTCTGACTCGAGAATAAATGGGGCAGAGGTGTGAATGCTCGATCTCCATTCAGATTTCGGGATTGCTTGACGTCTAACGATCAACAAATTATCCTCTGTGTTGTGGATACAAAATAACCTTTCATTTTGGGAAAATCCATTTAAGGGGACAGACACTAAGCATCAAAGCTGGCCGTAAATATAAGATTAGGATTCTGCATGGTATCATCCATATGAATTATACCACTGACATTTGTCCCCAGCCACATCTCCCCTGGACTGTAGCTCATCCCTTGGTGGCATCCCACCCCGGACTGCTCTTCACCACTGACCACTCGTCCACCACTACAGCTCTCTTTCCCACTGCACCTGACCCCTGCTGCGTCCGACCCCTGTAACCCCTGCCCCCTCCCTCCACAATGTTTCTGGTCCTTTGCACTCTCACTCCCATCCTTCTCCACTTCCTGCTACCCCCGCTCATCCCACCACCAAGCAACAAAATACTTCTCTCACCCTCCATCTTACTTAACCACCTCACCTATTTCTCCGAACTATTCCTTCACTTTCAATCCTCCATCTCCAAACAGGCACGCCCACCACGTAAACTCTCCTGCTCTCACCTGCTAACCCTCTCCCTGCTCCTCGTACTCGCTGGCAACATTTTCCCTAATCCCGGCCCCCCCCCCGCCTCATCCCCACTGTCACCTACACCCCAACCCCACAACCCCCCACCATCCCTCGTAACCTCACCATCAACCTCCCTCGCAACCTGACCAACCTTAGACCCATCCCCCCAGCCCCTCTAATCTCCCTTCCACAGTGTGCCTGCAACGCCCGCTCAGTCTGTAATAAACACTCACATCCACAAACTCTTTATTTCTAATAAACTCTCATTCCTTGGCATCACAGAGACCTGGGCTCACCCCCTCTGACACGGCCTCCACTGCTGCCCTATCCTACGGTGGTTTCAGCCTTTCCCACACCCACCGCCCCTCTAACAAACATGGCGGAGGTGTCCGCATACTCCTGTCCAACATCTACTCCTTTGCCCCTATTCCACTACCCCCCTCTGCTACTCTTCCCTCTTTCGAAGCCCACTCTGTCCGCATCTTCTCCCCCTATGACCTCCAGCTGGCCGTCATCTACCGCCCCCCTGGATCCATCCCCACCTTCCTCAACCACTTGGCAACTTTACTTCCTCTCTGCTGATATCCCCACCATCATTATGGGTGACTTTAATATCCCCATCAACACACCCCACCCAACCACCTCTCAACTTCTTTCCCTGAACTCCTCCTTCGGGCTCTCCCAATAGTCCTCCTCCACCACCCACGAAGGTGGCCACACGCTGGACCTCATCTTTACCCATCTTTGCTCCCTCGCTAACCTCTCAAACTCATGCCTCCCCATCTCTGACCACAATCTACTGACCTCCTCCCTCTCCTTCCCTACTACGCCACCTCCTCTCTGCAAACTCGATCACCCCTGCAGAAACCTAAAACACATTGATCTACACTCACTCTCTGAATCCCTCCTCCCTCTCACCGACATAACATCCATACGCGACACAAACACTGCCACCACCCTCTACAACACCACACTAACTAAAGCCCTTGACCTAGCCGCACCCCTCACACCACGCTCCACGCACTAACAGGCAACCCACGCACACCGCCCTCACTAAAGACCTGAGACGAGCATCCAGGGTAGCCCGAGAGGCGATGGAGAAAAAAAAAAAAAAAATCACATTCTGCTGAACACTTTGCACTGTTCAAACAGTCCCTCATCGCCTTCAAAAATGCTCTTGCTACCGCCAAACAAACCTTCTCATCCCTAATAACCTTCCTGGCCCACAATCCCAAACAACTTTTCAAAACCTTCAACTCCCTACTCTGCCCGCCTGCTCCCCCTCCCTCTCCCCTTATCTCTGCTGAAGACTTTGCCTCCTTCTTCAAAGAAAAGATTGAGAGAATCAGAGGCAGCTTTGATCCACTGTCCCCACAGCCTCCCCTCTCACCTATACTGCCCTCTCCTTCCACCAACTGCTTCCCCCCCCCCCCATAACTGAAGACCAGGTCTCCTCCCTCCTGTCAAAATCACACCTCACCACCAGTGCCCACAACCCGCTCCCATCCCACCTCATTCCCAACCTCTCCTCCATCACCCAGCCCAGACTCATCTTTTCAACCTATCACTCACCACCGGCACCTTCCCCTCAGCCTTCAAACACGCCTTGATCACACCCATCCTCAAAAAACCCTCCCTTGACCCCACGGCTGTCTCCAACTACTGCCCTATATCTCTCCTCCCCTTCGCCTCTAAACTTCTTGAACAGCATGTCCACTCTGAGCTGTCCTCTCACCTCTCCTCCTGCTGTCTCTTCGACCGCCTGCAGTCTGGCTTCCGACCCCTCCACTCCACTGAAACAGCACTGACCAAAGTCACCAATGACCTACTGACTGCCAAAAGCAAGCGCCACTACTCTGTCGTCCTCCTCCTCGACCTGTCCGCTGTCTTCGACACTGTTGACCACTCCCTTCTACTTCAGATTTTGGAATCTCTTGGCATCACGGACCTTGCCCTCTCTTGGATCTCCTCATACTTAACGGACCGGACCTTCAGCGTCACCCACTCCCACACATCCTCCTCGGTCTACCCCCTATTTGTCAGGGTCCCCCAGGGCTCGGTGCTAGGACCGTTACTCTTCTGAATCTACATTCTCGGCCTAGGGCAACTCGTTGAGTCCCATGGCCTCCATTACCACCTCTACGCCGACGACACCCAAATCTACCTGTCTGGACCTGACATCGTCTCCCTACCATCCAAAATTCCACAATGCCTGTCCCCATCTCTTCCTTCTTTCTGCTCGCTTCCTTAAGCTCAACATGGACAAAACCGAATTCATCAGTCTTCCCCCCAAGCCGCTCCCCCTCACTACTTGGCCTATCCATCATTGTCAACGACTGCTCTCTCCCCAGTACCCCATGCCAAGTGCCTCGGAGTTACCCTTGATTCTTCCCTCTCCTTCAAGCCCCACATCAAAGCCCTCGCCACCTCCTGCCGACTCCAGCTCAAAAACATCTCTCGGATCCGCGCTTTCCTTGACCACGACACCGCTAAAACTCTTATTAACTCTCTCATCATCTCCCGCCTCGACTACTGCAATCTCCTGCTCACCGGCCTCCCAGCTACCTCTCTTTCACCTCTCCAATCCATCCTGAACTCCGCTGCCCGCCTAATCCATCTGTTTCCCCCACTACTCCCCTGTCTCCCCACTCTGCCAAGCCCTTCATTGGCTCCCTGCTTCCCAGAGATCCCAGTTTAAAACACTAACCATGACATACAAAGCAATCCACAACCTGTCCCCTCCATACATCTCCGACATGGTCTCCCGATACCTACCTCATGCAACCTGTGATCCTCTCAAGAGCTCCTCCTCTACTCCCCTTCATCTCCTCTTCGCACAACCGCATACAGGACTTCTCCCGTGCATCACCCATACTCTGGAATTCGCTGCCCCACCACATCAGGCATTCCCCTACCCTAGGAACCTTCAAAGAGGTCTAAAAACCCACCTCTTCTGCCAAGCCTACAACCTGCAATGAGACCCGGTCGACCACACCGCCTCACGACAACACCTCCCCCTCCTACTGTATCCCCACCCGCCCCTCATAGACTGTGAGCCCTCGCAGACAGGATCTTCTCCCCTATTGTATCTGTACGTTAGAATTGTCCACAGCCATCGTACCTTGTATTGTTACTATGTTACTTGTCCTAGTCTGCCCTCTTAACATGTAAAGCACCATGGAATATTATGGCGCTATATAAATAAATAATAATAATAATAATCAATACAGACGAAAGGGAACGAGGTCGGCTCAGCCTGCCTACATGTGTAATATCAGCTCATAATGGTAAAAGGAAAAAAAAAAAATCACAAATCACATCCATGGTATGTCCGCCTGTCATCTTGATTTGTAGTTTTCCACAGTTTTAAAAAATCAGGTTGGCCGATTTTTAATAATTTGTGTACGGCTGATTCGTTATCGTAGCCGTGTATGTAGATGGAGCAGAACAGGAATGAGATGGGGTGAAACAGTGATGGCAGTAAATATTGGAACAGTTCACTGATCAGAAGTGTGAGTTTTTATTGTCCTCTATGGGGATCTGATGCCCCCAAACACCCTTTCAATTGATGCAGTACTTACAAGAAAACTGAAAAGGCGATCCGGGGATTACGAGTCCGAGATGAGCCGTCCAAAGTTAACACTTTTAAAGGCCATAGTTATAATATATATATATATTATATATAAAGTTGGGGCAAGTTTTATGGTGAAATTGCTCCTATCTAATCTTTATTGCATCATTAATCTAACCTGTCATTGGTTGGAAGGGGTTTTTTTTTTCTTCTTTTGCTGCTTTAGGCTACATTCACACTTGCATTTAAAGTTCTACATTAGATTGCTTTCTCTCATGTGTCATCCATATTGCAGGTTTCTTCCCATCTGGTTCTTAAAAACTGCTGTTAAATGATCTGAACTCTTTTTACATTGATACTTCGCAATGGATTAGTTAAAACTGGATGAAAATCTGATGTAAAGTTGAGTTCACATGTCCAGTAATCATCTGATAGAACCAGGGCTGTGGAGTCTGAGTCATGGAGTCGGATGTTTGGCTTACTGACTTTGTAACTCTGGCTGTGGAGTCGAGTCAGTGTCCATTTTGGTGGAAATTGAGGGGTCGGAGTCAGATGTTTGGCTTACTGACTCCACAGCCCTGGTTAGGATGGATCTAGCAGTAATTCTTTCGGCTTACCCCAACTTTATCTGTTTTGAAAAAAAATTGATTTTTCAGGATCTGTTTTTTGTACATTGGAATCTATGGAGATCGGATCTGGTAACTGATCACTATTTAGCCTCCGTTTTGCTTTCCTTTATAAAGGATCAGTTTTTTTTTTCTTACTGGATCAATTTCAGAGGGAATATGAATAGCAATACGTTAACCGATAACTTTTAAGACTTTCATGTTAAAAAGAACAGATCCAGAGAGAGCAATTTTTTCAAAAAGGAGGTTTGCACAATGGATTCCTGCTGGATCTGATCTAATGGATGATTACTGGACATATGGACTGATGTCTACCGTTTTTCACGGATTCGTATAGATCCAAATGGATGAGTCTGATCTGTAAAAACACTTGATTACAATAGTTCTTGCTCAGTTTAACAGTAGGATCCGTTTTTTTTATTGATGAGGGAATTATTTAATTAAACTCTTGGTCCGTGTGTTGTCCGCTTTTAGGCTCTGTGCACAGTGCGGATTTATTGCGGATTTTGTCGTGTAAACGCGCAGCTCTGCAGAAAATCTGTAGCACAGTGCAGGGTAAGCAACGAGTATCGGTACTCGGAATACCTGCCTAACGCTGCACTTATCAGTGCAGTAAACGTCTGCTGCATGTCAATTATTGCTGCTGATTTTTGCACTACAAAGGCAGCAAAATCTTCCCTCTTCCCTGAGCAGAAACATGAATTGTCTGGGAGACAAGTTAACACAAACACGCCATTGACAGACATTTTTCTGCTGCTTTTTTCAGTAGTTGCAGATTTCTTACACCAGAAAATCTGCACCACTATTTTCTACACGGCTCATAATGTAAGGTTTCCATGGAATTGCTGCTTCTTCTTGCCCTCATCCAAAATGGAGTCTGGTGCCTCGCCTTGTCCTTTAACTTCCTGTCAGTCCTACTTATAAGTCCGGTTCTAGGCTTTATTCCTTTCCTGAGTATTTTATGCTAGTTGGTCTCTGGAGTCTCCTGACTTGCTTCTTGGCTTCCTGCTGCCGCTTGTTAGCTTCTGCGCTCTACCTCATTATCTCTCAGCTGCCTGCAGTCTACAATGCATTATCCTGATCCTGGCTGTTGGTTCTCGCCCTTCAAGACCTTTAGGAGAAGAGCTCTATTGCTTCTGAACTTCCTTGGTCTGTAAGAACTTTGATTCTCTGTTTAACTTGGGGTGCATGCAGACGATCAGTAAACGCAGTGTTTTGGATGCAGTGTCTTGCCGCTACATCCAAAACACTGCATAGTACAGTATAAGCATAGTGGATGGGATTTCAAGAAATCCCATCCTCACTATGCTTAACCCACAGCGTTCTTTTAGCTGCGGTGCTGGTTACCGGCATTCTGCTCCTCCGCAGCATGTTTATTTCATGCTGCGGAGTCGGACGCGGCTCCCATCGGGTCATTGCAGGGAGAAGCCGCCCCGCACCCGCCGCACACGGTGAGTACATGGTGGCTGCGGTCTCCCTGTGGCCACCCGCGGCTTCACTCAGGTCCGGAGAAGCGGCGTCCAACACGCAGCTCCTTCGGACCGTGAGTATGCAGCCTAACAGTGTACTTATTCTGGGACTAAAATCAGTGTGGGCTGTGTGCTGGACTTGAATGGGACTTTTTCACTCCCAAGGAGTACACTGATAACCATCTGTTTTCTGCAAACTTCACTGCATATTATTTCTGGACATTCACGTAATAATACGCAAAAGTACGACCACCACTATTTCTAGACATTCACGTAATAGTGCTGGTCACACCCTTGCATATTATTTCTAAGCATTCACCTCTGAGGGTACGGACACCTGGTTTGAAAGTCAGATGACTGCAATGCAAGTTTTTCTCGCATTGCAGTCGGACCAATGTTATTTAATGTCCGAGAACACATTTCCGAGTGTCGGGCGTTTTTTTCTCATCCGATTGACAGAAGAGAAATCAATCGCAACATGCTGCGACAGTATGCGATTCATGCCAAGACTTGCCAATGCAAGTCTATGGGTCCGACAAAATCACGGACATCACATGAACCATCTGAGAGGCATCCTTTTTTTCATGATACATTATCATTCTGCAGCTGAGAACACTGTAAAATGTTCCTGTAAATCATTATACAGTATATAGCTGCTGAGGAAAAAAAACGCATTGCACACGGACACCACTCGGATGTGATCTGAGAAAAATGTTGGACAGTCGCATCACAGTTGGATGTAAAATGGACCAAAAACGGAAAACACTCGTAAGACTCTCGGGAACGAAATCGGACCGCATTTTTTCTTGCCAGTGTGTTTCCACCTCAATAGTGCTGGTCGCAGTCTTGTATATTATTTCTGGACATTCACATATTAGTGCTGGTCACACTTGCATTTAATTTTAGGATTTGCCTTGTTTGCTTGTTTCTTAAACTGATTATTATTTGCAATATAAATTATTTACCCAAAACCCTGGTCTCAGTTTTGTTATATCTCAAGCTATCAGATTCCCAAGTATATACATAATTGTTACACAACCATAAAACAGAGCAAAAGACAAAAACAGACATGTTAATGTCGCCCATCGTCGATTCTAGACTAGCAGATTATGGGAACTGTTATGTTGACCGATATGTGGGATCGAAGATGGGGGGTCCAAGGACTTGCACTTCAGAGGGATCTAGGAACAGAGTTTGAGTCCTCAGACTAATTTGCAATGTAAAACTGGCATGAAATAATAAATGTAAAATAGGTTAAAAAATGGGGGTCTGGGGCCTTGGCCTGTGTGGGAATTTTGAAAGTGGAATTTTTGAAAGTGGACGGCAGAGATACACCAGAGACTTCTTACCTACACTTCCCAATGCGGTGATGTCCCTATTGGACAATATTTCTCCTTCCTTTGCAGGTATGAAAACATTGATTCAGTGGTATATATAATCTCTGCTGCAGTTTCCAGCCACTGTATACATTGCATATATTTCAGGGTATGAAAACATTGATTCAGTTGCTTTGTACCTTAGAAATATCCATATTATTCCATCCTCCCTGTCTCTCCCTCCTGCTGATCTGGCTCCAAAAGTTTCTCTTAGCAGCAATTTGTTAATTGTACCATGGTGTGCAGTGGCCCTTTCTCTCCTCTGACCCCCTCCCCTCTGTCTTCCTGGCCTATCATCTGGTGTCCACAAGAGCTATAAATTGAGACCACAAGGCCTGTTGTGGCCTTGGCCTGTGTGGGAATTTTTGAAAGTGGACAGCAGAGATACACCAGAGATAAGCCAGAGGAAGCCAGAAGGTAAAAACTCTACCCATCTACTACCTGCCTTAATTGTAATAGTTACCAACATAAGCAAAATCCTTCATTTCAATGCTTTCTCACTTTGTGCATTAGTCATCCATGTTTACCCCCCATTCCACCTCCACCACTCAGACTCCACATCAGCCCCTCTCAACCCTCCTTTATTAAGCTTTCAAGACTGCATAACTAGCCCTGACCAACTGACCCCACACAAGGCTAGGACCTGCACCACTGACATTACCGGTCCTCCACATGACCAACCCCAACGGGGAAAAACCCAGCCAAATATCCCCCAAGCCCCAAAATAATGCGTACAAAGCGAACCGCAATAAGAGAAACTAAGCCAAAGCCAATATCACAGTTATTCCCACAACGTATCAAACCCACAGCCCACGAAATGCCACCCACCCAAGCAACCCCATTAAGGCAGGGAGACCCCACCAAAAACCACCAACAAACAGGAAACAGCCCCTCACAGAATGCACCCCTAATGGGTATGGAGGAACTCCTGACATTTATCAAAAAGACCTTCAGGACCGAACTCTCCACCGCGGTCGACAATTTCATATGCCAACTTCAAGACATCACTCAACGCACAGACGATCTAGAAAGACAATGGACAACACAGCTGATGCTATAGAGACCGACAGGAAACTACTCCAAGAACAAGACGCCAGAATAGAATATCTGGAGCTGAAAAGCGAGGACATGGAAAATCGATTAAGGAGAGGAAACATTAGAATTAAAGGCCTCCCCGAAAACGATACAAACCTAAAAGAACAGTCTCCAAACTCTTCCAATCTCTACTTCCTCAAGCAGACCCCAGTCTCTTCCAGATAACCAGAATACACAGAGCTTTAGGAAAATCCAGATCAGATGCATCACCAA
Source organism: Allobates femoralis (assembly GCA_033576535.1). Classification (NCBI taxonomy): domain Eukaryota; kingdom Metazoa; phylum Chordata; class Amphibia; order Anura; family Aromobatidae; genus Allobates; species Allobates femoralis. The sequence continues at coordinate 128,228,547 of JARQOC010000010.1, forward strand.
GAGACGTGGTTCTTAAACTACACCACGAAGAATCAAGAGACCTGATCCTCAGAGCCGCACACAACAAACCTACTCTGCCAGAACTACCAGACACAGTCGCTCTATTCCGGAACATCTGCCCAGCGACCCTAGTGAGAAGGAGAGCAATGAAAGGCACCACAACGGCCCTACTAAATGCACACATCAAATACAAGTGGGGCTTCCCACACGCCCTGATCTTTCACTACAACAACAAAACCTACTCACCGAGAACGGAAGAAGGCCAACAAGCCCTGGAAAGGGCAGGTATCCCTCCAAATAACACCAACGCTCTGCCACAACGACCAAGACCCAATAGGGAGTGGACAGAGGTTTGTCGCTTGAAAAACTCTAACCCCCAATCCCCCCAGAAACCATGACCAAAACAATTAAAAATCTTACAACACCAAATAAAAACAACCCAAACCCCCCCCTGCACACCAAACGCCCAATCCTACCTACTACTAGACGACCCCAAAACAAAGCAGCAAACCTCCAACCCCCTACCCCACGAAAACCACCCTACACAGAATGTACTGTCCCTGGAACCAGATGATTCCTGAAAGAGACAACAAATCCCCAACCCATACCCCACACAAACTATCCTACAGAGAACACAACACCTCTACATTAAATGTGCTACCCCAAATTGGGCCAACGCTACCTATGGTCATAACCTCAAAAGACCTGAACACTCGGGTCCCAAAAACCACCGAATATCGCCCCTGTTGTATCCACTGTGCCTACCTGCCCATCCGCAACCGCCACCCCCCCACAACTCCAAGGTTACCTCTCCCCAAATTAAACCCCAAACGGACCATCACCACACAACACGGAGACAGACCCCACATGACAGCTAACATGTTCCCCAATATTGCGAATGTATAAGGTACTATCGCACAATGTCAGGGACTCAACTCCCCATTTAAGAGAAAACGCGCGTTCATAGACTACTCAAAACATACAGCGGACATCATACTACTACAGGAAACACACTTTACAGACCGCTCCTTCCCAAAATTCTTCCATAAGTCATACACTAGATCCCACCTAGCATCCCATAATAAAAAAATTAGAGGCGTGGCCATCCTATTCCACAACTCCTTCCCATTTGTACAGAAACAAGTGACTGCAGACAAAGAAGGTAGATACCTCATAATATGCGGGACAGTCCAATCAAAACGAATCTGTATCATAAATAGCTACGCCCCCCCGTCAATACAAATGAAAACGATCCGTACCATAACGAAGCTGATAGGGGACGTAACCTATGACCTCCTACTCTGGGGAGGAGATTTCAACATAACCATAGATGCCACATTGGATAGCTCCACCCAAAAACTATCCGATATCACTAACACTGAGAGAAAAAACTCTACAAAACCTACTTAAATCCCACCAACTAGTAGACACATGGAGAGAAACCCACACGCACTCGAGGGGCTACACCTACTTCTCCAAAGCCCACCACTCATACTCCAGAATAGACTGGATAATAACAAACCCCGGCAACCTATCCTCCCTTCTCTACTCTAGACAAATCCCATCCTCCTGGTCAGACCACGACTGCGTACTATCAGTATTTAAAACTGATACTGAGACATATGCGAATAAACGAATCCCTACTGACAAACCCCAACACTAGAACGCAGATAGAACAAGAACTCAAAACGTACTTCGCCACAAACAAATCGTCAGAAGTCTCAGAAGGCAACATTTGGATGGCCCACAAAAAATACATGACAGGCGTACTTATACGACTGGCCTCCAAAAAAAAGAGAGACAGACTAGAGACACAGGCGGACCTTGAAGACAAGCTCAGTAAACTGGAATTTGCCAACTAATCCCACCCCTCCAAATAGCTCACCAAGAAAATACTCGACACAAAACTACAACTCAACACAATACTGACAACCCGCATTGAAAGAGCCATTAGGTGGACACAAGCGACATTTTATAAAATACTCCAATAAGATGGACAGAATGCTTGCACGCAAACTCAGAGACAAAGAACACCTAAACACGATTTTCTCAATTAAAGATGAACAATCACATACCACCCACAACCCAAATAAAATCTATGCTGCATTCCACAAATTCTACCAGAATTTATATAATGACAACCCACACTCCACCAAACCCAAAATTGACGAATTCCTAGCCACTATACACTACCATCTCTAACCCCGAGCTACGCAGCAAAACTACACTCGCCAATAACAGAAGAAGAGATACTGACCACCATCAAACAACTAAAAGCAGGTAAAGCACCAGGCCCGGATGGACTGACTGGATTATACTACAAAAAATTGCAGGACACACTAACGAACCACATACGCGCATATTGCAACAACTTACTCTCAGGACAAACCATGCCCCAAGAAAAACACCGCGCATATTGCTGTCATCCCAAAACCAAAAAAAGACCCACTACTGATCAAGAACTACAGGCCCATCACCCTATTAAATATAGACCTTAAAATCTTCACGACAATACTAACCAACAGAATAAATACCTGCCTCCCTAACCTTATACACAAAGATCAAGTAGGTTTCATACCTTCTAGACAAGCACCAGACAACATACGTAGGAACCTCAATATAATACACAATGCCAACAAATCCAACTCACCCCTAACTGTCCTGGCTCTAGACATAGAAAAAGCCTTTGACTCAGTTGCATGGCCATACCTATTCCAAGTTCTGAACAGATTGGGGCTACCTCAACCATTAATAAATGCCCTTAAAATCCTCTACTACAACCCGATTGCATACCTAAAACTCCCATCCACCTCCCCGAAACCAATACTCATAAAAAGAGGCACGAGGCAAGGATGCCCCCTATCACCGGCCTTATTCGCTAAGATCATGGAACCCCTAGCCCAAAAGATACGATCCTATTCAGATATCACAGGCCCAAAAATAGGGAGACACACCTATAAAGTAAGCCTCTTCGCAGACGACCCGACCCTAACGAACCCCCACATATCGCTTCCAAACTTGATAGTCACCCTCAAACAATTCGAGGAGATTTCAGGACTGAAAGTAAACGTGGATAAATCAGAAATAATGTTTATTAACACCCCAGCCAATGACCGAAACCGAATTCTATCCAACTTTAAGTTTACACACAAAGAGCACTACATTCCCTATCTTGGAACCAACCTAACATCACATAAAAACACCCTATACAAATATAACAACAGCCCCATATTGCAAAAACTAGAACAGAATCTAAACAAATGGTCAACCCCAACGCTCTCCTTTTTAGGGAGAGTTCACACGATAAAGATGGTCACACTACCCCAATTCCTATATCTCTTCCGCTCACTACCAATACCAATACCAAAGTCCATATTCAAAACGATCCACTCCCAAATCAACCGATTCATATGGAATCATAAGAGACCACGCATATCCATGCAGACTTTACATAAACACAAAGCAAAAGGAGGTGTATCGTTGCCAAACTTCATACACTACTACAGGGCAGCACAAATGGCACAAATGGCAACAATACATGAAGAGCAGAACACTCCCCTATGGATCCACATAGAGAACTCCCAACTAGCCCCATACACCCTGAGAGGTCTCCTCTGGGCCACGGGGACTCTACCAAAAAACGTAAACACGTACTCACCATACACCCTCCACACCCTACAACTATGGAGATTCATAAGATTCCAATACTCCCTCCAATCCCACCCGTCACCACTATTGGAGCTATTTAACAACCCAATGTTTCAACCCGGGGTCTCCTCCAAAGACCACACATGGTTGGAACAAAACAATGTACGCAGACTACAACATCTCCTTAACCACTCGACACTTATGCCCAAGCGCGCACTCATTACAAGATATAAAATCCCACCCACAGAAACATTCAGACTAGAGCAAATATACTACTTCATACATCCATACTCAAAACTATGGATCCACTTGGAGAAAATTGTCCTGATGAAGTGGCCTGTTTGCCACGAAACGCGTAGACTGATTAAACAGAGTGTGTGTGTTACTCTGTTACTCTTATTGGGGTCAGCGCGGCTTCTATTCATCCGGTTCTATTTTCTCCAAGTGGATCCTTACTTTTTGCCGGGAGCCTGCTGCGACCATACGTGCTTGTCCAAGGGAGTTGTGACCATTCACAACCAGACCAGGTGAGTCTGTATTGTGGGAGTCCGTGTGACCATCAAACCCGAAGGTATTACTCTATGTGCGCTTCTTTTCCTTCTTATTTGTAGATACTCAAAACTATAACACACCCAAAAGTGACAGCATTTGAACTCAAATGCATGCATGACCCCCTGGGAAAAGGATCAATATCCCAAATATACACCACGCTTAACCACCCAAAGGATAGTCGTAAGCTCAAAGCTATGGAGCAATGGGAAATAGACCTGGGAATCACGCTCACACCAGAAAAATGGTACAGATGTCACAAAAGCATCATGAAGGGAAGCCATCCGGTATCACGAACTGAAACGTCCTTTAAGCTTCTCCACAGGACACACCGTGTCCCCAGCTTCCTACACAACATATACAGCTCCAAGCCTGACAGATGCTTCAGAGGCTGTGACACAGTAGGGGACACACTCCACACATGGTGGACATGCCCCATCGGAAAATCCCTTTGGAATGACGTCATAAAGTTAATCGACTTCACTCTAGATGACAAATTCACACTCACTCCACCAGCACTACTGTTTGGGGATAAACCACATAATGTGAATAACAAAGCATATCGGCTACTCACCTACATAACCATGGCCACCAAAAACCACATAGCCAAACAATGGAACACTGATTTGCTATCACTAGGGCAAGTCAAGCACCGTATCCACTCCATAATGCTCTTCGAGAAAATAGAGGCAACCAGAAATGACACCATGGACCTCTTCAGGGCTATATGGGAACCCTGGATAACCAAAAACGAAGACCACGACCTTCACAGAGTAATGTCACTATCAACGTAAAACACACAATAACACTAAGCTCTATAAAGAAAGTGAAGCACCTTGATAACCAGATCAATGAACAACCCATAGATACCCACACGCCATCCTATAGAATTACCCCCCCCCCCCCCAAAAAAAAAGAAAAAAACTAACCCCTGTAGAACTGTTACGAGAATGCCGATTACCCGCTACTCAAGATACTTCCTTCTCTTTTTTTAAATTTTTTTTTTTTTATTTTATCTTAATTTTCTTGTATTACTCTCTCTTCTCTTACCAAATTACAAAGCATATAACAACGCCTTGCTATATGAACCTGAACCCCCCTACGAGGGGACAACTTCATTTGTCTTATTTGATTTGTTTCCTTTTTATTTTTTCTTCTTAAATTGCATTGAATAACAATTGTTTGTACGCATCTACTTTTCTTCTGTCACAATAAAATTTTGTTGAAACCAAAAAATGGGGGTCTGATCCTCCAAGATATTTAACAAACCTCATCTCAAAGTGGAAACATTTCAGGTAATTTCCACCTGTAGCTGCCATGTTATCGTCCACGCACCGCTGATAAGAGACCGCAGAATGGAAGAACACAAGGACAATCACCGTGGGGCGGTAATATACACAGGCTTTATTTCTGTACACAATTATACACACTTGTTAGTCACCAGAAATGTGTGTTTATTTGTAAATCAGTGCTCTCCGTATCTATATTAATATATAAATATATTTAAGGACTATTTTTTTTTTTTAAACACAATTTTTTTTTTCCAGTTTTCGTCATGTGTATAATGCCATGTAAAAAATACAAAAAAAAACAAGTGGAGCAGGGATTAGAAGGCAAGGGGGCAAAAACCCACCCATTACCTGTCTCTAGTGCTTGTTACCGTCCTTCCTCTGCGCTGCCGGGCGTCCGCCTACCAGTGACTCAACGCGCTTTGTAAACTTTTAAGTGCCCCAATTTTTGACAACTATCGAACTTTCCAAAATTCAGCCCTCCCATTGCTCCTCATCTTTATAGGGTTAAACCAATTGCATTTATATTAAAGGGGCCGGGGGGGAAGCCTGCCATGCTTCCGTACCTGACAACCAAAGGTATAAAAGCAGCGTACACTATCAGGATACAAAGGGAAACACTGACCTTGTGTAAGAAAAATGGGGAACTGAGCAGCTGGACCTTAAGACCCAGTGGCACATGTTGAAACCTATGGACAAAAGCTCCAACGGGGCCCCCAATTATTGCAAATCTTTAACAGCAATAGTCTTTCTATAGACCAAAGGGACTTTTGGGGCCCAGGTGCAATCCCAACCACTGCACCTGTTGTAGTTACACCCCAATTAAGACCCCTCTACCCCCCAATTTTTTTCTAGATATAGAGCATGGTATTTTTGCCAATTGTCTTTATGATAAGACCTAGGGCCCAAGTGTTTTCTGTTCAAAACTTTAAAAAACTGGTCTCGTAGGAAAAACCTCCAATAAAACCTTCATCAAGGATTTTTTTATGAACCTTTCGCTATTAAAGAAAACAGATTTTTTTTCTTCTTCTTAACTTTGCTTTAAATACATCTTTAAAAATAACTTATTAAAAAAAAAAAAGCAAAGGTATTCCCCTCCCCGCCCTGTAACAAAGACCCCCGTGCACTTGTCTTCATGGTTTTTGTGGGCTGTAACAGTTATTGTGCTTCACAATCGGGACATGGACCGGACTTGGAGTCAGTGACTGACAGTGCAATGCCGAAACGCGTGGGAGGAGGCGGAGGGGGGTTGCACCCGGACCGAAATGCGTACTGTCATCACTGAACGGATCAGAGGTGCGACCCAGTGTGTCCTCTTCATGGGCAGCGCACCCCCCGATACCCTTCTAGGGTATTCTCCCTATGGAGTCTTGTTAAATAGAGTGGCGGCCATGTTTTCCGGCGGTGCCACAGATTCATCCGAGTGTCAATATGACAGCGAATCCTTTATTACTATTTTGCTAATCATGTGGCTGCACTTGACGACCCAAAATGTCCATGGGTCACTTTAGTGCTTTACGACAAATTCAAGCAGGCTCCAGACCCAGTTATTTGACGTGCTCAGCCGCGTGCGAGGAACAGTAGTATTTTTTGTGGGCGATGAAGGTGGACAGGCTGCTGAACTTGATGTTACACAGGCGACAGTACCGGTGGTTACCATTCGGTAATGGAGTAGCCAGACCGGGCTTCGGAGGTTGCATTGCTTTATCTCCAGGCAGGAGAGCTAGGGTGGTCGCCTAAGTCCATCTTCTCTCCGTGTTTCTACAAAGAATTTAGAGGGAGAGCTGGAGAGTTTGGAAGCAAAGGTCGGGGGGTGCTGGTTAACACTGGGTGCGGAGTGGAGTTGGACACAGGACTACCATTGGCAGAGGACGAGGATGAGGAACCATCTTTGCTGTTTGTATTTTCTCTTGGCATTTGCAATGGAGAAGCGGATGACACAGGAGGACTGGGTAAGCTGCCCTCGGACGCAGTACTTGGTTGTGCCCGTACGGGTAGGATCACTTCCATGAATGTGCCTTGCAGGCGGTGACCTGGGGTGGCTTTCGCCAAGAGCAGACCATGACGCTTCTGAAATGTTCAAGTAAATCTCCTCGGATGAGGACATTGGGAGGGCAGTAGGGGCAGGAGGCCGTAGACGACGGCAAAGGCTCGGTAGCGGGGAATACTGCAGGATAGGCTTAGTGTCTGGAATGGAGCTAAAGGGCACGGCAATAGACTGGGTGGACTCGCTCACAGATCCCGGACTCTGTCTTTCTACTTTCACCTTCACTGCTTCTTCCACCATCTTTGCAGTTGTGTTGAGCGGAGTCTTAATCTTCTGAAGTTGCTGCAGAGCCTTTTGCTGTAATGGAGCAGCGGGGCAAGAAAATTTTTTGTGTGCCAGGTAGCTTTCAAGGCTGTTAAAGCTGAGGCGGCATGCAGTGCACTCATGGTAGTCAGTTAATGGGACCACCGCTGCGGCCGGAGATGGCACCGGAGCCTCAACTTGAAGACGAGGTTTCTTGCTCAAGTCTATTGGCCCATCAGCAGCGTCGGGGCTGGAGCTCGGGGAGGGTACGGCGGGAGCTGCGATGAGGCCTTGTATAAGGGGCAGCGCCTCTATCCTGTTTAGCGGAAGCAATGCTGATGGTGTCACCTCTGCAGGTGCCATCCCATGGATTTCATAAAGCTTTCTTCTTTTGCGCGTGCGCGGAGTTGGCTGAGGGGTGTACGGCGGCCCTGGCTTGTTTATGCCAGTCCGTCGAAGCGGGGGGTCATGGCGCGAGGCGCAGTAGTAACGTTTGTGGACCACATAGGTGTCATGTCTGCTGAATCGGATGTTGCAAGCCTCGCACACTGTACGGGTCGGATCTTCGTCTGTGTCATCTAAAGAGCTTGGACTCTGACTGCCTTCGCTGACGTGCCCGCTGCCCGTCGGTTCACTCTCTTGGCCCGTACCCTCTTCAACTTTAACAGTTACTACAGGGCCACCACTTTCTCCTCCAGTTTCTTCCTTGGGTGGGACGGTCCCTTGGTCATCAACGGCCGGTAAAGTTGAAGTGCCAGGAGCCACTGTGGCTCGTACTGGGGTCACTTTAATCTTGCGCCCGGTGGCCGGGCTGTCGTCGGACACATGCCTTCCTGAGCAGTAAAGTCTCTTGTGCACATAAAAATTATTGATATTATTAAAGGTGATTTCACACTCAAAACAAGTAGCGCCCTTGGGTGCGGCATTCCCTGAAAAGCCAGGCGGACTAACAGCTTGGCCCTGTTTCAGCCGGCTGTGGACCAGCTCCGACATCTTTGCCAGGATCTCTGAAGCTTGTGGTACAATGGCAGGAGCTGCTTCATGTCCAAATACATAGTGTGGCATAATGATGGTGCCCCCGCCAGCTGCTGCTCCTGACTCATTGGGGACAGGGCTAGACCCCGGAGTGGGACTTGAGATTTCAGTCTTTACTTTGACAGCTGGGGACGGCATTAGTGCTGCGGTATCTGAGGTCTCGGAGCTGGTAACGCCAGGCTCACTGATGGGCATGAGCGGTTCTGGTTCCTCTTTAATTTTGATTTTGAGCGGAGGTTCTTCACTTCCAGACAGAGATGAGACCGGAGATGTAGCGTCACCATTTTTTAGGACTTCTGGTGGCTGCTCTCTTTCAGGTTCAGGAGGGGACTGACCGGACTGGGTACTGATGGGGATAGGAGAGGTCGTGTGCAGGATGGCGTGCTGCTGGAGACTGCTTAGTCCGTCCGCCAAGAAGCCACACAAGCTGCACTTCAGGAGACTGGAGGATGAGCTCTGATTTATTACTGTGGAAATAAAGGGAAAAGCTCATTACTTAGAGAAAAAAACATTAATATGTAATAAAGCATTAAATATCACTGCCAACTGGAAATCCTGTACAAAGTATTCTGCCAGTATAGGGCTACCGACACTAAAGTAAGGGGGAACAAAGGGGAGACACATGGAAGTCTTGGAGGTCCTGTGTGACACAGCAGTGATCATGGAGGGCCAGAAAGGTTTCTGCACTGACCAACACTCATCCTATAAGGCTATGTACCGACTACAAAATAGTGATGCAGATTTTTTGCTGTCAGAAATCTGCACCTGCAAAAAAAAAAAAAAACCACAGCAGAAAAATGGTCCTGCTAACACAGTGCGGTTTTTTGCTGTGGATAAGATGCATTTTGTTTTATCCTATGTTCCAGACACTTAAGTTCATGTATTTACTGAGGGGAAGAGAGAGAAACTAGAAAACCCCACAGAGTGACAGATCCTGAGCCGGTACAGACTGAGCACCCACAGAGCGACAGATCCTGAGTCGGTACAGACTGAGCGCCCACAGAGCGACAGATCCTGAGCCGGTACAGACTGAGCGCCCACAGAGCAACAGATCCTGAGCCGGTACAGACTGAGCGCCCACAGAGCGACAGATCCTGAGCCGGTACAGACTGAGCGCCCACAGAGCGACAGATCCTGAGCCGGTACAGACTGAGCGCCCACAGAGCGACAGATCCTGAGCCGGTACAGACTGAGCGCCCACAGAGTGACAGATCCTGAGCCGGTACAGACTGAGCACCTACAGAGCGACAGATCCTGAGCCGGTACAGACTGAGCACCCACAGAGCGACAGATCCTGAGCCGGTACAGACTGAGCACCCACAGAGCGACAGATCCTGAGCCGGTACAGACTGTGCGCCCACAGAGCAACAGATCCTGAGCCGGTACAGACTGAGCACCCACAGAGCAACAGATCCTGAGCCGGTACAGACTGAGCACCCACAGAGCGACAGATCCTGAGCCGGTACAGACTGAGCACCCATAGAGCGACAGATCCTGAGCCGGTACAGACTGAGTGCCCACAGAGCAACAGATCCTGAGTCGGTAGAGACTGAGCGCCCACAGAGGAACAGATCCTGAGCAGGTACAGACTGAGCGCCCACAGAGGAACAGATCCTGAGTCGGTACAGACTGAGCGCCCACAGAGGAACAGATCCTGAGCCGGTACAGACTGAGCGCCCACAGGGCGACAGATCCAGAGCCAGTACAGACTGAGCACCCACAGAGCAACAGATCCTGAGTCGGTACAGACTGAGCGCCCACAGAGTGACAGATCCAGAGCCGGTACAGACTGAGCGCCCACAGAGCGACAGATCCTGAGCCGGTACAGACTGAACGCCCACAGAGCGACAGATCCTGAGCCGGTACAGACTGAGCACCCACAGAGCAACAGATCCTGAGCCGGTACAGACTGAGCACCCACAGAGCGACAGATCCTGAGCCGGTACAGACTGAGCACCCATAGAGCGACAGATCCTGAGCCGGTACAGACTGAGTGCCCACAGAGCAACAGATCCTGAGTCGGTAGAGACTGAGCGCCCACAGAGGAACAGATCCTGAGCAGGTACAGACTGAGCGCCCACAGAGGAACAGATCCTGAGTCGGTACAGACTGAGCGCCCACAGAGGAACAGATCCTGAGCCGGTACAGACTGAGCGCCCACAGGGCGACAGATCCAGAGCCAGTACAGACTGAGCACCCACAGAGCAACAGATCCTGAGTCGGTACAGACTGAGCGCCCACAGAGTGACAGATCCAGAGCCGGTACAGACTGAGCACCCACAGCCTACTCATTAAATCCAGACACACCAACAGATCTACAAGCCCTGAGAGAGCAGACTGTGCCAGCAGCACCCCCAGGAGGCTGTGGAGGATGAAGCCCACTTCTTGCTGAGGTGCCCTAAATACTCTGCAGTGAGGGACACTTACTTCAAGAGACTGTCTGATCTCCTCACAGACTTCACCTCCATGGAGGAGGAAGAGAAACTGCCAATACTACTGAGGGAAGAGGAAAGTGCAGCGACCATAGCAATGCAATATGTCAGTGCCTGCCACATACTAAGAGGAGACTGATATGCCATAAACTTCTATACCCCACCCTGGACACGTGTCTATCCCCCAACTAAGAGCCTGATATGCCATGGACATTTATACTTCACCCTGGACATGCCCCTACCCTCTAAAAGGATCCTGATATATCCTGGACCTCTATATGCCTCCCTACCCCCGCCCCCCTATTTTTACCATTTGCTTTGGCAATGCTATTATGTAATTAGTACTGCCAATAAAGCTCATTTGAATTTGAGAGAGACCTGAGGAGAGAGAGAGAGAGAGAGAGAAAGGGGGAGGAAGTGGGGAGAGGGGAGGGAGATAAAGGGAGATTAAGAGAGTGAGAAAGAAAGAAAGAGTGAGAGTGTGAGAGAGAGTGTGTGAGAGAGAGAGAGAAAGAGAGAGAGAGTGTGAGAGAGAGAGAGAGAGAGAGAGTGTGAGAGAGTGTGAGAGGAGAGAGAGAGAGAGAGAGAGAGAGAGAGAGAGAGAAAAAAAGATACATTATTCATTGGAAAGTGCTGCATTTTGGTGGAAAAATCAGCAGCAAGAATTGTCACGCTGCAGATTTTACTGCACTGAAAAACGTATAATTTCCATTGAGGAAAAATCTGCAAATCTGCGTAGGTGTTTCGCGTTCCCATACACTTTGCTTACCATTCACTGTGCTGCATATTTGTTGCAGATCTGCTGTGTATTTGCACCAAATCTGCACAGTCGGCACATAGGCTTAAGGATCAGTACAATGGTAAGGATTGATAACTGAGAACAATACACTGTGGTAACCAAACTGGAGAAAAGCTGGACTGTAGGGTTACATGTCCAGTAATCTTCTATTAGAACGGATCCAGCAGGGATCCATTGTGCAAAGACAACTTTTATATCTGATTTCAGTAACTGATTTCAGCTGGATCCAGTTTTTTAAATGTTGAAGTCTATAGAAAACAGATCTTTTTTTCTCTGTTTTCCTTTGATTTAAAATTTATCCAGTACGGATCCATTTCAAATGAAGAAATAAATAAATGGATGGTAATTAACAGATCTGTTTTGCAATGACTTCAGATCCAGCTGAAATTTTTTCAAAAACAAACAAAAAAAGTTGTGTTTGCACAATAGATCGCTTCTGGATTTATTCTAGCGGACGATTACTGGACGTGTGAACTTGGATGAATATCTGGTGATATTTAGTGGTACTGGCCACCAATAAAATGCATATGGTGTCTAGATTCCCCCTTAATAGCAGATGTCTGGAGAAAAGAAGGGTTGGGCTGTTAGATCTAGACATGTCTGATCCTTTGTTAAGAAGAGATAAGACACCCAATGTGTCCAGCGCTACCTCTACCCCCTACTCGTTGGGAACATGTGCATATACTTGTGCATTTGTATAAAGGGTTACAGAGCTCAGGTGAAATAGCTGTGAGCTGAAAAGTATCCAAGTTGGTTCCCTGAAAAATGCTCACAAGGAAAAATGCCCATTGGCAATGCCAACCCTAACCCCTAATCCACTCTCTATGGGCACTTTTCTTTTGGGCATTTTTCTGGTCACTATCCAAATTGTATAGCTGCCTTAAAGACATTGTTGTCCAGGTACACAGTATTGACGACCTATCCGTAGAACAGGTCATCAATGTATGATCAGAGGGGTCAGGCACCACACATAGTCATCGATCAGGCCCATGATATACCATCAACAGGGCTGGAAAGCACATCTCTATCATCCAGCCCCTGTTCTGCTGAATAGGAGCAGAGTTGCAGATCTCGGCAGTGGGCAGAATGTTCGGCTCCATTCAATGCTTACCAGCAGCCCCGACAACAGATGATCGGTGAATGTGCGGGGTGCCAGGCCACTGCCCTTACATCGATGAATGGTGGAGGTGCCAGACCACTGACCTTACATTGATGATCGCTGGAGGTGCCAGACCACTGACCTTACATCGACGATCAATGGATGTGCCTGGTGCCGGACCCCTGACCTTACATCGATGATCAGTGGAGGTGCCGGAACATTGACCTTACATTGATGATCGATGGATGTGCCTGGTGCCGGACCATTGCCCTTACATTGATGATCGGTGGAGGTGCCGGACCATTGCCCTTACATTGATGATCGGTGGAGGTGCCGGACTATTGCCCTTACATTGATGATCGGTGGAGGTGCCGGACCATTGACCTTACATTGATGATCGGTGGAGGTGCCGAGTGCCAGACCATTGACCTTACATGATGATCGGTGGAGGTGCCAGACCATTGACCTCACATTGATGATCGGTGGAGGTGCCGGACCATTGACCTTACATTGATGATCGGTGGAGGTGCCGACCCTTGACCTTACATCGATGATCAGTGGAGGTGCCGGAACATTGACCTTACATTGATGATCGATGGATGTGCCTGGTGCCGGACCATTGCCCTTACATCGATGATCAGTGGAAGTGCCAGAACATTGGCCTTACATTGATGATCGCTAGAGGTGCCAGAACATTGACCTTACATTGATGAATGGTGGGGGTACCAGACCATTGACCTTGCATCGATGATCAGTGGATGTGCTGGAACATTGACCTTACATTGATGAACGGTGGATGTGCCGGGTAGGTGACCTTACATCGATGATCTATGCTAAGGATCATCAATATTACATAGCTGCACAACATCTCTCAGGACTGGATGTTAGATATCTGGGGAAATCAGAGTATAGACAGAAATATCCATACCATGATTCGTGCCCAATGTTACATTTCACTGGGCGTAATTACAAGTGTTTAGTAAATGGATTAATTGTCAACACATTTGAATCTTTGCATCTAATTCATCTATCCTATAGACCCAGAGACCATAATCTGTGCACCCACCAGAGTTTCCAGACTTGCCGGTCGGAAGTGTTTTAACAACAGGAAACACATCAACCTTGGATCCTGGTTGGCAAATCATGTGATTAGTGACAAGGTGGCTGTAGAGGATGTCGCGGGTGGTGGAAATGAAGCCGCATCCATGACAAACACCTGGAAAAGATGAAGGACATTTAGAAAGGACGCTCTCGCCTTTGGTATTGCACGTGGGCAGTAATCACAGGAACTGATTCTGCCAAATTTGACTAGCTAAAACTGCAAAGGTTCACATGTCCAGTGATTATCTGTTAGATCGGATCTAGCAAAAATCCAATGTGAAAACACAACTTTTTGGTCTATTTTGAAAAAAATAATTTCCACAGAGTCCGATTTTTTAACATTAGAGTCTATGGAGAACGGATCCGTTCACCGATTACCATTTAGCCTCTTTATTTGTAAAGGATCCTTTGTTTTCTTACTGGATCAGTTTCAACAGAAGATAGTGATCAGTAATGGATCGGTACCACACAGAATTCAATATTTAAAAAGAAAAAAATGGATCCTGCAAAAATCAAGTTTTTTCAAAGCGGACAAAAAAGTTGTGTTTGCAGAATGGATTGTGCTAGATCCGATCTAATGGATGATCAGGCGGCACAGTGGCTTAGTGGTTAGCACTATATGGTAGCTCAGTGGTTATTATTATTTATATAGAGTCATTAGATCCCATGGCACTTTACATGATAGGAGGGTAGACAAGGACAAAGAGAATTTTGTTTACGTACCGTAAATTCTTTTTTCTTGAATCATCAATGGGAGACCCAGACAATGGGGTTTAGGGCACTGCCCTCCGGAGGCCACACTAGGTACTACAAGTTTGTAGACACCGCCCCCTCCGCTTATAAACCCCTACCGCAGGGAATATCCTCAGTTTGGTCCATAAGCTGCGAGGAGACAACATAAACCACACCCGAAACATCGGGAAAGAAACCGTGCACAGACGGTCCAACAACCCGGATAAACTGTCCCAACTGGGAACAGGCAAATGCAAAACATCCAACGGAACAACTGGGTGGGTGCTGGGTCTCCCATTGATGATTCAAGAAAAAAGAATTTACGGTACGTAAACAAAATTCTCTTTTTTCTGATCATCATAATGGGAGACCCAGACAATGGGGATGTCCTAAAGCAAACCCCAGGGCGGGAAGAGTTCCTCAAAAGACGTTGAAATATACGGTCCCCCTCAAAGGTGGGCAACCGCCGCCTGGAGGACCCGCCTGCCCAAACTTGCATCCGCAGAGGCATGGGCATGCACCATATAGTGCTTAGAGAAAGTGTGCAGGCTGGACCAAGTGGCCGCCTGACACACCTGCAGCGCTGAAGCGCGATGTCGCAAAGCCCAGGAACCCACCGACGGCTCTGGTCGAGTGCGCCTTCAAGCCCACCGGGAGAGGCAGACCCGCAGAGCGGTAAGCCTCTTGAATGGGTGCCTTGATCCATCTGGCCAAGGTCGATTTTGATGCCGCGGACCCCTTACAGCGACCCGCCGTAAGGATAAACAAAGAGTCCGAACTCCGGAAGGAGGAAGTTCTGGACACATAGATGCGTACAGCCCTCACTAAATCCAGAGTGTGAAGGTCGCGCTCGACCTGATGAACAGGAGCGGGACAAAACGATGGGAGCACAATCTCTTGGTTCAAGTGAAAAGTGGACACCACCTTTGGCAAAAATTCTGCCCGCGGACGCAACACCACCTTGTCCTGGTGGACTACCAGAAAAGGGGATTTGCACGACAGTGCAGCCAATTCTGAAACCCGTCTCAGAGACGTAATTGCCACCAGAAAGACCACTTTCTGCGACAGACCGCAGAGGGAGACTTCCCTCAGTGGCTCGAACGGCGGTTTCTGCAGAGCCGTCAGGACCACGTTAAGGTCCCAAGGGTCCAGCGGTCGCCTGTATGGCGGAACCACCCGAGACACCCCCTGCAGAAATTGACGGACCTTAGGAAGGAGCGCCAAACGCCTGTCAAACAGCACTGAAAGAGCTGATACTTGACCCTTCAGGGAGCTGAGGGATAAGCCCAATTCCAAACCCGATTGTAGGAAAGCCAACAAGGTCGGAATGGACAAGGGCCACGGTGACCTTCCACCAGAGGCACACCAGGAGAAAAAGATTTTTCACGTTCTGTGGTAAATCCTCCGTGATACAGGCTTCCTAGCCCGATTCATAGTGGCAACCACAGTAGGGGAGAACCCCCTGGACGTTAGAAGCCAGGCCTCAAGAGCCATGCAGTCAATCTGAGGGCCCTGGAATTGAGGTGGAAGAAGGGGCCTTGCGCGAGAAGATCTGCGCGTTCTGGAAGAGCCCACCGGTTCCCGCCTGACAGTTGCCACAGATCCGGATACCAGGACCTCCTGGGCCAATCCGGTGCCACTAGAATGGCTACGCTGCACTCCGTCCTGATCTTCCACAGAACCTTGGGAATCAATGCTAGCGGTGGGAACACATATGGTAGATGGAAGTCGGACCAACTCAGGATCAGGGCGTCTGCCCCCAGAGACTGAGGATCCCATGATCTCGCCATGTACTGTGGCACCTGATGATTCAGCCGCGAGGCCATCAGATCCACGTCCGGAGTGCCCCATCTGCCGCAGATGTCCCGGAAGACGTCCGGATGAAGAGACCACTCTCCGGCGTCCATCCCCTGCCGGCTCAAGTAGTCGGCCTCCCAGTTCTCGACCCCTGGGATGTGAACTGCGGAGATCAGGCAGTCGTTGTCCTCCACCCAGGATAGAATGCGGTGGACTTCGGCGAGGGCCTGAGCACTTCTGGTCCCTCCCTGATGATTTATATAGGTGACGGCCGTCGCATTGTCGGACTGAACCCGGATGGGCTGTCCTGACAGTAACTTCTGAAATGCCAGGAGCGCCAGATAGACCGCCTTGATCTCCAGCACGTTGATCTGCAACGCCGACTCCGACTGAGTCCAGAGGCCTTGAGCCCTGTGGTGTAAGAACACCGCTCCCCAGCCCTTCAGACTGGCGTCGGTGGTCACCACTAACCATGACGGTTTGAGGAAAGACCGGCCCCGTGACAAGTGACGTGGCTGGAGCCACCACTGCAGGGAATCCCTGGTCGGTCGTGAAAGGGCCATCAGCCGATTCAGCGAGATCGTCCTCTTGTCCCATCTGCGGAGAATTTCCAGCTGGAGAGGACGAAGGCGAAACTGCGCGAAAGGCACCGCCTCTATCGCTGCCACCATGCGGCCCACCAGCTTCATCAACACCCGTATGGATGAATGTGGTGACAGGAGGACATCTTGGACTCCCGATTGGATGGCCAGCTGTTTGGCTCGTGGCAGGGACACCAGAGCAGAGTCCGTGTGGACGTCCATGCCCAGATATGTCAGTGACTGGGTCGGAACCAGGGTTGATTTCTGGACATTGAGAAGCCACCCAAACTGTTCCAGAGACTTCATGGTCACCTCCAGGCTCTTCCGGCAAAGATGTTCTGATGGCGCCCTGACCAGCAGGTCGTCTAGATAGGGTATGACGGCATGTCCCTGCACATGTAGGAGAGCCATCATAGAGGCCATCACTTTCGTGAACACCCGCGGAGCCGAGGCCAACCCGAAGGGCAGCGCCACGAACTGGTAGTGTTCGTCCCCCACTGCAAAATCTCAACCAGCGCTGATGAGCCGGTGCAATGGGCACGTGAAGGTAAGCGTCTCGTATATCTATGGACGCTAGGAAGTCTCCCTGCGACACAGCCGCGATCACGGAGCGCAGGGATTCCATGCGGAACTTCCGAACCAACACGTGACGGTTGAACAACTTGAGGTCCAGAACCGGGCGAAAAGAGCCGTCCTTCTTCGGGACGATAAAGAGGTTGGAGTAAAAACCCCGGAACCTCTCTCCCGTAGGCACTGGGACCACTACTCCGTCTCTGCGGAGACCCTCCAACACCAGATAAAAAGCCTGAGCCTTGTCTGGAGATGGAATAGACCGATGGAATCGGTGTGCCGGCCGCGACGTCAGCTCTATCCTGTAGCCGCTCGAGACTACGTCTCGGACCCACCGGTCTTGGACGTGGAGTAACCATCTGTCCCGAAATCGGGACAGGCGGCCCCCCACCTGTGGGACGGCAGGACTGGAGAGCGAGTCATGCGGAAGTGGTTTTGGGGGTGGCAGCCGTTGCCCCCGTTGACTTCTTCTGGCGACCCTTGGGGCGCCACTGAGTAGAGGGCTTACCCCCTCTGTCCGCGCGAGCGGAAGAAGCTGATGACTGTGAGCTGGAACGAAAGGACCACTGCTTGGGGTTCCTTTTGACGGTATAACCGTGGCTTAGGCTTATTCTGTGGGATCTTAGACTCCGCAGAATCCTTTATCAGCTTGTCCAGCTCGGTACCAAAGAGTGTCACCAAAAAAATGGAAGATTCTGCAGAATCTTCTTTGACGTGGCATCTGAGTCCCATAGACGCAGCCACAACAACCTGCGGATCGCTATAGCATTGGCCGAAGCCACAGCGGAGCGAGTGGCAGTTTCTAGGGTCGCCGTCCTGGCGTAATCTGCATAGGCCCTTGCCCTATCAGTAAGCGCTAGGACCTCTGAATTGGACCCCGCCAGGTCAGTGATACCATCCAAGCAGGTGGTGATCGCCTGCAGAGTCCAGACCGTGGCAAAATTAGGGGCAAATGAAGACCCCACAGCCTCATAGGAAGACTTGGCGAGTTGTTCGACCTGTCTATCCGTTGCGTCCTTCAATGAGGAGCTATCAGAGGCAGAGAAAAGGGAGCGTGCAGCAATCCTGGTCATGGAAGCGTCCACCTTCGGGGACTGCGACCACTCCTGAAGCACCTCCAGGGGGAAGGGAAGCGAGTGTCCCTAGATTTGCGGACATAACGCCGCCCAGGGTGAACCCTGGGTGCTCCAACCACCCTTCCAAAGTTAGTGTGGTCCATAAAGGAGCCACATGGCGGGGCCTCCGGCTGCAGCCATTGATAAACCTCCTTCGGATGGAGTTCCACCTCTTCAGGTGGTGCCACGAGACGAAGAGTCTCGTTTATGGAGGATACCAAATCCTCCACCCCATCAGGTGGTTCTGACATAGACTCAAGTATTGAACCCCCATCATCCTCGTCACCGTCAGAGTGACGCTCCTCCTCAGAGAGGTTCTGGATCTCGGGTGATTCATCCCGACGAGCCCGCTTAAGGGGTCTCGCGGTAGCAAAGGGTGACACCCGGGGGTAACTTGAGGGAGCAGCTGGACTTCCCAGTTCTCCTAGTCAGTGCCTCCAGGGATTGCGACATGGAGGACAGCTTGGACAACACAGATTCATTAATCTTGTTCTGTGTTTCCCATTGCCCTGGGATCACCTGAACCTCAGGGTACAGCACCGGAGCTGCAGACTCTGCAGTATCAGTCCGGGCCTCTGGGCGTCCGCAGTTATTGCAGGACCCCCCAACCAGCGTCCCGTTGCATGTAGCACAGGTAGTGGTAGAGTTGTCTGCCTTAGCAGTACTCTTCTTTGCTGGGGACATGCCGACAGCAGAGGAGAAAAATAAGCCAAGTAGGAAACCGGAACACCGGCGGCTTACCGACCGCTTCAATGAGGTGGAGGGGAGCGATGTGTGTGTGGCCTCCGCGAGGGTAATGACCGGACTCTCCTGGGAGCGCAGTAGTGCACTCATTCAGACCCAGTAGGGAAGTGAGGAGAAAATGGCCGCCGCCAGACAAGTCGTGGGCGGCGCCACAAACACGCGGGAAGCAAAACACACACACCCACATCACATGGGCTGCTCCCCATCTCTCCAAGCAGCCAGCTCAGTAATCTGGTGCTGGAGCCCGCAGCGCGGGAGATATAGTATCAACACTATACCCAGGGCTTCAGACAAACTCTGTAGCCCGCAGCCGCAGCCCCTGTGACACACAGGGCGGTCAGCTATGGTGACCCCAGCACAGGGCACACCGCCAGAACCGCGGACCCGAGTGTTGCGCGCGATCTGAGTGTCAAAACACAATAGTGTCAGACACTACCCCCAGGCACACCGGAGACACACGGGGTACCTCAGTGCCGGTCCGGTTCTGTAAGCACCATATAATGGGAGGCCTCGGACGGGGGTTCAGCACCAGTCCGGTCTCTAAGCACCGTTTAGGGAGGCCTCGGACTGGGCTGGCTCCAGTCCGGTCTGTAAGCACCGTTTAGGGAGGCCTCGGACGGAGCGGAGCTGTGCAAGGCTCCTATCTCCCACTTCCCAGAGCCCCCCCCAAGGAGGGATGTGAAGGAGCGCGGCAGCGTACCGGGAGGACACAACGTGTCCAGGCTCAGAGCCCTCCGGTACCTCAACCTGTGTGTTCCCCAAGGGTGAACAGGGAGACTGCCGGAGGTCCCCGACCGGGACCTACCTTGTCTTCAGACGCCATCACGTAAGCTGTGAGAATGCTGTGATGTGCAAGCAAAGCGTGTGATACCTCCGAGCACACTAAGTTTAAAACTGAGGATATTCCCTGCGGTAGGGGTTTATAAGCGGAGGGGGCGGTGTCTACAAACTTGTAGTACTTAGTGTGGCCTCCGGAGGGCAGTGCCCTAAACCCCATTGTCTGGGTCTCCCATTATGATGATCAGAAAAAGTTCAATATATTCATGTAGTCTGTACAAACAGGAACAGGAGTGGCTGGGACCCTGTCCTCGAGGGCTCACAATCTATTGGGGACCAGAGGGGATACAGCAAGAGAGGGTAGTGCTGAATCATGAGACGGTGCGGTGGACTGGGCCTCATTGTAGGCCATAGGCTTGTCGGAAGAGGGGAGCCTTCAGGTATCTTTTGAAGGATCCCAGGGTAGGCGAGTGTCTGATGTGTTGGGGAGAGAGTTCCTGAGTATGGTGGATGCACGGGGGAAATCTTGTATGCGGTTGTTGTGAGGAGGAAATAAGAGGGAAATAGAGGAGGAGCTCTTCGGAGGAGGGCAGGTTGCGTGCGGGCAGGTATCGGGAGACCATGTCAAATATATATGGAGAGGACAGGTTGTGGATGGCTTTGTACGTCAAGGTTAGGATTTTGAAGCAGGATCTCTGAGAGGTGGGGAGCCAATGGAGGGCTTGACAGAGGGAAGAGACCATGGAGTAGCGGGAAGACAGGTGAATGAGTCGGGTAGCGGAGTTTAGGATAGATTGGAGAGGTGTGAGGGAGGTAGCAGGGAGGCCGGTTAGCAGGAGGTAGCAGTAGTCAAGGCGGGAAATGATG
The DNA here is from genome assembly GCA_033576535.1 of Allobates femoralis. Lineage (NCBI taxonomy): Eukaryota > Metazoa > Chordata > Amphibia > Anura > Aromobatidae > Allobates > Allobates femoralis. The sequence goes on from JARQOC010000010.1 coordinate 128,249,972, forward strand.
AGAGCATGAACAAGTGTTTTAGCTGTGTCAAGGTGAAGGAAAGAGCGGATCTGGGAAATGTTTTTGAGCTGGAGGTGGCAGGAGGTGGCGAGGACTTGGACATGAGGTTTGAAGGAGAGGGAGGAGTCAAGGATTACCCTGAGACGCTTGGCGTGGGGGACTGGGGAGAGTGAGCAGTCATTGAATTTGATGCCTATGTCTGGTAGTGGGGGAGAGCGATTTTGTTAGCACTGTTTGGTGGCTCAGTGGTTAGCACTGCAGTCTTGCAGCCCTGGGGACCTGGGTTCAAATCCCACTAAGGACGACATCTGCAGGGAGTTTGTATGTTCTCCTAGTGTTCTTCGGTTTCCCCCACACTCCAAGGACTGATGGGGGATATACATTGTGAGCCCCAATGGGGACAGTGTTACTGATGTATGTAAAGCGCTGTAGAATTGACAACGCTATATATGTGAACTTTGCTCCAGTCTAACATCTAATCAGCTGGCACAAAAGGATCTAGAAAATGACAGAATAGAGGCAGGAGGAAATGTCAATAACTGAATTATCTGCAGAGTATGACTGGCAGATCTCAAGGAGATCACGGCGAATCATTGGGGATTTTACTCCTCTAAGGCAGGGATCTCAAACTCCAGACCACACATCACCTGTGCAGGATATTAAATTACCAACTGTCAAATGCTAAGGAAATCCTGAAATCATGCACTGTTTACGGCCCTCGTGGCCTGGAGTTTGAGATCCCTGCTATGAGGCCTCATTCAGAGGTCTGAGATTTTTCTTGTTTGCAAAAATGGACCAAAAAACACGTATAGAATTTGTTTGTAAAATGAAAGTATGAAAATCCCCAAACCCCCACAAAAAAATGTCCTTGGGGTCCTCAGGAACATCAAGGTGGCGCTGCGGTGAGAGGAAAAGTCATTAAATCGGTGGGTGATGAGGAGTAAACCTTCTGACCCTGCAGCATTTTCTGCAGACATTAGGCCACGCTCACAAGTGCAAAAATCTTGTTTGTTTTTTGTGGGTATTGCAATCTGCTCTGATTGATGTGTTCTTGCTGCATTTTCCTCTTTTTAATGTTTTTCTTTGGTGCAGGTTAGACACCGTTATTTTTGTGTGTTTTTATTCTGCACTAAAAGCAAGTATGTTTTTTATTTATTTTTTCAGGCTCCATATAGACTAAGGCAACATTCACACATTCATTTCAATTGTTCCACTGTCTTTCATCCATTTTTTACAGATTTCCATAGACTTTAATAGCTAAGTTTTTGAATAGGACACAAAGATCAATGAAGCGCTATATGTTTCCAGGCAATCAGTACTGTGTGCAGACTTGCATTGAAGGAGAACTCACCACCTCTCGTGGCCGCCTGTTCCACTGTTGAAGGAGATGATGGGAGTACAGGTGTGACACGGTCCGCGCTGCTCCAATGTAAAAACTCACCAAAAGAGTCACAAAGTCATCAGTAGGTTTTATCTTTTTAATCCTCCTTCCTCCTACGCGTTTCGGCGCCTCACCTGGCACCTTCCTCAGGGAAGGTGCCAGGTGGGGCGCCGAAACGCGTAGGAGGAAGGAGGATTAAAAAGATAAAACCTACTGATGACTTTGTGACTCTTTTGGTGAGTTTTTACATTGGAGCAGCGCGGACCGTGTCACACGTATCACACCTGTACTCCCATCATCTCCTTGAATTTCACTACTGGTCAGTAGTTGGTGGAGGTCCTGCAGCAGCTGAGAGATTCTTCTCAAAACGCCTTCAAACCAGTTGTGGGGCCCACAACTGAATCAGGTGAGTGGCTCCTCAGCATCACTCTTTCTAGTGTCACTAGTGATAGGGCACTATTGCGCCTCTTGTCCCCCATCCTCTTATTTTTTGCTGTTCCACTGTTGATCATTCTCACTGTCAAAAAGATTTTTCTAATATCTAATCGGTGTCTCCTCCCATTCAGTTTCATCCTATTGCTTCTAGTCTAGTGCAAATGAGAATAAAGGTGATCACTCTACAGTGTGATAGCCCTACAATAAAGCTGATCCCTCTACAGTGTGACAGCCCTAGAATAAAGCTGATCCCTCTACAGTGTGACAGCCCTCGATTAAAGTGGATTCATCTACAGTGTGACAGCCCTAGCATTAAGCTGCTCCCTCTACAGTGTGACCACCCTATAATAAAGGTGATCCTTATATAGCGTGACAGCCCTAGATTAAAGATGATCGCTCTACATTGTGACAGTCTTAGAATAAAGCTGATCCCCGCTGCAGTGTGACTGTCCAAGAATACAGCTGAACCTCCCCACAGTGTGACAGCCCTACAACAAAGCTGATCCCTCTACAGTGTGACAGCCCTAGAATAGAGCTGATCCCTCTATAAGAGTAGGTCCCAAACTCCAGTCCTCACAGATCCCAACAGATCATGTTTTTAGGGTATTCTTAGTATTGCACAGGTAATTGCTTGATCATGATACCATCACCTGTGCAATACTAAGGAAATCCTGAAAACATGATCTGTTGGGATCCTTGAGGACTGGAGTTTGGGAACTACTGCTCTATAATGTGACAACCCAAGAATAAAGCTGATCCCTCTACCGTGTGACCACCCTAGCATAAAGCTGATCCCTCTACAGTGTGACAGCCGTTGAGATATTTGTAGACTGCTATTAAGTTTCCTCTCAATCTTCTTTTTTGTTAGCTAAACATTACTAAATCCTGTAACCGTTCCTCATAGAACATGGTTTGCAGACCGGTCACCATTCTGGTAGCTCTTCTCTGAACTTGCTCCAGTTTGTTGATGTCTTTTGTATAATGTGGAGTCCAGAACTGGACACAGTATCCAGATGAGGTCTGACCAAAGAGGAGCAGAGGGGGATAATGACTTTACATGATCTAGACTGTGCCATTTTTGCTGATGGATCACACTGGTGACTCCTGTGCAGTCTGTGATCTATGATATACACAAGTCTTTTACACATGTGCTGTTGCTTAGCTCCTATTCCCTCTATTCTGTAGATGTTTTTGCTTTTCTTGCCCAGATGTAGAATTTTGCACTTCTCCCTGTTAAATACCATTCTATTAGTCACTGGCCACTGTTCCATCTTATCTAGCTCTTTCTCGGTGTTCTCTAGTGTTAGTTATCTTTTCTTGCTTTGCAAATTTGATTAGTTTACCTACAGTTCTTTTATCTAGATTATTTATTAAAAGGTTGAACACTTGAGACATTCTTCTAATTGAATGTGAAGCCATTTATGACCACTCTGAGTCACTAAGCCAGTTATGAATTCATCTAACAGTTGCCTTGCCCATTCCATACTTGGTCATTTTCAATAAGGTTGGTATGAGATACTTTATCAAATGCTTTAAGTCGAGATACACCGTATAACTCCATTTCCCTGATCCACCCATTCAGTGATTCCATCATATAATAAAATTAGATTAGTCTGGCATGACTTGTTTGCTACAAACTCATGCATGATCTGGTTGATCACTTCATTCTCATCGAGGTTCTTGCATACATGTTTAATAATTTGATCATAGATCATTCCTGGTGGAGAAGTCAGGATCACTGGCCTGTAATTTCCATCTTCTTTCCTTTTTTGAAGATAGGGTAACATTTGTCCTTCTTCCCTCCTCTAGGACTTCTCCTGTTCTCCAGGAATTTTCAATGATTCTGGCTAGTGGTTCTCCATTTTCCTCTGCCATCACTTTCAGTATGTGGCTGTACGGATGTAGCAGACATTGATTTGTGGATTTTCACAGGACTTCAAGGAAATGCACGCGAGACAGCTGTCGCATGACTGGGTCACCACTGCTACATCTCCAATTTGCGGAAACCACATGATGTGTTAATGGTGCGAGAACTGATTGCTATAGAGAAGCCTATTACTTACCGTTCAGGGTGTCGGTGTGAACCTTCAGGTGACGCTCACAGTTCGCCTTGGTGGTGAATGCGGACAGACAGATCAGGCACACGAACGGTCTCTCGCCTGCAAAAAGATAAGCGTCTCAGTTATTTAGCCTCTCACTGCAGCACCTTGGGCTCCTCGTTATCACAAAGCGATGCTCGCCACTTGTGCTAATAGAGAGGAGTGCGCTGCACTCTGATTAAGATGGCGAGATAACATCCTATGATGCTATTAATCTGAAGGGGATACTTTGAACAAATGGATTGGAGCCTATTACAAAACAGTAGAGGCGGCAGATTAAACATCTTTCTCTCCGGAGTGCAACACAGTTCTCAGATCAGATGGTTGCAAAGAGAAGCATTCCCGTTAACCCCCTGGTTGTTGAATGCCTGTCGTAGGGTGTCAGGGCAGCGAAGGGTTAAGCAGGAATTGTCTAATACTGTCGCCCTGATGAGATCTGGAGATAAGCGGGGTTCCGTATCCTTAATTCACCTGAAATCCTCCATCCTGTGCCGCCGGTGACGTTTTCCTTATCAGCGGAGATATTTTTCTTTTATTTGGTCTCTTCTGGAGCAAAGTCTAGAATGAACCTGGTCTATATGCAACTTCTAGTCTGATTTTAAGGAAATTTAGATAATTTTTTTTTACTTTTAATTTCGGTTTGCTACAATGTATCAGTCCAGGCTGTTTAGGAGGCAGGATACAACTGTAAGGCTGGCTTCACACCACGTTTTTTTAGGATCCTGTTCTGTCAGTTTTGAAGACTACAGAACAGGATCTGTTTTTGCCTCCCATTTATCCCTATGGTGCCGGCTTGGTTATAAATGGCCATCCGGTTTTGTCAATTCAGTCCCAGATTCGTTTCGGTCCTGTTTTTTCCCGGCCTCAAAATCAGAGACTGCTCTGATTTTGGGCTCCAGTTAAAAAACCAGACCAAACCAGACAAACGAATGTTGGGCGATACGGCGCCTATAACATGGCAGTCTATGGGCGCCGAATCCGGGAAAAAAACAGGATCGTTTCCCGAATCTTGTTTTAGTGTACAGAGCATGCTCAGTACTCTAGAACTGCTCTGTTCCTGTAATTGCACTTTAGCAGTGTGACTACATACACTGTCTACATACCCTGCTAAAGTGAAATTAAAAAAAGCAATAGTTAAAAAAAAAAAAAATAAAAAAATAAAAATTAAAAATGCTCACCTCTCCGCCAAATGTCCCGCGATGCGGGGCGTCCACCTCTGATGGCTACAATCAGCTGACTGGACGGGCGGTTTAAACCGCTCAGCTGATGCGGTCATGTGACACATCAGCTGATTGGGTTGCCCCGCCCCTTCCCGGCCAGCTGATCAAGGTCCTGCAGCCATTAGAGGTGGACGCCCCGCATCGCGGAACACTCGGCGGAGAGGTGAGCATTTTTTTTTTATTTTTAACCATTGCTTTCTTTCCCTTTTGCATGTATTTAGATATATTGTGAAAGTGAAATTACAGTTCCCAGCTCTTTGTGTCCGGAATCCCTCAAAATCCCAGATCCGGACACAGAAATGGCATCCAGAGTTACAAATCTGGACCTGTCCATTCCTGACTGCGTGGTCCTGCAAAAAACAGGATCCCCACGGACAAGAACAAAACCATGGTGTGAACCCAGCCTAACAAAGTCAGCTGTGATTAGATCAGGACAGGGTTTTAACATCAAAGTAAAATACAACTTTTAAAGGGTTTGTCCACTAATGGCTCCAAGTTTAAGCAAAAAAATTAAAAGACTACTGTGGCGCCCCACTATGTAGATGCCCCAGAGGGGTACTGCACCCTTAAAAGAGGTGTAGTCACCCCAGCTGCAAAGTAGATTCATGGATGGTAGGCGGAACCCTAAACCCACACCCCACACTAGATCATGCAGTGGGAGGGAACCCGGAAGGTTATAGTCGCCCCCTGGGGAAACTAGAGGCAGTCTAGGAGAAAGGAGGTCTTTGGCTGGAGGCCTTTTGAGCTCCAGGTCTCTGCCTCCGGGTTGGAGAGTTTGCTGGTTCAGGCAGGGAGCCTGAGGCACGAAGGAGGGTCTCCTCGGCTGAGGGGCCCAGGGATAGCAGAATAGATCCCAGACACAGAGAAAGGAGTAAGAAGCTCAAAGGGAGTTCACTCAAAGAAGGAAACCGGGTACAGGAGCCCGCACCTGTAGGAACCTTCACGGCCTGAAGAGAATCCGTAGAACGGGGGGTATCTCCAGATACGGCCCTGATTCCTAAGCGACCATTAGAGGGAACCAGACACCGCTGGCAAGCCGCTGTGCAAGAGCCACAGAGTCCTGGGCGCTGCCGTGTTCAATAGAAGGTTACTCGACGGGAGCAAGGGAAGTAAAGACAGCAGGAGGTCCGATTTACTCTATATGAGATCAGGCTTCACACCTCTACTGGGAGGCAAGGGAAGAAAAGGAACAGGAAAGGCACATAAAGGGGGTTCCGTCTATCTACCAAAGATCCGCTTGCAGCCACCCATAGCCACTTGTCATTGTAACATCATACTGCACTGAGGACTGTAATACCTCTGCAAAAGTTCCAGTAAAGTACCCGGTGAAGTGACTTTTGACACTGCTACATCTTTCTTTGCATGAACTTATCTCCTTTACAGAATTGCTGCCCCGAAGGTCTCAGTCCTGCCTGCGGAGGACTGTGCCATCTCACCAGGTACTGCAGGTGGCGTCACAAACTTTATCATTATTTTACTTTTCCATTATTCATTGACCACCAGGGCCACAGCCTCAGGCAGCCACCCGTGACCTCCAGACTGAGCCTGAGATCTGAGTACCCTGGCCCCGGGTGAGTCACTACCTCCCTGATCGGAGCCGTTTCTCCAATCACAGCGCTGACACCTAAAAAAGCAATGCCACACAGTCACTAATCATCTGCAGCCTTAACTAGGTGCGAGCAAAAAAGAGAATTTTGTTTACTTACCGTAAATTCTTTTTTCTTGAATCATTAATGGGAGACCCAGACAATGGGGTTTAGGCAGTCTGCCCTCCGGAGGCCACACTAGGTACTACAAGTTTTTTGTAGTCTCCGCCCCTCCGCCTATAAACCCCACTGCAGGAGCAGATCCTCAGTTTAGTTCACAAGCTGCGAGGAGGCAACCCACACCACAACTCTAGGCATGGCCGCGAACAATGCTAGCCAAAGAAGCCTGAGCCAAAAGGTTCAAAAACACAACAAAACGTCCAACGGGACAACTGGGTGGGTGCTGGGTCTCCCATTAATGATTCAAGAAAAAAGAATTTACGGTAAGTAAACAAAATTCTCTTTTTCTGATCATCATAATGGGAGACCCAGACAATGGGGATGTCCTAAAGCAACACCCCAGGGCGGGAAAAGAGTTCCTTTGAGACGGTTGATGTGCGGGGCACCTCAAAGGTGAGCCACCGCCGCCTGTAGGACCCGCCTGCCCAAACTCGCATCCGCAGAGGCATGGGCATGTACCATGTAATGTTTGGTAAACGTATGGAGGCTAGACCAAGTGGCTGCCTGGCAAACTTGTTGAGCCGAAGCCCTGTGCCGCAGAGCCCAAGAGGCACCAACGGCTCTGGTAGAGTGAGCCTTCAATCCCACCGGGAGAGGCATACCAGAAGAACGGTAAGCTTCCAGAATAGGCGCTTTGATCCATCGCGCCAAAGTAGATTTTGAGGCCGGGGAACCCCTACGGCGACCAGCCGTAAGGACAAACAGAGAGTCCGAGGTGCGTACCGACGCAGTACGAGACACATAAACCCTGATAGCCCTCACCAGGTCCAGAGTGTGTAACTCCTCACTCCGGTGAGTCGGGTTAGGGCAAAAAGAAGGGAGAACAATCTCCTGATTAATATGAAAAGGTGACACCACCTTAGGCAAAAATTCTGGTCTCGTGCGCAACACCACCTTATCCTGATGAACCACCAGGAATGGAGACTTGCACGAGAGCGCTGCCAGTTCCGAGATCCTCCTGAGCGATGTAATGGCCACCAAAAAAGCCACTTTCTGGGAAAGATGGACCAGAGAAACATCCCGCAAAGGCTCAAAAGGAGGCTTCTGCAAGGCCGCCAGGACCACATTGAGGTCCCAAGGATCAAGAGGACGTTTGTACGGTGGAATCACCCGGCTAACCCCCTGCAGAAACCTACGGACCGTTGGTATCTTAGCCAAACGCTTGTCGAACAGCACCGACAGTGCCGACACTTGTCCCTTCAGAGAACTGAGGGACAATCCCATGTCCATTCCTGACTGAAGGAATGAAAGCAACGTTGGGAGACGGAAAGGCCACGCCTTCCGTCCAACAGAAGCACACCAGGAAAAGTAAATTTTCCAAGTTCTGTGGTAGATTTTTAACGAGGTAGGCCGTCTGGCCCTGGTTAAAGTGGAGACAACCGAGGGAGAAAAACCTCTGGAAGTCAAGAGCCAGGACTCAAGGGCCACACAGTCAACTTGAGGGCCGCGGAATTGAGATGGAAGAACGGCCCCTGAGACAGAAGATCTTGTCTGTCTGGCAGTCTCCACGGTTCCCCGTCTGCGAGCCGCCACAGGTCCGGATACCACGACCTCCTGGGCCAATCCGGAGCCACTAGAATGGCTCTGCGACATTCCGTCCTGATCTTGCGCAGGACTCTGGGAATCAACGCCAACGGCGGGAATACATACGGAAGGTGGAACCTGGACCAATCCTGGACCAGAGCATCCGCTCCCAGAGCCTGAGGATCCCATGAACGCGCCATGAACTGCGGGACTTGATGATTGAGGCGAGACGCCCTCAGATCCACATCTGGAGTTCCCCACCGTCGACAGATGGACTGGAAGACGTCCGGGTGTAGAGACCACTCTCCGGCGTCCATGCCTTGCCGGCTTAGGTAGTCGGCCTCCCAATTGTCCACTCCTGGGATGTGGACGGCCGATATCACCGAATCGTTGTCCTCCACCCATGACAGGATGCGGTGGACTTCGGCGAGGGCCTGGGCGCTTCGAGTCCCGCCCTGATGGTTTACGTAGGCGACGGCTGTCGCGTTGTCCGTCTGAATTCGTATGGGTTTCCCTGCCAGAAAACGGTGGAAAGCCAGAAGTGCCAGGTAAATCGCTCTGATTTCCAGGACATTGATTTGCAGAGAGGACTCTGACACCGTCCAGAGACCCTGGGCCCTGTGTTGCAGGAACACCGCACCCCAGCCTGTGAGGCTGGCATCCGTGGTCACTATCAACCACGAAGGTTGGAGGAAGGATCGACCCCGCGCCAAGTGATGGGGTTGAAGCCACCAATGAAGGGATTCCTTGGTCCGAGGAGAGAGAGACACCACTCTGTCCAGAGATGACGACCTCTTGTTCCACTTGTGGAGAATTTCCATCTGCAAAGGGCGGAGATGAAACTGCGCAAAAGGCACCGCTTCCATTGCCGCCACCATGCACCCCACCAGCTTCATTAAGCCCCTCAGGGAAGATTGTGGCGAATGAAGAAGGGTGCGAACTGCCGACTGGATGGAGGTCTGCTTCTTGCTGGGTAGCAACACCAGCGCCGGGGCTGTGTGAAAATCCATGCCCAGATAAGTCAACGACTGGGTTGGCACCAGTGCGGATTTCGGGCGATTCAGAATCCAGCCAAACTGTTCCAGAGCCTTGAGGGTCGCATCCAGGCTCCCCTGACACAACTCCTGCGACTGGGCCTTGATCAGCAGATCGTCCAGGTAAGGTATTACGGCATGACCCTGAGCATGCAGGGTTGCCACCATTGCCGTCATCACCTTCGTGAAGACCCTCGGGGCCGAGGCCAGACCGAACGGCAATGCTACAAACTGGAAGTGTTCTTCCCCCACTGCAAACCTGAGCCAGCGTTGATGTGCTGGCGCAATGGGCACGTGCAGGTAGGCATCTTTGATGTCCACGGACGCCAGGAAATCTCCCTGAGACATGGCAGCAATCACCGAGCGCAGAGACTCCATGCGAAACTTCCGCACTTGCACATGTTGGTTGAACAATTTCAGATCCAGCACTGGGCGAAACGAACCGTCCTTCTTTGGAACTATAAAGAGGTTGGAGTAGAACCCTCTGAAACGTTCCCCAGACGGCACTGGGATCACCACTCCGTCCCTCTGAAGACCAATCAGGACTTGGTGAAAAGCCTGAGCCTTCTCCGGTGACGGGGAGGAAAGAAAGAAACGGTTTGGAGGAAAGGACTTCAGCTCGATCCTGTAGCCCCGAGAGATAATGTCTCTCACCCACCGGTCTTGAATGTGAAGAAGCCATACGTCCTGAAACAGGGCCAGGCGTCCTCCGACCGGTGGGGTGGCAGGAGTTGGGAGCGAGTCATGTAGAGGACACCTTGGGGGCAGTCGCCGCCGCGGCGCCCGCTGGCTTTTTCTGGCGATTCTTGTTATGCCAGGGACCGGAGGGTTTACCTCCTTTGTCCGATCGCGTGGACGAGGCAGAAGGGTGCGAGCCGGGACGAAAGGACCGCTGCCTAGGATTCCATTTTTGAGACCTCTGCGGCTTGGGCTTGTTCTGAGGGATCTTCTTCTCAGCAAACTCCTTAATCCGCTTATCCAGCTCGTCCCCAAAAAGTCTATCGCCCGAAAAAGGCATGACTTGCAAAATCCTCTTGGACACCTTATCCGAGTCCCAGAGGCGCATCCACAGCAATCTGCGTAAGACCACCGCATTAGCAGAGGCCACGGCAGTCCGATTAGCTGTTTCAAAGGCAGCCGACCTGGCGTATTCAGCGTATGCCTTAGCCTTATTGGCGAGAGCCGTCACCTCCGGGTCAGACCCCGGGATATCGGTGATCCCCTCCAGACACGCAGTAATGGCCTGCAACGTCCAGACCATAGAAAAGTTTGGGGCAAAAGAGGAACCCACAGCCTCATATATAGACTTCGCATATGACTCGCATTGCTTGTCGATAGGATCCTTCAGAGAAGAGCTATCCTCTGCTGAAAAAAGAGAATGAGCCGCAACTCTAGTCAGGGAAGCGTCCACCCTAGGGGAACGCGACCATTCCTCCAGAACCTCTTTAGGAAAAGGATAACGTGAATCCTTAGTCTTCCTAACAAAACGCCTTTCAGGATGCTCCCTGGGCGTCCTGACCACTCTCCAAAAATTGGAATGGTCAGTGAACAGACCACGTGACTGACCTAATGGCGGCAGCCACTGGAAAGATTCCTTCTGCGGTCTCTCCACCACCGCAGCCGGGGGGACGAGCCCCAGGGGTTCGTTAATGGAGGAAATCAAGTCCTCCACACCGTCCCCCGGACCCTCTGAAGGAGCCGTGTGGTGCCGGGGTTCAGGGCCAGGGTCTCCACCCTCATCATCACTATCAGATGGCTGTTCCTCATCAGAGGAACGATGTTCACCATCCTCAGGGTCATCTTCCCAGCGAGGTCTCTTATGAGAACCCTCACTCAGCCGGGGGTTAGCCCCAAGAGCCCCTGTCTGGGGGGCTGAATCAGACAGCCTCCTTAGTATAGCCTCTAAGGATTGCGACATGGAAGACATTCTGGACACTACAGTATCATTAAACGACTTCTGAACATCCCATGGCCCTGCCTCCCCCTGAACCTCAGGGGAGAGCAGTGGTGCTGTAGCTTCAGAGACAGAAACACTGGGGCCAGGCCCAGTGAGACCGCAAGCTGCGCAGACACCATCCCCATCTACCTGTCCCATGCACTGTTTGCATGTCTTGGACCTCGTGGCGGGAGCCCTCTGTCCAGCCGTAGACATACTGGCGCTGCCCCGGGCAGTAAGGGGTTAACACCGGACACCCAGCGGATACCGACCAGGGAAGCGGTGAATCAGAGCGGGACGTGTGCGACCTCCTCGGGCAAACTGCAGCTTCTCCCCGGAGCGCGATGTGCACGCCACCAATCCTCACAGGAATGAGGAGAAAATGGCCGACGCGCCACTAATGAGTGGGCGCGGCTAAGCAGAAGCCCGAGGAGACCGACAACACATAGGCCGCAAGGAGCGTGACGTCACCGCCCAAAGGGGGACGCGCTCAGGAGCCGCACACAGGGAGAAAAAAGGCGCCAGAACCCATCTGTAATGGCGGCCACCCACTGTGTAACGCGGATGACAATAAGAGGAGCCCTTCAGGCAGGGGCCTCCTCCCAGAACCGCATGTCCCGAGGGAACCGAGGTTCTCCATACATGGTCACATAACATACACCATGTCCCCCCAGGCCCACATAAGGAGATACAGAGTACCTTCACCCAATGGGTCCACGTCCGGCACCGGTCCAGCGGGTAGCGGACGGGGGTCCAGGTTCCGGTCCGCATAATACGCTTCCATGGATAGGCCGCAGACCGGAACGGAGCTGTGCAAGGCTCCAGGGCTCCCACCCCACCAGAGCGCTTCAGAAGTGAGTAGTGGGGGAGCACGGCATAGTACCAGGCCAGACAATAAAGTCCGCGTCCAGGCCGAGGGCTACGGACCAAGGTACCTCGACCTGTATGCACCCAAAGGTGGACAGGGAGTATGCCGGGGATCCCCACGTCAGGGATCCACTTGTCTTCATTGCATCACAAAATCTTCCTAAGTAAATCTCCTGTGACGTGCAAGTCATAGGTGTGATCTCCGAGCACACTGAAGTAAAACTGAGGATCTGCTCCTGCAGTGGGGGTTTATAGGCGGAGGGGCGGAGACTACAAAAAACTTGTAGTACCTAGTGTGGCCTCCGGAGGGCAGACTGCCTAAACCCCATTGTCTGGGTCTCCAATTATGATGATCAGAAAAGAAACACTGCAGGATGGGCGCGCACAACCACTAGTAAATGGGGGAAATCACAACCACTAGAGGGAGGGGAAATCACAACTACTGGTAGGAGCACTACCTCTGCTTGGGAGGGTGCACAACCACTTGTGGGAGCTCCACCACTGAGGGGCATAACTACTAGGAAGGGAGCATGAGAACTACCACTGAGGAGCATATCCAGCTTTTCTTTTGTCCATTTTGCAAAAATTGCTTTTCCCAGTTTCTTGTTTTGTTTTTTTTTCTTTTAACATGGGAGTCTATGGATAACGGGATCCATTACCTGATCGCTATTTTGTAAAAGATCCATTTCTTTCTTACTGGATCAGTTTCAAACAAAAAAAAAAAAAAAAAAAAAAAAAGATCCCACAAAAATCTATTTGCTTTTTTTTTTTTTTAAAGGGAACCTGTCACCACATGTAAGCCCCCTAACCTGTCAATACCTGTCCCTGCAGCACCCAAATACTATCTGAATCATCCCTGTCTGAGCTCTTGGGTGTTTGTACAAATGAAATAGCATGTTTTAATAATGTACATGATTTTTCTCGGGTGGGCGTTTCTGACGGAGGGGCAGTGTCCCTAGGACTGCGCTCCCCCCTCTTCACCTCTCCAATTGCGCCCCGATGGGCGTAAGTCTTGCTGCATGAGCGCGCTTTCTTTTTTCAAATGACCCCGCTCTGAATTCCATGATGCGGCATCACGTGATGCCGGCGCGCGTCATTCCCGGTGATGCGCAGTTCGCCGGGTGTAAGGTCACCTTCAGCATGGCTTCTGCACATGCTCTGAAGGTGCCCTGTGACGGTGTGGAGCAGAAAATCCGGATATAACGCGCGCTGGATCATATCTGGATCTTCTGCTCCACATCACAGGCCACCTTCAGAGCATGCGCAGAAGGCATGCTGAAGGTGACCTTACACCCGGCGAACTGCACATCACTGGGAATGATGTGCGCCGGGGCATCACTTGATGCCGCATCATAGAATTCGGAGCGGGGTCATTTGAAAAAAGAAAGCGCGCTCATGCAGCAAGGATTACGCCCATCGGGGCGTAATTGGAGCGGCGAGGCGGGGAAAGCGCAGCCCTGGGGACACTGCCCCTCCGTCAGAAACACCCACCCGACAAAAATCAAGTAAGTTATTAAAACATACTATTTCACTTTTACAAACACCCAAGAGCTTAGACAGGGATGATTCAGATAGTATTTGGGTACTGCAGAGACAGGTATTGACAGGTTAGGGGGCTTACATGAGGTGACAGGTTCCCTTTAGATGGAGATAAAAAAAAAAGTTGTGTTTGCACAATGGACTGCTACTGGATCCATTCTATCGAACAATTACTGGACATGTGATCTTCGCCTCAGACTATAGAGTGTAAATTCATGATATTCTGCAACACCTTAAAAGCCTTTTAGATGATTGGGTGACGAGAACTGATGGTTCATTTCCTGCGGTAGTGTGTGTACAGCGGTGCCCAGAGACCTACTATGGAGCCTGTACATGGCGGTGTGCACAGCAGTGCCCATACCCAGGGACTTACTATAGAGCCTGTACACTGTGGTGTGCACAGCGGTGTCCACCCCTGGGGACTTACTATGGAGCCAGTACACGGCAGTGTGCACAGCGGTGCCCATACCCAGGGACTTACTATGAAGCCTATACACGGCAGTGTGCACAGCGGTGCCCATACCAAGGGACTTACTATAGATCCTGTACACTGCGGTGTGCACTCGCAGGCATGAGTTCAGTGTTTCTGCCTGATGCTTTGAGTAATCAGTTGGGATCTCAGGATCCAGATTCTCCACTGATGGACACTACTTTTAAGGAGCTGAACTATTAAGAACTTTACAAAGGTTTAAAACAACAAGATGGTAAAGTATCTTTGATACTTATGACGAGGTGAATTCAAAAATTAGAGTTTTTCATATTTTAAGGATTCCAACGAAAATGGAAAAATCTGCATGAATGTCTTCTGCTATTTACCGCTATGACTCCTCATGTGAATCTCCAGAGAGCTCGCACTTGGGCAGCTTTTCTTACACTGGGGAAAAGGGCATATCCTCTCGTTGGGGTAGGAGTCTTTGGGCTTTTCTTCAACCGATGGAGAGGTGGAATTCTGCCGGCTGGCACAATAATACATGAGGTGTGCCTGTAGATTGCGCTCACTGCGATACCAGATACCACAGTCCTTGCAGGGAAACACGTCCTCTGGAAAAGAAAGAACAAAACAGATGTCAGGAGGGAAGCAAGAAAGCAACTAAAACTAGAAAAAAGTGAGGACAGTAGACAACAATTATCTAGCACAAGATCCCAGAATGATTCACATAACACATAAGGTGAGTGGATCGTTTATGCCGCTATAAAAATAATCATTATGGGTAGTACATTGCCCCACGTCTGCGGGGAGATGTGCCGCCGGTGACACGTCTGCGGGAGATGTGCCGCCGGTGACACGTCTGCGGGGAGATGTGCCGCCGGTGACACGTCTGCGGGGAGATGTGCCGCCGGTGACACGTCTGCGGGGAGATGTGCCGCCGGTGACACGTCTGCGGGGAGATGTGCTGCCGGTGACACGTCTGCGGGGAGATGTGCCGCCAATGATGTGCTGGATATGGGAATAGGTATTAGCGAATGTTTTAGTGCATTTCACGAGACTGATGACCACACACGTGAGTGTGACAAGCACATCACTTACTGTTGATGACCGCCGTGGCCAGTATGGCGGCCATTCCGGCTTGTTGGGGGAGCAGAGGGAATTCTGTGTGAGTGGGGGTCTCCTGGGATGGTTCGTAGGGTTCTTCTTTAACTTTGTAGTTGAGGATGCCCTGAGGCTCGGCCATAAGGAAAGCTCTGACGACATCCCCTTGCTGTATGTCTTGCGAGGTCTTGCACCAGATCTGGTCACCTGGACATGGAGGTTACAGGGATGAAAGGTTTAGATCAGGTGTGGGCAAAACCAGTCCTCAAGGCCACAAACAGTGCATGTTTTAAGGATTTTCTTAGCATTGCACAGATATTAACTGAATACTAAGGAAATCCTGAAAACCTGCATTGTTTACAGCCCTTAAGAATTAAGAACTGGAGATTCCCACCTCTGGATTAGAGAGAGCTGGGATTGGAGGCACCGACCATCACACGTTATATTACAAGACTTGAATCTCTCACCTTTCCGGTATATAACGGTATTGGCTTCTAGTTCACAAGGGACGAGAGTCAGGTTCCTCAGCCAGCAGTTGCTCTCTACTTCCAGAGACAGGGAGGTGTTCTGCAAAGACAGAAGAGAGGTGCTTACAAAATCCTTCACTTATTAATTCACATGTAAATCCTCATCTCCTGAAAATACTCCTGAAAGTGCTGCTGGTACCTTTTGCCAACCCAAACCCCATACACTGCTATTCCATCCAGTAATCATCAGGTGGCGCTCTCTCCCTTCAGTTGGAGATCTCGCTGCTCGGAGCGTCATTACTGCGACTTATCAGACAATTCGAGTGTTATTCTGAGAAACGTCACTTTGTCAGGGAGTTAATGTGCTCAGCGCTTTTCACATGCTTTCTGCATCCAACACAGGGGCAGACATATTGCTGCGACCTGTGCAGTCGCTCAGGGGCCCAAGGGCTAGAGGGGCCATTTTCACATGCAAAGCAGGTTGAATTGTGTATTTGCATGAGCTATAGTACTGTAAAGGGGCCCAGTAAACTATTCTTGCACAGGGGCCCTTTTCTGTCTGTATCCGCCAGTGACCCAAAACAATCTCATCAATATAGTCATTGGGCCATATAGCGCTTGGCTACGCAACCATGCTGCATATATAGGGGTCCACACTACTGCAAATCATGCAAAAGGGTCATAATGCAGATTTTAGGGTTCAAACCATCATCGCTCATAGCCATGGCTGTGAATTCTGCAGATACTGATATTGTAGTAAAGATCTGATGGGTTAAATTTCATAAAAACCATTTGGACCTTAAACGTTTTAGCATTGGAGAAGACGGCAACCCCGTGAGCCCCGCGGCTTCCCGTAGAAACCCCTCCACTCAGGACCGAGTCCTTCCATGTCTCTAATGAATATTAATGAGCGCGGAGAAAGAGAAATTAATCTGCCTGATCCTCAGATGGCTGCGTCAGTAACGATATGAAATCTAATTATTCCTTCCAATATTTCTAAGACCCTCGAACAGAGAGCGCTGGCGCTAGTCAGCTCCGGCTTATCGCTGCGATGGGCCGCGTGTTCCCGGCACGATAAAGAGCCGGCACTGCTGATGGTGCAGAAAAGCCTCATTGTCAGACGCGAGCTGCCGCCCCCTTCACCTTCCCTTGCTAGAAACGTATTATACAAAGTCTGACGGCCGTGATGTCACCGGCAATTAGGAAGAACGGGGAGAAAAAATGGTTCTCTGTGATCGTTGGCATCTGCAGATTCTGAAATATGACATTATTCATTCCTCCTGCTGGTGGTGCAGCATGAACCAGGGCTGTGACGTCAGTAAGCCAAATATTAGACTCTGAAATATACCCAACTCTAACTCCACCAAAATGGACACAGACTCCACAGCCATGGCTGTGAAGCCAGTAAGCCAAACAACTGACTCCGAAAGTATGATGTTTCCACCTCCATGCTTCACGGTTGGAATGGTGTTCTTGGGGTTGTACTCATCCTTCTTCCTCCAAAAACGCTGAATGGAGTTTACACCAAAAAGTTCTATATTGGTCTCATCGGACCTCATGACCTTCTCCCTCCACAACCACGGCTGGGTAGTCAGTAAGTCAAACATCTGACTGTAACTCCATCAAAATAGATACCGACTTCGACTCAGACTTCACAGTCCCTGGCATGGAGACAATGGATGATGCCCTCCACCATCGCCACATATCATTGCAGCTGCCTATATCACCACAGACGCACATAGGATACAATTCCAACAAGGATGACATTTGCAGGAATTTGTATGTTCTCCCCGTGTTCTTGTGTGTTCTCCGGTTTCCTCCCACACTCCAAAGACTGATAGGATGTCTAGATTGTTAGCCCCAATGGGTACAGAGTTACTGATGTATGTAAAGCGCTGTGGAATTAATAGCACTATATAAATGAATAAATGTTATTATTATTGGTGCAACCTGTGCAATGTAGTAATGGGGTAACCAACAGTTCCAAAGTGGGGGATTTGACCACGGTCGGTGGTACAAGACCGCGGCAATACGTACGGGACGCCAGACCACGGCGATACGTACGGGACGACAGACCGCGGCAATATATACGGGACACCAGACCGCGGCGATCCGTACGGGATACCAGACCGCGGTGATATGTATGGGACGTCAGACCGAGAGGATACGGGACGCCAGACCGCGGCGATACGTACGGGACGCCAGACCGCAGCCATACGTACGGGACACCAGACCACGGCGATACATACGGGACGCCAGACCACGGCGATACGTACGGGACGCCAGACCAAGATGATACGTATGGGACGCCAGACCACGGGATATGTACGGGACGCCAGACCACGGGGATACGTACGGGACACCAGATCGTGGTGGTACGGAACGCCAGACCAGGTAGTTCCAATCTTTCTGCCCATCTCCATACACAGGATACTTGGGAGGAATGGAAAAATCCTTCCTAGTCATGCAGGAGCGCAGTACAGGGAAGCTGTATCTTTAAACCTTCCCCCATCTCAATGTCTGTGACAAGATGTGTTGTTTTCTTCTGAAACAAAGAGGTCAGTGTCTCTGCTCTGAACTTTGCCTGATACCATCAGAAACTCTATCTAGACTGCATCCGCCGCGCCGCAGCTTATCCAGGGAAGGGGCTTCTAAAGCCTGGCACAGCTTCCAGGAGCGCTGCAGAGAATGACCCGGAGGGAGGGGTACGGACCATTCACTCACATGGAGTGGCAACTGCAGAAATGCAGAGAAATTCTGCAGCTTCACAAGCATTAGATCGAGTTATTGCTCCAATTCTGTGCCCCTATGGCACCGATTCATCCAACTAGAGCATTTATCCATATCTGCTGTAGCATGAGGCACATTGTGCCAAAACACAGCCACAGTTGCCCAAAATGGGAACATGATGGAAACCAGAGGGGTGGCATGTACGGTCGATTTGGGGAATTCTTATTCCCCTTTATAAAGTGCCGACTGCAATAATATCAGAACCAACGTAGTGAAAAAAAATGGTGCTGGAAGAGGACTCAAAGCACGAAACCCTCCACTCTAAAGCTCATTGCTGCACTCGCACAAGGGGACATTCAGATTTTTGCTCCCAATGATAAAGTAAGATTCTGAAAACGAGGAAAACTCAAAAGGTTCAGATCAGACATGTCCACGCCCCGCAGATCTTATGT
This sequence comes from Allobates femoralis, assembly GCA_033576535.1. NCBI lineage: Eukaryota > Metazoa > Chordata > Amphibia > Anura > Aromobatidae > Allobates > Allobates femoralis. Next base: position 128,268,953 of record JARQOC010000010.1, read on the forward strand.
CATAAAATGGAATCATTTCTCTAAATCACTGTTTTTTGCAGTTTATCCACAGCACGAACATGGGCCATGGGCTGCACTATAAGACAGTGTGCCTGCACAGTGGCCAGCACTCTATGGTGGCCCAGTGGCCAGCACTCTGTGGTGACCCAGTGGCCAGCACTTTGGTGACCCAGTAGCCAGCACTTGTGGTGACCCAGTGGCAAGCCAGCACTTATGGTGCCCAGTAGCCAGCAGCACTGTGTGGTGACCCAGTAGGCCAGCACTGTGTGGTGGCTCAGTGGTCAGCACTGTGTGGTGGCTCAGTGGTCAGCACTGTGTGGTGGCTCAGTGGTCAGCACTGTGTGGTGGCTCAGTGGTCAGCACTGTGTGGTGGCTCAGTGGTCAGCACTGTGTGGTGGCTCAGTGGTCGACTGTGGGTGGCTCAGTGGTCAGCACTGTGTGGTGGCTCAGTGGTCAGCACTTGTGGTGGCTCAGTGGTCAGCACTGTGTGGTGGCTCAGTGGTCAGCACTGTGTGGTGGCTCAGTGGTCAGCACTGTGTGGTGGCTCAGTGGTCAGCACTGTGTGGTGGCTCAGTGGTCAGCACTGTGTGGTGGCTCAGTGGTCAGCACTGTGTGGTGGCTCAGTGGTCAGCACTGTGTGGTGCTCAGTGGTCAGCACTGTGTGGTGGCTCAGTGGTCAGCACTGTGTGGTGGCTCAGTGGTCAGCACTGTGTGGTGGCTCAGTGGTCAGCACTGTGTGGTGGCTCAGTGGTCAGCACTGTGTGGTGGCTCAGTGGTCAGCACTGTGTGGTGGCTCAGTGGTCAGCACTGTGTGGTGGCTCAGTGGTCAGCACTGTGTGGTGGCTCAGTGGTCAGCACTGTGTGGTGGCTCAGTGGTCAGCACTGTGTGGTGGCTCAGTGGTCAGCACTGTGTGGTGGCTCAGTGGTCAGCACTGTGTGGTGGCTCAGTGTCAGCACTGTTGGTGGCTCAGTAGTTAGCACTGTATGGTGGCTCAGTGGTTAGCACTGTATGGTGGCTCAGTCTTTAGCACTGTATGGTGGCTCAGTGGTTAGCACTGTATGGTGGCTCAGTGGTTAGCACTGTATGGTGGCTCAGTGGTTAGCACTGTATGGTGGCTCAGTGGTTAGCACTATGGGTTCAAACCCCACTAAGGACAACTTCTGGAAGGAGTCTGTATGTTCTCAGTGTTTGCGTGAGTTTCCTCCCACACTCCAAAGACATATCGATAGGGAATTTAAATTGCGAGCCCATTGAGGACATTGTTACGAATGTATATAAAGCGCTATGGCATTAATGGTGCTATATAAGAAATAACAACACAATAATAATATTTATTCAAAAAGATCCCAGGGTGCTCCCTCCGCAGTAAAGATGGAAGCTAAGACGCTGACCAGTTTAGTGCAGCCTACAGTGCTGACTTCGGACAGTCCGTGCTATGGATAACCAATAAAAACAACTATGCGACTGAGTGATGGTCACACAATGTAAATGAACCTTAATGTTCTGTACAGAAAGTTTCTTTCTAGACAGAACTTGGGTCTCCAAAATGGCGGCAAAACCGCGGCATTTTTGCGTCCAATCTTGAAAAAATGATGCAGGGAGATCACAATTTTTGCAGAAGAGGGATACGGAACTAAGTGGCTGTAAGAAAGGGGTTAATGTGGAGCCTGGCAGGCCGAGAATTTCTTACAGACAAGGCTATCTCATCAGAGGATGTGCGACAATTAGAGAAAATGGTTTTCTGCCAAGACGGAGAGCGAGAGAAGCCGAGGAGGAAGTTTAAAGATACTTAAAGTGTTAAGGATGGCCCTTCTCCATCCAGGAAAGAAGAGGGGGGGACGATGAGCTGCAAACCATCAAGACACCCGATAAGGGGTGAACAGCGAAAAAGCAGGGAAAATATTTAGACAATAAATGAAGTATTGGGAAGGCAGGACATTATCTGCGAGGAATCAATCACTTGGCTGTCTTATGTCTCGACTAGTGGCGCCACAAGATCATAACACCCCGAACGGGGGAGATAAGGGGTTAATGAAGGATTTCATTCCGAGCAGATAACGGGCTCAATCGCTATCACAAACCCAGCTTGCTCTCGTCTAAAATTTCGAGCTTTAACCTTAAAGCAGAGGAGATAACGCCCCCCTCCCCTCCTTTTCGTCTCCCCCCCCCCCCCCCCCCTCTTTGTGCTAGATAGAGAAGCTCAGATTTTGGTTTATTTCACCCCATAAGCTGAGATTCAGGTTCTTCTTGTCCCCCCACCCCCATATCGCCCCCAAAAATTATTTATATCCGGAGATATGGCGCCCCCGCAAACAACAGGGGCATTTAGTACTTAATTGGGACATTGCGGATGTTCTGGCGCCAGATGGAAATATTCATGCACATGACACAGATGGGAGAGGGAGGACATTGCTAAACAGGAGAACCACAGCCGTTACCAAATTCTTACATTTTGATTAAATGCAATTACTATTTACAACATTTAAAAAAAATGCATAAAATGCTCAGGAGTCGAGCGAAGGATTAATATACAAGAACCAGAGGGACTCTGAAAGCCTGCGTTCACAAAGCCGACTTTATGGGCAGATTTTTTTGCCAAGTTTCAGCATTGTGCATGTCATTTAGCAAATGCTCATCTACACAAGGTCAAAAAAATCCACTAATATGTCCAGAAGGGGAATCCACGTGATATGGTGTTGCGGATAAGAAAGTATAAAGCATCAATGTGACTCCAGTTAGGGATTGGTGCACATCGCTGCTGCCACTTTTGTGGCATGAATAATACATTTGGCCAAATGGTTTCACCCCTCCCAGTCGCAGCTACAGTCGCCTTGGCGGAGCTGGCAAGTAGGGCTGTGGAGTCGGAAAGTGGTGGGTTTACGGACGTCACAGCCATGGTAGTGGAGTCGGGAGTCTGAGTAGGATTTAGGGAAACTGAGGAGTCAAAGTCATGGAGTTGCGGCATCTAGGAGTCGCGGCGTCAAGAAGTCGTGGCGTCAAGGAGTCCATATTGGTGGAGTCAGATTTAGGGAAACTAAGGAGTCAGATTTTTGGTTTACTGACTTCACAGGCCTACTGACCAAAACTGGCGTAAAGATGCCAAAAATTGCAACATTCTTGTGTGAGTATTAAGTTGTGCAAAAACCTTACGGCGCAACACAATTCTTCTGAAATTGCGGGGCTTTATGTTTGCAGCTGGGAAAATGTACCCATAGCTGATGGGGGTGAAAATAGTGTATTTTGGTATATATGTTGGTATGTATATGTACTTCACCTACATGGAATAACGCAGCCTGGTGCACTTGGCCACATCCAGGAATATTTTGAAGGTGTATGTCAGGAAATTTTCAATGCAATGTGGCTGCGGTCACACAGCATATTTGTGAGGATGCGCTTTAGGTGCAAAACTGCACCAAGAGGGCATCCTCACATAACGCAGCGTTCTGTCTGTGTGGACAGGTCTGCGCTTCTCCTCTACATTTTATACTTACCTAGCCGCAATGTCTCGGTGACCACCAGTGTCTTCTGAGCCCCCGCCGGCCCGCAGCAGCGGGCTCTAAGACCCGGAAGCACCATGTGACCGGTGACGTCACCCACTCACATGGTGCTGTTCAAGGTCCTGTGCCAGGTAATACGGTGCTAGTGTGAGGACCGATCACCGGGGGAGCATGGCTAGGTAAGTAAAAAACGTGCTTACAAAAGCGCTGAGATTTGACATGTTCATTCTTTTTACGGAGGTGCTTTGCAGCACGAAGCACATCCGCAAGAAGAAGATCATGTGCTCAGAGCTGCGTTCACAGCATTTACGCAGCGCTAAAAAGCGCTGTGCTTAACAGCGCTGTGTGAATGCAAAAAATATGCTATGTGTGAACGAAGGCGTGCCCTCGCACTTTAGATCTGTTAGCTGAATGATAGTTTGGCAGATCAAGCACGACTCGCCCTTCTGTGCTCTCTATGAGAAAGGCACCGCCAGATGTCTCATGTGGTCAAGAACAAAAAGATCGGCCATCAAAATCGGCTATAATGGAGCATTAACCCCCCATTATCAGACGGGTAGTCAAATACAGACCGACAGACAAACCAATGGATAATAGTGGATTTGGTCAATGCAAGGGTCCCCAGCCTTGGGGGCTCTGGGTGTCACTACTATGAAGGGGGTGGTAGTTGGATGTGGCTCATAACACTCTCCTACAGCTGAATGTTGCTCACGACCCTCTTTTAGACCAGAATGTGGCTCTCAAGGTTAGATATGTTGGGGACTTCTGGTCTAATGTGTATGGCGATATTAATACAGTAAGCTGGTAGACGGAGTGTCCTCCACAATTATGGGCAGAAAAACCTTAAATGAAGGTCTCCTTGTATCCTGCTAGCTGAACACGATATAGATGACCCACAGGCCACCCTTGTACCTTAGCCTCACTAGAATCTATTAATACCTCTTGTTTGGATCCAGATCTACATCTCCATCACCCACCACTGGGTAATCATGCCATTTCTTCTCAGGTCCTGTCCGGTGTTGGGAAGATGACCCACAGGTCATCCTTGTAACTTCAGCCTCAGCAGAATGTATGAATTAATCTCGCCTGGATCCAGATCTACATCTCTATTACCCACCATTGGGTTATCGCACCATGTCTTACCAGATCCATCTAGTCTGGAGATTGTGACACACAGCCCAACCTTGTATCTACATCTCCATTACCCACCATTGGACAATCACGCCATGTCTTACCAGGTCTGTCCGGTCTGGAGAAGATGACGCACCGCTGAAGCTTCCTCTGTATGGCCCCCATGTAAATCCCCTGAGGATGTTGCTCTCTGCTCGAACCTGACTGACTCCATCCGGTGAAGGAATCTCCAAAACCAGCTCATCTGTGAAGAGACAAGGCACGGGGTGAACATTTTACTTTGCGGCGGTCATGTGAAAGCGTATACTGTGCAAATCACTGATCATACAGGGAATATAATGAGCAGATATATTGAAGAATATGTCCCTTTTACAGTCAGAGAGGGAGGGGGGTGATTATTATTGAACCTCAGAATTACAACTGAGCGTAAAATAACATTGTGAATCCTTTGTTAACATAAGAGAGCAGCGAGGTCGGGGCGCTCACTCCAGCTGATAAGGTTCCTGGCCTGACACTTTCCATGTCATAACATCCATCTATCTTCTCTATATCAAACCCCACCAAGGAAAACACACAGAGGCCCAGATAAGGCTGTGGAGCAAGCTAGAGGACACGCTAACAAACAGGGCCGCCGATGCACAGTAGCCGCAGCAGCTCGGTTCCCAGGCCGCCCAGGTGAGGAGACTAGATTGTCAGCTCTTTGGAAAAGCACGATGTCTCGAAAATAACAATTAAAAAAGAAAATTGTAACGAGACACAATACTCCCTAAAATACAGTATATTCTGGCTCAGGAAAAGCATGTAGCCCATTACAAGGATATTGGACGACGACGTCGCCCAAAGTTGGTGGCCATACTGGTTGTCAGCCCAGCTTTGCCAAAAGCCAAAAAATTAATTTTACAGTATATCACATGGTAATTATATGCTTTTTTCCATGAATAGTTCTCAGGCACGTGGCTTTTATGTGTCAAGATGGTCTTTCTTACTTTGGAGACTTGTGACAGTTTTGGGACACTCCTGCATTGAGACTTCATATTAAACGGGTTTCTTTCCTTTGGCAGTTAGTTGAGGAGTTGATGTCAATTTCTGTTGCTAGCAAGCTAGCTAGTTCTTTGTCCAGGTGTGGCTACCCTTTGATCACTCCCATTTCCTTTATATGGCCACATGGTTCCAGCATGCTGTGCTGGTGATTGAACTCCATTCCTGGCCTACCTAAGATGCAGGAAGCTGACCGGTGCCAAGCCGTCTGCTGCCAAGGAGTGTGGCAGCAGGTGTGAAGTTGTTTGTTGTTCCCCTGTCTGTCTCCCCTTCCCTCTTGTTGTTGTTATTGCAGTGATTTGAACTAGTGCTCTCGCCAACCATCTCCCTATTGAGAGCTAACATCAGGGCCAGCGAGGGACCAGGTATCCTGCTCAGCGATGGGTTGAAAGAACTCATATAGGGACGGTAGGGAGATCAGGGCTCAGGTGAGTGCAGGAGGTCACCTCTCCCCTGCTCCCTATGAGCAGGGCCCTCCCCTGTATTTGCTTCCACCAGTGTCTCCCCATCCATTGTTTTGTGTAGTGCACCATTCCTCACTGTCACGCACGGTAGACGGACACCCCCTTAGTCCAGTGTGAGATTATGTTATTTATCAGTTAGCGTTGGGTAAGAGCAGAGAAGTGAACATCACCTGTCAACATCACCTTCTGCTTTCGCGTCCTCTGCATCAGTGCCGGGTACGGCCGCCCCGGTGGATCGTCTGCAGCTATATCCGGTGACCCCCCCAGACCTTCGCTCTCTGATCCCCCTGAGCTTGTAAAGATAGTGCTGATCTCGCTGTCATTAATATTAAGAGCACTCCGTGAACCAGCAGTTAAAAAATAATCTTTTTTTCCCCCGATTATCACAGGAGGCAAAGTCCGCTCTGAATCCTATCTCTGTATCAATAGTGTTGGTTCTCGGTGACTCCGAACCACAACAAATACAGTCCCCCGTAATCTTATCTCCCATCGCACTGCGGCATCTGATTGGCCAGCGCCAGCCAGCTGGGCTGCGTATTATCAGACTATTTCCTATCACTGGGATCATTAAGTAAATGTTGCAGGTAACTGGGGCTGTTTGTCACTGATAAGTCGCTCTGAAATTAAATAATAAGGGAGTCAGGCTATTAGCGGGTTTCCTGGGAGAGGCGGAAGGTCACTGGAGACTTTATATCATGCTGACGCCGCACCTCCCGCTGCAGGGAGGCACAACCATCGATCCGGGGGAGAACGAGCAGTGCCGATCTTGCCCGCGACTAATAAGACAATGAGGCTCACGTGTAAGACATGGAAAAGTATCGACAAGCTAGAAAACAAGACAGGGTGCAGTGACCACTTCTGCCACTAGGAGGCACTATTGGTCATTGTCAAATAAAGAGAATTAGGGCAGGATGGACTTCATACATCAGCAGTCCTAGCAAGGGTTAGATGTCTCGTTAAAGTGCAAGTTGTCTGGACTTTACCAAAATTCATTTGCATTATGTTGAAACATATCTGCAGTCAATCTTAGCGTTCCCTTAAAAATGCCCATAGGCAACCCTAACCCTAACACCTACCACCTAATCCTTAACCCTAGCATCTAACTATAACAACTAACATCTAACCCCAACAACTAACCCTTAATTCTAATACCTAACCCTAACAACACCTAACCCCAACAACTAACATCTAACCCTAACAACTAACATCTAACCTAACAACTAACACTAACCTAACAACTAACACCTAACCCTAACATCTAGCCCCTAATCCTAACACCCAACCCTTAACCTAACCCCTAACCCTAGCATCTCACCTTTAATCCTAACACTTAACCCTAACACCTAACCATAACAACTAACCCTAACATAACACTAACCTTAATCCTAACACCCAACCCTAACCCTAACATTTAACACCTAACCCTTAACTCCAACAGCTAACCCTATCCTAACAGTAACACTTAACCCTAACCCCTAAAACTAACCCTTAGCAACTAATCCCAACCCCACACACACAACCCCAAAAATGCACCCTGAACACCTAACCCCCAACACCTAAACCCTAACACTTAATCCTTACCCTGTGGGCATTTTTCTGGTCACTGAATGTTAAGGCTAAGTATTTTCAGACCCGCAGCATGCCCAATGTGTAAAAGAATTTTCTTTCATCAGATCATGTAGCTAAAGGGTTAATTCCCAAGAGGTAAAGGGGCAGAAGATTCCAGGAGGGTTGTATTCGGCCAGTGGCGCTCGCTTGCAGTTATGAGTTATTTAAAAAGAACCGGTCTGGTGTTCCCTATCAGGTAATTAGCTGCCCAGGTAGAGGGAGACAATGAAGACGGGCAGAGGACTAACAGCCCAATTACAATCCCCGAGCGACAGATGGAGCATGAAGGAAGAAGGCACCGGCAGCGCTGGGACAGCGCCAGGGACAGACGGTTAAAGGGACAGGATCCGGGTGGACAGGAAGCGTTCCTAAACGTTTCTATAGTACAGGGGAATTCAGTTTGTAATATTGATTACACTGCTCCCCCATGGCTCTAAGCCGCACGTCTGCTGACAGGAGGAGTTGTATGGGGCACTGAGAAGCAGTATAACGTTTTGCACTTTGGAAATCACTGACTCCCAAGTGCTGTATGACTGCTGCGCCATACAACTCCGCACCATGGATGAGAAGAATAACATGGACAGGGATAGTCCGAAGAGAAACAAAGCAGTATCTCACATAAAGGGAACCGATCATCTCCATGTAGAGACAGCTGTCAATCACAGAATAGGACCGCCCACTGGACTCATCCATACAAACTCTAGATATTTCAAAGAAATATACACAAATGATACTCATTCCAGAAAACCCGTGTGTGGCACCCTGCAGACCGGTCACCACTAGATGGCGCAGCAGCCGGGATCAGTAAGTCGCTCACCCCAAACACACACCCAACACACTCCGATCCCAAGACTAGGGACTTTATGCCCAGTAACGGGATGTCGGGAGGAGACAAGTGGAGGGTGGAGTAGTTAGGACAGGACCCGGTTAGGGGAGGTAACAAAAGGACACAATGCCAAGTTCAGAGAGCAGTCAGCCAAGAGACACCAGAGTGTCAAGTTCAGTCAGAAGGAGAGGCGAGAACACCATCATGCAGGACTGAGAGGACACAGACCAGACGGCCTGTGCCACCTTGAGGTTTGTCCGGGTCCCGGGCTGTGGACCATGGTGAGAGAAGGAAGGAGTCCAAGGTGTACTCGAATCAGCGTGAACATGAGGGACTGGGCTGGAACCAGAGTAACGGCTCTGCTGAAGTGGCTCGGAAGCTCTACACTCCAACCAGAAACCCCGGCGGGGTGCAGGGTCTTTATGTTCTGCGACCCAACCTCTGGCGCAGCGAAAGGAAGACCACCGTATTAGGACTAAGGGACCAGGCAGGTCGCCCACCGAAAGCCCTTGGTCGCTAGACTGTAGCTAGCGTGCGGACAGACTGAAAAGGCCCATAAAAGGAACATGAAGGGGGGTGACTTTGAGAAGCCATCCCGGCTGCTTAGACCACACCGGAGCTGCCACTGTACTGTCTGTAAACTAACCATCTGATGAGAAAGAGAGTAAACCCGGTTAAAGCTCTATGCTGTGTGAGACTGTGATTACTGCGCCTGAAGAGAGAGAGACCGATTTTGTGAACCGGCAGCAGGAGACTGCCTGACTGTATCGTGAACCCTACACCCCCGACAAGCACTGCATTACAGCCATTGACTGTACGGTTGCCCTGGGGATCCGCTCTTCCCATGGAGAGCAGAAACCATCCTCGCTGCTACTCCCATCATCCCCAGGGGTCCCAACTGCAGCAACGGCTATACTGGCCGCATTCCACAGGTGGCATCACGACAAACACTTTTGTTTTTATTTTCTTTTTTCTCCATTTTTCTAATTTCCCTTTTAACTGCTAGCCCGACGATGGGATCACGGACCGGGTCACGCCAGTGTGACATCCCGCAGCCCCAGACGATGACGAGAGGGCCCGGTTCAGAGTACCCCATGGTCCCAGTCAGGGGCGGGACACATATATCATTCTGCTCAAGTTCTCCTCCTCTATACCCTGCTGCCCACAGATCGGACCACATGTACAAGATTTATCGGAAGCATGTATAGAAAGCACGTATCAAAATCATTTATCAGGTATCAGACAAGAGTATTTCTGATGTCTGACTTTGATATATGACCATATGGACACTATACAGGAGGGCAGACAGCGGCCATCACGCATCACACTGGTAACGCCTCCATCTATATAATATAAGCTCTAGAGGTGGAGTTATCTTCCAGGCAGCGTCCTGCCCATAGCCTGGAACAGCTCATTTAGATAAAGGGATAAAAGATGATTTCTCCACAACAAGGATCTGATATGAGGCGGACAGGTAGGATTATTCTAAGCAGTCTATAACGTGTATGCCCATATATTAATAGTTTGATAGGTCAAATATGATGACAAATGCCCTTTAAGCAGATCCAAAATGGCTCTAAAGGGAGACCTAGAAATGTATTAAGATCTGGAAAACCACCTATTATAACCACCGTTTGGCGTAACTATGGTTGGGGAAGCCCACACATCCTTTTCTATCCACCTCCCTACTTTGTTAGTCTTCTCCTTGTCCTTTTCTATTTCATAGATAAATATAAAAATTATAATAATAATCAGTGGAATATTAGACATCTAACCCCCCATATGGGTCGTTAAGTCTCGTCTAAGCCCATAAGTAAATCCGGATCGTAATAGATGATCTGGACAGTTTGTGAACAGAAAACCAAGAAAATACCATTTGTTTAATAGTAATTTCCACACTCCATGATGTTCATGGATATCAGCGGTCAGTATAGGCTACATACATCCTAGCGCCTAATTTTCCTTTACTCTGGGATCAGAGGATACAGCACTGGAATCTAGCACTGAACTGTAATATTATATAAAATCTCACCAGACACATGAGGTCAAGTTCAGACGAGCGCTGAACTGTGCGGACGTGACCGGCTTCATGTGTTTGTCTAACGGATGGGTGAAGGAGCTGCCTAATGTGTCCCTGGCTGAGACCGACTAGTGCGAAGTGTGGCCTATTGCCGTGCCATGAGCAGATATAGTTTTGTGGTGATGTCGCTGAGCACACTGTGGCACGCTATGGAACACTATGAAACACTATGAAATGCTATGGAACACTAGAGAGCTGTGGAGCACTATGGCTCACCGTGGAGCGCTATGGCTCACTGTGGAGCCCTGCGGCCCAGCATGGATCCCTCTGGCCCAGACCCTCCAGCCCAGCATGGAACCCTCCGGCGCACTATGGCACATGTGATCCCAGCCTCCTATGATTCTCAGATGTTCTAGTTACAAGTTATAGTCCTCGATTTTGTGTCGGTGCAGACTGTCCGCCATGATCTTCACCCTAAGGGAGGAGGCGGAGATGATGAGATCAATACTTTAGGCCATGACTTTGTAAGCATCACATTGAGCCCCCTTGGGGGACTGGTGTTTGGATTCGCCCCCGCTCCGCCTCGGCTGTGATCACAAAGCTTAGAAATCACAATTCACATTTATTGATTTTTTTGACACAGCACAAACTGAAATGTTTATCAGCGCTGAACTGTGACCTCCACTAATAGCTCCGAGATCTCCGCACCATGAGAAACGCGGCACAGATAGTACAACCGGATTAGGGAGAATTTTCCTGTGGGGGGAGGGACAAATAAAGCGGAACAAGCAGAAAATATACCAAGCTGGTGAGATTTTATAATTATGTGATTACAGAAAGTGATACGATTATTATGATTAATATTATTAACGATTGTTGTACATGATGTTGAAACACAATCTGCATTGTCCATAGGTGGTTTATGCCAGTAGGAATAACTCAATGTGACAGATCTGCCATTCAGGAGCCCAGAAAAGTCTCCAATCTGGTATCCCAGTCACAGAAGACTGATCAGATACGGGGGCCAGACATTAACCTATATGGTGACCATAATGGGCAAAGCACCAAGACAAAGATTTCTAGAATTTGTGACTTTAATATTGTTTCAGGACCTTACTCTACTACAGTAGAACATCCCCACAACCTGCTCGCTAGTGCAGGAAGCAGAAGACACGACCAAGGAGGGGGGCCTGGCCTTCCAAGGATAGCAGAGCCTCTATTCCCAGGAAACCGTGGCGGGAGAAGGAAGCAAGTGCAGAGCGATTAGCTCCGTGCCAGATACGATGAGCAGTCCTGATATCCTGTGCCGGAAAGGGGGAACCACATCTCTGATGTCACCACAGCTGCTGATAGCCAGAGGATGACTGTGAAAAATGGGACTTCAGATTGTGAGAGCCGGCTGTCAGAGGGTGTTTTGACCTTGGCAGCCTGGGGACACTCCGGGGTGCCCAGGTCTATTGACCTTAGTGGCCTGGGCACACTCCGGGGTGCTCAGGTCTATTGACCTTGGTGGCTTGGGGACACTCCAGGGTACCCGGGTCTATTGACCTTGGCCAAGTGCCTGCGGTAGCGATAGAGTCCAGACAATGGACCTAAGCATACTCGGCGGACTGAAAAGTGTAATGAAGTAGAGTATTACTATACAGAACAGGACAACGATTAAAAAATTAGCAAAAGGAGCCAACAGGCAGAACTTAAAAGATTGTTTCCCCAATGCAAAATCTCTAACAAGGACCCCAACATCACTGATGTTTATTATCACCAGTCAGTTCGTATGGACCAGAAGGACCTTCTAGTAGGGCTGTGGAGTCAGGAAGCTAAACATCCGACTATGACATTTCCCTGACTCAGACTCCAACTCCATCAAAATGGACACGGACTCAGACTCCATGACTCCGACTCCACAAACGTGGCTGTGAAGTCAGTAAGCCAAACATCCAACTATGACTCCTCAATTCCCCTGAATCTGACATTGACTCCACCAAAATGGTCAAAGACTCCATGAATCCACAACCATGGCTGTGGAGTCAGTAAGCCAAACATCAGACGCCTTAATTTCCCTGAAATAAAGCCCACCAAAATGGACAGTAACTCCACGACTCTGACTCCACAGCCCTACCTTCTAGGCCCCCACTAGTCCCCCAGCTCTGGTGTGAACGCAACCCAAGCATCTACTAGTGAATATTGAACCATAGATGCTGGGTCACAGCCGCTAGAAAGGTCTTCACTGAGGTACTCAAGTCCAGAGGAAACAAGTAAAATATGGGGTTAAAAAAACTGCTATCAAGTGGGGTTTCCATACTACGTATCTTTCACTTTACAGAAAAACTTGGCATTCACTAGGATGCACTAAGTAACCAGGGCACAAAAGTGGCACCGTGCACATACAGGTGCGGGCATACCATTGGTGCAACCTGTGTGGCCACACAGGGGCCCAAGAGGTAGGGGGACAAATGTCTACCTCCAAAGCCAATACAATCTTGCATTTTTAAGAGCTCTTTGATTGCAAAGGGCCCATATATTTTTCTTACACAAGGGCCCTTTTCTGTCCGTATCCGCCAGTGCGCACATGTCTGCTCATGATATTGTGCCTGCCTTCTTGTGCCAACTGTGCTGATGCTGATGGCTAGCTCCAGTCCTGAGGCACCGTGGCTCAGTGGTTAGCACTGCAGCCTTGCAGCGCTGAGGTCCTGCGTTTGATTCCCATGAAGGACAACATCTGCAAGCAGTTTTATATTCTCCCTGTGTCACAAGAAGCCCCCTGTGCTTCTGATACACAGCACAGTGCTTCACTGTCCAGGAGGACATATATCTCCTATATGGACAAACAGTGGCATCGTTCACCACATTAGAGCAGTATATATACAGTGAGGTATGTAGTCTGTAATGTGGTAAGTAGTCTGGACTAGTGTCGGGCCCACTGGGACGGGGGTACTCGGTACCGGACCGGTCTGCTACTGGGGAAGTCACGGGTGGTCCTGGTCCGGTCCGTGTCCCGGGCTCGGCAATAAAAGGGGATATTTACAGGGGTTGTCAGTCGTGACGCCACACACTATATGCGGCCAGTGATGGGGCCGCCGCTGCTGCAGAACCTCCGGGGATGATGGGATAGCAGCTTAGGTGTAATAGTTCCAGTGGGTAGAACTGTGTTCCACGGGGCAGTAAGGGTTAAGTCTATTGTGGAGTGTGTAGCACACTTACTTTGCAGACGCTGCAGGGATCTCTCCTCTTTGCTGGTGCTGACAGGCTGTATCCTGTATGGAGAGAATCACTTTCATGCAGAAACACAAGGGAAGCAGTTCCAGGGTTTTCCGTGTTTACTCTCAGTTCAAGTCACTTTACAGCTCAGTTACAGTTCTTACAAAGTTCAAGTACAGTTTTTAATACACGGGCACATTCTCCCTCTCCGGGTTCCCTTTGCTCCCTGCAGCCAGGCCTCTCTCTCTCCGTGACCCCTCACACAGTCTCTGTGTCCTTTCCAGGCTATTAACGTTCTCAGCTTTACTTCGTGTTGTGCGACACTGGACAGTATGGTGGTGACTCGGGCCCCTGTGGGTCCTTCAGTTTGTCACTTAGCTGCCTGTCCTTTGGGGTAGGGACCCTAACGTGAAGCTGTGGTCCCCCGTCGGTGTCTGGGGATGCCGGGTAAACTACGGTCCCCTCTAGAGCCGACACTCTACTCAGCCCAGCCTCCAGCAGTCCTCAAATGTAAGGCTCTACCAGGCTCCTTTCTCTCTGTTCCTCTCGGTATCATAGGAGGGACTTCTCTGCCTGCAGTCTAGTCGTCTCGGCTGTTCTTTAGGGCCCGGGTATCACCGTCCCTCTCAGTCCTCTCACTCCTGGTGGTATCAGCTTCGGACGGGCTTTCTCTCTCCTCCGGCTCGCACTGGCTCGGTACAGATTCTGCGCTCCTAGGCCTTACACTCACATGACGTGTGATTTCCAGTCTTTGCCTCTCAGCCTACCTCGGCCTACTGACTTCCTTCCTCCTCCCCCTTCCTATATACTGTCAAGTCACCTGACTCCTCCAAATCCAGCACCCCTTAATCTCATAGAGTATCTAATCTCAGGGCTGGATGCTACCTTCTCCTACACGTGGGTTATGTGGGCTGTGAGGGTGTTGTTGTGCAACAAGTGTCCTATCTGCCTGGCTGCAGTTCCCTTTTGTGGCCTCCTGAACGCAGGAGCGCCACACTAGTCAGGCCTTCTAAACACACAACGAACAAAAAGCTTGTTTAACTGGTACATGAACGATTTTTTTTGTTCTTGATAAATCTATTTTTATTCAAAAAGCATTTTCAGTTTCACAACAACATGAGCGATTTTTAAGCTTGCGTAAAGATCGCTTTTCTAGCCAGCACATCGCCTGGTGTAAACAGGACTTGAGCTGCCGAGAACATGTTAACAACCATTCCGTGCACTTATAGTTGTGCTCGGCCTGTTATATAGATTACATATTTCATTCATATAGCGCTATTAGCTCCACAGCACTCTACATACATTTGCAACACTGTCCGCATTGGAGCTCACAATCTAAACATCCTATCAGTCTTTGAAATGTGGGAGTAAGCCGGAGAACCCGGAGGAAACACACAAGAACACGAGGAGAACATAAAAACTCTTTGCAGATGTTGTTCGTGGTGGGATTTAAACCTAGGACCCCAGCGCTGCAAGACTGCAGTGCTAACCACTGAGCCACTGTGCAGCCCATAGCCACTGCAGTGACACAAATTGACTTGTGCACCGCTATGGCGACTGCAGTGATAACTATTGACTTGTGCACCGCTTTGACCACTGCAGTGATACACATTGACTTGTGCACCACTATGACCACTGCAGAGATACACATTGACTTGTGTACCACTATGGCCACTGCAGTGATACACATTGACTTGTGCCTGCTATGGCCACTGTAGTGATAACTATTGACTTGTGCCCCGCTATGGCCTCTGCAGTGATATACATTGACTTGTGCACCGCTATGGCCACTGCAGTGATACACATTGACTTGTGCACCGCTATGGCCACTGCAGTGATATACAATGACTTGTGCATCGGACAGCCTCAATGTCTGTACAGGAGACTTTTCTTGGCCCTCATGTAGGAATGTACTTATTATATAAAGCTATAGGCGTATTTGCAGTTGAACGTTACCCTTTATTTTTCGTATATGGAGTGTTAATCTAAAACAAATACTTCTATCTGCCGTCAAAGCAAGCTCTGTCCGATAAGGAGCAAAATAACTTAAATTATTCTCCCCACCCACACATACCAAAAAAAGTGGCGTTATCAGCGGCATCTCTTCCCTCCCATGTCCATCAGAACACGCTGTGCCGCCTGGTGTGGAGTTCTGGTCCCACAGATAGCGAGACCTTGAGGTTTTTACCCAAACTCCAGGCATTTGGAGATTAGGGAGGCAGGAGAACTGGGGGGAGATAAAATTAACTGAAACCGGTTTTCATCACATTTTAATGAAAACATTTTTTTTAAATTAAAAGTAGAACTTTTTGCAGATGAGAGGAGGCGGCTCATTCTGATGGGATCATAATGCAAGAGGAACACAGAAGATAAGGCTGAGGGCTAAGAATCTCTAATCAGAGCAGGTTTAGGGGCGCGATGACCCAGCTCAAGGCCGTAGACAAAACAGACAAGGTACGAGGTAAAACATCAACTCCCTGTAGAGTAAAGTTAGCACCAAAGGTACATCCAATGGCCTCACAGCAGGGCTGAGGAGATGGTAGGCCAAACATCCGACTCAGACTCCACCAAGTCCGGACTCCGCCAAAACGGACACCAAGTCTGGACTCCGCCAAAACGGACACCAAGTCCGGACTCCGCCAAAACGGACACCAAGTCCGGACTCCGCCAAAACGGACACCAAGTCCGGACTCCGCCAAAACGGACACCAAGTCCGGACTCCGCCAAAACGGACACCAAGGCCGGACTGCACAAGCATGGCTGTGGAGTCAGTAAGCCAAACATCATCCAACTCTTCAAATTTCCCTGAATCCAACTCAGACTCCACAGTGGAGTCTGCAGAAAGAAGAGGGAGGACAGAGGAGTCTGAAGGAGGAGAGGAGGACAGAGGAGTCTGGAGTACAATGGGGAGAGAGTATGGCGGACAAGCGAAAAGTCGTCTGGCAGTGGCTCTTGTATAGAACACAGAAATACACAGAGAAGCTGAACATTGTTGTGTATGGGGGTCTTGGGAAAGAAAGTAGTCAGCTGAATGATCTTATGGCCTGGAGCCATCTATCATGGGCTTTAGAACAGAGCAATGGCTGCATATGCCCTCCACTGTTCCTTGCCTACGAGACTAAAGGTGACAGCATAGCCCCATCCTCAGCATCTCTGGCAGTCCCATTGGTTTTCGAGATCGATGGGATCCCAGTGGTCAGCAAGTTGTCCTATCGAGAACAATGGTAATCCATGTATACAGAATAAATTATGAGTGATCGTTCTCTTCACATCCCGACCCTGGTCTAAAAGTCATTAATAAGCCATTAATCAACTGTGCGTCAGCTAACATGGAGTTGCGGGTTCATGTCAGAACACAACGACAAAAAGAATGGAAATTGCCTAGTTTTCTGCAGTTACCCTATGGGATAAAGACAACGTCAGCTATAACTACACCTGCCAGTTGATTGCAGAAAACTAACCCTCAACCATCACCTACATTAAAATAAACTATTCATAAAAAGTGCATGATGCAACGTGCCGGAGACTTAGGCGTCTTGTAAACTGCTAATGAGTTGCTGCAGGAAACAGTTAACCCCAAGTCATCACAAAACTTGGAAAGCTGAAGGATAAAGTTTATGAATTACGGGTAGAGCGATCCAATAAATTTAATGGAAGCCGGAGAGGTAAAGCGCTAATCCTGGTGCTTTGGCATCACATACCGACAGCAAAAACATGGCCGAGTAATCTGCTGCAATCCGTCCTCCGCGATGGAGACTCGTCCTGATAACATCTCTGCCCCGTGCGCAGTAATGAACTTTTAATTTCTATGCTTCCAGGCAAAATAACATTAAGCCCATAAAAAGGGAAAAGGAATTGCATTAAAACTGAATTAAGGAGATGTGAAAGAAACGAAAAACGGATCATTAAATGTAGCAAAGAGGAAGGAAAGCAAATACACATAGGAAATACGGGGGCAACCAGAACCCATTCATTATAAGAATGGCTTAAAGGGCAATTCCCCTAAGGCTGTGTGCACACTCTGCTTTTGGTGCTGCGTTTTTGTACAAAAAAAAAAAATTAATTTATGAGATACCTGGGATTTGACTACTTATTCTTTACCCTTTCTTCAAAATCCTAGGGGTCACAGTTGAGCATTGTTGGTTGGATTTTGGGTGGGTGGGAGGGATGTTGGTTGTGCAATTCTTTAAAAACTCTATGAAATGCAATATACTTTTTTCTATTTTGGATTTGGACTTCAATGTGTTAATTTTAAATGTTTAATAAAAACGATCTGATTCAAAAATTTTTTAGAGATGCCACC
Organism: Allobates femoralis; assembly: GCA_033576535.1. Lineage (NCBI taxonomy): Eukaryota > Metazoa > Chordata > Amphibia > Anura > Aromobatidae > Allobates > Allobates femoralis. Next base: position 128,287,039 of record JARQOC010000010.1, read on the forward strand.
AAAGTCTATGATATTTGAAAAATGCATCTGCATTTTTACCGGTACAGCTGTGGAGCAGAAACCTGATCAGGAAAAAGAAGGAGCATGTCAAATAAGTGATCCGTTTTCTCCATTGACAACCCCATTCTAATAAAAACGCAAGTTTTAAAAGCAGGAAAAGACGGAGCATAGGCGGATCAAAGACGGAGCATAGGCGGATCAAAGACGGAGCATAGGCAGATCAAAGACGGAGCATAGGCAGATCAAAGACGGAGCATAGGCGGAGCATAGGCGGATCAAAGACGGATCAAAGACGGATCAAAGACGGATCAAAGACGGATCAAAGACGGATCAAAGACGGATCAAAGACGGATCAAAGACGGATCAAAGACGGATCAAAGACGGATCAAAGACGGATCAAAGACGGATCAAAGACGCAATACATTTTCGGAATTTTCAGGACCCCAAGTTGACTACCGTACTTCTTTTGTGTGGGCACACAGCCTGAAAGTAATGGAGACATAAAGAATGGATGATTTGCAATTCAATATCCCAAAGACGGAGTTATTTGTTCCCCAGCTTTCTTAGGTGCCTGGGTGTCTGCTTTTTAATTCTTTTGGAATTTAAGGAAAGTTGGGCGACAACTACATGATCTTCTACATATTCATGTTTTGGTTGTCACTCAGCTTTCCTAACAGGGCTGTGGAGTCAGAGTTGTGGAGTTGGATGTTTGGCTTACTGACTTCACAGCTATGGTTGTGGAGTAGGAGTCGTGGAGTCATCGAGTCGGGAGTCGGTGTCCATTTGGTGGAGTCTGAATAAGGTAAACTGAGGAGTTGTAGTCGGATGTTTGACTTACTGACTTCACAGCTATGGCTATGGGGTCGGGAGTCGTGAGGGTCGGATGTCGGGAGCAGTTAGGTTGAACAGCAAAAAAGAAAGGAGATGAAAAGAGTATCCGAACCGTGCTCCCGTTTGGGGAAAACAATTCACTTCCAAAGACTTGGAAAATTTGATGGTGATTTTTTATTTTCAAAGTTGGGAGCCGTCAGGTCAAAAGTTGTCGAGCCGGGAGCCGTCGAGCCGGTGGTCCATTTTGGTGGAGGTCGATGTTTGGTTTACTGACTTCACAGCCATGTTTCCTAGGGTCAAATAAAAGCTGGAAATCGACTTTATGGAATAGACTCAGGGGCTAAATCCTAGGCACGGTGCACAGCGAACTGTATGCCATCACGCGCGGAGTCTGTAAATCCCCGGGAGCGCGGCTGCGTCTGCGGCTGCGGGGTGAAGGGTTGGAGTTTTCAGGGAACCATTTTCTCATCAATTTGTAAAAGCAAATTAACCATCCTCCATCTGTAAATGCGACCAAGTGCAGGATTATAGATCATTGTTATCAGTTATTTGCATATCAGAATTTTAAGCAGACAAACCCCTCCAGCAAACAAGGTCATTCCAAAGATAAAAATTCAGTTATTTTTTCTTCTTCTTTAATTCCCAGCCTCAACTTGTCTGGCTAAAAAGTGACATTATAAAATTAACCCTGGAGGTGCTGGAAGATCAAGAGCTTCACAGCCGGCAAGAACAATCTTCTGACCCCCTGAAAGCGCATAACACACCCTCTATCTTACGTTTGTTTTTAGAAATTTAATTTTTCTTTTAATTTACATTTAAAACGAATTACACCTACATAGTTACATGATGCTAAATTTCCAATTGTGAGAAGGAAAAATGCCCCAAAGAGAGAAAGATGCCTGAAGTAGTCTACGGAGCGGAGGCATGATGGGAGTTGTAGTTTTGCTGTAGTCAGGCTGGTTTCACACTATTATTTTTTTTAGTCCAAGGGAACCTGCATCCTCCCAGAATCCCCCGCAATTGACAAACTGGATGCACCTGCACTGGTATCATCACTGATGCAACTCACAGTTGCATCCAGATGTCTACTATGTTCTGCTGGATCCGGTGGAAAAATTACATGGCCCCTAGGGGGTGTGTCATTTCAAACTTGGTTTTGGGCATGCTCAGACCAAAAAAACGAATCCGGAATCTGGACCCGGGTTCAATAGAGCCCCGTTGCTATTTAACCCATAGTGCCCCAGATCCAGGTGTTCATGGTTTTGTCACGGAGACCAAAACGTGTTTTTGGTCTCAGTCAAAACACCATGGACACCAGAATCAGGGGGAAGCATACATAACTGTGCATGAGATTTCTGGAAATCGCATAGATTTTGTTGTTATTGTAAAAAGCAGCTTTTAATTTGCTTAAAATTCTTGAATAAATGCTGCAAAAGAACACAACATGTGAACATTGCCTAAGGACTGTATATCAGACATTGAAAGGGGATGTTCACTTTGCAAAAGAAACAGTGCCCCATGTAAAATTGAAAACTGCATATACACATTTTTGGATTAATACAGGACATTAATCATAGTTCTCGGTGATAGTATTGTATTTCTAGTGTAAAGCTGTGTATATAGAGTGGTTTATATCAGTGGCCCAGTTATACTGTTTTAGATGTATGGCGCCCCTGCGGATCGGTCGCCACAGGATGACATAGCAGCTGGGACTGGTAAGTTGGTCACCCCACACACACACCCGACACATTCCCCCGATCCCAAGTCTATGTTACTTCAGGTCTAGCACGGGATAGCGGGAGGAGGCAAGTGGAGGGTGGAGACTTAGGACAGAGCCCGGGAAAGGGTGGAGGAACAACTCAAAAAAAGGGAACGCACAACACCAAAGGAGAAGGAAAGACTGGAGTGAGGAGTGTTAGGAAGTTTTCAGTGAAGCGAGACACCTGTCAGCCAGAACGACCAGACTGTAAGAACCAGGACCCGGGTCCCAGGCTAAGTATCGGGAGCTGACAGAAGGGGTCCAAGGTGTGTCCGAGTCAGCGGGGACACCAAGGGTCTGGGCTGGAACCAGAGTGGCGGCTCTGCTTAAGTGGCAGGGAAGCTTCATGCTCCAAAGACAAACCCCGGCAGGGTCTTCATGTCCTGATACCCAACCTCCGACACAACGAAAGGAAGGCCATCGAATTAGGGCTAGGAGACCCGGAAGGGTGACCACAGAAAGCCTGTGACCGCTGAACTGTAGTTAGTGTGTGGAACAGAGAGAACAGAGGCCCAAAAGACATGAAAGGAGGTGTCGCAGAAAGGCCGTCTCAGCTGCTGATAGTACACCGGAGCAGTTGTTGTACCGAACTGTACTGCAACAACTACGAGTGGAGGAGTAAAACCCGGTAAAAGCTCAGAACTGTGTGAGACTTGTTTGTGAACTTGAGAGCCAGGACTTGAGTCGTGAGCCAACAACAGGAGTCTGCCTAAGGGTGCAGAGAACTTTACGTGGTAGCCCTGGGGACCAGCCATACCCGTGGAGGAAGGGGGCCATGGAGCCACACTACTGCCTGAGCTGCGGTGAGGAGCGGGGGTGCTATCAGCGCCGGCCACTGCGAGTGAGGAGCGGGGGTGCCATAAGTGCCGGCCGCGGAAGTGCTGTGAGCGCCGGCCGCGGGTGTGAGGAGTGGGGGGGGGGGTTGGGGTTGCTGTCAGCAGAGGCACATCCTTCTTTGCTGCAGGTGTGACATCCAAAAGCTGAGCTGAGTGGTGCAGTAGGTGCCGCCCCCTTCAGCACATGCTGTCCACTGGACAGTGCGGCCCTGCGTGGAGGGCGCATCATCTCTGCTGCAACCCACATCATTCCCGGAGGTCCTGACGCAGAGGTGGTTACATCTGGCCACAAACTGTGGGTGGCATCACGACTCTCTGTATTTTCTTTATTTTTTTTCTTTCATCCATTTTTTACAATCTTCTTTTTACTAGTTACCCGACGAGGGGATCACGAACCAGGTGGCACCACTGTGACATCCCGCAGCCCCAGACGACGACGAGAGGGCCCGGCTCAGAGTACCCCATGGTCCCAGTCAGGGGCTAGACACATGCATTCCTTCCCTACTTGTACAGAGATCTGATTAATGTTTAATCTGATTAATGTTGTGTATTTGGGTTATTCATTCCCCCATCTATAGATCTATGCTGTCCCCTACACCCATGATGATTGATCACCCCCTCTATCCTCCTCCCAACAGAACATTAGTTACCAGTAACAAGGGCACAGTCAGGCTCGGAGGCCAGAGTTAATTTTGGCTGATTTGCGCCCCCCACACCCTTATTTTAGGTTGCACAGGAGAACAACGTCTTCATTCTTGGGCTGAGACATTGGCGCTGCCTGCTTGTTTTCGGCTATGTTAGGGATGTCAGACAGATCTCTGATGAAAGCACAGGATTAGTTCTGTAGTCGGTACACAGAAAAACAAAGATTATTTTATGTTGCCCTTTAGGTTTGTAGATGGGGACTGGGATTTGTCCGGGTGTCAGTTCCTTATAACCCAGTCTGCCATGGTCATGCTAGATGAGGTGACCAAAAGAAAATTACCCACAGGTGTGAAGGGTTTGGCACTAAACGGTTAAGGTTGCTGTAGGCATTTTCCAGGGAACCGGTAGATATATAGCACTAGAGCAGCAAAGTAGAAAACCACAAATTTGCACCTAAGAAAGGGAACTCTTGCTACAACTATTCCCAGTCCATCTGTTCCTGAGTGACAACCAATGTGGCCACCATTATAGCTCCATGGATGTGTCTGTGCACAGAGACATTGGTTTTCTGCAGCTGGGAGACCATGCCTTTACGATCTACAGAGGAACACTTGGTGTGACCAGGAGACAGACATAGCCACTAAATAGCGCCACTTGAGCAATGACATGGGTGCATCAGAGCGGTTTTTGGAATGGTCACCAGTATCGAATGTCGTCCTCGCCACAAATGTCACCTAAGTAGACGTCGTGTGAGCTCCCGGTCATGTTTTACAAGCTGTGCGATGCAAACAGCAGGGATCCCATGGCTGCTCCAGAGATGGAGAATACTATGGGACCGAGATAGCAATCTGAGCCTAAATTATTCACCAAAGCCTCGGTGTGAGGCAGGCAGCGGACAAAGGAGGGGGCAAGCTGCAAACAGGGGCTTGCTGTAAACTAATCCACACGGGCTGCCATCAATGGCCTGTAGCGTCTGGGGAGGATGAGGAAACACACCGACAGACATAAATATGAAGGGACGGGAGAAAAATGCATCTGAAGGTGATAACTGCACCATGTGAACGGACCAATACATAGTAATGTAAGTGGGAACGATGAACGGAAGATGGATTCGGAGGACCTGGCATACAAAGAAAATGCAGCAAAATAATGTTGCCCCTTCCTAATGGAGTAGAGCTGCAGTGTAAAGCATGGCGAATAAAGAAATCTAGGGCCATACCAGACACCAAGGACACCAGAGGTCTCCAATAAGCAGAAGTATCAGATATGTGGCTGAATGTAGCTGGTAGAAGCCACCAGAAATGCAATATTGTCAGTCTGCGGTGGTTCTTTGACTAGTTGAAGCCACCAGGGATGCAATATTGACCATCATTGGTGGTTATTTGGCTGAATGTAGATGGTAGAAGCCATTGAGGATGTAATACTGATTGTCTTCGGTGGTTCTTTGGCTGAATCCCTCAGTCCCATGCTAACACGCTGCCCGTACAGTGGATGTGGGTGATAAAATGAAGGAATCCAGTGTCTACTCCATTTCCTTCTCTGGTCTTTTCACCAGGGCTGTCCCTGATAAGTGCGCTGTCTGCACAGGAGCAGATAGAAAGCCTATCAGCCGGGATGTGTGAGTGAAGTCCCCTATCACCATTTCATCGCAGGCGCTGCCATCTACTCCCAACCACACAGAAATTAATAACACTCCAATTACCGGAACCAAGCGAGGCTGAAGGCGCATGATAGGGAAGGATCTCATACATGGAAAGGAAGCAATAAATGAAGAAAAAAAATAGGACAGGTTGAAGGGACAGTTGAGGAATGCCGAACATAGCATTATGTGTCTCCTGTAAGGAGAGCCACAGGAAAGTAGAGAGACTTCTAAATGTTCAATCACTCAGCTCCTCGCACATGTAGGGTGCGCACAGTCAGGGTAGGTTCCAGGTTTTCCTCAGCCCTGGGAGAAGGAGTCTCAGTGGCCTCTTTAAGACAAAAAACAATTCAGGATTATATATATATATATATATATATATATATATATATATATATATATATATATACCTTATAACTAATCCCATATCCATATACACCACACACATATATAATAATACATATGTGTGTGTGTGTGTACAGTGGTGGCCAAAAGTATTGACACCCCTGCAATTCTGTCAGATAATACTCCGTTTCTTCCTGAAAATGATTGCAATCACAAATTCTTTGGTATTATTATCTTCATTTCATTTCTCTTCAATGAAAAAACACAAAAGAGAATGAAGCAAAAAGCAAAACATTGATCATTTCACACAAAACTCCAAAAATGGGCCAGACAAAAGTATTGGCACCCTCAGCCTAATACTTGGTTGCACAACCTTTAGCCAAAATAACTGCGATCAACCGCTTCCGGTAACATCAGTGAGTTTCTTACAATGCTCTGCTGGAATTTTAGACCATTCTTCTTTGGCAAACTGCTCCAGGTCCCTGATATTTGAAGGGTGCCTTCTCCAAACTGCCATTTTTACATCTCTCCACAGGTGTTCTATGGGATTCAGGTCTGGACTCATTGCTGGCCACCTTACAAGTCTCCAGTGCTTTCTCTCAAACCATTTTCTAGTGCTTTTTGAAGTGTGTTTTGGGTCATTGTCCTGCTGGAAGACCCTTGACCTCTGAGGGAGACCCAGCTTTCTCACACTGGGCCCTACATTATGCTACAAAATTTGTTGGTAGTCTTCAGACTTCATAATGCCATGCACACGGTCAAGCACTCCAGTGCCAGAGGCAGCAAAGCAACCCCAAAACATCAGGGAACCTCCGCCATGTTTGACTGTAGGGACCATGTTGTTTTCTTTAATTGCCTCTTTTTTTCTCCTGTAAACTCTATGTTGATGCCTTTGCCCAAAAAGCTCTACTTTTGTCTCATCTTCCAAAACGTTGAAGGCTTTCTCAGGTAAGTTTTGGCAAACTCCAGCCTGGCTTTTTTATGTCTCGGGGAAAGAAGTGGGGTCTTCCTGGGTATCCTACCATACAGTCACTTTTCATTCAAACGCCGACAGATAGTACGGGTTAACACTGTTGTACCCTAGGACTGCAGGGGAGCTTGAACTTGTTTGGATGTTAGTCGAGGTTCTTTATCCACCATTCGCACAATCTTGCGTTGAAATCTCTTGTCAATTTTTCTTTTCCATCCACATCTAGGGAGGTTAGCCACAGTGCCATGGGTTTTAAACTTCTTGATGACACTGCGCACGGTAGACACAGGAACATTCAGGTCTTTGGAGATGGACTTGTAGCCTTGAGATTGCTCATGCTTCCTCACAATTTGGTTTCTCAAGTCCTCAGACAGCTCTTTGGGCTTCTTTCTTTTCTACATGCTCAATGTGGTACACACAAGGACACAGGACAGAGGTTGAGCCAACTTTAATCCATGTCAACTGGCTGCAAGTGTGATTTAGTTATTGCCAACACCTGTTAGGTGCCACAGGTAAGTTACAGGTGCTGTTAATTACACAAATTAGAGAAGCATCACATCATTTTTCTAACAGTGCCAATACTTTTGTCCACCCCCATTTTTATGTTTGGTGTGGAATTATATCTAATTTGGCCTTAGGACAATTCTTTTTGTGTTTTTTCATTGAAGACAAATTAAATGAAGATAATAATACCAAAGAATTTGTGATTGCAATCATTTTCAGGAAGAAACTGAGTATTATCTAACAGAATTGCAGGGGTGTCAATACTTTTGGCCACCACTGTATGTGTATGTGTGTGTATATAATATAATCCCTCCTCATGCGCTCTCCCCCGTATGCACTGTCACTCTCCGGTGTGCGTTCTCTCTCCCCCATGCGCTGTCTCTCTTCACCCTGTGTGCTCTCCATGTGCACTCTCTTTTCTCATATGCATTCTCTCCCCCTTGTGCACTCTCTTCTCCCCATGTACGCTTTCCCCCCTGTGCATTCTCTCTCACTGTGCACTGTCTCCCCCCCATACACGGTTTCCCCCTTCCATAAGTGTGTGCGCTGTCTCTATTTGTTGGCATCTCTATACCTTGCGCTCTGTGTTGGCTATGAAGGAGATCAGCACCATCCTACAGATGAGGTTACTAGTCTCTGCTTCTGACTTATTAATATTCATAAGCCAGCAGCAGTCTGGAAGCTGTGCTTATCAAACAGCGCAAGGGGGATATCACTGTGCACAGAGACAGCGCACAAGTAGGGGAGAAAACAGTTATCCCGGGACCCATGCACGGCAAACGGCACAGATAGTGTTGCCAACAGTGAGTGGGCCCCTCCCTCATTTCCAGGGCCCTGGCACTTGCCCATGGGTGCCGGGTGCTGATGCCGGCCCTGCACACAATGTCCAACACACAATTGTCAACTGGCTACATGAAGACAATCAGCAAACACTTAATAGAGGTTCAGACCAACTGCACTTCCATGTGAAAAAGTGATCAGTAAAACATTTGTTCTGTGCACATTGAATATCACTGTCCTCGGCAGCTCGACAGTGTGCTGCTGAGAAGGAGGATTATTAGGCAAGTGGGAAAAATATCATCTTCCAACGAAAGACAATTTTATTCTTTTGTTGGCCGATTGCCGGCATGGACAATTATTGGGAAAAGAGTTTTCCTATGTTTGCACAAATCTTCATTCTCGGCAGCACAAGTTCTGGTTACACAGTATAATGTGCTGCCAAGAACGATTATCTTTGTGCGAGCAAAATCTTATTCCACCTGAAGAATGAGCGTTTTACTAATTGGTCAGATCTGCAGCCTGATTAGATTTCACAATTACCATGAAATGTGAAATTGTGCACTGTGAACACGGCAGTAGACTCTTCACTGCATGAATGAGCTGATACCAGAGAACAATAGATTGTTCATCTATCATATAGTCCTCTCTCTCCACAGCCCAAAAGGGAGCACAACTCTTACTCCCCGCACCAAAATGGTTGATCGCAGTGATCCAACCTGTCATAATGATAGTTTGAAATGGCTGATACAAGAGAACAGTAGACAGAAATGGCTAATGAACATCCCGTTGACTGCCGTAATTTGATGTACTAGAAAGGTTTACAATCAACAGATTACTGCCATTAATCTTCTGCCAAACCCCCATCATGCACCACAGCAGAAATGTATGATGTTCCTTTAATAACAGGGCTTTACTGAATGCATTGTTCTTACAGTGGCATGATAAAGCTTCACAATTGTTTCATATCCACCACCTGGCATGATTCATGCCTACAGAATGCACCACAGTAACCATAGCAGAAGAACCAGAGAGTGATAGAACGGTGCTGTGTTATAAAACGGGAAGCACAACAAAATATGCGCCATTTTCCATAGCAACCATAGCAAAAGCAAAAAGCGCCAAAACATGCTGCTCTACAAGATGGGAAGATGAACAGAAAGTGTGGCATCCGCCACAGTAATCAAAGGAGAAGAGAGTGGTAGAACGGCGCTGCGCTACAAGACGGGAAGCAAAACAGAATGTGCGGCAGCTTCCACAGTAATTATAGCAGAAGCAGAACCACCGAGTGCTGTAACGGGGCTGTGCTACTAGACAGGAAGCAAAATAGAACGTGCAGCATCCCACAAAGTAATCATAGACGTAAAGAGTGCTAGAATGGTGCTGTACTACAAGATGGGAAGTAGAACAGAAAGTGTGGCATCCGCCACAGTAACCAAAGGAGAAGCAGCGAGTGGTAGAATGGTGCTGTGCTACAAGACGGGAAGCAAAACAGAATGTGCTGCATTCTACACTAACTATAGCAAAAGCAAAGAGTGCTAAAACCATGCTGCATTACAAGATGGGAAGCAGAAAAGAATGTGTGGCATCCGCCACAGTAACCAGAGGAAAAGCAGCGAGTGGTAAAATGGTGCTGTGCTACAAGATGGGAAGCAAAACATAATGTGTGGCATTCTCCACAGTAACCACAGCAGAAGCAGCAAATGGTAGAATGGCGCTGCTCTACAAGACTGGAAGCAATATCGAATTTGTAGCATCCTACACAGTAACCATGGAAGAAGTAAAGAGTGTTAGAATGGTGCTGTGCTACAAGACGGGAAGCAAACAAGAATGTGCGGCATTATCCACAGTAACCATAGCAGATGCAGTGTGTCCTGGGATGGTGCTGCACTACAAGATGAGAAGCAAAACGGAACAAGCAGCATCCTGCGAAGTAACAAGTGCTAGAACGGCGCTGTGCTACAAGGGAAGCAAAACAGAACGTGCAGCATCCTCTGTAGTAACTATAGCAGAAATAGTAAGTGTTAGAAATGCACTGCGTTACAAGACGGGAAGCAAAAAACTAATGAAAGTGATTGATTCACAATGATTTTATGAAGAACTGAGGCGGTCGACAGGGTAGGGGGTACTCGGATACTGGGACAGGGGGTTGCTTAGATGGGGGAATCACGGCTGGTCGATTCCCGGTTCCGTGCCCTGGACCCTCAGTGGTAGAGGATGAGGGTGATGATGATGGGGAAGGGAGTCGTGACTCCACTTGTGGTACCTGGTAATAGGTCACCAGAGCTGCGGCCGGCCGCTGAGGTGATGGGAGGCAGAGTTGGGTAGTACAGCTCCCCACAGGTGGAGCTTTACCTCAGGGCAGAGGGGCGGATGAGGGGAGTAGTAGTAGCGGTCCTGCTGTGAACTCTACAGGCGGCAGTGAATCAGGCACACACACAATAGTCTTTGGTTTCAGTACCTTTTTACTGTTGTCTGGTAACAGGCACGGTCCAGGAGGGTAACCAGGTATCGGTGCAGCTTGGGGCATTCACCTTGGAGAGTTGTGAGACCTCCTCTGTTAGTGTGCGCGTCTTTTTGGGGGTAAACTCTGCCTGTAGCTGAACCTGCCACTCTTTCTCCCTCTCAGGGTGCTGTTCCACAACTGACAATGAGGACCTCTCTGTGGGATTCCTATCCTCGGCTAGGTCCCTGGTCCTTTACTTAGTCAAGTTTGGATTCTTCTATTGGTTACTTCAGGAGGACTGGATCCTCCTGATCTGTCCAGACTATTCCTGCTACTATATGTTATCAGCAGTTGCGGACTCCGGTGTCGGGGTAACTAAAGTGTTCACAAGTCTGTTCCCTTCTTCTTGCTTCTCCCACTGGCCTCCGTCCCTCTCCCTAGGGCTCAGCACAGCTGGGTCAGTGTACCCTGGTTCTGGGCCTGCTTGGTCCCAGCAACCAGCTCCTTACAACTGCTCTCTCCTCTGTCTGACTGGAAATGAACTGACTCCTCCCCTCATTCCTGGATCTTTTATAGGGAATCTGGCTTAAGGACAGCCAGTGGGGCTCCCCCTCCAGGTCTGGGCTGGAAGATATTGCATGCTGTGTGTACCAAGGCGTATATCCCTCCCTGCACCGATGAGTCCTATGGCAATCCCCCACAGGGGTGCCCACAAATCAAGCATGTCCTATAAGAGCTGCCCCTGTCCTGGAGGATGGCTCCATTTATTTCTGTGGGACCTTTGGAGTATCATCAATAATGTGGAAGAGGGTCCGGACTCCAGATGTGATCAGCGATGTTCATTTATGTGGGTGACTATCAGGGGACCCAATTACCTAGGTGTGTAATCCGAAGATATGTTCCACTATCTGAGCTGGATGTTTCTCACACAGAAAGCACCAGTATAAATCTGCCACACAACATCTCTCATCAGCAATTAATCAAGGCAGGCGATTAGCTAATCTGCTGAACTTTGCATATGTCAGTTTAGTCATCAGCAGGGTGCAGAGGGGTGCAACGTGTGACCCTGCCAATCAGCGTGTAAGGCAAGGGTGACGCTAAGTCTACCGGAACACAAAGCTGGGATGTGACGGTGCAAAAATCTGTAATATCACATCTCAATCCTCGTGGGCCTGATGCGAAAAGCTCCAATTGGGCCCCCAATTATTGCAAATCTTTAATAGCATTAGTCTTTTTCTATAGGCCAACGGGATTTTTGGGGCCCCCTAGGCTCCAGGGCCCGGGTGTGATTGCAACCCCTGCACCTGTTCTAGTTACAACCCTGTGAGCCCCATAGAAAATCTTTGACGGGGTGTGAAGAAGGCAGCTGCAGCAGCAAAACAGAGAGTATAAGTGACCTAGAGATCATTGAGGAATGCGGGTATCTGGCTATAAACAATGTCTGCAGCAAGTTATAACAGCCAGAGGGGTCTACTGAGCACTAAAGATTCTGCTGATGAAGATGTAAGGCTGGCTTCACACCACGGCAGACTCCTGTCCGGGGCTGTCCGGTGTAAACCAGACAGCCCCGGACCGGATTTTGGCCCCATAGTGTCCTTTGGGGCCGGATGGCAGCTATCTGCCATCTGGTTTCCGTCTCTCCAGCGGAATCCGGGAGAAATCGGATTTTTCTTACCATACACAAAAATGTTGCTTGCAAAGTCTGTGTGTCCAGGGAGAAAAATCTCCCCAAATTGCCGTATCCCGGATTCTCACGGATCTGGTGCAATCCGGAGATCCCCAACATGGGAGGCTATGGGGCCGGATTGCACCGGTTCCGGGAACCGGACACCTGCGACTGCACAACGCTGTTGTTTCAGAACCGCGGCTAGCTTCCCGCGAGCTGCGGTCCCGATTAATCAGCGGCGGCAGCTGCATCCGGCAGCACACCGGACCGGAGAACATATTAGCCCTCCGGTTCGGTGTGCTAATCCGGTCCGGGGCTGTCAGGGTCATCCCCGACAGCCCCAGACCTTACCGTGGTGTGAAGCCGCCCTAAGTTATTCAGAATGAGTAAAAGTGACATTTTGGGCTGAATTTGGATAAACCGCTTGTTATACAAGTTTGGTTCTTGTCATTCAATATACAATTTATAGATCAGTTTGGTGTGTACAGTAACCACAGGGCGGTCACTCCGCTTTTTAGTGCTGGGTGTAAGTGAAGTCCTGTGTGGTTGTCTCTGATCACCTATGATCAGGCTCGTGGCGTCCGTCGCCTGTGTACGTGCCACCTATTTCCTATCTGACTCTCCGCTTCCTGTTTATTTTATCTCGCAGGATTCCAGAACATTCCAGTGCGCCTCCGTCACTCCATGGACCGTCCAGAATCGCCGCCGCACCGTCATTTCAGTCCTCACATCTTCCAAATAATAAAAAAAAAAAAGGGGGTGAGCGAGTGAGGTCGACTGTCTCAGCGAGAGAGATCTGGAAATGGAGGGGTTAAAGGAGCTCAAAACTTTAATCCTGTAGGTAGGAGTTCTGCAAAGTTCTAAGATTCTTTCTCTTGTGTTTCTTCACTATTTTCAGGTTGTCAGTGATTTGTGCAGCAATTAAGATTCTCACAGCTGAGGTTTGCCATAACAGACTTAGATACAACTTCGCACCTGTCCAGCGGAAAAAACAGGATCATCATCATCAGTTATTGATGCTTTCCTTATGGTGTGTTTTTTAGCCCATTGACAATGGTTTCAAAGGGAAAAGCGGATCAGGAAAATGTAGCAAGAAATGACAGTTCATTCTGTTTCAGGATCACTTTTCTACCCAAAAAACGGATCAGACCAAAAACACACAGATGGAGGAGCAAAAGTGGAAAACCCCCGACTGGGATGGGATTCCAAGAGTGATCACTGCAAAACGGATCAAAAGCACAGTGTGAACATAGCCTTAAACTGTAGGTATTGACATTCACGAATAGCAAGCTGGGGCGTTCATTTGTGATAAATACCGCCCTAATGTGCATTAAATATAGAAGATTTGCAAAACTTTAAAGTGACCTCTCATATGGATATTTTACTAAACTCGTCATTTACCATAAATGCTGTTGTCTATACAGTTTATAATAATAATCTATAGTGCAAACATATTATTGAAATATATACATATTTCTATATATTGCATATATATGGCAATATAGCGCCAACATATTCCGCAGCGCTTCACAATACAGAGGTTCATGTTCAAACAATCATAAGAAACAGTTATCAGAAAATACTATACAATACAAAATACAATACAATACAAAGCATAATACATTAATTAAAACAAAATAATGACAGCCCTGCTCATAAGAGCTTACAATCTAACTATGAGGTGGGGGGTGACACAATGTACATGTGCTTATTTACAATGATGGTATAGTCAACTTAAGGAGATGGGGAACAGATAGGAGCAGTATAAGTGGCCACCAACCATTATTTGTGTTCCACTTGATACTGGTGGAGAGAATAGGCCATGTATGACTAGATGACTTTGACTAAGGGATCATGATAGGCCGCCCTAAAAAGATGTGTTTTTAGGGATCGCCTGAAACTATGTAAGTTGAGGATAGACCTAATTTCTTGGGGCAGGGCATTCCAGAGAACTGGTACAGCTCAGGAGAAGTCTTGGAGCCGGGAGTGGGAGGTTCAAATTAGTGCAGATGTTAGTCTAGAGTCACTTCCAGAGCGAAGAGAACAGGTGGGGTGATAGACAGAGATGAGGGAGGAGATGTAGGGAGGTGCTGCACTGTGAAGAGCTTTGTGGGTGAGAACAAGCAGTTTGAAATGAATCCTATAGTGTATGGGCAGCCAGTGAAATGACTGGCATAGAGCAGAAGCATCTGAGTAACAGTTAGCTAGATAGTGATCCTGGCTGCTGCATTAAGGATGGACTGGAGAGGGGAAAGTCTAGTGCGGGGGAGGCCAATTAATAGAGAATTACAATAGTCAAGGTGGGAGTGAATCAGGGCCACAGTGAGGGTTTTTGTGGTTTCCAAGGTGAGAAAGGAGCAAATTCTGGAGATGTTCTTCAAGTGCAAGCGGCAAGAGCAGGCGAGAGATTGTATATATGGGGTGAAGGAAAGATCAGAGTCAAACATAACACCCAGTTTATCCACTTACTCACCTTTGTAACCTGAAAATACCAAAGTCATTTCAAAATACAGTAAAGAAGAAGGATACCAAGACTATATGGGTAGAAAGAGGCATACATTCACTTTGCTTTCAGTCCCCCCTAACGGCGCAACCCACGCTTTACGATCGCACATTCACACCTTCTGTTTGGTGACAACCATTGAGGTTTCTGCACAGTGCAACATAATAAACCTATTTCCAGGTATGACAGTGACACTGACCTGGACCGTTCCACCTGAGCGGCTCCTCCATGTTCTCCACGCTGGACGGAGACTCCAATGCCTTGTAATTCAGACTCCCCTCATCCTTTGGAGATTGCACCGCTGTACCCAGAAAAGAAGAAACAAAAACTCAGTATCAATTCACTGCAGGAGCAGAAATCCCAGAAAACAGTGGGATTTGATGTTCTTGGTCTATTGCTGAATCCCCAATCTGCAAGAGGGGGATTCAAACTATTCGGAATCTCTTAAAGTACCGTCACACGGGGAGATATCGCCGGCGATATTGCGCCGATCTCATGAACGCGCACATCGCTTCTGCATCGCTCGTGAGACGTCACACGTAGCAATATCGCCGGCAACCCAGGGCGATCAGGCGATTCCGGAATCGCCTGAAACAACCTTGAAGCGATGTGTGCTTTTCAGATCGCCGTGTCACACAGCACCACCTCACCGTCAATGTGGCATACAGAATGGATCGCCTGAACACAGACATCGCCTGTGCCATTGCTATCGCCGCGTCACACGGCAGTATACGGATCGCTCAAGCAACATGCCTGATTTCCTGACACTGTTGGGAAATCTGTGAACTCAGAAACATAGATTTATCGCCGTTCTGTCGCCCTGTTACACGCGGCAACGGACAGGCGATGTCGCTTCAACATCGCCTGAACAGGAAGATCTCGGCGATTCGCCGGCGATATCTCCCCGTGTGACGGTACCCTCAGGATATGTGAACTCAGCATCTTATTCTGAGTGGATCTGACTGAAATAGAACATGCACTGCAATATCAAATCGACTTGTGATGCACAAGTTCAGTCTTTCTGACAAGACAAAAATCTGCGGCGGGTGATCCTATAGTGTGCGCAAGTGCTACGCCGACCACGATACATTAACAAAAAACAGTGGCGCACTGATAAAACATGTAATTGAATATAGAACTATATTACCGCTGTGGAGAAATTAAAAATTTAGACACTTAGCCGACGCACCAGCGATCTCTCACATCGTTATCGTTATCGCTGATGCGTCGTTATGCAAGACTGGGCCTTTAGCATTGCAGAGTGCCGCTGTTTTTTTGTTACAATGTATCAAGTAAAGCGTTGCACCTGTGCACACTATATGATTGAGTGCTGCAGATTTTTTTCTTGTTTAAGATTATAGGATCACACTCTCTGCTGTGCACGCTTTCCCCTCATTGGCCTGCAATGCTATTGTTCTCTGTTAGCAGGTGCCTACTCGCCCATAAAATAGAAGGATTTTAACCCACTTAGAGGCTGTGACTTATTATAGGGACCCAGTATACGAGACAAGCCTTGATGTAGCTACTGGGCGGTTATCAATATAGTCATATTTATAAGCGAAGTGTCTCAATTTTTCATTTCTCCTTAACTGTAACATAGTTCTATATTCACTTACATGTAACAAAGTCTTCCTTCAACCTTAAAAACTATAAGTCCATCTAGTTCAACCCATAGCCTAACATGTTGATCCAGAGGAAGGCAAAAAAAAACCATGTGGCAACACTAAGCTCCACATTGGGGAAAAAAATTCCTTCCTGACTCCAGATATGGCAATCAGACTAGTTCCCTGGATCAACGCCCTATCAAAGAATCTAGTATATATAACTGGTAAATATTATAGTTTTCAAGAAAGGCATCCAGGCCCTTCTTAAATGTTAGTAGTAAGTCCCTCATTACAACATCATGTGGCAGAGAGCTCCATAGTCTCACTGCTCTTACAGTAAAGAATCCACGTCTGTGATTATGATTAAACCTTCTTTCCTCCAGACGTAGAGGATGCTCCCTTGACCCCGTCTCAGGCCTAAGAGTAAAAAGATCATTAAAAAGGTCTCTGTACTGTCCCCTCATAGATTTATACATTATTATAAGATCACTCCAAGCTAAATAAACCCAAGTTTAATAACCCCAAGTGTAATAACCTGTCTTGGAATTGTAGACCCCTTAGTCCTCTAATAACCTATAGTCTTGGTATTGCAGACCCCTCAGTCTCCTCTTATAGTCTAAACTTTGGTATCAGCTCTTCTTCTGCACCCGCCCTAGTTCAGCTATGTCTTTCTTATACACCGGAGACCAGAATTGTACACAGTATTCTAAGTGTGGTCGCACTAGTGACTTGTATAGAGGTAAAATTATGTTCTCCTCATTAGCATCTATGCCTCTTTTAATACATCCCATTATTTTATTTGCCTTTGCAGCAGCTGCCTGACACTGGCCACTAAATGTGAGTTTGTCATCTACCCATACACACAGGTCTTTTTCAGTGACAGTTTTGCCCAGTGTTTTACAATTAAGCACATAATTATACCTTTTATTTCCTCTGCCCAAGTGCATGACCTTACATTTATCCCCATTAAAGCTCATTTGCCATTTATCATCCCAAGCTTCTAGTTTACATAAATCCTCCTGTAATATAAAATTGTCCTCCTCTGTATTGATTACCCTGCAGAGTTTAGTGTCATCTGCAAATATTGAGATTCTACTCTGTACGCCCCCTACAAGGTCATTAATAAATATGTTAAAAAGAAGCGGGCCCAACACTGACCCCTGTGGTACCCCACTGTTAACTGTGACCCATTCTGAGTGTGTTCCATTAATGACCACCCTTTGTTTCCAATCACTGAGCCAGTTCTTAACCCACTTAGGGCCCTTTCACATCAGCGTTTTTTTCAAATCGCGGCAGATGCGGTGAAAAAAACGCATCTGCCGCGATTACCGCATACCGGCTGCACTTGGCCGGTGGTAAACGCCATACAAGGTATAGGCGGACTTGCGGCAGGTGCGGCAAGTGCAGGTTTTGGCACTTGCGGCAGGTGCAGGCTGCGAAAAAAAAATGCTGTCAGACGCGTTTTTTTTTTCGCGGCCGCACCTGCCGCAAGTGCCAAAACCGCACTTGCGCACTGCCAGTCTGCCTATACCTTGTATGGCGTTTACCGCAACCGCGCCGCAACCGTGCCGCAAGTGCAGCCGGTATGCGGTAATCGCAGCAGATGCGTTTTTTTCACCGCATCTGCCGCGATTTGAAAAAACGCTGATGTGAAAGGGCCCTTAGGGCCCTTTCACATCAGCGTTTTGTGCTGATCGCGGCAGTTGCGGTGAAAAAAAAAAAATCGCAACTGCTGCGCTTACCGCATAACGGCCGCACTTGCGGTTCACCTGCGGCAAGCCCCATGCTATGTCTATGGGGCTTGCGGCAGGTGCGGCAAGTGCAGTGTAGTTGCCGTTTCGGCACTTGCATCCACTGCATTTCTTTGGTCCAGTCCAGAAATTACCTCTTCATAGAAGCTTATCAGATTAAACAGGAACGGTCCCTTGTAAACCCATGTTGATATTGGGTCATGAGGTTATTTTTCTTCAGATAATGTTTTTAGCGAGCCACTGTTTTTTTGTTTCCGAATATCTTATTGTCTTGGAAGCCACTCAATGGTTTATAGCAAAATGACCAAAATATGATCAGAAAATCGAAAAGACTCCAGAAAAAAAAGATGGAGACATGTCCTGAAGAGTCTTCATTTGGCAACACGTCTGAAATATGCCATGTGCACATGTCCCTTTTTCATTTCTGGTGACTCGATTACCTGGGTGTGTAGCCTGGAGATATATTCCCCTATCTGAACTGGATGGTTTTCACACTTAAAGCACAAAAGGAAAAACAATTTGGAGAGTCCTGGTCCAACAGGTAACGATGTCAGTGGGACAAGAGCCCTGTCCATCCACCAGCCAGCATGTAGGGCATCGCTTTTGATCTTTTGCAAAATCCGGACACTGTGGGAGCTTCCTAATCAAAAGGATCTTGATAGTGATGAGCGAGGACTTCAATGCCGGAATACTCAAAACGAGCAAGTTGAACACTTGGACGGGCTCGACTTGTGTACCAAGTATAAAGTCAATGGGAAACCAGGGCTGTGAAGTCAGTAAGTCAAACATTCTAATCGACCTCTCAATTTCCCTGAATCCGACTCCGCGAATCCACATCCACAATCCATCGCTGTGAAGTCAGTAAGTCAAACATCCGACTCAGACTCCACCAAAATGGACACCAACTCGGACTCCACAGCCCTGGTTAGTATGGATTATTTTAGTGTCTATAGAAGACTTTTTATTTCTGGAGGACAGAAAACAGAAAGTGATAAAAACAGTCTCCAAAAAAATGAGGACTCTAGGGGGGGGTTAGGGATTCTGGTATTTGTAGGACTTCCTTGGCTATAATTACAAGCAGGGGCGAACTACAGTAGGTGCAGGGGTTGCAATGCACCTGGGTCCTGGAGCCTAGGGGGCCCCAAAAGTCCCTTTGGCCTATAGAAAAAGACTAATGCTATTAAAGATTTGCAATAATGGGGGGCTCCATTGGAGCTTTTGCACTGGAGCCCATGAGCTTCAAGTTACGCCACTGGTTACAAGATATTTAGATCTATTTAATAATAACGGGGGCTATAAATATTAGTCATCTTCGATCACAGTCTGTCCTCCCCCTCCAGCTGCACGGACGCTCACAGGTTAACAGGGCGCAGGCCCGGGCTCTCCACTCGGCCTATTCCTAGCAACTGAGCTGATAATATTTCTCCCCATTAACAGCAGTTAGAGATGGTGTGATAAGCCTATCTGCATATGACAGTCCTGCTGATTACTGCACAAAGTGCATGTTTGCATATTGTCTTGCAACGATAACCACAACAGTTGAGATCGATAATGCCCATAAAAGCTGACGTCAGAATTATTAATAGCTACCAGGGAACACGATAACCATCAGATCGATGGGAATTAAGGCCGCACCCCAACATGTTTTCTAGGGAGCAGCTGCCTCGCGGTCAATGATTGTTGTAAAGAGACTTAATCGCTATCAATTCTTCAGCTTTTCCACTGATGAAGACAATTTCGGAAGAAGTGAACGCAGGGAAAGAGTCATCTACTGTATGTCAGCTTTGCCCTCCCCCATATCAACACAAGCCAATTCCCTTACTCCGGCACCTTATAATCTAGAATTTCTGTGCTGCACTATGATTGGATGCTCATTGTAATTATACCAGGTTTAAGGTTTTACTGTAGACCCCTACTCTACGTTGCCCATTTACCACCAGAATCTTGCATCAGATTTATCTCTCAAAAATGCATTTTAAGATACCAAAGATTGGGCAGCCTCATTAATTTTGTTCACTTATGTGCAGTCTCTACCGTTATTTAAGACTGCTTAGTCATTATTAAATATGTGATAACAAAAGCCCTCCAACATGTCTCACCAAGAAATTAGCATCATCAGGTGTACAATGGGGGCAATGGCCCCTGATGATGCAGATGTATTGGCGAAACATGATGGGAAGTGTTTTTTTTATTTAAACCTTTTCTTAAAGGTTTCCGCAAAACAAGTTGTGATAAAACACAACACCCAACCAACCCATCCCCTACCCATTTTCCCTTGTCCATAATATATGTATATATATATATATATATTATATATATATATATATATATATATATATATATATATATATATATATTATATTTATTAAGGACTTATGCATGTAATATGATAAAAGCCCTATCCAGTCTATAGGTTTGTCCCCGAAAAAGTGGGGTGCTCACACGCTGTCTGGGACACTGGCCACAGTGCAGGCAGACCCAGGTGTGTGCCGATTGGCCAGGTTGCAAGAGAAAAAAAAAAAAAATACAGTCTTTCCATGTGAATGCGCAGTGCAGCCATAAAGTAACACGACCACCATATTGGCACACCCACTCATGCGCAATAGCGCTCTGGCCATTCCAGTGGCCATATTGGGCCCCCCATTACAACTATATATTGGCACACCCGCTTATGCCCAGAAGCATTCCAGGTGCAGCAGTGGCCATATTGGGCCCCCCCGCTCATTACAACAATATACATAGCCACCATATTGGCACACCCACTCATGCGCAGTAGTGCTCCAGACGCAGCGGTGGCCATATTAATCCCTCCCACTCATTACAACAATATACTAGGCCATCATATTAATATATCTGCTCATGAGTAGTAGCGCAGTGGCCATATTGGTCCCTCCGCTCATTACAACAATATGCGCAGCCATCAAATTGGCACACCCATTCATGTGCCATAGCACTCCAGGTGTAGCAGTGGCCATATTGGTCCTCCCGCTCATTACAACATTATACGCGGCCGTCATATTGGCAAACCCGCTAATCCGCAGTAGTGCTCTGGTACAGCAGTGGCCATATTGGTCCCCCTGCTCATTATAATGTTGAGCCTAAAATGTATGGGCTACTTCCAGGTTGGTGTGTGAGACCTCCTTCATTGGTGGGCATGTCGACATTTACTCCCATTCAATGGGCGCTTCAACCAACCCCTGCACCCCCCTAATATATAGTCACACACATTCTACACTAAAACCTTTTTCAATTCTATTGTCTATTTCTACTGTTGATCATACATCTTTGTATATGGACAATATCCAAACACATGTGATGAAAATACCATGTACGAGCTACTAGGCCTAATTGAGTCAAGTATATACACTATAGACAGACCATGAAATTTTAGTCTGCTTTCTTATTAAAAACATGGTAATAAATGTCTTTAAACATGTTTCACCAACATACTGCCATTTTCAGGGGTACCATGGGGCAATGACCCCTGATGATGCAGATTCATTGGCGAAACTAGCTGGAAAATGGATTTGTAATTATACACTAAATTATTAATAGCTATGGAGCCAAAAATATACAGTGAATAGTGGTGGAAACTGCAGACTATGACTTTTTTCACTCAATCTTACCGCAGTACAGAGGTTTTAGCAACTATTGAATGATGTGGATGAAGTTATCCAATTCTTAGGATTTTAAATTAAAATTTTTGAAAGACTGGGATTGTGTCAAGATATCAATTTTTAGGCATAACCAGTAAAAGCCCTCATGATTAGGGTCAATATTTTTCAGTTACCTGAGGTGCATGAAGGGGACGGCTCCTCGGCCGGCTCGCACAGGTTCGGCACCGGCTCTGGTTGTCCATCTCTTGGTCCAATGATTGCAGCGCCGGACTGCATTGCTCTCCTGGAGGTAAAGAGAACAAGTCATGATGGAAACATTATAAGGGATACAAGTAGTTTAGTATTTGAGGATCTCAAAAAGGCAGACAACAAATCTGGCAACATCTAGGCCAGCGATGGCGAACTCCAGGCCTCGAGTGCCACACACAGTCCAGGTTTTCAGGATTTCCATTGCATTTGACAGTTGGCAATCAAATTACCAACTGTCAAACTCTAAGGAAATCCTGAAAACCTGGACTGTGTGTGGCACTCGAGGCCTGGAGTTCGCCATCACTGATCTAGGCTATAGAAAGCCTTGGTAATGGGGGAGGGGCAAACTGCGGCCTGCGAACTGGACTGAGGCAGCCAGAAGGCCTGATGTGGACAAACAGCCAAATACTGAAGCGAGGGGCCCCCGGGCTGCACTGTGCCCTCCCACCACCTGCATCCTGGTATCACCACTATCTACATTCCGAGGATACAGAGAGCAGCAAATTCATTGGCGGAGGAAGGAGCAATCAGCTCAGTCTTCCACCAATCAGTGTGTTCGACAGACAGCAGACATCATGACTTCATGCGAGATCTGCGACTGTACATATAAAAGGACTCATGCTATAGGGGCTATGTGGGGGCTAATAATGTATACAGGAGGCTCATGCTGTGTATAAGACACTATTTGGGGGCTCATATTATATATAAGGAGATTATTTGGGCACTCACACTGTATATAGGAGGATTATACTGTATATATAGGGGTTATGTGGGGGCTCATACTGTGTATAAAGAGGCTATGCAAGGGCTCAGTTTACATTGGGGGACTGTGTGGGGTCTCAAGGTATATAGGGGCCTATATGGGGCTAATATTGTATATAAGGACTATGTGGAAGCTCATACTGTATATAAGACTATTTGGGGGCTCAATGTATTTAAGGAGATTATTTTGGGGCTCCTATTGTATATAAGGAAACTATTTGGCCACTCATACTGTATATAGTGGTCTCATACTGTGTATAAGAAAGCTACGTGGGGGTCCATACTGTATATATAGGGGCCATGTGGGGGCTCACACTGCGTAAAAGAGGCTTTGCAAGGGCTCTGTTTATATAGGGGGACTGTGTGGGGTCTCCAGGTATATAGAAAGCTATATTGGAGTTCATATTGTATACAGGGGCTATGTGGGGGTTCATACTGTGTATAAGGATACTATTTGGTGGCTCATACTGTATAGAGAAGGACTGTGTGGGGGCTAATAGTGTGGATAACTGGACTGTGTGTGAGCTCACTGTATATAGGAGTCCTGTGTGTGAGCTCACTGTATATAGGAGTCCTGTGTGTGAGCTCACTGTATATAGGAGTCCTGTGTGTGAGCTCACTGTATATAGGAGTCCTGTGTGTGAGCTCACTGTATATAGGAGTCCTGTGTGTGAGCTCACTGTATATAGGAGTCCTGTGTGTAAGCTCACTGTATATAGGGGGACTGTGAGCTCACTGTATATAGGGGGACTGTGAGCTCACTGTATATAGGGGGACTGTGAGCTCACTGTATATAGGGGGACTGTGAGCTCACTGTATATAGGGGGACTGTGAGCTCACTGTATATAGGGGGACTGTGAGCTCACTGTATATAGGGGGACTGTGTGTGAGCTCACTATATATAGGGGGACTGCGTGAGCTCACTGTATATAGGGGGACAGCGTGAGCTCACTGTATATAGGGGGACTGCGTGAGCTCACTGTATATAGGGGGCCTGTGCGTGGGCTCACTGTATATAGGGGGACTGCGTGAGCTCACTGTATATAGGGGGCCTGTGCGTGTGCTCACTGTATATAGGGGAACTGTGTGTGAGCTCACTGTATATAGTGGACTGTGAGCTCACTATATAGTGGACTGTGTGAGCTCACTGTATATAGGGGGACTGTGTGTGAGCTCACTGTGTATAGGGGGACGGTGTGAGCTCACTGTATATAGGGGGACTGTGTGTGAGCTCACTGTATATAGGGGGACTGTGTGTGATCTCACTGATTATAGGGAAACTGTGAGCTCACTGTATATAGAAGAACTGTGTGTGAGCTCACTGTATATAGGGGGATTGTTAGCTCACTGTATATAGGGGGCCATGTGGAACTCATACTGTATATAGGTTGTGTGTGAGCCCACTGTATGCAGGGGGGCTATGTGGAACTCATACTGTATACAGGTTGTGTGTAAGCTCCCTGTATGCAGGGGGCTATGTGGAACTCATACTGTATATAGGCTGTGTGCAAGCTCATTGTATGTGGGGGCTCATACTGTATATAGTGACTGTGTGGGTGCTCATACTGTATATAAGGAAACGTCAGCATACCAAATTCTGCTCAATTTTAAGTGATACAATAAATATCAATATAAAATAAAAATATACTTAATATATTAATACTGAACAGAATTAATTTCGGCCTATTGGTTCGGCCTCCACACCAGTTACAGTCTCTCATGTGGCCCCTCGAGATAATTAATTGCACCCCCCCTCCAGGTAAATCCCATCATAAGACTTCAGCCTCAGCCCAGGACACTGCTCACCCTCTGCGCCGTCACTGCAAGATGCGCTAGAAGATCCACAATCCGCTGATTCCTCTGGGTCCGACGCAGTTCCATCTTTTTCGGAAAGGGTAGACTGTGCTGCTAAATTCTCATCTTTGTCTTCCATGTCACCAAGAGAACCTTAAAAAAGAAAAAAAAAATCAATATTGATATAGCTATGGATAAAAGAAAAAAATAATTCCCTCTTGTGTTTGGAGAGCAGTGATGTCACCCATGTAAGATATATCCTAACACATGGCCCCAAGTGAAAGTGCGCCATCATGAAATATATTCATGAATACGGAGGATAAGACGGTAGTAATGGCCCCGCCCATGAGGATCTCATTGCATGGACTGCACAATGGATCTGAGATTGACACTGTTATTGCATTAAAAGACTTGGACACATTATTTCTCTTTAAATGCATGCATTTTAGGCTAAAATATTGGGTTTCATTAAATAAAATGGCACAATTTGGCTTCTATGGGCTTTTTGTTTTGCTGTATATTGTGGAGTTAACCAAGAATCAGTCAGTGAGCTGTTGAGAAATCTCACTTGGTTTATAACCACAAAGTTCAGTTCAAATTGGATGTGGTCAGTCGTGAGCAGAGGTCCTCAACTCCAGTCCTCAAGTGTTTTCATGATTTCCTTAGCTATGACAGTTGTTAATTTAATCTCCTGCACAGGTGAATTTTCAACTGTCACATGCTAAGGAAATCCAAAAAACCTACACTGTTGGTGGGCCTGAGGACTGGAATTGGGGAACACTGGCACAGAGCATTGCAGAAAAATGCCCACAGGCAACCTTACCCTAAGGGTACCTTCACACGCGGCAATGTGCTAGGAAATTTCACTGGCAATTTGCTGGTTGCAGTGAAATCATGGACACATTGTTCTATTTTGTTGCTGTGTACAAATGGAACAATGTGTCCATGATTTCACTGCAACCAGCAAATTGCCAGTGAAATTGCCAAGCAACATTGCCCACGTGTGAAGGTACCCTAACACATTATCCTAACACCTAACCCTTAACACCTAATCCTAAACCATAATTCTAACACCTAACCCTTAACCTAACACACAACCCCTAACATCTAACCCCTAACCATAACCCTAACACCTAACCCCTAACCCTAATTGCCAGCCCCAACACCCAGCCCCAACACCAGCCAACACTAACCCTAAGGGTCCCATTACACTTGGTGACATTCCAGCGATCCCGACAATGATACGCCCTGGTAAGCATCACTGGAACGTCGCTACGTGGTCACTGATGAGATTTCAAACAATCAGATCTACTGAACGACGTAGCAACAATACGGCAACCCGTATAACAACATCGACGGTCGTTGGGACCCTGTCACACAGCAGCTAGTCTGAGGACTCCGACCTAAGTCGCTGAGTTCTGAGTCGCCAACGAGGTCGTTGTCAAGGCATCAAACACACGATCCATGCTGGCCAGCGGGAGCCAGATGATCAAAGAATGATCCAGGCCATTTCCACACGATCGGCGATATCACAGTGGGGGCCCAGTCGCTGCTACGTGTCAAACATAGCAAGATTGCTGTTACGTCACAAAACCCGTGATGCAACAGCGATCTCGCTGGGTGTGACGGGGGCTTTACACCTAACCCTAACACCTAACCCCAGCCCCCTGGACAATTTTCCTTGTGGGTATTTTTCTGGTCACAGAAAACACATGAAAGTAGTTACAAACTCTCCGTCAGAACAAGCTCGCTGACAAGATTCTCAGTTGAGTCATTCTGCAGACTGTAACAACCCAAATAGTGCAAAAATGTAATGACACAAAATCAAAATATTTTTCACGATCGGCATGGTGCGGCGCTCATGTTTAACATTTACTTTGTCCATTGTATTGTAGGGGACAAGCAGTTTTTGAGTGGAACATTTTGCTCCTCTTCGTTACACGACAATGATCTATTGGCCGGACCGTGAACCAAATGTGTCTTTGAATCAGTGGCACATGGCGGTGATAGAATTTGAAGACATTTTTAGCCGGAGTTTTGGGGATGAAATGGAGTGCGGCGCGGTGCTCAGACCTCAGAGGCTCCCTGACTGCAGGCATGTATATTTACGCAGAGAGAACAAAGGCTCCATAATCTATACATAGCGCACAACAATGAGCGTGGAGAAAGCCACTGCCAGACCCGGCACAGGCAATTTTTCTAATTCTGCTAATTTCAGTTCCAGCACAATTAAAGTCTGCACTGATAATGCTGAGAAACAATCAGCAGCTAACAAATCGCTTTTCTCCTCTTGTAAATGTAACATCGTTAAGCTAATTTCTTCGTTCACGGCTGCACAGCTCTTGGGTGTCTGATAAAGTTAACCCCTTGGCAGCCTGGTCACATGGTCCGCCATCCTTCACAATGAGTGGGGAGGCAGTGGCACTTGGTGGAGAGGAAATAATGAACTAGGAGACAAATTAAGGGAGTTTTTGCATAGCTTGATATCATCTCTGTGCATCCTAATAAGACCAAGAACATCTCACACATGCTGCAGTGCAAAGTACCGGGGTTTACAATCATGGGTGGTCATGGAACCATTACTATAGTTGGCAGGTAAGCACATGTAGAAATTCAGAAATTGTACCAGACACCTGTCACAAGGTCCGACTATAAATGACCAAATAAATAACTGCCCTAAGCTCCCTTAATGCCCTTTCACATCAGCGTTTTACGCTGATCGCGGCAGCTATACGGTGAAGAAAACACAACTGCCGCGATTACCGCATAACGGCCGCACTCGCGGTTCACTTGCGGCACGCCCCATGCATTGTCTATGAGGCTTGCAGTAAGTGAGCGGCAGGTGCAGCAAGTGCGGTTTCGGCACTTGTGGCAGATGCGCAGGTCAACCATTTGAATGGGGGCGACCTGAGTAGAGTATAATGGAATCAAGCAGAAAGAAATAGATTAGGACCCAGTAAGAGGGTCACACCCTCTACTGTGCACCCTTACCCCAGTAGCCAAAGGTGCTATTGTTTTCTGTTGGAAAAGATAAAGGAGACAAACGAGGCGCAATAGTGCCCTATCAATATGACACCGATTCTGCACTCAGATCAAAAAGAGGTGCACTCACCTTGTCTAGTTGTGTGCACCCACAACTAGTTTTAATAGCATGTAGCTTTAAGCTGCTGCAGGACCTCCACCGCCACGTAGCACGTGTAAAGATATCCAGATCCAGGGAGGGTGAATAGACAGTCCGCGCTGCTTGAAATAATCAGTCACAAGTCTTTAGGTAAAAGATCCCCCTTCTTTATTTCCACCTACGCGTTTCAGTGCCACTCCGGGCACCGTCATCAGGGCATGAATGCCCTGATGACGGTGCCCGGAGTGGCACTGAAACGCATAGGTGGAAATAAAGAAGGGGGTCTTTTACCTAAAGACTTGTGACTGATTATTTCAAGCAGCGCGGACTGTCTATTCACCTTCCCTGGATCTGGATTGTTTTCTGTTAGCAGGTCCCTACTCACCCATTCAGAAGGCTTTTAATCCAGTGAGTGGCTCTGACTAAGTGCAGGTACAAAAGTAGATTAGGACCCAGTAAAAGACACACCTCAACAAGGCTACAGGGTGGTTATGGATATGGCCATATTTATATGCTAAGTGTCTCATTTTTTTCATATTTCCTTAGCTATATAATGCTATATTCAAGGTGGCATGTCTTAAGTGTTTGAGTGCCATTGTCTATTTGCTATAATGTGTCATGTTCATTTGCATGATGGAGTGCGGCAATTTTTTCTTGTTTAGATTACAGGGTCATGCCCTCTGTCATTCCTGCTTTCACCACTAGCCAAAAATGCTATTTTGTTCTCTTTTAGCAGGTTTCTACTTGCCCATTCAAAGAGAGGTTTTTAATCCAAAAAAGGCTGTGACTAAGTGCAGGTACAAAAGTAGATTAGGACCCTGTAAAAGAGACAAGCCTCAACGTAGATACTGGGTAGTTATGGATATGGCAATATTTTTAAGATAAGGGTCTCATTTTTCATATTTCCTTAGCTATAACGCTGTTCTATATCCAAGATAGCATGTCTTAAGGTACTGTCACACGCGGCAATATTGCTTGCAATTTCACGGGCAATTTGTTGGTTGCAGTGAAATCATGGACACATTGTTCTATTTTGTTGCTGTGTACAAATGGAACAATGTGTCCATGATTTCACTGCAACCAGCAAATTGCCAGTGAAATTGCAAGCAATATTGCCACGTGTGACGGTACCTTTAGTGTTTGAGTGACTCTGTCTTTTTGTTACAATTTGTTGTGTTCATTGAATGATGGAGTGCCACAGTTTTTTCTTGTTTAGATTATGGGGTCACTCCCTCTACTGTGCACGCTTTCTCCACTAGCAAAAGGTGCTATTGTCTCTGTTAGCAGGTTTCTATTCGCCCATTCAAAGAGAGGTTTTTAATCCAGAGGCTGTGACTGTAAATGCAGGTGCAAAAGTAGATTAGGACCTAGCAAAAGACACACCTCAACGTGGCTACTGAGTGGTTATGGATATGGCCATACTGAAATGCTAAGTGTCTCATTTTTTTCAGATTTCCTTAGTTATAATGCCATATGCAAGATGTCTTAGTGTTCAAGTGCCGTTGTCTTTTGCTATAATGTCTCATGTTCATTGCATGATAGAGTGACGCAGTTTTTCTAGTTTAGATTATGGGGTCACACCCACTGCTATGCACTCTTCAACCACTAGCCAAAGATGTCATTTTGTTCTGTTCTAGCAGGTTTCTACTCGCCTATTTAAAGAGAGGTTTTTAATCCAGAGAGAGGCTGTGACTGTAAATGCAAGTACAAAAGTAGATTAGGATCCAGTAAAAGAGACACCTCAATGAGGCTACTGAGCAGTTATGGATATGGCCATATTTAAAGCCAAGTCATTTTTTCATATTTTCTTAGCTATAATGCGGTTCTATATGCAAGATATCATGTCTTGTGTTTGAGTGCAGTTTTGATACAATGTGTCGTGTACAGCATTGCACTTGTACAGATTACATGAGCAGCTTTTTCTTGCTTAGATTATGGTGTCAAATCCTCTACTGTGCACCCTTCCTGTAGTAGCCACAAGGTGCTATTGTTTTCTGTTAGAAAATTCCTATTCGCCCATTCAAAGAGAGGTTTTCAATACAGAGATAGGCAGTGACTAAGTGCAGGTACAAAAGTAGATTAGGACCCAGTAAAAGACACGCCTCAACGTGGCTACTGGGAGTTATGGATATGGCAATATTTATAAGTGAAGTAATTTTTTTTTAAGATTTTCTTAGCTATAATGCAGTTCTATATTCAAGGTAGCATGTCTTAGTATCTGAGTGCTGCTGTCTTTTTGTTACAATTTTATTACAGAAGTCAATGGGAAACTAAAGCATCTTTCCAGTAACGACCAGGTTGGATACTCAGATCGGCGGAACCCAAGAATAATGGAAGTCAATAGGAAACTCTAGCATGTTTCGGCAAAAATGCTCGCATTCTCTATTGACTTCCATTTTACTTGGGTTGCGCCGATCCAAGCATCCAACCTGGTCGTTACTGGAGAGATGATTGAGTTTCCCATTGACTTCCATTATACTTGAGTCGCGCCAGTCCAACCTGCTCATTTTGAGTACCTGAAATGGTAGTGCCACACTACTGTTCATACTGCCTGGATGAAGTCACTGCTATGACGTGGCGTGTGGGGCACCGAGGGGTCCCTGCTGCAGGAGTAAGTGGCCATAGGTAACCAACATCTTCCTACTTTAATGAGCCTAATTTAAACCAATATTGTTTGCCATACTAAATGTTAAATTAAGTGTACAGAGTTATCTGGTGCTGGTCTTTAGGTATGGGGAACATATGACACTTTGTGTATCCTTATGGAGTGTTTGATCAACCAGAGCAGAGCCTTTGTATATCTTTGTTTTTAGCTGCCTGTACTCTGTTGATATAAATTGTATTATTTCCCCTGGTTTATTTCTGGGATAATTTGGCTCTTTCATTGATGTCTGGAAAAAAGGTATTGGCCTTTGCAACAGGGGACTACTTCTCCCCTTAGTATATAAGCCTTCAGCCTTTTTTAAATGTTTTATTATATCCTGTTAAATGTGTGCAGTTTCTTTTGCATTAATAAAATTATATTTGCATAAATTAGTGGTGATCGCTTGTATATAACATATTCCTTTCCCCTTTTTTTGAATATGCCGTTTTTCAGATATGTTGGAGCAGATCCCCTTTTCTTTCTATAGAATTTGAGTGGTGCCCTCAGAACCCCCCCCCCACCCCTCTTTTTACTGTTCATACATCATGGCATAGAAATGTTCAGTGCTACGTTGTACAGCCAGCTGAAACTCTACATCTAAAAGAAAACGCCACCTCTATATACAAAGTAGTCATTTATGCCATAGACTGGTTAATTAACATTTTATTAAAAAAAAGCAATATTTTCACACCCAGTTTAGATTCCAGCCCATGAAACATTGTGCATGAAAAGTGCCCTCAGAGGCTAATGGAAGAGCCCCGGTTAGGGAACAAAGGATCTTTTCAGCAAACTTTAAATTCCCTCCTGATAACAATCTGAGATCAAACGCCTGCCGTTCAGGCCCAAGATCAATGCAATGAATTTAGTCTTCTGGCAGACGTAATAAAAAAAAAAAAAAAGATTAAAAAAAAAAAAAAAAAAAAGGAAAATGTTGATATCTGACCCAAATTTCATCCCTTTCCTTTTTTCACGCTGCCTCCTGTTGTCTTAACCATCTTGACGTTCTAAGTCGCTATACTGCACCCCAGCGCGAGGCCGAGCCGCGAAAATCCCACATTTTTATACAGAAGAACAATACTATCAATGTCTTATCTGAGGGAAGCATCAACGTAGGTGAAATGAGGCAGCTGCCCCATATGGAGAAATGATTCAGTGCCCATGTCAGGTTCTGGAGATATTCTTCTGCACCATTTGAGAGTGGGGGGGGGCAAAATGACCACGTATTCCCAAAAATAGGACATCCCCTGTAAAGAAGACCTAGTAGAGAAGCCGCCGCTCTTGGTGTACATCTACGGGAAGCCGCCGCTCTTGGCGTACATCTACGGGACGCCGCCGCTCTTGGCGTACATCTACGGGACGCCGCTGCTCTTGGCGTACATCTACGGGACGCCGCCGCTCTTGGCGTACATCTACGGGACGACGCTCTTGGCTTACATCTATGGGACGCCACCGCTCTTGGCGGACATCTACGGGACGCCGCCGCTCTTGGCGGACATCTACGGGAAGCCGTCGCTCTTGGTGTACATCTATGGGAAGCAGCCGCTCTTAGCGCACACATACTGGAAGCCGCCGCTCTTAGTGTACACATCCAATCAGAGCTCAGCAGCTAACATCCATGCATAACTTTACATGCTGGGCTCTGATTGGCCGGCAGCTTCCTGTACATCTACACTAAGATCGGCACACAAAATATGTACAGGAGCATGGCGGCGGTGGGCTCTGGCAATACTGGTACCACGTGTGTGTGTGTGTGTGTCTGTGTGTGCATGGTTGTGCATGGTTTTACCGATACAAGCTACATGGGAATGATGGAGGCTGCATGGGGATATTGGGAGCTGCAAGGGGATATTGGGGGCTGCAAGGGGATGATGGGGGCTGCAAGGGGATGATGGGGGCTGCAAGGGGATGATGGGGGCTGCAAGGGGATGATGGGGGCTGCAAGGGGATGATGGGGGCTGCATGGGGATGATGGGGGCTGCATGGGGATGATGGAGGCTGCAAGGGGATATTGTTCAATAATAAATGTAAATTCTTCTTCTTCTTCATGGAAAAATAAGACATTCTCTGACAATAAGACCTAGCACACTTTTGCGCGCAAACATTGATATAAGATGCTGTCTTATTTTCGGAGAAACAGGGTATCTAATAGATTCCTGGCTCCCAGTTACACCTGTGCAGGTTTTAGGAGCGGACATACAAGGGGCTATTATTATCTGGTTATTACAAACTCAGTACTAGCTCCTGTATCGCAGAGTAAACAGATCATAGGCCAATGGCCTACTGCAGTCATGCCCTTGGCAAAACCTCAGAGCCCTCATTTGGGAATGGAACGCTTGACTTCATTATTTTTTTCTTTTTATGGATAAATATAGGAATGCACTCGACTTGCATATTATCAGGTCCGAGCCGTCTAAGCCATCGACCACTGTTCGTGCCCATTCTCCATTCACTAAAACTGGGAAACAAGCCACCAGGGCTGCCAATAGGAAGCTAGTGGCCAAGGCTGGGGTTGGCGGTGGGGGGGAACAGGGAGAAATGCCGCCCGTCTGTGCTGACTTCGCTGGGATAGCTGGCACTTATCACCTCTCGCAGGCATCCTCCAACAGACTGATCTGTCTATTCTTCATTAAGCAAATGCGCTGGGAAGGGAATGAGCACATAATAGCCATTTGATTTGCCGAGAGATATTTTGCATATTGGTTTGTCGCTGATAGCGAAATTTCATCAGCGTCCTTTTTTCATGGTTTAAAAATGGAATTACTCGGCCGGTCACTGAAATGTAGAGAAATGGGGGGAGCTCAAACCATTACACACAATCTCCTGCTATTATTATTATTATATTGTAATAAGGGATGGGGGGGAATGTGGGGCAATATACGTTACAGTAACGGCATCCGGGGAGTTAATTCTACCGACAAGACCCAATTAAACTCTTTATAGGGGAATTACTGTCCGAGATCAGCCATACGGTCACGTATTAACATGGAGATGAAGAATTATGGCTGAAGGTGATAAGAGCCTCCGGGGACTTCTGTGCATTTCTATAGGGAAGAAGGAGATAAAGTGAAATGTAAAAGAAGACAATCAGAGTCCAATCTACATACATCGCATGGAAAAGCAAATTGGAGATGATTTCGCCCACAATAAAACTGTGAATGATGATTTGTGTCACTGACTGATCCCCAACGTCCAACAGTTTACCTATACTGGGTATTGGGGGATGTAAAATCATTTCAACAGTAAGCAAAATGGTTTTGAGGACATTATAGATATCTATTATATAATCACGAATGGATTTCGCGCACCAAAGTCGCATGCGACTCAGCGTGGTCATGTGGATACGAAAAATGCATTGGCCGCGCAGCGGCCAATGCGACCAGTTGTAAGGCGACTCGCTATGCCCGCGCAGCGGGCATGGCGAGTCGCCTTAGCAGCGCGAAGCATTGGCCGCGAAGCGGCCATTGCGAGTCAGAGACTCGCTCAGCTAGAATCCCGATGCATTGTGCATCGGGCACCCATCTAGTTTTAACATAAGAAGGAAAGAGGGGGTACTCACCAACGTAAAAAAAAAACCTTTATTGGCACAAGACAAGGGACATCAAGTTCGCTGGGAGCGAGCCACAGACATCAAGGCAGAACAAGAGGAACCTCCGGACGATGACCATTTAGTGCGGGAATGCACTTCAACAGGTCAAGGTGTAAAATGCATTCCCGCACAAAACAGCCATCGTCAGGAGGTTCCCCGCATCCTGCCCTGATGCTTGCGACTCAATCCCGACGAGCTTGATGTCACATGTAAAACATAGATAAGAAGGAAAGAGGGGGGTGTACTCACCAACGTAAAAAATATCCTTATTGGCACAAGACAAATGACATCAAGCACAACGGGACTGAGCCATAGGCATCAGGGGAGGATGCGAGAAACCTCTCAACGGCAGTTTCGTGCGGGGATGCACTTTAACAGGTTGAGTCAAGTGCATTCCCACAAGAAACGGCCATCATCTGGAGTCTCCCCATGTCCTCCCCTGATGCCTATGGCTCGGTTCTGGCGAGCTTAATGCCAGTTGTCTTGTGCCAATAAAGGATCCCTTCTTTTTTTTTTTTTTTCTTTTACACCAGTGAGGGCTCCCTCTTATGTTGGAATATCCTAAAATGCATCCCTCAGCCCAATCTATAATATCCTCAAAACCATTTTGCTTGCTGTTGATATTTTAATGATTTTACACCCCCCAATACCCAGTGCAGGTATCAGGAGAGGACGCGAGGGACCTCCGTACAACAGCCGTTTCATGCGAGAATGCACTTCAACAGGTCAACGAATCATGTGCATTCCTGCAAAAACGGCCGTCGTCGTTAGGTTCTTCATGTCCTCCCCTGATACCTGCGGGTCGGTCCTGACGAGCTTTATATCACTTGTCTTGTGCCGAAAAAGGATTTTTTTACGTCGGAGAGTTCCTCCTCTTTCCTTCTTATGTTGGATTGTCTTTATAAGTTGCACACTTATCAGAGGGCAGGTACACAGCCATAAGTAGGGGTGGAAGAAGTGGTAATAGTCCAGATTAGGAGGCAGTTGTAAATTTTGCAGTGCTTGAGTCATTTTGGTGCAGGTCCGTTTCTGGACTTTTATTCAGCATTTTAGGATATGTTGCAATACCAGGCTATAACATCCCCCATAAGTGTAATGCATGCTGTCTACATCTATGACCATTGATTCGCCCATCCCTATATAGAGGCAGCAACCAAATGCCTCCGGCTCTTTAAAACCAAATATGGCTGAATATTTGAATATAGTAAGTGCTACCAAATATCCAAAATTACCCATAAATGAACTAATCCTCAATTATGAGATACTGAATTATACCGATGAACATGGGTGAGGCTAATACATAAAGAACCCAGCGAGTGAAGAATTTTCAAACATTCTCCTAAAATGAGACATCAATGGAGGAAGTCAAATATTGTGATAAAACGTGCTATTACTGGGTTTCCATCAGAGATGCCCGATATTCGTGTCATTTTTTTTTTTTATTTCCCTCCAGATTCTGAATTTTGCACCTGAATGGCTGTAATAAAGGAATGCTATAGGGCAGGACGCCAAATCTATAAAACCATGGAGACAAGCTACACTCTGCAGAAGAAACGAGCGAGGAGCCGACGCCAGTCATCTGATCAGGTCAAATCATCCTCTCGTCAGGCTGCTAATTCCAGGCACTTTCAGCTCTCCGCTACTTACTCAGTGGATTGAGATATTATTTATCCCTAAATCCCGTCACGGTGCTACAGTACTGCAAGCTGGGAAGAGATGGCAGGAGGCATCTCTACAGCTTTTATGTAACTACAACTTCCAGCATGCCTGGATAGCCCGAGATTGTCAGGGCGCCCAAAAAGTTGAATTGTCACATAAAATGGGTGTAAATTACATTAACTCTTCAGAGTCATACGTCATATTTGGGAGAGCAGGAGAAAACCGGAATACCCAAGCAAACACAGGTATAACGTACATAGTCCCTGCAGAGGGGGGGATTTATACCCTGGTCCCCAACCCTGCAAAGTAATAATGCCGGCCACAGAGTCAACGTATAGTGCTGGACACACAGCTGATATCGCTGTATAGTGCCGGACAGCCGGACACAGAGTCGCCGTATGGTGACGGACACAGAGTCGCCGTATAGTGACGGACACAGAGTCGCCGTATGGTGACGGACACAGAGTCGCCGTATGGTGACGGACACAGAGTCGCCGTATGGTGACGGACACAGAGTCGCCGTATGGTGACGGACACAGAGTCGCCGTATAGTGACGGACACAGAGTCGCCGTATGGTGACGGACACAGAGTCGCCGTATAGTGACGGACACAGAGTCGCCGTATAGTGACGGACACAGAGTCGCCGTATAGTGACGGACACAGAGTCGCCGTATAGTGACGGACACAGAGTCGCCGTATAGTGACGGACACAGAGTCGCCGTATAGTGACGGACACAGAGTCGCCGTATACTGACGGACACAGAGTCGCCGTATAGTGACGGACACAGAGTCGCCGTATAGTGACGGACACAGAGTCGCCGTATAGTGACGGACACAGAGTCGCCGTATAGTGACGGACACAGAGTCGCCGTATAGTGACGGACACAGAGTCGCCGTATAGTGACGGACACTATAGTGACGGACAGCCGGACACAGAAACGCCGTATTGTGCCGGACACACAGTCAACGTAGAGTGCTGACCACAGAGTTACTGAATAGTGATGACCCCTAAGCCACCATAGAGTGCAGACCACCGAGCCACCATATACAACTGACAACAGAGCCACTGTTCTTTTGGAAAGCAAAAATAGTGACCCAACTACCATAAAATCCTGAGCAGTAACTTCCTGCACACATATCCATAGGCACCCCAATGACCACCATGTCTGCCATCAATAAGATATTGCATAACATGGAAAAGTTGGGTTATTGACAAACTCTGGCGCAAGTTGCAAAAAAAGCCACCCGGATCATCACCAGCTTCTCGGAGTTAAAAATGATCACTTTGGCGGGAAATCCTGATCAGAACAAGTAGCAAGTGGCAGAAGGTTAGGGCAGGGTAAAGGAGACGATCCGAACAAAGGAGGGGGGAAGCTACGGTTCAAAGGAGAAAAGGATTCCAAGTGATTGTCTGAGCGCTTCGCCCAAATTAAAGGTAGAATTAACTTCTTTCAACAGTGAAATAATAAACCGATTGTAAAATGCTCCTCGCTTATTCACTAAATTAAAAAAAAAAAAAGTGGTTTAAAGAGAAAGAATTTGAGGCTGGCAAGTGAAAGACCCATGCCATATCAGAACTCAGGCATGCAGACAAGAGCAGGCCGATAAGGAAAGCCGATAACAGAAAATAGTAACACATCCCAACTTTCCCACCAGCCTGGAGATCATGGGAGAAGGATAGCACTGCCCTCCCCACCTTCAGCACAGCTATCTGCTGTAGCCCTCCTGCGCCGCGCACATACAATGCCACTTAACCCTCGAGTGCCCTGCAGGAGGCAAGTGCACAAAAAAGTTACTAAAGGGTTATACGCAAAAAAAAAAAAAGATAAATAAATAAATGGTTCTAGAAGGTTACAATGCTGCAAAATTCAGGACCATGATGTTTTGTGGCAGGTGCCAGAGTGAGATCTGTTTACCTGAAGTGTAAGCAAGATATAAAAGAACCACATTTGTGCTACTTGCTGCTCAGGGGTGTGGTTGTGACTAATAAGTACCTCCTATGAGGAATATGGGAGATATCAGGAAATATCTTATGACTTACAGCTGATTGACAAGTCTTAACCCTCGAGTGCCCAGCAGGAGGCAATTGCACAAAAAAGTTACTAAAGGATTATATGCAAAAAAAAAAAAAATTAATTAATAAAACAGTTTTAGAAAGTTCCATTGGATTTGTTATGCTGGAAAATTCAGGACCATGATGTTTTGAGCAGGTGCCAGAGTGAGACCTGTTTTTCTGTTGTGTAAGGGACACAGAAAAGAACCATACTTGTGCTGCTTGCTGCTCAGGGGTGTGTCTGTGACTAGTCAGACACTCCTATGAAGAATATAGGAGATATCAGGACATGCCAACAGGATACCTCCGTCCTGAAACAAACGGGTTCAATTATAAATTGTGAGCTGAGCAAACTAATTATAATTGAGGAAGTCAGAGGACATGTTACCATTGTAGCCAACGACTCCCTACAGGGGCCAAGTAATTACAGCAGGAAGGTTTGTTCCAGAGAGACAGATATCCTGAACTTTGTGGTCACAGGGGTGGGCAAATACATTTATCCGAGATTGATCTTCAAAGGCTCCAGTGGAAAATTATAAATACTGGGGTGTGCATAGATCTCAAAAATATATGTCAGACATATTTTGAGCCTCAGGATATCGGGACAAACATAACACATATTTTTACTTAACTGTGCGATGAGCTTCAAATTAACATCTAGCAAATAAAAGACCGTACACACATCATGTTTCCTATCTATGAACAGGTAAATTCATGATAGAAAAGATGACGGTAATATCTCTCGTCTGGGACACCCAGTGATGAAGATATGCAGAAAGCTGGGATTTCATCAACCTTTGTAGTTCTGAGCACATCCCACAGACAGCCCCCATGAGTTCATCAAAGGTTTGGTCAAGTGAGAGGTTAAAAGGTGCCCCAAATACATCAAAAGTTTATTCCATTGGTAACCATCCATCCAGAGGCAAACCAAGGAAGCAAAGTTGAAAAATGACTATAAATCTATTTCAACATTTACTAATATAGATTCACATCTTAGGCTACTTTCACACTACGATTTTTGTAAAATCCGATGCTGCCCGATATAAATCGGACAGCATCGGATTCTTCTAATGCCTGGAATCGGGTGCCAAATAGGCATCCGATTCCGACAGAAAATAGGATGCCCGCCCTCCTGTCAGATCGCTCCATGAGAGCTGTCAGTCTCTCCCCCGGTCCTCTTCTTTATCCCCTGTGTCTCCCCTCTTGGCCCCCTGTCCTCTCCTCTTATCGCCCGGTCCTCCCCTCTTGGCCCCTGTCCTCTCCTCTTATCGCCCGGTCCTCCCCTCTTGGCCCCCGGTCCTTTCCTCTTGGCCCCCGGTCCTGTGTCTCCCCTCTTGCCCCCGGTCCTGTGTCTCACCTCTTGGCCCCCGGTCCTCTCATCCCCTGTGTCTCCCCTCTTGGCCCCCGGTCCTCTCATCCCCTGTGTCTCCCCTCTTGGCCCCGGTCCTCCTATGCGTCCTCCTCCTCTCCTCTTGTCCTCCTCCTCTTGTCCTCCTCCTCTTGTCCTCCTCCTCTTGTCCTCCTCTCTCCTTCTCTCCTTTCTCACCTGTCCACGACTCCTGCACGGTCCCGCGCGTCTCCGGTGCCTTGCTGTTCTGTCTCAGTGCTGCCAGGACCTCTCGTGATGTCACAATCACATGACTGCCGGCTATTGGTTCCTGGCAGTCATGTGATTGTGACATCACGGCAGGTCTTATCAGCACAGACGGCAAGATACCTGGAGACACCGGAGATGCCGGGAGACGTCGGGGGCCTCGTGGACAGGTGAGCATAGATTTTTTTATTTTTAATTAACCCATTCATTCACTTTTGGAGCGATTTTAGTGTACTGAGCATGCTCAGTACACTAAAATCGGTCCGAGGAGACATGAGAGGTTTCCTCGGACCCTTCTCCATAGGGCCCCATGTTAAGTTGATCGGGTCGGATCGGATGTGCACTAAATGCCATCCGATCTGGTCCGATCCGAATCTGTCCGATTTTATTTTCGGTGCAAAAATCGGAGCAAGCTCCGATTTTTGCACCGATAAAAAAATCGGACAGATTCGGATCGGACCAGATCGGATGGCATTTAGTGCACATCCGATTCGGTCCGATGCCCATAGGCATACATGGGGTCCGAAAATCGGT
Organism: Allobates femoralis; assembly: GCA_033576535.1. Classification (NCBI taxonomy): domain Eukaryota; kingdom Metazoa; phylum Chordata; class Amphibia; order Anura; family Aromobatidae; genus Allobates; species Allobates femoralis. The sequence goes on from JARQOC010000010.1 coordinate 128,326,929, forward strand.
CCGATGCTGTCCGATTTTCATCGGACAGCATCGGAAATGCTAAAATCGTTATGTGAAAGCAGCCTTACATAGGACGCCATCGGCTTATAATAAATCACTGGCTTCTGAAAAGAGGTAAGATAATTTAGGAAAAATGGACACCTGATACGTTAGAGGCCATGTACAGAAACATACATGTAGCGAATAACTCCACATACCAAAACCCAACCTTCGTGGCCTTTAAGAAAAAAAACGAAGTGTTCATCTTTCATTTACAACATGTCATTCTGATTGGTTGCTATAGAGAGCAAGGAAACGAGGCGCAATAGCAAATAAATAGGAATTTGTGAATTGCTAAGAAGTAAAAACCTTTCCTTGTCTCCCAATCTCCAGGTTGCAGAACACAATGCAGTGATATTTAATGAATTTACCACAGCTGAATAGATCACGCTCTTTGCTTTCAACTGTTGCTTATTTTCCTAAATTATTAAATAACGATTCTTTCTACGTTTACACAGATTGCGGCAAGATTCCGTAAAAAAAGCAGCAAAGACATCATTCAATAATACGAAAAAAAACAGTAATAAGGGTTTATGTTGATTACACATATTATATTTTCCCTTTTCTTCTATTTCTGAATTAAAGAAAATTATTTAATGTCCAATAATGTATACTGCTGCTCCTATATTAGTATATGGGACCTGAACTGCATACGTCTCCAAGTTTTTCTAATTATCAGCTTCTGCATTGAAGGACGAGTCACAACCCATCAATGTTCCAGGGCAATATGGAGGGGCATAACCTATGAAATCTACATATTTCTTATATGTGTATTGGAAAAACAAAAAAATAACAGAACAAAAAGACAAATTGGATATAATTTCACTAAAGCCCCAAAAATGAGCCACAAAAAATAGTTGGCATGTCTTCAAAATTGTGGGTAAACAGCTTTGTATCCAGCATGTGATGCTCATTCACGCTCACCTGTGATAAGTAACAGGTGTGGGCAATAGGAAAATCACACCTGAAACAAGATAAAAAGGGGAGAAGTTAAGGCAGGTTTTGTGATGTCACAGCGACATCTCCAGAGATGTCACAGCGTGTGACACGCACCAGCGACCTAGCCCCTGCTGTGAGGTCGCTGGTTGCTGCACGTCGCTCAGAACCATTTTTTGGTCCTTGGTCTCCCGCTGTCCAGCACACATCCGCGCATGTGACCACGAGAGACGAGCGAACCAGCGACCTCACAGGCTGGTAACTATGATAAACACGGGTAACTAGGCAGTGCACGCTGCTCAGCTACCCGGTGTTTATCATGGTTACCAGCGTCTGCCCTGCTTACAGGCTGCGCTAAGCAGGGAGGACGCTGGTAACTATGATAAACACCGGGTATCTAGGCAACGCGCGTGCCTAGATACCCGGTGTTTATCATAGTTACCAGCGTCCTCCTGCTTAGCGCAGCCTGTAAGCAGGAGGATACTGGTTACCAGCGATCTCACAGCTGCTGAGTCGCTGGAGAGTCGCTGGTGAGTCTGTCTGACAGCTCACCAGCAACTCCAGAGAGACTTTCCAGCGATCCCGGCCAGGTCGGATCGCTGGTGGGATCGCTGGAAGGTTTCTGTGTGTGAAGTACCCTTTAGAGAGATTGTTGTAACTGTGACATTACAACCATCTCTCCAGCGATCTTGTTATGTGTGACACTTAGCAGCGATCAGGTCCCTGCTGTGAGGTCGCTGATCGCTGCAAAGTCCTCTGGGTCATTTTTGATCGTTGGTTTCCCGCTGGTCAGCACGCATTGCTGCGTGTGACAGCGAGAAACCAGCGATCAGTGACCTCACTGGCTGGTAACCATGGTAAACACCGGGTATCTAGGCAGCGCGTGCTGCCTAGATACCCGGTGTTTACCATGGTTACCAGTGTAATCCCTGCTTACAGGCAGCGCTAAGCAGGGAGGATGCTGTAACATCGCCTTCAGCGATGTGTGAGGTGGCTCCCATGCCCCTGATCACTGGGGAGATCTGCCTGTTTGACAGCTCCCCAGCGACCAGGTAACGACGTTTCTGCGATCCTGGCAGGTCGTTATCGCTGTAGGGATCGCTGGAGCAGTCGTTCTGTGTGACAGGGCCTTTACTCCAGTCTTTGCACTGCGTGTCTGTGTGTGCTACACTAAGCATGGAGAGCAGAAAGGGGAGCAGAGAACTGTCTGAGGACATGAGAACTAAGGATGGCTTCACAACACAATTTGTTTGGATCCGGCTCTGTTCAGTGTGAACCGGTCAGCCCCGAATCAGATTTTGCCCCTATTGTATCCATATGGTGCCGGATGGCTATTATTTGCCATCCGGTTTGGCGTCTGTCCAGCAGGATCTGGCTGTTTTCGTTTTTTGCGGGCGGGGCAAAAATCAAACAAAACCAGATTCTCCCGAATCCGGGGCGATCTGGCGTCCCATAACATGGGAGTCTATGGGTGACTGATCATGTCGGTTACGGAAGAAAAACAATCCGATTCCCAGACGACGGGTGCTGAAAGAGCGGCGGCTCTGAAATTCAAGCCGCACTCAATCAGCACCTGGACAGCACAGCTGAAAGAGCTGCGGCTGAAATTTCAGCACCGCAGCTAGCTCCCTCCAGCTGCTATGCTGAAATTTCAGTGCCGGACTGATTCCGGCACAAAATAGGATCGGAGGGCATATTTGCCCTCTGGTTCTGTTTGTCCGGGGCTGTCACGTTCTGTCCGGTGCATCCTGCAAAACACCGGACAGAACCTGACAGGGAAAAAACGTGGTGTGATGCCGGCCTAAGTGTTGACAAATATAATCAATCTCAAAGTTAAAAGTCCATCTCCAGAGATCTTGAGGTTCTTTTGTCCTCGGTGAACAACATATTCAAGATGTTTTACAACCTATGGCACTGTAGCTAATCTCCCTGGAAGTAAACAATGGAGGAAAATAGATGAAAGGTTGCTATGCAGGATAGCCTGGATGGTGGATACGAAATTCCCAATCCAATTCTAAATCCCATTGATCACCTGTGGAGAGATTTGACAATTACTGTTGGGAGAAGATGCCTCAAATATGAGAGACCGGGAGCAAATTACAAAGAAGAGGCTGAAACTCCCGGTGAGAAGAAGCTTGTGAAGGTTTTAGGTGGCTGATTGCAGGGATTTATTCCAAAGGGAAGACAACAATTTTGTCCGGCCCATTTTTGAAGTTTGGTGTGAAATTATGTCCAATATGCTTTTTTCTCAGTTTTTGTGTTGCTCCAATATTCGCAAAGGAAATAAACACGTGTAACCGCAATATTTTTCTAGTAGAGATTCTTCATTTTCTGGAACAATATCAAGTTCGCAAACACCTTTGGAGTGATTGCATATATTTTCTCACTCCAGGGACTGGCACCTTTCCTTGTCTGTGTCACCTAGAAGTCAACTCACCGCTCTTGTCAATTGTCTGCCATTGATCGGCTGCAGTCTTCAGTATTCCAAGCCCTATATAGGCCCCAATATAAAATCTGAAACACTGTTTCTGTGAGAAGTTATCGACCTTTCCAGCACGGATAGTTAGTAAAGTCAATTTTATTGTTCACAAGTCAAGGGGAAAAGGGTATGTAGTGTCTCTTCCAGCCTGTTTATATAGACCATAATGCAATCAGGCCATATTTCTATATAATGTATCTGATAGTTAAGGGGGTTGGGTATGTTTTTGCTCAAATGGGGTATGGAAGGAGAATAGAAGAAGACACGTGTTTGGGGGAGGTCAGTTGGTGCTGGGATTTGGAAGCCCTATGGCTTTGATCAAAGCCAAGGCCGATCCTGAAACCCATGGATGGACTATAGAACTTGTGTTTGGGGGAGGTCCGTTGGTGCTGGGATTTCTAAGCCATAGGATCAAAGCCAAGGCCGATCCTGAAACCCATGGTTAGCTATAGAACTTGGAACTTAATTCACGTGCTATGGTCGTGAGATCTACCTCCTGGATTTTAGAAATTATCCTATGGACTATTTTGCTGGCTGGTTTCTGATCTTGGACTGGGGCATCGCATTGTGGTCATCTACCTGAAGTTGCTTTAATATCAAGTACGGATACAAAGAAAACTTGTTCATCGTTAACCTGCCTAGGTGTTTATTACAACCCACAACTTCAGATCTTCAGTTTCCAACCAATTATAACAATTAAGACAACGATGGCGGAATTTTCTTTTTTTTTCCCCCCCCCACTTTGTAGATGTATTTTATACAAACAAGGACAAAAAAACGCCTAAGAACAAACAAATCCGGAACGTATCAGATGGCAGATAATACAGAATCTGATGAGGAAGGAAGAGCGAAGGAAGATTTTTCCCAGTGCACTCAGCATTTCCTTTGTTCCATCTGGATAGTGGACCTCTATGTAATTAATAGAAAATACTGAGCAAATAAGTTGTGAGCCCAAAGGCCGATCACACGACGACAAGCCTCCAGACCTACTAATAATTGGCGGCTCCTTAACTCTGCACCACTTGGACTCTAGAACTTCAGGCTCTACTGCTGTTGGCACTACAACTCTCAGCTGTTGGCACTACAACTCTCAGGAAGAAGTGTAAAGCAATAATGCTCATAGAATGCTGAGAGTTGTAGTCCGTAAAAACAATTAAATCTTAAAACATATATATACATTTATTCTGAGATTTGCTTCAAAGCCGGTGACCCTGGGCAGCCGGAGATTAGTGAACTCTTAGGAATGAAGGGGAAGCTGTTCCTCCCACCACAAAGTGACTTGATATAAGCAGATAATGGCCGGTCCTCGCCCTCTTCACAGACTGTCAGTTCCTCCATAGGCCATGACCCTGAATTCATCTTCCCATTACACTGAGAAGAGCCAGGATCCAGCAGGCAGATGCTTCCTATCAAACCCCTGGGAGCAGCAATGAGCCTCCACCGCTTGTATAACAAGGGGCTGATGTTTATCAATCACTCAACAATTAAGGGTCTGGGGGAGCGAGGATAATCAGAGGATAAAGGACTCTGCCAAACTCTGCAGAGAGGGTCAGAGCTTTCCTGGATGATGGAGCGTCCGTACCACTACCTGCCTGACGGACATTTCTGCATTTGATATCCAGCTATTTCATGTCAATCAATGAGATTTCTGAAGTCTCATGCACACGCGTGTTTTCAATATCTGTGCATACTTGGGGCCCTGATGTACTTTTGCCAAGATGCTGGCGTGTCAATTATTTCAGTGTTTAGAGCCCCATGGCCCTCGAGGACCTTTTCTGTGGCCCCCGGGCAGATTTCCAGGGACCACAGTGCTCAGGTTGTCAACTGCGTATTACCGACTGTCTACCCTTTAAATCCAGCTCTCCAGTGATCTCTATGCCCCAGTCTCAGCCACCCCAGTGAGGTATATGCTCCCAGCCTCACCTGTGAGGTCTATGGCCTTATCAAACCTGGAAAAGCAGGGAAGCAACATGAGCAATATCACCCACACCAAACAGCTCCAGTCACCTCACAGTAGGGGTGAGGTGATTGCTTAACCAAATATAGCAGGTCATTTTCAGGTTGATAAGTTTGTGTGGGTCCCCGAAGGATGGTAGAAATTTCCAAATGGCCCTTGGCAGAAAAAGGTTCCCCACCCCTGGATTAGAATGAGAGAATGCACATATTGCACAAATACTATGTCGCCCCTGTATTCACGCAACATTTTTCCACTCACCGCTCTGTATTTTGGTGCAGAGTACAAAATAAAAAAAGTAAAAAAAAAAAAAAAAACCTGCAAAAATGCATTATAGCAGTATGGAACAAGTGGCGCTATAATGATAATTATTAATAAGAATAATACGCTAATATAATAAATATAATACACAGATCATATCATAGTTACCACGTGGAGGAAAGCCTGGAACGGTGACTGCGCAACTCTGCAGTCACCGCTCTGGGATCTCCTCCACGTAGTAACTACAATTTTCCGAGTGATTCGTTGCAGCCTCATCATCCATACAGTTCTGGGCTCTCTCAGTGGTTGTGTCTGACACAACCACATAAGGTGAGTGGTACCACGCTAGGACCTCTCTAACATAGATAAAACCTATGTACGCTTGTCCTTTCTTTTAGTTTTATAGATGATATCATCACACAGTACACTTCATTCAGCAACCTGCGGCACTCCGAAGTAGGTAAAGCTTACAACTCTGAGCATTCCCTGACAGACACAGGTCAGCAGGATAATAAAAATAGGAATAATAATAATATTTATTCACTTATATAGCATTATTCATCCCACAGTGCTTTACATACATCATCATCACTGTGCTGATTGGGGCTGTCAACCTGGGATATGCTGGGAATTATAATTTCACGACCTCTGGAGTGCCGATTGCAGACTTGTGATTTACATTGACCACTAATAATGAGAAGTGAAGGCGGTTATCATTCCAAGTCAATATACATCTGTCTTGCTAGATAGAAAATGTGATTTGACAGCCCAGAAGACCCACGTACAGACCTTCTTTTACCATATCCACTAGCCCAATCATAAAAAAGTGTCAAGAGGAAAAAAAAAAGGGGGAAAACACTCAGAAGGTATTCAGTATGATCCGGAGAGATTTGAAGTTGTTTCACATGAACACACTAAAAACTCCTCATTCCCTTAGATTTATTGTCATTACAGGGCAAGGGCAGAGTCAGAGCGCCAGAGGAAAGATGCAAAAAGCTAGGGCGCCAGAGGAGAGCTGCAGAGTGAGAGTGCCGGAAGAGAGAGTGCAGAGTTGCAGAGTGAGAGTAGTGCCGGAAGAGGAGAGCTGCAGAGTGAGAGTGCCGGAAGAGGAGAGCTGCAGAGTGAGAGTGCCGGAAGAGGAGAGCTGCAGAGTGAGAGTGCCGGAAGAGGAGAGCTGCAGAGTGAGAGTGCCAGAAGAAGAGAGCTGCAGTGGTGGGAGTGCCATTGCAGATGTCTGAGGCCAAGGGCTGGGGGGGCTGGGGGTACTCGGAGCTCGGGCGTACTGAGAATAAGCACAGACACGTTGCTCATTCTGAACGGGTACTTTACTCCAGTAATCTGAAGGTTTACAGGGTAATGCATTTCTTTCAGCTAAGGTAGTGGACGGGGTGGTCTGGTAGTGAGCAGTGTCCCTCCGAAGCTCCACTGGTGTTCCTTCTCTATCACTTTCTCTGTCCTTTTCTGTGGTACCCTGCACAATCCCACTTCTTGAACCAGGTCCGTTGGGTGATATGGGAATCCTTTATCTCTCCAAAGGGAACCCAATCCAGTCTAGTGCTTGTGGTGAAGACCGTGCTTGGTGCAGGGCAGTTGGATCGTGCTCCTAAAAAGCTATCGACCACGCCGGTAATTTGTGGTTCAGGGATGGACCACGTCGGAGCCGGTACCCCGCTTCGGACTGGGCCATTGTATTTGGTTACCCTCTATCTGCCCTTTTCTCTTCTGGGTCAACAGGTTGGGGTGCCCTCCCTCTTAGCTTCTCCTCTGCTGTTCTCTGTTCTACTTCTGGCCACTGTACTTCTGCTGCTCTTCACTACACTGCTTACTGTTCCTCTTTCCCCAGTCACTTTATAGCCTAGCTTCTCCACCCAGCAGGACCAGTTACCCTAGTAACGGGCATCTGATTGGTCCCCTATCACTAGGTGTGTGTGTGTGTATGGTCTGGGGCTTCAGGCTTCTACTACCCCTTACCAGAACAAAGTGACGCGCACCTAGGGCTCGGGTACTCAGCTCTCAGGCGGGTTCGGTCTGGGATGTCACAGGTGGCTGCCCGAGGCCGTGGCCCTGGTGGTCAATGAATAAGGGGTAAAATAAAGTATATACAATGTCATCGTGACGCCACCTGCAGTATCTGGTGATGCTCACCAGCGCCGCTACAGTCCTCCGGTGTCGATAGTATTGCGGCCAGGTTGGTGTAGTCCCCACAGGCAGGACTGGACCACCGAGGCAGCGTTCTGTAAGGGAACAGTTTAAGCAGGGAAAATCCAGCAGAGTGGGAACTTCACTTCACCGGGTACTTTACTGAAAACTTCTCCAAAGTCATTATAGTTCAGCAAGATGTTACAATGGCAAACACTACAGATGCTGCAAATGGAACTTCTGGTTGTTCAGTGGATCCCTCCTTGTGTACCTTTCTTGTTCCTTCCTTTCCCTTGCCTCCCAGTGGCGGTGAAGTCTGATCTCCTAGAGATAATCTGACCTCCTGCTGCGCCTCTTAGTCTCCTCTCCCTTATACCCGTCGGGTGAATCTTTTACTGTCCTTCGCAGGATCTGACTGCAGAACTGATTCCCCTCTTTTGGGCTCTTTGGGAGTCAGGGCCGTATCTAAAATATCCCCGATCATCAGATTCTAAGTGAGTCGTAAAGGTGATCACAGTTGCGGGCTTCGGTACCCAGATTCTTCCTTTTGGGGCAAACTCTCAGGTTACTCTCTTCCCCTCTTAGAGTGAACTCGCGACGTGAGCTACCTTCTCTCCTTCTTTCACTGGGATCTGTTCTGTCTTGAGCCCCTCAGCCGAGGAGACCCTCCTTGAACACCCTCCAGGCCGGCCGCCTGGCTCCAACCCACTCCAACTCCTCTTCCTAACTCCAACCAACTAGTTTCCCCTAGAGGCTACTATATACCCCTCCCAGGGTCCCTCCCACCAACTAACCTAGTGTGTGGGTGTTAGCTCTAGGGTTCCACCTAGTGACCATAGTTCCTATTGCAGTGGGGTGACTACACCGCTTTTCTGGGTGTAGTACCCCTTTTGTGGCACCTACGTGGTGAGGCGCCACAAAAGCATACTGCACTTTGTTAGGGGAGCAGTTCCCTTTTGTAGCGCACTGACTAGCGGGGCACTACACATACATCATTGAGGGAGCATTTCTCTTATTCACCAATACCTATACTATATCCAGGCCACATGTCGCCCCCAGGTCAAGAAAGTCTAAAATGAATGACATGATACCAAACCCTCAGCTATGAGAAGTATTGAATCTGGACAGGTTTTCAGATGTAAATAAAAAATGCCGCTATTCACTGACACCAAGCAGAGATTCTGAACATGTTGCGGAATTAAAATAGTATGTGCCTGATTCATTAGTATTGGCGTTGTATATGTGGTGCCCTGCTCACACAGGTAACCACAAACTCACCTACAGCATGGATGGATTTCCACAGTGGGTACACAAGTTCAAACACTTTCCACCCCAACTCAGTAGGGGGAGCTCAACTTGCTGCTCTTAGGCAAGATCCCCTATAAATACTGGTGCTGGGGGAGGTGTTGGGTAGAGTGTGCAGATGCTAGAAGAGCTGTGAAGATGTCCTGGTGGTCGGAGCCGTGTTAGGCCCGAGCCAGAGACAACTGAACAGCCATCAGTCTAGCTATTGCAGGGACCCAAGAGTGGGGTTGAAGATGAGACGTAGGAACAACGGAGATGTATCAGCCTGGGGACCGAGGAGCTGTCTTGGCTCACCCCAGAAAGCATCCCGGACACCAGAGTCTGCAGGAGAGCACCCAGCCCAGCAGAGAATACCGGTTTTCCATGGAGACTTCAGTCTCCCGGGCATCTGTGCAGCCACCAACAAGGGAGCCAGGCACCGCAAGAGAGTCTATAGCGGCAGTCCAACGAGGGTTACCCAACACAGCACAGGTGAGAGGAGAGCAGAGGAGGCCAGCCAAGTTCTATACAGGGCAGGGGCTTCACACAAGGGGAAAAGAGACGAGGAGGCCTTATACCCACTCACTGTGGAGATCCATAAGTGCTACCTGAACACCCAGCAGTATACTGGAGTTTTACCCACAATTCCATCAGTAAAAGGTAAAGAAACAATCTCTGGTGTGTATCTATTCCTCTACCCCATAGCTTACCATCTATAAAGACTATTCCAGCTGCCTGCCAGCAAGGCCAGTTCCCTGCTTTCATCCCTAACCATCTACTACCAGAGCCCTGGGAACCTAGCTCCGCCTGTGGGGAGCTTCAACCCCTAGCTGCCGGTAAATCATCCCTGGAGGCCCAAGGTAGCGCTGGTGCAATCACCAGAAGCCACAGGTGGCGTTACAACAAACTTTTATTTTCTTTACTATCATTCCCTAATCCTTTACCAGTTGACCACCAGGGCCACGGGTCTGGGCAGGCCACCAGTGTCATCCCAACCACAGCAGGGCCCAGACACCTGAGTCCCCATAGACCCCTGGGCTAGTCATATACACCGGTTAATTAATGTAGCTCTGGAGTAGGATGTGCCTAATAGGTACACACAGCTTAAAGGGATCCTGTCACCTCCAAAATGCCTCCTAAGCTATCAAAACATGTCCCTGCAGCATACCATCACTAATATCACACTTCTTTTGACTCCTAAAAGCATCCTGTGAAAGTGGAGAAAAACGTTTTAATACTCACTCATTAGTGATTATAATTAGCAGTGACTATATTCATAGTCACCAAGGCGGGCTGTTTTGCAGCTCCAGGATCCACCATGTCTCTGTGTGTTCTGCTGTGATGTGCAGGCATTGCCCTCCCCTCTCTCTATCACTCACAGAATGCAAATCATTAGTCCTTTCTTCAGTTTCAGTTTCACAGCAGCACAGACAGAGAGAGGGCTGGATCCTGGAGCTGCTAAACAACACCCCCTGGTGACTAAAGAATATAGCCACTGCTAATTATAATCACTAATGAGTAAGTATTAAAACGTTTTTTTTTTCCACTTTCACAGGATGCTTTTAGGAGACAAAAGAATTTTTGTTTTGATAGCTTAGGAGGCGTTTTGGAGGTGACAGGATCCCTTTAATGAATTAGCCAAAGGCTTCAATTATCAAAAACATTTCAAGTGTAATTTACACCACTAAAGTAGCATAGATTTTGATGAATCAGCTGAGCGGCTTTGAAATGCTCCATTTCTAGCTCCACACACTCCGGACAAGTCACTGGGATTAACGTAAAACACATAAATACCACATTTTTGTGCCAATTGCGAGATTACAAAGGGTTAATGCTAGAATTCGGGTGATGAATTGGGTATTAGAAAGTTATAGAACTTCTTAAAATTACAAAAAAAAAAAAAAAAACTATTGAAAGGGCGTAAATGATCTCCTAATGCTCCTATAACTATATACTAAGATTGATCTCCTTGCCGGAGACTCTGCCCTGGTAATACCCAGTCTCCAGCCTCATGGCCTTTATCTACCAAGAGATCTGGTTACGGCCTCATAAAGTGAGAGCTGGGTTTAGTTATCTGCACAGAGACCACAAGTGGGACCTAATCTCCAGCAGACACACAGGCCGCCTGCTGCAGGGTGTGAGTTATGAGGCTTTCCTCTCCTGCAGAATAAACATGGCATTACTGCAGCTATAAAAGATCACTTCCACCTTAACACCACTTAAAACAAACAGGCTGCTACAACTTTCCTTTCTGTGATCCCCGGCTGGAGAATTAATGATCTTACAAGAGCAATGGCCACGGTTCTCCTGATCTTAGCAGGGAGGAGATGTGCACAGATCCATAACAATTAGCAGTGTCTTGTTTTCATGGTGTATAAACTGCATAACAATGGAATAATAGATTTCCTTTGACTCTTTTGCAGCTTTTTCTTTGATAGATTATGATGTACTCTACCTGTTTTCGGCTGCTTTTACATCAGCGTATCTCGGCACTGGCAGCAGATCCAGCTGTTTTGCATCTGCGGTTATAAGTAATTTGCGGCAGATGTCGCTACATCCGCCAGATCTGCCGCCTAACGGCCGACTTGCGGCACTGATCTGGCAAGCCCCATTCATTCTCTCTGGGGCTTGTAGTCAGGTGCGGCAAGTGTGGTTTTGCCGGATCCTGCAGATCTGGTACTTGTGGCCACGCAATAATAACACTGCTAGCAGAAGATTTTTTGCAGTGTTGGGTCCGGCAAAACCGCACTTGATGCACCTGACTGCAAGCCCCATAGAGAATGTATGGGGCTTGCCGAATCTGCGGTGCAACGACTGACTTCCGGCACGGATTTGGCAAGCCCATTCATTATGCGGCAGATCCGGCAGATGCAGCGACATCTGCCGCGAATTACATATAAAAGCAGATGTGAAAGGAGCCTTACATCTGCACCTTACTCTTCTTTTGATTAGCGTCCATATGTTATGTGTGTATATATATACTAGATGGGTGCTCGATGCAATTACATTGGGAGGTGCACTCTCCCCCATGTGTGCTGCCTTCTCCTTTCATGTGATCTATCCTTTGAGCTTTGTTCACTCTCACCCCATGCGCTCTCTCTTCCATGTGTGGGCGCACTTTCCCCCCTTTGTGCCGTCTCCTCTATTGTACGCTCTCTTTCCCCACTGTGCGTTTTCTCTCTCCCTGCACTGTCTCCGCCCCTTTGTGCATACTTCTCCCTGTGGTGTAGAAAGATGGTGGTGGTGTGAGTAAGTATGCATGCATGCATATGTGCAGTTACTCAGGCGGTGAGGTGTGGCGGGGATGGGGTGGTGGCAGCAATGTGTGTCATCTGTTTAGGGTGGCGGCAGGTGTGGGCGGCTGCGGCACCGCTGGCGGTACTGCGCAATGGGCCAGTACCGCCACATTTGCACACCCATCATTTGGGTGTATAAATATGGCTGCCGTGTACATGATAGGAGGACATCCTGACTGCAGAAATGGATGGAGCTTTGGATGTTTTAAACTGATTTAACAATTGTGACAATTTGAAAATTTGCAAAATTTTGGCGCAAATGTCCTCTAACCTTCCCTGGAGTAATTTTACGTATGTGTGTCTTACTGACTTCAGAGCCATGATTCTGGAGTCAGAGAGTCGGTGTCCATTTTGGTGGAGTCGGATTCAGGGAAATTGAGGAGTCGGACGTTTGGCTTACTGACTGCACAGGCATGGTTAGAAGTAATTGGACGCGTGTGACTCGAGTACCAAGTATAATGGAAGTCAACAGGAAACTCGAGCACTTTTCCGAAAGAGTTCTCAAAAAAATGTCTGAGTTCCCCACAGACATTCTTTTCATTTTCATTATAGTCGGGTACTCAAGTCGCACCCATCCAAGCATCAAACTGCTCGTTATGAGTACTGAACACCAGAGTAGAATGGAAGTCAATGGGAAACTTAACCATTTTCCCTGAAGGAGTTCCTCATTGACTTCCATCTTACTCAAGAGCTCGGTACTCGTAACAAGCAGTTGGACGCTCAGATGGGCGTGACTCGAGTACCCGAGTATAATGAAAGCGAAATAAAAATCAATGGGGAACTTAACCATTTTCCTAGAGAGTTCCCCATTGACTTCCATCACACTCAAGTACTCAAATGTATGTTGTGTGTTCAGGGCATGGTAGTGCTCACTCATGACTTTTTGGCACAAAAAAAACATCGAGTATAACAACAGAATAGTAAAAAGTGACAAACTGAAAACAAACCCAACGCAAATGATGACTTGGGCACTCACTGTCTGTTCATCCTGTGACTCGAAATCTGTTCTATTAAGAAAAATTCTATTGTTCAAAGTTATTTCATGATAAAAGTCAAAACAGATTTTCGCATAAATTAAAACATTTTGGGGTGCAGGTCAGATTAAGGCTACGTCTTCTGCAGAGACAGCAGAATATAGCGCTCAACTCAAGACTCAGAGAGGAGCGATGTTGCTGCACCTCGGCTGTTAAAGTAGATTAAGCAGATTAAGGATTGTGGGGTCCCAGCATCCAGACACCATCAGGTGGAGAGGTGATAAATATTTCTTATAAGAATTTAAAAAGGGTGTCCAGCGCCACTCACTTTTGCATTTGAATTGTGACGCTCCTGCGTCTGGCCGTCACAGCATGGTGTTGCTAGAACATCCCTAATTCCCCTTATTAGCAAATTGTGCACTTGATGCCTTATTTGGGCTTGTGACACACTCTCTGGCAGGGCAGAGGTGTTGGGGTGTAGTAGGACAGAGAAGGCGAAGAACAGGTCTAGTGAGGAGACAGCAAAAGTTGATGTGAAGGGATCAGCTGCAGTCAGGGTACCAGTCCCTAGTTCATCCAGGCTTATAGGGCTGGTGGCAGAATTAGGAGTTTGAAGCTCACCTGCAACTTAAGTGGAGCACTTCAGGGCGACAGTAGTACAGAGGGTCAGTAAACTGCTATAGGCACGGGTACCCGCAGGATCCGCACTACCAGCCTCGCAGGAGGTAGCCAACAGAAATCTATAGGGAGTCCTGGAACCTCAAGGTACCAAGAAACCTAAAACTCAAGAAAAGTCAGCAGAAAGGCCATATTACTCACCTAGCAGAGCTGACTGCAGTTCTCATCAGAGTAGCTGGACCACCTGCCTGGTGGTGGATGTACTACCCTGGACTGGCCACCAAAATCTCAGTTAGGGTGGAGGCACACTAGGAGCGTGTAAAACGGAGCGTTTTGTACGCTAGCAATTTCTGTGACTGCGTCGCGTATTTGTCCGCGATCGCGGTGCGAGTTGTGTGCGAGTGCGGTGCGAGTGTTGTGCGTTTGCAGTGCGAGTGCGTTTTTTCAGTCACAAACAGCGATCCGAGAGTAAGGTGTTTTTGAGGCATGGAGGCATGCAGGTGCACTTCAGAATTGGAATCAGCTTGTACTTCCTGTCACGTACAAGCGTATTTCGCGCATGTAACTCGCATGGTGTGCTGACTTCATGCGAGAAAAAGACGCCGCCATAGACTTGCATTGGCCGTACGCGCGTAGAAATCGCACACATACGCAGCATGCTGCGAGTGGAATCGCATTGCCGGCGACATGTGAGAGGCGACTGCGTAAAACGGACCACTGTGCCCTGGCCAATTTGTTAACATCAGTGCGAGTGACATGCGTTTTTTTACAAGCGTGAGACTCTCGTGAGTCTCACGCCAGTGTGCCTCCACCCTAAAAAGGTAAAGCAAAGACTGATTCCTGCTGTCTACTTTCTCCACTATACCTTTCACCACTACCCTCATCTCCCCGGGAGCTAGCCCTGGTTGGGAAGGGTTAAACATCTGAGCTGCTTACTACCACCCATCTCCCAGGGACCCTCTGCAGTGCCAGCCTCATTAGGCTGATTATCCCAAATGGCGTCACAAACAAACTTTGTCCATACTATTACCTCCTTTACATGTGCAATTAGGACCACAGCCGCTGAGTATGGGTACTCTAGCCCAGGTGCTGAGAACCCTGACCCTTGCGACTGACACAGATCAGCCAAGGTACATGCATGATCCTCAAATATCGTGTATCCATAGGACAAGTGAAAAACATCTGCGATCGTGTATGCGCCCCGGCAGGTATGTGCAGATGTGACTCTCCAACAATACTGATTAAGGGAATATTCCACTGTATTTATGGATTAGAGCATCCTTTATATTATTGACAAAGGAAAAAGGACCACAGCGCTTGTTGTACAAGTTTACAGCTACCATTGGCGTAACTTCAAGCTCATGAACCCTGATGCAAAAGCTCCAACAGGGCCTTCAATTATAGCAAATCTTTAATAGCATTAGTTTTTTTTTCTATATAGGCCAATGTGACTTTTGGGCCCCCCTAGGTTCCAGGGCCCAGGTGCGATTACAACTCCTGCACCTATTGTAGTTATGGCCCCTGGCTATGACTAATAGGCGACATTCGCCAAACTCCACGCTGCTTTATAGACACTGAGAAGTCACTAACTGGCAGTAAAATCTAGGATCTTAGAAGATTCAGCCCGATTCCTGGCCAACCATCTGATACATTATGCATTGTATGACTCGGTGATGCTGCAGTGCACGCTACATCAAATCTTTATCTTATTTCTATTTGTCATATTGGGTTGACTTTAGTATTATTCAAAGGGATGAGTGGCAGAAGTGCGGAAACCTTCCTGACCCCATGATCCCCAACGTATCTCCAATGCCGAGACATTTACATCATACGTGTGACCGATATTAGCCGCTGCTTTTCTAATGCTCTCACACTTAGCGGCGTTAGACCTTTGAAAGTCGCCATATTACCATCCCGTCAGCGAACCTTTCGGCAACGCTTCACTGAACTACGTCACCTAAGACGCAGGCGATTCACTCGGACACGTTTACAGATAGGTTGGTTTTGGATGTTGGAGTACGTTATTTGCTGAGTGAAGTCAGATCCAACACAAAGAGGCCATGTGAACGACTGAGCACATCAGCTGCCGGGCATGGGAGGAGAAGAGACATCATGTTACCCAACATAAGACATGTATTGTTCTCAAAAGTTTTATTTTGTTCATTATAAAAAGTTCTTCTAGAGACGAGTGTTGGCAGAGATGATCGTGGTTCCTGTCGGCGGTTTCTTCAACCTCTGAACACCTGACGGTAATCAACACACGTATAGAAATTACTCTCAACAATACATGCTTTCTTCTCCACATAAAAAATATCTTCACTTTCATACACCAGATTAGAGGATGTTCACAGTACCTGTGTGACCATTATATACCTGCTATATGGGGGCCCGATGCTAAAGAATAGGGAGGGCAGTGACGTCTTGAAGAGGGCTGGATCTGTGGTGGTGGGTGCTCGCCCCTGTATGCTCTCCAAGTGTCCAAAGATGGCGGTGGTCTGAGGAACTGTGTCTGCACGTGCTGGGTTTGTGCAGGCACAGTTCCTCATTCAGCGGTGTGTGCAGCGGAATCCTGGCGTCTGTTTTGGGTGTCGTCGGCACCGCTGGTGCTACTGTGCAAGGGGCCAGTACTGCGAGACAGCGCCATATTTGCACACCCATCACTTGTGTATGCAAATATGGTTGCTGGCGGCGCATGATATGGGGACAACGTGACGCCGGAAGCAATGACGAACAGGACAATGCATTTATGTAAATAGATATATGTAATATATATATTAGGCTCACTGGTGGACATAGACAAAAACAGGCCCTTTGCATATGGGACCCCTTGCAGTCCAAGCGGTCATCAAAATGTACAATTCCACATGGTTTGGAGGTAGAAATGAGCCCCCTAACCTCTTAAGCCCCTGTGCGACATAGGTTGCACCAATGATATGTCCGCCCTTGATTAGGTTCTTTTATTACATGAAGGTTGTGGGGACCTGAGTCTGGGACCCCCAGATCACTCAAAAACAGGGCTGTGTAGTAGGAGTCGTGGAGTTCATGGAAATTATGGAGTCAGATGTTTGTCTTACTGACTTCACAGCCCTGGTTGTGACTTATTTAGTTAAAGAACTAAAGGATTGGAAAGTCGGACCCTTACCTTGCTCAATATAATCTATGTGGAGGAAAGTCGGAGATGCCCCCTAAATGTTAGAATGCCAGCTCAGCCCTCTGGTGGTATCAGTAAATTTGGCTGACGTTTGTCAAATGTGTTTGGAAGCTTTAAGAAATGCAAAAAAAATTGGCCAAAGGTTTAGTTACTAGTTATGAGCAGCATGGTGGGCTCGGGTTATGAGCGCCCTCAGGTGGGCCAGTGGCCAGCGGCCTCGGGTGGGCCAGCGGCCAGCGCCCTCGGGTGGGCCAGCGGCCAGCGCCCTCGGGTGGGCCAGCGGCCAGCGCCCTCGGGTGGGCCAGCGGCCAGCGCCTCGGGTGGGCCAGCGGCCAGCGCCTCGGGTGGGCCAGCGGCCAGCGCCCTCGGGTGGGCCAGCGACCTCGGGTGGGCCAGCGGCCAGCGCCCTCGGGTGGGCCAGCGGCCAGCGCCCTCGGGTGGGCCAGCGGCCAGCGCCCTCGGGTGGGCCAGGGGACAGCGGCCCGCGCCCTCGGGTGGGCCAGGGGCCAGCGCCCTCGGGTGGGCCAGGGGCCAGCGCCCTCGGGTGGGCCAGGGGCCAGCGCCCAGCGCCTTCGGGTGGGCCAGGGGCCAGCGCCCAGCGCCCTTCGGGTGGGCCAGGGGCCAGCGCCCTCGGGTGGGCCAGGGGCCAGCGCCCTCGGGTGGGCCAGGGGCCAGCGCCCTCGGGTGGGCCAGGGGTCAGCGCTCTAGGGTGGACCAGTGGCCAGCTCTATAGGGCGGCTTAGTGGTCATCAGTGTATGGTAACTCATTGATCAACAATGTAGGGTGGCTCAGTGGTCAGTACTATAGGTGGCTCAGTGGTTGGAATTGCAGTCTTGCAACACTGGGTTTCTGGGTTCAAACTCCGCCAAGGATAACATCTGCAAGGACTTTGCATGTTCTCCACGTGTTTTTGTAGTTTCCTCCGGTTTTCCAATTTCCTCCCACACTCCAAAGACTGATAGGAAGTGTAGACGGTGAGCCCCAATGAGGACATATGGTATGTATGTAAAGCGCTGTGAAATTAATAGTGCTATATACCGTATATACTCGTGTATAAGCCGACCCCCCTACTTTTGCCCCCAAAACCTGGGAAAACCTATTGACTCGTGTATAAGCCGAGGGTGGACCCCAGCACAGGTATACAGCCCCCAGCAGTGTGGTATACAGCAGCCCCAGAGGTATATACAGCAGCCCCAGTGGTATATACAGCAGCAGCCCAGTGGTTAGTATACAGCAGCCCCAGAGGTGTATACAGCAGCCCCAGTGGTAGTATACAGCAGCCCCAGAGGTATATACAGCCCCAGTGGTACTATACAGCAGCCCCAGTG
Source organism: Allobates femoralis (assembly GCA_033576535.1). NCBI lineage: Eukaryota > Metazoa > Chordata > Amphibia > Anura > Aromobatidae > Allobates > Allobates femoralis. The sequence continues at coordinate 128,345,389 of JARQOC010000010.1, forward strand.
GTAGTATACAGCAACCCCAGTGGTAGTATACAGCAACCCCAGTGGTAGTATACAGCAGCCCCAGTGGTAGTATACAGCAGCCCCAGTGGTAGTATACAGCAGCCCCAGTGGTAGTATACAGCAGCCCCAGAGGTAGTATACAGCAGCCCCAGTGGTAGTATACAGCAACCCCAGTGGTAGTACACAGCAGCCCCAGTGGTTAGTATACAGCAGCCCCAGTGGTAGTATACAGCAGCCCAGTGGTAGTATACAGCAGCCCAGTGGTAGTATACAGCAGCCCTAGTGGTGTATACAGCATCCCCAGAGGTATATACAGCAGCAGCCCCAGTGGTTAGTATACAGCAGCCCCAGAGGTGTATACAGCAGCCCCAGTGGTAGTATACAGCAGCCCCAGAGGTATATACAGCCCCAGTGGTACTATACAGCAGCCCCAGTGGTAGTATACAGCAACCCCAGTGGTAGTATACAGCAGCCCCAGAGGTAGTTACAGCAGCCCCAGAGGTAGTATACAGCAGCCCCAGATGGTAGTATACAGCAGCCCCAGAGGTAGTATACAGCAGCCCCAGAGGTATATACAGCAGCCCTAGTGGTATATACAGCAGCCCCAGAGGTATATACAGCAGCCCCAGAGGTATATACAGCAGCCCTAGTGGTGTATACAGCAGCCCCAGAGGTGTATACAGCAGCCCCAGTGGTAGTATACAGCAGCCCCAGAGGTATATACAGCCCCAGTGGTACTATACAGCAGCCCCAGTGGTAGTATACAGCAACCCCAGTGGTAGTATACAGCAGCCCCAGTGGTAGTATACAGCAACCCCAGTGGTAGTATACAGCAGCCCCAGAGGTAGTATACAGCAGCCCCAGAGGTAGTATACAGCAGCCCCAGAGGTAGTATACAGCAGCCCCAGAGGTAGTATACAGCAGCCCCAGAGGTATATACAGCAGCCCCAGAGGTGTATACAGCAGCCCTAGTGGTGTATTCAGCAGCCCCAGAGGTGTATACAGCAGCCCCAGAGGTGTATACAGCAGCCCCAGTGGTAGTATACAGCAGCCCCAGAGGTATATACAGCCCCAGTAGTACTATACAGCAGCCCCAGTGGTAGTACACAGCAACCCCAGTGGTAGTATACAGCAGCCCCAGTGGTAGTATACAGCAGCCCCAGTGGTAGTATACAGCAGCCCCAGTGGTAGTATACAGCAGCCCCAGTGGTAGTATACAGCAGCCCCAGTGGTAGTATACAGCAGCCCCAGAGGTAGTATACAGCAGCCCCAGAGGTGTATACAGCAGCCCCAGTGGTGTATACAGCAGCCCCAGTGGTGTATACAGCAGCCCCAGTGGTGTATACAGCAGCCCCAGTGGTTAGTATACAGCAGCCCCAGTGGTTAGTATACAGCAGCCCCAGAGGTGTATACAGCAGCCCCAGTGGTAGTATACAGCAGCCCCAGAGGTATATACAGCCCCAGTGGTACTATACAGCAGCCCCAGTGGTTGTATACAGCAACCCCAGTGGTAGTATACAGCAGCCCCAGTGGTAGTATACAGCAGCCCCAGTGGTAGTATACAGCAGCCCCAGAGGTAGTATACAGCAGCCCCAGAGGTAGTATACAGCAGCCCCAGAGGTAGTATACAGCAGCCCCAGAGGTAGTATACAGCAGCCCCAGAGGTAGTATACAGCAGCCCCAGAGGTAGTATACAGCAGCCCCAGAGGTATATACAGCCCAGAGGTATATACAGCAGCCCTAGTGGTGTATACAGCAGCCCTAGTGGTAGTATACAGCAGCCCCAGAGGTAGTATACAGCAGCCCCAGAGGTAGTATACAGCAGCCCCAGAGGTAGTATACAGCCCCAGAGGTATATACAGCAGCCCTAGTGGTGTATACAGCAGCCCCAGAGGTATATACAGCAGCAGCCCCAGTGGTTAGTATACAGCAGCCCCAGAGGTGTATACAGCAGCCCCAGTGGTAGTATACAGCAGCCCCAGTGGTAGTATACAGCAGCCCCAGTGGTATATACAGCCCCAGTGGTACTATACAGCAACCCCAGTGGTAGTATACAGCAGCCCCAGTGGTAGTATACAGCAGCCCCAGTGGTAGTATACAGCAGCCCCAGTGGTAGTATACAGCAGCCCCAGTGGTAGTATACAGCAGCCCCAGTGGTAGTATACAGCAGCCCCAGTGGTAGTATACAGCAGCCCCAGTGGTAGTATACAGCAGCCCCAGAGGTAGTATACAGCAGCCCCATAGGTAGTATACAGCAGCCCAAAGGTGTATACAGCAGCCCCAGTGGTGTATACAGCAGCCCCAGTGGTGTATACAGCAGCCCCAGTGGTGTATACAGCAGCCCCAGTGGTGTATACAGCAGCCCCAGAGGTATATACAGCAGCAGCCCCAGTGGTTAGTATACAGCAGCCCCAGAGGTGTATACAGCAGCCCCAGTGGTAGTATACAGCAGCCCCAGAGGTATATACAGCCCCAGTGGTACTATACAGCAGCCCCAGTGGTTGTATACAGCAACCCCAGTGGTAGTATACAGCAGCCCCAGTGGTAGTATACAGCAGCCCCAGTGGTAGTATACAGCAGCCCCAGAGGTAGTATACAGCAGCCCCAGAGGTAGTATACAGCAGCCCCAGAGGTAGTATACAGCAGCCCCAGAGGTAGTATACAGCAGCCCCAGAGGTAGTATACAGCAGCCCCAGAGGTAGTATACAGCAGCCCCAGAGGTAGTATACAGCAGCCCCAGAGGTAGTATACAGCCCAGAGGTATATACAGCCCGAGGGGTATATACAGCAGCCCTAGTGGTGTATACAGCAGCCCTAGTGGTGTATACAGCAGCCCTAGTGGTAGTATACAGCAGCCCCAGAGGTGTATACAGCAGCCCCAGTGGTAGTATACAGCAGCCCCAGAGGTATATACAGCCCCAGTGGTACTATACAGCAGCCCCAGTGGTTGTATACAGCAACCCCAGTGGTAGTATACAGCAAGCCCAGTGGTAGTATACAGCAGCCCCAGAGGTAGTATACAGCAGCCCCAGAGGTAGTATACAGCAGCCCCAGAGGTAGTATACAGCAGCCCCAGAGGTATATACAGCAGCCCTAGTGGTGTATACAGCAGCCCCAGAGGTATATACAGCAGCAGCCCCAGTGGTTAGTATACAGCAGCCCCAGAGGTGTATACAGCAGCCCCAGAGGTGTATACAGCAGCCCCAGTGGTAGTATACAGCAGCCCCAGAGGTATATACAGCCCCAGAGGTATATACAGCCCCAGTGGTACTATACAGCAGCCCCAGTGGTTGTATACAGCAGCCCCAGTGGTAGTATACAGCAGCCCCAGAGGTAGTATACAGCAGCCCCAGAGGTAGTATACAGCAGCCCCAGAGGTAGTATACAGCAGCCCCAGAGGTAGTATACAGCAGCCCCAGAGGTAGTATACAGCAGCCCCAGAGGTATATACAGCCCAGAGGTATATACAGCAGCCCTAGTGGTGTATACAGCAGCCCTAGTGGTTAGTATACAGCAGCCCCAGAGGTGTATACAGCAGCCCCAGTGGTAGTATACAGCAGCCCCAGAGGTATATACAGCCCCAGTGGTACTATACAGCAGCCCCAGTAGTTGTATACAGCAACCCCAGTGGTACTATACAGCAGCCCCAGTGGTACTATACAGCAGCCCCAGTGGTAGTATACAGCAGCCCCAGAGGTAGTATACAGCCCCAGAGGTATATACAGAAGCCCTAGTGGTATATACAGCAGCAGCCCCAGTAGTTAGTATACAGCAGCCCCAGAGGTGTATACAGCAGCCCCAGTGGTACTATACAGAATCCCCAGTGGTTGTATACAGCAACCCCAGTGGTAGTATACAGCAGCCCCAGTGGTAGTATACAGCAGCCCCAGTGGTAGTATACAGCAGCCCCAGTGGTAGTATACAGCAGCTCCAGAGGTAGTATACAGCAGCCCCAGAGGTATATACAGCCCAGAGGTATATACAGCAGCCCTAGTGGTGTATACAGCAGCCCTAGTGGTGTATACAGCAGCCCTAGTGGTGTATACAGCAGCCCCAGTGGTGTATACAGCAGCCCCAGTGGTGTATACAGCAGCCCCAGTGGTGTATACAGCAGCCCCAGTGGTGTATACAGCAGCCCCAGAGGTATATACAGCAGCAGCCCCAGTGGTTAGTATACAGCAGCCCCAGAGGTGTATACAGCAGCCCCAGTGGTAGTATACAGCAGCCCCAGTGGTAGTATACAGCAGCCCCAGTGGTAGTATACAGCAGCCCCAGTGGTAGTATACAGCAGCCCCAGTGGTAGTATACAGCAGCCCCAGTGGTAGTATACAGCAGCCCCAGTGGTAGTATACAGCAGCCCCAGTGGTAGTATACAGCAGCCCCAGTGGTAGTATACAGCAGCCCCAGAGGTATATACAGCAGCAGCCCCAGTGGTTAGTATACAGCAGCCCCAGAGGTGTATACAGCAACCCCAGTGGTAGTATACAGCAGCCCCAGAGGTATATACAGCCCCAGTGGTACTATACAGCAGCCCCAGTGGTAGTATACAGCAACCCCAGTGGTAGTATACAGCAACCCCAGTGGTAGTATACAGCAACCCCAGTGGTAGTATACAGCAGCCCCAGAGGTAGTATACAGCAGCCCAGAGGTATATACAGCCCCAGAGGTATATACAGCAGCCCTAGTGGTGTATACAGCAGCCCCAGAGGTATATACAGCAGCCCTTAGGTAGTATACAGCAGCCCCAGTGGTGTATACAGCAGCAGCCCCAGGGCTATATACAGCAGCAGCCCCAGGGGTGTATACAGCAGCAGCCCCAGTGGTGTATACAGCAGCAGCCCCAGGGGTGAATACAGCAGCAGCCCCAGGGGTGTATACAGCAGCAGCCCCAGGGGTGTATACAGCAGCAGCCCCAGGGGTGTATACAGCAGCAGCCCCAGGGGTGTATACAGCAGCAGCCCCAGGGGTGTATACAGCAGCAGCCCCAGGGGTGTATACAGCAGCAGCCCCAGGGGTGTATACAGCAGCAGCCCCAGGGGTGTATACAGCAGCAGCCCCATGGCTGTATACAGCAGCAGCCCCAGGGCTGTATACAGCAGCAGCCCCCGAAGGTATACAGGCCCCCCATCATGATCCAGGGCCCCCCCCCCTTGCGCGGCAAACCTGTAAAGTAAAATCATACTTATCCCTGTCCTGTCGCGCTGTCCCGCCGCTTGCCGACATCACGATCCCGGGCTTCATTCCGCGTCTTCCGGCTTCCTGTGGTCGCGGGCAATGACGTAATTGCCCGCGACCACAGGAAGGCGGAAGACACGGAATGAAGCCAGGGATCGTGATGTCGGCAAGCGGCGGGACAGCGCGACAGGACAGGGATAAGTATGATTTTACTTTACAGGTTTGCCGCGCAAGGGGGGGGGCCCTGGATCATGATGGGGGGGCCTGTATACCTCCGGGGGCTGCTGCTGTATACTGTATACTCGCGTATAAGCCGAGGGGGGACTTTTCAGCCCAAATTTTGGGCTCGAAAAACTCGGCTTATACGCGAGTATATACGGTAAGTCAATAAATAGTATTTTTATAATTAACTGCTACACGTGGGTCAAAAACCCCCAATAATTTGACCAATATCTCTGATAAATGACGCACATCATTGATTGTAGGATTTATCAGTCATTTATCTCCTCTATCTAGAAGAAGCATCATGCCCTACACCAGCAGGTTCAGCTCATATTGAATAGCCTGACCCATAAGAACGGCTTACTAAGAAATAATATTTATTTATGTAGCACTAACCTATTCTGCAACACTTCACTTACAGATTCAGTATTGATTGCAGAACTATAATCAAGGAGACTGAAAATCATGGAGATGACTTATATCACTGGAACAGCAAGGAATTAGTAGGGATATTTGTATTCAGAAATATGCATTTTATTATGGTGGGGGCGTGTCCTTTTCTTTGGGTCTGCAGCCTGTTTATGATTGGTCAGCAACATACAGGGAGGAGGACACGCCCCCCCAGTGGAAACTGTCTGGACTTTAACAAATTAACTATTTGGATGCCAAATACATTGGATGCCAAAAAGGATTATAATTATAATGTTTTATTCCACTCCGCAGCCACTTTTACATTTGGTGTCCAGTTCAGCATAAAATATTTGGTTAAAGGTCCTCGTGCATTACTCAAGTTTATTGTAGCTTTACTCTGACTTGTTACAATGTATCTGGCCATACCATGAATTCACTTCTTCATTATGCTGCTGGATCTGGCAAAACAGATCAGACCAGAGAGCATGGGCCTCGATGCAAAAGCTCCAATGGGTCCCCAAATACTGCAAATCATTAATAGCAAGTATTTTTCTATAGGCCAAAGGAACATTTGGGGCCCCTAGGCGTCCAAGGTGCTATTGCAACCAAGCTAGCTAGCTCGGACCATGTAATATCCCAGCACCCTGGCTGTACCCCCCACCCTCCAGGCAGCCCCTTGAGATGGATTGCATTGTGCATCTGCTGTAGAAGGCTGATAGCCGCTGTTGTTGGCCTTGTCCTGCCTCTAATTAGTAACCCTTTTCTATCCAGATAAGATAAACTTCCTCTGACCTTCTCTATTGGTTGCTATGGAGACATCGTTATCATTAATAATTTTAGAGATTAAATTAATAAATGGCAGATGGGAGAAAAAGTTACAGGAATGGGAAGGCATGGATGGGGGTGGGGTGCAATGACGTACCTTTCCTCCTTGGAAGGACGTGTAATGGAGCGCTATGCCCAGGCAGGTGGTATAATTCACACGAGCTAGAGGATAGTCACAGGCGTGTGCAAAGAGGGAGAAAGGTGTTTTTTTTTTTTTAACTTTTACGGAGATAAGAGATCAAAAACTAGGGTCAAATATAAAGGGGGGGAAAAAACTTAAAAAATGATCAGAAATCTGCATAATGGATTATTCAATTGTCTGAAAATGTGGCAAATCCACCATAATAAATTAAAGGTACCTTTACACGCCACCACTGAAAGGTAGCAACTGCCGGGCATTGGGGATATTTATGCCTGTTGCCATGAAATGGCGGTGTGTAAATAGGGCAGTTCCTCCCGGTGTCCTGCAGTTCCTTCGAATACTTGTTGCTGAGCCGTGCTCAAAAACGAAGGCAACACAAAGGCACAATTGCCATGGTAGTGGCGTCTAAACGGGGCACAGGCATGGATGTTGCGTCGCCTAGTGATTTTACAGGGGCGTGCCACAGCATTATGGATACCACGCCCCATCAGCGATCATTGGTGGGGGCTACTGTGTTACCATTGGCTGTCCCTTCACAGGGTGCCATATTTAAAGAGCTGACCATTCACAACTTCCTGCGCAGGCTGGCCAATCATGATGCTATTGCTTTGTCCAATCAGCGTACGAGCGTCACTTAATACACAACTCTGTCACGCCTATGTACTTGCGGCGCGAAAGATGTACGCCCATATTCCTTTGTGGTAGTGGCGTGTAAAGCAGGGAAGGTATTCAACAGGAAGTAAACCGCAGGATCTGTCGGCACTTCCGGGGAACACAGATACCTTCAGTGGACAACGTAATGGCGGCGTCTATATGTGGCATTAGCGATCGGTATCCACCGTTAAAAATGTGCGCGTGCGGTGGATACCTGTTGCTAGGTCCAGTGGCGGCGTGTAAAGGTACCTTAAAAGAAAAACAGGCAATAATTCCAAAAATGTCAAACTGTGTCAATAGGACCATCATCCACACAGGGCTGTGGAGTTGGAGTCGGTGTCCATTTTGGTGAGTCGGATTCAGGGTAAATTGAGGAGTCGGAGTCGGGTGTTTGGCTTACTGATCTCACAGCCATGGTTGTGGAGTCAGTGTCCATTTTGGTGGATTTAGAGAAATTGAGGAGTCGGGTATTTGGCATACTGACTTCACAGCCATGCATCCACAGGAGGCACCAGTAGGTCATAAAGGGGTGTCCTGCATGATCAGCAGATATCCGGGAAAGTCCTCCACCAAACATCAAAGAGGAGAGCTGCTCTTTAAGTGCTTCAGCTGATCTAGTATACCTTGAATTATATTGGAAAATGAGCAGCTGATGACAGAAAGAGCCAAGCATCTGGATAAGAGAAGCTGGACCCATGGGCTTGAGGCTACCGGCTTCTTTTTATTGACTATCCTGTTAAGGCCGGAGATACACTATGTGAGATACTTACATGAGTCTCACATGACTCCCTGGTACAGCTGCTGGCTCTCTGGGCAGGAGAGTCAGCTGAAGGTGTTTCTATGTAGCTGACATGCTCACGTCCAGAGAGGCAGCGGTGTCTCTCGCATAGTGTGTCTCCGGCCTAAGGTTGATGAACAGGGGTGTAACTACAACAGGTGCAGTTGTTGCAATTGCACTTGGGCCTTGGAGCCCTAGGGGGCCCCAAAAGTCCCTTTGGCTTATACAAGAGTTTTCAAGACAGAAGCTGGACCCTTGGGCTCCCCTAAGAGGTTGTTTCTTTTTATTGTCTTCCAATGAATATCCTGTTAAGGTTAGTGACCAGGGCGTAACTAAAATAGGTGAAGGAGCTGCCTAGTGGCCCCAAGAGTACCTTTGGATTATATTAAAAGACCAAAGCTAGTAAAGATTTGCAATAATTGCATTGAAGCTTTTGCATTGGGGCCCATGAACTTCAAGTTACGCCACTTTTGATGAGTTGTACTTAGGGCTGTGAAGTCGGTAAGCAAAACATCCGGACTCAGACTCCACCAAAACAGACTGACTCCACGACCCCATGCCCGCAACCATGATTGTGAAGTCAGTAAGCTAAACTCCTCCTCAATTTCTCTGAATCTGACTCCACAACTATAGCTGTAAAGTCAGTAAGCAACACATCCGACTCCTCAATTTCCCAGAATCTGACTGACTCCACAGCCCTGGTTGTACGTCACTGAACAGTTGGTTCTCTTCTATGACAATTGCTGCCATGGTATGTTGAGAGTTGTAGTTTCACAATAGTTGTAGAGTTACAGGGTTCAGACCAGTAATCTAGATGAATGGACATAGCAAAAGAGTCCAAGAACAAAGCTACCCAACGAGAACACTTCACAGTCAAACACGGCCCACCACACTCCATCACTACCAGCATCGATAAACAACATTTTATATGAATTAATTTGACCGAACCGAATTCCTCCACCCAAAAAATCTCCCCAAAGGCCAAACCTATTAAATGAATGGACAGTAAAGAAAAGAGAAGCATTCAACGTAAGACAGAAGAGACAGCGCAAAACAATAAGAAAAGAGACACGCTGACGGAGCAGGAAGATAATGTGTAGGGGGGGGCAGATAAAAAACTGCTAAGAAAGGAGGGAGACACAGAGGGGGGAGATAGAGACAGAGGTAGGACGCAGAGAGAGGGAGCCTGAGAAAAAACAGCTCCAATGATATCTGGGAGATTGGTTTCAGACGAAAATGCTCTCCTTGCCAAGTCTCTATCCCATGTAACTGGCGTGTACTCACTCAACATTCATCACTGCCTGAACTCTGAAACTTTATCAGCTCCGCAGCATGGCGCCATCTCCAGGCCCGGCCATTCTCAGCTCTCTGATAAAGCAGATAAAAGTCTGATAGATTACAGCAGATTGTTACACTTCACGGCACACAATTACTAATACTAATAGTGAGTCCACGTTCTGTTCTCCGGAGGGGAAGAAAGAAGGAAGAGCAAGATAGAAAGACGCGCAATAAGTGCAAAGGACACGAAAAGAAGGAGAAAGAAAAAAAAAAACGGAAGAACTTTGTGCAGATTAATGAGGCAGAGGTGGCCGAGATAAAGCACAAAACAGGAATTAAAATAAGATAAATCTACAGTCGCCCTTTGCTTGAACAGGTGGGCACCATTATCCTAGGGGAAAAGTCATAATTCACAATAAATCTGGAATTGTGCCTGAACCAAGGCTCTGTTCACACTGCTGTCAGCAGGAAAGAATGGAAGAATAAAGCAGATAAAATGATGGAAAACACTACGGCACCTGACAAACGTTATTAGGAGACACTGAGGTCGATTGGACACCAGTATGTGTGAACACAGTCTATTGCAAAAGGTGAAAACTGTGGAAAATATCCACAATATAACTTCCTCAACCAGTGGTGTAACTTGAAGCTCTTGGGCCCCGATGCAAAAGCTACAACAAGGCCCCCCAATTATTGCAAATCTTTAATAGCAATAGTCTTTTTCTATAGACCAAAGGGACTTTTGGGGCCCCCTAGGCTCCAGAGCCCAGGTGCGACTGCAGCCCCCCTGCACTCATCAGTTCAAACTGAGGTTACTCTGCATTTAAAATTCATCCTAAAAATATTCTGGAACATGAGCAGCTCTCAAAATTTGGACTGTATATATATATCTGATGAGACTGATGCTATAGCATGGGGGTGTTGCCACCATGATCAGCGGGCTCTGTGGTACTGGGGGTGGCGGCCATCTCTCCCCCACTGTCCACTCTCTGTCTTCCCCCGTCCGCTTGTCTCTCTCCCCCGTGTGCTATAATAATCATAACATCCCACTGTAATGTCATAACACCTCATTGTGGTGTCATAATGACCCACCCCAAGCCGTGGGGTACTCGGTTCCGGGCGTTGATTCACGGGCGATGTGTCGGGGGGCCTGTGCCCAGTCCTGTGGCCCTGGTGGTCGCTAAAAGTTAGTAACAATAAAAGTAGTTTGTGACGCCACCTATGGTTCCGGTATGGTTGCCAATGCTGTGGGCCAGACCTCTGGGGTGATGGTAGAGCAGCCAGATGGTTACGCTCCCCGTAGGTGGCAGTTGTAGAAGTCTTTATACAGGTAGGCTGCTTACCACACAGCCTGGTCACTGTCTTTTCAATGCAGCAAGTGTGCGGCTCCTCAGGCGAGGGAAATAAAGTACATCACACCAGTCATTAATTCTGATTGGGTTTACTTGCAAGTTCCTAAAGCAAGCAGACAGATGTTAGTCTTTCGGGTCTTTCTGGCCTGGGTAGTCACCAGGAAACCGGAATGATTCACTCAGGACCCTTGGTGGTGTGCCTGCCGTTCCCTACACTGCACTCAACTTTCTCACAACCGTGCAGCACCTCTGCGCGCAGAGCCTCGAGTCAGCTCCCACTGGTCTTTGGTGGGAGACTCCCCTTTAGGTCCCCCTGACCCTAGTCCGGTGTGCCTTTTTGATGTATACGCCGGGTCTTTTGGCCGCAGCTTCCTGAAGAAGCACGGGGCCTCCGGTTTAACGGCTCGGGGCTAAACTCCCGCACTGTGTCCAGAGCCGGTCCTCTGCCTGGGACCAGACCTGGGTCGGTAGTACCGGGTCCAGATTCGGGCGCACCGTAATTCCTGCTGTCCCAGGATCTCCCTCTGCCACAATGACCTTCCCCTGCGTTGTCCTTCACTCGACTGTCTCTCTAACTAACTGCCATGCCACCCATACACTTTTTCTACCCACCTGACTCCTCCCATGGGATGGGGTCTTCCCTGCAACGGGTTCACCCACGCTCCTCTACTCTAGGGTGTGTATGAATGGGTGTTGTGAGGGTCCCTTTTTTACCATCCCAGTTCCCTTAGTCACAGGAATACCACACACTTATTTGGGTGCAGTACCCCTCCATGGCGTCCCGAACAGTGGGGCGCCACAATAACACCCCCATTGTGATGTCATAATTCCCCACTATTCACCGAAATTCAGTTGAGAATATGTTGACTCTTCAGTGTTGGAGACATATAGTCTACTCCACATGCTCGCCTTCCATGACTGTGATGGAAAGGATGATTTCTTTCTATAATGAGCTTTATTTTGTGGAGTAATTGGACATTTTGACCACAGAATTCTTATAATTGGATTCTTTTGGGTTATGACAGCGGTATATCCCTTATGATTCTGACTCACCGTAAGCCGGGTTCTCAGGTCTCAGGCATGGGCTGTGGTCACGGTTCTGGGCCTGAGGCTGTGGAGGCCCGGTGGTCAATAAAAGGGTTAAAGATATGATGGTTTCTGCTTTGTGACGCCACCTGTAGGGGTCCGGTGATGGCACCGGCGCTGCTTGGACCTCCGGGGGATGTGCGGCAGCTAGATGGATCCGCTCCCTACAGGATGAGCGGGAGTCCCCGGGGTCAGACGCTGCAGTGATGGAATACGGCAGCTCAGTTGATTCTTTAGATGAATCGATTGAGCAACAGTTCTGAAATAAGGCTCAGACACAATGCTCCTCTGCACGGGTCTTTACTTAGTTCACACACGGTACACTGGAATAACGGTCTCACTTTCAGGTAATGGACCGGGTGGTCCCTGTGGTGAAGAAGTGTCCCTCCAAGGCTCCACAGTGTCTCTCTTAAACTGACTGTCCCTTGTTACTCTTCGCTGCCTTCCACGTACCAGGTCAGGATACAGAGGACCTTCTAGTGGGCACCCGAGCCGTTGGCCTGGCGACTCCCAATGGGTCCCTGGACCTCAATGGTGGGTACCCCTCCCGGTACAGCGGCGGTGATGGTGGTGTGTGTACTGCGCTCCCTATGGAGCAGTCAATCACTCCGGTTCGGTAGTGCAGCGGTGGACGTCTGCACGACCTCGGAGCCAGTACTCCGGGTTGGACTGGGCTTGGGTCGTCTTTTCACCCGTTACTTGTTTACTTGGCCCCTTCGCTTCTGGGTCACCGCTTCTCGGTGCCCTCTCTGTTAACTGTACTGTCATGACATCTATTCTTGCTCTTGTCTCTCCCACTTTCTAACGCTTTCTGCTCTTTGCCCACTGCTATGCATCTAACTCTCCTCCCACCAGGACCGGTTGCCCAGGAAGCGGGTCTCTAATTGGTCCTCTGCCTCTAGATGTTGCATGTGGTGCATGGAGCCTTGAGATTAACCTGTTCATCACTGAGACGGAGAATACTGCACCTTCGGTCAGGGATGCAGTACCCTCCTGTGACGCACTCGTTACGGGGGCCACAATTCTATGATATTTCTTTAATTGGTTATCACTTTTGTGCGGTTGTACTGTATACTCCTTTATCTTTATATTTTCTAATAAAAATAGATTGAACGATAATTCCCCACTATGATGCCATAATACCACATTCTGAATTCATAACACCCCACTGTGATGTCATAATACACCACTGTGATGTCATAATATGCCATTGTGATACAGGGACAACCGGATACAGGAGGTGATGACGGAAGCCACAAGGCAATTATATGAGTAGATGAAACAACTGAGATGCAATGAAGTGGAGACTTTCAGGTTTAATTAAAGGTGTTCAACAAAAATATCCTGTGAATCATTAAGGAATTGCAGCCATGTTTCTACAAATCCTCATTTCAGGAGCTCAAAAGTAATTGAACAAAGTAACTTTCCCATAAATAAATTGTTCATTTTTAACCCTTTGTGTAGAATCCTTTGCAGCAATGACTGAAGTCTTTCGGTCATGGTCATCACCATCTCTGGTCTCCTCCGGGGTGAGGATTTGCCGCCTTTACTGCGGAGACTTCAGTTGTTTCTTGGTATTTCTGCTTTTGGTTTTGTCTTAATCCTGTGAAATGCAGCTCGGTGGGGCTGAGATCTGGTGAGGACTCGGCCATTGCAGAATATTCCACTTCTTTGCTTTTTGCAGGATGTTTTGGGTCGTTGTCTGTCTGTCTGTGATGCGCCGTCCGATCAACTTTGCTGCATTTGGTTGTATCTGAGCAGAAAGTCTCATCCTGTACACTTCACAATTCATCTGGCAACTTCGGTCTTCAGTCACATCATCAATAACCACTATAGCCACAGGACCATTGGGAGCCCTGCGTGCACGGCCAGCACACCACCTCCGCCATGTTACAGTGGACGTGCTGTGCTGTGGATCAGGAGCCACTCCAAGCCTTCTTCAGATTTTTTTTCCCCATCATTCTGATGCAGGTTGATCTTAGTCTCATCTGTCCTCTGCTGCTTTTTCCAGACCTGGGCGGCTTTCTTAGGTGAATTTTGGTAAAGTCTGTCTGGATTTTCTATTTTTAGGCTGATGAATGGTTTGCATCTTGTGGTGACCTCTGTATTTGCACTAGTGGTGACCCCTCTGTATTTGCACCTAGTGGTGACCCCTCTGTATTTGCACCTAGTAGTGACCCCTCTGTATTTGCACCTAGTAGTGACCCCTCTATATTTGCACCTAGTGGTGACCCCTCTGTATTTGCACTCATGAAGTCTACAATGGATGGTGGACTTATATCCTGAAGCATCGACTTCCTGCAGACTGATCTTCCCTTAAGGGGGAGGGGGGGGAAGTTGTTTGGTTTCTTCACCATGGGAGATTCTGAAATCCTCCTCCACTGATCTCTTCTGGGGACATCCAGGCCTTTTTAAATTGCCAAGTTCCCCAGTGCTTTCTCTACTTTGCAGAATGTATCAAACTTTTCATTGGACGTTCCTAATATTTCTGCTCTCTAAATCTATTTCTTTTTTATCTTCAGGCTAATGATGGTCGATTTCACTTTCATTGAGAGCTCCTCTGACCACATGTTGTGGCTTCACAGCAAAAGCTTCCAACTGCAAATGCCACACCTGAAATCAGATCCAGACCTTTTACCTGCTTAATAAATGATGAACGAGGGAATCATCCATGCAGTCCATTAAGGAGATTCAGAGACAATTCTCTAATTACTTCTGCTCCCTTGAAAAAGAAGCAGCTATATATTAAAGAGCCATAAAGGCCACTTCACACACACAGATATCTGAGTCCAATATCTGAACAGATCTCTGGTTGCAGTGAAATCATGGATACATTGCTCCATGTTGTACACAGCCACAAAATGGAGCAATGTATCCATGATTTCACTGCAACCAGAGATCTGTTGAGATATTGGACTCAGATATCTGTGTGTGTGAAGTAGCCTTAATTCCTAAACCCTTCTTCCAATTAGGATGTGAATCCAGCAAATTAAAGCTGAGTGTCGGCACTTTAAGCCCAGATTGATTATAGAACTGGATCTGGAAGAGGTTTTGGTAAAAAGGAAAACTCCAAAACTTGTGTCACTGTCAAAATATTTCTGGTAATAATTGTATGTTAACCTTGTATTTGACCAGTAAAAACATACCTTGGAAGGAGTCTTCTGGTCTTAATAAAATTAAATTATTGAATAATAAAAATATATTGGTTTCAACTCCTCACCATTGTCAAAATCTCTGTGGTTTTGATAGTTTGATACAATGTATTATTGCAAGTAAAATAAATAAAGAGGATTCCCTTAAATTTCGGATGGGATGTGTGCAGTCCGACAAACATCCGTTCTATCAAATACAGCTAAAAAACAGCGCAATAAAAAAACTCTGGGAATTTTTGTTGTGAAAATGTTGCTGATTTGATGCAAACAATGGAAACCCAACAGTCACAAGTTGTCATCACTGCCGGTCAATTACAGATGCAGATTTTCTCTATGACATCACCTAAGATTTTATTAAGCGTAATATCCAGCAGAAAAATCATCTGTGTATGTGTGCCCCATGGAAATATACCCCTACGTTTCTGGAAACCAATAATTATTCAATGTCTACATCGACTGACAGGGGCTGGCTGGCAAATTTCTCCCTGGGGGCAAGCACTCAGCAGTGGCCCATAAGCAGTGAGCTTAGAGGAGCATCCCAGAGCAACATGACAGATGGCCGGATGGCGCAAATATTGCTGCTTGACTACTGGCCTGGGGGGCATCTGCCCCTCTGCCCCCTGCCCCTGGGCCAGCCAGCCCCTATCCACTGACAAATAATAAACTGGACAATGCATGTCAGGGTTGCAGGAAGCCTCAAGTATGGTGGCGACTTCTCAACATGAACTTAGATTATTGTAAGCTCTTATGAGCAGGATTGTCATACGGTAATTTTTTGCTTTAATTATTGTATTTTCTGATAACTGTTTCTTATGACTGTTTGTATATGAACCTCTGAATTGTAAAGCGCTGTGGAATATGTTGGCACTATCTAAATAAAGATATATTATTTAATTATTATTATTATTATTATTATTATTATTATTAAACATAATGGGTCAGGCGAGGTCCGCACAGTCATACATGAGGTTAATGTGGATGTCTAATGATTAAAAGAGAACCAACCACCAGGATTCAATGCTATAAATTGAAGCTGGTGCCTTCCAGGCTCTGGGATGCTGAATGCAATCATATTTTTACTAGAATGATTCCATGTTTGATTGCAGAGAAAAGTGTTATAAAACTCCTGGAAAACAGGGCAGCAAATGATTGATGTGTGCAGCATTGTGTCACTATTTGTTTTTTTTATTCCTTCCCTGTGGGCATACCTTCAGGCTGTAAGCTGAACCCCTTCCCTCTCATTCAGACTTTCATTGTGCCATGTTGCTGGAGGATAATGAAAGTAAAGGGAGGGGGTTCAGCTTTCAGCAGCAAGACATGCCCACAAGAGAGTAATAAAAAAAATATATATTTAGTGATGCAGTGCTGCACACATCAATTATCTGCTGTCCTATTTTCCAGGAGTTCTATGACACATTTCTCTGAAATCAAACATGGATTCATTTAAAGGTATGATTGCATTCAGTATCCCAGAGCTTGTAAGACACTGGCTTCACTTTATAGCCCTAAATCCTGCTGGTTGGTTCCCTTTAAATGCATAAAGTGTATGCTGCAAAAACAGAAATCTGAAAGACTGACCCGCACTTTACATGACACTCCATGTGCTTTTAACTTAGGCCAAGTGTACACTGTGTTCTTGCACTTGGCCGAAAGCACGAATCCATGAAAAAGCTCCTGGTGTGTACTTTTAACATTCCCACAAGCCCCATTAACCAAATAGAGTTATGACTCCTGTCTGGCCAGTATGCACCCACATACCACATATATGACTGTATGAGACTATGATTTGTAATGCATGGCAAAAAAAACAATATGAATACCGCACTATGTGGATTTATTTTTTGCAATGATTACTTATTGTGGATGAAAAATTAACACATCGGCATCCATTCAGACTGTGGCCACAGTTGGGCATACCTGCTTAGCATAACTTTACTCAACCCTCAATGTACTAAAAAGCTAGTGCATGCCCTCATCATCTCCCACCTTGATTACTGCATCATCCTCCTCTGCTGTCTCCCTGCTAATACTTTTGCACTTCTCCAGTCCATCCTTAATTCTGTTGCCCAACTAATTCACCTCTCGTGCTATTCCTCCCCTCTGCAAATTCCATCACTGGAATTCCCCACCAATTTTCCCCCCAGCGCATCCAATACAAACTACTAACCTTGACTTACAAAGCCGTCCACAATCTGTTCCCCCATATATCTCTGAACGAATCTTCCAATATCATCCAACTCATAATCTTCTATACTCTCAAGACCTCCTTCTTTCCTCCACACTTGTACATTCCTCATCTAACCGCCCTGCAAGACTTTGCATCCCCCATCCTCTGGAACTCTGCACCCCAACATGTCCGACTATCCCCTAAACTCGGAACCTTCAAGCAGAACCTGAAAACCAATCTCTTCAGAACAGTTTACAGTCTGCAAAGACCATGGTACCACCTCACCACCACTGGACCTGGCGCTCCACAACCACCTAGAGCTGTCGTTCCACCCCTACCACCGGAGCCGGTGCTCCACCACCATCGGAGGTGACCCAATCTACTGTCTCACTCCCTGTTAACCCATATAGTGTAAGCTGCAAGCACTGGGTCCTCTCTCCCCTCTCTACCAGTCTGTCACTGTTCGTTTGTTAATTGTATTTTTCACTTGCTTTGTATGTAACCCTTTCTCATATACCACACCATGGAATCAATGGTGCTCTAAAATAATTAATAAATATTAATATTAATATAATATGAAATATAGACCCAACACTATAATGAGTGGTGTGCCCCCAGCACCTTGTCTATAGTGGGTGGGGTGCTCTCTGACATTGTCTATAATAGGTAGTGTACCCCCCCCCCCCATACATTGTCTATAATGGGTGGTGTGCCCCCCCCCTACATTGACTATAACGGGTGTTGTGGCCACCGTACATTGGTTATAATGGGTGGTGTGGCCCCCATACATTGGTTATAATGGGTGGAGTGACCCCCATGCATTCGCTATAATGGGTGGTGTGCTCCCCGTACATTGGCTATAAAGGGTGGTGTGCCCCCGTACATTGGCTATAAAGGGTGGTGTGCCCCCCGTACATTGGCTATAATGGGTGGTGTGCCCCCCGTTACATTGGCTATAAAGGGTGGTGTGCCCCCCCATATATTGGCTGTAAATGGTGGTATGTCCCCCGTACATTGGCCACGGGACACACACATGGACAGCACATTGGTATAATTCAATTGTCTGAGAGCCTTAAAGCCATTTGCATTGTCTGCAGGACTTCTTATAATGTAGAATTCCCCCCACAACACGCGCTCATTGTAGCCACATACACAAATGGGAAGAGAATATATTGTGGATTTTCGCAGCAATTATTAACATACATAAGCTGAATTTGTTAAGAGAACAAAGAGCAGCGGAGAGAGAGAAAGCAGCTGCATATTTCTTAATTTATTGTTAACATTTTATCATGGGCTCCATGAATTATCAGAGTGGCTATTCTCTGTTCCTGGCATTTTGGTGGAGCGAGATAAGGTAAAAACAACAGCAGTACTGGAAGAGTGAGAACAGGCAGATAGATAACATTGATAGAACTCCTACACCAAACAGCCCCCTCGCTTATCTGGGCTTTTTATCTTCCCTTCCCTTCCCCTTCCATTCCCCCCTTCCCCCTCCCCCTGAGGAGCCCCATCAGGACTGGACCAGAGCCTTACAGCTGAACTTTACTCTATGTCTGATACCGAGGTGCAAATAACATGGAATGATCGCCCTGTGATAAGTGGAAGATTAATTGTAATGGTGCGAGATAATAACAAGTTTCTACACTTCCCCTGATTGTGTCCTCAAAGACTTTAGCATGGACGGGGTTAATAAAGTGCCACATCACCGGCTGCCATGGAAGGAGCCGCATCTCCCGGCATGCCGTGCTGATGGGAGAGGATAGGGGTTATAGTCTCTTCATTGTAACCAGAAGCGATCAATAACGACTTATTGGTGGGATCGTTAAAAAGTGGAAGTCATGTTAGTACCATATATGCGATAGGAGTTTGCACCTGCTCCATTATCTCCTAACAGAATGAATGCCCCTTATTGGTCACATCAGAAGATTTGGACAAGATGCTAATCCGCAAAATGATTTCACAGAACCGTAAAAGAGTTCACTGCACATACAATACTGATCTTCAATTTACATGATGGTTAATACATTTGCAGATTAATCAGGAGAGTCAGACACCCTGAGCCCCCTAGAACCACAATTTGTAACCCCACAGCGATTGTAAACGCTTTGAATGGAGCTGTCAAAGTGTCGCGTCTACGGCCAGCTGTTGACTGTGATAGGAGCTGCACTTAACAGCTCTATTCAAAGTGTTTACATACGTGCAGAGCTGTGGAGTCAGAGCCGGAGTTCATTTGGGTGGAGTCAGATTCAGGGAAATTGAGGAGTCGGGAGTCAGATGTTCGGCTTACTGACTTCACAGGTTGTGGAGTCAGAGTCGTGGAGTCTGTGTCCATTTTGGTGGAGTCTGAGTCGGATTCAGGGAAATTGAAGCGTTGGAGTCAGAGTTGGATGTTTGTCTTACTAACTTCACTGTTCTGCTTACGTGGGCACACACAAAAATCTACTTACATAAATACCTTGGCGTCTGGAAGTCTCCGATAAAGTGACATCTCATTGGCCAGCTGAAATGCAAAAAAAAAACAACAAAAAAAAAACATTGCGGCCACCATATTGACACACCAAAGTGATGACTGTGCCAAGATGGTGGCCACTGGCCGGACTGCACAGTTGATGCGGCTGCTGTCCTCCAAACCCAGGTGCTGCTCCACCCACCGCCGCAAGTGTTGCTGCACCATCACCTGCTGTAATAAAGCCGACTCAGAGCCTGGTCCCATCGGGACGTCATATCTTTTTGTAGATGCATGTTTGAACACTCCACCTGCTACTGCGCATGACAGGGTGAGCAAACATGGCGGAGGCGTGAGTTGCGAATCCACACCAGAGCCCACCCTTATCCTCACCTCACCTCCCTACAAATAAAGGTGCCACCGTCGCACAAGCCCACCCGCATCATGAATCACTGCCCTCCTGGTGCAATAGCATCGGGCACACATCTAGTATATAGAGTATAGAATATATTAAATCCACTGATTCATGAGCCACCAGTTGTCAAATCTGATATTGGTGGCCAACCTGCAAGAAGGTTGTTAATACTGTATACCTAGGCAACCCCTTTAAATTAATTTTTATACTCCCTTGATTAGGGAATTCAATTCCAATAGATGGGAGTCCTTTTTTTAGGGTTCTCAACTCTCCATAATGAGGAGCGGTTAAAAAGAATGCTCCCTGCTCTGGAGGATCTGTCCAATCCTGCACTACACAACCAATCATTGATAAAAATGTCAGCCATCTCTCGGCTTCCCCATACATGGGAACACTCGAGCGAGTGCTCCTGGGAGGGAGTTGTTGCAGCAGTCACCTGACAGCGGCTAATCTCCTCATCAAACAAAAGGATTGGGCGATCAATTCAGGATGTAGAGAGTATGGTACCATGTACAGAGATCTATATTGGGTATACATATTATATCAGAACTCTAAAGGGCCTGTCACACGTGTCAATGTCGCCCGCGATATCGCTCATGCGTCACATATTATTCGTCGCCTGAGCGATGTGGAATTATTGCAGGTAAGATGTCACACGCGTCAATATGACCCAGCGATGCGGTGATATCGCCATCTTGCGAGCGATTTTATTTAGTCGCTTGTACGATGTCAAAATAGAAAATACGTTGCTGAGTTTAGTGTCACACGCAGCGATGCACAAGGTCTACTGAGCGATGAGCGACAGGTTTTACGTCTGGCAGTGAAACCTGCGATCGGCGATCAGCGACATATCGCTGGTTGCATCGCTTGGTCACACGCTTAATGTCACTCCTACGTCATTCCTACGTCGCTTGAGCGACTGAAAATCCGTGACGCATGAGCGATATTGACAGTGATATCGACGCGTGTGACATACCCTTTATGATCTGTGGTCTACCTATGTGGGGGTTTGGGGAAATAGTGTTTTAGGGATAAAGAATAATGGAATTGTAGTATGTACAGTGCCATTCAGAAGTTTGGATGCACCTGTTCATTAATTGGTTTTCCTAGCTCTTATTGGAGTGTGCAAATTATAGATTCAGACTGAAGGCAGCAGAACCACCAAAAGCACATATGGAAAAATGGAGTAGAGGAAAAACTTGTGTAAGGCTGCGTTCACACATTTGCGTATTTTGCTGCGCTTTTTTGCCGCGTTTTTCGGGCCGCGCAAAAAAGCGCAACAAATACGCAGGGGCTTTTACACACTGCGCTTTCTTTACTCCAGAAAGCGCAGTGATGTCACAGAGGGGAGGAAGATCCTGCTTCCTCCTCCCCTCTGTGACAGCCCCATTAGATTTCGCAGTGTATTAATATACACTGTGAAATCTAAATTAAACAGAGGCAAATGTATGTAAAATAAAAAAGAATGAATACTTCACCTGTCCGGTGCCTTCTCCCGTTGTCTGGTGCCTTCGGCCGCTCTCCGGTTCCAAGTGAGAGGTGTACTGAGAAGACCTGTGGTGACGTCAGAGGGGAAGGCGTTCCGCTCCAGCGCTGATTGGCTGTTCGCGGTCATGTGATATGTATCACATGACCGCGAGTGCCCGGGAACGCCCCTCTGACATCACCACAGGTCCTGTCAGTACACCTCTCACTTGGAATTGGAGACCAGATAGCGGCAGAAGGCGTCGGACAGGTGAAGTATTGATTCTTTTTTATTTTACATACATTTGCCTCTGTTTAATTTAGATTTCACAGTGTATATTAATACACTGTGAAATCTAATGGGCGGCCACAGCTGTCACAGAGGGGAGGAGGAAGCAGGATTCTTCCTCTCCTCTGGGAGAATATGCAGAAGTAGCTGCGTAAACAATTGACATATCAATTGTTTACGGAGCTGCGCTTTCTCCCGGAAAACGCAGTGCGTATTTTTACGCAATGTCTGCACTGCAAAGTGAATTTCCCATTCACTTTGCAGGCAGACAAAAGGCACATTGCGTATTTTGAAAAGCGCGCGTAAAAAAACGCGGCAAAATACGCAATGTGTGAACGTAGCCTAACACATAATCTGGATTGTTTCACGTTAAGATGCCTAACAGTGCCCTCCAAACTTTCTCTAATCTGCAAGTGCACATCCTGCTTTCGTCTAAATATGCAAGTGCACATTCGCTGCCTTTCGTCTAAATATGCAAGTGCACATTCGCTGCCTTTCGTCTAAATATGCAATGCAATTCGCTTCTTTCGTCAATAGCAAGGTTTATAAACAAAGAAAACAACAAACACGTGTCTCCAAAGCCTTCTCCGGTACTGTATATATTATATTAGGTTTACGACAAAATTGGGGGTTGTAGTGTTCTAGATTTATGCCCTAATACAATGCAGTTTAAAGATTGACAGGGATAAAGTTAAAAACAAGCCATTAAAGCTATGTCACAGTATCTCCATTACAGATAGTTATTTTGGAAACCAACAAGGTCAGGTACTGCACTGCCTGCACTTGGCTCAGGTCACAGTAAAAATGGCTTCCTCGCTAAAAGGTTTCCCCGTCTCTCACATAAACATCCACACGTACAGATTTACATGTATTATTTACATGGAGACAGTTTGGCCCCGGTGCGGAGGTTAGGCAAGGCGCAGATACGGCACAATGAATTATATTCATGGAGAGGGTAACATTAGCTCCTGAGAGATATTATCACGTCACACGGCGGAATTACGTGGAACAGGATTTATCGAGCTGCGAGAGTCCTGAGAGCGCAGCCAATCTGCACCGCCGTCTAGCCCATCTTACACGATATAATATCAGTCATCTACAGTCAGGCTCAGCAGAGACACAGTACATCGGCGGGAGTTTGGGGACTACAAGCCCCAGCAAGTCCAGAAACACTGCAAATCACTGAAACTACAGCTAACGTGATTATAAGGAAAGCAAACACGTGATGTACAGGAGACTAAAAAAAGAAAGACTTAACATTTATCAATAGGTTTCAATAAACCATGATCTGGAAGACTATTGACCGTGCATAGTCCAATTCTACACCGTAAAAACCAGGAGTGGGGAACTCTAGTCCTCAAGGGCCGCAAATAGTGCAGGCTTTCAGGATTTCCTTAGTATTGCACACGTGTTGGAATCAGCAACAGTGCAAGTTAATATATTACACCTGTTCAATGCTAAGGAAATCCTGAAAACATGCATTGTTTGCGGCGCTTGAGGACTGGAGTTCCCCATCTCTGATATAGAGAGATGGATAGATAGAAGAGTAAATGGATGGATAGATAGAGGTATAGATGGGAGAAAAGAATAGTAGATGGATGGATGGATTGGCAGATGGATGAGGATAATGGATGGATAGAGGAGAGAAAAGATGGATGGATAGATAGATAGGGGGATAGATGGATAGATAGAGGGATAGATGGACAGAGGGATAGATGGATGGATAGAAGACTAGATAAATAGAATAGTAAATAGGAGGATATAAGAGTAGATGGCTGGATAGATAAGAGGGATAGACAGACAGACACATGGTCCCCAGAGCAGGGGTTGTGCAACTCCAGTCCTCGAGGGCTGCCAACAGTGCATATTGTCAGGATTTCCTTAGCATTACACAGGGATTTTAATCACTAAGGAAATCATGAAAACCTGCACTGTTTAGGACCCTTGAGGACTGGAGTTCCACACCACTGATATAAACCTATTCATGGACCAAAAAAGATCCAAAGAGCAAGATGACTGCAGACTGGTCGTGATATAGAAAGAATCAGTGTTAATTTGTTATCAGCAAAAGTCGGACAGCTGGAGAAACCCCAATACTTGTGCCAATATCGTAGCCCCATTCACACAACACAGGCAAAAAAGACCCTGACTGACCTAACCCATTTACTAATTGTACAGGAAAGTGCAGCAGACTTTGCCCTTTTAAAAATAGTCCATTTTACATTAGAAAAAAAAAAATATTTATATAGCGCTATTAATTCCACACTGCGCTTTACATACATTTGTAACACTGTCCCCATTGGGGCTCACAATGTAAACATCCTAGCAGTATGTCTTTGTATAGAATCCTCCATTTCTCAACCATTCATTGGTTTTTGAAAGCCGGTGTTCACCATCAGTGACACGGACATGTCATACGTTTTTCTTGCTTTAAAGCACTACTATAGTGGTTTGTCTTTTTTTAATTTGCGGCTGGATTTGTGCTTTAAATCCAAGCTCCCTCACCCTAATTCTATAATTATGGGCCACCATCTTTACCTCCTTCTACCACTGCTCCAGTTAGTCTTCTGCAGTTTGTGATCTGCCGGATCGCTCCAGTGTTTCAAGGAGCGCGTCAGAGGCCACAACTCAAAACAAGTCTATGGGAGCCTCATTACAGCTCTCAGAGATGATGCATTGGGGAGCTTGTAACAGAACTTCTGGCCAGTCAGAAGTTACGGGCAGAAGAGGAGCCATGGGATCAGTGTGATAAAAGGTGAAGACACCAGAGATCAAGTATGTCAGATGGTGCAGGAGACTTAGATTAAGCAAGACTGGAGTCACATTAGTGTATGACTTGTGTAAGGACTAAATTGCATAGCCCTGACCCGAGCATGACAGATGCATAGAAATACATGAAGTTGTCACACTTGGGTCAGCAGAACCATGGAGTTGATAAGCCAAACATCAGACTCCAACTCAGAATTCTCAATTTCCCTGAAACAGACTCAAGACTCCTCAGCTCTGGTGACCAGTTCGGCTGTTTTGATTCAATCCTCACAAGCGTCATATGGCTGGGTGACTCCAGCGCTGAAAAAAAACATAAAATGCTGGAGTGGTGCTTAAAACACACACAAAAAAAAAACTGAACAATGTTTGCCAAGTATGTCCAATTAATGTTTCGATGAGAAACGATGAATACCCAGCTGTCATCCACACACTCAGTTTTTTCACAGACCCATTCTCCTGCAAAATCGGCCAAAGTAGAACCTGTATCAATATTTAATTTAACTTATTTATAAAGTCTACTAGCTGGGTGCCCGATGCACATGCATCGGGATTCTAGCAGAGCGAGTCTCTGACTCGCAATGGCCGCTTCGCGGCCAATGCTTCGCGCTGCTAAGGCGACTCGCCATGCCCGCTGTGCGGGCATAGCGAGTCGCCTTAGAACTGCTCGCAATGGCCGCTGCGCGGCCAATGCTTCGGGCATATCCACATGACGACATTGACTCGCAGCGTGAGCGGACTCAAAAGGGGCAAAAATCCCATTCGTGATTATATAACACAGGTCAACAAAAAAAATTTTTTTTTCTGGTGCCCAAAATATTTTAATGAATTTGGGGTATTTTTGGGGTGCTGATTCTGAATATGCTATCAGTTTTGCCAGATTGGCTCAAGTTTTTGAGATTTTTGGTATCTTATTTATAGCACTTGTTCGTAAATGCGACGCATCATCTCATTAATTTCTTTGGATTAGTACTTGAACTGAGCAGTTCTCAATATAGTTTTGTGTTAATTAGTGTTCTAAAAGTTTGTTCATAGCTTGATTTTTGGCACTAACTTTATGTTGTTGTCTGTTGTCCAGTGAAAAGCATGAACTCATCAAGAAGAAGTTGTCTTAACGATCCAGACTCATTCTGTTACATTTGTGGTGAATATACACTGACAAAACATAGAAGAAACATAACAGACTTCGTTAAAAAAGTAGCAAAAAACGTCTTTTTTGTTACACATTTTACGAAAAATCTCAAAAACTTGAGCCAATCTGGCAAAACTGATGACATATTCAGAATCAGCACCCCAAAGTTACCCTAAATTCAATGAAATATCTTTGGCACCAAAAATGCTGTTGACCAGTGTAATAGATAGAATATGGACTATAGAATAGAATATATCCGTGGAAAAATTAGAACACAGATGCTAAAGACTGGGCTACAATAGGTTCCTGGTGACATTGGAAAATGTCCTTCAGTCTCGCTTTGAGAAGGGATTGATCAGATTCCTGTTGCGTCTTGCACCTGTGTGCTTGGGCTATGCTGAACCACTATGGAGAACTGATGAAAGACATCAGTTAGCACTTTCCCCAATATTCCCAAGTAGCATGAATATAATAAAAAATACTACAAGGGTCAGATCCTTGTTTTGCAGCATGGATTATCAGTTACTTCCATCAGGAATATTGTGATTGACCGATTCATTATTTCTGGTAATGAGAAGGTTTTGAACTCTGTGCTAGGAAATGTTGCAAGTTCTAGTGGTGATTCAGTGTGAAATGTCAGCACTATGGCCCCGGAGCTATCTATCTGCTATCCTGAGTTATCCAAAGATACAGCACATCAGACTACGTGACCCAGAAAGAAAATCATCATCTTGTGATCTTCTGTGACTGTATGTTCCCTCATATCAGCTTCATTTAACAGTTCAAGAAAAAGTGGATGTGATTTCATGAAAACTCATTGCAACTACATACTTTTGGAAACTTTGTTTCCGTATTGACTTCTGTTGGGAGCAGGAAAAAAAAAAAAAAAAAAAAAAGTGTAAAAAAATGCAGTTGTGTTTTTCAAGTTCAAAATCCCAGGAACTGATTCATTCTCTGGGGTTTTTTTTGTTCCCTGAAAAATGCCCACAGATAACCCTAATCCTAACACCCTACCTCTAAACCTAACTCCAGCCCCCAGCCCCAACTAAAACCCTGCCCCCAGCCCAAACCCAACCCTGCCCCCAGCCCAAACCCAACCCTGCCTCCAGCCCAAACCCAACCCTAACCCTGCTTCCAGCCCAAACCCAACCCTAACCCTGCTTCCAGCCCAAACCCAACCCTAACCCTGCTTCCAGCCCAAACCCAACCCTAACCCTGCCTCCAGCCCAAATCCAACCCTGCCTCCAGCCCAAATCCAACCCTAACCCTGCCTCCAGCCCAAACCCAACCCTAACCCTGCTTCCAGCCCAAACCCAACCCTAACCCTGCTTCCAGCCCAAACCCAACCCTAACCCTGCTTCCAGCCCAAATCCAACCCTAACCCTGCCTCCAGCCCAAATCCAACCCTGCCTCCAGCCCAAACCCAACCCTAACCCTGCTTCCAGCCCAAACCCAACCCTAACCCTGCCTCCAGCCCAAACCCAACCCTAACCCTGCCTCCAGCCCAAATCCAACCCTAACCCTGCCTCCAGCCCAAATCCAACCCTAACCCTGCCTCCAGCCCAAATCCAACCCTAACCCTGCCTCCAGCCCAAATCCAACCCTGCCTCCAGCCCAAATCCAACCCTGCCTCCAGCCCAAATCCAACCCTGCCTCCAGCCCAAACCCAACCCTAACCCTGCCTCCAGCCCAAACCCAACCCTAACCCTGCCTCCAGCCCAAACCCAACCCTAACCCTGCTTCCAGCCCAAACCCAACCCTAACCCTGCCTCCAGCCCAAACCCAACCCTAACCCTGCTCCAGCCCAAATCCAACCCTAACCCTGCCTCCAGCCCAAATCCAACCCTGCCTCCAGCCCAAATCCAACCCTGCCTCCAGCCCAAATCCAACCCTGCCTCCAGCCCAAATCCAACCCTGCCTCCAGCCCAAATCCAACCCTGCCTCCAGCCCAAATCCAACCCTAACCCTGCCTCCAGCCCAAATCCAACCCTAACCCTGCCTCCAGCCCAAATCCAACCCTAACCCTGCCTCCAGCCCAAACCCAACCCTAACCCTGCCTCCAGCCCAAACCCAACCCTAACCCTGCTTCCAGCCCAAACCCAACCCTAACCCTGCTTCCAGCCCAAACCCAACCCTAACCCTGCTTCCAGCCCAAACCCAACCCTAACCCTGCTTCCAGCCCAAACCCAACCCTAACCCTGCCTCCAGCCCAAACCCAACCCTAACCCTGCCTCCAGCCCAAATCCAACCCTAACCCTGCCTCCAGCCCAAATCCAACCCTCCTCCAGCCCAAATCCAACCCTGCCTCCAGCCCAAATCCAACCCTGCCTCCAGCCCAAATCCAACCCTGCCTCCAGCCCAAATCCAACCCCTGCCTCCAGCCCAAATCCAACCCTGCCTCCAGCCCAAATCCAACCCTGCCTCCAGCCCAAATCCAACCCTGCCTCCAGCCCAAATCCAACCCTGCCTCCAGCCCAAATCCAACCCTGCCTCCAGCCCAAATCCAACCCTGCCTCCAGCCCAAATCCAACCCTGCCTCCAGCCCAAATCCAACCCTGCCTCCAGCCCAAATCCAACCCTGCCTCCAGCCCAAATCCAACCCTGCCTCCAGCCCAAATCCAACCCTGCCTCCAGCCCAAATCCAACCCTGCCTCCAGCCCAAATCCAACCCTGCCTCCAGCCCAAATCCAACCCTGCCTCCAGCCCAAATCCAACCCTGCCTCCAGCCCAAATCCAACCCTGCCTCCAGCCCAAATCCAACCCTGCCTCCAGCCCCAACCCTACCTACCTCCAACCCTAACCCCTAACGCCAAACCCAACCCTAGACCCAATATTAATCCTAACCCTAATCCTAAACCTAACCCCAACCCCATGGGTATTTTTCTTTTGGGAATTTTTCTGGTCACCATATTTTTGGCATCACTTTTTTTTCCCCCCACCTTGTGGTATTTGCTGAGATTAGTTGTGCCAAATCAATCAAAACTGCGCACACGTTTAATTCATTTTGTGCAGTCACACATGGAAATTTTTCTGTCTTTTACCAGTTTTGCTAATATTTTGAGTAACAAAACGTATAAAAAAAAAAAAAAATCACTAAAACAAAATATTCTGGTGTACATAAAATGGAGCACATTTGCAACAATTTGTGATTTTTTTTGACAAATTGCAAAATGATGAATCAGGCGGGAAAAAAATGAGAAACTAGTGGGAAACTTAACATAAAAATGTACAAATGGGGAAATTACTGTACTTTGGTGCAATCAAATAATGGTGTATGATACCAAAAGAAGCAATGCAATAATAAATCAAACCCCCAGTGATTCTGCACAATATAGAAAGTAACATCTGCACAAAAACACACCAAAAATTGGGGCAAAACGCATAAAAAATATGCAGCAAAACCAGCATGTATAGCAGGTTGCTATTGTGTATTTGGGTATGGACATCTGCATAAAAAATATTTATATTTTTAGTTATATAGCACCAACATATTCCGCAGCGCTTTCAATTCATATACAAACAGTCATAAGAAACAGTTATAAAAAATACAATAATTAAAGCAAAATAAGCCCTGCTCATAGGAGTTTACAATCTACAATGAGGTGGGGGTGGCACAGAGTACAGGGGCTTATTTACAATGATGGCCAAAGCTATCTTGAGGAAATGAGGAATAGATAAGAGCTGTAAGACCCCCTTTACACACAGACTTTCCAGGGATCCCACCAGCGATTCGACCTGGCCGGGATCGCTGGAAAGTCTCTCTGGAGTCGCTGGTGAGCTGTCAAACAGACAGACTCAACAGCGACCAGTGGACCAGCGCCATCGCTGGTAACCAGGGTAAACACCGGGTAACTAAGCAGCCCGCGCTGCTTAGCTACCCAGTGTTTACCCTGGTTACCAGTGCCCAGCATCTAATGTGCGGAGCTGGGCATTGGCTGTGAGGTCGCTGATCGTTGGTCTCTCGCTGTCACACGCAGCGATAAGTGCTAACCAGCGGGAGACCAAGGACCAAAAAAATGGTCCTTAACTATTTGCAGCCATCAGCAACCTCACAGCAGGGCCTGATCGCTGCTACGTGTCACACACTGTGACATCGCTGGAGAGGTCGCTGTTATGTCACAAAACCTGTTACGTTTCAGCGACATTGCTAGCGATGTTGCAGTGTGTGAAGTACCCCTATGAGTGGTCACCAGACAATCTTTTGGGTCTGGTGGAGTGAATACCCTATGTCTAAATGACTTTGATCAGGGAACATGATAGGCCGCCCTAAAAAGATGTGTTTTTAGGGAGCGCCTGAAACTATGCAAGTTGTGGATAGTCCTAATTTCTTGGAGTAGAGCATTCCAGAGAATTGGTGCAGCTCGGGAGAAGTCTTGGAGCCGGGAGTGGGAGGATCGGATTAGTGCAGATGTTAGTCGAAGGTCATTTGTAGAACGTAGAGAATGGGGGCGGTGATAGACAGAGATGAGGTGGAGAGGTAGGGGGGAAGCTGTACTGTGAAAAGCTTGTGGGCGAGAAACAAGCAATTTCAATGGATGGAAATATCCTATAATGTATGGGCAGCCAGTGCAATGACTGGCACAGAGCAGATCATAAAATTCATGGGTAGCCAGTGCAATGACTGGCAGAGAGGATCCTATAGTGTATGGGCAGCCAGTGCTATGACTGGCACAGAGTGGATCCTATAATGTATGGGCAGCCAGTGCAATGTCTGGCACAGAGCGTATCCTATAATGTATGGGCAGCCAGTGCAATGACTGGCACAGAGCTGGTCCTATAGTGTATGGGCAGCCAGTGCAATGTCTGGCACAGAGCGGATCCTATAGAGTATGGGCAGCCAGTGCAATGACTGGCACAGTGCGGAAGCATCCGAGTAACATTTAGCCAAATAGGTGACCCTTGCTGTTGCATTAAGGATGGACTGGAAAAAAGCAGAGTTTTCTCCAAAATCCTTCCCAGAAGAGCAGGAGCTGTACTATCTACAGTGCAGCCACTCCATATAAAGGTCTATGGAGAAAAGCTGCTGTAGTGTATATGAAGGCGTCCCAATACTATGGGGGTGGAAATTGTAATAAACCCAAATCTTACAGTTGTTATCCAGCTACTGTAAGATTTTTATTATTAAGGGAAAAGCAATGAAAAGGAAATGTAAGCAAAAAGCTATTTGAGTATCAGCAGAAACGGCCATTAATGTTCGTGCTAATATTCTATGATAAGATTACACCGAGGTAAAGGACACTGACAACATTGAGAAAAACAGTCTGTCCTGCAACCTGAACAGGACCGAGAACTGAGCAATGGCGGCCACGAGCGGATACAAGTGACCTGGGATTATTATCACAGAATATATGGAAGATTTTAACCTGAAATTATTTATTTCTTATGCAAATGATGAATCTACTAATGGATGTTAGTATTTTGGTGCTAGAGACATAATAATAGTAAAGTGTCCGTCCTGCTAACAATCTTCATAGCGAGTCCATGCAGCGTCGCCCCATCTGTTTATCCCCTCGTCAGGACGAGGTGTGACATTATGCAAACAGCGGAAAATAAAAAACAGTTAACATGTAAAGCGCTCGCACAGCTGACACGGCTCACAAGGTAAATGAAGATGAAGGGAAGCAAGAAACACAGAGAAGAGTCAGCCATCCATCATGACAAGGGCCGAGGCGCATCCAGAGATTGGTACAAGGCAATGAGATTACAGTTCTGTGGCAGGATGGAATCCTGATAGGAGCATCATATTGATCCAGCACTGTACAGCAACAGCGTAGCCATACAGCAACACCACCTCTGCCATAGAGCAACAGTGCCGCAATAGAGCAACACCACCCCTGCCATAGAGTAAGTGCCGCCACAGAGCAACACACCACCACAAGCCCGCCTGCATAAGCAACACGCACATACAGCCCCCTTGCCATAGAGACAGCAGGCCACCATACAGCAACACCACCCCTGCCATAGAGCAACACAGCCTCTGCCATACAACACCAACTCTGCCATACAGCAACAGCGCCGCCATAAAGCAACACCACCTCTGCCATAGAGCAATAGTGCCACCATACAGCAACACTACCCCTGCCATAGAGCAACACCGCCTCTGCCATACAGCAACAGCGCTGCCATATAGCAACACCACCTCTGCCATACAGCAACAGTGCCGCCGCCATACAGCAACAGCGCCGCCACCATACAGCAACCGCACCGCCACATACCAATGCCGCACCATACAGCAACCGCACCGCCATCCGCCGCCATAAAGCAACACTACTACCACCATACAGAAACACCTAAACTGCCATACAGTAATGCCGCTGCCATCATACAGCACACCGTCTCCGCCATACAACACCTACACTGTCATTCGCAAAAAGGAGAACAAGGAGTTTTAAATGCTTGCATCAAGAGTGAAAAGAGTTTATTACAAAGTACAACCCAAATAAAAGGTGCAAAACGTCTGAATAGATGTGGTAGGTACACTTTAGCACAGCAAAATATGACAGCAAGCACAAGTAGGTATTGCACATAGTCCCATACAAAAGATCAGACCAGATCAGGTCTCATCAGACCAGAGAATCTTATTTCTCATAGTCTGGTAGTCCTTATGCGTTTTTTTTGCAAACTCTATGCAGCTTTCATATGTCTTGCACTGAGGAGAGGCTTCCGTTTAGCCACTCTGCTATAAAGGCCCGACTGGTGGAGGCTGCAGGGATAGTTGACTTTGTGAAACTTTCTCCCATCTCCATACTGCATTTCTGGAGCTCAGCCACAGTGATCTTGGGGTTCTTCTTTACCTCTTACTAAGGCCCTTCTCAGATTGCTCCAGTTTGGCTGGATGGCCAGGTCTAGGAGGACTTCTGGTGGTCCCAAACCTCTTTCCATTTAAAAATTATGGAGGCCACTGTGCTCTTATGAACCTTGAGTACATCAGAAATTCTTTTGTAGCCATTTTGGCCAGATCTGTGCCTTGCCATGATTCTGTCTCTGAGCTCCTTGGGCAGTTCCTTTGACCTCATGGTTCTCATTTGGTCTGACATGCACTGTGAGCTGTGAGGTCTTATATAGACAGGTGTGTGCCTTTCCAAATCAAGTCCTATCAGTTTAATTAAAAACAGCTGGATTCCAACGAAGGAGAAGAACCATCTCAAGAGGATCACAAGGATGTGGACAGCATGTGACTTACATATGAGTGTCTGAGCAAAGGGGCTGAATACATGACCATGTGAGATTTCAGTTGTCCTTTTTTAATAAATTTGCAAAAATTTCTACATTTCGGTTTTTTATTTTTTTTTAGTAAAGATGGGGTGCAGAGTGTACATTAATGAGAAAAAATGAACTTTTTTAAATTTACCAAATGGCTGCAATGAAACAAAGAGTGAAAAATGTAAAGGGGTCTGAATACTTCCCGTACCCACTGTAGTTACTGGCCAATTCCCTATATTAGGACACTATAAAAGGAATTAGAAAAATCAGTAAAAACGTTTTTTTTATCACAACCTTGTCCGAACTTTCCTGTAAGTATAAGTGAAGAATTAATTGACTTATGTCAACAATTTAAAGATTTACCGTACTCCCGAACATAGGTTAATCTGAAGATAAATAACCCCCCAGCCTGTGTATTCCCGGCCTAAGGGATGTCATTCCAATAAAGAGCAATCTAATGAAGGAGGACGAGCCAAAGACTACCATTTACTTTTTTCTAGAGTGTGAGCTCTTCTGATCCTCTTTGCCCTGAAAATAAATCCCTGCGAACGTACCGTTACACAAGACTTGGGGGGGGGGGGGGGGGGGGGAAGAGGGTGTCTTTCCTACCTTTTTTTTGCTATTTATAAAATCGTGAAAAATCACTTCCACGATTGCAAATATTGCAGTGCAAAAATAAAAAGGCATCAAATATAACCACGAAAAATAGAGCAGAGAGGCTTAGTTCCTAAATGTATATTAGGCATTAGAATATGGTTTTCTTGCGTTAGAATCAGCACTTTTGGTGCAGGGGGGTTATAGCGGGGGAGGGGCGGATTCTTATAATATATGTGGATCAGGCAAAATGGAAAAAAAGAAAAAATGTCCTTTTTATTTTATTTCACTCCCTTCCTTACCTCTCTTTGAAAAACATAATTTATCTGTGTATTATCAAGAAAGCCAGACACTTTAATCAGTGAGCTATGAAGTCAGTGTTTCCAGCCTTATCTGGTGGAGGAGTGGAAACGGAGCAGATAGGCAGCTCCCAGGCCGAGCACTGGTGGGGAATGTTAATAGGAGGAACAGCGGAGAGATTGGCTGCGGAGGCCTGCCTATCTCCACCATTATCAAGGCCTTATCAATGCAACCATCACAGCTCAGTAATGGGGCCGGTTCAACTTTCTGCTTTATCAGGGAGACTGATTCGAGCCAGAGGGACACAAGGCTGCGAGAGACGACCGGAGAGTGAATAAGCATCCAGTGTATTTAGAAAATCAAGGAGATTACTTATTGCCATTTGCGTTGATACAGCGCGTTAACCCTACGCACTGCCAGCGGGAAGCGACTGGAGAAAATGACTGGCGGCCAAGGACGAAACATAGCACGAGAATAATCTGAAATGATGTAGTTATTGTCATATACATATATATATATAAGGCCACTGTTGTATGCAAGGCTGTGGAGTCAGTAAGCCAAACATCCGACTCGGACTCCTCAATTTCCCTGACTACTCCAACTCCATCAAAATGGACACCAACTCAGACTCCACAATCAGGGCTGTGAAGTCAGTAAGCCAAACATCCAACTCCAATTCCACCAAAATGGACACCCAACTCCAACTCACAACCAGGGCTGTGAAGTCAGTAAGGCTGGCTTCACACCACGACAGAGTCCAGGCCAGGGCTGTCCGGTGTAAACCAGACAGCCCCGGACCGGATTTTGGCCCCATAGTATCCTATGGGGCCGGATGGAGCTGGATTGCAGCTATCTGCAATCTGGTTTCCATCTCTCCGGAAGAATCCGGGAGAATTCGGATTTTTCTCACCGTACACAAAACGTTTGTGTCTGGGGAGAAAAATCTCCCCAAATTGCCGTATCCTCCCGGATTTCCCGGGATCCAGGGCAATCCGGCGCTCCCTTACATGGGAGCCTATGGTGCCAGATTGCCCCGGTCCGGGAGGATCCGGGAACCGGACACCTGCGGCTGCACGCCGCTGTTGTTTCAGGACTGCGGCTAGCTCCCTGCGAGCCGTGGTCCTGATTCATCAGCAGCTGCGTTCGTCTGCACACCGGACCGGAGGGCATATTAGCCCTCCGGTTCTGTGTGCTGGTCCGGTCCGGGGCTGTCAGGTTCGTCCCTAACAGCCCCGGATCGGATCTTGCCGCAGTGTGAAGCCATCCTAAGCCAACATCTGACTTAGACTCATCAATTTCCCCGAATCCGACTCCAACTCCACCAAAATGGACACAGACTCCG
Organism: Allobates femoralis; assembly: GCA_033576535.1. NCBI lineage: Eukaryota > Metazoa > Chordata > Amphibia > Anura > Aromobatidae > Allobates > Allobates femoralis. Next base: position 128,380,582 of record JARQOC010000010.1, read on the forward strand.
ACTTAACAATCCCGGTTGTATGTAGCGTTATTCTGCAGAACTAGAAGATACAGACAGAAAAGAGACAATGTGCAGTAACAATATATGGGCCATTAGCAACCCAACACCATGCTTTGGAGGTAGAAATGGGCCACCAGACTTCTTAGGCCCCTGTGTAACTTAAAAGGTTGCACCAATGATATGCCAGCCCCAATACAGCAGACATCAATGGATCTGTACTCATAGACACGATCTAAATCTTGCACTTTTATGTCGTAGGCAGCCGACCTGGGAACGTGACAGACTTTGGCGAACCTTTTGCATCACAAGTGTGAATGCTGTAGAAACGTTCAGCGCAGTCTACAGAAATGTTCCTCAACTCTTAGACTGTGAGCCCTCGTGGACAGGGTCCCTGCCCCTCCTGTACCTGTACGTCCTGATCGCCTAGATTTAGTGTACATGTTCTTGTCTCCCTCATCCTCATGTAAAGCGCCATGGAACCTAATGGCGCTATATAAATAAATAATAATAATAATTATAACTCCAGTCCTCAAGGTCCACCAACAATGCAGGTTTTCAGGATTATTAGTATTGCAATTGGAGGAACAGATGTATTAGACTGTCTTCCTGGGCGCTCGGATTACATAGTGACTTTACTTGTGGTTGGATGTGACTGCAGACTCCAGTCTTCAAGAACCAACAACAGTGTCCATTTTGGTGTAGGTTTTCAGGATTTCCTTAGCATCACACAGGTTATAAATGTAATCACATGCACAAATCCCTTCCAACACCTTCAGAAAACCTGAAAACATGCACTGTTGTTGGTTCTTGAAGACTGGAATTGGGGGAACACTTCTGTAGTCTGTGCCCAAACTCCTGTCCTCAAAAGCCACCAACAGGTCATGTTTTCAGGTTTTCCTTACGTGTTGGAAGTGATCTGTGCATGTGATTAAATTATAACCTGTGTAATGCTAAGGAAATCCTGGAAACCTGCACTGTTTGAGGCCCTTGAGGACTAGGGTTTGAACTGTTGTTGGTTCTTGAGGATGGGAGTTTGAGCGCAGTCTACAGCAGTGTTCCCCACCTCCACTCCTCAATAGCCACCAACAGGTCATTTTTTTCAGGATTTCCTTAAAATTGCACAGTTGATAACTTAATTACTTGTCTAGATCACTTTCAACACCTAAGGAAATCCTGAAAACATGACCTGTTGGTGGATCTTGAGGACTGGAGTTGGGGAGAGGACTGTAGTTGGGGAACCCTGCTGAAGACTGTGCTCAAACTCCAGTCATTGAGAGCCACAAACAGGTCATGTTATCAAGATTTTCTTAGTTTTGGAATCATCACATGTGCAAGTGATTAGATTATAACCTGTGCAATGTCAAGGAAATCCTGAAAAATGCAATGTTGGTGGCTCTTGAAGCCTGGAATCTACAGTCACAGCCAACCACAACAGAAGTCCCCAATGTAGACTTCCTAAGAAATCTGTTCTTTCAAATTTAATTTGAGACATTTGCTTCTAGCTTAGCTTTTATCCTAACTTTCTGGTTCTTATCAAAACAACAATTGGCTGAGTGTTTTCCACACATTTACAATTTTGCAACTAAAATGGATGTTCCATGTATCTTTTTGTTTTCCAAACCTTGTTTTTTTGTTCACTAGATGCTCAGTTTTAAGGTCAGCAATACACTGAATATATCACTTTTTGCAGCTGTGTAGTAAAGTAAATCACATTACCAGACATTCACATGTACCTGGGACGGAGAACGTGGGACGTCTGCTAATGTCATTCAACTGCTCCCAACTCTTATCCTCAATGTCTCTGGCAGGAAGCGCGTTTCCAGATTGGTGATAATTTGAGAACACTGAGTAAGATTTGCTTCCAATCCCTTGGGCATCTTAAAGTAGACTCTGCACCAAGAGACGGTGAAAGCGGCTGTACAGGCAAAAGGAAAAAAGGTTCTTCATCCAAATGCATCTAGTCGTGTTTTTAAGGCAAATCACATCCAACAACAAAGCCATGAAGCCTATGGAGCCTCTACAGTCAGGGGCATAACTACAATAGGTGAAGGTTTGCAATCGCACACAGGCCCTGAAGTTGCTTTGGCCTAGAGAAAAAGGCAAATACTTGTTAAGATTTGCAATAATTGGGGGGCCCATTTGGGCTTTCATATCGGGGCCCTTGACATCAAGTTACAGCACTGCTTACCGTCCTATATACTCTGTGTGCCGCCATACAGTGATAAGATCATAACTTCATCTATAAGCATTGCTTTTAGCAAAAAAATATCTATATAGATGACATCCATCTGCTTTTATAAATACAATTGTGTGAACAAGACCCAACATGACAGTCTGAGATGGGAAACACAACAGGTCACCGCTTTCCGGCTGCTTTTTCCCCTTTTATCCTATGGAAATAGAGAAAATCCACTTCCAAGTCATTGGGCTTACATATATCAATAAGCAGACATTAATAAAACCATATAAACTGGGAAGTACCTAATAGAGATATGGAGTAGTCAGCAACAACTTGTTGATCGATTCCATGCACAGATAATGAAAAATATCTAATAAAGATGGAGATAGAGATGAACTACTAGTACTGGACAAGCCCTTATTAATAGATCCACATTGGACACTACTGGACAAGCCCTTATTAATGGATCCACATTGGACACTACTGGACAAGCTCTTATTAATGGATCCACATTGGTCACTATTGAACAAGCCCATATTAATAGATCAACACTGCTCACTACTGGACAAACCCTTATTAATAGATCAACATGGACACTACTGGACAAGCCCTTATTAATAGATCCACATAGGTCACTAATAGACCAGCCCTTATTAGTAGATCCACATTGGTCACTACTGGACGAGCAGTTATTAATGGATCCATATAGGTCACTACTGGACCAGCCCTTATTAATAGATCCACATTAACCAAGCCCTTAGTAATTTTTTATTTTTTTTCCAACCACACTATGGACTATAACACAGGAGTAAATCCCAGTGTCATCTGATCACAGCCCAGGTTCACACATACAAATCAGTTTTTTAAGCCCTTAGAAAAACGGATCAGTTTTTCTAAGGGTGCCAATAGTGAGATCCTGGACGGTTTTGTCAAATTTTGGGACTTAGTCATTTTTTCATTAAAACCGCATATGTGTTAACGCATGCGTTAACGCAGGATCCTATATGTGCCATGCATTAACGCATGCATTTTCCATGGGGGCCCATGTTAAAAAAAGCATGTGTTTTTTGAAAGCACCCCAAAAACACAGCTAGCAGAGTTTTTGGGCTGCTGCATAAAAACGCACGCATTAAAAAAAAAAACTAAACAAAAAAAAACCGCACACACAACGTTAACGCATATGCGTTTTTGCACTTTGAAATAAAAAAAACTCCAAAATGTTCCCAAAAAAGGGAAATTTAAGGTAAAAAGGATTTGTATGTGTGAACCTGGCCACACACTGCCAGCGGCTGGAATCGGCCTGACCGCCTAGCGTACCAGAACACAGCGATCCCGGATCAAACACTTAGAAGACTGAATTTCTTCAAACTCCAGCCCCAAATAAGTTCACTCATATCTACTAACTACAAAGGAGCAGTACTGATAAGGGAGGGGAGTATCAATTTTTTCTTATTATTACTTACCTCCCTGGGCCTATTAATAAGGCCTTACGCAGTAATCAGATAAAAAAAAAAAGCCCCATCAGGGACAAAAAGATTGGCCAAATTCAAGTCCAATGAGTTGAATTTATTTTCCTCTTTTGCTGTAAGTTGGGACAACATCAGACATATTAGAATGATGCCTGTCCCACTGACATTGTGGCATTTAGCCCATCTAAAAGGTACCATCACACGGCATGACATCGCTGATATGTCACGGGTGTCGATGCACCCTCGTTGCATGTGACTCTGGCAAGTTGCTACGATATATCGTTGGATCAGAGTTGACAGGTTTACCAACATGTTGGAAAACCTGATGATCTCAACTCCAGCAACCTGCTGCATCGTTCTGTGTGACACCACGATAACGATGTTGTGGACCACTTCGCCCATTCACAGCAAAGACGCAAGATTGGTTCCCTGCTCACAACATAGTTGGTGCGTCGTCCACGATATCTAGACGTGTGACAGCTCACCAGCGATGAATGTCAAACGATGTATGCAAAACCGCACACCCACGAGATTGTTTCAGACATCGTATCAACGTCGTGCCGTACGTTTGTGTCGTAACATTAAGGTATCGTGACGGTACCTTAATGTTCGTCCACTGTTGTGGAGATTTACTATAAAAGCAGCCACGTGCCAGCGGCCTTAGGAAGGGGGGGGGGGACGTGTTCACACTAAGGCCTCGTGCACAAGTTCAGTATTTAATAAGTTTTTTACCTCAGGATTTGTAGCCAAAACCAGGAGTGGAGCAATCAGAGGAAAAGTCTAATAGAAACATGTCACCACTTGTGTATTTATCACCCACTCCTGGGTTTGGCTACAAATCCTGAGGTAAAAAACTCATCAAATACTCAGCGTGTGCACATGGCCTAACTGTTTTCAGTCTTCGGGATAATCCAGCAGAAACCAGACGCTACCGGACCTGGTTTGTTCCCATTGACGTACAATGTGGAATCCGGTACATGCGGTGGTAATGCAGTTGCATCCAGTTTTTGCCAGATCCGGTTTGATCCTTATTGACTACAATGGGGAATCCGGCATATGCGGTTGCATTCTGTTTCTGCCACATGCGGTTTGTTACCCATTGAATTACAATGGGGAAATCTAGCACATGCGGTGGGATCCTGTTTCTGCCGGATCCGGTTTATTACTTCCTGTGTTGACGTATAATAGACTAAATCAGAGGAGGCCAAACACTATGCCGAAGCTTCTGTTCTACATGAAGAAGAAAGTGCGCAGCCAAGAGGATTACACAAGTGCTGTTAAACTTGATTGGATGTGGCACAAATATCCCACCATTGAAAGCAATGGGATAAATTTCAAAAAACGTGTAACATAAAAATATTGTGTGACCTATATGCGAAAGGAAGAAATAGTCCCCCACCCCCACCAGCACTCAATCTCCCCCCCTCCACCCCCCCCAACAGCTGATAAGTGAGTGGATGGCATTAATCATGGCCAGGCAGTGACCCAGCAGAGCGGAGCCCTTGTGTCTTTGCCTCTATTCACCATTGTTATTATAGTTGAATCCTTCTCCCGGCTGCTGGCTGGAGATAAGGGTCCTTTATCTGCCTGGGAGATCTTTATCAGTGAGCAGATCAGCCAAAGACCTTATCTGAAATTCACATCTAGTCAAGAGCCAGAGCAGAGAGGAAAAACAGGCAAACCAACTCCTGAGAACAGACCTGACTTCATGTTTCCTCTTCTCGTTTGTTTAGTTGATTGAAAATGTTTGGCCTCAGTTGGCAAATTCCTGACTTCTTGGGGTTAACTTGAACTTAACACAAGAAACCGTGAAAACATGGGGTCAAAGCAAAAAGAACATAAAAGCCACTGTTCATCCAGATGTCCATGCCAAGGGAAACCGGAGTCCTCCCATGCCCAAGACTTCCCTGGTCCTACAGCTTTATAAGATTGGGTCAGTTTATTAGTGGTGGTCCATTACAGCCGTGCCACACACTGATCCACATGGGAACGCGTTTTATGCCTTTATTGTTTCAGTGAGGGCATTAACTTTAGGACAATTCATTTTTGTACTACCCATAGAGGTTGACGTGGCTCTGGTATTAGGCAGCACCAGAGAGACGAATTCTCAATCAATTCTCTTGGTATTATTAACATTTTGGGGAGGTGAACATTAGGGCTCTGGAGTCAGTAAACCAAACATCAGACTCTGATGCCTCAATTTCCCTGAATCCGACTGCACCAAAATGGACATCGACTTGGACTTGTAGGCAAGTGGCGGTCTTTTGGAATGCATGTATTAACTATGTAAACAATGTGTTTGGGTCTGCTTTATCACTTACCCCGTTGGTGTGTGTGCTGGGATGTGTGGGCCCTGGACATTATGATGTTAGTGAAGACTTGGCTTTAAAACGCACCCTGTTCCAGGTTCGAAAAGTAATAGCTACTCACTGGCTCGACCCTCAACCATTATGGCCGTCACACGTGTCAATGTCGCTAGCGACAACGCTGAAAAGTGATGCATCAGTGATTCGCTAGCGATATCGAAGTGCGTCGTGGTGTACAGCGCGACAACCGCGATTTATCGCTGGTCGCAGGTTGACAGGTTTACCAGCATGAACGTAAACCTGTCGAGCTGCAACCAGCGATTAGGCTGGATCGCACCGTCTGACACCACAATAGTGATGTTGGCGGCGATCCAGCCTATACCGCAGCGTTGCTGAGGATCGCTCGCTGGGCTGAGCCCAGCCCAGTGAGCATGGCTCCGCCCGCATCGCCGCCGAGTCACCGGCAACATCCTGCCGTGTGACAGCTGGCCTGCGATGTTGGAAGCGAGCGCCCACCCGCGCATCGCTTCCGGCATTGCTTCCGGCATCGCAGGCCAGATTGATGCGTGTGACAGGAGCTTTAAGGCTACAGGAGTTTGTGGATAAAATGCGGAATCTGATTAGATTGGAGGAGGGGGTGTATAAAAAAAGAAAGGCAGTGCATAAATTCGATAAACTATGGAGTAGGTGGAGATACTTTCATGGTGATCATGTTATAGCCCTGTTGAACATGTTAGGATCCTAATGCTATCTGAGGTGGTATGATTGTTTATCCTGATTAGAAATTTCTTGCTAGTCATATCTCTTATATGTTTTACTCTGATAATATAGCATAATTATTATTTCATTTTATGATTGAATACAACCGTGAATGCTTATTCGGATATAAGGGGGTTGCGTTCAACTTTAATATGTGATAAGGTTCATTGGGATAGGGGAGGGGGGTGTACTTGTATGTGGGCTGTATAAGCTATTGTTAAATGTCTCCTCTGTTTTTCTGTATGTGTTGTTTTCGATTGTATTGAAAAAATTTCTTTTATTTTCAATAAAAAAAAAGATCTGATTTAAAAAAAAAAAAAAAAATGGACATCGACTGACTCCACAGCCCTGGTGTGCATACACATTATAAATCAATGGGTTCAGAATCTAAAGTACTAGACAACATCTAATGAAGATATAGGGGTGTTGTGAATTTCGCGCGACCGACCCGGGCGGTCCCTTCGCGCGACCGACCCGGGCGGTCCCTTCGCGCGACGACCCGGCGGTCCTTCGCGACGACCGGGCGGTCCCTTCGCGCGACCGACCCGGGCGGTCCCTTCGCGCGACCGACCCGGGCGGTCCCTTCGCGCGACCGACCCGGGCGGTCCCTTCGCGCGACCGACCCGGGCGGTCCCTTCGCGCGACCGACCCGGGCGGTCCCTTCGCGCGACGACCGGGCGTCCTACGCCGACGACCGGGCGGTCCCTTCGCGCGACCGACCGCGGTCCTCGGACCCGGTCCCTTCGCGCGACCGACCCGGGCGGTCCCTTCGCGCGACCGACCCGGGCGGTCCCTTCGCGCGACCGACCCGGGCGGTCCCTTCGCGCGACCGACCCGGGCGGTCCCTTCGAAACTCTACCATTCTATGGCAAAGGTAAAACTATAGGAGGATCCTATGTGGCCCCTGGGCAGGAACTAAACCAGGTATTTACTATTCAAGGGTTGAAGCCCATCTCTTCACCTTGGTTTTAATTTACTACAGTATACCACATACTTTAGTACATAAGGGCAGGAACCTGGCACGCAGGTGTATCAGACTCAAATCACTCTGCCTGTCACTATCAGCCACCAAGATCTGTAAACACCCTGCACAATGAGAAGAAAGAAAGCCGGAAGATATAAAAGCCAGATCATATATCAATGCAAGGCATTGTCTTCATCCTCAGACTGTCAGCTCTGGTGGTGCAAGGCTCGCTCACTTCATGGTAGTCAGGATGAGTAGAAGTTATTCCTACTGGGTGTACACTATTTAGAACATGCCTGGGGGCACAGACGTCTGTAATGCCATATTCACATGATCTAATTCTATACTGTATTGTTAGGGTTCAGAAAGACATCACTTTCTTGGACGAGATCTATACCTGTTTTTAATGATGGAACTCATACCTATTCGGCCATGTGCACACGGTGCGCTTTTTTGTGCAGATTTGCCAAAAATCTGTAATCATATACAAGAGTTTACGTGACATCACAGCTCTCCATATGACAATTCTAATGTAAAACAAGTGACATGACAGCCCTCCATATGACAATTCTAATATAAAGGAAGTGACATCACAGTTCTCCATACAACAATCTAATATATAAAGTTGAGTGTATGTGTGTATATGCATCAAGCCCGCAACTCGCATAGCCATGCCCACTCCACATGGCCACACCCACTATGTGTAGCCACACCCAGCATATCTCAATAAGCCACACCTTCTGCATAGCCCCACCCACTTCACAGCCATGTCTGCAAAGCCACAGCCACTCCATAGCTTCGCCCCTTCACACACCCTCACCCCTTTCGTAGCGCTGTCTCCTTTATTGCCCTGCCCTGTTATTGTGATGTCACTATAGAATGTTCGCTTATAAAATTCTGTGTCATGTGACTGCCTGACAATTCTTGTGTATTCTACAGACACTAAGAGCATAAGAAAAAGAATGTGACTGGATGATTGTCGTCACATGCTAAGGGAAAAGCGGTATTGCGCCTCAATGAACAAGACTACAGAAAGGGAGGAAAGATTTACAGAAATGAGTACAGAAATGGAAGAAAGGGAGGCACATACATACACACAGACATACACTAAGCTTATAAATAAGAACAGTTAGGGTACCTTTACACGCTGCTACTGGCGGGTGGATACAACCAGCTACTTCACGTGCACGAGCACGCACAAACGGTTACAAAATGGTAAACGCACCATCTTTACACGCCGCCATAAGGTGCGCTACGCTACGTTACATCTATCTCTGGATGCACCGCCGGGTGTCTCAAGTCACCTTCTGTAGAGCATCTTACCTCATTTACACACCGCTACAACCAGCTAATATGGGCGGACCTGGTGCAGCAGGGACAGCACATAGGCGTGCCACAATTGTGGATTACTAGACGTCCGTACGCTGATAGGACAAAGCAAGAAACCCATGATTGGCCAGGCATCGCAGGAGGCTGTTTAATACATGACGCTCGAGCAATTGTGTAGTGTGACTGGTCAGCTCCTTAAATATGCCGCCCTATGCAGCGACTACCAATCGTAACGCAGGAGCTTCCACCAATGATCGCTGAAGGGGGGCGGTATCCCGGAGCTGTGTCACCCCCAGCTACATACCAGGTACATTGCCTGGTGTCGACACATCCCTTCTGCTGCTTCTTTACACGCCAATACAGCTCGCTACAATCGCCTGTGTAGCCACCTGTTTCAGGGCAGTGCTCGGAAACAGATGCATCTGTTGCCGGGTGCCTCCTACCGTCTTCACACGCCGCTACTACGGGGTATTTTGCCGTTACAAGCTACATTTGTAGCATGTAGCTGGTTGTATCCACCAGCCAGTAGCGGCGTGTAAAGGTACCCTTAGGGTACCACGACCAATATTGCATGCAATTTTACTGCCTGCAGTGAAATCATGGACACATTGTTCTATTGTGTACATGGCAACAAAATAGAACAATGTGTCCAGGATTTCACTGCAACCAGCAAATTGCAGTGAAATTGCATGCAATATTGCATCATGTAACAGTACCCTTAGTCATTATGCCCGGGCAACGCCGGGCTCTACAGCTAGTTTTAATACATCACAGCTCTCCATATAACAATTCTAATATAAAGGAAGTGACATCACTGCTCTCCATAGGACTATTCTAATATAAAGGAAGTGATATCACAGCTCTCCATATAACATGGTTATATTATACAGGAAATGACATCATGTATATGGATTAGGTTCTTTTACTGGAGAAACCACTCAAGAAACACACTGAAAAAGTTTTTATAAATTCTACTAAGTTATAACTTAGAAAAACATTTAAGTCACAAGGCATGCCTGAATTAATAGAATGGTTATCATTTCCTACCCAGAAAGTGTCTGCCATGGATGAGGGAATATAACTGGGCCACTTTAAAACTTTAGGAAGGAAGAGGACTATATAACTAAGGGAAGTTTAATATGGAGGGCATGAACCATGCGATACCATCAGTACATCGCTCCTCAAAACAGGAATAATATAGTCAAGTGCAGCTTGACCTCTGGTTTCCTTGCAGTTGAAATATCATCTACACAAAGAGTTAAATTTAAAACCATACAAATAAATTCTCATTATAGAAAGATCCTGCTCCAAGGCTGCAATCTCCGGTCTGATCAGTTCCCAGCTCTTATCTGCTGCATCTAACTGACAACAAATAAGAACAAAGGACATGGAAACTGCGCCCCCTCACCACCTCCTGTGCCCAGCAAGCAGTGGCCAAATGTGTTGGCACAACAGGATCAAAGAATCAAACAATCCACTGACCAGATCACTGACCTTCATGGGAAGTGACATCACAGTATTTACCTACGCAGGTATAGAAAATTCTTTCTAACTAGAAGATGCCAGATTATCATGATAAAGATCGTGGATGAGATTGTGGAGACCAAGAGGCTGGAGGAAGTAAAACAAGGCTGTGTAGTAATTTGCTCACAGAATGTGTTGGGGGACACTCAATCGTAGTGGGATTGAGACAAACTGGTACGTCTTTACAGTAAAATAAAGTCCATTTTGTTTATTCTACATCACAAACCTCAACGATACAGTCCATTAACATTAACAGAACATTTGTGACCTTTAGTCTGTTCCAATGGCAGGTTTGCTCACCTGGCGGTATTTACATAGTCCCTTTTTAGACACAGTTACCTTCAGGAGCTCTACCCAGCTCCATTCACTGACTCCTGCCAGTCCATCATTCAGGTAACTGTTCCTCTGGGATCATCTACACCTGTCAGTTCCAGATCCTCAGCAGGACTGTAGCTACCTGAACACCCCTGTGGTCTCTTCGTCACGTACCTCCCAGGATGCCGGCCGTTTCCATGCTACCATACCAGGTGCATTCCAGGACAACGGTCTCTCCAAGCACAGAGAGCGAGCCCTCACAGGTTCCTCCCAGGGCACTAGCTGGTCCAAAGCATAAGAGGAGTCTCATGGTCACTGAACCTCATGCTTTCCAAGAAGCCACCTGCTCCTAAGCATGAGATCTGGTCTCCAGGCCATAAATCTTCCAGGGCAGCTCCTGCTTCCAAACACACACAGACATGTAACCCCATTAAGGCTGGCTTCAGACTTGCAGAACCTGTGCAGCGTCCTGCGGGGGAGATCCGCAAGCTGAACGCAGCCCCTATGCTTATAATGAGAACGCACGGTGCTGCGCAGGTCTGCAATATGTGATTTGTACGCAGGCGGATGCCCGCGCACAAATCACACACAATCACACACTCTCGTCCGCACCAGGAACGTGACAATGTCGCGTTCCCGGTGCGGACGAGAGTGTGGCGAATTGTGCGCGGGCATCGGTCTGCTACAAATCACATATATCAGTGAATGGGAGCGCACGGTCATGCGCAGACCTGCGCATGACCGTGCGTTCCCATTATAAAGATAGGGGCTGGCGGTGGCTGCGGTCAGCTTGCGGATCCCTCCGCAGGATGCTGCAGAGGGGTCCGCAAGTGTGAAGGCAGCCTAACACAGAGATAATATTCAGGTGTGTGAAAAATCAGGTTGGCCAGATACTCCCCCGTCTCTTAGCTCACCTGCATTTGTAATACATTACATGAACCTGTGGAACCTAAAGTCCTAGCATAATGCGTTACTTAAACTTCCTGTACTACGAGTCCCAGCATACATATTTGCAATGCAGCAAGCCGCAGCATCATAGCTGAAACACAGTGTCTGAAGAACCTGCTAATGGAGACCTCGCAGAAGAAAAATTTGTGTATCTGCACAGGAGTATGGCAGTGGCTCTCTCATAGAGAACACAGGAATTATAAATGCTATGTTTGGGAGAGTGACACTATTTTTATGTATTGGGGATATTGACGTATCCGCAGTTATTAACCATTGATATGGACGGACACAGCTATTTACCATTTACAGTGTTGGCCAAAAGTATTGACACCCCTTCAATTCCGTCAAATAATACTCAGTTTCTTCCTGAAAATGATTGCAATCACAAATTCTTTGGTATTATTATCTTCATTTAATTTGTATTCAATTAAAAAAACAAAAAGAATTGTCCTAAAGCCAAATTGGATATAGTTCCACACCAAACATAAAAAAGGGGGTGGAGAAAAGTATTGACTCTGATAGAAAAATCATGTGAGGCTTCTCTAATTTGTGTAATTAACAGCACCTGTAACTTACCTGTGGCACCTAACAGGTGTTGGCAATAACTAAATCACACTTGCAGCCAGTTGACATGGATTAAAGTTGACTCAACCTCTGTCCTGTGTCCTTGTGTGTACCACATTGAGCATGGAGAAAAGAAAGAAGCCCAAAGAGCTGTCTGAGGACTTGAGAAACCAATCTGTGAGGAAGCATGAGCAATCTCAAGGCTACAAGTCCATCTCCAAAGACCTGAATGTCCTGTGTCTACCGTGCGCAGTATCATCAAGAAGTTTAAAGCCCATGGTACTGTGGCTAATCTCCCTAGATGTGGACGGAAAAGAAAAATTGACAAGAGATTTCAACGCAAGATTGTGCGGATGGTGGATAAAGAACCTTCACTAACATCCAAACAAGTTCAAGCTGCCCTGCAGTCCGAGGGTACACCAATATCAACCGTACTATCCGTCGGCGTCTGAATGAAAAGGGACTGTATTGTAGGAGACCCCGGAAGACCCCACTTCTTACCCCGAGACATAAAAAAGCTAGGCTGGAGTTTGCCAAAACTTACCCGAGAAAGCCTAAAACGTTTTGGAAGAATGTTCTCTCTTTTTGGGCAAAGGCATCAACATAGAGTTTACAGGAGAAAAAAAGAGGCATTCAAAGAAAAGAACACGGTCCCTACAGTCAAACATGGCGGAGGTTCCCTGATGTTTTGGGGTTGCTTTGCTGCCTCTGGCACTGGACTGCTTGACTGTGCGAATGGCATTATGAAGTCTGAAGACTACCAACAAATTTTGCAGCATAATGTAGGGCCCAGTGTGAGAAAGCTGGGTCTCCCTCAAAGGTCATGGGTCTTCCAGCAGGAGAATGACCCAAAACACACTTCAAAAAGCACTAGAAAATAGTTTGAGAGAAAGCACTGGAGACTTGTAAGGTGGCCAGCAATGAGTCCAGACCTGAATCCCATAGAACACCTGTGGAGAGATCTAAAAATGGCAGTTTGGAGAAGGCACCCTTTAAATATCAGGGGCCTGGAGCTGTTTGACAAAGATGAATGGTCTAAAATTCCAGCAGAGCATTGTAAGAAACTCATTGATGGTTACCGAAGCGGTGATCACATTTATTTGGCTAAGGTTGTGCAACCAAGTATTAGGCTGAGGTGCCAATACTTTTGTCTGCCATTTTTGGAGTTTTGTGTGAAATGATCAATGTTTTGCTTTTTGCTCCATCTCTTTTGTGTTTTCATTAAGAAAATTAAATGAAGATAATACCAAAGAATTTGTGATTGCAATCATTTTCAGGAAGAAACTGAGTATTATCTGACAGAATTGCAGGGGTGTCAATACTTTTGGCCAACACTGTATATGGACAGTGCTTTGGTTCCACACAGGCTCACAATGACACTACTGTATTGAATCAGATGGGACAAGTTATCTTCATCATCTTTCTTAAGCAGCCTGCGGCTTTCGCCTGTAACTTCACATGATCTTTAAGTTATCATGAAACTTCTTTCACACTACTAAGGAACCTTCTATAAATTTTTCTGGAAGTAGTGAAGTTCACATCACAAGCGTAGACAGGGTTAAATTGAAATTTCTTCCTACTTTGCATTTTAATCTCTTTATACATTTTGCTACGTTTTGAGTTTCAAAAGGGAATTGCAAATGTGACAAGTTAATCAGATAGATGAACAGCCTTCACAGAGTCATAATAAGCAAAAATGACACCTATCAGTAAAAGTCGGAGATTTAATAGCAAAGTAGAGGCAACTCCTCATACCATCAAGGTGGCAAGATCTCAGATGATACAATGTAACCAGTCGACCATTACAGGAAGATCCAAGCTAGTAGGGAAGCGGGTGTGCAGCTCATAATGGCCAAGCTACATCAGAAAAGATCAATACCAAAGACTTGGGTCTCGGAAACCTCTTTAGTGGCCATTGCTCTTTATCCATCTACAATAATCGATATACAAGACTAGGGTGTTCGGTACTCAAAACGAGCATTTGGACGCTCGGATGGTTTTGACTTGATAAACAAGTATAATGAAAGTCAATAAGGAACTAGAGCATTTTCCAGAAAATCTTTCAAAAAAATGTTTGAGTTCCTTATTAACTTCCATTATACTCTACACATCGAGCTAGTCCAAGAATCAAAGCATTCATTATGAGTACCAAGTACCCAAGCATGTTACTGCTCACTCAATCTTTGTGTTATTGGCATTGTAAAGTGATGACAGTCTTGCTTATCGTTTATTGTAGATGGCTAAAAAAAAAAAAAATGACCACTACTGAGGTTTCCGAGGCCCAAGTCTTTGGCATTGATCTTTCTGTTGTAGGATATCTTCTAGCTTGGCCGTCATATGCAGTTTCCCTCACACACCCGTGATCTTCCTGTAATGGTCGAATGGTTACATTGTATTATCTGAGATCTTGCCACCTTGATGGTAGGGGTTCTCTCTACTTTGTCACGAATTTTGCCGTCTACTTTTGTATGGGCTCGGGTGCTTGGTACTCATAAAGAGCATTTTGACACTCGCACAGGCTTTACTTGTTTACAGAGTATAATGGAAGTCAATAGAGAACTTAATCATTTGTCCGGAAGATCTTCCACACAAATGTTTGAGTTGCCCAATAACTTCCATTATACTCTACACGACTCGAGCCCTTCCGACTGTCAAACTACTCATTATGACCTGAGCACCTGAGCATGGTAGTGTCGCGTCCCTGGTGCGGACAAGACTGTGTGATTTGTGCGCAGGCATCCGCCTGCGCACAGATCACTCGTGGCGGGCAATGGGAGCGCACGGCGGTCTGCAAGCATCTGCAGACACCGTGCACTCCATTATAAAGATAGGGGCTGCGTTCAGCATGCAGAGGCTTGCAGATGCCTCCGCAGAACGCTGCGGAGGCATCTGCAAATGTGAAGGCAGCCTAAGGGTGGTTTCACACTTGCATTTTCTAATCCGGCCAAAACCTGATGCTACCTGATCAGGCCTGTTTTCATTGACTCAGGCATATGCGGGACATAACATCTTCCCTAGATTCTACCAAATTAGTTTTTTTGATCTCCTACTTGGACGGACAAAGTTATTTTGTTGCTCGTTATAAAGCCTGATCTCGTCAGACGCCATGCACTGCATTCAAAAATAGAAAGGGTTTCAATGGGGCCGGATTCTGCTTTCATCCTTTGCGCCTCACAACACCCTCCCATTGGGTGTGTCCTAAGAAAAGTTTCAACTTTACGACAGTTCAGGCAAAAAAATACAGATGTGACCGCACCAGTTTTTTCTCAATACAACATAACACCGCTGTGGTGCACTAACAAACCAGATACGTTTCAGTCTGATCACACCTTGAACGCAAGTGTCAAACCAACCTAGGACAATAAAGTTGCTAAAAATTTCAGAGAATCACTTATGATTTTAATGATATATATGACACAATTTAAGCTCAGGCAACTCCTGGGTTGCTATTACCATGGCATAGGATTAGTCTCTGTGCAACAGATGGCACCTGCCAAGGGACAGCGGCCTGGCTGCAGGATACCTGCTCTGCTTCCTTCCGTAAGAACCCGTCCCTTATCGCACCGGGGATCGGTATTGTATTTCAGCAGCTCAGTCTTTGAAAAGCATTAACAGCAGACGGCGTGGCTGCCCGCCTCCATGGCAGACCTGGTACAATAAACGCGTGGGAGGGCGCATTAACCCCTCGCCCACTGGCACAAAAAGTTCCTCGTTGGACGGCAACGGACTAGGTCACCATAGCTGGATTATGAAGATCATCAGTGAGTGTGCAGAGTGTGAACAGGGGTTAAAAAGAGGAGAGGAAGTTGGGAAGAGAGAAAAATGGGAGCAAAGAGACTCAGATTTATCAATTTAATAATCGCTTCTGGAAAAACCCAGACAGGTAGATAGAACTTCAGGCCGTGCAATTACTTCCCCCGTCAGATAAACCAGTTTTATCAGGCAGTTATTTCTGTCATCCTCAAATCAGCTCCTTATCTGCAGCCTAGATCTCTGCAGAGCAAACAAGGCAGAGATGCCCACGGAACACTGTCAGAAAGTTCTGGGAGAAGCAGGTCACCTCCTTCTCCTCCAGTCACCCGTCACTGAGCTGACACGGCCAGCCCCCCATCCACTTGACACCCCCGTCACCCAACTGACAAGTCACTCAGATGACACCGCCACCCCCCACCCATCACCCAGATGACACTCCCCCCACCCCCATCACGAATCTCACTCTACCACCCCCGTCACAAAGCGGACACTGCCACTACCCCGTTAGCCAGCCGACACCCTTAACCCCTGTCACTCAGCTGACATCCCCCACCTTCCCATTATCCAGCGGACACCCCACCTGTCACACAGCTGACACTACCACCCCCAGTCACCCAGCTCACACTGCCAAACACCCGTCACCCAACTAGCAACCCCCATCACCCAACTAACACCACCCACCTGACACCCTCCACACTCCCCATCACCCAGCTGACAACGCCAGCTATCAAAAAAAAAAAAAAAAAAAAAAAAGCTTAGTAGCATAAAAATTATTATTAAACCCTGCAATCTAATTCATTTCACCATCTGCCCCCACAACCGGAGTCCGGTTCATTTTGCATTTTCCTGTTATCAATGTTCAGAATCTTCATCAGGAAAAAAACCCTATATGTCTGCTGGCTGCAAAGTAATATCTAGTGAGGGCGAGATAAGATCACAGCAGCTGCGAGATCTCAGAAGAAATACTTTGCAACACACGTGATCCTTTTAATACAATGAATGTGAGAGTCACAGGAGATAAGATCTCGTATTCAGGCCTGTCCCGACACACTGATTCTATCAGGATGTGACTGCAGAATAGGATATTTTCAGCTTATCTGATCCCAGCTCTTATCCTGCCCAGCATCTGGGTGGGAGCTGGGGCCCCAGAAGATGCACAAGTAGCTTCTCACCTTTCACATCAGCCCATCCCCCATTACAATAATCTGCATAAAAACAAGTAATGAGCTCCTGAGTCCTTCTCCATCAGCTCCATGTATCTGGACTGGGGAGATAAGGTTACATGTGACCCTATGTGTATGCAATATTCCTGCCACTTGCTTCATCCTCATGGAGGAAAGTCCAGAAAGATGCATAAAAAAAAAGCTGGCATAACCTGGGTATCTCCTGTATATAACTATATATGTACAGCTGGTATAACCTGGGCATCTCCTGTATATAACTATATATGTACAGCTGGTATAACCTGGGCATCTCCTGTATATAATTTATATATTACAGTGTTCCTAGCACTGATAGTCTTCTACAACTAACCCCCTGCAGATTTAGGTGGTTTGATAAGATGCAAATAAGTTAAGCCTTCAAACTGCAAACGAGAGTAGGATTTATTAAAGGGGGTGTCACACGCGTCAATGTCGTCAGTGAGATGATCGCTGACGACATTGACGGCTGATTGCTGGTGAGCTGTCACACAGACAGACTCACCAGCGATCAATTGACCAGAGACATCATGGAAACGATTTAAATATTGTTTCCACGATGTCTTGCTCCCGCTGCCAGCCTGCTGGAAGCGGGAGCAAGCTGGTCTCCAAGGTAAACTGCGGGTATCTAGGCAGCGCGCGCTGCCTAGATACCCGACGTGTACCTTAGTTACCAGCCTCCTCCGCTCACCGGCTGGTATCTAAGGTACACAGCGGGTAACTAGGGACCCTAGTTACCCACTGTGTACCTTAGATACCAGCCGGTGAGCGGAGGAGGCTGGTAACTAAGGTACACGTCGGGTATCTAGGCAGCGCGCGCTGCCTAGATACCCGCAGTTTACCTTGGATACCAGCTCCCAGCGCTGTGAGAGGTGCTGGGAGCTGGAATATCGCTACTCCGGTGTGCACTGCGTGTCCACCGGGCGACATTCGCCAGGTTTTAGAACTGATTCTAAAACCTGGCGATCATCAACCAGCGATTTATCGCTGGTTGATTCAGTATGTCACACGCGTCAATATCGCTGCAACGTCACGTGCAGCAGAGATCGTGCAGGCGATATTGACGCATGTGACAGCCCCTTAACAGAAGCATGAATCTTACAAACCAAAAAGTTATGTTGCTCAGTTGAATTTTAATAAATTTTAAACATAAAAGTGTGGGTCAATTATTATTCAACCCCTAGGTTTAATATTTTGTGGAATAACCCTTGTTTGCAATTACAGCTAATAATCGTCTTTTATAAGACCTGATCAGGCTGGCACAGGTCTCTGGAGTTATCTTGGCCCACTCCTCCATGCAGATCTTCTCCAAGTTATCTAGGTTCTTTGGGTGTCTCATGTGGACTTTAATCTTGAGCTCCTTCCACAAGTTTTCAATTGGGTTAAGGTCAGGAGACTGACTAGGCCACTCCACACCTTGATTTTTTTCCCTCTTGAACCAGGCCTTGGTTTTCTTGGCTGTGTGCTTTGGGTGTTGTCTTGTTGGAAGATGAAATTACGACCCATCTTAAGATCCTTGATGGAGGAGCGGAGGTTCTTGGCCAAAATCTCCAGGTAGGCCGTGCTATCCATCTTCCCATGGATGCGACCAGATGGCAGGCCCCTTGGCTGAGAAAAGCCCCACAGCATGATGCTGCCACCACCATGCTTGACTGTAGGGATGGTATTCTTGGGGTCGTATGCAGTGCCATCCAGTCTCCAAACGTCACGTGTGTGGTTGGCACCAAAGATCTCGATCTTGGTCTCATCAGACCATAGAACCTTGAACCAGTCTGTCTCAGAGTCCTCCAAGTGATCATGAGCAAACTGTAGACGAGCCTTGACATGACGCTTTGAAAGTAAAGGTACCTTACGGGCTCGTCTGGAACGGAGACCATTGCGGTGGAGTACGTTACTTATGGTATTGACTGAAACCAATGTCCCCACTGCCATGAGATCTTCCCGGAGCTCCTTCCTTGTTGTCCTTGTGTTAGCCTTAACTCTTCGGACAAGCGTGGCCTCGGCACGGGAGGAAACTTTCAAAGGCTGTCCAGGCCATGGAAGGCTAACAGTAGTTCCATAAGCCTTCCACTTCCGGATGATGCTCCCAACAGTGGAGACAGGTAGGCCCAACTCCTTGGAAAGGGTTTTGTACCCCTTGCCAGCCTTGTGACCCTCCACAATCTTGTCTCTGATGGCCTTGGAATGCTCCATTGTCTTTCCCATGTTGACCATGTACGAGTGCTGTTCACAAGTTTGGGGAGGGTCTTAAATAGTCAGAAAAGGCTGGCAAAAGAGATAATTAATCCACACATGTGAAGCTCATTGTTCTTTGTGCCTGAACTACTTCTTAATACTTTAGGGGACCAAACAGAATGCTGGTGGTTTGAGGGGTTGAATAATAAATGACCCTCTGAATTAACTTTTAACGCTTTAAAAAAAAAAAAAAATTAAAAAAATCTTTTTGGCTGCAGTGCATTTCCCACTTCCAGGCTGATCTACAGTCCAAATGTCACAATGCCAAGTTAATTCCCATGTGTCAACCAGCTAAATCTGCAGGGGGTTGAAGACTACACCGGTACCTTGTAGCCGGACATCGTTAAATTTGTACAGCGGTATAACCTGGACATCTCCTGTATATAATTATATATGTACAGCCGGTATAACCTGGACATCTCCTGTATAGTTAGTAGATCGTATAACTGCATCTGTGTATAATTGTAATGTACCTGGTATACCTGGACATCTCCTGTGATATAATTTATATGTAGAGCGGTATAACCTGGACATCTCCTGTATACTAATTATATATGTAGCGCCGGTATAACGGGCATCTCCTGTGTATAATTGTATATGTACAGCGCCTGTGTATATAGATCATGGTACGCATCTCCTGTGTATAATTGTATATGTACAGCTGGTATTACCTGGATAAAAGGCTTTGTGCTTATTAAAAAATATATGCCATGCACACTGAGAGCCAATGTATTTCTATGCGGCAGCATCTTGTCAAATAACACATTCATGGGTTTGGAATGGGTGTAATCTTGGTGATGTCCTGGGCTGTTGTGTCAATGAGACATGTTATCTCCTGAATGTGGCCAGTAAAGGCCACTTCACACACACAGATATCTGAGTCCAATATCTGAACAGATCTCTGGTTGCAGTGAAATCATGGATACATTGCTCCATGTTCTACACAGCCACAAAATGGAGCAATGTATCCTGATTTCACTGCAACCAGAGATCTGTTCAGATATTGGACTCAGATATCTGTGTGTGTGAAGTGGCCTTTATACAGGTGTCCTGCTCTACATCAATGCTGGATCTGGATACAGTATGCTCCATGATTGAACACCCACCACTCATCATATCCACAACATGTGATATTTCCCCAAATGTTCTACATTATCAGCTTGGTTATTACAAAATATAGGCAACTCCAATGTTCGCCCCGATCCAGGACACTCAACCAGACAAGACCAAACTAGATTATTATAGTAATTGCCCTTAGGTTTTCAGTTTGTGGTCATGGTGAAGTTTGCCGACATCTTTTTCTTTTCTGTGTTTTTTTAAAGCTCCCATAAAAATTTCCCGTATATACTCGTGTATAAGCCGACCCGTGTATAAGCCGACCCCGCTACTTTTGCCCCCAAAACCTGGGAAAAACTACTGACTCGTGTATAAGCTGAGGGTGGACCCCAGCACAGGTATACAGGCCTCCCCATTGGTAGTATACAGCAGCCTCCGCAGTGGTAGTATACAGCAGTCTCCCCAGTGGTAGTATCCAGCAGTCTCCCCAGTGGTAGTATACAGCATGCCTTCTCTGTGGTATGTAATTCGCAGTCTTTTCTTCCTGTGTTTTTTTAAAGCCTCCCAATGTAGTATATATCAAGCCCCCGTGGTAGTATACAGCAGCCACTCCCCCCTGGGAAAAACTATGGACCTCGTGTATATCAGCAGCTGGACCCCACACAGTGGTTATACAGGCCTCCCCATGTGGTAGTATACAGCAGCCTCCCCGTGGTATATACAGGCCCCCTGTGGTAGTATACAGCAGCCTCCCCAGTGGAGTATAACAGCTCCCCCTGTGGTAGTATACAGCAGCCCTCCCCCTGGGGTATATACAGGCCCCCTGTGGTAGTATACAGCAGCCCCCCCCTGGGTATATACAGGCCCCCTGTGGTAGTATACAGCAGCCCTCCCCCTGGGGTATATACAGGCCCCCTGTGGTAGTATACAGCAGCCCTCCCCCTGGGGTATATACAGGCCCCCTGTGGTAGTATACAGCAGCCCTCCCCCTGGGGTATATACAGGCCCCCTGTGGTAGTATACAGCAGCCCTCCCCCTGGGGTATATACAGGCCCCCTGTGGTAGTATACAGCAGCCCGCCCCCCTGTTCTATATACAGGCCCCCCTGTGGTATAATACAGCAGCTCCCCCCCCCCTCGTGCTATATACAGGCCCCCCCGTTGCTGCCGCCGCACATCTGTAGAAGAAGATCTTTCATACTTACCCTCATGTGACCGCGCGCGCATCCCCCGCTCTCCTTCCTGCTTTTACCCGGCATCCATCCACGTGACCGCGCGCCGGTAATGACGTCATTATTAGTGCGCGGTCACGTGGATGGATGCCGGGTAAAAGCAGGAAGGAGAGCGGGGGATACGCGCGCGGTCACAGGAGGGCAAGTATGAAAGATCTTCTTTTACAGGTGTGCGGCGGCAGCAACGGGGGGCCTGTATATAGCACGAGGAAGGGGGGGGGCTGCTGTATTATACCACAGGGGGGCCTGTATATAGAACAGGGGGGCAGGCTGCTGTATAGTGACGTGTATAAGCCGAGGGGGGCACTTTTCAGCACAATTTTTGTGCTGAAAAACTCGGCTTATACACGAGTAATATACCGTACATTAATTTCAGCTGTACCTGCTGATATGAGCGGCTCACAGTGGCATAACTTGAAGCTCATGAGCCCCAACGCAAAATCTCCACCGGGGCCCCCAATTATTGCAAATCTTTAGTGGCAATAGTCTTTTTCTATAGGCCCAAGAGACTTTTGGGGCCCCTTAAACTCCAAGACCCGGGTGTGATTGCAATCCCTGCACCTATTGTAGTTACACCCTTGACTGCTCGAATGACAGTAATGTGTAGGGGGTACCTTTCGATACTCCATAGACAGATGATCTTGGGGGGAGATAAAGATCCGGAATATCCGATTTCGGACTACTGATACTTCTCTTTGAGAACAAAGGTAATCATCCGAGGGAAGTCTGGCCATCTTGTGGTGTATGGAGGACTCGGGAAGGACACCAGCAAAATCATCGGCCAATTCAACTATTGTGTACTTGCCACAGTGAATTAATCATATGAAAGAGGAACATAACTTTTTTTTTACATTTTTTTCCCACTTTTCCATGTATCAACATGGTTAAAAGAAACCAAAAAAAGTCAACAAGACCCTATTCAAGTCTATTTTGTAACATATTGAGAATCTATGGAAAAGCCTGAAAACTGCTGATCACAGACGTCTCCATCTAATCTCACCGAGCGAGACCAAAGAGGAGGAAAATGTCACCTGTAGATGAGCAAAGCTGGAGAGACCCCAAAAGCAAGGGGCGTAACTAGAATAGGGGCCCCGGTGGAGCTTTCACATCGGGGCCCTTGAGCTTCAAGCCACACCCACTCTCACAATGGCACACACCCACTCTCACAATGGCCACACCCACTTGTTGTATAAGTAGGACAAAATTTAATGGGCGCTAATTAAGCTGATATTTAGCTCATCTAATCCTTCGCAATGTCTTTGAATGAATTATGTGGGGCATAAAAATAAGAGACTCAGAGTGTATATTACACTGAAAATATTTCTAAAAATTGCAGTTTGTCAGCAACTACCGCATTATCGTCTCAACGTCCCAGCCAGAACAGGGACATGGGTGGGCATAAAGTGGAAATATGGAGGCATCAGGACGCCAAGTGCTTATGGCTGTGTTCACACACCCATGTGAGTAAGTCTCTCAGATGTGTAGGAACCTAGGAATGTTATTAGACGCTTCAGGGCACGCCGGTGTCTTTTGTACTTAAGTGTCTTTTTTGTTATCTTTTCATTTTTATATTTTGTATTGAATAAACCAGAGATCGGTTTGCAAGCAGAAGCCAACTGAAGAATGGTCGGGTTACCTCAACCTTTTTGGGTCTCTGGCAACCTGCCCAAAAGATGCAGTGTTTAAACTTTAGCGCATATTTAGTGCTTTTGCAGGCAGGTATTCTCCATTGTGTGCACGCACCCCCAACCAATTGTATAACTACAACAGGTGCAGGGGTTGCAATTGTATTCAGGCCCTGGAGCCTAGGAGGCCCCAAAAGTTCCTTTGGCTCATAGAAAAAGACTATTGCTATTAAGGATTTGCCATAAATGGGGGTCCTACAGGAGCTTTCGTATCAAGGTCCATGAGCTTCAAGTTACACCACTGCCCCCAACCATCCGAGGAAAATAAGCCTTTTTTACTTCAGGTGTCATCCTAGTTGCATCTGTTTGTTATTATGTCAACCATTTTTGTCTTTTCCACTTAAGCAATTAGACTGAACATAAAAATGGATAGAACTTGTAGAAAAATTAGGTGGGAGACTGAAGTACAAAGGCTGTGCTCCTTTCATCTGCTTTCTACAGATAACCATAGACTTTAATGGCAGAATCAGATCCACAAAATCATCAGATAAAACATCGGCTCCAAATAGGACATTATGAGTTTCAAATATATAGTCTTCTCCTCTCGCTTCCTAAAACTCAATGTAGAAGGAAAAAAAAAAAAAAAAAAAAACTCAGCATCTTTCCTCCATCTCACACACCTTCCTTACTATATATCACAATAAGTGCCATCACACTTTGCCCTGTACTTGAAGTCCGCTGCCTCGGAGTAACCCTTGATTCTGCCCTGTCCTTCAGACCACACTTCAAACTCTCGCCACGTCCTGCCGCCTCCAATTCAAAAATATTTAAAGAATCCGTCCCTTCCTGAACCCTAATCTACTAAACTACTAGTGCATGCCCTCATCATCTCCTGCCTCAACTACTGCAACCTCCTCCTCTGTGGCCTCCCTGCTAACATTCTTGCACCTCTCCAATCTGTCCTTAAATCTGCTTCCCGACTAACCACCTCTCTCCTCGCTGCTCCTCCACCTCTCCCCTCTGCAAATCCCTCCACTGGCTCCCAATTCACCAATGTATCCAATTCAAACTATTAACATTGATTTACAACACCGTCCCACAATCTGTTCCCTCAGATATCTCTGATCTAATCTCCTGATATTATCAAACTCAGAATCTTCGACCTCCCAAGACCTCCTTCTTTCCTCCACACTTGTACATTCCTCATCTAATCGCCTGCAAGACTTCACCCGAGCATCCTCCATTCTCTGGAGTTCTGCACCCCAAAACCTCCGACTGTCCCCTACACTCGTAACCTTCAAGCGGAACCTGAAAACCCATCTCTTCAGAACAGCTTACAGCCTACAATGACCACAGTGCCACCTTACCACTGTTGGACCTGGCGCTCCAACACCACCAGAGCAGACCCAATCTACAGCCTCTCTCCCCACTGCCCTGTAGAATGTAAGCTCACAAGGGCAGGGTCCTCTCTCCCCTCTGTACCAGTCTGTCACTGTTACTTTGTTCATTGTATTTTTAACTTGCTTGTAACATTTTCTCATGTACAGCACCATGGAATCAATGGTGTTCTATAAATAATAATAATAATAATGATAATAAATATATCCATGGTCCGGGCCATGATTTTAACAGATGTAAGAATACATCCCATTCTATGGGTCCGAAGTCTGTCTGACTGGAGACATAAAATATATATATTTTTATGGGGAACAAATGTTTTGTTACTACATTAAAGTGTTATTACTAGTAATGAGCGAGCACCACCCAGTGTGGGTGTTCTGTACTCGTAACGAGGAACTGGATGCTCGGATGGGTGCGACCCGAATACTCAAATATAATGGAAGTCAATGTGGAACTCAAGCATCCAATTGATCATTACAAGCACCTGAACATGATAGTGCTCGCTCATCACTGAGCACCCAAAAAACTTGGTAAAACAATGGGGATGGGATATAGGGGGAGCTGAAAATCCTGGGACCACAAGCATTTCTGAGATTGATCTCTGCAGCCTCATCCTGACTGAAGGGTATGTGTGCATGCTTTGCCTTTGCCTCATTTACTGTCTATGGAACTGCCAAGCACAATACTTGGCTATTAACGCCGGTCCCATAGAGTACAAATGGCAAATAGAGTCAGTGGAGCCTCGTTTAGGAGTCTCGAAACACGGAACTAGCCAGATATGCCTCCACTGAAGGACCTAGCCTTGGGGTGGCTCCTTGCAGAAACCACCATATTCAGTGGCCCTTACTGTCAATATCTAACTCTTTACTAGTAATAATAATAATAATAATATAATGCTTTATTTATATAGCGCCAACATATTCCGCAGCGCTTTACAATGTAGGGTACAGAAAATATACAGTAAGTAATTACAGTAGAGAACAAATACAGTACAATAATTGGATACAAAACAATAGGCATAGAATCAATGTAATAAAGAAAACACAATAAATAAAGCAAGAAATGAAGGTGACCCTGCTCAAAAGAGCTTACAATCTACAATGGGATAGGGGTTGCACAAGGTACAGGGGCTTATTGCACTGATGGTCCAGGCATCTTGAGGAAATGGGGCATAGAACTAAGCTTACATGGATGGTCATTATACAGTCTGTCTAGAGCTTTTTGGTTTGGTGGAGTTTGTAGAAGAGTAATGTCCAGAGGGATAGCCCATTCACTGTCTACAGTACAAAGGACTTCTATTAGGGAGTATGATAGGCCGCCTTAAAAAGATGCGTTTTTAGGGATCGTCTGAAGCCATGCAAGTTGTGGATAGTCCTGATTTCTTGGGGTAAAGCATTCCAGAGGTTTGGTGCAGCTCTGGAGAAGTCTTGGAGCCGGGAGTGGGAGGATCGGATTAGTGCAGATGTTAGTCGAAGGTCATTTGAGGAACGTAGAGAACGGGTGGGGTGATAGACAGAGATGAGGGAGGAGAGGTAGGGGGGTGCTGCTCTGTGAAGAGCTTTGTGGGTGAGAACAAGCAATTTGAATTTGATCCTGTAGTATACGGGCAGCCAGTGCAATGACTGGCATAGAGCAGAGGCATCTGAGTAACGATTGGCCAGATGGGTGATCCTGGCTGCTGCATTAAGGATGGACTAGAGAGGAGAAAGTCTGCTGAGGGGGAGGCCGCTTAATAGAGAATTGCAATAGTCAAGGCGGGAATGGATTAGGGCCACGGTGAGGGTTTTTGTTGTTTCCAGGGTGAGAAAGGGGCGGACTCTAGAGATATTATTCAGGTGTAAGCGACAGGAGCGGACGAGAGATTGTGTGTGGGAGGAGAAGGAGAGATCGGTGTCAAACATAACACCTAGACAGCGAGCGAGAGAGATGTCCGATTTAGGGAGGTTGGTGGATGGGGGGAGCAGAAGTAGTTCAGTTTTGGAAAGGTTTAGTTTCAAATAGAGAGTGGACATGATATTGGAAACTGTAGCTAGACAGTCATTGATGTTCTTTAATACCGCAGGGGTAAGGTAAGGGGCTGAAGTGTATAGTTGTGTGTCATCAGCATAAAGATGGTACTGAAAGCCAAATCTGCTGATGGTGCTCCAATCGGGGCTGTGTAGAGAGAAAAGAGGAGAGGGCAAGGACTGAACCCTGAGGGACTCCAATAGTGAGAGGAAGAGGGGAAGAAGTGGAGCCAGCAAAAGATACACTGAAAGGCGGTCAGAAAGATAGGATGAGAGCCAGGAGAGAGCAGTGTCCTTTATGCCAATGGAGAGCAGCATAGAGAGTAGGAGATGGTGGTCAACAGTGTCAAAAGCTGCAGAGAGGTCAAGAAGAATAAGCAGAGAGTGGTCACCATTACGTTTTGCTGTCAGAAGGTCATTGGTCACTTTGATTAGGGCAGTTTCTGTAGAGTGAAGGGGCGGAAACCAGACTGTAATGGATCTAGAAGAGAGTGAGCGGTGAGGTAACGGGTGAGGCGGGAATAGACCAGGCGCTCCAAGAGTTTAGAGATGAAGGGGAGATTGGAGACAGGTCTGTAGTTATTTGTGCAGTTGGGTCGAGAGTGGTTTTCTTTAATAATGGGGTAATGATCGAGTGTTTGAAGGAGGAGGGGAAGATGCCAGAAGAGAGGGAGAGTTGAAGATTTTGGTTAGATGAGTGGTGACGAACTGGAGAGAGGGACTGGAGCAGGTGTGAGGGAATGGGGTCAGTAGTGCATGTGGTGGGACGAGAGGAAGAAAGGAGCCTGGAGACTTCTTCTTCTGTGACTGGGTCAAATGTGGAGAGTGAACCGGAGGAGGTGTGGGGAAGAATGGGGGTGGCAGCACTTGGAGGCTGAGAGCTGATTTCCTGGCGGATGTTGTCTATTTTCTCCATGAAGTAGGAAGCCAGGTCATCAGCACAGAGGTCAGTGATGGGGGCCTGCACTTTAGGACTGAGGAGAGAATGAAAGGTGTCAAAGAGTTTTTTTGGATTGTTGGATAGTGAGGAGACCAGGGTGGTGAAGTAGGTCTGTTTGGCAAGGTGAAGGGCAGAGTTGTAAGTTTTGAGCATGAATTTATAGTGGATAAAGTCTCCTGGTGAGCGAGTTTTCCTCCATAGACGTTCAGCACTCCTAGAGCATCGCTGGAGGAATCGAGTTTGTGGTGTGAGCCAGGGCTGTTCTTCTATGTTTGGTGGTTCTGAGGGTGAGGGGCGCTACTTGGTCCAGGGTGCTTCTGAGAGTGTCGTTGTAGTGATTTACTGCCTGATCTGGACAGGAGATTGAAGAGATTGGGGACAGTGATGAGATGAGGGAATCTGTGAGTGCATGAGGGTTAATGGCCTGTAGATTTCTGGATGTGTGATAGGTAGGATTGGGCTGTGGTGGCCGAGGGTTAGTGAGTGAGAAGGAGAGAATGTTGTGGTCAGAGAGAAGAGTTGAGTTATCCAAGGGGGAGGATGAGCAGAGCCGGGTAAAGACCAGGTCAAGGGTGTTACCGTCTTCGTGCGTCTCAGAGGTTGAGAGCTGTGAGAGGCCGAGAGAAGTAGTAAAAGATAGGAGCTGGGATGCAGATGGGGAGATGGGGCTGTTTATAGGAATGTTAAAGTCTCCCAGAATAAGGGTTGGTAAATCTGAGGACATGAAATGCGGGAGCCACGCGGAGAAGTGGTCGAGGAACTGGGTGGGTGACCCTGGGGGGCGGTATACCACTGCTACTTTGAGGGGGAGGGGATGGAATAGCCTAATGGTATGGACCTCAAAAGAAGGGAATGAGAGTGATGGGCTGGAGGAATACCTGGAAAGTACATTGTGGGGACAGGAGGAGGCCCACTCCACCACCACGTCTGTTCCCAGGTCTAGGGGAGTGAGAGAAATGTAGGCCACCGTGAGAAATAGCAGCTGGGGAAGCAGTGTCTGAGTCCTGGATCTAGGTTTCTGTGAGGGCCAGAAGGTTAAGAGAGTTGGTAAGATTGTAGGGAAGGAAATGGTGTGTCATGGTCCGCGCTGCCAAGATCTCTCACTCCAAATAAAAGTACATGAAGCTGGAACTTCAAGCAAACTCCTTTATTGTATCCTACGCGTTTCGGTGCCTTCCTGGCACCTACCTCAGGGATCCCTGAGGAAGGTGCCAGGAAGGCACCGAAACGCGTAGGATACAATAAAGGAGTTTGTTGAAGTTCCAGCTTCATGTACTTTTATTTGGAGTGAGAGATCTTGGCAGCGCGGACCGTGACACACCATTTCCTTCCCTACAATCTGATGCATCTCCATACTGGAGTGGATGGTGGAAGTCCTGCAGCAGCTAACTAGAAACAACCATTGAATACAGCTTTTAAGCCAGTTGTGGGTGACACAACTGCCCCAGGTGAGTAAATCCTTTTTTCACCGCTTCTACACCCAGTGCCATAGTGATAGGGCACTATTGCGCCTCTTGTTCCCCTCCCTTCTTTTATTTCAGAGAGTTGGTAAGAAGTAATTGTGAATGAAGGGAAGTTTGTTGCATACAGATCGTGGATTCCAGAGTGCGCAGTTAAAAGAGGGAGATGAAGGAGTGCAAGTGATGGTAATAAGGTTAGTGGGGTTTCTATGTGTGGTGAGAGAGGGGTTGAAGTTAGAGGGTGGACAGGGTTGGGAGAGATATCACCTGAGAGGAACAGCAGCAAAAAGAGGAAGAGCAGATAGATTTTAGATTTTGGACTTGGTTTGTTATGACAAATGTTAGAATATGGTGGGCTGAGAATCTTCAGCAAACTGAAGATGGCGTGGGTGCTGTACATAGAGTAGGGCAGGAGAGAGGGGCTGATGTGGATGAGTGGTGATGGAGGGGGGATAGGGTGATATAAGTTGGTGGTGATGGCACATAGAAACACAAACAGTGCAGTTAAAGACATGGTAATGATTAGTAGAGGATAGAGTAGTAGACATACTAGTTTAAAGATATGACAAGAGAATTACCAAAGCCAGGTATACAACCACAGACCGCTGTTTCAGGGTTTTGCCCCTCATCAGTGTAAGTAGGGTTCTGGCTAGGTGGGAGCAATGCCTAGTAGACAACATCACCAAACACTCACTGATTTCAGGGAGACCAGTCGAGGAAAACACTGCAGTCAGCCAGCAAAAGAGCTCAAACACAGTGAAATCCTAGGCGCATTGCCCCATGGGAATTACAAATATGCAAATAGAGTCCGTGGAGCCTCGTTTAGGAGTCTCAAAACACGGAACTAGCCAGATAACCCTCCAGGGAAAGAGTATGAATGGAGCGAGGCTGTGAAGGAAGCATGCGCACCTTCCCTTCACACCAGGATGAGACTGCAAACTGAAATCCCAGGGCCCAATCTTTAGATCACCAGGGCTCCCATGAGTCAGACCCCAGGAATCAGTGAGTGATCAATAGATTTTTTGGAAATCACTCTTTAAATGATTATAATTACATTTTATTGCCAAGGAACTAAAAACACAATAGTTGGTTGCTTAAAGTGTAGGGGATAGACAGACAGACATAAGTTTAACTTGCCCACTTAACTTTTATTACTCCAGTAGTTTTCTATGCACCCCATCCATGCAACCATCCGTAACTTTACAAGTGCGGCCAGCCAATGGTCTTTGTGTGATGTTTGCTGGTTTAAGGGTGTAAGGGGTAACGTTTCTCCTTTTGGAGTGACATGTCTGACAATGCCAGTGTAAGGAGACTTGTAGGGTTAGGGAAGGAGGGCACTAGAGTCCATATCCTGATCTTCCTTTCTGAATAGGCAAAGTGCATGCTTGCCTGTTTGGCACATGACCAGTGAATGAATGACGCAGTGAAGGTACCGTCACACGCGGCAATATTGCTAGCAATTTCACTGGCAATTTGCTGGTTGCAGTGAAATCATGGACACATTGTTCTATTTGTTGCATGCAACAAATAGAACAATGTGTCCATGATTTCACTGCAACCAGCAAATTGCCAGTGAAATTGCTAGCAATATTGCGCGTGTGACGGTACCTTAAGATTACTGAATGGAGAATCACGGTGCTGAATCTTGGGAGTTTCTAGTAATTAGTAATTCTTAATTTTCCCAGAAAAGTGCTCGAGTTTCCCACTGACTACCTATTACTCTGTACACAAATTGAGCCTCTCCGAGTATCCAACCAGCTCGTTTCGAGTACCAAGCACCCAAGCATCATAGCACTAATCACCATTACCTAACCAAGCACCATTTTCTGAAATCATGGTAGATCTAATACTACCTTGACCATAAGATGGACACAGATAATTATTATAGGCTACAATCCACTCAACAGGCAAGAATGCTAAATATAGTCTCAAGGGTGAAGAAACCAAATTCTATACCTTAACTATTTGCTGACAATACACCGCCCATTACATATCAGAGAAGTGAGACCACTGTACATGATTACTTTATATAGCACTGACTTATTCCACCTCACGTTACAATTCAGAACCCAACAGACTGTTATGGCATATTGTAATGAATGTGGATGTTCCTTAAGGAATGTCCTTTAAGGTGGTCATTTCCATTATGATGTACGTGCCTTAGCACTAGCAGTCCAGTATTTTCTACCACTGATGAATAGGCATCAACTGGAAGATACCGAAAAGGTTGGGAATGACTTTCCACATGGAAATTATTCTTCCAGCAAATGGAATTACAGACATAATGGAGTAGGAGAAATAGGTGAATGACGTTCCCAAATTGTAGAAATACAGACAAGATAAAATAAATGTAAATATTGTCTATATTAAAAACCTCAACATTTTTTGACTGTATCCAGCCTCTCTCAGGTGTCTATCTAGATAAGACACCTGAAGAAGGCTGAAAACTTTTAAGATACCTGAGGAAGGTTAACACAGTTGAAACATTGTTAGATACCCAATGAACAAAAAAGACAGTTGCACTCTGCAATCCTGGAAACATGAATACAGAATATGGAATAGCTAAAGAAGTAGGAAAAAATTAGACACGTAGCATATACAAATGGCCATCTCTATATCCGCCAAGTAGCCACGTCGAGGTGTGTCTCTTACCTGGGAACCTACAACACTAAACTTAAAGCCTCTTTCTGGATAGAAAAAAAAAGTTTTGTATGGGCAAGTAGGAACCTGCTAAATAAAAGATAAAAACACCTGAGCCTAATGGGAGGAGGGGTGCTTAGTGTAAACTTAAACACTTTGACTTGCTACAGGACGGATATGGATATGGCCATCTTTATATGCTAAGCGTCTCATTTTTTCATACTTCCTTAGCTATTCCATGTTCTATATTCATGCTTCCATGCCTTACCATTGAAGAGTGCAACTTGTCTTTTTTTGTTACATAAAATTATGATCAGTTATGCACCTGTTCACATTGCAGGTTAGAGAGTGCTGACAGATACCTGAAGAAGGTTAGATACAGCTGAAACGTGTTGTCGTTTAAATAAAGACCACCTTTATATTTTATCTTATCCATATTTCTACAATAGGGGAGCACCCCTTATCTTGTCCATATTTCCACAATACAGAAGCACCCCTCGCCTGGTTTCCAATCTCATCATGGTCTGCAAAAACTCCCCTTGTAGAATATTTCTACAGTACATAGCTTGGCTTCACCCATGGGATTTTGGAGTTCTACCACTTGAACAACTTCATCAAATTCCCCTATTTGATTTCAATAGCTCCTAATACACTACAATCAGATAGCGCTTCTCCCTCTCCTTATTCCTAAAGGAATTCCATAAATTTGTATATTTTAGATATCATTATAAGCAATAAAAAAAAAATCCAGTTTGCCTGGGAATGTATCGCTTGGTGAAATCTGTGACCTTAGGCCACCATTAATTCATAGGCTCCTACAGAAGTGAAAATAGATTGTCAGCTCCTGGGAATAGGAAGTGATGATATTTACAGTGTTCTGTAATACAATGGTCCTATATAGACAAGTAACGTCATGTAAAAGATGCCTATTGTAGCTGCAGCGTTTTCAATAATCCATAAGAACTTGATATTAGGTCAGATCATTGGACTGTAGAGATCAATGACCAAGGGATATAAGACATCAACACTTGTCCTTAGCTGCCGGGTGGTGAAATGACATTATTAATGACCCACATGACAAAACTCAACACATGACTACAAGCAGATAGTCTAGGAGATTTCACACAGGGTTCTGGAGGGTTCATAGACTGCCTCAGGCCACAAATCTGGGAGGACAGGACACACAGCGGCCACCAGGCTTAAACAGAACCCAAGTAAACTTTGTGGCTGTCTTAGTCCGGCCTTCCAGATTCTCCTTTGTACACACATTGCACAAATACAAATTACACTCGGCAAACTCCAGCTATAAACAGCTCACCTTTTATTAGCGCTTTGTGTTGACAAGTGATAATCAGAGTATATTTATCATCGTGTCAAGTAGTGTGTACTGTGCCCAACAGAAAGAAAAGAAACCTGATAGCCAACCATGGTCTGCGGCATTCTCAAAGAAATGCAGGAAAGATAAAAGGCGGCTCGGTATATTAGAAAAACGGATAAAATGAGATGGTAAAAGCAAAGTGTGTCAACCAATCACCCAACATGTCCCATCACCCTCAGCTCGGGCCTGTAGATCACGGCAGGTTCCATAATACTGGAATAGAAGGAAACTGGACTATTGGAAAGAATGTACAAAGAGAGAAGTCTGGGTCTCCAGTTATCAATGGGAACTTACCACAAGGGCAGAGGAAGACCCTGCCACTAACGATCGTCAGGAATGATAACATTCATATACAAGTTATTGATGTTAGAAATCACATCGATTGTCAAAATACATATATATTTCACCCCCACTACCTAACCCCAACTACCTGATCTTATATATCACCCCCACTATCTGACCTTATATACAGTATATCTTGCACCACCTGACCCTATATATCACCCCCACTACCTAATCTTATATATCACTCCTGCCATCTGACCTTATTTATAAACTGTCACCTGATCCTACATATAAAGCCAACTACCTGATATTATATATGAACCCCACTATCTGATCTTATAAATATCACCCCCCTGCCACCTCTGACCTGATATATATCAGGCACACTACCTGACCTTATACATCACCCCCCACTATCTGACCTTATAGATATCATCCCCAGTACCTGACCCTATCACCTTCACTATCTGATCTTATATACGTATGCCACCTGACCCTATATATCACCTCCGGCGCCTGACCTTATATATATATATCCCCTGCCACCTTATCTTAAATATCACCTCCAGGCCACAATCGCTATGGACTGACAGCTGTAAAGATGACTCCTGCTTTATAACAGTATAAATGATGCTGGAGGTGTCTGATCCTACCAGAGAAAGGTAAACTGCTAAGGAGCCTTTTATTTGTGCAGGTGAACTATATGGAAGGTTCTGAAGAAATTCTAACAGTGACAGATCACGTCACTAAAAAAGCACCATAATGATAGGTCATCTAATGCAGATCCCCAGAGACAGCAGATCATGTCACTAACAAAGCACCATGATGGGTCATCTTATGCAGGTGCTTGATGGGGGAAAACACACGAGTATATAACAATCCATTGATTCCTACTATGGGAGAAAAGCACATGAGACTTGGCACCTTCCTATAGTGCAGGGAGATGTCAGTACTCACGTTTAATCTGCCTGGGATTACTCTGTTTTCGCCTGGACATCTCTCTGTGATGGGCTAGGAGGGATCAGACTGTCTCATGCCCACTTCAGACCTCAGTGATCTTCAGCCTAGGAATATGACCAGCATCAGGCTTCTCCACTTCTGCTCCAAGAGTCAAGTGCACTTACTGCAAAACCATTAGTAGAACAGAGACTGACTCCAGGTCGTGTCTCCCGTCAGCAGCCTCTGTCAGGGGATTCCCATTCATCAGGAATAACTGTCGTCAATACCAGTTTGGAGGATGTCAGGAGAGCAGCAGAGGTGAGCCCCCGATTACCTGCCTGACTCCAGGCTGTGCTGTCATGGAAAATCCCTCCAGGCTGCAATCCGAGGTGCACGGGAAAATCACCAAATCAGAGCAGTGCTGAGCAGGTGCGGAGAGTCGGCGGTGCGGGGAGCCGGCACAGGAGCCGGCGGTGCGGGCAGCAGCACACAGGAGCCGGCGGTGCGGGCAGCAGCACACAGGAGCCGGCGCGGCCGCTCAGTCTCTCGCCGGGATTGTTACTTTTTCTCAATGGAACGCTGAAATGTATCAAAGCGTCCGCAACATTCCAAATGGGCGTGGCTACAAAAGGAGGCGGCGCGAAGAAACCCTCCCACTGGTACACAGCGATACGTCACCGCCCCCATATGACGTCATCACGCACGCACAATGCAGAGGAATAGGGGACTTTCACATTACCTGAATCAGCTACGGGTGCGTATGTTGGCCAAACTTCTGTAGGCCTGGGTAGGGTACTTAGCGACAGTAAACTGAGAGAAAAGGTATGTAGCTACATCATGTTTGGCGTAGAAGATACATGACTATTGACGGCTTTATGAGCAGCTTTCCTACAGATTGTAAAATAATAATAATCCTATAGCCTCAGACACGTCACCCACTGGTGCACAGAGCAGGTCTGACTGTCACCAATGTGCTTGTGTGAGTTGTGATAACATCTCCTCCCTCCTGTATTGTATGGGGCCCTGAGATCAGATGAATCAGCTCATAGAAACACAGAGAGATGTTATCTGCCCGATCATATCTCCATCTGCTGCATACACCCAACTCACTTCTCATTTCTTTCTTTACAGGCACGCTCCTCCGTTCGGGTGAAAAATACAAGCAGCCCTTTTTCAGTAAATAGAAATTGGCGACGACTACACCCCTGCCTGTATCTATGCGATATGAGCTGTATCTGATATGTGCGATACTGTCTGCTAATAACTTACCGCGTGCAAAACTGCTAAACTATGTATGTAATCTTATTGTGTGCTATACTGTGTGCTGAGCTAGACTGTACCTAAACCTACCATGTGCAATACAGTCAAATAAGATGTGCCTCTAATCCAGGGGTCTCAAACTCGCGGCCCGAGGGCCGCATGCGGCCCCTGGGGCTTCACTATGCGGCCCGCGGCACCTTGGACAACTTAATGATGCATTGCCCCAGTGCAGGGGGCCGCTGCAGTCCCCGCTGTGTGATGACTTCTGTCCGCAGCACTAACGTCACCTGCAGGCCTCTGGCTAGTAGATTGCATTGATCTTGATGAGCAACAGAGCTTGTCTGGGCGGCGGCTGGAGGGAGTCTTAGCACAGCGGAGGCCGGAAGTCAGTACAGTGGGGACCGCGGTGGCCCCCCGCACTGGAACAATGCATCATTAAAGTGAGAAAAGTGTGAGTGTGTGTGAGAAGGTGTGTGTGTGAGACTGAGTGTGTGAGTGAGGATGTGTGTATAAGAAAGTGTGTGCGAGTTTCAGTGTGTGTATGAGTGTGAGTGTAAGAGTGTGTATGAGGATGTGTGAGAGTGTGTTTGAGAGTATGTGTGCGTGTGTGGGGGAGGGGTTTGTGTGTGGGTTTGTGAGTGAGTGTGATAGAGTGTGTATTTCAGTGTGTAAGAAGGTAAAACAGGATGGGGGGGCCTCACTATAAAAGTAGATCAGGATGGGGGGGCATCACTTTAAAAGTAGATCAGGAAGGGGGTCATCACTAGAAAAGGGGATCAGGATGGGGGACATCACTACAAAAGGAGATCAGTGTGGGGACATCACTACAAAAGGGGACCATGATCGATGGGGGACATCACTAGAAAAAGGGATCAGGATGGTGGACATCACTAGAAAAAGTGATCAGGATGGGGGACATCAGAAGAAAAGGACATTACTACAGGATGGAGACATTACTACAAGAAAGGGATCAGGACTTGTACTTTACTACATTGAGCAAGAAATTCTGGTATTACTAAAAATATCACTTAGTCCTACAAGAGATGCGGCCCCCCGTTATAAATGTTTTTCTATGTGCGGCCCACCAACCCAGCTGAGTTTGAGACCCCTGCTCTAATCTTACCATGTCCAATATAGTCTGCAAGACATACATGGAAGAATGAGATGTTCTTCTAATTTTCCACCCTATAAGTTTCCAAATATATGAGGATAAAGTCACCGTCCCACACTGTCCCTTGGGGGAGATCAGGGCTGGAGAGTGTGAAAGCCGTTGCTCGCGCTTATGTTTTCTGGAAAATGGTTTTCTTTGCTCTCCCCATTGGTGAGTCAAGACCAATGTTCATGTGTATAGGGAAAGATCGCCCATAGCTGAGAATTCATTTGGTATCAAACCTATATATATACCTATTATATATGGCCACCATAAGTCCCTTGACATGTTAACCTTTACTGTAAGTGATCAAAAGCTTTAATTGATGTTTAAAAAGACTAAGGCTGGAGACACACTCAGCGAGACGCATGCGAGATACTTGCACGACTCACCTGCCACAACCTCTACCTCTCTGGACAGGACCATGTCAGCTGCATAAAAATACATGCATAAAAACACATGCAGCTGAAACACTCCTGTCCAGAGAGGCAGTGGCTGTGCTAGGTGAGTCATGCGAGACTCATGCAAGTATCTCGCATGTGTCTCGCTCAGCGTGTTACCGGCTTAAGTCAGAGAATAGGAGCACCAAGGAATATAAGTAAAGTTTTTTTTACATTTTTATTATTTTAGATGTATTTGGACCAATTCCATCTCCTGTGGATACTGCTGCGAGATCAGGACAGAGGCTAATGGGGAAGTCAGACGCGTCAATATCACGTGCAATATCGCTGATGCGACCAAGATTTTTCATCGCACAAACGACGCTCAATCCACATCGTAGAGTGTTACAGCGCAATCCGTCCAGCAATCACTCACCTGATCGCAGGTTGCAGGTTTTTGAACCAGACCAAAAACCTAGCGACGATTGTCCAGTGTTTTTTGCACATCGTCGCGTGTGACATCTGTGTAACGACTGGTTTCATGATTGCGTGCGATACAGCTAATCTTTTAATAGGCGTGGCGAGGGGTTTGCCTGTGCGCACATCGTAAAACCAATTGGAGGTTTCATCTGCGTTCCTATTGGTGCAGTGCTCAAGATTGTGAATTTAATATGGCGTCTGCCATCTGTGTCTTTTTCATAGAGTTGAAGTTTTATGTGTTCTGATAGTATGAGCTTTTGTTACTGTTGCTGTCAGTTCAGTTCAGCACAATGAGTGACCGTGTGGAATATATATATTATGGTAGGAGCGCAGGGAGAATAGGAATGCATTAACGAACACCAATCATAGCGTGAGGAGGTGTCACCCGCACAACTATGGAACGCCTATTTTACATGGTTCTGATTGTTTACGCCCATATTGACTCAACAGATCGTTGCGAAAGCTGCAGTGTGACGCTAGACAGATGACTGAAATAATCGGTCGCTGGATTGCACTTACGATCGTCCCATTGCCTGATCGGACAGTCGCTTGGAAAAAAATTTTCCTGTCTGACAACTCTGTTGCGATAATTGGGCTGCAATCAAGCGATATGCTAAAATTACATCACTCGTACGAATGCACGCGATATTGACGCGTGTGATGTCCCCATGAGTAAAGCTTGCACATTAGGCGGCCGTCACACGCATCAATTTAATGCACGAAATCGCTTAAGCGATCTGCTTTTTGATCGCTTAAGCGATATAGTTTGTGCATCGCTGCGTGTAATCAAGCGATTTTACATTGTAAAATCGCTTGATTACACGCAGCGATGCACAATGTAAAATCGCTTGTTCGTTAGATCGCAGATTTGTGAGCCGGAGCTCATATCAAGCGATAAACGCTTGATCAATCTGCCTCATCGTGGTGTGTGACACCACGATGAACGATCTCCCAGTGGCAGAGCCTATGCTGGGAGATGGTATCTATGGTAAACGTCGGGTTACTAAGCGCTGCGCGGCGCCTAGTAACCCGATGTGTACCATAGTTACCAGCGATCTCGCTGCTCCACATCGCTGGTGAGTCTGTGTGACAGCTCACCAGCGATGTGAGCGATATTGTTAGCGATCGCGCGTGCACGTGATCGCTAACAATATCGCTATCGATATTGAAGCGTGTGACGGCCGCCTTAGACAAATATCGACCTGTAGTGTGCATTGGGCACCAGCCAAGTGATTGTCGGTGGAGATGTCGATCAGCCATGTCTTATTTTGGACTGAGGATCACTTTGTTCTCCCAAAGATAAACGTCGACGGAGGGGTTTGTCTGCTGCGTTCTCAAGAGGAAACTGGAGCAATCGGCCTGAGTGAGAGCACCTGTGCATCTGAAAGACGGCTCTTGGCTTCACTCGGCCAACAGTCATCCAATGTCTGAAGGCCACTTTACATACACCAACTTATCTGTCCAACTTCTGACCAACTTGCTGGTTGCAGTGAAATCATGGACACATTGCTCCATTGTACACAGTCACAAAATGGAGCAATGTGTCCATGATTTCACTGCAACCAGCAAGTTGGTCAGAAGTTGGACAGATAAGTTGGTGTGTGTAAAGTGGCCGTGAAGGCCACGTTACACACACAGATATCTGTTCAGATATTGGTCACAGATCTCTGGTTGCAGTGAAATCATGGACACATTGTTACATTTGTACACGGCCACAAAATGGAACAATGTGTCCATGATTTCATTGCAACCAGAGATCTGTAACCAATATCTGAACAGATATCTGTGTGTGTAACGTGGCCTTGAGGGTCTTAAAGGAAATCTGTCACCAGGTTTTTGCCACCTAATCTGAGATCAGCATAATGTAGAGACAGAGACCCTGATTCCAGCGATGTGTCACTTACTGAAATGCTTGCTGTAATTTTGATAAAATCCTACTGTTTCCTCTGCTGCAGATTTAGCAGTTCAAATATATGATGGACTACCAGCAGCAGGTCAAGTCTTCCTCTAATGATAAAATCAATGTTTAATCAGCTGGAGATTATCAAAACTACATTGAGCAGCTAAATAAGTACCAAATCGCTGGAATCAGGATCTCTGTCTCTACATTATGCTGCTTTCAGATAAGGTGGCAAAAACCTGGTGACAGATTCTCTTTAAGGTACCGTTACATCGGGAAGCATCTCCGGCAACATCGCTGGCAACTGACGGGAGCACGCAAGTTTTTGGCCACTTGCCAAAATCGTTGGTGAGCTGTCAGACGAGGACAAATCGCCAGCAATGCAACGGCGATGTTAAAAGCAATTTGGTGTGAAAACACCCTGAGAGCATGTTCACACAACTATAAAATAACACAACTTTTGATGCAGTTTATTTTGTTTGATAAAGCCAGAAGTGGATTTAAATAGGGAATAGGAGACTAAGGGCGGCTTCATGCTGCGGTGTGATCCGGTCCGGGGCTGTCAGGGATGAACCTGACAGCCCCGGACTGGATCAGCACACAGAACTGGAGGGCTAATTTGCCCTCCGATCTGGTGTGCAGCCGCACGCAGCTACCGTCGCTGATAGGTCAGGACCGCGGCGCTGCGGTCCTGACCTATCAGGGGCGGGAGCTGCGTGCAGCTGCACACCGGACCGGAGGGCAAATTAGCCCTCCAGTTCTGTGTGCTGACTCAGTCCGGGGCTGTCAGGTTCATCCCTGACAGCCCCGGACCGGATCACACCGGAGTGTGAAGCCGCC
Source organism: Allobates femoralis (assembly GCA_033576535.1). NCBI lineage: Eukaryota > Metazoa > Chordata > Amphibia > Anura > Aromobatidae > Allobates > Allobates femoralis. Next base: position 128,421,097 of record JARQOC010000010.1, read on the forward strand.
CTAAGACTAATACTTGTTCTTCTGACTCTGATTAATAAACCTGCACTTCTTCATAGGCTGTAATTGCACTTGAGTGGAGATGACACACCAGATACACCCCATGGGAATGAAGAGTGCTAACCCCAGTCAATCCCCTAAACTAAAACCCTTGACTGCTACAATGAATGGAAGTTAGAAGATATTTAAATGGTACACAAAATCCCTATAAACATCCAGAGCAATAGCGACACCAACAGGTTACACAACAGTATTACAATGATTAGAACTGACAAAAGCCAGAACCTTTTTGCATATAAAGCCATGTGCAATATAATAGCAGTTTAACATCACTAATACTGTTTTCGGGATCAAACAAAATCATGACTAGGTGTAGGCGAGTAAGGCCGGTTTCACACCATGTTTTTTTGTGGTTCAGGTTCTGTACGGTGTTTTGCAGGAAACACCGGACAGAACCTGACTTCCCTGGACAAACAGAACCGGAGGTCAAATATGTCCTCCGGTCCTGTTTGCAGCCAGATTCAGCAGAGTGCAGCTGTCCCTGCTGAAATTACAGAATCTCGGATAGTGGGGAGCTGTCCGAGGCTCTGAACTCTCAGCAGGAGACAGCTCCAAGTGCTGAAGTTTAGCGTCCGGGAGCTGCACCCAATTTTATGTCGGATCTGGCGCCATAGACTCCCTTGTTAGGGGGCGCCAGATCCGGAGGATACGATTTGTGCCGATTTTTGCCCCGGACACACAAACGCTGCAAGCAACGTTTTTGTGTCCGAGAAAAAAATCCAAATTCTCCCGGACCGATGGAAACCGGATGGCAAATAGCTACCATCTGCCTCCATCCGGCCCCATAGGAATACTATGGGGCCGAAATCTGATCCAGGGCTGTCCGGTCCACGCCGGACATGCTCAGATCAGCAGAACCATGATGTGAAACTGGCCTAAGGGTATGGACACACATCCGAGTGTCGGATCCGAGAGTCGGACGAGTGTCATTTGACTTTTGGTCAGTGTGGCTTGCGAGTGCTGTCCGAGTGCAATCCATTTTTTTCCTCAGCAGCTAGTTACTGTATAATCATTTACAGGTGCATTTTCTACAGTTGTCTGAGCTACAAAATGGTAATGTATCAATTAAAACTTGCATCAGACTCGGATGGTGCGAGTGTGGTCCAAGTGCAATCCATGTTTTTTGTCGGACCCATAGACTTGCATTGGCGAGTCTTATCCGTGACTCGCATAGAATCACAACATGTTGCAATTGACTCACAATCCGAGAATCGGATGCGGAAAGTGTTTGAGACTTGGAAATGTGCTCTCGGACATTAGTTAACATTGGTCCGAGAGCAATGCGATTTTTTCCGCATAGTAAACTCGGACGAGTTTCACTGATGTGTGTCCGAGCCCTAAAGGCCCAGTGTCACATAACGCTGGTGCGTCGTTTACACATCGCTGGTAAGATGTCAAACAGGCATCTTACCAGCGATGTGAAAAACGATGCACTAGCGATCCAGAATTATACCGAGGTCGTTGTGAGTTTTCTCTCCATAGCGTAGCATTGAGATTGTTGCTCATTATCTTTGTCAAACACAACGATGTAGCGTTCCCAGCGGGAGCACAACGACGCAGGAATGACCCAGAGCAGAATGTAACGATCAACAATCTCACAGCAGGGGCCAGATCGTTGGTGCGAGTCACACAGCACGACATCGCTGTTGCGTCACAAACTTCGTGATGCAACAGCGATCCCAATAGCGATCTCTTTATGTGTGACATGGCCTTAAGGTGCAACAAATTGAATCAATAATCATGACATGCACACTTCAGTAGGCTGTAATTGACTCATTTAATGAAAGGGTGGGGTGCTAATTAATAGCAGTGTGGAGTTCAATTAGTGAGCTCAATCATTCCTTGAAGAAACAGGTGACAATGATGGCCTTTATTTAAAGAAGGAGGGCCACAAATGTTGTTCCTGCTGGTTTTAAGTTCTGTCAGACATTGTATCGAAGGAGAAAGAACTTTGATGAACCCCTTCCCGACCTATGACGTTGTACAACGTCATGGGCTAGTAAGGGCTGTTTGATGTGAGCTCCGGTTTACCATGGACTAGGTATCCAACCACAGACAGCTGTTTCGGGGTTGTTGCCCCTCATTAGTGTGGCGCAGGATTCTGGCTGGATACCTAGTCCATGGTAAACCCCTGGCCATATCTTCAAGCTCGCAAGGGCGGGATAGTGACTTAAGGGCTACTAATACCCTGGGCTGGGTCCTTCCCTAGTGGGATAACTGGCTGGTGTCCATGTTGTAGACTCTTAAACGAGGCTCCATGGACTTCATCTGCATATTCAAATTCTAGGGAGCAATGTACCTTGGGTTTCACTGTGTTTGAGTGCTTTAACTGGTGCCCGCAGTGTTATCATCCACTGGTCTCCACAAGGTCAGTGGTTGCTTTGTGATGTCGGTCTATCAAGCATTGCTCCCACCCAGCCAGAATCCTGCGCCACACTGATGAGGGGCAACAACCCCGAAACAGCTGTCTGTGGTTGGATACCTAGTCCATGGTAAACCCCTGGCCATATCTTCAAGCTCGCAAGGGCTGGATAGTGACTTAAGGGCTACTAATACCCTGGGCTGGGTCCTTCCCTGGTGGGATAACTGGCTGGTGTCTATGTTGTAGACTCTTAACCGAGGCTCCATGGACTTCATCTGCATGCTCACGTGACAGGCCGGGATCCTGGCTAGACCCCGGATGCTGTCACTGAGCACTTCCGGGTTGTGGTTGGCAAGCGCTGCCAACCACAACAGGTCCGCGATTCTCAAAGATACAGATGAGCTGCTGCTCTGTCCTACCTAACTACATTTGTAGGGTAAGACCCGATGTCTGCCTTTTTTCATTTCAGCTTATTCAGTATCCAGTTTCTAAATGTCAACAATGCTATTTTTTAATAGCCTATTATTCCTATTTCTTAATTTTTAGATTAAAAATTGTTATTTATTTTTTTTTTTTATTTGGAATTGAGTGTGCAGCTCCCAATGCCTTTCTGTATATGAAAATAAGTGCTGTTATGAGGACTGAACTTTTTTCACTTGTTTTAACCCCTTTACGACCAAGGGTTTAATAATACACTTTTGGCTGTGTCCCTCCCTCTGATGTGAGCTCATGCACTGAGCTCGCATCTTTTCCTATGTATGTCAGCTGACATGTGTAGCTAACAGCATCAATCAGATCAGCGACACTGTAAACCCTTTACATCGTGCTGTCAATCACTGACAACGTGATCCAGAGCCCCGTGGCAGGGATCACTCTGTTCTCTGCCAGCATCGGAAGTCCTTTGATGCGATAACGTGACCTTGACTGTTACCTTGACAGCCCCAGGTCCTGTGATGACCCTGAATGCTGTCTGCAATTAGTTTGTGTGGATGACTGGTGAGCGCCGGCATCAACAGAAGGTGATGGGCAGTGTACAGTAAAGAAAAAAAAAGTTTTTAAATACCGTATATGAAAAAAAGGTAAAATTACCCCTTTTGCCACATTGAAAATAAAATGATTTAAAATAAAAAATATACATACATGGTATCGCCGTGTTCAGAAATGCCCGATCTATCAAAATAGAAAATCAATTAATCACATTGGTAAACTGCGTAATGGAAAAAAAAAAAGGAAAAACACTAAAATCATGTTTGTTTTTTTTGTTGCTGTAACATAAAATCCAATAAGAGTTAATCAAAATAAGGTATATGCCCAGAAATGGTATCATTAGAAATGTCAGTTCAAGTCGCAAAAAATAAGCCTTGACACAGCCCCAGATTCCGAAGAATGAGAACGCTTACGGGGTGCTGAATATGGTGCACAAGTGCAATCCTTTTTCTTTAAAAAATTTCTGATTTTTTCATTTCATCCCTTAGATAACAGTAAAAGTAACATGTTGGCATCTACCGACCTGAGGCATCATACCGACACATCAGTGTTACCATATAATACTGACCCGAGGCATCATACCGACACATCAGTGTTACCATATAGTACTGACCCGAGGTATCATACCGACACGTCATGTTACCATATAGTACTGACCTGAGGTATCATATCGACACGTCAGTGTTACCATATAGTACTGACCCGAAGTATCATACCGACACGTCAGTATTACCATATAGTACTGACCCGAGGCATCATACCGACACGTCAGTGTTACCATATAGTACTGACCCGAGGCATCATACCGACACGTCAGTGTTACCATATAGTGAATATGGTGAATAAAAAAATCCAAAAAATAATTGTGTATTTGCACTTTATTGCAATTTCACCGCACTTGGAATTTTATTCCCATTTCCCTGTACATTATATGGTAAAATAAATGATGTCAATTAAAAGTACAACTCGTCCCGCAACAAAGAAGCCCCAATATGTTTAGAATGACTGAAAAATAAAAACGTTATGGCTCTTAGAAGAAAGAGAGGGAAAAATGGAGAACGGAAAATCGCGCAGGGGTGTATGGGTTAAACACACTGCTATTATTTTGCCCATGTCTGTGTAGTTCCAACATATTCTATTACAGAGGACACAGGTTTTCATCTCTGGCATTGCCAATTTGACAAACTATGAATATATTTGAATTAAGAAATATCCTGTTCTGAAGAAATTCAGCTGCCAGATTACCATAAGGAAGAGGAAGGACCCGAGCAGTCCAGTCTAGGCTTCCTGCACCGTGCCCAAGGGTCAAGTGTGGACGCCACCAGACATGTAACTCTAGCAGCTTATTGTAAATCCCTTCTAACTATGTAGGAATACATCATGTGAGGTCATGCACTGCAATGTAATCCTTTGACCCGCCACCCTACAGTCCAGGCAGAAGCTTAGTCTTCTAAGCCTTGAACCTATAAATTAAACACATATAAGGATCTTTGGCTGCAAATCGTCACAGTGTGCTAAATTGTGACAACATTCCAGACATAAATATAATGACTCCAGGAGGAAACTAAAGTGTATTCGAGTTAAAATTTAGAGACTTTTTGTAAAGTTGCTATATTATCCAAAAACATCTGTAAATGCAGACCTGAACTGACAATGATGAATTAAAAAAATAAACAGGTGAACACATATAAAATAGACTAAAAGAAAGAAGACGCAGATGAAATAACATACAATAATGAATTAGGGTCATAGCCTTGAATGGAATATAATCTTAGAAATGGAAGTTTAATCAAATATGTTAATTACAATGCTTGGTGCATTCTAGGCGCTGCCAAGAGGTTCATGCCCTGTCCTGCCCGCTCCGTTTGGACTTTGGATTTTCTATTGACATTCTGTGCGTCTTACCCCTTTTCAAGATGGTGTCCGTTGTTTCATGTGATCCTCCTCTTTGCCTTTATAAACCTGAGCCTACTGTATAGCCATGCTCAAGTATTCAGTTGAATTCCTAGCTTCCTGTGATCCAGTTCTGCCGAGCACTTTGTCGCATACAAGCAGTCCCTCGCCAACTTCAAATCCATACTCGCTACCGCAAAACCAACTTACTTCTCATCCCTCATATCCTCCCTGTCTCACAACCCTAAACAGCTTTTCAAAACTTTCAATTCTCTACTCCATCCCCCATCACCGTCTCCCTCTCCTCTCATTTCTGCTGAAGTCTTTGCTTCTTTCTTTAAGCAGAAGATTGATAACCGTGAAAGTTTTGGCCCAAAGCCCCCTATGCCCCTCCTCATAACTACTCAGCCCTGTTCTCCCAAAGCCAGCTTCTCCACCATGACAGAAGATCAGCTCTCCTCTCTTCTGTCAAGATCACATCTCACCACTTGCACACTCGACCTGCTCTCGTCACACCTCATCCCCAACCTCGCCACCGTTTTCATCCCAACCCTAACACATCTCTTCAACATATCACTTACAAATGGTGTCTTCCGCTCATCCTTCTCAATCACACCCATCCTCAAATAGCCCTCCTTCGACCCATCCTCTGTGTCTAACTATCGCCCGATATCACTGCTCCCTTATGCCTCAAAACCGCTAGAACAGCATGTCCATCTTGAACTGTCCTCCCACCTCTCCTCCTGCTCCCTCTTTAACAGGTTACAATCTGGCTTCTGACTGCATCACTCTACTGAAACTGCCCTAACTAAAGTCATCAATGACCTACTAACCGCCAAGAGAAAACGACATTGCTCTGTCCTCCTTCTCCTCGACTTGTTTTCCGTCTTTGACACTGTAGACCACTCCCTCCTGTTACAGATTCTCTCATCTCTTGGCTTCACAGACTTGGCCCTATCCTGGATCTCGTTGTATCTTAACATATCAGACTTTTTTGCTGATAAGCTTTTAATGTTGAAGTTAAAATCCAGTGCGGAAAAGTGATTAACGTGTAAGTGAGAAATCACATGAAAACCTTATACGGTGACACTTTAAATCCAATTGGTCTCCAGGAACCCAATCTTAATAACACCCTCTCCTCCAATCCTTGTAGAGCCTTATGTTTCAGCCCAGCATCATCTATGCTCCTCTGCCAAGTTGTGAGCTGTGAAGGACAGGCAATCCCCTGACTTTCTGCCTCTCTCCTGAAGCAGAAAGCCTCTACAAGGATTGGAGGAAAGGGTGTTATTTAGATTGGGTTCCTGGAGACCAATTGGATTTAAAGTGTCACCGTATAAGGATACCCGTCTCATCTGTGAATTTAATTGTCCACGTTTGTGAGTACGAACACAGTGGCTGGATTCCTGTATATTAAACAAACAAGTCGCAAGGAATAGAGGAATCTCTAGGCCTTGAGGTTCAGGTGCAGACAAGGGGATCCCAAGCTAAACAAGGGTATCTATAGTGATGTCTCAAAGAGAACACATCTGGCCACTAGTAAGGAAAACACCGTGATGAAGGCTACACACTAACTTAACCATTGGATAGAGGGAGGATTCACGGAACAAGTGGTCTCTCTAAGAATCAGACTTTCAATCTACGGGATACCATATGGAAATGGAACTTGCATGTCCAAAGATGTTTAACACTATGTTCTAAACCAGATTGCCCCTGATGAGCTTTCCGGGAAATAGGGAAGGCGAAACGCGTCGGGCGAGGTTATGAAACCACATTGCGGAATTATACATTGCGTTCATCTTTTCCACCTGAATTAGGATCTTAGACAGTGGGTTGGGTATAGACCAAATGACTGAGGGGCAGAGAATGTACATGTGGCGCTCCACTATGTAGGTGCCACAGAGAGGTACTGCACCCGTAAAAGAGGTGTAGTAACGCCAGCTTCAAGTGGATTTCAGGATGATAGGCGGAACCCTAAACCGACACCCCACACTAGATCATACAGTGGGAGGGAACCTGGGAGGGGAGATAGTCACCTCCAGGGGAACTAGAGAGTTAGTTAGTCCCAGGCAGGGAGCCTGAGGGAGCAAGGAGAGTCTCTCAGCTGAGGGACTCAGGAACGGAGGACAGATCACAGATACAGAGAATGAGAGGGGAATAGAGGAATTCGCCCCAGGAGAGAAACCGGGTACCGGAGCCCGCACCTGTAGGAACCTTTAAGGCCTACAGAAAATCAGATGCACGGGGGTATATCAATATACGGCCCTGATTCTCGAGCGACCAATAGAGGGAACCAGGCCCCGCTGAAGGAGCAAACAACTAGCCAACAGAGGGTTACCCGACGGGAGCAAGAGAAGGAAAGAGAAAGGCAGCAGGAGGTCAGATCTACTATATGAGATCAGATTTCACACAAGCTACTGGGAAGCAGGGAGGATTGGAACAAGAAAGGCACACGCTGGGGGTTCCGTCCAGCTACCAGAGATCCGCTTGCAGCCACCCGTAGCCACTTGTCATTTAACATCTAACTGCACTGAGGACTGTAATAATGCTGCTAAAGTTCCAGTAAAGTACCCGGGTGAAGTGACTTTGACTCCGCTGCCCCTTCTTTGCATGAACTCATTCCTTTTACAGATTTCCTGCCCCGGAGGTCCCAGTCCTACCTGCGGAGGACTAAACCATCTCAGCCGCATTACCACCGACCTCCGGAGGACTGTCGCGGCGCTGGTGACATCTCACCAGGTACTGCAGGTGGCGTCACGACAAATTATAAACTTGTATATAATCCCTTGTAAATACCCCTTTTAAAGAGAATAGTCCCCAGGACACGGGGTCAGGCGCGGCCGCCATTCCCCGTAACACAGTTAACCCTTCTGCCGCCTGATACCCGAGTACCCCACACCCTGGGGCGACACATACACACATACTGCTACACTGGGATTGCATAGAGTCTTCCACTTGGTAGTTGACCTGGAGACGAAATGTGTCCAGGCTTACCCTAGGTCCTAGGCTAACTTCAATCATATTGAACCTATTTTCTGCCACACTTACCCTTGAGCCCACAACTGGTCTCTGAATCAGTGGAATTTGTTTGTTTGTACTATATATATAAAATTTGAGATTACTTACCGGTAATCATATTTTACGGAGTCCATGACAGCACCCACATGAGAGAGGGGATCCGCCACAAGGACAGGAAACCTACAGATAAAAAGTTGCGGCCCCCTCGCCTCCTCAGTTGGTTACAGAGACATTGAAGGAACCGCCAATTGTCTAAATAAAGTAACATAAACGTTAAAACATCAAAACCATCACCACAAGGCATGAAAAAAGGCCATGCAAAAACACCCTCAGTATAAAAGTGTCCACCCGTGACACTTGAGTGTAAAAACAACACAAAGCCAGTAAGGCAAAGGCCGTATCAACCAAAAATAGTGCCAAAATCTATAGGTTGGGAAGTGCATGGGTGATGTCATGGACTCCGTAAAATATAATTGCTGGTAAGTAATCTTGGATTTTCCTATCGCCATGACAGCACCCACATGAGAGACTTGCAGAGAACAGCATCACCTGGGAGCAGGGCCGGTGTTAGGGAGGGTGGCAGACTGGGCAGTTGCCCAGGGCCCCCACTCTCTTAGGGGCCCCCAAAGGAGCTGAACTGAAAATAGCAATAAAATGGTAAAAAAAAATTAAAAATATACATATTTGGTATCGCTGCGTTCGTAAGAATGTAAGCTTATCAATATATGAAGTAAATTAATCCAATTGGTAAATGGCGTAACGGGAAAAAAGCAAAAAACGCCAGAATTATGTTTTTTGGGCCACCATGTTGTTACAATAAAATGCAATAAAAGGCGATCAAAATTTTATATCTGACTGAAAATGATATCAGTAAAAATGTCAGCTCAGGGCACATAGGGTAAGCCCTCACATAGCCCTGTATCTTCAAAAATTAAAACATCATGGGTCTCGGAAAATGGTGAATAAAGCAAATTATTATTATTTTTTTTTTTTTTTTTTTTTACGAATGTCTGGGTTTTTTATGATTGAAATTAAAAAAAATGTTCAGTATCTCCTTATTCTGACCTAGATAATCAACTTATGAAGTCACTTTTACCATATAGTTAACATGATACATAAAAAAACTAAAACAAATTGTGGAATTGCACTTTTTTTTGCAATTTCAAAGCACTTGGAATTTTTTTCTCATTCTCCAGTACATTATGTGGTAGAATGAATGATGTAATTAAATAGTACAACTCATCCCGCAAAAAATAAGCCCTCGTACGGCGATGTGGAAGGAAGAATAAAAAAGTTCTGGCTCTTGGAAGAGGTGAGAAAAAAAGAAAAAAGAAAAACCGCTCAGTGGTGAAAGTTATAAAATCCTTGTAATAGCAGCAGGAGCGCCCCCCATAGGCTTCAATCTTCACATGTTCATGATGGGAGTTAATAGAGTTAGGCTAGGGTCACACATAAGCCCTGGATCCGTTATTGGCATCAGTTTTTCCACTTTTGTGTTCTAAGTCCAAAAACTGATACCAAAAATGGAGGCTGCACTCACATATGACTGCAATGGTGTCAGTTTTTATTACAGGACCCAAAAAACGTTGCAAGCAAGCAACGTTTTTGGGTGCAGTACAAAAACGGATCCGTTTTTTTTTTTTTTTTTTACATGGGGCCCTATGGGAAAACTGATCTGTTTTTTAGAGCATTGTTTATGGAAAAAAATGGCAAAGTCCCAAAAACGCAAAGCTGCGCCGGAGGATCAAAAAGCAGCCTAAAAAAACGGATCAGTTATAGAAAACTAGGGAAAAAAAACTGATGGCCATGTGTGACCCTAGCCGTAGGGGACCTCCTTAATTCTTACATTAGTAGCCAGTTATCTAGCAGAACTTACAAGGCATTAAAGGGGATGTCCAGGATTAATAAAACTTTACTACATTCTTTCAAAAACAGCACCACCCCTGTGTACAGGTGGCATGTGGTATTACAGCATAGGCCCATTCCCTTCAATTGAGCTCAGCTGCAATATCACATACAACCTGTAGACAGGGGTGGCACTGTTTTTGAAATAAACAAATGTTTATAGAATTCTGGATAACTCCTTTAAGATCAATATTTCCACTAGTGACCCCAGAACAACACAAGACCACCAGGATGGAGCTTAATTAGAATGTATTTTTTTTTTATAATATGAAGAATATAGCAGATTTGTTAAAGATGACATACAGTTAGGGCCAGAAATATTTGGACAGTGACACAAGTTTTGTTATTTTAGCTGTTTACAAAAACATGTTCAGAAATACAATTATATATATATAATATGGGCTGAAAGTGCACACCCAGCTGCAATATGAGAGTTTCCACATCCAAATCGGAGAAAGGGTTTAGGAATTATAGCTCTGTAAAGCATAGCCTCCTCTTTTTGAAGGGACCAAAAGTAATTGGACAATGGACTCTAAGGGCTGCAATTAACTCTGAAGGCGTCTCCCTCGTTAACCTGTAATCAATGAAGTAGTTAAAAGGTCAGGGGTGGATTCCAGGTGTGTGGTTTTACATTTGGAAGCTGTTGCTGTGACCAGACAACATGCGGTCAAAGGAACTCTCAATTGAGGTAAAGCAGAACATCCTGAGGCTGAAAAAAAAGAAAAAATCCATCAGAGAGGTAGCAGACATGCTTGGAGTAGCAAAATCAACAGTTGGGTACATTCTGAGAAAAAAGGAATTGACTGGTGAGCTTGGGAACTGTAAAAGGCCTGGGCGTCCACGGATGACAACAGTGGTGGATGATCGCCGCATACTTTATTTGGTGAAGAAGAACCCGTTCACAACATCAACTGAAGTCCAGAACACTCTCAGTGAAGTAGGTGTATCTGTCTCTAAGTCAACAGTAAAGAGAAGACTCTATGACAGTAAATACAAAGGGTTCACATCTAGATGCAAACCATTCATCAATTCCAAAAATAGACAGGCCAGAGTTACATTTGCTGAAAAACACCTCAAGAAGCCAGCTCAGTTCTGGAAAAGTATTCTATGGACAGATGAGACAAAGATCAACCTGTACCAGAATGATGGGAAGAAAAAAGTTTGGAGAAGAAAGGGAACGGCACATGATCCAAGGCACACCACATCCTCTGTAAAACATGGTGGAGGCAACGTGATGGCATGGGCATGCATGGCTTTCAATGGCACTGGGTCACTTGTGTTTATTGATGACATAACAGCAGACAAGAGTAGCCGGATGAATTCTGAAGTGTACCGGGATATACTTTCAGCCCAGATTCAGCCAAATGCTGCAAAGTTGATTGGACGGCGCTTCATAGTACAGATGGACAATGACCCCAAGCATACAGCCAAAGCTACCCAGGAGTTCATGAGTGCAAAAAAGTGGAACATTCTGCAATGGCCAAGTCAATCACCAGATCTTAACCCAATTGAGCATGCATTTCACTTGCTCAAATCCAGACTTAAGACGGAAAGACCCACAAACAAGCAAGACCTGAAGGCTGCGGCTGTAAAGGCCTGGCAAAGCATTAAGAAGGAGGAAACCCAGCGTTTGGTGATGTCCATGGGTTCCAGACTTAAGGCAGTGATTGCCTCCAAAGGATTCGCAACAAAATATTGAAAATAAAAATATTTTGTTTGGGTTATGTTTATTTGTCCAATTACTTTTGACCTCCTAAAATGTGGAGTGTTTGTAAAGAAATGTGTACAATTCCTACATTTTCTATCAGATATTTTTGTTCAACCCTTCAAATTAAACGTTACAATCTGCACTTGAATTCTGTTGTAGAGGTTTCATTTCAAATCCAATGTGGTGGCATGCAGAGCCCAACTCGCGAAAATTGTGTCACTGTCCAAATATTTCTGGCCCTAACTGTATACATAGATGATCCTATGGAAACATTCCTCTTACTGAATCTCCAGTTTGTAAATCCTATTTTGTTAAACACTTGTAGGTAATTTTTAATCAATATAAGGAGTCCTGTGTTCACAATCCCCATCTTTTGGTCAGAGGATAATGGCCACTTTACACGTCCCAACATCGTTTCGATATTGTATACAACAGCACAGGAGCGCACACTTTTTTGGCTGAAATCCAAGATCGCATAGGAGATGTCACACAGGGAGATATTGGCAGGCAACACAACTGCGATGTCTACGCCCCCTTGTACGAGCGACCCAGGAACGACCATTTAACATGGGAGTGAATAGGGGAAGTTGTGCTCCAAGTCGGTGTTGGGCTGTCACACAGCATGATCCGGCCAGATCGTCCATCCAATATCGGGCAGTTGGAGAGCCTGCACAATTCTTCCCCGATATCGTTTTGGCATCGTTCTTGCATCGAATTGTACATTCACACCACACAACGCACGAACGATATCGGCGCCAACGCACGAATCACGTGACTTTTTATCAGAGTTGGACGCCGATATCGGGACGTGTAAATTGGCCATAAGAGGTTAGAAAGAGCGACTTTCCCTAAAGGAGCTGTCCTGTATGACACAGACAATGATGGGAATGGATGTGTGTGTCTATGTGTGTGCTAGGTGTATATGTGTAACATATAGTGTATGTGTCACATACTGTGTGTTGTGTGTATGTAGCATCCACATTTATAAATCCCACCAGCACAGATTAGAGTTCCTAGGAGTAAACATGTCGGCAATCGCCCAACAAACGAGCAAAATGCTGCTCATCATCGGGTGATTGGATGTTTATGGAGGAACAAAAATCTTTGCTCTCGGCAGCACTTCGCCCGTTGCAAACTGCAGAAGAGCTGCCGAAAACATGATCCTGTAGAGGACAGATTGCTCTACCGGTGATTGCTCTGCACCCATCATTCTTCATCCTGTGTAAAAAGGCCGGAAACAAGCGCTGAATGACTTGAATATTATAAATCGCACTCGTTCACCAGTATTTAGGGCCCACTTTAACCTTTTGCCCAGGGCCCCACTTTGCCTAAAACCGGCCCTGCCTGGAGGGACCACAGTATTAAGAACTGCTCTCCCGAAATCGAGGGCAGAAGAAGAGAAATCAAGAAGATAGTGATGAAAAAAGGTACTGTAGATGGAGAGGCCCAGGTGGCCACATTACAAATGACCTCTAAAGGTATGTTAGCATGTTCTGCTCAAGGGGCGGAAACAGCTCTAGTAAAATCGGCTTTCACCCCATCCGGAGGCTGCTCACCTGCTGAGGAATAAACCAAGCAGATAGCATCCCGAATCCATCTAGACAGGGTGTTCTTTGTAGTGCCAGACCCCTTCTTAGGACCCTGGAATGAGAGGAATAGAGCCCTACTCTTCCTTAAGCAGAGGTCCCCAACTCCAGGCCTCAAGGCCCACCAACAGTGCAGGTTTTCAGGATTTCCTTAGTATTGCACAGGTGCTAATGTGATCATCTGCACAGGTAATGATTCCAAGCCCTGTGCAATACTAAGGAGATCCTGAAAACATGCACTGTTGGTGGGCCTTGAGGCCTGGAGTTGGGGACCTCTGTCCTAAAGGGTTGTGTTCTATCGACATAACCAAGCACTGCCCTGTGCACATCTAAGGTATGAAACCTATGCTCTCATGAGGTAGATGGAGAAGTATAAAAGGATGGTAGGACAATTTCCTGACTACGGAGAAATTTAGACGACCGTTTAGGGAGATAGGCTGGGTCTGGTTTCAGAATTAACCTATCTGGGAGTACTAACAAAAATGGGGGATCCACTGACAGGGCATGGGAGGTCACCCACACGCCTAGCTGACGTTAGCGCAACTAGCAGCACAGTCTTCAAGGTCAAAGTCCTGAGGGAAGCCGAGGTCAAGGGCTCAAAGGGAGGTCCCGTGAGTGCGTCCAGGACAAGGTTCAAGTCCCAAGGGGCCATATGGGGAATGTGAACAGGAGTACTACGTTCACAAGCCTGAATAAACCTAGCGATCCATCTATCACCAATGATGTTAGTTATAAAGGGCCCCTAGAACCGAGATATGTACCTTTAATGTAGTAACCGCCAGACCCAACTCCTAACCCTTCTACAGGAATTCTAATATAGCCGGAATAGGCAGGAAGTCAGAGACTACCCCAGGGTAGAAGTCCAAAAACATCCGCCAAACCCTGCAGTATAGGTTGGTAGTGACAGGTTTACAAATGTTCAAAAGGGTCGAGATTAAAGCGTCAGAGAAGCCCCTCTGGCTCAAAAGCTGCCTCTCAAAAGCCAAGCCACCAGATGTAACCCCTCCGCCTGGGGTTGGAAGAACGGCCCCAGAGAAAACAGCTCCCAATCCGTTGGGAGAATTCACGGGTTGGCCATTGACATGGCCCTCAGCCATGAAAACCATGGCCTCTTGGGCCAGAATGGCGCAATCAGAATTACTCGAGCCCTGTCGTCCCTGACCTTCCTGAGTACCAGTGAAATGAGACACATTGGGGGAAAGGCATAGGCCAGGGTATAAGTCCAAGGAACCCGTAGAGCGTCAAATACATCTGGACTGTCTTTCAGATTCCAGGAGGCAAAGTGACGGACCTGTCTGTTGGACCTGGTGGCAAAGAGATCTATCACTGGTAACCCCCATAACCTCACAATCTGTTTGAATACAATCCCTGTTCAACATCCATTCCCCCTGATGGAGAGAGTGAAGGCTGAGGAAGTCTGCCCTGGCATTGTCTACTCCCCGAATGTGGAGGGCAGAGAGAGAAAATTCTCCTCTGCCAACAGAAAAATGGCCACCGTGGTAGTCATCAGAGAAGATGACCGAGTGCCCCCTTGATGATTGATGTATGCCACCATGGTAGTGTTGGCGGTCTGAACACGAACATGCAAGCCCTGCAGATGAAGGAGGAACCTGCGAAGAGCATACAGAACTGCCCGTAATTCCTCGTCCACAGACCCTGGGCCAGAAGCTCGCCTAGATGGGCCCCCCACCCCGAGGGACAGGCATCGGTCGTGATGACAAAATCCGGTGGACACACCCATGACACCCCCCTGGTCAGGTGACCTGGATCCAGCCACCAGCAGAGTGACCTGATTGCAGACAGTGACAGACGAAGCCTGCCGTCCAGGCCCTCGTCTGCCCTCAGCATATCCTGCTAGAGAGCCCGGGTATGAAACTGTGCCCACAACACGGCCGGAATGCAAGAAATCAGAGCCCCCAGGAGGGACATAGCGTCTCTTAAGGACAGGTTAGGTTCGGCCATGATGATGCCGATTTTCCTCTGGAGTGCATGCAGCTTGTCCTCTGGCAAAAAACATTTCTGAACAATGGAGTCCAGTCGTAGACCAAAAAAAGACTGTACCCTCCTAGGAACAAGACGAGACTTTGGCCAGTTTATCAACCAACCCAACCCAACCAACAGGACACGCGTCAGCCTGTCAGAGCACTGAGCTGCAGAATTACCCACAATCAAAATATCATCCAAATATGGAACAATCAAAACGTCATGATGGCGGATAAAGGCCATAACTTCCGCCATTACCTTGGTGAATATGTGGGGAGCCATGGATAGCCCGAATGGCATGGTGGCAAACTGTAGATGTCGGACATGGCCATTGAGACACACAGCCACTCACATATACTGCTTGATGGTCTGGATGAACCGGCAGATGATAATAGGCATCCTTGAGATCCAATACCACATCCAGCACCTATGAAACAGAAGACGAATTGTGAATTGGATGGACTCCATTTTAAATGAGTGAAACCTGAGGTAGGAGTTTAACCGTTTCAAATTAGGGCATAATAGGCTGGTGAAGATGACTAAGGGAAAGACGTATTTCTTCCTGAATAAAGGACTTGAGGTCAGCCATGCGTACTGGGGCTTCCTCATCCAGGGTCTGGGTGATATATGCCTGACACAGACGTTTTGGATAATTGTCTGGCAGGGGTAGGGCACACAATGTGTTTAACCTTATCACTTTTCATTCTAGCCTGGCCATCCGAGAACAGAAGAGAAGGAGAGAAAAGAGTGCAGGGAGAACGAGGAAGAAACACAGAAAAACGTACATCAGACTATAGGAGAAAACCTTCCACATACCCATAGCTGATACCCCAGGTACCGGTTCTGCAGGAGCAGTCACGCTGCTGGACTTGGCAGACTTCTCCTCCTTCTTCCTGCCTGCCTGCCGTGTCCGCATCCTTGGGGACCTTTCCACTGCTGCTCATATTGGTGAGGCTACCAGTGCGCTTTGCACTTTTCTGGTGCTCCTCTCCTCTGGGGGAAGACATCGCACATATCTCACAGGCCGGGTATGTGCGCAAGCCTCCTCGTGCCTGCGCACATGCGCTCCCAGAAGCCGGCCACACCAAACACCGGGCGGCTGCTCTTACTCCACCGCAGCCGCCCGGAGCACAGTCCGCACCCCACGACCCATGGCGGTACCACCCGGACCCTGGGTAGGGAGACTCCACAGAAGAGGAGGTAGAGTAACGCCTGGCTCCCCCAACTGCTGCAACCGCTGCACCGTATTCTGACGCAATCATAGTACACACAGGAGCGTCGGGACCACAGGTAACCTTTTCATCTGTGGGTTCCCCGCAAGGTCATGAAACCAACTGAGGATCCGAGGGGGCCACCCCTTTTTATCTGTAGGTTTCCTGTCCTTGTGGGCGGATCCCATCTCTCATGTGGGTGTTGTCATGGCGGTAGGAAAAAGGGGGCCGGGTTCTTCATGTGATTTCTCACACGTTAATCACTTTTCCGCACTGGATTTTAACTTCAACATTAAAAGCTTATCGGCAAAAAAGTATATCCTGTTGTGTAATATTGAATCTAAGGCCCCTTTCACATCAGCGGTAATCGCTGATCGCGGCAGTTGTGGTGAAAAAAACGCAACGGACACGATTATCGCATAACGACCGCGATTGCGGCACACTTGTGGCAAGCCCCACACAATGTCTATGGGGCTTGCGGTAGGTGTGCGGCAGGTGCGGTTTTGGCACTTGCGGCAGATGTAGCCAGAGAAAACCGCGTCTGACAGAGTGTGCCGAAACCGCAACTGTACTGCACCTGCCGCAAGCTCCATAGACATTGCATGGGGTTTGCCGCAGGTGAACCGCAAGTGCGGCTGTTATGCGATAATCGCGGCAGTTGCGTTTTTTTCACCGCAACTGTGGCGATCAGTGATTACCGCTGATGTGACAGCAGCCTAAGTTGGATAACTGAACCAATACTCGGTGATTAAAGGCCACTTTACACACACCAACTTATCTGTCCAACTTCTGACCAACTTGCTGGTTGCAGTGAAATCATGGACACATTGTTCCATTTGTACACAGCCACATAATGGACCATTGTGTCCATGATTTCACTGCAACCAGCAAGTTGGTCAGAAGTTGGACAGACAAGTTGGTGTGTGTAAATTGGCCCTAACACATTGGATTTTCAACGTCTCCCTCCCCGCACCACCTCCTCACCTGTCTGTCGGGTGTTTCCCAAGGCTCAGTTCTAGGCCCCCTACTCTTCTCCATCTACACCTTCGGCCTGGGTCAGCTCATAGAATCACACGGTTTGCAGTAACATTTCTATCAGTGGCGGATCTTGAGCCCAGATGTCGGTGAGGAGTGGGGGGGAGGAGCGCTGGCGGCCGGCGGCGAAGTGCGTGGGTAGGGGGCATTTATTAGTGATGCGGCTGTCCTACCTGCTGAGCCGCGATGAGTGCATTCCTGGGAGTCGGGGCGGCGGAGGGGCAGAGGAGAGGTGGGGCGGGATCAGGCAAGGGAGGCAGGAAGCTTCCTGCTTCCCTTGCCTGACCCTCCTCTTCTCTGACATCGGGTTACGGGGGTCGGCTGGGGGCCCCCCTGTAGGCTTAAGGGGCCCCCTAGCCGGTCGGGGCCCTGGTGCAGCTGAACCAGCTGCACCACGGTAGGTCTGCCCCTGATTTCTATGCTGATGATACACAGATCTGGTCCTGACATCACCTCCTTACTGACCAAAATCCCACAATGTCTGTCTGTTATTTCATCATTCTTTTCTGCTCGCTTTCTAAAACTGAACATGGACAAAACAGAATTCATCATCTTTCCCCCGTCTCACTCTACCCCTCTACCAGACCTACCCATCAAAGTCAATAGCTGCTCACTTTCCCCAGCCCCGCATGCTCAGTGCCTCGGGGTGATCCTTGACTCTGCCTGCCCTCTCCTTCAAGACTCATATCCAAGCTGTTGCCACCTCTTGCCGACTCCAACTCAAAAATATTTCCCACATCCGTACATTCCTTGACAAAAACACTCGTGCATGCCCTCATCTTCTTCCGCCTCGACTATTGCAACCTCCTACTCTCTGGTCTCCCCTCTAGCACTCTTGTACCACTCCAATCTATCCTAAACTCTGCTGCCCGACTAATCCACCTGTCTCCCCGCTATTCCCCAGCCACTCCTCTCTGCCAATCCCTTCACTGGCTTCCTATTGTCCAGAGGCTCCAGTTCAAAAGCCTAAAGGTGGGGTCACACGTGGCGATTCTGGCCTGCGATGTCGGAAGCGATGTGCAGGTGCACGCTCGCTTCCGACATCGCAGGCCAGCTGTAACACGGCACGACGTTGCCGGTGACGCGGCGGCGATGTGGGCGGAGCCGTCGCTCGCTGGGCTGGGCTCAGCCCAGCGAGCGATCCTCAGCAACATTGCGATACAGGCTGGATCGCGCCGCCAACAGTGTCAGACGGCGCGATCCAGCCTAATCGCTGGTCACAGGTTGACAGGTTTATGAACATGTTCATAAACCTGTCAACCTGCGACCAGCGATAATTTGCAGTTGCGTCGCGCTGTCACACAGCGCGACGCACTTGCAATATCGCCCGCGACATCGCTGTGACGTCACTTTTCGGCGATGTCGCGGGCGAAATCGCCACGTGTGACCCCACCTTAACTATCACATACAAAGCCATTCACAATCTGTCTCCTCCATGCATCTGTGACATGGTCTCCCATTACTCACCTACACGCAACCTCCGATCCTCTCAAGATCTCCTTCTCTACTCCCCTCTTATCTCTTCTTCCCACAACCACATACAAGATTTCTCCCATGCATCCCCCATATTCTCTACCCCAAACATCAGACTCTCGCTCACCGTGGAAACCTTCAAAAGGAACCTGAAGACCCACCTCTCCGACAAGCCTAAAACCTGCAGTGAGCCTCAGTCTACTGAACCGCCGCACAACCAGCTCTACCCTCTCCTAGTGTATCCTCACCCATCACTGGTAGACTGTGAGCCCTCTCCTTCTGTACTTGTGTGTGCATTGTATTGGTCATGTTTATTGTACTTGTCTAGGTATGCCCCTTTTCACATGTAAAGCGCCATGGAATAAATGGCGCTATAATAATGAATAATAGTAACAATAATTCTCAAGTGAACCTCAACTGGCAATTCATCTCTGGCTTTTCCTGTGTCTGCAGTGCTTCTCCAGCTTCCACACCTGCTCAGTGCTTCTCCTGCAAACCTGCTTCTGTGCTGCATGCTTCACTCTGCTTCAGCCTGCCTGCCCTGTGTAATGTAAGCCCTGTGCGCCTGTAAGCTTTGCAGCTTCCCTGTTACTTTGTGCAGTTCTAGTTTCTCTGGACTTTTGCTGGACTTTTCTTAAACTACACTACACAGTTTCAAGCTCAGGACTTGTGCTTGTGACTACTTTTCCAGTCCTTCCTGGGCAAGGCTGCCACTAGGAATTTCAGGGCCCCTCACTGGCAAAATTTTGGGGCCCCCTTAGGCTCCACCCCCACCCAAGCCACACCACCCACAGTTTTAGCACCCACTATTGGAAAAGCTCAACTTCTGCAACATGTTGTCAACAATCATACGTTAATACGTCGCATCAAAGACCAGGTCACATAAAAATGCAGCCATCAGATTATGTACACACTGTCCAATGCTGCAGTTTGCTGCAGCGTTAATTGGACGATGAACGATAGATTTGAGGTCTCGATCTCAAATCTTGCATGAACGATCCAATGATTTTTTCTTCCTATATCGCTGGTTTACACGCAAGGACGCACAATCGATAGCTTTGAACGATCACAAATCCGTGACGTTTCAAGGATATCGTTCAGGATATCCCTGCGTGTAACGGCACCAATAGTGTAGTGGGGATAAAAGTTTGATCTTCAGCTAATCAGAGCAGGTATTTGGTCAGTATTTTACATCACTTACCGTATATACTCGTGTATAAGCCGAGTTTTTCAGCCCAAAATTTGGGCTGAAAAGTCTCCCCCTCGGCTTATACACGAGTCAATACGGGGGGGGCTGTGTCCGGGGCTGTGTCCGGGGGCTGTGGAGGCTTCAGGAGGCGGGGGGGGGGAGGCTGCTGTATGAGCGGCCCCGTCGCGTGGGGCCGCTCATTAAATATGCACTGCTTTCCCCTGTCTATCACCGGCAGGGGAAAGCAGTGCATAACTAATTAAATCCCCCCCCCAAGTGCTGGCACCTGCCCCCCCTTGTAAGGGCCCCCCCCCCCCGATGGTTATATTACCATTCCGGACTTCTGATCCGCGCCGCTCCTCGCTCCTCCTCGCTGCTCCGTCCGTCTTCTACATCTCGGATCTCCGGCCGTCGCAGGCATGTGACGTCATCGCGCGGCCGGGGATCCCGGATGTAGAAGACGGACGGAGCAGCGCGGAGGAGCGAGGAGCGGCGCGGATCAGAAGTCCGGAATGGTAAGAGAAGCGGGGGGGGGGGGCCCTTGCAAGGGGGGGCGAGGGCCGCTGTGTACCCCCAGGGGCTGCTGGGTACCCCCTGGGGGCTGCTGGGGCACCTGCTGGGGACCCCCTGGGGGCTGTTGGTACCCCCAGGGGGCTGTTGGTACCCCCTGGGGGCTGTTGGTACCCCCTGGGGGCTGTTGGTACCCCCTGGGGGCTGCTGGGGTACCTGCTGGGGACCCCCAGGGGGCTGTTGGTACCCCCAGGGGGCTGTTGGTACCCCCTGGGGGCTGTTGGTACCCCCTGGGGGCTATTGGTACCCCCAGGGGGCTGTTGGTACCCCCAGGGGGCTGTTGGTACCCCCAGGGGGCTGTTGGTACCCCCTGGGGGCTGTTGGTACCCCCAGGGGGCTGTTGGTACCCCCAGGGGGCTGTTGGTACCCCCAGGGGCTGCTGGGTACCCCCTGGGGGCTGCTATATGTACCCCTGGGGGCCTGCTGTATACCACTGGGGCTGCTGTATACTACCACTGGGGCTGCTGGGGCTCCTGTATACTACCACTGGGCTGCTGGGGCTCCTGTATACTACCACTGGGGCTGCTGGGGAATCTGTATACTACCACTGGGGCTCCTGTATACTACCACTGGGGCTGCTGGGGCTCCTGTATACTACCACTGGGGCTGCTGGGGCTCCTGTATACTACCACTGGGGCTGCTGGGGCTCCTGTATACTACCACTGGGGCTGCTGGGGAATCTGTATACTACCACTGGGGCTGCTGGGGAATCTGTATACTACCACTGGGGCTCCTGTATACTACCACTGGGGCTGCTGGGGCTCCTGTATACTACCACTGGGGCTGCTGGGGCTCCTGTATACTACCACTGGGGCTGCTGGGGCTCCTGTATACTACCACTGGGGCTGCTGGGGCTCCTGTATACTACCACTGGGGCTGCTGGGGCTCCTGTATACTACCACTGGGGCTGCTGGGGAATCTGTATACTACCACTGGGGCTGCTGGGGAATCTGTATACTACCACTGGGGCTGCTGTATACTACCACTGGGGAGGCCTGTATACCACACTGCTGGGGTCTGTATACCTGTGCTGGGGTCCACCCTCGGCTTATACACGAGTCAATAGGTTTTTCCAGATTTTTGGGGCAAAAGTAGGGGGTCGGCTTATACACGGGTCGGCTTATACACGAGTATATACGGTATTTGTAGCCAAAACCAGGAGTGGAACAATCAGAGGAAAAGAATAATAGAAACACGTCACCACTTCTGTATTCATCACCCTCTCCTGGTATTGGCTTATAAGTACTGAGGTAAAAACTCACCAAATACTTGATGTTATTTGTGCACATGGCATTAACAAAGGCAATTTTTTGTTTTAACCAGATAACATTGGTAACTTTATATTTTATGCTGTCTAATATTCATAGGACGGGGAAGGGTGAAGTGTCCAAGCAATTAGTCTGTATTGGTAAACTAAAATAAAAAAAATGTATAGAAAATAAGTGAGCTCCATAACCAAGACAATCCAAAATACAATACGAAAGACTAATAATGCAACATACAAGGGAGAAATATCACCACACCATGATCAAAGCGTACACTACCAGTCAACAAATAATACCACATAGGAGAAATACCGCCACACTATGATCAGATCACACATTACCATCTTATAGTGACAGAAGAATAGCAGATACACGGGACAAACCACCACCACACTATGAACAGATAAAGTCTATGAGACCCTATTTCAGGCATAATTCTGGCTCACAGACTTTCATTGACGGCTTGTGAGAGCGAGAAAGAGAGCGAGAAAAAGAGCAACTGACTGTGCGGAGCTATGGATATTTTCTGAGCATGCTCAGTACCTGAAACCGGACCCAGCTCCATAGACCACCATGTTATTTCAAAAGGACAGTGTCGGATCCGGGACTGTTCGTTTGTGTCGTTTTTTTTCACCGGAGCCCAAAATCAATGCAGTGTCTGATTTTGGGGCCGGGAAAAAACACGACAGAAACGAATCCTACACTTAATTGACAGAAACGGATGGCCACTTATGGCCAATCCGGCATCATAGAGATGCATGGGAGGCAAAAAAGAAATCCTGTTCTGTCCTTTTCAAAATGGACAAAAGAGGATACCAAAAAACGTGCTATGAAGCCAGCCTGAGGCAGAACAACACTGGTGCTGTTATTCCTTACCTTGTACAGGGGTGGGTAACCTTATTCCTGCAGGGAGGACATTTGGAAATTTCTACCATCATCATTCAGGGGCCGCACATCCCAATGAAAATTACACAGCTACATTTAATTAACACACCTAATTTGACGGCCTCAGCTGCTTCTGTGTCCGGCGAAGTTCGGTGATAAGTCATCTTCCAGGTTTGTGTTCGTCTTGAGTGCAGTTAACTGTGTGATAATAAATTTCGTAAATCAAATACCGTACATAACACAGGAGACCGGTATATATACAGGACACAGAGAGCATATACAGCACAGCAGAGTGTTAGGGGGCACAGACTAGGGGTGAGCCGTGCTCTGCAGGAGTCACAAGCTTACAAAAACGGCCGCAAATCTTGATCTGCGCATGCACCGCCTCCGTGGCTATTTTCCGGAAGTCTGGACGATAGAGACTGGGTCCCAGCTTGGCAATGCCTGCAGGCACATGGAAAATGGCCGCGACACCCCCGCAGCTCTGGGCCCACAGTGTGGCCCCCCTATGGTCCGTGCAAACCTGCTTCCTGCACCACCACAACCTTTCCCCAACTCCCTTTTTCATCCTTTGTAAGCCATGGCAGGTTTAGGATGGAGGACATATATACCATGGGGCATATATACTGTATGTAAGACGCAAGACTGACACTGGCATTATAAAAAGGACCCCATTCAACATTAAGAATTATTTTTTTCTGTCTTTTCATTCACCAAATTTGGGGAGCGTGTTATAAAACCAAATTATGGTATATGCTGCTTTCCAACTACACCATCTCCACAGACTCTTATCCCTCTGGGGGGGCCAGAACCCCTTACACACCATGTGTGCACTCTTTTCCCACTGGGGAATTATGGGGTCGGCGGGGCCCCATACACCCACCAGCGTCTCCCTGCCCTGGCAGACTCCCCCCCCCAGCCCGGCTGGGCCCCATACACCTGCCAGCATCACCCTGCCCTGGATCCAGCAGCCCCCCTTCCCCCCACGGCCCCATACACCCGCCAGCATCATCCTGCCCTGGCAGATCCCCGTCAGCCAGGGGTTGGCGGGGCCCCACACACCCGCGCCAGCGTCACCCTGCCCTGGCTCCGGCAGGCTGCAGCCCCCGGCCACCAGCCTCACCCTGTCCCTGGGCCAGCGGGGCCCCATAGACCCCCACAGCTGCACCCTGTCCCTGGGCCAGCAGGGCTCCATAGACCCCCATAGCTTCACCCTGTCCCTGGGCCAGCAGGGCCCCATAGACCCCCACCCACCACCACAGCTGGACCCTGGACCAGGGACAGCGGGGCCCCATACACCCCCATGGGCCCCACGGGTCACGGCACCCACCCACCACCAGCTTCACCCTGTCCCTGGGCCAGCGGGGCCCCATAGACCCCCACAGGCCCCACGGGCCACGGCACCCACCACCAGCTTCACCCTGTCCCTGGGCCAGCGGGGCCCCATAGACCCCCACAGCTTCACCCTGTCCCTGGGCCAGGGCCAGCAGGGCCCCATAGACCCCCACGGGCCCCAGAACCACAGCTGGACCCTGGACCAGGGACAGCGGGGCCCCATAGACCCCCACAGGCCCCACGGCACCCACCCAGCACAGCTGGACCCTGGACCAGCAGGGCCCCATAGACCCCCACAGGCCCCACGGCACCCACCCAGGCTCAGCACAGCTGGACCCTGGACCTGCTGGGTCCCATAGACCCCGACAGCTTCAACCTATCCCTGGGCCAGCAGTGCCCCATAGACCCCCACGGGCCCCAGAACCACAGCTGAACCCTGGACCAGGGACAGCGGGGCCCCATAGACCCCCACAGGCCCCACGGCACCCACCCAGCACAGCTGGACCCTGGACCAGCAGGGCCCCATAGACCCCCACAGGCCCCACGGCACCCACCCAGGCTTAGCAGCACAGCTGGACCAGCAGGGCCCCATAGACCTCCACAGCTTCACCCTGTCCCTGGGCCAGGGCCAGCAGGGCCCCATAGACCCCCACGGGCCCCAGAACCACAGCTGGACCCTGGACCAGGGACAGCGGGGCTCCATAGACCCCCACAGGCCCCACGGCACCCAACCAGCACAGCTGGACCCTGGACCTGCAGGGCCCCATAGACCCCCACAGGCCCCACGGCACCCACCCAGGCTCAGCAGCACAGCTGGACCCTGGACCAGCAGGGCCCCATTGACCCCCACGGGCCCCTGGACGGTACCTGAGCGGCGGACAGAGTGGAGCTCAGCTCATCAGCTGAGAACTGTGGTCTGCGGCCGCCGGGGGCTAATGGCGTCCAAGGTGTATACCACTTCCGGCCTCACCTTGGTCGGGAGGGGATGGGCGGGCCCGGGCCCCAGCGATATACGTCACAGTGAGTGACTGACTCGCTGTGGCTGCTGCTGGGCTGGCTCTGAGGGCAAGATTGATGGGCTGTGTGCACCCACCCAGCATAGCTGGACCCTGGACCAGCAGGGCCCCTAGACCCCCACAGGCCCCATGGGCCACGGCACCCACCCACCACCAGCTTCACCCTGTCCCTGGGCCAGTGGGGCCCCATAGACCCACACAGCTTCACCCTGGCCCTGGGCCAGGGCCAGCAGGGCCCCATAGACCCCCACGGGCCCCAGAACCACAGCTGGACCCTGGACCAGGGACAGCGGGGCCCCATAGACCCCCACAGGCCCCACGGCACCCACCGAGCACAGCTGGACCCTGGACCAGCAGGGCCATATAGACCCCCACAGGCCCCACGGCACCCACCCAGGCTCAGCAGCACAGCTGGACCCTGGACCAGCAGGGCCCCATAGACCCCCACAGCTAGCTTCACCCTGTCAGGGCCCCATAGACCCCCACGGGCCCCAGAACCATAGCTGGACCCTGGACCAGGGACAGCGGGGCCCCATAGACCCCCACAGGCCCCACGGCACCTACCCAGCACAGCTGGACCCTGGACCAGCAGGGCCCCATAGACCCCCACAGGCCCCACGGCACCCACCCAGGCTCAGCAGCACAGCTGGACCCTGGACCAGCAGGGCCCCATAGACCCCCACGGGCCCCTGGACGGTACCTGAGCGCCGGACAGAGTGGAGCTCAGCTCATCAGCTGAGAACTGCGGTCTGCAGCCGCCGGGGGCTAATGGTGTCCAAGGTGTAAACCACTTCCGGCCTCACCTTGGTCGGGAGGGGATGGGCGGGCCCGAGTGATATACGTCGCAGTGAGTGACTGACTCGCTGTGGCTGCTGCTGGGCTGGCTCTGAGGGCAGGATTGATGCTGTGTGCCTGTTGTGCGCTGTGCACACAGCACAGACGCATGATGCTGGCCAGAGGGGTGGGCCCTCGCTCAATGATACACACAGCCACGCCCCCTACAGTCATGGCCGGGCCCCCTCTCCCTAATGAAAATGGCCACGCCCCCTGCGGGGATTCCCTGGCCCCTCACTGGAGTCAGGGGCGTCACGCCCTGATGGCGGGCATGTTCCTGGGAGTTACCAAACTCATAGTCTGTTTTTGATGAGAATTGCTTCTAAAGAGACTTTTCTGTTTGTTGCTATTTGATGAACTTGCTAACTTGCTGCATCTCATGTTTATTAACTGACACGTGTGTTTAATACAGTCTTGTTAGATTCCTGAGTAAATCCTTACAATGCATTACATACTAATTATAATCATTATAATATAATAATTAAGGATGACCCACCTACCTTAACAGTGATTGACAGTGTCATGTCCCATGATTGGGAATTATTCTATGTGTTTGTGTTGTGTATTGTATTTTCTCTGTTGCTAGGCAGAAGCATTACTTATTAATATTTTTGTCCCTTCTCTCTCCCTGTAGCTCTGTGATGTCAGTTTACTCCTCCCTTCCTTCCCATGTAATCATCCTGCTGCCATTTTAGTATGGACATATGTTTACTGCTCTGTGAAGAATCACTCTTTTTACCTGCTGCATTGTACATCAATACAAGGATTTCAGTGGAAAGCATCTCCACTTCTCAGGGATGCTAAATACTAAGTCTGTGTGGCTGAGTTACACTGTCTGTGACATCTTCATATGAACGTGAGTGCGGTCCATGCAGACATCCAATGTAAGTCCTCTTTTACATATACATGCAAAGCATGCACGTGTGAGAGAGGTCGATTTTGTGGGGCCGTGTCTGTGTGTCACGCATGTTGGGTCATGTGTGTGCTGTTCCGAGTGTCATCTGTGTGACATTCAGATAGCACATGGACAGCCTATCATTGTATACTCACTTGTCTCCAGTGCTGCTGTTCCTCTCGTTTCTGGGGCCGCTGGAGCTCTGAGAGCCGTGAATATTTCAAGAGAGTAATGAGTGGCCCTGGAAGTGAAAGGAGCGGGCAGCGCTGGAGACGCCTGAGTATGAAATTCTTTATTTTTCAGCTAAAAACTCTTGGCTCAAGTCCATGCACACAGATGTCACACGGATGACATCTGTGTGCAGGATGTTTTTTGCACAGACCCATTGACCTGAATGGGTCCGTGGTTCCGGCCAAAAACGGACATGTCTCTGTGTGGAGTACATGGACACGTGTCTACTCCACACAGAGACATGGTTCATGCAGACAAACGAACAGGTGAAAGGGACCATTGAGTATCATGTATCTCCGTATGTCCGTGCCTTTGGCATGTGGCTGCACGGACAGCACATTTGCCAGACACGAATGTGTGAAAAAGGCCTAAAGGCATCTATCTCACATCCTTGAAGTTGAAGCAGAATAGACAGCACTAGTCACTGCAGAGAAAGCTTAGGCTGGCTTCACATTTGCGTATGTGTCTGCATGCTGATCGCATGCAGACACATACGCAGTGCAAAGCAGGGCCATTTGATGTGTCTGCAGCGGAGAATGTCCGCCTGCGGACACATCACTGTGCAGGCTGGCCAGCCAATCGGACGTGTCCGGGGGCGGAGATCAGCACCGGAGATCTCTGCCTCCCGGCCGCCGGTAACCTCCGGGACATGTCGGCGGGGAGAACAGCTGATCTGACAGCTGTTTGAATCTTCCCGCGCCGACACCGAGAGGAGATGTCGGCGCGGGAAGATTCAAACAGCTGTCAGATCAGCTATTCTCCCCGCCAACACCACTAGGAGATTACCAGCGGCGGGGAGGAAGAGGACAGCAGAGGCTCCAGCTGATCTCCCGGTGGCCGTCGGTGAGCTCCTGTGACATCACTGGCGGCCACCGGGAGATTTTTCAATGGGTCTGCAGCGTTCACCTGCGCTGTCAAGCGCTGAACACTGCGGACCCATTGAAGCCAATGCATTTTTTGTGCGCTTGGGGACGCTTGCTGATTTTACAAGGTCCCCAAACGCACAAAAAAAAACAACATGCTGCGTCCCGGGTGCGGATGCTGGACACCGGAAGGAGCAGATATCGTCCGCATCCGCACCCGAACGCAGCAAACGCAGGCACCATGCGTTCCTATGTTAAACATAGGAACGCAGTGCGCATGCGTTTGACTGCGTATGGGAACGCAGCAATACGCTGCCTTCCCATACGCAAATGTGAAGCCAGCCTTAGGTAAGGCTGCCTTCAGATTTGCAGATACCTCCGCAGCGTTTTGCGGAGGCATCTGCAAGCATCTGCATGCAGACGGCAGCCCCTATATTTATAATGGAGCGCACGGTGTCTGCAGATACTTGCAGACCGCCGTGCGCTCCCATTGCCTGCCATGAGTGATCTGTGCGCAGGCGGATGCCTGCGCACAAATCACACACTCTCGCCCGCCACCAGGGACGCGACATGTTGCGTCCCTGGTGCGGACGAGACTGTGTGATTTGTGCGCAGGCATCCGCCTGCGCACAGATCACTCATGGCGGGCAATGGGAGCGCACGGCGGTCTGCAAGTATCTGCAGACACAGTGCGCTCCATTATAAAGATAGGGGCTGCCGTCTGCATGCAGATGCTTGCAGATGCTTCCGCTAAACGCTGCGGAGGCATCTTCAAATCTGAAGGCAGCCTAAGCCAGACTACAAGTGAGGGAGGCGAAACATGCAAAGACAGTGGGCGAAACAGTGCACAAGGCCATTGCATTAGCATGTTTGGTTAAACTTCAGTTTTTGCAGAACAGAGGAATTGATTAGATCGCCAAAGACGCAATTTTTATAGTGGGTGATATATCCCTTAAGGTACCTTTACACGCCGCGACGGCAGGCTGGATACATCCCGCTACTTCACGTGCACGAGCACGCTCAAACGGTTACAAACAGTCAACGCATCACCTTTACACGCCGCGACAAGATGCGCTACGCCACGCTACATCTATAGCTAGCTACATCGCCGGGTGTCTCAAGTAGCCAGCTGTAGCTCATTTACACACCGCTACAACCAGCTACTATGGGCGTACCTGGTGCAGCAGGGACAGCACATAGGCGTGCTACAATTGTGGATTACGAGACGTCCGTACGCTGATAGGACAAATCAATAATACCATGATTGGCCAGGCATCGCAGGAGGCTGATTAATACTTGACGCTCGAGCAATTGTGTAGTGTGACTCGTCAGCTCCTTAAATATGCCGCCCTGTGCGCCGACAACCAATCGGACCGCACCATCTTCCACCAATGATCGCACATGGGGCGCGGTAACACGGAGCCTAGGTGACGCCTTAGCTACATTGCAGCTACATCGCAGGCTGTCCCGAGTTCCCTTCCGTTGCTTCTTTACACGCCGATACAACTCGCTACCATCGGCGTTGTAGCCATCAGTTTTCGAGCAGAGCTAGGAAACAGATGTATCTGTTGCCGGCTGTATCGTCACGTCTTCAGACGCCGCTACGACGGGCTACATTGGCGCTACAAGCTACAATTGTGGCCTGTAGCGGGATGTATCCAGCCTGCCGTCGCGGCGTGTAAAGGTACCTTTAGGGTACCTTTACACGCCGCTACTGGAGGATGGATACAACCCGCTACTTCACGTGCACGAGCACGCTCAAACGGTTACAAACGGTAAACGCACCTCCTTTACACGCCGCCACAAGGTGTGCTATGCTACACAACATCTATAGCTAGATACATCGCCGGGTGTCTCAAGTAGCCATCTGTAGCTTACCTTACCTCATTTACACACCGCTACAACAAGCTAATATGGGAGGACCTGGTGCAGCAGGGACAACACATAGGCGTGCCACAATTGTGGATTACAAGACGTCCGTACGCTGATAGGACAAAGCAAGGACATCATGATTGGGCAGGCATCGCAGAAGGCTGTTTAATACATGACGCTCGAGCAATTGTGTAGTGTGACTGGTCAGCTCCTTAAATATGCCGCCCTATGCAGCGACTACCAATCGTAACGCAGGAGCTTCCTCCAATGATCGCTGAAGGGGGGCGGTATCCCGGAGCCTGTGTCACGCCCCAGCTACATACCAGGTACATCGCCTGGTGTATAGACATCCCTTCTGTAGCTTCTTTACACGCCGATACAGGTCGCTACAATCAGCTTTGTAGCCATCTGTTTTCGAGCCGTGCTCGGAAACAGATGTATCTGTTGCCGGCTGTCTCATCCCGTCTTCACACGCCGCTACTACGGGCTATATTGACACTACAAGCTACATTTGTAGCCTGTAGCGGGTTGTATCCATCCTCCAGTAGCGGCGTGTAAAGGTACCCTTAGGGTACCTTTACACGCCGCTACGGCAGGATGGATGCATCCCGCTACTTCACGTGCACGAGCACGCTCAAACGGTTACAAACGCTCAACGCATCACCTTTACACGCCGCCATAAGGTGCGCTACGCTACGTGACATCTATAGCTAGATACATCGCCGGTTGTCTCAAGTAGCCATCTGTAGCTCATTTACACACCGCTATAACCAGCTACTATGGGCGTACCTGGTGAAGCAGGGCCAGCACATAGGCGTGCCACAATTGTGGATTACGAGCCGTCCGTACGCTGATAGGACAAAGCAATAACATCCTGATTGGGCAGGCAACGCAGGAGGCTGAGTAATACAGCACGCTCGAGCGATTGTGTAGTGTGACTCGTCAGCTCCTTAAATATGCCTCCCTATGCAGCGACTACCAATCGTCATGCAGCAGCTTCCACCAATGATCGCACATGGGGCGCGGAAACACGGAGCCAGGGTCATGCCTTAGCTACATTGCAGCTACATCGCAGGGTGTCCAGAGTTCCCTTCCGTAACGTCTTTACACGCCGATGCATCTTGCTACCATCGGCTTTGTAGCTCTCTGTTTTCGAGCAGAGGTCGTAAACAGATGTATCTGTTGCCGGCTGTATCGTCACGTCTTCAGACGCCGCTACGACGGGCTATATTGGCGCTACAAGCTACATTTGTACCCCTTAGGGTACCTTTACACGCCGCTACGGCAGGATGGATGCATCCCGCTACAGCCTACAAATGTAGCTTGTAGCGCCAATATAGCCCGTCGTAGCGGCGTCTGAAGACGTGACGATACAGCCGGCAACAGATACATCTGTTTACGACCTCTGCTCGAAAACAGAGAGCTACAAAGCCGATGGTAGCAAGATGCATCGGCGTGTAAAGACGTTACGGAAGGGAACTCTGGACACCCTGCGATGTAGCTGCAATGTAGCTAAGGCGTGACCCTGGCTCCGTGTTACCGCGCCCCATGTGCGATCATTGGTGGAAGCTGCTGCATGACGATTGGTAGTCGCTGCATAGGGAGGCATATTTAAGGAGCTGACGAGTCACACTACACAATCGCTCGAGCGTGCTGTATTACTCAGCCTCCTGCGTTGCCTGCCCAATCAGGATGTTATTGCTTTGTCCTATCAGCGTACGGACGGCTCGTAATCCACAATTGTGGCACGCCTATGTGCTGGCCCTGCTGCACCAGGTACGCCCATAGTAGCTGGTTATAGCGGTGTGTAAATGAGCTACAGATGGCTACTTGAGACAACCGGCGATGTATCTAGCTATAGATGTCACGTAGCGTAGCGCACCTTATGGCGGCGTGTAAAGGTGATGCGTTGAGCGTTTGTAACCGTTTGAGCGTGCTCGTGCACGTGAAGTAACGGGATGCATCCATCCTGCCGTAGCGGCGTGTAAAGGTACCCTTAGGGTACCTTTACACGCGGCTACATTTCCAGGGTGGCTACAGGTAACTTACTGGTTGCAGTGAAATCATGGAGACAAGGTTCTATCTTGTTGCTGTGTACAAATGGAATAATCTCTCCATGATTTCACTGCAACCAGTAAGTTACCTGTAGCCACCCTAGAAATGTAGCCGCGTGTAAAGGGGCCCTTAGTGTATGCTATCTGGGAGATAAGCACATGCAAAATATCACTGGTGATACTTATCTTCATAGAAAAATAAAACCAATCTTTCTAACCTTTGTCCCCATGACGGCAGATATCAAGGTGCATTAGGCTGGATCCATATCTGATTGTTACATTGGTGGAATAGCCCAGCATCATCTGGAACCATATAACCTGCATAAAACATAAATAAGATCAATTTTCCACTTGGAGTCACGTGTTTTCTGTATAATTAATTATACAAGAATGAAAAAAGCAAAACCTCTACACATGTGCAGGAGCATCTCAATAAATTTGAATATCATCACAAAGTTAATTTTTTAATTCAATACATAAAGTGAAACACATATATAATATAGAGTCATTACACACAAAGTGATCTATTTCAAGTTATTTATGTTAATGTTGATGATTATGGTTTACAGCCAATGAAAACCCAAAGGTCATTATCTCAGAAGATTAAAGTAGGGAGGATGAAGGGTCTGAGAGATAAAATATGACCTAAATAGGTATCAGAGGCTTCACCTTGTGTGGTTGTGAGAGTCACAACCACTATAAAAGCAGATCACGGCTGCTGCAGTCCCCAGCATGGTGCATATAGAGTAGGGAGGATGAAGGGTTAAACACCGCGCTGCTGTATTCCACCAGACATCAAAGGGGGAATATAACATTCACCCTTTAATATATAATATCAAACAGTTAAAAAAAAGAGGCTACTCACCCATCTGGTGCTGTTCAGGAATTTATTCCTTATGCAATCAGGGTTCAATAAAGTGCAAGGGAGGGGACGTGGAAGGATGCCGAACGACGGCCCATTTCGTGCCCTAAGTAGGACTTATACTGGTCCTTAGGGCACGAAACGGGCCATCGTCCGGCATCCCTCCACGCCCCCTCTCTTGCACTATATGGAACCCTGATTGAATAAGGAATAAATTCCTGAACAGCACAAGATGGGTGAGGGCCTCTTTTTTTCTTGAACTGTTTGATTTTACATGCACTCGAGTGAGCACACCCTGGTGTATAGCAGCCTTATCAGATAACCGATATAAGGGTAAATTCCCAATTCAAAAAGATCCCAGTAGTGGCCGGTTTCTACATATTGTTTTTAATATATACTAATATAATTATTTTTTAGCTAAAATAATATTGATTTTCAACATGTTTCAGGGCTCTCTGGCCCCATCCTCAGCACAAATCAATATCATATTGTCATCAGGGAGCCCTGAAATGCGTTGACCCATTGACTAGTAAATAAATATTATATTCACCCTTTGTTGTCTGGTGGAATACAGCAGCGCGGTGTTTAACCCTTCAACCTCCCTACTCTATATGCACCACGCTGGGGACTGCAGCAGCCGTGATCTGTTTTTATAGTGGTTGTGACTCTCACAACCACACAAGGTGAAGCCTCTGATACCTATTTAGGTCATATTTTATCTCTCAGACCCTTCATCCTTACTGTCTGAGATAATGACCTTTGGGTTTTCATTGGCTGTAAACCATAATCATCAACATTAACATAAATAAACACTTGAAATAGATCCCTCTGTGTGTAATGACTCTATAAATGTGTTTCACTTTATGTATTGAATTACTGAAATAAATTAACTTTTGATGATATTCTAATTCATTGAGATGCTCCTGTAAGTGCAAGGAGTGATAGTTGCACTTTATGCCATATATAAGTAATGTCATATGCTAATCCCTTACGATTAAACTGATGATTTTGTTAATCCTCTGACGCTTTTTGCAAATGCTTTAAACAAGGTAAGATTAAAAAGAAAATGGATCCCGTAGACTGGTAATGCCCCTCATTCAGGGCCGTAGACGAGCAGCTTTGTCCCTATTTTTACATACCAATAGTCCACAATGCAGCTCGCTCCCGTCAGCCTTCAGCAGCATTAATGCTTTTATGGAGTTTTACAACCATTGCATAAAAAGCACCGGAATTTTTTTCCCTTTTCCTCTGGCAGTACACGAGTTTCTAAATTGCACAGGGCACTATTTGACTCTTCTGTGCGAGAATTATAATTCGACATCAAAGGGAAGTGTCTGCCAATCACCGACTCCGTGCACTGAAAGCTTCAGATATGATGGAGAAAAATAAGTCGAAAGATTAGTTTTATTGTTGGTCGTGAAGCTGAAAATTACTTCTGGTTTCTTTGGGATAGAGGAAAAAAAAAGGAAAAGAAAAAAATAGATTTACATCAAATCAGTGGAAGAGACATCGACAAGGATAAAGGGTCATTCAACTGGGTGCAAACATTAAAGGTCATTTACTGGAGACGTAGTGTATCCGTGTGCAAAACCGATGGTTCTAACCAGATCCTGGCCCATCCTTATCCGCACGCTACCAGCTATGGCCCACCATTCTCCTACTACCCATGGATCTCCAGCTGTTTCCTCAACCTATAATGGGCACCCAAACAGTGGCTTAACTTGAAGCTCCTGGGCCCTGATGCGAAAGCTCCAACGGGGCCCCCAATTATTGCAAATCTTTAATAGAATTAGGCTTTTTCTATAGGCCAAAGGAACATTTGGGGCCTGTGGGCAGCGCCTGGATCGCAAGTCAGTTAACACGTGGAGCCCGGTAGTGGTTCAAACAGGACCGGTGTTTATTGCTGATACACACAGCGGTGGCACAGTCTGCCGGAATCCGGGTCGCAGCGGTACACAAGACACAGTTCATATAACGTACCCGGGTCCTTCGGGCCAAAGGCCTCCGTTATGGGTCACCCCGAGTTCCTCTAGCCCTCCTGGGCTAGGCCGTGTTAGTCTAGCACACGGCCTCCTGGAACTCTAGACCTCTCCTTTCTGTATATCTGCTGCTGCTGCAGCCAAAGCACAAATCTGTGTACAGGGAACCCCGCCCTGCCTCCTGACCAGGCTTTTAACTCCGTGTCTACTTCCGGGACCTTGCAAGACCCGGAGCGGAGGGAGCGGACCGTCCCTTTCTCTCACACCCTATACCGGGCTCAATACGTGACAGTGCGCATTCTGGGGGAGACATAGCGCCCCTCGCATATGATCCCCCGCACTGTCTCACACACCCCCCCCCCTCGGTTCAAACTTGTGGGGTTGAACCCCAGCCATCAAACAGGGTGCCCGGGACAGGGCATCCGCATTACCCTGCAGCTTGCCAGCCCGATGCTCCACCGTAAAACGGAAGTTTTGGAGGGACAGGAACCACCGGGTGACCCGAGCGTTCCGTTCCTTGGCATTTCGCATCCAGACCAAAGGAGCGTGATCCGTAACTAACCGGAACTGTCGCCCGAGCAAATAATAACGTAGGGACTCCAAGGCCCATTTAACGGCCAAGCACTCCTTCTCCACTACGCTATAATTCTTTTCCGCCGGGGACAATTTCCGGCTCAAGTAAGTGACCGGATGCTCGATTCCGTCCACTTCTTGCGACAGCACAGCCCCCAGCCCCACCTCCGAGGCGTCTGTTTGTACAACGAAGGCCTTTGTGAAGTCAGGACTGATGAGGACGGGCTGTCCGCACAAGGCCGACTTCATGGATTGAAAGGCCGCCTCTGCTTGGGGATTCCAACGCACCAAAGCAGACTTCTTCCCTTTTAACAGGTCGGACAGGGCCGCCGTTCGCCCAGCAAAATTGGGTATGAAGCGTCGGTAGTACCCAACAATGCCGAGGAACGCCCTCACCTGTTTGGTAGACACCGGTCGGGGCCAATTTTGAATGGCCTCGATTTTGTTTATTTGGGGTTTGATAACCCCTCGCCCAATCACATACCCCAGGTACCGGGCCTCCTCGAGCCCCATGGCACATTTTTTTGGATTCGCCGTCAGGCCTGCGGCCCTGAGCGAATCCACCACGGCCTGAACCTGGGATAAGTGGGTGTGCCAATCCGGACTAAAGATGATGATGTCATCTAGGTAGGCGGACGCGTACTTCCGATGAGGTGCTAACACTATGTCCATGAGCCGCTGAAATGTGGCCGGGGCTCCATGCAACCCAAAAGGCAACACGACGTAGTGATAGAGACCTTCCGGAGTAACAAAGGCGGTTTTTTTTCCTGGCCGACTCTGTTAGCGGCACCTGCCAGTATCCTTTTGTCAGATCGAGCGTTGTGAAGTACTGGGCTTGCCCCAGTCTTTCAATCAACTCGTCCACCCGGGGCATGGGATATAAATCAAACTTAGACACTTCGTTCAGCTTCCGGAAATCGTTGCAGAACCGCAACGATCCGTCCGGCTTTGGAATGAGCACAATGGGACTAGCCCACTCACTCCGGGATTCTTCTATCACGCCTAACTTAAGCATGTGTTTAACTTCGGCCGTGATGGCTTGTCGTCTGGCCTCGGGTACCCGGTACGGTTTCACTCGCACTTTAACCCGGGGCTCAGTGACAATGTCATGTTGAATGACCGAAGTGCGCCCGGGCAGGTCAGAGAACACATCGGGATTCTGCTGTACCAACTTTCGAGCCTCCCGTCGTTGGGCCTTAGTGAGGGTGTCACTTATTTTTACCCCTTCGGTATCCCTGGTGGCCGAAGGGGAAGGGTCACCGGGTGCATCGGACGCTTCCATAAGCAGGCACTCTCGGTCTTTCCATGCTTTAAGCAAATTTACGTGGTATAGCTGCACGGGTTTCCTTTTCCCGGGCTGGTATACCTTGTAATTGACCTCCCCTACTTTTTCCCGGATTTCATAGGGCCCTTGCCATTTGGCCAATAATTTGCTTTCCGTTGTGGGCACTAAGACCAATACCCGGTCCCCCACCTCAAAGGTCCTAACGGTGGCCCGTGTATTATACCTGCGGCTTTGCGCTCCTTGGGCATCCATTAGGTGCTCTTTTACAATAGGCCGGACCGCCGTGATCCGGTCCTGCATTTTCGC
The DNA here is from genome assembly GCA_033576535.1 of Allobates femoralis. Taxonomy (NCBI): domain Eukaryota; kingdom Metazoa; phylum Chordata; class Amphibia; order Anura; family Aromobatidae; genus Allobates; species Allobates femoralis. The sequence continues at coordinate 128,458,326 of JARQOC010000010.1, forward strand.
CAACGTGGTCAATCACACTCCTATAGGGTGTGGGTTCCTGTTCCCACGTCTCTTTGGCAACATCCAAGAGCCCTCTAGGATGTCGACCGTACAACAGCTCAAAGGGGGAAAACCCCGTAGACGACTGCGGTACCTCCCGAATGGCAAACATTAGATAGGGCAATAACATGTCCCAATCCTTTCCGTCCTTTGCTACCCACTTTTTTTAGCATGGACTTCAGGGTTTTATTAAACCGCTCCACTAATCCGTCGGTCTGGGGATGATACACCGAGGTGCGTAGCTGTTTTATGTTGAGCAGTTTACACAGTTCCCGGGTCACTTTGGACATAAAAGGAGTCCCCTGATCTGTGAGGATTTCCTTAGGTAGTCCTAGGCGACAGAACATAGCAAACAGCTCCCGGGCAATCATCTTCGCCGAGGTGCGGCGTAACGGAATCGCCTCCGGGTACCGGGTGGCGTAGTCGACAACCACAAGTATATGTTGGTGGCCTCGGGCTGACTTCACTATAGGCCCCACCAAATCCATTGCGATCCGTTCAAAAGGTTCCTCTATAACGGGTAGAGGTACCAATGGACTACGGAAAGTGGCAATGGGTGTGGTCAGCTGACATTCCGGGCAGGAGTCGCAGTACCTCTGGACGTCCGCATACACACCCGGCCAGAAGAACCTCCGCAAGATGCGTTCTTGCGTTTTTTTAGCCCCAAGGTGGCCCCCTAGCAGGTGGGAGTGGGCCATCTCTAGGACTGCCCGGCGGTGTGGCTGCGGCACTACCAGTTGGTCCACGACCTCATCCCTGACTTTGTCCACCCTAATAAAGTAACTCCCGGTTAATCACCATGCGTGGAAATACATTCTCAGCCCCTGGCTGCTGAGCTACCCCGTTTACTTCTATTACCCTTTCTCGGGCCCTGGTCAGTGTGGGGTCCTGTAGCTGGGCTGTCCCAAACGCTCCCCGGGATACTTCCAACTCTGGAAGCGGTGGGGTCTCCTCGACCTCTCCTGCCAATACGTCTACCGGGAACCTATCGGGGTGACACTCTAGCCCTATGTTGGCGACCCCTACGGCAGGTGTCCCGGTCTCAGGGTCGTCGGGTTCAGCACCCTGATTCCCGGGCATCAGGGAGGGGTTACTCCTCCTTCCCCATAAGGACCAAAACAATGGTAAGTCTCTTCCCAGCACAGTCCCGTAGGGTAGAGAGTTTACCACTCCAACCACGTGGGTCACCTCTCCACATGAAGTGGATAGAGTCACCTCCGTGGTTGGATACTCGCGTAGGTCCCCGTGTATACACCGGACCCCGATCAATTCCCCAGTGAGTTGCAACCCGGGGATTAAGGACGCCCGAACCAGCGTCACCAAACTGCCAGAGTCCAAGAGAGCTTCCGCTCTGTGTCCATTAATGAGCACTGGGCACAGATGTGGTTCCTTTAGGGGATCCACCACGTCTGCGGTGAACACGGGGCTGGCATACATCGAGAGCCGGCGTGTGAACCCGCAGTCCATGGGTTCCGCCGTTAGTGGGCAATAGGCAGCCACATGTCCTGGTCCTTTGCACCGCCAGCACCACGGGGTAGGGACAGTGCTGGGCCGGAACCTCCTTCTTGGGGAGCCCGGTCTCCTGTCCTGGGGTGTCCTCTCAGCGGGTACGTTTTTAGGAGAGTCCCCTGGGAATGGACGTACCCCTTTAGCCGGCTCCGGAGGCCGGCGTAACTGCCGCAGTGGGGCAGAGTCCCGTATGAACTCCTGGGTGGCTGTATATCGCTCTAGCAAGCTAACCACCTGGTCCAAGGTACCCGGGTCCCCTTGCCCCACCCAACGCTGTATCGCAACCGGCAAAGTCCGTACCAGCCGGTCGACCACCACCCTTTCCACCATCTGTCCCGGAGTCAAGCTCTCAGGCTGGAGCCACCGTTTCACCAACTGCAATAAGTCATACGCCTGGGAGCGAGCCGGCTTGGACTCCACGTAGGACCAGGAATGCACCCGTTGGGCTCGGACATAAGTATTGACCCCCAGTCTAGCAAGGATCTCACCTTTGAGTCTGGCGTAGTCCTGTGCTTCCTCCCAACTGAGGTCCGTGTAGGCCTTTTGGGCATCGCCCATCAGGAATGGCGCCACCACTTCAGCCCACTGAGCGGAAGGGAGGCCTTCTCGTTCTGCGGTGCGCTCGTAGACGGTGAGGAAGGCTTCTACGTCGTCCTCTGGGCTCAGCTTCCGCAGGGCCGATCGGACCCGGTCCCGGGCCTCACGCCGCTCCGGGGGAGGCGCTGTTGGCGGGTCTCGTAAGGCCGCAATTTGCTGCAGGAGCAGTTCATTTGTTTTCTGCTGTTGTAGAAACTGCTCCTGTTGTAGCAACCGCTGCTGCTCCTGCTGTCGCTGGTGCTGCTCCTGCTGTCGCTGCTGCTGCTCCTGCTGTTGTCGTAACTGCTCCTGTTGTAGCAACTGCTGTTGCTCCTGCTGTCGCTGGTGCTGCTCCTGCAGTCGGAGCTGCTGCTCTTCATGTCGCTGCTGCTGTTCCTGCTGCCGCTGCTGGGTAAGTACCAGCTGCCTTAGGATTTCCTCCATATCAGCGGCAGGCCTGAACTGTAGCGTGGCCGGCTTAAGTAGAGACATGCAGGGCCGGGCACCCCGCAAGACTGGCGGCTATTCTGACGGCTGCTCCTCTCACTTTAGGTGCCGCTCATTGGCCTCATGAAACAGTCACTTTCACCGGGCCGGCCTGCTTGCCCGCATTCTCCACCATATGTGGGGCAGCGCCTGGATCGCAAGTCAGTTAACACGTGGAGCCCGGTAGTGGTTCAAACAGGACCCGGTGTTTATTGCTGATACACACAGCGGTGGCACAGTCTGCCGGAATCCGGGTCGCAGCCGGGTACACAAGACACAGTTCATATAACGTACCCGGGTCCTTCGGGCCAAAGGCCTCCGTTATGGGTCACCCCGAGTTCCTCTAGCCCTCCTGGGCTAGGCCGTGTTAGTCTAGCACACGGCCTCCTGGAACTCTAGACCTCTCCTTTCTGTATATCTGCTGCTGCTGCAGCCAAAGCACAAATCTGTGTACAGGGAACCCCGCCCTGCCTCCTGACCAGGCTTTTAACTCCGTGTCTACTTCCGGGACCTTGCAAGACCCGGAGCGGAGGGAGCGGACCGTCCCTTTCTCTCACACCCTATACCGGGCTCAATACGTGACAGTGCGCATTCTGGGGGAGACATAGCGCCCCTCGCATATGATCGCCCGCACTGTCTCACAGGCCCCCAAGGCTCCAGGGACCAGGTGAGATTGCAATTCCTGCACCTGTTGTAGTTATGCCCCTGGCATCCAACATAGTTCATACTATTAAGGGCGAAATAGAAATGACTGATCCAGCCAAGACTGGGATGTGGATCTACTGGATCACAGATCACGGACTAAATGCCCATCAGGTATTCACCAGAGCCTCTGATGGTGAGGTTAGACCTGTCTGCCGACAGACACCAGTTACCACTCCAAGGCAGTCCCCGAATCCGCGGAAGATGACACTGTGCTGAAACAGGCTGGATGGGACAGGATCAGGATCACTGACAGGGTGGCAGCTGATACAGAACTAATGGCTTTAGGCAGGGACACAGGCAGCTACTGGAACAAAGGAATGGATACAGGAACACAGGAAGGTACCAGGACACTGGATCGGATAAAGGAACTCAGACAGGTACCAGGACAAAAGAACATATACAGAAACACAAGCGGTTACCGGGACATGGGAACGGACGCAGAAACCCAGGCTGGTACCAGGACATGGGAACAGATACAGGAACTCAGGCAGGTACTGAGACATAGGAACGGATACAGGAATTCAGGCTAGTACCAGGATACGGGAATGGATACCAGAACTCAGGCAGGTACCGGGACAAAGGAATTGAGTCAGAAACTCAGGCTGGTACCAGGACACAGGAAAGGATACAGGAACTCAGGCAGGTATAGGAACGGATACAGGAACTAAGGTAGGTACTGGGACATAGGAATGGATACAGGAACACAGACAGGTATCGGGATATAAGAATGAATACAGGAATTTAGACTGGTACCGAAACATAGGAGCAAATACAGGAACTCAGACTGGCACCGGGACAAAGGAATGGAGTCAGGAACTCAAGCTAGTACTGGGACATAGGAACGGATGCATGAATTCAAACTGGTACCAGTACATGGGAACGGATAAAGAAACATGCTGGTACCGGGACACAGGAACATATACAGGAACTCAGGCTTGTACCAGAGCACAGAAATGGATATAGGAACTCAGGCTGGTATCGGCACACAGGAATGTATACAGGAACTTAGGCTGGTACAAAGACACAGGAACAGATACATGAACACAGGCACTGGGATGGAAGTAGGAACTGGATAAGGAATGGAACCAAAACTCAAGCATTTAGCTGGAAACAGGAACATAACGGGAACTCAGGAAGGAACTGGGACACTACAGCAGGTTCAAGCACTTGGAATGGACTTGAGTATGAATCAAGAATGTATCAATCGAGCACCAAATCTGGAACAGGATACAGTGACTACACAATGAGCCAGCAGCCACAAGGCACAAAGGCTACTGCTAACATTGCACAGGCCCCTACCAATAGGAGAGGGTGCCTTAAAAACCTGGCACTCCCCAGCCACAGTGATAAGCTCGAAAAACAATCAGGTCTTGCCTGGTACTTCCAAGGAAAAAGCTTGGAACACATTAGGTGTGCAAATGCTGCCCCTTTAAGAAGTGGGGAGCATGCACGCTTGACCTAAGCTCGCTACCAGGAAACCCATGTGGCTGAGATGGTTCTGGAAGCCAGGAGACATGCACAGAGGAGCTGGAGACACAGGGATGGAAGGTGGAGTGGTGAGTACGTTGGCATCCCTGACAATTAGTGCAGGGAACGCCGGGCGTTACACGTACTGCTCTGCACATCTAGTCTGATTGGGGAATGGCAACACTTTACCAGATTTTATCAAATGTTTTGCTTACTTTGAGACTTTCCTCATATACATACTTCATCACATGTTGATTAAACATACCAGGAGAGTCTGAACTATAGCTACTAGTCCAAACAATCCCAAAGTAATGAGTACACAAGTTTTCTATGTTCTTGTTGAAGATGCTGTGACACTAGTCACCACATGACAAGTAGAAGTAGAATAATCAAACATCCAGGTCAGATATCAAGAGGGCATGCCAAGATAGAGGAGATATATGAGTGGCGTAGTTACCTGGAGAGAAGCGGATCAGAACAGAGGGACAAGATGAAAGAATGGTCAAACACAGGCAATGTCAGGCAGCAAAAGATCAATTCCCAGAGTACAGATTCAAGAGACCAACTTAGCACCATAGCCCTGAAACTAGGACTGGCAGTTCTCTGGAAAAAACAACACAGATTACAATTACAGGAGACAAGGAGCTTGGACGACTGAGCGTTCAATAGAACGCAACAGCCCAGTACAACCCACCTCCAGATAGGATGTCTAAGATATCAATCACACAGCCCATCACACCCTGACTGCAGAGCAGAGAAATCGTGACAGATGCTACCAAACATGCAAGTTCCATCAATTTTATTGGGTGAACAGAAAGAATCTTAGCATCATAATAAATAATAGAGCTGAAAATATAAGTACCGGTGACATACTTTTTGCTCCTTCCACCTCTCGAAATACAACTTGTGCTTACTCTACCTCTAGCCTTCTCTTCATGAACCATGAAGATTAGGATGAGCAGCAGAACACTGTTTTGTACTACATTGCAAACAACTATGTGAGGACAGATAAAAAGGAATCAATTTTTACGGATCCCTTTCCAGCAGTAGAGCCCTCCCACCTATAGAGCAGGGCTGTGGAGTCGGATTTGGAGTCAGAGTCTGATTCAGGGACGTCGGATGTTTAGTTTACTGACTTCACAGTTATGGTTGTGGACTTGCAGTCGTGGCGTCAGTGTCCATTTTGTTGAAGTTGGATGTTTGGCTTTCTGACTTCACAGCCATGGTTGTGGAGTCGGAGTCGTAGTCCATATTGGGTGAAGTCAGAATCAGGGAAATTGAGGAGTCAGATGTTTGGCTTACTGACTTCACAGCTCTCGTATAGAGGCCCCTGAACACTTTAGATAGCTGTTGGGTGAATGTTTCTTAGACCGGACATTCGGCTGACAGCCATCTTCCCCGACTCTCCCATGCACAGAAGCGCTCGTTCTGCCGAAGGCTTCTGTGTTCTCTATGACCCTTTGGTGCTATCCTATCTCAAAAAGATCCATGAGCCAAATCCTTCTATCCACCTTCATGATCTATTGGGGGACATTTAGGAAACACCCATTAGACCATCAACCAAGTATCTGATATCGGTAGACTCAGCTGACATTAATGTGTATGGGGGCATGAAGAGGTTATCGAATACAACTACACAACTATATAATGCGGTGTGCAGCCCTCACCGCTGCTTCTCCCTCATGATCACACAATACTTTGATGTTCTTTGCTTTTATCACTTGTTCATTTCAGTCAAAGGTCATTTTTTGCAAAGCTCAGACAAAGACGCTATCAGTCGATAAATGATAACACATCCACCAGTTGTTTTCAGACAGAGCAGAAGCGAATATAATGATAGGACTCGCTCCCAGACTGTTATTTTTTAGGAAAAAATAATAACAATTATAAAAAGATCTTCTATAAAGTTGCGCATTTGCATTAGACGGAAGCCGTATGATGGCAGAAAAACAGCCATACACATTGTGCTTAATATTGGTCACTATGGGTTAAAAGAGCTAGGTTACACAGCGGCTGGGCCAGAGTTCAGTTCATGGTAGCTGTGCCCATCAGCTGTGATCCTAACCGCACATATAAATGAGTAGTAATAGGGATAAAGTTTTATTCGTGGCACCAGTAGGCATAATCGACCTGATGAGGCTAGCACTGCAGGGGGTCCCTGGGAGATAGGTGGTAGTAAGCAGTGCAGATGATTAACCATGCCATCCAGGGCTGGCTCCCAGGGAGATGATAAGGGTAGTGATCATAGCGTAGTGGAGACAGTAAACAGCAGGAATCAGTCTTTGCTTTATCGTTTTACTGTAATTCTGTACCAAGCCCAGGGTAGTACATCCACCACCAGGCATGTGATTCGGCTAGCCTGATGGAAGCATAATCCTTCCTATTGGTTAAGTATTGTGGCCTTCCTGCTGACTTATCCTGAGTATTCTTTGTGCCTGTAGCTTTCCAATACTCTCTGCTTTTCGGTGAGTTACTTTAAGTCGGGCTGGCAATGCGGGTTTTGTGGGTATCCATTCTCAGAGCAGTTCCCTGACCCTATGAAGCCCTGGAGAACCCCACTAATCTGCTGATGAGCATAAAACTCCCCAGACTACAGTTCTGCTACTAGGCCCTCTAAGTCTGGATGACCTAGGGACTAGAACCCTGACTGCAGCTCGTCCCTTGAGAGCAGTTCCTGCTGCCTCCTCACTGGAGCTCTCCTTTGCATACTCTCTGTTCTACTACACCCAGCTAACCTCTCCCCTTGACCAAAGCCGTGTGACACAAGCTTAATCCAAGGCGCAAGTGCACAGCCTACTGGTATATACGGACGAGTATATATGGCGGCACAATACAACTCTCGTTTGGTAAAGTTTTACCAATCGCTGGTCATTTGAATGTCAGTTTATACACGGGCAGACCAAAGTAAATGATGAGCGATGAGTGATCTATACCAGATCGCTCAGTGCGCACAGAATGTCATAGTTCTCAGCAGAGTGAGCTCGGTGTAAACAGGACGATGAACCGCCAAGAAAGATAATCTTTTATGCTGCACAAAACATCCATTCCAGCTGATGAACAAGTGTATTTACACAGCACAATGATTGTGAAATAAGCATTTTTAACTACGCTCATTCATTATTATCTTGCAGCGTAAATATATGCCCCTTAAAGCACAACTCCAGCGTGGGTCACAACTCAATACATCTCTATGAGACCCTCCCTCTAGCCTCGTCCTGGCCTCATTTTTGCCTCATCTTGGCTTCGTCCTGGTCTTTTTCTGGCCTTGTTCTTGCCTCGTCCTGGTCTCATTGTTGCATCCTCTTGGCCTCATTTTCAACTCGTTTTTGGCCTTGTTCTGACCTCGTTCTTGACTTGTCCTGGCCTCATCCTAGCTTTGTCCTGGTGTCGTCCTGGCTTTGTTTTGGCCTTGTCCTGTCTTTGTCTTAGCCTCTTTCTTGCCTCGTCCTGGCCTTGTCTTGGCTTTGTCCTAGCCTTGTTTTGTCCTCATCTTGGTCTCGCCCTGGCCTCATTCTGGCCTTGTTCTGGCCACGTTCTTGCCTTGTTTTGGCCTCATTCTGGCTTCCTCCTGGCTTGATCCTGGCCTCATTCATGCCTCGTATTGGTCTTGTCCTGGTCTCATTCTTGCCTCGCCCTGACCTTGTATTGGCTTCATCTTGGCTTCGTCCTAGCCTTGTCTTGGCCTTGTTCTGGCCTCTTTCTGGCTTTGTCCTGGCCTCATTCTGACTTTTATCCTGGCCTCGTTCTATCTCTCATAGAGATGCATTGAGCTCTTGTGATGTAATTTCTGCCTTCTGCTAGTCAGAAGTTACAGGCACAAGATGACACCGCGGAACCTTAATGGCATCAGTAAAAGCTGAAGACTCCAGCTGAAGACAGGGGGCTTACTGTACATTTAATGCTTCACTCCAGTGCTGAAAAAACAAATTAAGGGGCCTTTCACATCATCGTTTTTGCTGATGTGCGGGCAGATGCGGCAGATTTACCGCATCTGCTGCCTAACTGACGCACATGCGGCCCGGATCAGGCAAGCCCCATGCATTGTCTATGAGGCTTTCGGTGCGGTCGGGTGCGGCAAAGGTGGTTACGGCGGACCGGCCGGATCCGGCACTTGTGGCTGCGAAAAAAAAAGCTGCAAGCAGCATTTTTTTTTTCGCGGATGCAAGGGCCGGATCTGCCACATCCGGCAGAACCGCACTGGCCGCACTGGACCGCAAGCCCCATAGACAATGCATGGGGTTGCTGGATCCGGCCGCAAGTCGGACGTTATGCCACCTGCCAGATCGGCCGCAGACATCAGCAAAACGCTCATGTGAAAGGGGCCTAACACTGGAGTGGTGCTTTCAGCATGCAAGCATATAGGGGAAAATGGGAGGTGTAGTTATACAGGGTCTATGGCCAGTTTAATGGGTCATTGAGTAAATTAGCTGCAGTGTGTATAAATAGGCTTGTTTTCCCCTTCTTATGGGGTCAAATAGATAAAAATCACATATGAAAGGTACAGTCTGATACAGCCTAATCTGCAGACAGCAAATTATAGAGCAGATATATAGTGCAATTTGTAATTCAATTTGGGTTTAGCAGTCGAGTGGGTGGTCTCATGAGTGATTGACATGTATAAATGTGGATATAGAGATGGCTGTCCATAATAATAATAATGATAATAATTATTCAATTATATAGCGCTATTAATTCCATAGCGCTCAATCAGAGATCAGATCCGTCTACGGGAATCCCAAACCTAAAAGGTTGTACTCAATATTTTCCCTCATATCAACACATCAATCTGCTCAGCTCTTCCGGATCTATAACCTGCTGACCACCAGCAATGGGTTTTCATGGGCTGTAAGCCATAGTCATCAACATTAACATAAATAACCACTTGTAATAGATCCCTCTGTGTGTAATGACTCTTATAATATATGTGTTTCACTTTATGTATTGAATTACTGAATAAAATTAACTTTTGAATGATATTCTAATTCATTGAGATGCACCTGTATATACTTCGGAGAGGGTTAATAAGATCAGAGCAAGAATATAGCATTCTGTAAAAGCTGAAAAAAACTGCATGACACCTGAAAATAAGTTTGACTGGATAAGAACGATGGTCTTTACGATTCGCCGCTCACAATAACGGATCCACCGAGCGGCTTCCATTAGTTTAATTCATCCCTGGTTGAGTGCTGGCGCTAATGACTTCCACAACAATGAATGGGATACAAGCGCATATTAAGATATACGGCGACGTATTCACGGCAATGGTTAATCCTCCCTGCTGTGTTTTTCCTGCTGCACTCCTATCTGCATGCCTATTGTTCAGATATATGGAAATAAATGCTGTTTTGCAGAGAAATGAGTAGCAGGTCTGCAGGGAGGAGATAATGGCCCGGGAAGCGCCGCTGCTATTGTGCTCCAGCTGACACCTCTTACATACTTTTGCACACTTGTATAAGAGCCAATTAGTCTGTGCTGATATTATTAAAGCACTGAGTGGAGCTGGTTGAGGAATGTTATGGTCGGTTGGTGTGTGCACAACACAGAGGACTTAATTCTCCTCAGTCCATCAAGCTGGGAGCCGCCTCCAGCGTTTTCTCCAGTCTCTTGCTGTCTGTATTGATACGAGACGTCCATGCAGATTTTATTGACACGAGCGCAACATCCATAATCCCATGAGCCGGCTTGGTTTGTAGCATGTTCGGGCCATAAAGCCAAAAAAAAAAGATTGCCAAATAAATAACAGAATGAAAATGTAAATAGCATAGAAATCTCCTATGTATGAAGGGTTCTTGTTTTATTTGGTCTATAAGTAGTGATGAGCGAGCTCTAGTACAAGCAAAAGAACCATATATACCAGGAGGAGGACCATATATACCAGGGTGGGGGCCATAGCTATCAGTAGAAGGACCGTATATACCAGGAAAGGGACATATATACCGGAATGGGGATCATATATACCAGGAAGAGGACCATATATACCAGGAGGAGGACTATATATACCAGGAAGGAGACATATATAAAAGGAAGGGGATCATATATACCAGGAAGGGGAAAATGTATACCAGGAAGAGGACCATACATACAAGAAGAGAACCATATATACCAGTAGGGGGACCATATATACCATGAAGGAGACATATATACAAGGAAGGGGATCATATATACCAAAGAGACCATATCCAGAAGATGACCATATATATCAGGAAGAGGACCATATATTCCAGGAAGGGGACATGTATACCAGGAAGAGGACCATATATACCAGGATGGGGACCATGTATACCAGAATGGGGGACCTATATACCAAGATGCCCCATATATACCAGAATTGGGGCATGTATATCAGGACGGGGATCATATATACCATTATGACAAACATATAAATCGGGATCAGGAACATATATACCAGGAAAGGCATCATATATACCAGAAAGAGGACCATATATACCAGGAAGGGTATCATATATACCAGGAAGAGGACCATATATGCCAGGTTGGTGAACATATATACTAGAATGGAAAACATATATACCAGAATGGGGGCCATGTATACCAGGATGGAAATCATATATACCAGAATGGGGAACATATATACCAGGATGAGGACCATATATACCAGAAAGTGGGTCATATATACCAGGAAGAGGACCATATATACCAGGAAGAGGGACATATATAGCAGGAAGGGAACATATATAACAGGAAGGGGATCGTATATACCAGAAAGGGAACCATCTATAGCAAAATTAGAACATATATACTAAGATGGGGACATATATAGCAGGTTGGGAAACATATATACCAGGATGAAGAACATATATACTAGGATGGGGACCATGTATACTGGGATGGAGGACCTATATACCAGGATGCCACCATATATACCAGAATGGTGGCCATATATGCCAGGATGGGGATTATATACCATGGTAGGTAACATATATAATGAGCAGTTGAATGCTCGGATGGGCGCAATTCGACTACTTGACATTGGAATTCAAATGGAAATGCTAGCATTTTTCCGCAAAAGCTTCTGGAAAAATGCTCTAGTTCCCCATTGACTTCCAACTAGTCCAATGTGTTACGAGTACTGAGCACCCGACCATGGTAGTACTCGTCCATCACTACTCTTAAGTATACTTTATGGAACTAAAACACTAGTTATGTGTCTGTCTTTTACAAGGTGAAAAAGAATAGTAAAAACCAGACACAAACCTGGAAACTGTGCGCAAAAAGGATACCCTTCTCTTATATGTTCACCCAGCGCCGAACTGGGGTATCTGGGGCCCACCAGCAAAATTGACTCCAGGAGCCCTCCCTTTAGCTATATACAAATAGCCATTATACCCATTATATTGGCGTCTCCAGCACATCACTGTGCGCTCACAATAACTGCTTTGTACAATTACTGTGATTTGTATTAAAGGGATTTTTTGGTGAAAACAAGTTATCAGTGATCATCATGTTCGGAAGGTGATCACTTATTTATTGGTGGAATCCGACTTGTGACACGCACTGTCAGAAGAATGTGGCACTATATCCCCATTATAAAATGCAGCGTCAGGTAATGATGTGACTGCGGCTCCATTCATCATCATTAGGAGCTTCCAGAAAAAGCCAAACCCAGCGCTCACAGCCACTGAGGGAATAAGTAGATCAGTGGTCGAGCTGTACATCAGCTCCAGTCCAATGAGGAGAAAACAAACCTATGACTAAGGATCGTCTTTAAAGATGATGATTTTAATTTGCGTTTTAAAGGGAACCTGACCCATAAAAATGACCCCCAGCCTATTAATACCTGTCCCTGCACTCTGAGTATGCTAATCTAGCGATCCTTTTATGTAAAAATAGTGTATTTGTGAAGTTTAAGAAAAGTGCTTTTATTACCTCCGGATCTGGGGCTTCTGAGATCTTGAGAAGTCACACAGGGCGTTCCTGTGGCTTTTCTCCAACACTTATACTGTAAGCACTGTCTAGATACCCGATGTATACCTTGGTTATTAGCCTTCTCCGCTCACCGGCTGGTATCCAAGGTACACAGCGGGTAACTAGGGTCCCTAGTTACCCGCTGTGTACCTTGGATACCAGCCAGTGAGCAGAGAAGGCTGGTAACCAAGGTATACATGGGTATCTAGGCAATGCGTGCTGCCTAGATACCCGCAGTTTACCATGGATACCAGCTCCAAGTGCTTGCTGAGAGGTGCTGGGAGCTGGCTGATCGCTCGTCTCCCGGTGTCACACGCAGCGATGCTGCGTGTCCACCGGGAGACCATCACCAGGTTTTCGGTCCTGTCCGAAAACCTGGCGACCATCAACCAGCGATTTACCATGTCAACACGCGTCAATATCGCTGCAACGTCAAGTGCAGCAGCAACATTGACAGCGATATTGACTCGTGTGACAGACCCTTAAGGCAAAACCAGGAGTGGGTGAGAAATTTTGAAATAAATACCTCTGATTGTTCCACTCCTGGTTTTGCCTTACAAATACTGAGTTGAAAATATCACCAAATGCTCAATGTGTGCACAAGGCCTTAAATATATACCTCTGAATTGTGAAGAGCTGCGGACTATGTTGCCACTATATAAATAAAGATTATTATTATTATTATTATGAAGAGATAATTGCTTGCTTTTTCTAGAAAACCCTGTAAGTGCATCTCTGCTGTGGTGTCACTGGACAGGCAGGGGTTAAACATCCAAATATTTAATATCTATTAGAAATAAAGAATTTTCCCCTAATTGATATCAGATAAAACAAATGACTGAAGACAATCCACTATACCAAGACTAATAATACCACATAGAAGTGAGAAATACCACCTTACCGTGACCAGATCACATATTACCACCACAAAGTCCCCAAATAGTGCCACATACAAGGCACAAATACCGCCACACCATGACATGCACCAAGCACATAATACCACCACATAGTGATCAAATACTACCACTACAAGGTATAAATACTGCCACACCATGACAAGACGCATATTACCACGAAATGGTGACCCAATAATACCACATACAAAGGGACAAATACTGCCACGTCATGACCAGAGTACATAATGACACCACATAGTGACAATACTAAAAAATGAAAATGTAAAAAAGCTCTATATTGGGTCTGTGTACAGGTAATACAGCGATTATAAGTGACATTATACACAGAAGCTCTGTATATAGTGTCAGTGTACAGATAATGCAAAGATCATCAGTGACATTATACACAGGAGCTCTGTATATAGCACCAGTGACATTACACACGGGAACTCTGTATATAGCATCAGTGTGCAGGTAATACAGAGATCACCAGTGACATTTACACAGGATCTCTGTATATAGTGTCACTGTACAAGTAATACAGCGATCAGCGGTGACATTATACACAGGAGCTCTGTATATAGTGTCAGTGTGTGTTTGTATAGGTAATACACATACTCACCAGTGCTGTCTCTAGGTGAAGTCATTCATCTTCAGTTTTCCTCTTCATCTGTCGCAGACCGATATCACGTCTTCTAGCCTGGACTCATCCCTGCAGAAAATAACGCAGTTATCTATAAGTGATCACTTCCAGAGCCCATTCCACACTTTTCCCAAGATTTCCGCAAGATTTCCTGAGTCCCCCTGCGTCCCCTGTGCATCCTGTCATGGAGGTACCACAGTGATGATGTCATTCTGCTGTGCTGATCATATGACCAGCTTCCCAGAATGCAGGAAGACTCAGGAAGTGCGGCAAGCAGGGAGCAACGGAGGACAGCACCGGAGAGATAAGTTCAAAGTGTTTGTTATATTAGTGTGGTCAGCAGCATGGGGGGGCATACAGAGTGATGGGCAGGCCAAATCCCACACAGGGGGGTTATGTGCCCCTATGTGCCATCATCCTGGGCCCCTATGTGGCCATCATCACCCGGGCCACTATGTGCTATCATCCTGGGTCCTTATGTGCCATACATTAGGACTTGTGCCATCATCATGGACCCCTATGTGCCATATATCCTGGGCCCCTATGTGCCATCACATTGGGACTATGTGTCATCATCCTGGGCACCTATGTGCCATCATCCTGGGCTCTTATGTGCCATTATCCTGGGGCCCTATGGCCATGACATTGGGACTATGTGTCATCATCCTGGGCACCGATGTGCCATCATCCTGGGCTCTTATGTGCCATCATCCTGGGCCCCTATGTGCATCATCCTGGGCCCCCTGTGTTCCATCATCCTGGGCCTCTATGTGCCATCACATTGGGACTATGTGCCATCATCCTGGGCCCCTATGTGCCATCATCCTGGGCCCCTATGTGTCATCATCCTGGGCCCCTATGTGTCATCATCTTGGGCCCTTATGTGCCATCATCCTGGGCCCCTATGTGCCATCATCTTGGGCCCCTATGTGCCATCACCATTGGCCCCTATATGCCATCATCCTGGGCCCCTATGTGATCACATTGGGACTATGTGGCATTATCCTGGGCCCCTATGTGCCATCATCCTGGGCCCCTATGTACCATCACATTGGGACTATGTGCCATCATCCTGGACCCCTATGTGCCATCATCCTGGGCCCATATGTGGCCCCATCCCGACCACTGTGCACGTGTGTGTATGTGTTTGTGTCTGTTGTATGTGTGTGTATGCATGCACGTGTGTGTATGTGCACCTATGTGAATGTGTGTATGTGCGTGCCTGTGTATGCATGTGTATGTATACGCATATGTTTATGTATGTGCGTGTATGTGTTCGCACCCACCTCCACTCGGAAACTTGCCCACCAAACACCACACCCACCTACCGCCACTAGAAAACTCTGAGGCTCAGTGTGCAGAAGCAGATAGGGTGCAGCGCCCTCTGTAACTACCAGGTGTGGCGCCCCGCAAATGCAGGCGTCACAGAGTGGTACTGCACCCGTAAAAGAGGTGCAGATGCTCCAGCTGCAGGTGGACCCTAGGATGGTGGGTGGGACACATTCCCAGCACTCCCACATTAGTTTAGGAAGAGAGGTTACCCGGGAGGGGATAAATTCACCTCTAGGAGGAACAGGGAGGTGTTTGCCTTTAAGTCTTGGAGCTTAGGGACTCTCGGCTGAGGGACCAGCAGGAGAGATGGAGGAGGAAGAAAGATATTAGAAAGATAAGCTCCCAGCAATAGACTCCCTCTGCAGAGACATTGCACTGTATATAGCCCCTCTTCTAGCAACCATGCCCCTTTATTTTTGCCTTTCCTTTTTGCAACTAAGAATGAAGAGTGAGTCCCTGTATATTATTCCCTCATCTGAAGACTCATAGACTTTTATTTTGAACTTTTCCCTGTATTATTGATGATGTGTGCTGTGTGAGCAGCGGCCCAGCGGTGATAATTCACACTGGACTGTGCTGGACAATACATTACCGCTGGGCCCGCGTAGTTAGTACCAGTCCCCGTTGGGCCAAGTTACATAATGTCTTTTATGCAGATAGTCATAGCCGGAGAGTAATAACTTTGCCAACAGGTGACCCGAGGGCCGTGGGGGTCTAATATACTAACTACTGCATTGTCTATAAATGTGCCTCCTAGCAATAGGAAGAAACCTGAATATGCTTGTTTTTATATAGTTTACCCGTTAATGTTGAATATAAAAGAAAATGCTTTTTCACTTCCCGGTAACAGGTACAGATACTCACGGACGAGTATATTCAATCAAGGGGGTATGTGGCGCCCCGCAAATGAAGCGTCACAGAGGGGTACTGCACCCGTAAAAGAGGTGCAGATGCTCCAGCTGCAGGTGGACCCTAGGATGGTGGGTGAGACCCATTCCCAGCTCTCCCACATTAGTTTAGGGTGGGAGGTTACCTGGGAGGGGATAAATTCACCTCTAGGGGGAACAAGGAGGTCTTTTCCTCTACGTCTTGGAGCTTAGGGTCTCTCGGCTGAGGGACCAGGAGAGATGGAGGAGGAGGAAAGATATTAGAAAGATCAGCTAAAGTGGAACGAGGCGGAAGGTCACACCGGGTCGGTTACAAGCCGCATCGGAGGAGAGAAGAAGGAACCTTGAGGAGGTCCTGAAAGAGGGCGGCCGACAAGAAAAGTACGGGCCCTAGAGAGAGAGGGAGATCCTCAGCGTGGAGCGTCCATACTCCAGGGGATACTCCAGTCCAACCAGGGGAAAGCCGGGCCCTAGGAACCGGCCAAGTCCAGCTTGTAGTTGGCAACCGGCTGCTATGGCTTGTTCATCAGCCGCAGCACCCTCCCATCGGAGTGGTTTGCCTGCTTCCTCACCAACGAGGGAGGGGACTCCCGGTACTACCTACACGGAGCTACTGCGTATAGATCGATCCAAAGCGGGGAAGAACGGACACGGGTTAGTTAACGAAGGTACTCCAAGGGTTCCACCGTACCACTTGGGATCCACTTGCAGCCACCCGTTAAGCTACCTGTCATCTCAACATCTCAACAGCTAACATCTCAAGCGCTGAAATATTAACTGTAACCGCTGCTGCTACAACCAACAGTAAAGTACCCGGGAAAAAAGTAACTTTGCCTCTGCCTGTGTTTCCTTTTGCATGAACTTGTTCCCTATACAGCAACGCTGCCCTGAGGTCCAGCCCTACCTGTAGAGGACTTTGCCAACTAGCCGCATTACCATCTACCTCCGGCGGACTGTGGCAGCGCTGGTGACTCCTCACCAGAAACTACAGGTGGCGTCACGACAACTGTAAATATAATCCCCTGTAAATAATCCCCTTTTTCAAAGAAGTCCCCCACGACACGGGATCAGGCGCGGCCACCACTCTCCGTGACACAGGAGCGTTAACCCCTTGGAGCCTGATACCCGAGTACCCCACAGCCTGGGGCTCGACACAGGCCACACCCCATCTCCTCCTGGAGAGGAGCTTCCTAGCGGCGGTAGTCGGGCGTGGGTGCCGTGCTGCGGCAGGTTAATGTTGTTCAGCGGGCGGGCTACGGCGTTGGCGGGCAGGTATGTAGCTGGGCATGCAGGTGGCGGGGTTTGAAATGTCAGTGTCCCACTGGTGGTATTGCCAGAGGGCACCATATTGGGACACGCATCACTTGGGTGTCCCAATATGGCTTTCGACGTGTTTCTGGTGGCACGGTGCCTTCTGGGATACGGCGTCATACCGACGGAAGTTGATGACAGACACCACTAGGTAAGTATTATAATAGATTTCTCACTGTGTATTATACAAACAATGGCCCACAAACATAGATCATAATAGGGTTAAATAAACAAAAATGGATATCAATAGGTCCATTAAAGTTTATAGGTCCATACGAATATTTTAGCTTGAAGACTAGAAGGTGAAAAGGAAATAATACAATAAGAGGCAAATTAGTTAAAAAGAGAATTTTGTTTACGTACCGTAAATTCTTTTTTCTTTAATCATCAATGGGAGACCCAGACAATGGGGTTTAGGGCACTGCCCTCCGGAGGTCACACTAGGTACTACAAGTTTGAACTGTCCCAACAGGGAACAGATCAAATGCAAAACATGCAACGGAACAACTGGGTGGGTGCTGGGTCTCCCATTGATGATTAAAGAAAAAAGAATTTAGGCTATGTGCACACTTGTCGGGTGCACAGCGGGTCGGCGGCTGGGCGGACCCGACAGGAAGCTCCGGAGCCGTCCACCGGCTTCCTGTCGGGTATGTGCGGCGGCTGTGCCTCGGGTTTGCGGCGGGTGCACAGCGGGTTAGCGCCGGCGGTTCTGCAGCGGCTGGAAGCAGCACATGATTCTGCTTGCAGCCGCTGCAGAACCGGCCGGATTATAGAACATGCTCATTCTTTGCTAACCCGCTGGGAACCCAGCGGGTTAGCAACAGATGAGCATGTGGAAACCGCCGGTGTGTGCACACCGGTGTCGGTTTCCATAGGTTTATATGTTAACCCAAAAGCCGCTTTTGGATTAACATAAATTTGCATAAACCTAATGGAAACCGACCGGCGGTTTCCGCTGCTAAAACGGCCCTAAACCTCCCTGTGTGCACATAGCCTTACGGTACGTAAACAAAATTCTCTTTTTTCTGGTCATCATAATGGGAGACCCAGACAATGGGGATGTCCTAAAGCAATACCCCAGGGCGGGAAGCGTTCCTCAAAGACGGATAACACATGGTCCCCCTCAAAGGTGGGCAACCGCCGCCTGGAGGACCCGCCTGCCCAAACTTGCATCCGCAGAGGCATGGGCATGCACCATATAGTGCTTAGAGAAAGTGTGCAGGCTGGACCAGGTGGCTGCCTGACACACCTGTAGAGCAGAAGCTCGATGTCGCAAAGCCCAGGAGGCACCGACAGCTCTGGTAGAGTGAGCTTTCAATCCCACCGGGAGAGGCAAACCAGAAGACCTGTAAGCCTCTTGAATGGGAGCCTTGATCCATCTGGCCAAGGTTGACTTCGATGCCGCGGACCCCTTACAGCGACCTGTCGTCAGGACAAATAAGGAATCCGAATTCCGGAAGGAGGCAGTCCTGGACACATAAATGCGTACAGCCCTCACGAGATCCAGAGTATGGAGATCGCGCTCGACCTGATGAACGGGAGCGGGGCAAAATGATGGGAGAACAATCTCCTGGTTCAGGTGAAAAGTTGAAACCACCTTTGGCAAGAATTCTGGCCGCGGGCGTAACACCACCTTGTCTTGGTGAACCACCAGAAAGGGCGACTTGCACGATAGTGCAGCCAATTCTGAGACCCTTCTCAGGGATGTAATCGCCACCAGAAAGACCACCTTCTGGGACAGACGAGACAGAGAAATGTCTCTCAGCGGCTCAAACGGCGGTTTCTGCAGTGCCGCCAGGACCATGTTAAGGTCCCAAGGGTCCAGTGGTCGCCTGTAGGGCGGAACCACCCGAGAGACTCCCTGGAGAAACTGACGGACCTTGGGAAGGAGCGCCAAGCGCTTGTCAAACAGCACTAAAAGAGCTGACACTTGACCCTTCAAAGAGCCTAGGGATAACCCCAATTCCAACCCCGACTGAAGGAAAGCCAACAGTGTCGGAATGGACAAGGGCCACGGGGAGCGACCACCCGAGGCACACCAGGTGAAGAAAATCTTCCACGTTCTGTGGTACATCTTCCTGGAAACAGGTTTCCTAGCCCGAGTCATGGTGGCAACAACCGTAGGAGAGAAGCCCCTGGACGTCAGCAGCCAGGCCTCAAGAGCCATGCAGTCAATCTGAGGGCCCTGGAATTGAGGTGGAAGAATGGGCCTTGTGCGAGCAGATCTGCGCGTTCTGGAAGAGCCCACCGGAGTCCGCCTGACAGTCGCCACAGGTCCGGATACCAGGACCTCCTGGGCCAATCTGGAGCCACACGAATGGCTACCCTGCACTCCGACCTGATCTTCCACAGAACCCTGGGAATCAGAGCTAGAGGCGGGAACACATACGGAAGATGGAATCTGGACCAACTCAGGATCAGGGCATCTGCCCCCAGAGACTGAGGATCCCATGATCTCGCCATGTATTGCGGCACCTGATGATTCAGCCGCGAGGCCATCAGATCCACGTCCGGAGTGCCCCATCTGCTGCAGATGTCCTGGAAGACGTCTGGATGAAGAGACCACTCTCCGGCGTCCATCCCCTGCCGGCTCAGGTAGTCGGCCTCCCAGTTCTCGACCCCTGGGATGTGAACTGCGGAGATCAGGCAGTCGTTGTCCTCCACCCAAGATAGAATGCGGTGGACTTCGGCGAGGGCCTGAGCACTTCTGGTCCCTCCCTGATGATTTATATAGGCGACGGCCGTCGCATTGTCGGACTGAACCCGAATGGGTTGCCCTGACAGGAACTTCTGAAACGCTAGGAGCGCCAGATAGACCGCCTTGATGTCCAGCACGTTGATCTGCAACGCCGACTCCGACGGAGTCCAGAGGCCTTGAGCCCTGTGGTGTAAGAACACCGCACCCCAGCCCATGAGGCTGGCGTCGGTGGTCACCACTAACCATGACGGTTTGAGGAAGGACCGGCCCCGTGACAAATGACGTGGCTGAAGCCACCACTGCAGGGAATCCCTGGTCGGTTGGGAAAGTGTCACCAGCCGATTCAGAGAGATCGTCCTCTTGTCCCATCTGCGAAGAATCTCCAGCTGGAGAGGACGGAGGCGAAACTGCGCAAAAGGTACTGCCTCTATTGCAGCTACCATGCGTCCCACCAGCTTCATCAAGATCCGTAGGGATGATTGTGGTGACAGGAGGACTGCTTGCACTCCTGATTGGATCGCCATCTGTTTGACTCGTGGCAGAGACACTAGGGCCGAGTCCGTGTGAAAGTCCATGCCCAGATATGTCAGTGACTGGGTCGGAACCAGGGTCGACTTCTGGATATTGATAAGCCACCCGAACTGTTCCAGAGACTTCATGGTTACCTCCAGGCTTTGCCGACAAAGGTGTTCTGATGGCGCCCTGACCAGCAGGTCGTCCAGATAGGGTATTACGGCGTGCCCCTGCACGTGCAGGAGAGCCATCATGGAGGCCATCACTTTTGTGAACACCCGCGGTGCCGAGGCCAACCCGAACGGCAGCGCCACAAATTGGAAGTGTTCTTCCCCCACTGCAAATCTCAACCAGCGCTGATGAGCCGGTGCAATGGGCACGTGAAGGTAAGCGTCTCGGATATCTATGGACGCTAGGAAGTCTCCCTGTGACACAGCTGCGATCACGGAACGCAGTGATTCCATACGGAACTTCCGAACCAACAAATGACGGTTGAACAACTTTAGGTCCAGAACCGGGCGGAAGGATCCGTCCTTCTTTGGTACAATAAAGAGGTTGGAGTAAAAACCCCGAAACCTCTCCCCGGAAGGCACCGGGACCACCACTCCGTCCCTGCGGAGACCCTCCAACACCAGGTGAAAGGCCCGAGCCTTTTCTGGGGATGGGACCGACCGATGGAATCGGGATATCGGCTTTGACGTCAGCTCTATCCTGTAACCTCGCGAGACCACGTCTCGAACCCACTGATCTTGAACGTGAAGTAGCCACCTGTCCTGAAAACGAGACAGGCGACCCCCCACCTGTGGGGAGGCAGGAAGGGAGAGCGAGTCATGTAGAGGCGGGTTTGGGGGCGGCAGCCGCTGCCCCCGCCGGCTTCTTTGGACGACTCTTAGAGCGCCACTGAGAAGCGGGCTTGCCCCCTCGGTCCGTGCGAGCGGACGGTGCTGATGACTGTGAGCTGGACCGAAAGGACCACTGTTTTGGGTTCCTCTTAACGGTGTACCGCGGCTTAGGTTTATTCTGCGGAATCTTAGACTCAGCAGAATCCTTTATCAGCTTGTCCAGTTCGGTACCAAAAAGCCTGTCACCAGAGAACGGAAGATTCTGCAAAATCTTCTTAGATGTGGCATCTGAGTCCCAAAGACGCAGCCACAACAACCTGCGAATCGCAATAGCATTGGCCGAAGCCACAGCTGAGCGAGTGGCAGTTTCCAAAGTCGCCGTCCTGGCGTAGTCCGCATAGGCCCTTGCCCTTTCGGTAAGCGCCAGGACCTCTGGACTGGACCTTGCCAGGTCAGAAATACCATCCAAGCAGGTAGTAATCGCTTGTAAGGTCCAGACCGTGGCAAAATTAGGGGCAAATGAAGACCCCACAGCCTCATAGGAAGACTTGGCGAGTTGCTCGACCTGTCTATCAGTCGCATCCTTCAGCGAGGAGCTATCAGAGGCAGAGAAAAGGGAGCGTGCAGCAATCCTGGTCATGGAAGCGTCCACCTTCGGGGACTGCGACCACTCCTGTAGCACCTCCTGGGGGAAGGGGAAGCGATTGTCCTTGGGTTTGCGGACATAACGCCGCCCAGGATGTAACCTGGGAGCTCTAACCACCCTTCCAAAGTTAGTGTGGTCCATGAAGGAGCCACTCGGTCTAGCCTCCGGCCGCAGCCATTGATAGACCTCCTTCGGGTGTACAGTCACCTCCTCAGGGGGTGTCACGAGACGTAAGGTCTCGTTGATAGAGGACACCAGATCCTCCACCCCGTC
Organism: Allobates femoralis; assembly: GCA_033576535.1. Lineage (NCBI taxonomy): Eukaryota > Metazoa > Chordata > Amphibia > Anura > Aromobatidae > Allobates > Allobates femoralis. The sequence goes on from JARQOC010000010.1 coordinate 128,481,075, forward strand.
TGGTGGTTCAGACACAGACACGGACCCGAGAGTCGAACCCCCATCATCTTCCTCACCATCAGAGGAACGCTCCTCCTCAGAGAGAGCCTGGAGCTCGGGTGAATCCTCACGACGAGCCCGCTTAAGGGGTCTCACAGCAGAAGAGGGAGACACCCGGGGGTAATTGGAAGGAGTAGCTGGGCTTTCCAGCCTCCTATTGAGTGCCTCCAGGGATTGCGACATGGAGGACAGCTGGGACAACAGAGATTCATTGATCTTATTCTGAGTTTCCCATGGCCCTGGGATCACCTGAACCTCAGGGTACAGCACCGGAGCTGCTGTCTCAGCAGTGTCAGTCCGGGCCTCTGGGCGTCCGCAGTTATTGCAGGACCCCTCCACCAGAGTCCCATTGCATGTAGCACAGGTAATGGTGGCATCTGCCGCCTTAGCAGCACGCTTCCTAACTGAGGACATCGCCACAGCAGGGGAAATAAGCCAAATTGCGCAGACAAAACCGGGAATCCCGGTGGCTTACCGACCGCAGCGAAGCGGTAGGAGGAAGCGGTGTGTGTGTGTGACCTCCGCGAGAGTTTCCGGTCTCCTCTGGAGTGCAGGCGCACGCTGCATACAGATCCCAGCCGGGAAGTGAGGGTAAAGATGGCCGCCGACAGTGAAACCGTGGGCGGCGCCGAAAACACGCGGGAAGCACACACACACGCCCATCGATGACGTCACCGCACGGGCTGCTTCCTATCCTCCAAGCAGCCTCAGTATTAAGGCGCCAGAGCCCGCAGCGCGGGAATTAATGTGAAATACATCACACAGACTGCATGCACCAACACACATCCGCAGTCTACAGCCTCAGCCCCTGCGACACACAGGGCGGTCAGCCAGGGTGACCCCAGCACGGGGTACACCTCCAGATCCGCGGACTCGAGAGTAACGCGCGGTCTGAGTGTCAGGACACATAAAGTGACAGACACTACCCCCAGGCACACAGGAGACACAGAGTGCCTCAGTGCCGGTCCGGTCTGTAAGCACCATTTAGGGAGGCCTCGGACGGGGGTTCAGCACCAGTCCGGAGTGTAAGCACCATTTAGGGAGGCCTCGGACTGGGCTGGCTCCAGTCCGGTCTGTAAGCACCATTTAGGGAGGCCTCGGACGGAGCGGAGCTGTGCAAGGCTCCCATCTCCCACTCTCCAGAGCCCCCCAGAGAGGGATGGAAAGGAGCGCAACAGCGTACCGGGAGAACACAAAGTGTCCAGGCTCTAGGCCCTCCGGTACCTCCACCAGCGTGTTCCACAAGGGTGAGCGGGGAGGCTGTCGCAGGTCCCGACCGGAACCATTTTACCTTGTCTTCAGACGCCATCACGTAAGTTGTGAGAATGCAGTGAAGTGCAAGCAAAGCGTGATCCTCCGAGCACACTAAGTTTAAAACTGAGGATGTTCCCTGCGGTAGGGGTTTATAAGCGGAGGGGGCGGTGTCTACAAACTTGTAGTACCTAGTGTGACCTCCGGAGGGCAGTGCCCTAAACCCCATTGTCTGGGTCTCCCATTATGATGACCAGAAAAAATGGTTAATGAACCCAGGACACAAACTTTTAAATGATGTGCTGTAACTCTACAGAGTACCCTGAAATGATAATCATCTGAAAAAAACAAACAATTGATCAACTTTGATAAGATTTGCAAAACAGGTGCAGATATCTGCATTGTGAAATGTTATTTAAATGCTGAACATTGGCAAAAATAAACAAAAATTACTTAATGACTCATCAGAGATTGCGTGGACAAACAACTTGATATTTTTTTCTTAAAATCATGTTAAATTTGGTTAACAAGAAAAAGATTGCCAGTAACGTCCTGCCACCTAGTGGCCACACTCATTAATAGAAAGAGATAGAAAGAATAAAGATGTATGGCTCTGTTCACAACATTAGTGTTGATAATGGCCCAAGGGAGTGACCCAGTTATTCAATGTTAAGGTTAATTGTCAATAATTTTATTTGCTAAACCTGGACAGATTTTAGTATACTCTCTGATCATCGCCTTCTCCGGTATCCAGCTTCTCTTCTGCATCATTTCATGAGCAAAACAAATTCCCCAAAAATGTAAATTCCCAACAATTTGTTGATTTTATGAAATTATAAAAAAAATGTATTTGTTTAGAATAAATTTGCTCATTCTAAAGCCTAATTCAGACTTCTATGAAACCTGGTGTCATGTGCAGGCTGCTCTGAGGTCTCTGAATTGGCTCTGCAGTAGTTAAATGCAGTTAATTTCCTCTAGTCTTTTAAGGGTTAACTTTTGTGGCTCTGCAGTACCAGTTGCTGTTGTATCAGATGATGTGGTTGACCACTCCTCCAACCTTTAAATAGTTCCATTACCCGTCACCTGGTGTCATTGAAATAGTTCAATCTCTATTCTGATTGTGAGCTCTTTGGATGCTGTGTGGTCTTGCTGAAGACTTCTAGAAGCATATACCTTGGCCATCTTGAGGGAGTTGCTATTTGTATTTCGGTCTGTGGGTGGAAGTGAGGGAATATAGCTTAGGGCTAGTTAGGAGCAGGGCAAGGGTGGCAGCCAAGACATCCTCACCATTAGAGGAGCTTCTGGCAAAAGGGGTCAGACTAGCTACCCAGATCACTTTTGCCCATCACTGCCATCCTGCTGGTTATCCCCTTGTCTGTTATACCACCACGTGACACCTGGTTCATTTACGGACTGAGACTGCGGGACTTCTGACACTAACTTAAAGTGATTGTCTAAGACTTTAAAATTGATGGCTTATCCTTAGGATGAGTCATCAAGGTACGACACCCGGCGCTACCATCTATCAGCAATTCCTGATGCCACCAACAGCAGGAACTACTCAGTTGTGGTGCTGCACAGAACTCTACTGTATAATGGCCACAGCCGGTTATTGCAGAGCCACACCCTAGTCTAATCAATATGGAACGGATACGAAGTAGAGGCCACAGACACTATACAGTAGACAGATTGTGCTGTGCAGCTCCACAACTGAGTAGCTCTGTCCGGCGGAGGCACCAGAAAAAGCTGATCAGTGGGGGTACCGGGTGAAGAAGACATTGATGACGTATCCCAAGAATTGGTCATCAATGTTAAAGTCCAGGACAGCTCCTTTAATAACCTTAAAGGCATATGAGAAGCTCTGGAGTTCAGTTTAGGATACCCAAGGCCAGTCCATACATTAGTCTGTACAGGAGCCAAGTTTCACGGATGTCTGAATATATAAAAGCACAACCAACGAAAGGCTTGAATGCTATGTGAAAACCTATAGTGGCACACAACTTTCCTGTAAGATCTGTGCGGTTTGGGTTGCTGCTCCTTCTATTATGGCACTTGCCAGAAGTTTGGTGCAAAACTGCTTAAAGTTTTACAAAACTATTGTGCAACTATGTGTTTTTACACCAGTCCCGGCAGCTTTTTAGAAAAGTGGGTAGGGCTCTAGCAAGATGAGGTGTGGCCAATCATAATTTACACCTCAAAATGTTGCAGACAGTCTGTGATAAGAGTATACTTCTGCTGTTGGCGCTAGATAGTCAAATTTTATTTTTTTATTTATCATCCTTCAGCTCAATCTTGAGCTATGGTAACGTGATGGATGAACACTCTGTAGGAAGATCAATCTTGGGCAGCCTAGATCAGTCCACCAGGGTCTTCTTGAAGCCTAGATAGGTCCACCAGGGTCTTCTTCAAGCCTAGATGGGTTCACCAGGGTCTTCTCCAAACCTAGATAGGTTCATCAGGGTCTTCTCCAAGCCTAGGTAGGTCCACCAGGGTTTTCTCCAAGCCTAGGTAGGTCCACCAGGGTCTTCTCCAAGCCTAGATAGGACCACCATGATCTTCTCCAAGCCTAGATAGGTGCACCAGGGTCTTCTCCAAGCCTAGATAGGACCACCTGGGTCTTCTCTAAGCCTAGATAGGTCCACCAGAGTCATCTCCAAGCCCAGATAGGTCAACCAGGGTCTTCTCTGCCGTTATATTGACAGTATCAAGCCATTGGGTAGTTGAAAGATAGGCAAAATTGGCCTAATCTTCACCGTGTTGTGCTGCGATGACCCATTATGTGACAATTACTCTAATTATATTACATATCATCAAAACTATTCAATAATCTCATCAGACACTTTGAATTCATGCACCAGGCAACCAACAAATGAAAAGAAGAAAAAATATCAAGCGAGACTCGGGAGAACGTGGCTACAGATTAATCCACTGCACCACATTTCTTCAGCCAGGTTTATCTCCGTTATGCAAAACCCCACATGAAGGGACTGGAACCCCTCCACAAACAAAAGGAAGACCCCGAGCCGACGTCTATCCAGTAATCTAATTAACCAAGCAAGTTCTACTTACACGTCCCCAGCGGAAGAGCTCCTCGTAACACTATCTCGTGTTGACAGCATTTCCCAGCTGGTACCAGCGCATCAATTAAATCTCCTAAATGCTTCCATTCAGATGCCAACACACGGATTTATCAGCCAGTTCCCAATATCACGGCGGCACAAGAGACGATATATACCGCTGAGCGAATGCAGATATGCAGTCTGTTCTTTTGGGTCAATACTAGGACATCTCAGATTAAATGGCTCCTAAAGAATCCTGTAAATAAAACCTAAACGGGTATTCCACCCTAACACATTGGTATTGACTAGATTGGATTGGGACCTCAATCAATCGCCCGGAAAGGGGACTTCATCCAGCAATGTCTCCTGACTGCAACCGAAAGGAGCTGAAGGGAATGGCATGGATTGACAGTGATTATGACTGTAGCGCCTCTCCATGATCACAGAACTGAATGGTGTGGCAGAGCGCATCGGCGACACCACATAATGCTACCACCAAAAAAAGGACTGCTCATCAATCTTTATATCACACACTTTTGTTTCCTCCCGACACCCAATAGCTTACAGCACGCTTGAAATTACTGGCCAAGCACTGGCATTGCCATAGAGTGATGTAATTATGGGAACTATTCCAGTATTTAGGCTCACTTGGTTAGGTGTATCCCTAAGGTTTGGTGGGCACCCGAGTGTCAGTGCAGCGGGCAGGTGAGGCATAATTATTATTATTATTAATTTATATAGCGCCATTATATTCCATGGCGCTTTACATGTTAAAAAGGGCAGACTAGGACAAGTAACATAGTAACAATACAAGTAACAATAAATGTGGACAATTCAGTTGTACAAAAACAAGAAGGGAGAAATCCTGTCCACAAAGGCTCACAGTCTACGAGGGGCGGGTGGGGATACAGTAGGAGGGGGAAATTCCAGTCATGAGGCGGAGTGGTGGACGGGTCTTATTGCAGGTGGTAGGCTTGGCGGAACAGGTGGGTCTTCAGGCTTCTTTTGAAGGTTCCCAGGGTAGGAGAATGTCTGATGTGTTGGGGCAGTGAGTTCCAGAGTCTGGGTGAAGCACGGGAGAAATCCTGTATGCGGTTGTGCGAAGAGGAGATGAGGGGGGAGTAGAGGAGAAGCTCTTGGGAGGATCGCAGGTTGCGTGAGGGTAGGTAACGGGAGACCATGTCAGAGATGTATGGAGGGGACAGGTTGTGAATGGCTTTGTATGTCATGGTTAATATTTTAAACCGGGATCTCTGGGAAGCAGGGAGCCAATGAAGGACTTGGCAGAGGGGGGAGACAGGGGAGTAGCGGGGAGACAGATGGATTAGGAGGGCAGCGGAGTTCAAGATAGATTGGAGAGGTGCAAGGGAGGTATTAGGGAGGCCGGTGAGCAGGAGGTTGCAGTAATCGAGGCGGGAGATGATGAGAGCGTGAATAAGGGTTTTAGCAGTGTCGTGGTCAAGGAAAGTGCGAATCCTATAGATGTTTTTGAGCTGGAGTCGGCAGGAGGTGGCGAGGGCCTGGATGTGGGGCTTGAAAGAGAGGGAAGAGTCAAGGATAACCCCAAGGCACTTGGCATGGGGGACTGGAGAGAGAGAGAGCAGTCGTTGACGACGATGGATAGGTCAGGTAGTGAGGGGGAGCGTCTTGGGGGGAAGACTATGAACTCAGTTTTGTCCATGTTCAGCTTAAGGAAGCGAGCAGAGAAGAAGGATGAGATGGCGGACAGGCAGTGTGGAATTTTGGATAGAAGGGAGGCGATGTCAGGACCAGACAGGTAGATTTGGGTGTCGTCGGCGTAGAGGTGATATTGGAGGCCATGGGACTCAATGAGTTGCCCTAGACCGAGAGTGTAGATTGAGAACAGTAATGGTCCAAGAACCGAGCCCTGAGGGACCCCGACAGATAGGGGTAGGGCGAGGAGGATGTGTGGGAGTGGGTGACGCTGAAGGTGCGGTCCGTTAAGTATGAGGAGATCCAAGAGAGGGCAAGGTCCGTGATGCCAAGAGATTCCAGGATCTGTAGTAGAAGGGAGTGGTCAACAGTGTCGAAGGCGGCTGACAGGTCGAGGAGGAGGAGAACAGAGTAGTGGCTTGCTTTTGGCAGTCAGTAGGTCATTTGTGACTTTGGTCAGGGCTGTTTCAGTGGAGTGGAGGGGTCGGAAGCCAGATTGCAGGCGGTCAAAGAGGGAGCAGGAGGAGAGGTGAGAGGACAGCTCAGAGTGGACATGCTGTTCAAGTAGTTTAGAGGCGAAAGGGAGGAGAGATATAGGGCGGTACTTGGAGACAGTTGTGGGATCGAGGGTTTTTTGAGGATGGGTGTGATCAAGGCATGTTTGAAGGCTGAGGGGAAGGTGCCAGTGGTAAGTGATAGGTTTAAAAGATGAGTTAGGGCTGGGATGATAACGGAGGTGAGGTTGGGAATGAGGTGGGATGGGAGCGGGTCGTGGGCACTGGTGGTGAGGTGCGATTTTGACAGGAGGGAGGAGAGCTGGTCTTCAGTTATAGGGGGGAAGCAGTTGATGGAAGTAGAGGGCAGTATAGGTGAAAGGGGAGGCTGTGGGGACAGTGGATCAAAGCTGTCTCTGATTCTGTCAATCTTTTCTTTGAAGAAGGAGGCAAAGTCTTCTGCAGAGATAAGGGGAGAGGGAGGGGGAGCAGGTGGGCGGAGTAAGGAATTGAAGGTTTTGAAAAGTTGCTTGGGATTGTGGGACAGGGAGGTAATTAGGGATAAGAAGAAGGTTTGTTTGGCGGTGGCAAGTGCAGTCTTGAAGGTGATGAGGGACTGTTTGAACAGTGCAAAATGCTCAGTGGAAGGTGATTTTTTCCATCGTCTCTCGGCGACCCTGGATGCCCGTCTCAGGTCTTTAGTGAGGGTGGTGTGCCAGGGTTGCCTATTAGTGCGTGGAGAGTGGTGTGTGAGGGGGGCTGCTAGGTCGAGTGCCTTGGTTAATGTGGTGTTGTAGAGGGTGGTGGCAGTGTCTGTGTCACGTATAGATGTTATGTTGGCGAGAGGGAGAAGGGATTCTGAGAGTGAGTGTAGATCAATGTGTTTTAGGTTTCTGCGGGGATGATCAAGTTTGCGGAGAGGAGGTGATGTAGTAGGGGAGGAGAGGGCGGAGAAGGTCAGCAGATTGTGGTCAGACAGGGTGAGGGTTGAGTTTGTGAGATTAGTAAGGGAGCAAAGACGGGTAAAGATGAGATCCAGCGTGTGGCCATCTTTGTGGGTGGCAGAGGAGGACCATTGGGAGAGCCCGAAGGAGGAGATCAGGGAAAGAAGTTGAGAGGCGGTTTGGTGGGCAGTGTCAATGGGGATATTGAAGTCGCCCATAATGATGGTGGGGATGTCAGTAGAGAGGAAATGAAGTAGCCAGGTGGTAAAGTGGTCAAGGAAGGTGGGGATGGATTCAGGGGGGCGGTAGATGACGGCTAGCTGGAGGTTACAGGGGGAGAAGATGCGGACAGAGTGGGCTTCGAAAGATGGGAGAGTAACAGAGGGGGGTAATGGAATAGGGGCGAAAGAGCAGGTGTCGGATAGGAGTATGCCGACACCTCCGCCATGTTTGTCAGAGGGGCGGGGTGTGTGGGAAAGATTGAAGCCGCCGTAGGATAGTGCAGCAGGGGAGGCCGTGTCGGAGGGGGTGAGCCAGGTCTCTGTGATGCCAAGGAATGAGAGTTTATTAGAAATAAAGAGTTCATGGATGTCTGTGAGCTTATTACAGACTGAGCGGGCATTCCAGAGTGCGCCTGGCAGGGAGATTAGAGGAGCAGGGGCTGGGGGGATGGGTCTAAGGTTGGTCAGGTTGCGAAGAATAAAGACAGATAGCATAGGTCCTGGAGAGCGCAGACAGGTAGCAGACCTCCATGGAAGACTGCAGACAGGTAGCAGACCTCCATGGAGTCTGCAGACAGGTAGTAGAGGTCCTGGAGAATGAAGAAAGGTAGCAGAGGTTCGGGAAACCACAGACAGGTAGCAGAGGTCCTGGAGAATGAATACAAGTAGCAAAGGTCCTGGAGACTGCAGACAGGTTCCAGAGGTCCTGGAGACCGCAGACAGGTAGCAGAGGTCCTGGAGACCGAAGACAAGTAGCAGAGGTCTTTGAGACTGCAAACAGATTGCAGAGGTTTGGAGCCCACAGACAGTCAGCAGAGGTCCTAGAGGCTACAGACAAGCAGCAGAGGTCTTTCAGAATGCAGACAAGCAGCAGAGGTCCTGGAGGCTACAGACAGGTAGCAGAAGTCCTGAAGGCCACAGACAGGAAGCAGAGGTCTGGAGCCCGCAGACAGGTAGCACAGGTCCTGAAGAACGCAGACAAGTAACAGAGGTCCTGGAGACCGCAGAAAGGTAACAGAGGTCTGGAGACTGCAGACAGTCTGCGGAGGTCATGGAGACTGCAGAAAGGTAGTAGAGGTCTGGAGACCACAGACAGGTAGCAGAGGTCCTGGAGACTACAGACATGTAGCAGAGGTCTTTGAGACTGCAGATAGCAGAGGTCCTGGAGACCACAAACAGGTAGAAGAGGTCCTGGAGACCACAGATAGGTAGCAGAGGTCTTTGAGACTGCAAACAAATAGCAGAGGTCTGGAGACTGCAGACAGGTAGCAGAGGTCCTAGAGACTACATACAAGCAGCAGAGGTCTTTGAGACTGCAGCAGGTAGCAGACATCCTGGAGACAGCAGATAAGTAGAAGACGTCTGGAGACAGCAGACAGGTAGCAGAGGTCCAGGAGACTGCAGATGGGTAGCAGAAGTTCTGGAGACCGCAGACAGGTAACAGAGGTCCTAGAAACTACAGACAGGTAGCAAAAGTCCTGGAGATTGCAGATGTATTGGAGACTGCAGACAGACAGCACAGGTCCTAGAGACCGTAGACAGAAGGTACTGGAAGCTGCAGGCAGATAGCAGAGTAAGGAGACCGAGGACAGGAAGCAGATGTACTGGAAGCAGTAGGCACACATGAGAAGTCCAGAAGATTGTAGACAGATCACATAGGTCCTGGAGACTGCAGACAGATAGCAGAGGTCCTGGAGACTGCAGACAGATAGCAGAGGTCCTGTAAGCCACAAGCAGACAGGGATTAAGGAACACTAAACTCTTAATACCAAGACACAGGTACAGCTAACTACATCACTGGTTCCCAGTCTTTACTATTTGTCACGCTTCCGGGGGAAGGCGCCCTAGAGTGGACCCACTGGGCCGTGGTACAGAACTCCCCTGCGTGAGCTGATCCTAGTTTACCCAACCCCTATACAGGGATTGTCAGGGGCAAGCCCAGGGGATCTAAGTACCACAGCAGCTAGTACCAGGGGGGTGGCTCGTAAGGTTAGCCTATACTATGGCACAGTTAAGGATTCCAGGTAACAGAGTATAAGGCTAGGAGGGCAGGAATGGTGCTACCGGGGAAGAGCACAGCTAAGGGAATTCCAAGCAAAAGAGCACAAAGAGGGCCTGACCAACAGCCAGCAAAAGCAGAAGCTCAACTAACTCAATAATCAGGCACCTCCCATCAGTGGAGGTGGCCTGATATACCAGAGGAAGAGCAGCTATTGGTCATGCGGAGAGTCAGGTTGGACCGTGCCGGCTCCTAGAGTCACAGGGGAGGAGTGCACCTAGTGCACCGCTGCTTGGTCACATGAATACAACCATTGTAATGTGCTCATGTGTGAGCCCGGTGGTCAGCCGACAGGAAGGGAACCCGGCGACGGCTCCGAGACACTGTACGCCTGGACGCCGGATGCCCGGTCGGCAGAGAAGCAGAGGTTGCCGACCCAGGAGAGGCGAGCTGGGAAGTGGTGCCAGGGGACCTATCACTATTAAAGTATCTCTATGATGTATAATTTCCTATGTCAATGACATTCAGGATTGGGATTATCTCAGGTTTCCTAAATTAATTCAACAACTGACTTGATAAAGGTATCACAGATTATATTGGCAATAGGAGAATTGAGACGTCATTTATGATGAAGAATTGATAAATTCATTATGTGGCACCCCAGGGGTTAATATGCCACAGTAACATCAACCAGGGTTAATTCCCCACACAACACCTAACACTGCACTAGCGCCTCTAGGCCAGAAGGGGGAGATAAAGCAGCTCCCCTATATATTCTGGTGTAGAGAGGAAGTGAGTAGTTCAGTACGTAGCAGTACTGTGAAGAGTAGTTTAGTTCCTGGGAGAACTGAGGAAGAGGGACTGAGGTGTAAAGGAGCTGCCTTAGGCTTCTCCACAGTCTGCTACTCAATTCCAGGCCTAGCCAGGGTCTGAGGAGAGGAGTTTAGAGAATAGAAGAAACACATCTGGGAGACTGAGTTACCTCATAACTCGCCCCTGTGGAGTGCAGAGACCGGGATACCGGATCCGAAACTGTGACTAACACAAACAGCACAGTAAACACCGGACTAGTGGAGGTTATAAATCTACACTGTACCACAGTGAAGCAACACGGCAGGGTCAGAAACACACGGAGAAACTCAAGTTGCCTAGCAAAGTGGGTACCTGTGAGGAGAGATAGGGCCAGCAGCCTAGCTAAAGCGGCAGCAGGGCCACACACACAGCGCAGGAGTGGGAAGCTGAGGACCCGGTCAGGGTGGGAGCAACCCGGCCCCGGTACAGACTCCGTGGACAATACTCTGCTTAACAACAACTGCAGTAAAGACTTCTCTCGTGCTTCTGCCCTACTCTGAAACTCCCTCCCCCACCACATCAGACACTCCCCTACCCTGGGATCCTTCAAGAAAAACCTGAAGACCCACCTCTTCCTACAAGCCTATAACACACATTGAGACCCAATCCACTGCACCATCTCACCTCTCCCCCTCCTACTGTCTCCCTCCCACCCCCTCTAGACTGTGAGCCCTCGCGGACAGGATCCTCTCCCTATTGTACCCGTACGATTGATTTATAGTCGTTTCTACCACTTGTCTCTGTCTACCCTCTCACTTGTAAAGCACCATGTAACCTAATGGCGCTATATAAATACTTAATAATAATAATAAAGAAGTGGAAAACTACAATACCGTGAGTCTGTGTGAACCTTGTGCTCAAATCCTACGTTCCCTCACAAGCAGCTATCATCTCCACCACTACCCCTACTCAGCATCAATCATAGCCTATTACTACCACTGCCCCGGGGAACCAGGCTCTGCCCGCGGAGAGCCGTTACATCACCAGCTGCCAAACATCATCCCCAGAGGTTCTGCAGCAGCGGTGGTCACCCTGGCCACAACCCGTGGGTGGCGTCACGACTTTATCCCCTGTAAATAACCCCAAAACCCTTTCACTTGTGGGCCAGGGACACGGTCTGGACCAAGACCGCCGTGATTCCCCATGATACCCCGGTCCGGTACCGAGTACCCTGGACTCCACAACTTGGCATCACGAACAGGATCTACCGTGCCCGATAAACCGGGCATTGTGTGCTGTGATTTGTGACTGTTTTGAACCTGCCGCCATTGTGGAGAGCGCGGCAGGCAGAATTTGAACTGTGCCACAAGGTCTGTAATTTTGAATTTCCGCCATTACAGAGTGCGCAGGAGTGAGTTCGGCCTGCCTGAACAAGAGCTGGAGCGAGGCAGCAGGGGCTTGGGGGGAGAACCCATGTCTGTAGAATTAAGCTCGTGGTGAAGGGGAGCTGAGAGCTGCCCTGCTAGAGAGACAGGCTGTAAAGCGTGCTAAAAACAAACAGTGGTGAGAAGCCTGGAGATTGGACTTTGATAAGACTTTTTGTGCAAGCTGTCGGCAGGGGTGGCTGATCCCTGTCCTAGGAGAGCTTGTGTTTTTGCTGGAAACTAGTGCAGGGCCGGTGGAAACTGTGTGGACTAGAGACCGTATGTTGAGCTGACCAGGGATCCCTGCCAGAAACAAGACTGAGGAGAGAATGGGTCCGCTGCGATCCTGATCCGAGAGGATCCTGACAAGCCCTGGTAAAGAGTGACTCCACAGACTGTATCCCGAGGCTACAGAACTAAAGTACCAGACGTGTGATTCTGGCATTGACTGGCAAGCCACGGAATTTTTGCTGTTTTACAATAAGTTTTTTTTTTGTTGCCAAAGTTTTTTTTTTCTGTAATTGCTGCAGCCACCGTGGACTATAGGCCGGTGTGAAACTACACTTGAGGTTGACAGTACCGTAGCTTTTAAGACACCCGGGTATCCCTGTGCTAAATGTATAGCCACCATTGATATAGTTTAATGCATTGTTATTAGCTGTGATAAGTTATACTCAGTGCATCATCTCAAAGGTTCCATCAGATCGCCCTCATCTGATGTACATCGCCTTTCCAGTTAGTTAAGCTCAATACTTGATCAGTTTCATCTTTACCTGGCTCTGCTCTACCTCCTCCTTAGATAACTCACCTCTTCTCTCTGACCACAACATTCTCTCCTTCTCACTTACTAACCCTCACCCACCACAGCCCACCTCTACCTATCAAACATCCAGAAATCTACAAGCCATTAACCCTCATGCACTCACAGACGCCCTCATCTCATCACTGTCCCCAATCTCCTCATTCTTCTGTCCAGATCTGGCAGTAAATCACTATAATAACACTCTCAGAAGCTCCCTGGACCAAGTAGCGCCCTTCACCCTCAGAACCTCCAAACATAGAACAAAACAGCCCTGGCTCACATCACAAACTCGATTTCTCCAGCGATGCTCTAGGAGTGCTGAATGCCTATGGAGGAAAACTCGCTCACCAGAAGACTTTATCCATTATAAATTCATGCTAAAAACCTACAACTCCGCCCTTCACCTTGCCAAACAAACCTACTTCACCACCCTGATTTCCTCACTATCTAACAATCCAAAAAAACTCTTTGACACCTTTCACTCTCTCCTCAGTCCTAAAGTGCAGGCCCCCATCACCGACCTCTGTGCTGATGATCTGGCCTCTTACTTTATGGAGAAAATAGACAACATCCGCCAGAAAATCAGCTCCCAGCCTCCAAGCGCTGACACTCCCATTCTTCCCCACATCTTCTCCAGCTCATCTCCACATTTGACCCAGTTACAGAAGAAGAGGTTGCCAGGCTCCTCTCTTCTTCTCGTCCCACTACATGCACCACTGACCCCATCTCCTCACACCTACTCGTCTCTCCGTCCAGTCATCACCTCTAACCAAAATCTTCAACCTCTCCCTCTCTTCTGGCATCTTCCCCTCCTCCTTCAAACACTCGATCATTACTCCATTATTAAAGAAAGCTTCTCTCAACCCATCCTGCACAAATAACTACAGACCAGTCTCCAACCTCCCCTTCATCTCTAAACTCCTGGAGCGCCTGGTCTACTCCCGCCTCACCCGTTAGCTCTCCGCTCATTCTCTTCTAGATCCATTACAGTCTGGCTTCCGCCCCCTTCACTCTACAGAAACTGCACTCATCAAAGTGACCAATGACCTTCTGACAGCAAAACATAATGGTGACCACTCTCTGCTTATCCTTCTTGACCTCTCTGCAGCTTTTGACACTGTTGACCACCATCTCCTACTCTCTATGTTGCACTCCATTGGTATAAAGGACACCGCTCTCTTCTGGCTCTCTTCCTATCTTTCTGACTGCTCTTTCAATGTATCATTTGCTGGCTCCACTTCCTCCTCTCTTCCTTTCACTATTGGGGCCCCTCAGGGTTCAGTCCTTGGACCTCTTCTCTCTCTACACAGCCCCGATTGGACACACCATTATCAGATTTGGCTTCCAGTACCATCTCTATGCTGACGACACACAATTATACACTTCAGCTCTTAACCTTACCCCTGCGGTGTTAAAGAACACCAATGACTGTCTAGCTTCTGTTTCTAACATCATGTCGGCTGTCTATTTAAAACTCAACCTCTCCAAAACTGAACTTCTTTTGCTCCCGCCCTCCACTAACCTCCTTAAATCTGACATCTCTCTCTCCGTGTGTGGTACCACGATAACTCCTAGGCAGCAGGCTCGCTGTCTGGGTGTCACGTTTGACACCGATCTCTCCTTCACCTCCTACATACAATCTCTCGTCCGTTCTTGTCACTTACACCTAAAGAACATCTCTAAAGTCTGCCCCTTTCTCACCATGGAAACAACTAAAACCCTCACCGTGGCCCTAATCCACTCCCGCCTTAATTATTGCAATTCTCTATTAATCGGCCTGCCCTCTCTAAACTTTCCCCTCTACAGTTCATCCTTAATGCAGCAGCCAGGATCACCTACCTGGCCAATCATTACTCAGATGCCTCCGCTCTGTGCCAGTCATTGCATTGGCTGCCTATACACTGCAGGATAAAGTTCAAATTGCTTGTTCTCACCCACAAAGCTCTTCAAAATGCAATGCCCCTCTACATCTCCTGCCTCAACTCTGTCTATCACCCTACCCGTTCTCTACGTTGAACAAATGACCTTCGACTAACATCTGCACTAATCTGATCCTCCCACTCTCGGCTCCAAGACTTCTCCCGAGCCGCACCAATTCTCTGGAATGCTCTACCCCAAGAAATCAGGACCATCCACAACTTGCATGGCTTCAGACGCTCACTAAAAACACATCTTTTCAAGGCGGCCTATTATGCTCCCTAACAAATTCCTTTGTACTGTACATAGCCCATTCACTATCTCTCTTGACATAACTCTTCTTCAAATTCCACCAAACCCAAAAGGTCTACACAGATTGTCCGGTGACCATTCATCTAACTTTAATTCTATCTCCCATTTCTTCAAGATGCCTAGACCATCAGTGTTATAAGCCCCTGTACTTTGTATAACCCCTATCTCGTTGTAGATTGTAAGCTCTTTTATGCTTATTGTATTGTTTCCTATTATATTATTGTACTTTTTTCTTTCTCTACTGGAATTACTGTATTATATTGTGTATTTTCTTACTGCATTATACTGTGTATTTTCATCTATTACCCACTGTATTGTAAAGCGCTGCGGAATATGTTGGCGCTATATAAATAAAGATTTATTATTATTATTTAATGTGTAGGTAAATTTGCTCCTGGTTCTGAGTGTGATTTACATACCGTGGGAACTCTGAGATCGGAGCACTGATGTCGGCTAACGCTGAGTGTGTGAATTTGTTATTGGTAGTGTTTTAAGGGGATTTTGAGACTATTAAATTCTATACTGAACCAAACTTTGATCTCCATATCAGTATAAAAACCTGTTGTTTATTTCTGCCTCTGTCTCAGTCTGTGACTCACTGGATCTTAATAGGATCTTCGGTCATTACATATATATACATCATCATGTATCTGTATAGGAAATGGCCCCCATTGAATAGAATGGGAATGCCATCATGAGCAATGGCCTCATGGCATTGAAAGAGTTAAGGGAGTTAATATTCTGACAGGGTCATCTGGTCAGAACTGGTTTCAGCTGGATTGTTGCCCGCCTAAATCCTAGGGGACAGATTGGCTGGTAAAGGTCAGGTGTCACTGACCTGGGTTGTATATAAGTAAGTCCCTAGGGCTCCGTTGGTCAGTCAGAGGTCGTCACCTGAAGAGATCCTGAGGAGATTCTGAAGGGTTCCTGAGATGGAGCGTCTGCTGGAGCAGCTGATGGCCAAGGCGGCAGAGAGAGGTGGCGAAGACTGGCTGCGGAGGTGCTTGGAGGAGACCGGTCCTGGAGCTGGCGGCTGTGAAGAAGATGCGGTGCCCGGGAGAACGGTGTCCGGCCCCTCGGTCTCCACGGACGTACGGCGGAGCCAGAGACCGAAGAAGAGCCGCAAGGAAGCATATTCCCCGCCGGTACCTAGCAGAGACGGGTCGGGTGCCAGGAAGAGACCGGCGGCGTCATCTGCAGACAGCTCCGCCTCCCGCAGTCGGCATAGCAGAGCTAAGTCTCCAGACCTAGCTGGCAGAGCGCTGATGCAGGAGGGCAGTGTGAGGAGACCGGCGCCATCTACTGGTTCGGCAGCGGTGACATCAGCGGTGGCGGCGGCGTCCACCTTGTCACAGAGCTCCAGAGACCGGAGCGTTGCTGCGCAGCCCATGCAAAAGAGCTCTCATAGGGCGGCAGCGACGCTTCAGGTCTGGGGCCTTTCAGAGGATGAAGAGGCGGTCGGGGAACCCATTCCAGTGGTGTCTCCTCCACAGAGGCCCGCTATGGACATCCACAGCATTCAGGAGCCGGGGTCGACATCCGGAACAGGTGAGATGCCTGTACTGTCACACAGAAAACATACATGATTTAGTCTCCTCTGCTGTGTCTGCAGCATTGAGGGCAGTTGGTCCCCTGGGTACGGGTAACTTGGGGATAGCCTCCCAAACCAGGGACATACAGGGATTGCCAGGGGCATGTTTTAAAGAGGCATTAGCCTGTGACATGTCCCCCTTGGGTTATCACTTGCCCCTCTCAATTAAGGATAAGATATGGGCAGGTGAATTCATTGATGTATTTAGTCTTCTCCCAGCTAGGGAATTAAGCAGGTGGGAGAGGAAAGATGACAAACATGACGATGATAAAAAAAGGGTGTATAGATCCTTTTCTTTATGGCTGCAATGTTTCTGCATTTATGCGGCAGTGCTGGGAGAAAAATCTCCTGATCTGTGCTGTGGGCTATTCCAACACGTCGATTGCGTGTTGGAAGCTTACAGACATTTTGGTGGCACAGCATGGCTGGCATATGACGAGGCTTATCGTCAGAAGCTGGCTGTGCAGTCTTCTCTTAAATGGGGATCGAAGGATGTAGGGTTATGGCTTCATATGATGATCCCCCAGAGGCAGAATACGCAGCGCAGCTCTGCACAGCCCCTTCGCAAGGGGCTGTGCTTTGCTTTTAACGAATCGGCATGCAAATGGGCGCAAAATTGCAAGTATAGACATGAATGTTCTTTTTGTAATGGCGCCCATTCAGCGGCTAAATGTTTTAAGAAGCTTGGTCAGCCATCTGTGCCTTCTCGGGAGTCGTTTCTCAAAAGCGGCGACCCCGGTGAGGCTCAGAGAAATGCTGCCATGGTTAAAACAAATATCCAGATCGGGAGAAAGCGGCTCTAATTGAAGCTGGTTTCTCCAGAGGATTTGTCGTTCCCCCTTTTGAAGGGTCGGGCTGTGTAGTAGTTCCAAATTTGCCGTCGGTTGTGCGTTTTCCTCAGGTTGTAGAAGAAAAAATTTGTAAGGAAATTCAACTGGGGCGCTGTGCTGGTCCTTTTTCGGCCCCCCCATTTGATAATTTCCGGACATCTCCATTGGGGGTAGTTCCTAAGAAGGAGGTGGGATCTTTTCGCATGATCCACCACCTTTCCTACCCGCCTGGTGCGTCCCTTAACAATCAAATTGACGCTTCTTGTGCCTCGGTGAAGTATGCGTCTTTTGATATGGCCATTGATTTGTTGCGCCAGGCAGGCAGGAACGCTCTTCTAGCTAAAACGGATATACAATCAGCTTTTCGTTTGCTCCCAGTGGATCCGAGGGATTCAATTCGTTGGGATTTACTTTTAAGGGATCCTATTTTTTTGACAAAGCATTGCCTATGGGCTTTGCAATGTCCTGTTTTTATTTTGAGGTTTTTTCCTCCTTTTTGCAGTGGAGCGTACAATCGGTCTTTCCTGGCAGTCTGATGACTCACTATTTGGATGATTTCCTTTTTATAGGTCCATCTCAGTCGGACGAATGTTTTTTGTTATTGTCGACCTTTTTGCGTCGCATGTCGGAGTTTGGTGTTCCCATAGCGGCAGAAAAAACAGTGCTCCCTTGTACTTCTTTGGAATACCTTGGTATAGTCATTGACTCACAAAAAATGGAGTGTCGGTTATCTCAGGACAAAATTCGCTCTCTTTTGACAATGGTCAGAAGTTTTTTGTCTCGGGATAAGGCGACTTTGAAGGAATTCCAGTCGCTATTGGGGAGCCTGAATTTTGCCCTTAGAATTATTCCGATGGGTAGGCCTTTCTTACGGAATTTATATGACGCCATTAAAGGGTATTCCGTTCCCTCAGATACGATTCCTGTTACTGCTGTTCTGAAATGGGATCTGTCTGTATGGAACGAATTTTTTCAGAATTTAAATGGTGTCACGTTTGGCAGTCCCCGTTTGTGTCTTCTACATCCATTCCTGTTTATTTTTTCGCAGACACTGTGGGCTTTTGGACCAAATTTGCAAATCATCAGATGTCTTCCTTTTGGCCGTCCGATTTGGTATCAATTTTTCGCGACGATCCATCCCTTCGGGAAGTTTTTTCGCTTACTGCCGTTTTTTCAGTATGGGGTACCTCTTTGCGGATAGGAGAATTTTACTGGAAGTTGGTAACAGAGGAACGTGTATGGCCATTAATACGTTATCTTCTAAATCACTACTGGTTAGCAGGGTGTTACAGAGATTAGTAGTGGTCACTCTACAATGTAATATTTGGCTTAAAGCTCGTGTTCGTTCTGAAGTCTCAGCAGATTATGGCAGCGTTGTTTCTTTTTATTCTTCGCAGCTAGAACTCTGCTCGGCTTCGGACGAAACTCAGGACGCTATCAGTTGCCCATCTCATCTTTGGGCCTTGATCTCGAATTAGTTCCATCTTTTATCATTAACTCGCTGGCTCCCAGTACTTGGTATTGTTATTCTGCGGCCTGGGCTAGATGGATACAATTTTGCCAGGCATTTGATTTCCCTTGCTATGCACCTTCTTCTGAAGTCGCTTTGCTATTTTTGGAGCAATCTGCGGGTTCCGGTGTGTCGTACACTGCTCTTAATAGAATAGTGTCAGGCATTTCATTTTTCATGCGGTTGCGGGGGGTTCGTCCTTTAGCTGACGTTTTTGCTGTGCGACAATTTTTGAAAGGATATCGACGTGTGTTTTTTCGCCCTGATAGAAGAGTTCCGATAACATTGGACATTCTTGGTCGGTTGTGGGCTATTTTGCCCCAGGTTTGTTTTAATTCATACGAAACAGCGATGTTTAGAACGATTTTTTGTGTAACATTTTTTGCAGCTCTTCGGGTGAGTGAGGTGGTTGCGGTAAGTAAACGCAATTCCTCTGGTCTTCAATTTTCGGACGTAACGTTTCAGGATAATATCTTGTTTTTACGTCTGCGTCGGTCAAAGACTGATCAGATAGGGAGAGGTTTTTCTATTCGCTTGTACCCCTTCGGGTCGTCTAATCTTTGTCCAGTGGATGCCATGCGTTCTTGGTTTTTGATTAGGGGAAGTTGTTTTGGCCCTTTATTTTTGCACGTCGATAAATCCCCGACTACGGTTTTTCAGTTTAATGCGGTGTTAAAGAAATGTGTATCTTTATTGGAGTTGTCCCACCTTCATATTACTTCACATTCTTTTAGGATTGGAGCGGCTACCTTAGCCGCCTCAGAGGGTTTAGCTCCTAAGGCAATTAAACGTATTGGTAGGTGGAAATCAAATGCTTTTAAACTTTATGTTCGCCCAGATGATATTGATCAATTTTAATTTGTTTTATAGGGGCTAAGGTTATATGGATCATCGGCCATTCATTTATTTTCTGGGCCCAGAAAAGAGCAGCGAGGAGAAACTATTCAGAGAATCTTTCCTTTAATGGTGGAGAAGTTGTTATTTACTGGCATGGGGTAAGGGGTCTTCGCTGGGGTAATGTTAGCTCAGTTGTAGTAGAATTAGAGCGACGCTTCCCGCCGCCAGACGCGATCGTGGTTCATGCTGCCGGCAACGATTTGGGTAAAGTCAAGTCTATTGACTTGTTACGGCTCATGAAACATGATTTCTGCTGGTTAGCGGGTAAGTTTCCTAGTACTTTGGTTATTTTTTCCGAAATCATCTCAAGGCTCGTATGGCGTTCGGAGGGTTTGATGTTTTTGGAAAAAATTTGCAAGAAAGTTAATAGGGAAATTTCAAGATTTTTACCTCAAATTGGTGGGTTTTCTTACCGCCATGTGGATTTGGAGGGTGGTTGCCTGGACTTTACAGGGCTGATTCAGTCCATCTCTCTGAGATCGGGCTTGATATTTTTAACGTAGGCCTTCAGAACGTTGTCGAGGTATGCTTTCGTTGTTGGTGGGGGGGGTCCTCGCCTCTGCGAGACTCGGACTAATGGGTCGCCCAGGGTTCCTGGGTGGACCGTTTTAATAAGTTAATGATGAACAATTGTTAATTGTCTATATACTTTTAGCGTTGGATAAATATTATCCAATTGATTATTGATTTTGGTAAACCTTAATACAAGTACCGACAACCAATTTTGATGCCCAAAACAGGTACTGCAAGACTTGCATTTAATTCACTAAAGAACATTTTAAGTGAGGCTATATTACTCTAACAAATTGTCCTTTGTACTGTCATAGCCCATTCAATCTCGTGAAAGCCTTCTACAATAGCACTAAGGCAAAAGGTTACAGAGAATTGTCTGAGGGACCATTCATCTAACTTTTCATCTGCATTTCTCAAATCCTTGGACCAATTGTGGTATAAGCGTCACTTTGTAACTCCCTTGTTGTAATAGTAAGTCCTATGGCTTAGTTGTCAGTTCCATATTAGTCTTCTCTCTGACTGAATTACTGTCTCTATCTTGTTTTCTGACTGCATTTACGTGTATTTTATCTATTACCACTGTTTTGGGGTAAGGGTGCGGATTTATGTTGGCGTATATAAATAAAGTTAATATATAAATGTGGGTAATTTTCTTATATGTGATTGGTGGGATTGAGATAACTGATTCCAAGTGGTTATTTTTATTTAGTGTAAACTTAAATTAAATTTATACAACAAACTTTTTACCCATACAGTATAAAAGTCTGTTATTTATTTCCATTTATCTGGATATATTTAATAGGATTGGTCATTTCATTAAGACATCATTGTCTGTATTGGAATGCGCCGACGCCACACGGTATGCATTTTTCAACAATAGGTGTGATGGGCATACAGTAGACATGTCTCTGCTGTACAAACTAAATGCTGAAAGAAAGTGATATTTGCACCGGCACAGGTGTTGCTGCATTTTGTAAAGAATGAGCGCAATTCTTTTCTGCGTTTTTGCAGTGTTCTTTGGTCAAAAACACAGAAAAAATGCATCAAAAATGCAGGTTCTCTTCGGCCAAGAAATCTGGATTTACTAGAAATTCCCAAAGACCCCGTTACACACTACGATATTGTGAACAATATTGTTGCAACGTCACCGATTTGGTGACGTTGCAGGATGTCGAAACATTGTTGTGCGTGACACGCATCAACGATAAGTCGTTGATCATAGATTTATGGCCAGGACCATAAATCTGTCATTGGTCTCCCGCTGGAAGGCCAGCATCTGCGCGTGTGACAGCGGGAGACCAACGATGGACGAGCTCCCAGCGCCGCACAGCAAACACTGGGAGCTGATAACCATGGTAAACAGCGGGTAACTAAGCTCTGCGCTCTGCTTAGTTAACCGCTGTTTACCATGGTTACCATCGTTCTCGCTAGTCCTGATCCCTGGTGAGTCTGCCTGTTTGACAGCTCACCAGCGATCAGTTCACGATGTCCCAGCAATCTCAGCCAGGTGGGATAGTTGGTGGGATCACTGGGACATTGAAGCGTGTAATGGGGCCTTTAGGTTTTGCTGCGTGTGAACATAACCAACAGTCACGATTGGAACTACATCTGATCACAGCAGTGTATGCTCTTACATACAGTTCATATCATAAGTGCAGCATTTAAGGCCCTGTGCACATGATCAGTGGTTTGGACGAACCATGTTATCTCTACGTCCAAACCGCTGCATTGTACAGTATGAGCACAGTGGATGGATTTATAGAAATCTCCCGACCACTGTGCCTGTTTTCTTCGCAGTGGTGACTTACACTACCATTCAAAAGTTTGGGTTCATTCTGAAATGTCCTTATTTTTGAAAGAAAAGCACTTTTTTTTTCTGTGAAGCTAACATTAAATGAATCAGAAATACACTCTATACATTGATAATGTGGTTAATGACTATTCTAGCTGCAAGCATCTGGCTTTTAATGCAGTATCTACATAGATGTATAGAGGCCAATTTCCAACAACCACCACTCCAGTGTTTTAATGGTACATTGTGTTTGCTAACTGAGTAAGGGCCAGCAGATCAATCATGCTGCATCTAGCATTCTCCTCACAATTGTTACTGCATTATTTAGTTGCTAGTACATTATTACATAAACAAAATGGTTGATTTTGAGTACAATGTGAGGTGTCTGTTAAGCTAGTCTCACATAACATATCGGTACGATATCCTATTGAGTAGACGTATCCTTACCGATATCGTTGGTGATGATAGCACGATCAGCCTCTGTGAGTCCTGACGTTGCAAGGGCTCCTACCATTTTGGTCGTTGCCCCCGCGGTCCAAGTGTGGTGACGCGGGCACGATCCGCTGTAGATCCGCCATGTCCAGGACAGCAGCGCTAACTGACATCAGGTGCAACGGTAGACCCTGTTTACCATGGTCGCACCGCCGCTCCGTTGCGGAGCGAGCGGTGCCCTTCCTATCCTTCCTCACTTTCTCCTGTATTTCCTTTCCCTATCTACCATCTAACCCTAATCCTATCCCTCTTTTCTAAATAAAATCCCCCGAGCTCACGCATCAGAGCTCCTACCGCATCTCTGTAATGGATTCAGGAAGACTTAATGAGTCAATCATGGACCGCCTTACTGTACATATAGGCGTCATATACTGACCTCATCATAGGTCCTTACCTGAGATTCCATACAGAATGCGATGGGACCTCTGATCGAGCTGGGGGGGATCTTATTTGAAAGAGAGGATAGGATAGTTTAGGATAGGATAAGTAGAAGGAAATGAGGAGGATGAGAATTGGGGACAGGAGGAAGTGCCGCTCGTCCGCAACTCGGACCGGCGGGTGCGGAACCTGTAACAAGGGTTCAAGTGCAGGAGAGCCTTTACATGGTACCAGCCGTCGCTCCCAGGATCAGGGACAAGCGACGCTGGTACCACGCGCTGCCAGGGTCGCTGTGAAGTCTGTCATGGACAGTACCAGCGACTTAATTCACGATGCACAAGATGTGATCTTGTCGCATCCTGACACATCGTTAGTGAGACCGGTTATTGTGAGTCATAATCCAGTCATTACAGACCAGTCAGTTTCAGCACATTTGTTGGGAAAGCATCTGCTGCATGAACAAGTATCTAAGAGAAAACTTGGGCAGATATCATCATATCGCCCACACGGTATGCGTTATTCAACAATAGGTGTGATGGGTATACAGCAGACATGT
The DNA here is from genome assembly GCA_033576535.1 of Allobates femoralis. Lineage (NCBI taxonomy): Eukaryota > Metazoa > Chordata > Amphibia > Anura > Aromobatidae > Allobates > Allobates femoralis. The sequence goes on from JARQOC010000010.1 coordinate 128,504,562, forward strand.
CTCTGCCGTATAAACCAAATAAACAAATACTGAAGGAAAGTGATATTTGCACAGAGCCAAACAGGTATATTTTGTCTGATTCAATACTGTTTTTTTACACGCCATCTCTGATTGCAGCCTTATATCACCAACCAGTGCCGTCGCCAGTATCGGGACAGGTCCCACTCAACCTGTTTCCACGTGGGACATCTGCCATACATGTAGAAAGCAGGCTCAAGAGCTGAACCTGCTACATACAGCACAGGTGCCATCTGTGTTATACAACACAGGTGTTGGCTGTGTTATACAACGCATGTGCTCGCTGTGTTATACAACTCGGTTGTCGGCTGTGTTATACAACGCAGATGCAGTCTGTGTTAAACAACGTAGGTGCCGTCTGTGTTATACAATGCTGGTGTCGGCTGTCTTATACAACGCAGGTGTCGACTGTGTTATACAACACAGGTTTCGGCTAAATTATACAATGCAGGTGTCAGCTGTGTAATGCAACGCAGGTGTCGTCTGTGTTATACAACGCAGGTGTCAGCTATGTTATACAACGCAGGTGCTGGCTGTGTTACACAGTCTTCACCAGAGACTAAGGCTATGCTCACACAGTGCATTTTTACTGTGTTTTTGTGTTGCGTTTTTTCCATACTTTTATGCTAATCTAAACCTGTGTTTTTGATTTCCAGCAAAACCTATATGATTCAGGGAAGAGTTGGTTTAATTTATTTGCAGAAACTGAAACCGGCACCGTTTTTGCTGCATTTTGAAAAGAATGAGGGGCAATTCTTTTCTGTGTTTTTGCATAGTTTTTTGGTCAAAAACGCAGAAAAAAATGCAGCAAAAATGCAGGTTTTCTTCTACCAAGAAATCTGGATTTACTAGAAACCTCTAAGGTTTTGCTGCGTCTTTGCTGCGTGTGAAGATAACAAACAGTCAAGATTGGGATTACCTCTGATCATAGCAGTGTAAGCTCTTACATACAGCTCATATCATAAGTGCAGCATTTAAGGCCTTAAGCACATGATCAGTGGTTTGGACGAACCATGTTATCTCTGCGTCCAAACCACTGTGTTGTACAGTATAAGCACAGTGGATGCATTTATAGAAATCTCCTGACCACTGTGACTGTTTTCTACGCAGTGTTAACTTACACTATCGTTCAAAAGTTTGGGGTCATTTTGAAATTTCCTTATTTTTGAAAGAAAAGCACATTTTTTTCAATGAAGCTAACATTAAATCAATTTGTAATACACTCTATACATTGTTAATGTGGTAAATGACTATTCTAGCGGCAAAGATCTAGTTTTTGATGCAATATTTACATTGATGTATATAGGCCCATTTCCAACAACCACCACTCCAGTGTGGTAATGGTACATTGTGTTTGTTAACTGTGTAAGAAGGCTAATAGATATGTAGGAAATCCTAGAAAACCATTGCGCAAGTATGTTAACACAGCTGAAAACGGTTTGGCTGATTAGAGAAGTTATAAAACTGACCTTCCTTTAAGCTAGTTGAGAATGTGGAGCATTAAATTTGTTTGTTCTTTGAAACTCTCAAAATGGCCAGAAAAAGAGAACTTTCATGTGAAACTTGAAAGTCTATTCTTGTTCTTAGAAATGAAGGCTGTTCCATGCGAGAAATTGCCAAGAAACTGTAGATTTCCTACAACGATGTGTACTACTCACTTCAGAGGAGAGCACAAACAGGCTCTAACCAGAGTAGAAAGAGAAGTAGGAGGTTCCGTTGCACACATGAGCAATAAGACATGTACATTAGAGTCTCTAGTTTTAGAAATCGATGCCCCACAGCTCCTCAACTGGCAGCTTCATTAAATAGTATTCGCAAAACATCAGTGTCAACGTCTACAGTGAAGAGGCGACGCCGGGATGCTGGCCTTCAGGGCAGAGTGACAAAGAAAAGAATAATATGGGCAAAAGAACACAGATATTGGACAGAGGAAGATTGGAAAATTTTTTGGATCACACAGAAGAACATTTGTGAGATGCAGAACTGAAAAGATGCTGGAAGAGGCCTGACCAGGGCTTCCAATAGGAATTTCGGGGCCCCTTACTAGCAAAGTTTTGGGGCCCCCTAGACTCCACCCCAGCTCCGCCTCCAACAAGCTCCGCCTACACCCAGGCTCTGCCTACACCCCTCTAACCTTCCATAATTTCACCGCCCACTAAAAACTCCCCTTCTGCACCACATCCTCCCCAAACACATTAATCTTGTTCTATACATTGTTCTTTATCAGAGCTGTGGAGGGATCTGAAAAATAAATGCCACATGAGGCAGAATAATACTGGGGGTGTTATATATTAACTTGTACAGGGTTGGGGAACCTTTGTCCTGCCAGGAGGGGGGGGGGGGAGACATTTGGAAATTTCTACCATTATTCAGGGGCCGCACATCACCATGAAAATTACCCGGCTACATTTAATTATTTAACTCACCTAATTTGGTGACTTCAGCTGCGTTCTCTGTTCCTGCGATGTTCGGTGATATCGATCTTCCACTTGTGTTGGTCTGGAAGCAGTCAACTCTGTGACACATAAGTTTTGTAATCAATACATCACATAGGATATTGCTTCATATTACAATATACAGACAAAGGAGCCATCGTCACTGCGAGGTAGGCATAGACGGGGGCCGAGCTGGCTCTACGGTCACAGGGATGTATGGCTCTATCCCGGGTCCCTCACCCATGGAGGCTCCACTGTTGCACCAACCACAAGCTTCCAAAATGGTGCGGATATCGATTTCTGTATTATCAAACTTGGACCAGCTTCGTTGTCTGGAAAGGAGCCGGACTACTTGGGTCAGTGACGGTATCCATGCGCGCTCTACACACTGGTCACACATCAACTCGTACCACGCGATTCCGCTCCGTTCACCTCGTACAACACGACTCCACCCGTTCACCTCGTACACACACGGCTCCAATCCGTTCACCTCGTACACACACGGCTCCAATCCGTTCCACCTCGTACACACACGGCTCCACTCCGTTCACCTCGTACACACACGACTCCATCCGTTCACCTCGTACACACACGCTCCATCCGTTCCCTCGTACACACACGGCTCCACTCCGTTCACCTCGTACACACACGGCTCCACTCCGTTCACCTCGTACACACAGGGCTCCACTCCGTTCACCTCGTACACACACGACTCCATCCGTTCACCTCGTACACACACGACTCCAACTCCGTTCACCTCGTACACACACGGCTCCACTCCGTTCACCTCGTACACACACACGACTCCACTCCGTTCACCTCGTACACACACGACTCCAATCCGTTCACCTCGTACACACACGACTCCACTCCGTTCACCTCGTACACACACGACTCCACTCCGTTCACCTCGTACACACACGACTCCACTCCGTTCACCTCGTACACACACGACTCCACTCCGTTCACCTCGTACACACACGACTCCACTCCGTTCACCTCGTACACACACGACTCCAACTCCGTTCACCTCGTACACACACGACTCCACTCCGTTCACCTCGTAACACACACGACTCCACTCCGTTCACCTCGTACACACACGACTCCACTCGTTCACCTCGTACACACACGACTCCACTCCGTTCACCTCGTACACACACGACTCCACTCCGTTCACCTCGTACACACACGACTCCACTCCGTTCACCTCGTACACACACGACTCCACTCCGTTCACCTCGTACACACACGACTCCACTCCGTTCACCTCGTACACACACGACTCCACTCCGTTCACCTCGTACACACACGACTCCACTCCGTTCACCTCGTACACACACGACTCCACTCCGTTCACCTCGTACACACACGCTCCACTCCGTTCACCTCGTACACACAAACCGACTCCAACCTCCGTTCACCTCGTACACACACGACTCCACTCCGTTCACCTCGTACACACACGACTCACTCCGTTCACCTCGTACACACACGACTCTACTCCGTTCACCTCGTACACACACGACTCCTACATCCGTTCACCTCGTACACACACGACTCCATCCGTTCACCTCGTACACACACGGACTCCAATCCGTTCACCTCGTACACACACGACTCCATTCCGTTCACCTCGTACACACACGACTCCATCCGTTCACCTCGTACACACACGACTCCATTCCGTTCACCTCGTACACACACGCTCCACTCCGTTCACCTCGTACACACACGGCTCCACTCCGTACACCTCTTACACACACGGCTCCACTCCGTTCACCTCTTACACACACGGCTCCACTCTCGTTCACTCTTACACACACGGCTCCACTCCGTTCACCTCTACACACACGGCTCCACTCCGTTCCCCTCATACACACACGACTCCATCCGTTCACCTCATACACACACGGCTCCACTCCGTTCACCTCATACACACACGGATCCACTCCGTTCACCTCATACACACACGGATCCACTCCGTTCACCTCATACACACACGGCTCCACTCCGTTCACCTCATACACACACGGCTCCACTCCGTTCACACTCATACACACACGGCTCCACTCCGTTCACCTCATACACACACGGCTCCACTCCGTTCACCTCGTACACACACGACTCCACTCCGTTCACCTCGTACACACACGACTCCACACCACATGCACATTTTGACACAGCTCTCCTACATGCACACTACACATACATAGACACACAGCTCTGCTAAATATACACACTTAGCTCTCCTACATGCACACACTTCATACGCACAGCTCTGCTACATGAACACACACAGCTCTCCTACATGCATACTACACACATAGCTCATGCTAGCTACATGCATACACTACATACTAACACACACACACTACATTACCACATCTTGATCGGTGCAGAGCAGGAGAGGAGTCCTGGGAGCTGCAGGACCTTCATTTTAGTCACATGGCTGGAAGGTCCTTCAGCTGCTCGGCTCCTGCAGCCTCCTTCCTGCTGTGTACCGATCACATACATCAGTGCAGAGCAGGAGAGAGGGCAGCGGTCTGTGAGCGGGTCTCCTCACTGCTTCCCTCACACAGTGTGTGTGGCTCCCCTCACTTACCCGGGGCTCAGCCTCTGGTGAGGGATCAGGCAGGTGACCGAGTGGCTCTGAGGTGGGAAACAGCAGCCAATCAGAGCCTAGCACTGAGGAGAGATAGCAGCGTGCAGGGGGGCGGAGGCTTCTCAGGGATTGCAGAGCGACAGAGCGGATGGGAGGGTCAGGTGCCTCTGAGGCGGGAAACAGCAGTCAATCAGAGCCGAGCACTGAGAGGAGGGGGCAGTATGCGGGGGCGGAGCTTCACCTCAGAGATCGCACAGAGATGGAGTGGAAGGAGAGGTCAGGTGCCTCTGAGGCGGGAAACAGCAGCCAATCAGAGCCGAGCACTGAGAGGAGGCGGCAGTATGCGACGGGCGGAGCTTCACCTCAGAGATCGCACAGAGGGGAGGAGTCAGGTGCCTCTGAGGCGGGAAATTTTCAGCCAAACAGAGCCAAGCACTGAGGAAATTTGGAGCTTCATCTCAGAGGTCTTCACAGAGCCGGCGCCATTTTCTGTGCTGTTACCTCAGGATGGTGTGAGGTGGGAACGGCGGTGACCACCGAGCCCTGACAGTGAGGAGCCCCGACAGTGAGGAGAGCCCTGATAGTGAGCAGCCCTGACAGCGAGGAGCCCTGACAGCGAGGAGCCCTGACAGCGAGGAGCCCTGACAGTGAGGAGCCCTGACAGCGAGGAGCCCTGATAGTGAGCAGCCCTGATAGCGAGGAGCCCTGACAGCAAGTAGCCTTGACAGTGATCAGCCCTGACAGTGAGGAGCCCTGACAGCGAGGAGCCCTGACAGCGAGGAGCCCTGATAGTGAGGAGCCCTGACAGGAGGAGCCCTGACATGAGGAGCCCTGACAGCGAGGAGCCCTGACAGCGAGGAGCCCTGACAGCGAGGAGCCCTGACAGTGAGGAGCCCTGACAGCGAGGAGCCCTGACAGCGAGGAGCCCTGACAACAGCGAGGAGCCCTGACAGCGAGGAGCCCTGAAAGCGAGGAGCCCTGACAGTGAGCAGCCCTGACAGCGAGGAGCCCTGACAGCGAGGAGCCCTGACAGTGAGGAACCCTGACAGTGAGCAGCCCTGACAGCGAGGAGCCCCAACAACAGCGAGGAGCACTGACAGCAAGGAGCCCTGACAGTGAGGAGGAGCCCTGACAGCGAGGAGCCCTGACAGTGAGGAGGAGCCCTGACAGCGAGGAGCCCTGACAGCGAGGAGCCCTGACAGTGAGAACCCTGACAGTGAGCAGCCCTGACAGCGAGGAGCCCTGACAGCGAGGAGCCCTGACAGCGAGGAGCCTTGACAGCGAGGAGCCCCAACAACAGCGAGGAGCCCCAACAACAGCGAGGAGCCCTGACAGCGAGGAGCCCTGACAGTGAGGAGGAGCCCTGACAGCGAGGAGCCCTGACAGTGAGGAGCCCTGACAGCGAGGAGCCCTGATAGTGAGCAGCCCTGATAGCGAGGAGCCCTGATAGCGAGGAGCCCTGACAGCGAGGAGCCCTGACAGTGAGGAGCCCTGACAGCGAGGAGCCCTGACAGCGAGGAGCCCTGATAGTGAGCAGCCCTGATAGCGAGGAGCCCTGACAGCAAGTAGCCTTGACAGTGATCAGCCCTGACAGTGAGGAGCCTTGACAGCGAGGAGCCCTGACAGCGAGGAGCCCTGATAGTGAGGAGCCCTGACAGGAGGAGCCTTGACATGAGGAGCCCTGACAGCGAGGAGCCCTGACAGTGAGGAGCCCTGACAGCGAGGAGCCCTGACAGTGAGGAGCCCTGACAGTGAGGAGCCCTGACAGTGAGGAGCCCTGACAGCGAGGAGCCCTGACAACAGCGAGGAGCCCTGACAACAGCGAGGAGCCCTGACAGTGAGCAGCCCTGACAGTGAGAGCCCTGACAGCGAGGAGCCCTGACAGTGAGGAGCCCTGACAGTGAGGAGCCCTGACAGTGAGGAACCCTGACAGTGAGCAGCCCTGACAGCGAGGAGCCCTGACAGCGAGGAGCCCCAACAACAGCGAGGAGCCCTGACAGCGAGGAGCCCTGACAGTGAGGAGGAGCCCTGACAGCGAGGAGCCCTGACAGTGAGGAGGAGCCCTGACAGCGAGGAGCCCTGACAGTGAGGAGAGCCCTGACAGCGGAAGCCCTGACAGCGAGGAGCCCTGACAGCGAGGAGCCCTGATAGCGAGGAGCCCTGACAGCAAGGAGCCTTGACAGTGAGCAGCCCTGACAGTGAGGAACCCTGACAGTGAGGAGCCCTGACAGCGAGGAGCCCTGACAGCGAGGAGCCCTGACAGCGAGGAGCCCTGATAGCGAGGAGCCCTGACAGCGAGGAGCCCTGACAGCGAGGAACCCTGACAGTGAGGGGAGCCCTGACAGTGAGGAGGAGCCCTGACAGCGAGGAGCCCTGATAGCGAGGAGCCCTGACAGCGAGGAGCCCTGACAGCGAGGAGCCTTGACAGTGAGGAACCCTGACAGCGAGGAGCCCTGACAGCGAGGAGCCCTGACAGCGAGGAGTCCTGACAGCGAGGAGCCCTGACAGCGAGGAGCCCTGACAGCGAGGAGCCCTGACAGTGAGGAGGAGCCCTGACAGTGAGGAGGAGCCCTGACAGTGAGGAGGAGCCCTGACAGCGAGGAGCCCTGACAGCGAGGAGCCATGATAGTGAGCAGCCCTGACAGTGAGCAGCCCTGACAGTGAGGAGCCCTGACAGTGAGGAGCCCTGACAGCGAGGAGCCCTGACAGCGAGGAGCCCTGACAGCGAGGAGCCCTGATAGCGAGGAGCCCTGACAGCGAGGAGCCCTGACAGCGAGGAGCCCTGACAGTGAGGAGGAGCCCTGACAGTGAGGAGCCCTGACAGCGAGGAGCCCTGATAGCGAGGAGCCCTGACAGCGAGGAGCCCTGACAGCGAGGAGCCTTGACAGTGAGGAACCCTGACAGCGAGGAGCCCTGACAGCGAGGAGTCCTGACAGCGAGGAGTCCTGACAGCGAGGAGCCCTGACAGCGAGGAGCCCTGACAGTGAGGAGGAGCCCTGACAGTGAGGAGGAGCCCTGACAGCGAGGAGCCCTGATAGTGAGCAGCCCTGACAGTGAGCAGCCCTGACAGTGAGCAGCCTTGACAGTGAGCAGCCCTGACAGCGAGGAGCCCTGACAGCGAGGAGCCCTGACAGCGAGGAGCCCTGACAGCGAGGAGCCTTGACAGCGAGGAACCCTGACAGTGAGGAGCCCTGACAGCGAGGAGCCCTGACAGTGAGGAGGAGCCCTGACAGTGAGGAGGAGCCCTGACAGCGAGGAGCCCTGACAGTGAGGAGCCCTGACAGCGAGGAGCCCTGACAGTGAGGAGGAGCCCTGACAGTGAGGAGGAGCCCTGACAGCGAGGAGCCCTGATAGCGAGCAGCCCTGACAGCGAGCAGCCCTGACAGCGAGCAGCCCTGACAGCGAGCAGCCTTGACAGCGAGCAGCCCTGACAGTGAGGAGCCCTGACAGTGAGCAGCCCTGACAGTGAGCAGCCCTGACAGCGAGGAGCCCTGACAGTGAGCAGCCCTGACAGTGAGGAGCCTTGACAGTGAGCAGCCCTGACAGTGAGCAGCCCTGACAGCGAGGAGCCCTGACAGTGAGGAGCCCTGACAGCGAGGAGCCCTGACAGTGAGGAGCCCTGACAGTGAGGAGGAGCCCTGACAGTGAGGAGCCCTGACAGCGAGGAGCCCTGACAGCGAGGAGCCCTGATAGTGAGGAGCCCTGACAGCGAGGAGCCCTGACAGCGAGGAGCCTTGACAGTGAGGAGCCTTGACAGTGAGGAGCCCTGACAGTGAGGAACCCTGACAGTGAGGAACCCTGACAGTGAGGAGCCCTGACAGTGAGGAGGAGCCCTGACAGCGAGGAGCCCTGACAGCGAGGAGCCCTGACAGCGAGGAGCCCTGATAGCGAGGAGCCCTGACAGCAAGGAGCCTTGACAGTGAGCAGCCCTGACAGTGAGGAGCCCTGACAGTGAGGAGCCCTGACAGTGAGGAACCCTGACAGTGAGGAGCCCTGACAGTGAGGAGCCCTGACAGCGAGGAGCCCTGATAGCGAGGAGCCCTGACAGCGAGGAACCCTGACAGTGAGGAGGAGCCCTGACAGTGAGGAGGAGCCCTGACAGTGAGGAGGAGCCCTGACAGCGAGGAGCCCTGATAGCGAGAAGCCCTGTCAGCGAGGAGCCCTGACAGCGAGGAGCCTTGACAGTGAGGAACCCTGACAGTGAGGAGCCCTGACAGCGAGGAGCCCTGATAGCGAGGAGCCCTGACAGCGAGGAGCCCTGACAGCGAGGAGCCCTGACAGTGAGGAGGAGCCCTGACAGCGAGGAGCCCTGACAGCGAGGAGCCCTGATAGTGAGCAGCCCTGACAGTGAGCAGCCCTGACAGTGAGGCAGCGAGGAGCCCTGACAGCGAGGAGCCCTGACAGCGAGGAGGCGGCTATGTGTGAACTGTGACACTATAGACATTTACCACAAGTCCTGACACTGCCAAATCCGACAACATGTACCTGTGTGAGCTGAGGGCGATATGGAGGCGGCCTGTGAGGAGCATGACATAGCGGTGACATCCCTGCACTGTATACGGTAATATTATTATTATAGGTTACTTTAACCATTGAAGCACATTTCCTCATTTTATATGTGACAGCTCAATGAAAAATCCTTTAAATCTGATATCTACTTCACTGGTTGCTGGGAGTGGTGATATGTGTAGGTAAAACACAATTTATGAGGGAAAACCTGAATGCGTTTTTTAGGAAGCCATTTTGTTGTGACCGCCACATGCCAAGGCCATAGTCACTTGACCGTACAGCGTCACGATGGCGCCTTCCATCCCAACCGCGTGTCTCCTAGGCATATAGGACACCGTTAAACTATATTGACACACACACTGCTCTTGATCCATTTTTTGCAATGAATGGATCTCTCAAATGGATCCCAGCAAAGTTAATGGGTTTTCACTTTTTGCTGTTCAGACATGGAATTTGTGATGTGATCCATCCAAGGAATGAGCACGGTAGTTTCTGTGGCGTCATTAGAACCATTCGAAATGGAGGAAAAACACAGCAGCACCCAAAACACAGCAAAAATGGATCAGAAACGGATGATCTGTTTTGCGGTATTTTTTTTTTGAAAAGCTGATCCGGTTTTGCAGCAGAAAAAGAGAGAAGAACGCACCATAAAAAAACAGAGCAAAAATGGTGTATGTGAATGTAGCCTTAGGGTGGGTCCACGTCACGTTTGTGCTGTGCGTCTAAGGCCGCTTTCACATCAGCGTTTTTGGCTGGATCCAGCTGATCCGGCAGATTTATCGCATCTGCCAAGTCGGCCAACCTAATAGCCACCGATCCTGCAAGCCCTATGCATTCTACATGGGGCTTGCGGCAAGTGCGGTATTGCCGCGATCCGGCAGTTGCAGCTGCGAAAAAAGCGGGGTCAGCTGCAGTTGTTTTTCGCGGGCGCAACTGCCTCAAGTACCGGATCGTGGCAATGCCGCACTTGCTGCAAGCCCCATAGAGAATGAATGGGGGCTTGCCGCAAATGCACCCCAAATAGGCCGTTAGGTGGCAGATGCGGTAAATCTGCCGGATTGGCTGGATCCGGCCGAAAAAGCTGATGCGAAAGGGGCCTAACTCCAGTCCTCAAGACACACCAACAGTCCAGGTTTTAAGGATTTCCTTTGAATTACCAACTAACTGTCAAATAATATCTCCTGCACAGGTGATGATTCCAGCTGTCAAATGCTAAGGAAATCCTGAAAACATGCACTGTTGGTGGGCCTTCAGGACTGGAGTTGGGAACTCTGGTCTAAGGCCGGTTTCACACTAGCGTTCGGCTACGCTGCGTATAGCAGGGGCCGAACACGTGTGGCGACGCATCCATCGTGCATCCCTTTGTTTAACATGGGAATGCACTGTGTATGCGGTCGCCTGCGGATGGACGCGTCTGTGTCCGCATGCGTTGTTTCTCGGAGCATAGAAACGCAACTAGTTGCATTATCTGTGGGTCCAAGGATGTATGATTTGTATGCAAGCCTCTGCAAGCGTACAAGTCATATATTAGCCCAATGAGAACGCACTGCCATCTTGATGTCTGCGTTCGACACTGCGGTTGCGTCTGCATGCCACATGCATGCAGACCAAACGCTAGTGGGAAACTAGCCTGACACATCCATTTGACAGCAGCAATGTACCACATGTGTTAACACATCTTGCATTGCAAACGCTTAGGCGGCCGTCACACGCTTCCATTTACTGAACGATATTGTTAGCGATCTCATGCACGCGCGATCGCTAACAATATCGTTCACATCGCTGGTGAGCTGTCACACAGACAGACTCACCAGCGATGTGGAGCAGCGAGATCGCTGGTAACTATGGTACACATCGGGTTACTAGGCGCCGCGCGGCGCTTAGTAACCCGACGTTTACCATAGATACCATCTCCCAGCATAGGCTCTGCCGCTGGGAGATCGTTCATCATGGTGTCACACACCACGATGATGCAGATTGTTCAAGCGATTATCGCTTGATATGAGCTCCGGCTCACAAATATGCGATTACACGCAGCGATGCACAAACGATATCGCTTAAGCGATCAAAAAGCAGATCGCTTAGGCGATATCGGTCAAGAAATTGATGCGTGTGACGGCCGCCATACTAACACATGCCAAAATAGGCATGGGTCATTCCATATATCAAGTGTTCCAAATATTAATTTTTTTTTTTTGCTTGACATCTTTAGATTTTTTTTTCCTTTTCTATATGAAGTACAACTTTAGTTAATTACAAAGTAAAAGTTATGAATTTTTTTCTTCATCAGTTAATTTTTTACAGATTTGTAAAGTTTTAAAAAGCGCGAATTTTGGCCTGGTATAGCTTTACATTTTTTAGCATATCTTGGGCTAGAAATAGCGGGGTTAAACACATGCAGTGTTTTTTGAAACACTCAGAGAGTACCGTATATACTCGTGTATAAGCCGAGTTTTTCAGCCCAAAAAATGGGCTGAAAAGTCCCCCCCTCGGCTTATACACAGGTCAATACGGTAATCCTATGGTGGGAGGGGCGCGGGGGGTGGGGGCGCTGCGCAGTATTTCTTACCTTGTCCCCCGTTCTGCAGTGCGTTCCGGTGTCTTCCGTGCTCCGTTCCCGGTCTGCTGGGCCTTGTGGTTCCTCCTGGTTCCTCCTCCTTCGGTTCCATCATGGGGGCTGCCATCTTGCTTCTTCTCTCCGCCCCCAGCCAGTGATGTCAGAGCAGGCCGCGCTGTGATTGGCTAGCACCCGTGATCACATGTCACGGTGTGCTAGCCAATCACAGCGCGGCCTGCTCTGACATCACTGGCCGGGGGCGGAGAGAAGAAGCAAGATGGCAGCCCCCATGATGGAACCGAAGGAGGAGGAACCAGGAGGAACCAGAAGGCCCAGTAGACCGGGAACGGAGCACGGAAGACACCGGAACGCACTGCAGAACGGGAGGACAAGGTAGGAAGCTGTGTGTATGTGTGTGTGTATGTGTATATATGTGTGTGTGTGTGTGTGTGTGTGTGTATATATATATGTGTGTATGTATGGGTATGTGTATGTAAGTAGGCTGGCTGCCAATATAAGCCATACCTCTGGGGCTGCTGTATATACTTCTGGGGCTGCTGGATACTACCACTGGGGCTGTATATACCTCTGGGGCTACTGAATACTACCACTGGGGCTGTATATACCTCTATGGCTACTGTATACTACCACTGGGGCTGTATATACCTCTGGGGCTACTGGATACTACCACTGGGGCTGTATATACTTCTATGGCTACTGTATACTACCACTGGGGCTGTATATACCTCTGGGGCTACTGGATACTACCACTGGGGCTGTATATACTTCTGGGGCTGCTGGATACTGCCACTGGGGCTGTATATACCTCTGGGGCTGCTGGATACTACCACTGGGGCTGTATATACCACTGGGGAGGCTGCTGTATACCACACTGCTGGGGGCTGTACACCTGTGCTGGGGTCCACCCTCGGCGTATACACGAGTCAATAGGTTTTCCCAGATTTTGGGGGCAAAAGTAGGGGGGTCGGCTTATACACGGGTCGGCTTATACACGAGTATATACGGTAAATCACTGCTTGCACTACTTTTTGATTGCTGCAATAAACGCAGCATTTATCACTATTTATATAAAAAAAAAAATCTGCCATCGTTTTCATTAGGGATTAAAAAAAATAATGCAGATATAGTGAAAACTCAGTAGAAAAAAGCTGCCCAAACCTCAGCGTTTATCCGCAGACAGAAAAGGTTGTGTGTGTGCTCTATCCATAATACTCACTTTATAGTAAGACAGTTATATCTCAAGTGTACTGTAAATCTTTATTTTTATTACCCATCTTCCTTACTTAATATTAACTGTATTTTTCTCACAGAGCAATGGCTGCTTCTCAAGGAACAGCATTTTATAATATATAGGCTGGCTTCACATTAGCGTTTGCGAGCGCAGCGCACAGAACGAAACCAAACGCTTGCGCACATGCGTTCCTTTGTTTAACATGGGAACGCATGTGACTGTGTTTGGCTGCGTTCGGTTGCATTTGTGTTCGGATGCGCATAATTTGTGCGCCCTCTGAGCACACTCAGAACGCAGCATGATGCATTTTTTGTGCGTTCGCGGGCGCTTGTTTTATCTGCAAGTGCACAAACCATGCATTGAAGGCAATGGATCCGCAGTGTCCTCCACATAACAGCGCAGGAGAACGCTGCGGATCTCATTGAAATCTCTCCTGGTGGCTGATGGTGGCCAACGGGAGATCAGCTAGAGCCTCCACTGATCTCCTGCTGGTGTCGGCGGGGAGAAACAGCTGATCTGACGTCTGTTTAAATCTCCCTCGCTGACACCAAATAGGTGATGTCGGCGCAGGAGATTTTGCTTCCGACAGCAAAAAACATATGTGAACCCACCCTTAGTCTGGTTGAGAAACCCATGGTTGTATGAAAAAGCCCCACATGGACGTACTTGGCAATCCAATCTAAGATAGCGCTGACAGTCAGCCACCGCACTGGTGGTGAAACGACATACACACACGGCTAAATCTGCGATCTGGTGCTCATATCCAGGACCCTACAGCTGAGTCACCTCCTTCATACTATAATGGCGCCAATTGCAACATTACATTATTACCGCAGTTTGCATTGTAACGGAATCCTAACTACACAAATGACAGCTGTTCATTGTTGCACCGTTTCGGGTGCCCTTGCCCCCTCTATCCTCTTTTGTGGGTCACTCAACTGCTCACATATTGCCATATCTGCTTAAGGTCCAATTGGCCACCATCTTGGTTCTCCGGTGACGGCCAGACATGACTGACTTTCCTAAGAGGCCATAGTCATCATATTGCAGTTTATAGAGCAAGTGGATAGGCACCGTTCACATGAGGGATTTTGCCTGTTCGCAGCAGATCCGGCAGGTTTGACGCACCTGCTGCGTAATGGCTCACTTGCGGCAAACCCCATTCATTCCCTATGGGTCTTGCGGTCAGGAGCGGCGGTTGACGTTTTTGCCAGATCCAACAAATCCGGCACTTGCAGCGAAGGAAAAAAAGCTGCGTGACATGACCACAAGTCCCATAGGGAATGAATGGGGATTGCCGCACGCTGCGGCAAAGCTGCCGAAACTGCCGCGAACGGCAGAAAACGCTGATAGGAAAGTCGCCGGTTGAACACTAAAAAAAATACATTGGAATAAAAATGTTTTAAAAATAATATTAAATTTCAATTACCGTATATACTCGCGTATAAGCCGAGTTTTTCAGCCCAAAAATTGGGCTGAAAAGTCCCCCCCTCGGCTTATACGCGAGTCATACGGCCCCCCTCAAAGTTTGGCGCCCCCACCTCAGTTTCTGGGCCCCCCCGCATGCAGCGCTGCACATATACATTACGTGTCTAGCAGCTGTTACCCTCCGGTGGCAGATCGCGGCTCCCGGCTCCGGGCTCCATCTTCCTCTCCGTCATCGCGCCGGTCACAAAGCAGGAAGACAGCGAGGAAGATGGAGCCCGGAGCCGGGAGCCGCGATCTGCCACCGGAGGGTAACAGCTGCTAGACACGTAATATATATGTGCAGCGCTGCATGCGGGGGGGCCCAGAAACTGAGGTGGGGGCGCCAAATTATGAGGGGGGCCCTGCTGGGGCCCTGTATACTACCACTGGGGCTATATACTACCACTGGGGCTATATACTACCACTGGGGCTATATACTACCACTGGGGCTGTATATATACTACCACTGGGGCTATATACTACCACTGGGGCTGTATACTACCACTGGGGCTGTATACTACCACTGGGGCTGTATACTACCACTGGGGCTGTATATATACTACCACTGGGGCTATATACTACCACTGGGGCTGTATACTACTACTGGGGCTATATACTACCACTGGGGCTATATACTACCACTGGGGCTATATACTACCACTGGGGCTATATACTACCACTGGGGCTGTATATATACTACCACTGGGGCTATATACTACCACTGGGGCTGTATATACTACTGGGGCTGCGTGTATACTACCACTGGGGCTGCTGCTGTATACTACCACTGGGGCTGCTGCTGTATACTACCACTGGGGCTGCTGCTGTATACTACCACTGGGGCTGCTGTATATACCTCTGGGGCTGCTGTATACTACCACTGGGGCTGCTGCTGTATATACCACTGGGGCTGCTGCTGTAACACTGCTGGGGCCTGTATATACCACTGGGGAGGCTGCTGTATACCACACTGCTGGGGGCTGTATACCTGTGCTGGGGTCCACCCTCGGCTTATACACGAGTCAATAAATTTTCCCAGGTTTTGGGGGCAAAAGTAGGGGGGTCGGCTTATACACGGGTCGGCTTATACACGAGTATATACGGTACTCCCATACTAGGTGTAAAAATAAAGAAATAATAAAGCAACAAACCATACCCACTTTGCAATTGGCCATCCAAAGATATCCGGACTATCAAAGTATAGCATTATTAAATGCCATAATTACAATTTTTCAAAATCTGCAGCTCCTTGGAAAAAATGCAATGCTCCCCCAAAATGGTACCAAAAATGTCAATAAGGCATACAATAAGCCCTCAGATTAAAAAAAAGTTAATTTTTTTTTAGAATAACACTATTTTTTTCTTTTTTACAAGTACAAACTTCCAGATTTTATTTTAGATACAAAAATTTTAGACTTAAGTTTTGTTCAGGTTGATCCATACGGAAAGGAAGTAGGGTGCTCCCACAATAAGGAAGTTCAGCTTTCTTCTTATTTTTAAGAATGTATTAATAATCAAGGGTTTAACAAAAAAATATTCAGTGAAGAGATTTAAAATGAATATACAACGCGTTTCGGCTGAATAATTTGCACACAACAGCCTTCCTCAGGTATAATTAATCTAGATGTCAAAAAGCAATGTATGCATATGCAAAGTAGTAGCCCAATTACTCTAATTGGACAATTTACTCTAATTAATTAGGAGTGTTCCACCCATTGTGGGTATGTTACTCACTTCCATATGTGATGTTACATTAATATATTTATTTGCCCAATAATGGAAAAGCAGAAAGGGAAATAATTCCATCTATATTCATATGGAAAAATGAATTTAGATGGGAGAAGGTAAAAGGGTAGAAAGGTGGAAAAGTAGAAAGGGAAACAAAAAGGAAACTTACAACAATAAATCAGGATTTTTTTTATTTTATTGGTATATTTAAAATGGAAATAAAAATAAACATTTCATTTTTTATTATACATTTATTATGAACAAATATAAATTTTAATGAAAATGTTTTAATGAAATACTTTTATTATACTGTAACGCATGTAAAATAAGTAATATATTAATGATGATAAGTCATTAGATATAACACTGTAGTTGATAAAACAATAATCTGAAAAATAAGAACACACATATAAAAATGATTATTAATAAATCAAAAAGATGAGTGTAAAAATCATAAACTATAAGGAAAAATATATGTACCCCTTTTTTGGGCAAATAAATATATAAATTTAACATCACATATGGAAGTGAGTAACATACCCACAATGGGTGGAACACTCCTAACTAATTAGAGTAAATTGTCCAATTAGAGTAATTGGGCTACTACTATGCATATGCATATATTGCTTTTTGACATCTAGATTCATTATACCTGAGGAAGGCTGTTGTGTGCAAGTTATTCAGCCGAAACACGTTGTATGTTCACTTTAAATCTCTTCACTGAATATTTATTTGTTAAACCCTTGATTATTAAGAAATTCTTAAAAATAAGAAGAAAGCTAAACGTCCTTACGGTGGGAGTGTGCCCTTTTTCCTTTCCGGATGTTTCAACCTGAAGTAATCTGCTACGGTCACACTGGCTAAGTGATCCGAATGATCCGGTACGGGGCTGCATACCATATCTGAAGGCTACTGACCCATAGACCAAAATTGGTCCAATGAGCTTAAGCAAGACACCCACAAGGTGAGCAAATAGATTATTACAGTATACTTAGATCTGCACCTCTTGTTTGTCTCTCCACCTACCCCATAGACTCCATAGCCTTGGAAATCAACGTACATTGATACATAAGTTTTGTATTGCCGTAATGGTAGCGACCTGGATAAATGTTTCAGTATTATCACATAATGAACACCATAAAAACAAAACCCCAAAAATAATGGTGGTATTACATTTTCTTCCCGTCGTTTCACAGCTCTTGAAATGCAGCACACTATATGGTAAAGTGAATGGCGCCAATTAAAAGTCCAGTTTATCACAGAAAAAGCAAACCCTCATATGGCTAGGTGGATGGAAAAAGACGACTCTTGAGGAGGAGGGGGGTGAATAAACAAAACGCACAGTCATGGAGGGTTTAAATAATTGGGAGAGCTCTGTCAGCAAAATCTCATGTGAATCTACAGCCATCTGCCCCTGCCCTTAAATGGAATCAGTCTGTAGAATCAACCCTCCTAAGCCATGTATATGGGTGCACAGGTCATAGGACGGTGAATAAATGACAACTTGATATCTGTGATCTGATGTTTTTATTTCCAGAGAAATCCTCGTTTTTCTTATATGCAAGTGAGGGTTAAAATGTATGGTCTGGACACTGGATTTCCCTGAGACTCCGCCTCATATTTTATATATATATATAAAAAGGTCTTAGGCCCCTTTCACATCAGCGTTTTTTTTAAATCGCGGCAGATGCGGTGAAAAAAAACGCATCTGCCGCGATTACCGCATAGGCGCAACAATTGTGGCACAGTTGCGGCAAGTCCCATGCAATGTCTATGGGGCTTGCGGTAAGTGTGCGGCAAGTGCGGTTTCGGCACTTGCGGCAGGTGCGGCCGTGAAAAAAACCGAGGTCAGCCGCGTTTTTTTTGCAGCCGCACCTGCCGCAAGTGCCGATACCGCACTTGCCGCACCTGCCGCATGCCCGCATAAACATTCTATGGGGCTTGCCGCAACTGTGCCGCAAGTGTCGCGGTTATGCGGTAATCGCGGCAGATGCGGTTTTTTCACCGCATCTGCCGCGATTTAAAAAAACCGCTGATGTGAAAGGGGCCTTATTTAAAAGTTTTTTTTATATATTTTTTATCATAGTCATTTATAAACAAAGATATCGATATTTTATTGATCTTTTTGTAGATAAAGGATGTATGCTAGTACATACGCAAACAAGAATTTGTAAATTTCTATAATGGAAATAAGGAAAGCTACTCCAACTTGTAATATAGAGTGGCCCCATGCCAGACTCGGACAAACATGGAGCCAATAAATGTAATTAACCAAATGGGTGGATCCCACTCCCTCCTTCCTAAGTATAGTGTGAGTTATATAAGTAAGCACACAAACACTTATGATACTATATATTTGTAACTGAGGAAGACTCATATAAGAGTTGAAACGCGTTGTGCTACAATTTTATTGAGTTTAAATAAAGAAATCTATGATAATGATTACCAAGTCTCCCAAGGAAGCGCTGCCTTAGGCTGGTTTCACACTACGGAATTTTAATTTCCGATGCTGTCCGATAAAAATCGGACAGCATCGGACCGATTTTGGGCCCCATGCAGCCCTATGGGCATCGGATGTGCACTAAATGGCATCTGATTTGGTCCGATCCGATTCTGTCCGATTTTTTTATCGGACAGCATGGTCCGATTTTTGCACCGAAAAAAAAATCGGACAAACTCGGATCGGACCAAATCGGATGCCATTTAGTGCACATCCGATTTGGTCCGATCAATTTAACATGGGGCCCTATGGAGCAGGGTCCGAGGATACATCTGATGTGTACTCGGACCCGATTTTACTGTACTGAGCATGCTCAGTACAGTAAAACTTCTAACTGGGACAGCAGGGGTTAAAAAAAAGAATATATATGCTCACCTATCCCCGAGGCCCCCGCCGTCTTCTGTCGTCTCCCGCAGGCTTCCGGTGTCCTCGCGCTGTCTGCAGAGGTCTTCTTCTGCTGTACAGGACCTGCCGAGATGTCACAGTCACGTGACCGCAGGTTACACCATGGTAACCTGCGGTCACGTGACTGTGACATCACGGCAGGTCCTGTACAGCAGAAAAAGAAGACCTCTGCAGACAGCACGAGGACACCGGGAGACAGCGGGGGCCTCGGGGACAGGTGAGCATATATTTTTTTTTTTTTAGCACGGAGGCGGAGGCTACGATATTATGCCGGAATCGGATGCCTATTTGGCATCCGATTCCAGGCATCAGAAGGGAGCCGATGCTGTTCGATTTATATCGGACAGCATCGGCTCCCTAAAAATCGTAGTCTGAAAGTAGCCTTACCAGTCGGGTAACTTTTAATCTGCATGCTGGCTGAGGAAACTATAACACTTGGTTACAACAACATCTATTCCCTGGGGTAAGTACGGTACATGCAGCGCCAGCCATCCCTTGCTGGACACCTCAGCTGGTGTCACAAACTATCTATAAACCCCATTCTCCCCTGTAAATATCTCCCTCTTTTAATGTGCGGTCAGGGCTACGGTACTGGGCAACGTTACTGTGATGTAGACTGATTGCCTGCCTGGCTACTGTGTACCCCAACTTTCGTGACCGACACACAAAAGCTCCAACTGGGCCCCAATTACTGCAAATCTTTAACAGCATTAGTATTTTTCTACAGGCCAAAAAAAACCTTTGGGGTCTCCTAGGCTCCAGGTCTCAGGTGTGATTGCAACCCTTGCACTTATTGTAGTTTTCACCCTGTTTGTAGCCCCTGTGGATGGGCTCATTTGAAGAACATGATAATGTAAATATTTTTTATTTTTTACCAACTGAAGGTCTGTGTACACAGTGCATTTTTTGTGCAGTTTTGTCACAAAACTGCAAGCAAATTCTAATGGCAGAGAAGTCAATGAGAATTCTGAAGTGTTGCGCACATTTTGCAATTTTTTCCCTTGCAGATTTGGTGCAAAAATAAATCAGTATGTCAATTCTTACCACATTTTGCCACCTTATGCTGCATGAAAAATACATACAAAAATGGGCATTTTTCTGCCAGGAGATACAGATTTGGTATAGAATTTTCACCAACCAAATTCTCATTGTGCACATGCCCTAACTCTGACTCAGCCGGTCGTGACATTGATATGTTTGGAACCAGGGCCGGCGTCAGCACCCGGCGTACCCGGGCAAGTGCCGGGGCCCGACTGCTTGGAGGGGGCCCACCGGGCCCCTGAGGGCTAGGGTCACATTTGTGTTGTGACCCTAGCCTGATGCAAGTATTTTCTGCTGCAGCGCAGAGAGTTTAACGCTATGCGCTGCCAGCAACTGAGCCCATAGAAACCCGATGTTTACATTGACAACCAGTGGATGTCAAGGTAAACGTCGGGTTTCTATGGGCTGCCTCCAGAGCATAGCATACTATGCGCTGCAACATACAATACTTGCATAAGGCTAGGGTCACAATGCAAGTGTGACCCTAGCCTCAGGGGCCCCTGAGCACTGCCCCCACAGCCAGAGCCATATCCAGGGGGCAGCTGGGGGGTCATTTTCAGGCTCCTGCAGCACCGGAGGTCTCTCTCCTCCCCCCTCCACGGGAGCCGACAGAGCTGCACACTCTGGGCTCAGGCTGACAGGACCTGTGATGATGTCAATGGATGGGGAGGAGTCAGGGGTCACATGATCAGCTCCTCAGTGTATCCAGGACTGTGCTGGCCACCATGAATGATGCTCAAATAAGGTGAAGTTTGTGTGTGGTCAGGAGGCATTTACAGTGTGAATGTAGCAGAAGTGAGTGTGTACTAGGTGTATGGTAATTAGGTGAAGGTTATGTGTGGGGTCAGGAGGGATTTACAGTGTGAATGTAGCAGAGGCGAGTGTGTACTAGGTGCATGGAGTGGAGCCGTGTGTGTACGAGGTGTATGGAGCAGAGCCGAGTGCGTACGAGGTGTACGGAGCAGAGCCGAGAGTGTGTACGAGGTGTATGGAGCAGAGCCGAGTGTGTACGAGGTGTACGGAGCAGAGCTGAGTGTGTACGAGGTGTACGGAGCAGAGCCGTGTGTGTACGAGGTGTACGGAGCAGAGCCGTGTGTGTACGAGGTGTACGGAGCAGAGCCATGTGTGTACGAGGTGTACGGAGCGGAGCCGTGTGTGTACGAGGTGTACGGAGCGGAGCCGTGTGTGTACGAGGTGTACGGAGCAGAGCCGTGTGTGTACGAGGTGTACGGAGCAGAGCCGTGTGTGTACGAGGTGTACGGAGCAGAGCCGTGTGTGTACGAGGTGTACGGAGCGGAGCCGTGTGTGTACGAGGTGTACGGAGCGGAGCCGAGTGTGTACGAGGTGTACGGAGCGGAGCCGTGTGTGTACGAGGTGTACGGAGCAGAGCCGAGTGTGTACGAGGTGTACGGAGCAGAGCCGAGTGTGTACGAGGTGTACGGAGCAGAGCCGAGTGTGTACGAGGTGTACGGAGCAGAGCCGAGTGTGTACGAGGTGTACGGAGCAGAGCCGAGTGTGTACGAGGTGTACGGAGCAGAGCCGTGTGTGTGCGAGGTGTACGGAGCAGAGCCGTGTGTGTGCGAGGTGTACGGAGCAGAGCCGTGTGTGTGCGAGGTGTACGGAGCAGAGCCGGTGTGTGTACGAGGTGTAGGGAGCAGAGCCGAGTGTGTACGAGGTGTAGGGAGCAGAGCCGAGTGTGTACGAGGTGTAGGGAGCAGAGCCGAGTGTGTACGAGGTGTAGGGAGCAGAGCCGAGTGTGTACGAGGTGTAGGGAGCAGAGCCGAGTGTGTACGAGGTGTAGGGAGCAGAGCCGAGTGTGTACGAGGTGTAGGGAGCAGAGCCGAGTGTGTACGAGGTGTAGGGAGCAGAGCCGAGTGTGTACGAGGTGTAGGGAGCAGAGCCGAGTGTGTACGAGGTGTAGGGAGCAGAGCCGAGTGTGTACGAGGTGTAGGGAGCAGAGCCGAGTGTGTACGAGGTGTAGGGAGCAGAGCCGAGTGTGTACGAGGTGTAGGGAGCAGAGCCGAGTGTGTACGAGGTGTAGGGAGCAGAGCCGAGTGTGTGCGAGGTGTAGGGAGCAGAGCCGAGTGTGTGCGAGGTGTAGGGAGCAGAGCCGAGTGTGTGCGAGGTGTACGGAGCAGAGCCGAGTGTGTGCGAGGTGTACGGAGCAGAGCCGAGTGTGTGCGAGGTGTACGGAGCGGAGCCGAGTGTGTACGAGGTGTACGGAGCGGAGCCGCGTGCGTACGAGGTGTACGGAGCGGAGCCGCGTGCGTACGAGGTGTACGGAGCGGAGCCGCGTGTGTACGAGGTGTATGGAGCGGAGCCGCGTGTGTACTAAGTATGTGTACCAGTGGTAGCCCCCTGCAGATTCCGCTCCTATAGTCCCAGCCACCTTTGCCAGCAGCATTCTTCTCCATAGTCTCTTCTGCTGCTGTCTGCATTCTGCAGCTCAGCATGGAGGGGCACGATGTTGTCATCACTGTGCTGATATGTGCAGAGCGACCGGAGGAGACCGGAGCGGCAAGAAGAAAGGTGAGGAGAAAGAGAGATCTGGACGGCCAGACACTCCGCTTGGCTGCGGTGCCACCATATGGCAGTGCGGCTCCATTGAGCTGCTTGCATTATTTGTGTGCTTGAGAATGCTTGTGTATATACCAAGTATCCTCAGACGCACAAAAATGCAACATTTTGCATTTGAAGGGTATTTTTAAAAAGCGCAAGGGAACGCAATCGCATTTTAGCCCGCTCCTAACAATGTGTAATATACTCACTGTCAGAAACAGCTCTTGCTGGTTTCAGCAGTCACTGTTCCTGTAAGGCTGCCTTCACATAGGAGTTTTTTTAAAAATGTGGCAGTTGCGGTAAAAAAACCCCGCATCTGCCGCAATTTCCGTCTAGCGGCTGCACTTGCTGCACGTTTGCGGCAAGCCCCATGCATTGTCTATGGGGCTTGCGGTAAGTGTGCGGCAATATATATATATATAGTCCGCGATATGTACTTAAAGGGGGCTCACTGAGACCTTTTCGCCCGGGGCCCACAGAAACCTGGAGCCGACCCTGTTTGGAACACTACATACCAGCTACCTAATTGCATTCTCAGTGCTCAGATACCACTTGTGAAAGTTATCACTAAGGCTTCAGTGAAAGCGCGTCCGCAAAAAGATGCGAGAAAGTGCAGTGTCTGATCACAGCCATAGCTTTTGCTGGAATGTGTTTCCAGAATTGCATTTCATTGCATTTACACTAGCGCTTAAAAGTGCTGTGCAAATGCGAGAATATGCGGCAAATACGCAGTGTGTGTATGCAGCCTCAGGGTGGAAACACACTTATGCAAGATACATGCAAGTATCTCGCATGCACATCACATGACTCACTCGGAACGGCTGCTGACTCTCTGGGCAGGATCATGGAGCTGCATAGAACACAAGCATCTGACGTGCTCCCGTTCAGTGATGCATGAGCCGTTCCGAATGAGTCATGCGAAGTGTGTAGGAGATACTCGCATGCATCTTGCATACTGCGTCTTCGGCGTAATTCATATCATAGCGGATAACTTACCGACTGAAGAAATCCCCATAGATCTGAACTGTTGGAATGGAGCGCAGATTGAGCATGCATATGTCGCACCCGGGCTTTGAGGTACTCGGGTATCAGGCGGCAAGGGTTAAAGGTGTCATGGGGAATGGCGGCCGCGCCTGATCCCGTATCCTGGGCCTATCTTTGAAAAAGGGGAATTATGTACAGGGGGTTATTTACAAGTTTATAGTTTATCGTGACGCCACCTGCAGTTCCTGGTGAAGTAGCACCAGCGCTGCCACAGTCCTTTGGAGGTCGGTGGTATTGCGGCCGAGATGGTGTTGTCCTCTGCAGGCAGGACCGAGACCTCCGGGGCAGCGATCCTGTGAAAGGAATCAGTTCATGGGACAAAGATGCAGTAGAGTCGAGATCACTTCACTCCGGGTACTTTACTGGAACCTCAGCAACGTTATTACAGTCCTCAGTGCAGTAAGATGTTAAATGACAAGTGGCTACGGGTAGCTAGATGGAACCCCCAGCGTGTGCCTTTCCTGTTCCAATTCTTCCCTGCTTCCCAGTAGTCGGTGTGAAGTCTGACCCCATATAGTAGATCTGACCTCCTGCTGTTTCTCACTCTCCTCGCTCCCGTCGGGTTGCCTTCTCTCGACACTGCGACTCTGCCCTGCTGTGTCTGGTACCCTCTTCTGGTCACTTGAGAGTCAGGGCCGTATATAGATATACCCCCATACATCAGATTTTCTGCGGGCCGTAAAGGTTCCCACAGGTGCGGGCTCTGATACCCGGCTTCTCTCCTGGGTCGAACTCTCTCAAGTTCCTCTGTCCTCTTCTCGCTCTCCGTAACTGGGATCTGTCCTTTTCGTTCCCAGGTCCCTCAGCCGAGAGACCCTCCTTGCTCCTTCAGGCCATCCGCCTAACTCCCTCCAACTCCAACTCTTCTGAACTACTTTCCCTAAAGGTGGTTTTGTACTCCCTCCCACTGTGTGATCTAGTGTGGGGTGTGGGTTTAGGGTTCCGCCTATCATCCCGAAATCCACTTGCAGCCGGGATATCTGCACCGCTTTTATGGGTGCAGTACCCCTCTGTGGCACCTACATAGTGGGGTGCCACACACACTCCACTATATTCATTATCTATGAGACTACCAGTGATAGCAGAATACAGAGCCTTGCTATTTCTGGCAGTATCATAGAGAATGATGGGGGTGGAGATGTACATGCTCGACTTCTGCCTATACACTGGTCCTCAGGTCGTCTGTCCGAATTTCCAATTTTCCGGTGAATTTGGACAGTGAAGGGGCTGCTGGCTGTGATCTTGTGACATTATGTTATATGAGCCACAGTGCGTGTCAACACCACTGGAGCAGCGAGTGCATCGGAGGTGAGTATAGGTGTGATTATTTTACTTATAGTGATTGAGAAGGGGAGGCCAAGTAGTTGATCTACTTGATGCCTTTATCTATTAAAGGGTACTTTCACACTAGCGTTTTGTTTTTTTAAATCGCGGCAGATGCGGTGAAAAAACCGCATCTGCCGCGATTACTGCATACCGGCTGCACTTGCGGCACAGTTGCGGCAAGCCCCATACAATGTATATGCGGGCTTGCGGCAGGTGTGGCAAGTGCGGTTTTGGCACTTGCGGCAGGTGCAGCCGCGAAAAAACCGCGGCTGACCGCGGTTTTTTTCGCAGCCGCACCTGCCGCAAGTGCCAAAACTGCACTTGTCGCACCTGCCGCAAGCCCGCCTATACATGGTATGGGGCTTGCTGCAACTGTGCCGCAAGTGCAGCCGGTATGCGGTAATCGCGGCAGATGCGTTTTTTTCACCGCATCTGCCGCGATTTAAAAAAAATGCTGATGTGAAAGCAGCCTTAACTATACCTGACACCACTTTTTATCAATTGTGCTAATCCTTTATTAACCTATTGGCAATCACCTTATTATCTAAAGCCTTGTCACCATAGCATGGATCTCTATGCAAGGTCAGCGTTATGGGGGCAGACTGGGCAGATGCCCAGGGCCCCCCATCCACAGAAGCACCCCCTGCTGTGATGTCACTTTTCCACTGAATTAATGGGTGTTCACACACGCAAGCTCAGTGCTATGTACTCCCCTTGGTGACAGCATCTCTGCTAGTTTTGTGCATTTCTTGCCTCCAACACCAGGTGCAAAAAATTAAGTCCATGTCCACATGTTATGTTATTGCCGTGTTTTTTTTTAAAAAAATGCAAATTAAAAGTTGTTTTTTACATAACCAGTAAAATCTATGACCTTTCAGAAATTTCAAGAAAGTAACCATGTGTCTTAGCTGCATTTTTTTCAGTGTTTCTGGAGAACAAAACTAACTTTATTAAACTGCATTATTATTATTACATTTATTAAATATTACATTTCTTATTACATTTTAAAAACAGAATTAAAAAATTAAATTATTACATTTATTATTAAATACTAAACATAATATTTAGTAAAACTATTTATTAATATGATGTATTATTTATTTAACTGTAGTATTATTTACTAAATATAACAATGTATTATTACATTTTAAAATTAAATTATTAAATTTATTATTACATATTAAATTTATTAAAATATGTAATATTATATACAATTTATTTAACTGTATTATTATTATTAAATATCACATTTATTATTACTTTTTAACATTAAATTATTAAATTTATTATTACATATTAAATTTATGATTGATTAAAATATGTATTAATATTATGTATAATTTATGAAACTGTATTATTATTATTAAATACTAGCTGTACTACCCGGCTTCGCCCGGGTTAATAACTGCTGTTAACAAAATAGAATGTGTTAACAAAAATGTATTCAGCACACAAAAACCACAAAACAAATCGATAGAAATGTAATTATTAAAAGGCAAAAACTAAGCTAATAGAAGCATTTCACAACATAGATTTCAACACCACAGATCTTCCACAGTTTCTATATCCTCTCACATAGAGGTAATGTGACTGACATCAGCCTTTCCACCAACACACCCTAACTGACATCCTATTACCTCACAGACATCCTATTACCTCACAGAAGCTTTACTGAGAATGTCCTTTGTTGTCTATATTAACCAATCAGAGCTCAGATTAACAGTAGCAAAATAGAAGCTGAGCTGTGATTGGTTGCTATTGGCAGCCTGATAAATGCCCAGGCAACAGGAACCCCTCCCCCCTGACAGTATATATTAGCTCACACATACACATAATAGACAGGTCATGTGACTGACAGCTGC
Source organism: Allobates femoralis (assembly GCA_033576535.1). Taxonomy (NCBI): domain Eukaryota; kingdom Metazoa; phylum Chordata; class Amphibia; order Anura; family Aromobatidae; genus Allobates; species Allobates femoralis. The sequence continues at coordinate 128,531,870 of JARQOC010000010.1, forward strand.
CATATTTCCTATATGGTACATTTGTTTCTCTTGTAGTTTTGCTGCTTATTAATCAGATTTTTATTGTTGTAGGATAATACCAGACTTGTGTGTGTTTTAGGGCGATTATGTGGCGAGGTTGGTGTATGTGTGGTGAAATGTGTGCTGAGGGTAGTATATGTGTTCAAGCACGTGGTAGTGTGAGGTGCATTTTGTGTGTGTGTTCATATCCCCGTGTGTGGTGAGTATCCTATGTCGGGGCCCCACCTTAGCAACTGTATGGTATATACTCTTTGGCGGCATCGCTGTCATTCTTTAAGACCCCCTTGTTCACATCTGGTAGCTGTCAATTTGCCTACAACACATTTCCTTTCACTTTTTCCCCATTATGTAGATAGGGCCAAAATTGTTTGGTGAACTGGAACGCTCAGGGTTAAAATTTCGCCTCACAACATAGCCTATGACTCTCTCGGGGTCCAGACGTGTGACTGTGCAAAATTTTGTGGCTATAGCTGACAGCTGTCGATTTTCCTCCATCACTTTTCCATTCACTATTTCCCCATTATGTAGATAGGGGCAAAATTGTTTGGTGAACTGGAACGCGCGGGGTTAAAATTTCGCCTCACAACATAGCCTATGACGCTCTCAGGGTCCAGACGTGTGACTGTGCAAAATTTTGTGGCTGTAGTTGCGACGGTGTAGATGCCAATCCCGGACATACATACATACACACACACATTCAGCTTTATATATTAGACTAGCTGTAGTACCCGGCTACGCCCGGGTTAATAAATAACTGCTGTTAGCTATAACAAAATAGAATTTGAATATGTCATATTAATGACCTGTAGGAAAATAGAAGCTGAGCTGTGATTGATTGCTATAGGCAGCCTAATAAATCTCCAGCCAACAGTAAACCCTCCCCCTGGCCGGGTAGTATATGTTACCTCACACATACACATAATAGACAGCTCATGTGACTGACATCTGCCTTAATTCCCTATATGGCACATGTGTTGCACGTTGGCTGTTTTTAATCAGATGTTTATGTTTGGAAAATAAAGATAGCACACGTATGAGGCGAGTTGAGTGAGGTGATTTGTGCACATCTGTGTCTGTCTGTGTGGTGTGTGTGTCCCTGGGGTGTGTATGTGTGTGTCCCTGTGGGATGGGGTCTGTGTGGTGTGTGTCTCTGTTGTGTGTGTCTCTTTGTGGTGTGTGTGTCCCTGTGGGGTAACTGCATGTGCCCCTATAGGGTGTGTATGTGTGTGTGCCCCTGTGTGGGGGTCTGTGGTGTGTGTGTGTATCTGTGTTGTGTGTGTCTCTTTGTGGTGTGTGTGTGTCCCTGTGGGGTGTGTATGTGTGTGTGTGTCCCTGTGGGGGAGTGTCTGTGTGGGGTGTGTGTCTCTGTGTTGTGTGTGTCCCTTTGTGGTGTGTGTGTGTCCCTGAGGGGTGAGTGCATGTGTCCCTATAGGGTGTGTATGTGTGTGTGTCCCTGTGGGGGAAGTCTGTGTGGTGTGTGTGTGTCGCTTTGTGGTGTGTGTGTCCCTGTGGGGTGAGTGCATGTGTCCCTATAGGGTGGCTATGCGTGTGTGTCCCTGTGGGGGGAGGGTCTGTGTGGTGTGTGTGTGTGTCTCTTTGTGGTGTGTGTGTGTCCCTGTGTGGTGAGTGCATGTGTCGCTATAGAGTGTGTGTGTGTCCCCTTGGGGGTGTGTGTGTGTCTTTGTGGTGTGTGTTTGTTCGGCTGCGTAGTGAGTATCCAATGTTGGGGCTGCACCTTAGCGACTATACACTTGCTGTTACTCTTTGTGTGCGTGTGGTGTGTATACATGTCCCTGTGTGTGGTGAATATCTCATGTTGGGGCCCCACCTTAGTGACTATACGCTGGTATGTGCTGTTAGTCTTTGGCGCTATCATTAAGTCCTCTCTATTCACAACTGTCAACTGGTAACTGTTACTTTTTCCCATTATGTAGATAGGGGCAAAATTGTTTGGTGAATTGGAATGCGCGGGGTTAAGATTTTGCCTCACAACATAGCCTATGACGCTCCCGGGGTCCAGACGTGTGACTGTGCAAAATTTTGTCTCTATAGCTGACAGCTGTCGATTTTCCTCCCACACGTTTCCTTTCCCTTTTTTCCCATTATGTAGATAGGGGCAAAATTGTTTGGTGAACTGGAACGCGCAGGGTTAAAATTTCGCCTCACAACATAGCCTATGACGCTCCTGGGGTCCAGACGTGTGACTCTGCAAAATTTTGCGGCTGTAGCTGCAACGGTGTAGATGCCAATCCCGGATATACACACATACACACACACACACATACATGCACACATTCAGCTTTATATATTAGATTACATGTATTATTAAATTAAAAATTTAAATGTTAAAATTAAATTATGAAAATGTATTATTGAATATTAACTTATTTAATACTATGTATTATTTTTTAAACTGTAATTATTTGTTACATTTTTTAAATATTAAATTTATCATTACATTTAAAATAAAATATTAAAGGGATCCTGTCACCTCCAAAAACGCCTCCTAAGCTATTAAAACATGTCCCTGCAGCATCCTATCACTAATCTCACACTTCTTTTGTCTCCTAAAAGCATCCTGTGAAAGTGGAGAAAAATGTTTTAATACTCACTCATTAGTGATTATAATTAGCAGTGGCATATTCTTTAGTCACCAGGGGGTGTTGTTTAGCAGCTCCAGGATCCAGCCCTCTCTCTGTTGTGCTGCTTTGAAACTGAAACTGAAGGCAGGACTAATGATTTGCATTCTGTGAGTGATAGAGAGGGGGGAGGGCAATGCCTGCACATCACAGCTGAACACACAGAAAGAGGGTGGATCCTGGAGCTGCAAAACAGCCCGCCTTGGTGACTATGAATATAGTCACTGCTAATTATAATCACTAATAAGTGAGTATTAAAACGTTTTTATGCACTTTACAGGATGCTTTTAGGAGACAAAAGAAGTGTGAGATTAGTAATGGGATGCTGCAGGGACATGTTTTGGTAGCTTAGGAGGTGTTTTGGAGGTGACAGGATCCCTTTAAAATTAAACTATTACATGTAGTATTAAATATTAAATGTATTGTTAAAATTATTAGTTTTATGTTTATTTATTAAACTGTATTCAAATGACATACATAATCCTCAGCAAAGAAAAAATGCAGCAGCTTTTTTACTGCCAAAAGAGCAGGTTTTATCCTGCAGAAAAAAATGCTGCAAAAACGCAAAATGTGAACATAGCATAACAATTTCAGTGTTTTTTTTTTCAAAAATATTGGCTCCGAAATGTTCTTAATGCTTTCCTATGTTTTCCCAACCAGACCTTCTCCTCTCTATTTAATTTGATAATCTTAATAAAAATGTAGTTGAATGAGAAATGTTTTTGGTCTCCATCCTCAGTATTAGTTGCAGTAGAATAATGTCGCCACCTAGTGGCTAAAATACATTGTTGCAATCCTTCATTTTCTTTCATGTTATGGGCTCCGAATCCAGGAGGATCAAGGAGGACTGGTTTTGTGCTATTTTTGCCCCAGACACAAAAAATGCTGCATCCTACAACAAAATTTAGTATATAGTTTATTTATGCATAAATAATGCTCAGAGTTTCCCTGAAAATTCATATTTTGGATAAAGGATAACTTGTCTTTTTCTGTACTACAACAAATGTTCTGCTACTGTATATACCCCGATATTTATGTTATTTATATGTTTGTTCTTAAGTATGTTTCCCTTTTTTATTTTTGTATCCCTTGTTTTAAAATTCCTTAATAAAAAATATTTAGAAACAAAAAATGCTGCAAGCTCCGATTTTGTGTCCGGGGCAAAAAACGAAAACAGCCAGATCCTCCCAGACAGACACTAAACTGGATGGCAAAGAACTGCCATCCGGCACCACAGGGATCCAATAGAGGCAAAATCGGATCCGGGGCTGTCCAGTTCACACCGGACAGCCCTGGATCCAAAAAATTGTGGTGTGAAGCCATCCTAAGGCCGGCTTCACGCCACGTTTTTTCCCTGTCAGGTTCTGTCTGGTGTTTTGCATGATGCACCGAACATAACTTTTTTTTACAAAGATAGTGGGGCCATTCTTCATCAATGGAAACCTCAATGCCACTGTTTGTGAATCATGTAGCAATTTCAGATATCCAGTGGCACTGAGGTTTCCATTGATGAAGAATGGGCCCACTATCTTTGTACCCCATATACCACGCCATACCATCAATTTTTGTGTTCCAACAGTCTTGGAGGGATCTATCCTCTGTGGGTTAGTGTCATGGCCACTTTACACACACCAACTTATCTGTCCAACTTCTGAACAACTTACTGGTTGCAGTGAAATCATGGACACATTGTTCCATTTGTACACAGCCACAAAATGGAGCAATGTGTCCATGATTTTACTGCAACCAGTAAGTTGTTCAGAAGTTGGACAGATAAGTTGGTGTGTGTAAAGTGGCCCTCAGACCAATAGCGCTGGTTTTGTTGGTAACTTCATCATTCGCAAAAAAGTTTGCCTCATCCCTCATCTGAAGGCAATTGTCTAAGTTGTGAAGATACGAGATGTGCAGCATCTGATACTACAGATCCTGGAAGCCTGTCCTAGCATTTCCTCTGCGGTGTTGCTATCAGTGTGTCAAGAGTGGGAGAAGAGGTTTCATTGACAATCTAACACAATGGGCAGCACTTTGAACACATTTTATAAGTGGTCATAAACTTGTAAATAACTCATGAAAGAATAAAGATATGTTAAAACCAAGCACACCATTGTTTTTCTTATGACATTCTCAATAGGTTTGATGTGTCACATAACCCTCTTCCCATTGAAAAAAATAAAGTTGGATCCAAAATGGCTGACTACAAAATGGTCACCACCCATCTGGAAAAGTTTTCCCCCTCCCATATACTAATGTGCCACAAACAGGAAGCTGATATCAGCAACCCTTCCCATTTTATTTACACCATGTTCCAAATTATTATGCAAATTTTTCTTTTTCTCTGATTTTCCTAAATGGTCGGTGCAAATGACAGTCAGTGTAATAAAAGTCATCACCCATTAAAGTATACATCGAATTTTATTGAAGAAACTTCCCAATGATAACAGTATAATCTTCAAAATTAAAACAACCTCTAAATGTACTGTTTCAAATTATTAGGCACAGTAGAGTTTCTAAACATTTGATATGTTTGAAAGAACTGAAAATGCTCATTTGTTGAATTTGCAGCATTGGGAGGTCACATTCACTGAAATAAAAAGCTATTTAACTCCAAAACATCCTAACAGGCCAAGTTACATGGTAACATAGGAACCCTTCTTTGATGTCACCTTCACAATTCTTGCATCCATTGATATTGTGAGTTTCTGGAGAGTTTCCGCTTGTATTTCTTTGCATGATGTCAGAATAGCCTCCCAGAGCTGCTGTTTTGATGTGAACTGCCTCGCACCCTCATAGATCTTTTGCTTGATTATACTACAAAGGTTCTCTATAAGGTTGAGGTCAGGGGAAGATGGTGGCCACACCATGAGTTTATCTCCTTTTATGCCCATAACAGCCAATGACAACAGAGGTATTCTTTGCACCATGAGATGGTGCATTGTCATGCATGAAGATGATTTTGCTCCTGAAGGCACGTTTTTGCTTTGTGTACCATGGAAGAAAGTTCTCAGTCAGAAACTCTAAATATATCCTGATCCCCTTCTTGTAGTAATATCCCCATCTTGTAGTAATATCCCCATCCTGGTCCTCTTCTTGTAGTATTGTCTCCATCCTGGCTCTCCTCTTGTAGTAATGTCCCCATCCTGGTTCTAATCTTGTAGTAATGCCCCCGCCCTGGTCTCCATCTTGTAGTAATGTTCCTCCCTTGTCCATACATGTAGTAATGCCCCATCCTATATTAATGTCCCCCATCCTGGTCCTCATCTTTTAGTAATGTTCCCTCCCTTGTCATCTTGTAGTAATATCCCCCATCCCAAAGCCATTTTGTAGAGATGTCCCCACAACCTGGTCTCTGTTCTTTTTGTTCTCTCGCTCACACACACACTCACACATATACACACTCGCACACTCACACATATACACATGCAAACACACACACATACACACACACTTATACACTCACACATATATACACACTCACACATACAGCCTCAGACATATTCACACATTACACATTGACACACATTCACACACTTACACATAGGGCCATATTTGGAGTTCCTACTGCCCTAGGCACTTTAGCAGTCGGGCCCCTTCCCAGGCTGCTATCTTCGGCTGTAATAGCGCCTTACCTGACTCCACGTTTCTGATCCCGGCAGCTTCTTCCTCTGTGGCTTCGGTCTCCCGCTTGCCGGCATCAGCCGGCTCCCAGCATCAGCTGGCACCAGCCGATACCCGGCACCAGCCTGCAGCCTGGCACCAGGTCTCATCCATCGGCACCAGGTGGCAGCCGCCAGCACCCGGCAGCTGCCACCATCCGGCGGCAGCTGCCAGCACCCAGGAGGCGGCACCAGGTGGCTCCCCGGCGGAAGCTGCCAGCACCAAGGAGGCTGCACCAGGTGGCACCCGGCAATCGCAAGCACCGGGAGGTGGCACCTGGCAGCTCCCTGCAGCCGGCATTAGGCGGCACACGGCAGCACCTGGGAGGCGACACCAGGTGACTTCCAGCAGCTGCCAGCACCAGGCATTAGGCGACACCCAGCAGCACCTAGCGGCCGCTAGCACCCGGCATCTGCCAGCACCAGGCGGCATCTGCCAGCACCCGGTATCAGGCAGCCGCCGGCGATGTACCGCCTAGGCGGTGGGGGAATACACTCACACATATACACACACTCACACATACACATTCACACACACACCCATACTCACATATACACACTCACATACACCATCACATATACACACATATACACACACATACTGACACATACACATATACACACTCACTCAGAAATATTCACACATACACACACATATACACATACACACTCACACATATACACACACTCACACATACACACTCTCTCTCTAACTCTCACACATACACACCTTAATGATGCCCGGGCCATTGTACATGGAACCACCACGGTACCCGCTTTATTGTGACCTCCGGGTTCCGCTCAAACAAGCTCCTGTACTTTCATGCAAGCAGGCGGCCAGCGGACCAATCAGAAGCCCCCTGTGACGTCATACGTCGACGTCAGCTGCTGGCGTCTGATTGGTCTGCCGGCCACCTGCTTGCATGAATGTACAGGAGCGAAGGCGCTTTTTTGAGCGGTACCCTGAAGTCACAATAAAGCGGGTACCGCGGCGGTTCCATATACAATGGCCCAGGGCATGCTTATCTTTTCATGGTGCCCCGGGCCACAGTGGGAAGCTTTGCGGGCCGCATGTGGCCCTGGGGCCACATGTTTGAGACCCCTGCACTACTCCATCCATCTGGAGCATCCAGGTTGCTCGGCACTCATCAGTAAATGAGACTGTTTGAAAATTAGACTTCATGTATGTCTGGGCCCAGTGCAACCGTTTCTGCTTGTGAGCACTGTTTAGGGGTGGCCGAATAGTAGGTTTATGCACCACAGCAAGCCTTTGAAGGATCCTACACCTTGAGGTTTCACGGACTCCAGAGGCACCAGCATCTTCACATATCTGTTTGTTGGTTTGTAAGGCCTTTTTAGCAGCTGCTCTCTTAATCCGATGAACTTGCCTGGCAGAAACCTTCCCCATTCTGCCTTTATCTGCACAAACACATCTGTGCTCAGAATCAGCCACAAATCTCTTCACAGTACGATGATCATGCCTACGTTTTTGAGCAATATCTAATGTCTTCATCCCTTGTCCAAGGCATTGCATTATTTGTTGCTTTTCGGCAGCAGAGAGATCCTTTTTCTGTCCCATGTTACTTGAAAACTGTGTTGTGCTTAATATTGTGGAACACCCAGTTTTCCTTTTATTGGGCTCATTTGTCAAACTATTTATCACAGGTATCTGAGATTGATTTCAGTCATCCAAAGAACCCTGAGACACAATACCATCAATGGGTTTCATTGACAAAAAAAAACCCTATCACACTTAAAACCAATTTGTATAATAATTTGGAACATGGTGTAGGTGCATCCATATAAATGGCCCACCCTGTATACATCTATTTTTCTATATGGGATTGAACGCCCTCATTGAGACATATATATACCGTAACTTTTGTGTTGGGGGTATGCTTCAGTGAATCCTCTGGACTGTTGAAAGGCTCAAATGCAATCTGGATAGTAAGCTTTAGTGATTATCAATGTTTTTATGGAAGTGATTTTGTGCAGAAAAGAGATGTTATTGCCCATATAGTCTAAAATTAAAGGGAACCTGTCATGTTCTTTTTTTTTCCTTATTAAACTGCTCCCAATGTTATATAAATTATGCACTGTGCATCACTAATTGGTTTATAAAAAAAAAATCCATGTATTTATAAAAATAAAAAGCACTTTATATGTTTAAATACTTGCAGTAGGCACCTGCACAAACAGTCATCAGGGTGGATACTTCAGCTGGTAACAGTCGCGTCAATCCAGTTCAGTCATGGTATTTTTTAAAAGTAGTCACCCCTCCTTGCATTGCCGTGACGGTCTTGATATCACGGCAATCTCCCCTGTAATCCTGCACTTGTAGGGTGCCATTACACGGGGCGACATCGCCGCCCATAACAGAGGCGACGTGGGGACGTGGCCTATCGCCAGCATCATCGCCCCTACGTCACCTCATGTGAAGGGGCGATGTCGCCGGTGCCTGGAGGTCGCCTGGTTTCAGAGCAGTGCTCTGAAACCTGGCGACCATCATGGGGTGATGTGCACATATCGCTCCATGTAACCAGGCGCCGGCGACCTGTCAGGCGATGGGAGCCATAGGCGATGTCGCCTGACAGATCGCCAGGGCGGGGCTGGAGGTGTCGCCCCCGCCATTCGCCGGCGACATCTCCAGCCCCGTCTCCCCGTGTAACGGCACCCGTACAGTTACCATGTGCATTGAATCTAGGTGTACAGTGGGGAAAAAAGTATTTAGTCAGCCACCAATTCTGCAAGTTCTCCCACTTAAAAAGATGTGAGAGGCCTGTAATTGACAACATAGGTGACCTCAACTATGAGAGACAAAATGAGAAAACTAATCATGAAAATGACATTGTCCGATCTGGAAAGAATTTTTTTCCAAACTTTGGTAGAAAATACCTACCGTATATACTCGTGTATAAGCCGACCCGTGTATAAGCCGACCCCCCTACTTTTGCCCCAAAAATCTGGAAAAACCTATTGACTCGTGTATAAGCCGAGGGTGGACCCCAGCACAGGTATACAGCCCCCAGCAGTGTGGTATACAGGCCCCCCCAGTAGTATACAGGCCTCCCCAGTGGTAGTATACAGCAGCCCCAGTGGTAGTATATAGCATCCCCAGCAGCCCCAGTGGTACTATATAGCATCCCCAGTGGTAGTATATAGCATCCCCAGCAGCCCCAGTGGTAGTATATAGCATCCCCAGCAGTCCCAGTGGTAGTATATAGCATCCCCAGCAGCCCCAGTGGTAGTATATAGCATCCCCAGCAGCCCCAGTGGTAGTATATAGCATACCCAGCAGCCCCAGTGGTAGTATATAGCAGCCCCAGTGGTAGTATATAGCAGCCCCAGCAGCCCCAGTGGTAGTATACAGCAGCCCCAGTGGTAGTATACAGCAGCCCCAGTGGTAGTATATAGCATCCCCAGCAGCCCCAGTGGTAGTATATAGCATCCCCAGCAGCCCCAGTGGTAGTATATAGCATCCCCAGCAGCCCCAGTGGTAGTATATAGCATCCCCAGCAGCCCCAGTGGTACTATATAGCATCCCCAGTGGTAGTATATAGCATCCCCAGCAGCCCCAGTGGTAGTATATAGCATCCCCAGCAGCCCCAGTGGTAGTATATAGCATCCCCAGCAGCCCCAGTGGTAGTATATAGCAGCCCCAGCAGCCCCAGTGGTAGTATACAGCAGCCCCAGTGGTAGTATACAGCAGCCCCAGTGGTAGTATATAGCATCCCCAGCAGCCCCAGTGGTACTATATAGCATCCCCAGTGGTAGTATATAGCATCCCCAGCAGCCCCAGTGGTAGTATATAGCATCCCCAGCAGCCCCAGTGGTAGTATATAGCATCCCCAGCAGCCCCAGTGGTAGTATATAGCAGCCCCAGCAGCCCCAGTGGTAGTATACAGCAGCCCCAGTGGTAGTATACAGCAGCCCCAGTGGTAGTATATAGCATCCCCAGCAGCCCCAGTGGTAGTATATAGGAGCCCCAGCAGCCCCAGTGGTAGTATACAGGAGCCCTAGTGGTAGTATACAGGAGCCCAAGCAGCCCCAGTGGTAGTATACATCAGCCCCAGATGTATATACAGCCCCAGAGGTAGTATACAGCCCCAGTGGTAGTATACATCAGCCCCAGAGGTATATGCAGCCCCAGTGGTAGTATACAGGAGCCCAAGCAGCCCCAGTGGTAGTATACATCAGCCCCAGATGTATATACAGCCCCAGTGGTAGTATACAGCCCCAGTGGTAGTATACATCAGCCCCAGTGGTAGTATACAGGAGCCCAAGCAGCCCCAGTGGTAGTATACATCAGCCCCAGATGTATATACAGCCCCAGTGGTAGTATACAGCCCCAGTGGTAGTATACATCAGCCCCAGAGGTATATGCAGCCCCAGTGGTAGTATACAGCCCCAGTGGTACTATCCAGCAGCCCCAGAGGTATATACAGCCCCAGTATTAATAAACAGCCCCCCCTCCTTATCATGGCCCCCCAGGCTGCGGCAGCTGTCAAAATAACAAACAGTTTATACATCACCTTCCGACGCAGCTTCTCCACTCCTCCGGTCCTCCGCTCGCCGGCTGCTTCTTCTTTCTTGTTGTGCCGACTTCTGTGACCGCGCGCAGGAAATGACGTCATCTCCTGCGCCCGGTCACATGACACCGGCACAAGAAGAAAGAAGAAGCCGGCGAGCGGAGGACCGGAGGAGCGGAGGAGCTGCGCCGGAAAGGTGATGTATAAACTGTTTGTTATTTTGACAGCTGCCGCAGCCTGGGGGGCCATGATAAGGAGGGGGGGGCTGTTTATTAATACTGGGGGACCCATATTAAGGAGGGGGGCTGTGCAGTGCAATATGCACGGCATCCCCCCGCCGTTGATGGACGGGGGGATGCCGTGCATATTCATTGCACTAATGAGGCGGCCCCACGTGACCGCCTGCGGTCACCGCGGCCCCCTCCTGCCTCCTCCAGCTCCCGGTCACAGCCCCCCCCACAGAATTACCGTATAGACCCGTGTATAAGCCGAGGGGGGGACTTTTCAGCCCAATTTGTGGGCTGAAAAACTCGGCTTATACACGAGTATATACGGTATTTGGTCACCTACACTCAAGCAAGATTTCTGGCTCTCACAGACCTGTAACGTCTTCAAGAGGCTCCTCTGTCCTCCAATCATTACCTGTAGTACTGGCACCTGTGTGAACGTGTTATCTGTTATAAAAGACACCTGTCCACAACCTCAAACACACTCCAAACTACAATATGGTGAGGACCAAAGAGCTTTCGAAGCACACCAGAGACAAAATTGTACCCTTGCACCAGGTTGGGAAGACTAAATCTGCTACAGGTAAGCAGCTTGGTGTGAAGAAATCAACTGTGGGAGCAATAATTAGAAAATGGAAGACATACAAGACCACTGATAATCTCCCTCGATCTGGGGCTGTATGCAAGATCTCACCCTGTGGTGTCAAAAGGATCTCAAGATCGGTGAGCAAAAATCCCAGAACCACACAGGGCACCGAGTGAATGACATGCAGAGATCTGGGACCAACGTTACACAGGCTATCATCAGCAACACACTACGCCGCCAGGGACTCAGATCCTGCAGTGCCAGACGTGTCCCCCTGCTTAAGCCAGTACATGTCCGGGCCCGTCTGAAGCTTGCTAGATAGCATTTGAATGATCCAGAAGAGTATTGAGAGAATGTAATATGGTCACATGAAACCAAAGTAGAACTCTTTGGTAGAAACACAACTCGTAGTGTTTGGAGGAAAAGGAGTACTGAGTTGCATCCAAAGAACACCATACCTACTGTGAAACATGGGGTGGCATCATCATGCTTTGGGGCTGTTTCTCTGCCAAGGGACCAGGCCGACTGATCCGTGTACATGAAAATATGAAAGGGACCATGTATCATGAGATTTTGAGTGCAAACCTCCTTCCATCAGCTGGGACTTCAGCGTGACAATGATCCCAAGCATACAACCATGGCAACAAAGGAGTGGCTTTGTAAGAAGCATTTCAAAGTCCTGCAGTGTCTTAGCCAGTCTCCAGATCTCTACCCTATAGAAAACGTTTGGAGGGAGTTGAAAGTCCGTGTTGCCCAAAGACAGCCCCAAAAACATCACTGCTCTAGAGATCTGCATGGAGGTATGGGCCAACATACTAGCAACAGTGTGTGCCAACCTTGTGAAGACTTACACAAAACGTTTCACCTCTGTCATCGCCAACAAAGGAGATAGAACAAAGGATTGAGATGAACTTTTGTTATTGACCAAGTACTTAATTCCACCAAAATTTGATAAAAGTTTCTTTCCAAATCAGATAATGTGATTTTCAGGATTTGTTTTCTCATTTTGTCTGTCATAGTTGAGGTCACCTATGATGTCAATTACAGGCCGACCTAATCTTTTTAAGTGGGAGAACTTGTACATTGGTGGCTGACAAATACTTTTTTCCCCACTGTATGTCCCCAGATTCATTGGCAGTGTGCGCAGGCTCTGGGTCTTCTGATGTCATGTAGGGTGCGTGCATGCAAAGCACATCCCTGTTACTGCTGTCTATGTCCTCCTGTTTTTCTGCGCATCCCAGTTACTGCCGTGTATGTTCTCCTGTCTTTCTGCGCTTCCCTGTTTCTGCTGTCTACGTCTTTCTGTCTGTGTGTGTCCCTGTTACTGCCGTCTATGTCCTCCTGTTTCTCTGCACATCCCTGTTACTGCCGTCTATGTCCTCCTGTCTTTCTGCGCGTCCCTGTTACTGCTGTCTATATCCTCCTGTCTCTCTGCGCTTCCCTGTTATCGCCATCTATGTCCTCCTGCCTCTCTGCACGTCCCTGTTACTGCTGTCTATGTCCTCCTGTCTCTCTGCCCGTCTCTGTTACTGCTGCCTATCTCCTTCTCTCTGGTGTCCCTGGTACTGCCGTCTATGTAATCCTGTCTCTCTGCGCTTCCTGTTAATACCGTCTATGTCCTTCTGTCTCTCTGCACATCCCTGTTACAGTGCTATGTCCTCCTGCCTCTCTGCACTTCCCTGTTACTGCTGTGTATGTCCTCCTGCCTCTATGCGCGTCCCTGTTATCGACAAATATGTCCTCATGTATCTCTGCGCATCCCTGTTACTGCCATGTATGTCCTCCTACATCTCTGTGCATCCCTGTTATCGCCAAATATGTCCTCCTGTATCTCTGTGCGTCCCTGTTACTGCCATCTAAGTCCTCCTGTCTCTCTGTCTGGCCCTGTTCCTTCCATCTATGTCCTCCTGTCTCTCTGCACGTCTCTGTTACTGCCATCTATGTCCTCCTGTATCTCTGCAGGTCTCTGTTACTGTCGCCTATGTCCCCACCCCGTTGACTGTTTGTGCAGGGACATAGTGCAAACATCTAAGCATCCAAAGGACTTTTCATGATAAATACATGGATTTTTTTTTGTAAATCAGGTGATGCAAGTACATGATCTAAATAACATTGGGGGCGGTTCAAAACAACAAAGGACATGATAGGTTCCCTTTAACACTCCAAATTACTTTTATGACAGCTGCAAATCTGGGCTTGTCCCATCCCATTCAAAGCCCCTCAGTTATTAATCCCTGCAACCAGTCCTACAATTTATGATCTATGATCTGACATTTGGCTCATGATGGCCCATACATTTTATAGAGACATCTATCTCTTCTAAGGCCATGTTCACTTTGTGCGTTTTTGATCCATTTTTTGTGATCCATTTTTTGTGATCCGTTTTTCCTCCTGCATTTTCTCCATTGACTCCATTGTATGTGAACGAAAAAGGCAGCACAAAAAAAGGATCAAAAATGGATCAAAAACGCAATGTGGAATTGGCGGCTGATGCTTCAGGTTCCCGTGACAAATTCTCAGTGACCTGGACTGAATGGATTCTTTACCAAGACTCGATTGTCCTGGAGAGAATTCCCTCTGAGGTTGATTAGATGGTATGATAAATGGTCGGCACGGGCTCGAGGTCTCTCTTAACCCTTTTTCTCTCCCCTCTTTAGACCCATCCCTTTCATTTCTAGACCCGATTGAATGTTCTGTTCCCACTTAAAGGCGATAAAGGCATGCTGGTGTATAATGGGGTGAGAGTTCTTACCTTTGTACTTACAGTAAGAGGGGCAGACAGGACCCGGAGCAGCGTCTCAGATAAGCGTACACACGTTAGGATGAAAACAATGTTGGTTTATTTCGTAGATGAATGATCCAAAACATGGCATTGAGATCTTGTATGAAGCTTGTCTCTGGAGTAGCTACTTGTAGGTCGAAAACTTTGCTTCTTCAGCTGCATGGGGAATGAACTCTCTGAACTAAAAAATGTCTGCTAATGACTGGGCAAACAGGAAGAGACCAAAAACAGCACGTACAGGAGCCACACCCCCATAGGCTGGACAAGAAAGAGGGGGAAAGAATTGAAGGGTCTGGTCAGCATGTGGCATCAGAGACAAGCATCAGAGATAATAGCAGTTTAAACTATAAAACAGGATTGAAACAGCACACTCCCCGTCTGGAATTCACTTTGGGGATTCCACTATTAGTCCATAACAATACTAAAACAAAGGGCATGTTAACTACAACAATTCAAAATTCAAAAATCCAAAAATGAGGAAGAAAGAAAACGGCTAAAGTTCAGGTCAGGAAGAGTTCATCCCGTAGCGGCGCTCTCTACAGGTAACAGCAGAACGAGTTCGTGGATCGGCCTTGCAAAAGTCTTCGTGTCACCTTTCCTGAAGACCTTTAGCTCCACCTTCCGCACATTGCCGTCCTGGCTAGGTAGTGTCTTAGTAACAAGTCCCAGAGGCCAATCAGTTCTTTCAGTGGTCTGGTCTTTCATAAGGACCAGGTCTCCTTCCTTGATATTCGGCTTGGGATGTCGCCACTTCCTTCTTCCTTGAAGAATGGTGAGGTATTCCTTTCTCCATCGATTCCAGAAGTAGTCGGCCAAATATTGGACTCGTTTCCAGTGTCTTTGGTAGGTGTTCGCGTGAGTGAAATCTCCGCTGGGAATTACCGCGTTGTCAATCTTTTGAGTAAGAAGGATGGTGGGAGTCAGCATGGTTGGTACCTCTGGATCCATTGTCACCGGCACGAGGGGTCTCGAATTGTTGATGGCTGAGACTTCGGCTAAAAGAGTGACTAGAGTCTCGTGCGTGAGTCTTGAGGAGTTAATTTCCTTTAGCATGGAGTTCAGGATGTTGCGTGAGATCCCGATCATCCTCTCCCAGGAGCCTCCCATGTGAGAACTGTGAGGAGAATTGAAGATCCAGGTGGAACCCTTGTCTGCTAGCTGGTCTTGGATTGGCTTGGTGTCGATGTCCAGCTCTCTACATGCACCGACGAAGTTGCTGCCACGGTCGGACCTCAGCTGCTTTACTGGTCCTCTGATGGCAAAGAACCTCCTTAAGGCATTGTTCAGGCAGGAAGTATCCATGGATTCTAACACCTCAATGTGAACGGCTCGAACACTCATGCAGGTGAATAGCACAGCCCACCGCTTACTGTCTGCTCGGCTGCTCCGAGTTCTGCGTGAGGATACCATCCATGGTCCGAAAACGTCTAGGCCCACGTAGGTGAAAGGCGGTTCCGTAGAAAGTCTGTCTGTAGGCAGATCAGCCATTTGTTGGCACAGTTGCTTTCCTCTCGCTTTACGACAGTGCACACAATCAAGGAGTATTTGTGCTACACGTCTCTTCATCCCAATGATCCAAAGGCCTGCCGACCGTACGGTGCCCTCTGTGATCTGCCTGCCTTGGTGTTCAGTCCTTTCGTGGTGATGTCGGATCAGCAGGACTGTTAACGAGAGGATTTTGTTCTGCAACTCCGAAACGAGCCTGATTTAAACGACCGTCGACTCTAAGTAAGCCAAAACTGTCCATAATCGGGTTTAAATTGGCGAGAGGGCTTCTTAGTGGAATCTGCTGTTTGTTGTGTAAGCAGTTCCATTCGGTGGCGTATTATGAGGGACTCACCATGGGAGATGTTCTCAGCAGAAAAGGGGTTTGTGGCACACATGCCAGCGATGACAATCTCTGTTTTTCAGGTCTGTACGATAGCATCTGGCGATGTGCACTAACCTGGCAACAGTCCGGACGAGTCTTGTCCAGCTGGAGAAACGTTCGAAACGTTGGCAGCCGAGGTTGGAAGCTTCCTCTGCACTGGTGGCCAGGGTGTTGACTTCAGTTCGGACATCTGGATCGTTATCTGGGTCTAAGATGCTGAAGTCTTCCTGGACACCTTCTTCCGACTGTCTCAGCAGGAACTCTGGACCTGTAAGCCAAGAAGAGTTAGCAAAGGAAGATATAGACATGGATCCTAGTTGCATGATCTGCTGGATTCAGCTCCGATGGTACGTAACACCATTGTTCTGGTTTGGAGGATCTCCTGATCCTTTCGATGCGGTTACTGACATACACATAGAATCGTCTTGATTGATTGTAGATGTAACCCAAAACGACCTTGCTGTCAGTGTAGAAGTGGACCTCATCCATTTCGATGCACAGTTCTTGTAGTATGAAGTCAGCAATTTCCACTGCCAAGACGGCTCCACAGAGTTCGAGCCTGGGAATGGTATGGTCGGGCTTCGGGGCTAGCTTCGCCTTGCCGAATACCAATCCAACGTAGCTTTGTCCGTTGGCGTCCATCACCTTCAGGTATACGACCGCTGCTATGGCTTCAGTGGAGGCGTCTGAGAAGACGTGGAGTTCTTTCCTTCCGCTAGAGGCAAGGGAGATTTTGGTGTAACATCTCGGGATGTGAATGTTGTTCAATCCGCACAACGACTGTTTCCAAGCTTCCCATTTTCGCTCTTTGTCGGAAGGGAGTGGGGTATCCCAATCCTTGACGGTTTCAGAGAATTGTCTCAACAAGGATTTGCCTTGTATAGTGATAGGCGCTACGAATCCGAGCGGGTCGAATAAGCTGTTCACTATGGAAATGACACCACGTTTCGTGAACGGTTTGTCTGAGCAATTTACTTGAAATCCGAAGGAGTCGGCTGCTAGATCCCATCTGATGCCGAGGCTCCTCTGCACGGGTGGGCTATCTAGCCCCACGTCAATGTCCTTGAATCCAGGGGCGTGGTCGCCCGAGTCAAAGGCTTTCATTACGGCCGGGCTGTTTGAAGCGATTTTGTGTAGCCTAAGTTTTGCCTGGGCCAGCATACTTTGGGTCCTTTTAAGCAAATCAATGGCTGCTTCCTCGGTGGGTAGTAATTTAAGCCCGTCATCTACGTAAAAGTCCTTTTCAACAAAGTCTTTCGCGTCTGTGCCATACTCAGACTCTCCTTCTGACGCGGTTCTTCGTAGACCATAGGTTGCTACGGCGGGTGAAGGGCTGTTCCCGAAAACGTGGACCCTCATTCGGTATTCCACCATCTCTTTATTGGTGTCATTGTCCTTGTACCACAGAAATCTGAGGAAGTTCCGGTGATCCTCCCTGACTAGGAAACAGTGGAACATCTGTTCGATATCAGCAGTGATGGCGACAAGTTCCTTTCTGAACCTCAGCAACACTCCTACTAAGTTGTTTGTTAGGTTGGGGCCGGTGAGGAGAACATCGTTAAGGGATACGCCTCCATGTTTAGCGCTGGAGTCAAAGACAACCCTGATCTGGTTCGGTTTCCGTGGGTGGTATACACCAAATGAAGGCAGATACCAGCACTCTTCATTCTTCTTTAAGGATGGAGCGGGTTCCGCGTGGTTGTTGCGAAATATCTTGTCCATGAAGGCAACGATATGTTCCCTCATCTCAGGCTTGTTGTTCATCGAACGCTGCAGAGAGTTAAATCTGGTCTGAGCTTGGTCTCGGTTGTTTGGGAGTCTTACCCTGGTGGATCGGAAGGGTAATGGAGAGACCCAGTGGTCGGTTTCGTCTTTAGAGAACGCACGGTCCATTATCTCGATGAACTCTCTGTCCTCCACTGACAAGGCTACTTTATCATCGTCCTTGGTCGTGTGGAAGACTGATCTTCCTAAGTTGTCGGTACGCAGGGAAGAAGCGACGTCGGGTAGCTGTATTGAGTCTGGGGGCTTCTCCTTCACTTCATAGTGATGAGGACATGGTCTTAGGCAGGTTGTGCGCCCATCTCCATGCACGTAGGTCCTGAAGGAGTCGATTTCTGATCGATCAACACACAAATTTCCTATGACTACCCATCCCAAGTCCATTCTCTGGGCGTATGGTGCATAGTCGGGTCCATTGCACTGTTGTCGCACCTTGTGTACCCTCAGGTTGTCTCTGCCGAGCAGGAGTAGAATCTCCACGTTGTTGTCTATAGGTGGGATGATGCTTGCGAGGTGTTTCAGGTGTGGTTGATGAAGTGCAGCTTCTGGGGTAGGAATTTCGCTCCTGCGGCTGGGTATTTGGTCGCATTCAACGAGCGTTGGTAGAGGTATTTCAGTCTTCCCGTTGATAGGAGAAGCAATAAATCCCCGGGCTCTTCTGCCGCTAGTCTCTATGCGGCCTGAGCAGGTGTTCAAGGTATAGGGTTCTGATGGTCCACTAATTCCGAAGGCTTCAAAGAATTTGGTTCCTGCCAGGGACCGGTTGCTTTGGTCGTCTATGATGGCATACACCTCCATTGCCCTTTCTGGGCGTCCCTCGGGATAAACCTTGATGAGGCATATTCGGGTACAACATTTCTCCGTTCGGCCCTCTCCACATACCTCTGAGCATGAGCAGGAAACAGTTGTGGCGGTGTCAGTCTGATTCTGTGGCTCCCCGCCATTACTTGGAGCGGGAGCAGAGGTGACTGTAGCCGGTGTGTCTCTAGCTAGCCGGGTAGGATGCATGGCTGAAACGTGCTTTTCGCTGTGGCACTCCCCACACTTGACAGTGGATTTACAGTCCTTGGCCGTGTGCTCACGTGATGCGCAGCATTTGAAGCAAATCCCAAGCTCAGTGAGGACCTTCTTGCGCTCCTGTAAGGTTTTGGATCTAAACCCCTTGCACTTGGTCAATGAGTATGGTTTTTCATGGATGGGACATTCACGATTGAAAGACTTATCTCGTGGTGAGACAGTGTTCTGTTCGTCTGTGGGCGTTGCGGGTGATGGTAGCTCAGTCTTTCTAACACTCACAGCTCTCTTAGTGTCTCTGCGTTTTGGTATTGCACTTTCATACCTTGATGCTGCTTGTCCTACATAGACGGTTCTGAGGCTCTTGATACGGTTTGAAGAGCCTGGGCCTAACCACTTGATCAGGAGGTCGAGTTCCTGTTCTTCAGTTAGGTTGAGATTGGCGATGGCTGCCTTGAAGGTTGCTTTCCAGGCCCTGTAGTTCTCTGCACGATCATCAAACTTCACAAGACTAGTATTGATTAGCTCTCTGCTCACCATGAACCTGGCAAACTCGGACATGTCCGACTTCTCACCACTTGTTGCCGGACGACTCGTGATGCCCCTGGGGCGTATGGGCCGCCTGGTGTGAATGGATGAGCTGTTTCCGGGTAGAATGATGCTGCTGCAGGGTTGAGCTGTGGTTTAGCCCTTGAAGAATCTGACGAATACCGCTTGAGCTGTGAAGGTGGGCCAGGAAACGCTGGGTTGCCATCTTGTGGTGGTGACTTTGAGAGGGTATCTCTCGGCGACTGTCGTTAATTAGCTCGGGCGCCTTCGAGGGTACTGGCGCCTTTAGAAGTATGTTGGGGGTTTTGGTGTCGTCGACTTGGACGGTACTGTAAACCGGGGTCGCTACAGGTACCCGATTTAGCACATAGTCTCTGGTGCGATCGACTGGATCATCCGTTTCCAGTGGTGGCGAGTTAGCTGGATCGGGACCTTGGATCAATGCCTGCTCAAGTAGTCTCACTTTAGCTAGCGCAACCTCCTCTTCCATCTGTGACCGAAGGATCTGTATTCGAGCCTCCGCTTCTGCTTCGGTCCTTTTTGCTTCCATCTCCGCTTCCGCCCTTTTAGCCTCTGCTTCTGCCCTTTTTGCTTCCATCTCCGCTTCCGCCCTTGCTTCTGCCCTTTTTGCTTCCACTTCTGCTTCTGCCCTTTTTTCTGTCCTTTTTTCTTCTGCTTCTCTCTCAGTGAAAGAACGTCTCACCCTGG
Organism: Allobates femoralis; assembly: GCA_033576535.1. NCBI lineage: Eukaryota > Metazoa > Chordata > Amphibia > Anura > Aromobatidae > Allobates > Allobates femoralis. The sequence continues at coordinate 128,552,230 of JARQOC010000010.1, forward strand.
ATCCCTCTGCTATTATGCGGGCCCCCAGTATCCTGTCGCTCATGGTTGAACTTCTTGAGGATGACGACCTGGATGCCCGAGAGGAACGTTTAGATGAGGTCGATCGGTGTGATCTGGTTTCTTGTGGATGAGAGATACGGTGTTCGGCCTTGTTTATGGCGTGTCGGACCTTGGCATCTCTCCCTTTGTCCGTCGCTAGCGCCTTACTGAGGTCTGAAAGAGATTCATCAGAATTAAAGTCTTTTAGAAGGGCAATGTACCTTGTTGACAGTCTCTTGTATCCTTCATGGGCGGCGTTCAGCCGTTCCATAACAGATTGTAAGCTCTGCCTCCTGGGCTTCATCGTGGACGGTATCAGGTTGTATTTGCTCTGTTTCAGCAGTGGGAGCCTGTCCGAGGTCCTTTTCGGCCATTTCGAATAAAGGTGTACTTTTAGTCTTTAAAGGACTCAACTTTTGAATAGGGGTCCTAAAATCGCTGTGCGGCTCTGCGGGAACTCCCGGGTGAGATTCCCAAGGTGGCTTTGACGAAACTTAGGGTTCGCAGTTCGCCGATGTGCAGTAATGAGGTATAGTGTACTGCAGGCTTGTAGAAGCGATGTGGCCAGAAGGAAACCGCAGGTGCATAAAAACAGTTCTTTATAACAGTACAGGCAGAGCTGATACAAGATGTGGCAGGTGGGAGAGCTTCATCTAGGCTTGTTCAGACGTGCACTGTTGCAGGGGACTGGTGCACAAGGCTTGTTGCTGGGCAGATTACACACAGAGGAACAGGGCACATGGAGATCTATAGCTGGATGCTGGGCTGTAAGGCGTTTTTTTTTTTTTGCTAGGAGCTTTTAAACAAAGTTTTCGACTGTTCTGTTCCCACTTAAAGGCGATAAAGGCACGCTGGTGTATAATGGGGTGAGAGTTCTTACCTTTGTACTTACAGTAAGAGGGGGCAGACAGGACCCGGAGCAGCGTCTCAGATAAGCGTACACACGTTAGGATGAAAACAATGTTGGTTTATTTCGTAGATGAATGATCCAAAACATGGCATTGAGATCTTGTATGAAGCTTGTCTCTGGAGTCGCTACTTGTAGGTCGAAAACTTTGCTTCTTCAGCTGCATGGGGAATTAACTCTCTGTACTAAAAAATGTCTGCCAATGACTGGGCAAACAGGAAGAGACCAAAAACAGCACGTACAGGAGCCACACCCCCATAGGCTGGACAAGAAAGAGGGGGAAAGAATTGAAGGGTCTGGCCAGCATGTGGCAGCAGAGACAAGCATCAGAGATAATAGTAGTTTAAACTATAAAACAGGATTGAAACAGCACATTGAATTAATACAGTTTATATTTTCCCTCCTAATATCTTTTTTTTTTTTTTTCTCTCTCTTCACTTAACTTTCTTTTTACCCACTCTAGGCTACTTATTAGCTTTAGTTTTGGGGACTACCTGTTGGTTTATCCCTTTATGAAAGCTCTAGCAATATTGATAAGAGCTTCATACCTGTCACCAGGGGGGATTCCGTTAGAGACAAATCTATTCAAGAGGGACTGAACTTCCTGATGACGCTGCGAGGCCTAATTTTCACTGATGCTATGTTGTCAGTACGGAGATAATAAGTGCTACACCATTAGCGACACGTTTACTACTGTCCAATTTGACGAAAAGGAGTTAGTTACTATTATATTTTTCGAGAATATACCAACTCCCTCTAGTTCAGAGGTCCCTAGATTAGGATAGGGGTCTCACGTTCCCCTATTTATGGTTTTTGATTAAGATACAGATCACCTTACACCTAAGGAGGGTATTTCTCTCCGTGATTGTATATTGAATGACATTTTGTTTTGCTGACTCAACGGTGTATTCCTCATTTGATGCTTTGATTTATATTTATACTTATTTGTATGACATGTACTGTTTTACCCTTTTCTCTATAATTAATAAAAAGAGATTAACCATAAAAACGCAATGTGATTTTGGATGCATTTTTTTTTAATGGATCCAATTTTGCTGCTGAAAATTAAAAAAAAAATATCACAAAAAAGGATCAAAAACACACAGTGTGTACATGGCCTAACTCACAACATGTACAGGAATGTCGGGCGAACCTGTGTTCTCTGAGAGTCTCTGCCAGTGACTTATCTGCCCACTGTGCAAAGTATCAGTTCTTGAAATTCAACAGGCTAAATGGGGGAAAGTCAAGTGGCCCAGATACACATTAGATGCAGTGGTGGACACAGACAGAAATGGCACCTGTTCAAGAACAGTATAAGAGCCCTTTGCAGCCGAACAGCTCAACAAAACAAACAATTCCACTTGCTTTGGAGGTAGAAATGGTACCCAACCTCTTGGGCCCCGGGTTGCACCAATTATATGTCCACCCCTGATTAGATGGCCATCCCATACAGCCAGGGGCGTAACTAGAACTGGCAGGGCCCCATAGCAAACTTTTGAACGGGGCCCCCTCCAAGACACGCCCCCCAATGACACGCCCCCTCCAAGACACGCTTCCCCCCATGACCCCCCTCAAGACACACACCCTTACAGGCCCAACAGTATATACAGCAGCCCCAGTGGTATACCGCAGCCTCCCCAGTGGTATATACAGGCCCCATTAGTATTACAGCAGCCCAGTGGTATACAGCAGTCCTCCCCAGTGGTATATACAGGCCCCAGCAGTATTACAGCAGCCCCAGTGGTATACAGCAGCCTCCCCAGTGGTATATACAGGCCCCAGCAGTATTACAGCAGCCCCAGTGGTATACAGCAGCTCCCCAGTGGTATATACAGGCCCCAGCAGTATTACAGCAGCCCCAGTGGTATACAGCAGCCTCCCCAGTGGTATATACAGGCCCCAGCAGTATTACAGCAGCCCCAGTGGTATACAGCAGCCTCCCCAGTGGTGTATACAGGCCCCAGCAGTATTACAGCAGCCTCCGCAGTGGTGGTATATACAGGCCCCAGTGGTGGTATACAGGGCCCCTGGTGGTGGTATACAGGGCCCCTGGTGGTGGTATATACAGGCCCCTGGTGGTGATATATACAGGCCCCTGGTGGTGGTATATACAGGGCCCTGGTGGTGTATACAGAGCCCCTGGTGGTGGTATATACAGAGCCCCTGGTGGTGGTATACAGAGCCCCTGGTGTGTGGTATACAGAGCCCCTGGTGGTGGTATACAGGGCCCCTGGTGGTGGTATATACAGGCCCCTGGTGGTGGTATATACAGGCCCCTGGTGGTGGTATACAGAGCCCCTGGTGGTGGTATATACAGGGCCCCTGGTGGTGGTATATACAGGGCCCCTGGTGGTATATACAGAGCCCCTGGTGGTGGTATACAGAGCCCTGGTGGTGGTATACAGAGCCCCTGGTGGTGGTATACAGGGCCCTGGTGGTGGTATACAGGGCCCCTGGTGGTGGTATATACAGGCCCTTGGTGGTGGTATATACAGGCCCTGGTGGTGGTATACAGAGCCCCTGGTGGTGGTATATACAGGGCCCCTGGTGGTGGTATATACAGGCCCCTGGTGGTGGTATATACAGGCCCCTGGTGGTGGTATACAGAGCCCCTGGTGGTGGTATATACAGGGCCCCTGGTGGTGGTATATACAGGGCCCCTGGTGGTATATACAGGCCCCTGGTGGTGGTATACAGAGAGCCCCTGGTGGTGGTATATACATCCCCCTGGTGGTGGTATACAGAGCCCCTGGTGGTGGTATATACAGGGCCCTGGTGGTGGTATATACAGGCCCCTGGTGGTGGTATACAGAGCCCCTGGTGGTGGTATATACAGGGCCCCTGGTGGTGGTATATACAGGGCCCCTGGTGGTATATACAGGCCCCTGGTGGTGGTATACAGAGCCCCTGGTGGTGGTATATACAGGCCCCTGGTGGTGGTATACAGAGCCCCTGGTGGTGGTATATACAGGCCCCTGGTGGTGGTATATACAGGGCCCCTGGTGGTGGTATACAGGGCCCCTGATGGTGGTATATACGAGCCCCTGGTGGTGGTATACAGAGCCCCTGGTGGTGGTATATACAGGGCCCCTGGTGGTGGTATATACAGGCCCCTGGTGGTGGTATATACAGGCCCCTGGTGGTGGTATATACAGGCCCCTGGTGGTGGTATATACAAGGCCCCTGGTGGTGGTATATACAGGGCCCCTGGTGGTGGTATACAGGGCCCTTGGTGGTGGTATATATAGGCCCCTGGTGGTGGTATATATAGGCCCCTGGTGGTGGTATACAGGGCCCCTGGTGGTGGTATATACAGGCCCCCCGCTCTCCATTACCTGCAGCAGGCAGTCGCGCTGATCGCAGCCACAGCCTGTCATGTAGTGTGACGCTGTAGCCGGCGATACAGGAAATAGAGCGGCGCCGGCTACAGCCCACATGACAGGCAGATCAGCGCGACTGCCCGCCGGTAATGGAGAGCGGGGGGACGCAGCAGTAATGGAGGCAGCGGTCAGGGGGCCCCGAGGATAGCGTGTGGGGGCAGCGGTCAGGGGCCCCATTGTATGACATGTGGGGGCGCTCAGGGGACCAATGGGCCCCCTTTCTGTCCCTACAGCACCCAGGGGGGTATGGGGACGGGGCTTAGTGGGCGTGGTCCCAAAGTGTCGGGGCCCACTGGGCCAGTCCGCCCCTGTATGTATCGCAGGCGCAGCTGCCGGTATAGCAGCGGCTGCGTAGCGGCGCTGGGTCCGGGCCCCCCACAAGCGCCGGGCCCCAAAGCGACCGCTACGGCTGCTATGCCGGTAGTTACGCCACTGCATACAGCTAAAATCGTAAGATTATGCCATCTTTTATCTAATGAATATGAGACCCTTAACCAGGGGTGTAACTAGGCTCTGATAAGCCCTGGTGCAAAATTTGGACCTGCCCCCCGCCCCCTCCCACACACATTGTTGGTCAGATGTATGGGCCCTTGTAGCTTTCCTGGTTTATATGGTCCTCTTTCTGGTATATATGTCCCCTTCCTGGTATATATGGTCCTCCTTGTGTATATATGTCCATTTCCTGGTATATATGGTCCTCTTTGTGTATATATGTCTCCTAAGTATATTTGGCCCTCCTTGTGTCCCCTTCCTGGTATATATGGTCCTCCTAATGTCCCTTCCTGGTATATATATATAATAAATAATAAAACTTTATTTGTATAGCGCCAACATATTCCGCAGCGCTTTACAGTACAATGGTACGTATAAGAAAAAATATACAATACAGTATGGTAGGTAATACAGAACAGTAGTTACATGCAATAAATATGGAATCAATGTAGGAAATACAATAAAATGGCAAAAATAAATGTGACCCGCTCGAAGGAACTTACAATCTAAGACGGGATGGGAACACAAAGTACAGGGGCTTATAACAATGAATATCTTATGTCTAAATGACTACTGTTAGGGAGAATTGTGCTGTTTCAATCCTGTTTTATAGTTTAAACTGTTATATTGATGCTTGTCTCTGCTGCCACCTGCTGGCCAGACCTTTCAATTCTTTCTGCCTTTCCTTGTCCAGCCTATGGGGGTGTGGCTCCTGCACGTGCTGTTGTCTCTTCCTGTGTTGCCCAGTCATTAGGAGACATTTTCTACTGGAGAGAGTTCCATTCTCATAGAGCTGGAGAAGCAAAGTTTTTGACCCACAAGTAGCGACTGCAGAGACAAGCTTCATACAAGACTTCAATGCCATGTTTTGGATCATTCATCTATGGAATAAACCAGCATTGTTTTCATCCTAACGTGTGTACACTTATCTGAGACGCTGCTCCGGGTCCTGTCTGCCCCTCTTATTGGAAGTACAAAGGTAAGAAGGAACTCTCACCCCATTATACAACCAGCATGCCTTTATCGCCTTTAAGTGGGAACAGTACAGTCAAAAACTTTACTTAAAAGCTCCTAATAGTCAAAAACTTTGGTTGAAAGCTCCTAGCAGCTAAAAAAACTGCCTTACAGCCCAGCATCCAGCTAAAGACCCCCATGTGCCCTGTTCCTCTGTGCATTAATCTGCCCAGCAACAAGCCTTGTGCACCAGTCTGCCTGCATCAGTGCACGTCTGGACAAGCCTAGAGGAAGCTTTCCCACCTGCACATCTTGTATCAGCTCTGCCTGTACTGTTATAAAGAACTGTTTTTATGCACCTGCGGTTTCCCTCTGGCCACATCGCCTCCATAAGCCTGCAGTACACTATACCTCATTACTGCACATCGGCGAACTGCGAACCCCAAGTTTCGTCAAAGCCACCTTGGGAATCCCATCCGGGAGTTCCCGCAGAGCCGCACAGCGATTTTCGGACCCCTATTCAAAAGTTGAGTTTTTTAAAGAGACAGTACACCTTTATTCAAAATGGCCGAAAAAGGACCTCGGACAGGCTCATACTGCTGAAACAGAGCAAATACAACCTGATACCGTCCACGATGAAGCCCAGGAGGCAGACCCCACGTCTCAAGCAGACCAAGTTACCCGACCAAAACGTTCTTACAAACCAACGGTAAAGGCAATTGAAAACTATCACGCTATGAAAGATGAGCTAAGTGAACGCCTGGAAGAACAGTGGGAACGCGTCGCCTCTTACATGTCGAGACTTGAACCCTCGTCAGGCGACGCCGCAAGCTTACAATCTGTTATGGAACGGACTGAACGCCGCCCATGAAGGATACAAGAGACTGTCAACAAGGTACATTGCCCTTCTAAAAGACTTTAATTCTGATGAATCCCTTTCAGACCTCAGTAAGGCGCTAGAGACGGACAAAGGGAGAGATGCCAAGGTCCAACACGCCATAAACAAGGCCGAACACCGTATCTCTCACCTGCAAGAAACCAGATCACACCGATCGAGCTCATCTAAACGTTCCTCTCGGGCATCCAGGTCATCATCCTCAAGAAGTTCAACCATGAGCGACAGGATACTAGAGGCCCGCATAATAGCAGAGGAATCCAGGGTGAGACGTTCTTTCACTGAGAGAGAAGCAGAAGAAAGAAGGACAGAAGCAAGGGCAGAGGCAAAAAGGGCAGAAGCAGAGGTGGAAGCAAAAAGGGCGGAAGCGGAGATGGAAGCAAAAAGGGCGGAAGCGGAGATGGAAGCAAAAAGGACTGAAGCAGAAGCGGAGGCTCGAATACAGATCCTTCGGTCACAGATGGAAGAGGAGGTCGCGCTAGCTAAAGTAAGACTACTCGAGCAGGCATTGATCCAAGGTCTTGATCCAGCTAACTCGCCACCACTGGAAACGGATGATCCAGTCGATCGCACCAGAGACTATGTGCTAAACCGGGTACCTGTAGCGACCCCGGTTTACAGTACGTCCAAGTCAACGACACCAAAACCCCAACATACTTCTAAAGGTGCCAGTACCCTCGAAGGCGCCCGAGCTAATTAACGACAGTCGCCGAGAGATACCCTCTCAAACACAGTCACCACCACAAGATGGCAACCAGCGTTTCCTGGCCACCTTCACAGCTCAAGCGGTATTCGTCAGATTCTTCAAGGGCTAAACCACAGCTCAACCCTGCAGCAGCATCATTCTACCCGGAAACAGCTCAACCATTCACGCCAGGCGGCCCATACGCCCCAGGGGCATCACGAGTCGTCGTGGCAACAAGTGGTGAGAAGTCGGACATGTCCGAGTTTGCCAGGTTCATGGTGAGCAGAGAGCTAATCAGTACTAGTCTTGTGAATTTTGATGATCGTGCAGAGAACTACAGGGCCTGGAAAGCAAACCTTCAAGGCAGCCATCGCCAATCTCAACCTAACCGAAGAACAGGAACTCGACCTCCTGATCAAGTGGTTGGGCCCAAGCTCTTCAAGCCGTATCAAGAGCCTCAGAACCGTCTATGTAGGACAAGCAGAAGCAGGTCTCGCCGCCGCATGGCAAAGGCTGGAACGCACCTTTGGCAAGCGCGGAAGCAATAGAGAAAGCCCTATTCAAGAGACTGCAGGATTTCCCAAAGATCAACCTTAAAGAAGTCCACAAGCTCCAAGACCTAAGTGATCTGCTCATGGAGCTGGAGCTCGCCAAAAGAGACCCTCGTCTGTCCGGGCTGTGCTATCTGGATTCAGCCCATGGAGTAAACCCAATCGTGGTGAAGCTGCCATACAGTCTGCAGGAGAAATGGGCAACGTCAGTCTCAAGGTACAAAAGAGTGAACGACGTCACCTTTCCCCCATTTATCCACTTCTGCAGATTCATTGATGAGCAGGCCCAGATGAGGAATGACCCAGCCTCGACTTCCTAGTATCCAACACTTCGGCAGCTGCAGCAACTCCAGCATCAAGGTATGAAAGTGCTATACAAAAACCCAGAGACACTATGAGAGCTGTGAGTGTTAGAAAGACCGAACTACCATCACCCGCAATGCCCACAGACGAACAGAACACTGTCTCACCACGAGATAAAGTCTTTCAATCGTGAATGTCCCCATCCACAAAAAACCACACTCACTGACCAAGTGCAAGGGGTTTAGATCCAAAACCTTACAGGAGCGCAAGAAGATCCTCACTGAGCTTGGGATTTGCTTCAAATGCTGCGCATCACTTGAGCACATGGCCAAGGACTGTAAATCCACAGTCAAGTGTGGGGAGTGCCACAGCGAAAAGCACATTTCAGCCATGCATCCTACTCGGCTAGCTAGAGACACACCGGCTACAGTCACCACCGCTCCCGCTCCAAGTCATGGCGGGGAGCCACAGAATCAGGCTGACACCGCCACAACTGTTTCCTGCTCATGCTCAGAGGTATGTGGAGAGGGCCGAATGGAGAAATGTTGTGCCCGAATATGCCTCATCAAGGTTTATCCCGAGGGACGCCCAGAAAAGGCAATGAAGGTGTATGCCATCATAGACGACCAAAGCAACCGGTCCCTGGCAGGAACCAAATTCTTTGAAGCCTTCGGAATTAGTGGACCATCAGAACCCTACACCTTGAACACCTGCTCAGGCCGCATAGAGACTAACGGCAGAAGAGCCCTGGGATTCATTGCTTCTCCTATCAACGGGAAGACTGAAATACCTCTACCAACGCTCGTTGAATGTGACCAAATACCCAGCCACAGGAGTGAAATTCCTACCCCAGAAGCTGCACTTCATCAACCACACCTGAAACACCTCGCGAGCGTTATCCCACCTATAGACAACAACGCGGGAGATTCTACTCCTGCTCGGCAGAGACAACCTGAGGGTACACAAGGTGCGACAACAGTGCAACGGACCTGACTATGCACCATACGCCCAGAGACTGGACTTGGGATGGGTAGTCATAGGAAATGTGTGTGTTGATCGATCAGAAATCGACTCCTTCAGGACCTACGTGCACGGAGATGGGTGCACAACCTGCCTAAGACCATGTCCTCATCACCATGAAGTGAAGGAGAAGCCCCCAAACTCAATACAGCTACCCGACGTCGCTTCTTCCCTGCGTACCGACAACTTAGGAAGATCAGTCTTTCACGCAACCTATGGTCTCCGAAGAACCGCGTCAGAGGGAGAGTCCGAGTATGGCACAGACGCGAGAGACTTTGTTGAAAAAGACTTTTACGTAGATGACGGGCTCAAATCACTACCCACCGAGGAAGCAGCCATTGATTTGCTCAAAAGGACCCAAGGTCCAGAGTTCCTGCTGAGACAGTCGGAGGAAGCTGTCCAGGAAAACTTCAGCATCCTAGATCCAGATAACGATCCAGATGTCCGAACTGAAGTCAACACCTGGCCACCAGTGCAGAGGAAGCTTCCAACCTCGGCTGCCAACGTTTTGAACGTTTCTCCAGCTGGACAAGACTCGTCCGGACTGTCGCAGGTTAGTGCACATCGCCAGATGCTATTGTACAGACCTAAAAAACAGAGACTGTCATCGCTGGCATGTGTGCCACAAACCCTTTCTGCTGAGGACATCTCCCATGGTGAGTCCCTCATAATACGCCACCTCCAACAGAGCGAATTCGCCACCGAATGGAAACTGTTTACACAACAAACAGCAGATTCCACTAAGAAGCCCTCTCGCCAATCTAAACCCGATTATGGACAGTTTTGGCTTACTTAGAGTCGGCGGTCGTTTAAATCAGGCTCGTTTCGGAGTCGCAGAACAAAATCCTCTCATCATTCCCAACAAACACCACGTTACAGTCTTGCTGATCCGACATCACCATGAAAGGACTGAACACCAAGGCAGGCAGATCACAGAGGGCGCCGTACGGTCGGCAGGCCTTTGGATCATTGGAATGAAGAGACGTGTAGCACAAATACTCCATGATTGTGTGCATTGTCGCAAAACGAGAGGAAGGCAACTGTGCCAACAAATGGCTGATCTGCCTGCAGACAGACTTTCTACGGAACCACCTTTCACCTACGTGGGCCTAGACGTGTTCGGACCATGGATGGTATCCTCACGCAGAACGCGTAGCAGCCGAGCAGACAGTAAGCGGTGGGCTGTACTATTCACCTGCATGAGTGTTCGAGCCGTTCACATTGAGGTGTTAGAATCCATGGATACTTCCTGCCTGATCAATGCCTTAAGGAGGTTCTTTGCCATTAGAGGACCAGTAAAGCAGCTGAGGTCCGACCGTGGCAGCAACTTCGTCGGTGCATGTAGAGAGCTGAACATCGACACCAAGCCAATCCAAGACCAGCTAGCAGACAAGGGTTGCACCTGGATCTTCAATTCTCCTCACAGTTCTCACATGGGAGGCTCCTGGGAGAGGATGATCGGGATCTCACGCAACATCCTGAACTCCATGCTAAAGGACGTTAACTCCTCAAGACTCACGCACGAGACTCTAGTCACTCTTTTAGCCGAAAGTCTCAGCCATCATCAATTCGAGACCCCTCGTGCCGGTGACAATGGATCCAGAGGTACCAACCATGCTGACTCCCACTATCCTTCTTACTCAAAAAATTGACAACGCGGTAATTCCCAGCGGAGACTTCACTCACGCCAACACCTACCAAAGACACTGGAAACGAGTCCAATATTTGGCCGACTACTTCTGGAATCGATGGAGAAAGGAATACCTCACCGTTCTTCAAGGAAGAAGGAAGTGGCGACATCCCAAGCCAAATATCAAGGAAGGAGACCTGGTCCTTATGAAAGATCAGACCACTCAAAGAACTGACTGGCCTCTGGGACTTGTTACTAAGACACTACCTAGCCAGGACGGCAATGTGCGGAAGGTGGAGCTAAGGGTCTTCAGGAAAGGTGAGACGAAGACCTTTGCAAGGCCGATCCACGAACTCATTCTGCTGTTGCCCGTAGAGAGCGCCACTACGGGATGAACGCTTCCTGACCTGAACTTTAGCCATTTCTTTTTTCCTCATTTTTGGATTTTAGAATTTTGAATTGTTGTATTTAACATGCCTTTCGTTTTAGGTATTGTTATGGACTAATAGTGGAATCCCCAAAGTGAATTCCAGACGGGGAGTGTGCTGTTTCAATCCTGTTTTATAGTTTAAACTGTTATATTGATGCTTGTCTCTGCTGCCACCTGCTGGCCAGACCTTTCAATTCTTTCTGCCTTTCCTTGTCCAGCCTATGGGGGTGTGGCTCCTGCACGTGCTGTTGTCTCTTCCTGTGTTGCCCAGTCATTAGGAGACATTTTCTACTGGAGAGAGTTCCATTCTCATAGAGCTGGAGAAGCAAAGTTTTTGACCCACAAGTAGCGACTGCAGAGACAAGCTTCATACAAGACTTCAATGCCATGTTTTGGATCATTCATCTATGGAATAAACCAGCATTGTTTTCATCCTAACGTGTGTACACTTATCTGAGACGCTGCTCCGGGTCCTGTCTGCCCCTCTTATTGGAAGTACAAAGGTAAGAAGGAACTCTCACCCCATTATACAACCAGCATGCCTTTATCGCCTTTAAGTGGGAACAGTACAAGAATGATAGGCCGCCCTGAAGAGGTGTGTTTTTAGGGAGTGTCTGAAGCTATGCAAGTGTGGATGGTCCTAATTTCTTGGGGGTAGAGCATTCCAGAGGATTGGTGCGGCTCGGTAGAAGTCTTGGAGTCGGGAATGGGAGGTTCGGATTAATGCCGATGTTAGTCTGAGATCGCATTCAGAGCGAAGGGGACGGGTGGGTTGGTAGGCAGAGATGAGGGTAGAGAGATAGAGAGGTGCCGCACCATAAATAGCTTTGTGAGTGACAACAAGCAATTTGAATTGGATTCTATAGAGTATGGGCAGCCAATACATTGACTGGCACAGAGCAGAAACATCTGAGTAATGGTTTGCTAGATAGGTGATCCTGGCTGCTGCATTGAGGATAGACTGGAGAGGGGAAAGCTTACTGCGGGGGAGGCCAGCTAATAAAGAATTACAGTAGTCAAGGCGGGAATGGATCAGGGCCATAGTGAGGGTTTTAGTTGTTTCCATGGTGAGGAAAGGGCGAATTCTGAAGATATTTTTCAGGTGCAAGCGACAGGAGCGGGTGAGAGATTATATATATGGGGTGAAGGAGAGATCAGCGTCCAACATAACACCCAGACAGCGAGCCTGCTGACTGGGCGTTATCGTGGTGCCGCACACTGAGAGGGAAATGTTAGGTTTAGGGAGGTTAGTAGAGGGTGGGAGCAGAAGAAGTTCAGTTTTGGAAAGGTTGAGTTTCAGATAGAGAGCGGACATGATAGTGGAAACTGCAGTTAGACAGTCATTGGTGTTCTGTATTAGAGCAGGAGTAAGGTCAGGGGAGGAAGTGTTATAGTTGTGTGTCATCAGCGTAAAGATGGTACTAGAAGCCAAATCTGCTGATGGTCTGTCCAATCGGGGCTGTGTAGAGAGAGAAGAGAAGAGGGCCAAGGACTGAACCTATAAATAAAAGGAGACACAAGAGGCGCATATGGTGCCTTATCAACAAGATACTTTTCTCGTATATATTTCAAAAAGAGTTCCACTCACCTTTTCAGGTTGTGTCACCCACAACCAGTTTTAGCGCTTTAGCAGCTGCTGCAGAGCCTCCACCGTCTCGCCAAAACCATGGGAAAAACAGAAGTTTAAACAGGAATGGTTTCCACGGTCCGCGCTGCTGCTTCAATCAATGCACTCCAAAAGGGTTGTTACCTCCAACATATTCTTTATTCCACAATAAACCAACGCGTTTTGGTGCTATCCCCGCACCTTCCTCAGGTTAATGTACCCTGAGGAAGGTGCGGGGATAGCACGGAAATGTGTTGGTTTATTGTGGAATAAAGAGTATGTTGGAGGTAACAACCCTTTTGGAGTGCATTGATTGAAGCAGCAGCGCGGACCGTGAAAAACCATTTCTATTTAATGGACTGAACCTGAGGGACCCCACTAGTGAGAGGAAGAGAGGAGGAAGTGGAGCCAGCAAATGATACACTGAAAGAGTGATCAGAGAGATAGGAAGAGAACCAGGAGAGAGCCGTGTCCTTAATGCCAATGGAGTGCAGAATAGAGAGTAGGAGTTGGTGGTCAACAGTGTCAAAAGCTGCAGAGAGGTCAAGAAGGATAAGCAGAGAGTGGTCACTATTATGTTTTGCTGTCAGAAGGTCATTGGCAATTTCTGTACAGTGTAAGGGGCGGAAGCCAGACTGTAATCGATCTAAAAGAGAGTGAGTGGCGAGGTAATGGGTGAGGCGGGTATAGACCAGGCGCTCCAGGAGTTTTGAGATGAAGGGGAGATTGGAGAAAGGTCTGTAGTTATTTGTGCAGGATGGGTCAAGGGACGTTTTCTTTAGTAGTGGAGTAATAATAGAGTGTTTGAAGGAGGAGGGGAAGATGCCAGTAGAGAGGGAGAGATTGAAGATTGTGGTTAAGTGAGTGGTGACCACTGGAGAGAGGGTCTGGAGTAGGTGTGAGGGAATGGGGTCAGTGGTGCATGTAGTGGGACGTGAGGACGAGAGGAGCCTGGAGACTTCTTCTTCTGTGACTGGGTCAAAAATGGAGAGTGAGCCAGAGGGGATGTGGGGACAGATGGGAGTAACAGTACTTGAAGGTTGGGAGCTGATTTCCTGAGGGATGTTTTCTATTTTCTCTGTGATGTAAGAGGCCAGATCATCAGCACAGAGGTCAGTGATAGGGGCCTGCACTTTCGGATTGAGGGAGAGAGTGAAAGGTGTCAAAGAGTTTCTTTGAGTTGGATAGTGAGGAGATCAGGGTCTGTTTGGCGAGGTGAAGGTCAGAGTTGTAGGTTTTGAGCATGAATTTAAAATGGATAAAGTTTTCTGGTGTGTGGGTTTTCCTCCATAGGCGTTCGGCACTCCTAGAGCATCCCTGGGGGAATCGAGTTTGTGATGTGAGCCAGGGCTGTTTTAGTCTGTGTTTGGAGATTCTGAGGGTGAGGGGCGCTACTTGGTCCAGGGTGCTTTTGAGAGTATCATTGTAGTAATTAACAGCCAGATTGGGGCAGGAGAAGGAGGAGATTGGGGACAGTGATGAGAGAAGAGAGTCTGTGAATGTATGAGGGTTAATAGCCTGTAGATTTCTATGCTGTGATGGGTGAGGGTTTGTCAGTGTGAAGGAGAGAATGTTGTGATCAGAGAGAGAAGGAGATGAGTTGTCTAAGGAGGAGGTAGAGCAGAGTCGGGTGAAGACCAGGTCAAGGTTGTTACCATCCTTGTGTGTCTCAGAGGTTGAGAACTGCGAGAGGCCAAGAGAAGTGGTTAGAGATAGGAGCTGGGATGCAGATGGGGAGTTGGGGCTGTTTATGGGGATGTTAAAGTCTCCCAGGATGAGGGTTGGTAATTCTGAGGACATGAAGTGCGGCAGCCACTTGGAGAAGTGGTCGAGGAAGTGGGTGGGTGAACCTAGGGGGGCGGTAAACCACCGCTACTCTGAGGGGGAGGGGACGGAACAGCCTAATTGTGTGGACCTCAAAAGAAGCGAATGAGAGTGATGGAGCGGGGGGGATGACTTGGAAAGTACATTGTGGGGAAACGAGTAAGCCAACTCCACCACCACGTCTGTTCACAGGTCTCGGGGAATGGGAGAAGTGTAAACCTCCGTAGGAGATAGCAGCAGGGGAAGCAGTGTCTGAGTCCTGGACCCAGGTTTCAGTGAGGGCCAAAAGGTTAAGAGAGTTAGTGAGAACGTAGTTGTGGATAAAGGGAAGTTTGTTGCATGCAGACCGTGGTTTCCAGAAGGCATATTTAAAAGAGGGAGATGAAGGTGTGCAGGTAATGCTAATGAGGTTAGTAGGATTTCTATGTGAGGTGGGCGGGGGGGGTTGAAGTTGGAAGAGGGTGGTCCAGGATTTGGAGAAATATCACCTTACATGAGCAGTAGTAGAAAGAGAAGGAGCGAGTAATTTTTGGCTCTATTACATTGTTTTTGTTGATGCAAGACCCTGGAATATGATGGGCTTAGATTATTGAGTTTGGTGAAGAGAGTATGGGAGCAGGACATAGTAAAGGGAAGTAGAGAGGGGCTGATGTGGATAAAGGGTGATGGAGGGGGAATGGGGTGGTAAAAGTGGATGACTAACGCACATAGATATAGAGGCATTGAATTGAAGGACATTTTGATATATTGGCCAAAGAAAAATTATGAGAGTTAGTAGACGGGTAGAGTTGTTACCTTCTGGTTACCTCTGGCTTATCTCTGGAATATCTCTGTAGCCCACTTTAAAAATCCCATTTTGGAAAATCACAGAGGCCAAGGCGCAGAGGCCATAGACCTTGCAATTTATAACTCTTGTGGTCAGCAGACAATATGCCAGGTATATAGAAGGGAGGGGAGAAAGAAGGATACAACACACCAGGGGACAATTAACAAATTACTGCTAAGAGAAATGTTTGGTCCTCTTTGTGTCCTCTTCCTGGTATATATGGTCCCCCTTGTGTCCCATTTCTGGTATTATGGTCTTCCTTCTTGTATATATGGCCCCATCCTGGTATATATGGTTCCCAACCTTGCATATCTATCACCGTTCTGTCCCTCACGCATAAGTGAAAACAACAACACTGTTCTCACCTTTCCTCTGCTCCCACATTGCCTGGTGTCCTCCTGTAGATAAGAGCACACTCTGGCAGCTGACATCGGAGTGTGGAAACAGGGGGCTCGCGTATAACAGTGAAATCACTCTCATGCATGGGCCCTGTCATTGCACCTCCGATAGCTCGCAGTCATTGTGCATGTGTCGGCAGCCTGTATCACAGTGCAGGGACCCGACAGGTCTCTGGACCGTGATGCACTTCAGTTGGATGTGTGTCCTTGGCAAGGTCACACATCCAGCTTAAGCAGTGGGGCCCTCTAGCTCAGGGCCTAGTCACAGCCGCAATCCCTGTGCCCCCAGTCGTTACCCCCTTGCCCTCAACGTTTCATCTCCTTCTTTGTCTGATAGCCAGGTACCACAGCCAAAAATGTAACAAGATTTGCTCTCTAAGGCTAGCTTCACACCACGGTTTTGGGCGTCAGGGTGGATCCTGTTTTTTGCAGGATCCACCGGGCAGAACCTGACAGTGCAGGATGAGCACAAAGTGTGGCCAAATATGCCCTGTTTTTAACAGGATTCGATTCCTGCTGCTGTCCACGGTGCTGATCTGTCATCCTGTGTGGGCAGTGCTGCTCTCCATGCTGCTCAGCTCTCAGCTGTGTGTGCAGTGCTGCTCTCCATGGTGCTGAGCTCTCAGCTGTGTGTGCAGTGCTGCTCTCCATGGTGCTGAACTCTCAGCTGTGTGTGCAGTGCTGCTCTCCATGGTCCTGTATGTTCAGCCGTGTCTCTGACATGCTGCTGTTCATGGTGCTGAATGAGCACGGCAGCATTTCAGAGCATGCGCTGTGCATAAGATCGCATCCGGGAAACAATCCGATTTTTTTCCCGGATCCGCTGTCCATAGATTCCTATGTTATGGGCGCCGGATCGCCCCATATTAGTTTCTGGCTGATTTAGTGCGATTTTTTCACCGGAGACATAAAATGTTGCAGGCTCCGATTTCGGGCACAGTGAAAAACCTGACAAAACCGGATCAGGCACAGAATACACAAAACCTGATGGCCAAATAGGACCAATTTGGCACCATAGGGATGCATGGGGGCAAAACCGGATCAGGTTCTGCCCAGTTCAAACCGGACAGAACCTGATGCACAAAAACCGTGGTGTGAAGCTAGCCTTTTTAAGTATAGCTGAGCATTTATATTTTGTTACAGGAAAGTCCTTCATTGTGTGTGAGGACGCGCATGTGCGTGTGTATGTATGTGAGTGTGTGTATATGTATGTGTGTGTATATATATGTGTGTATGTATGTATGTGTGGTTATGGGTGTGTATATGTATATGTGTGTGTATGTATGTGTGGGTATATGTGTGTGTGTGTGTGTATACACTCACAAACAGGCAACAATTTGTCATTCTATATTTTATTTAACAACAATATAAAGAGGCACTTTACGTCATACAAAATAATGATATAAAAATGCATAATGCTCTTTTTGCTCTTTTTTGGACACAAATATCAAAATAAAATCTTTTGAATTAGTCATTGCACCAAATAACTAGAATATATTTTATACAATACAATGTTCTTTAATGATACATATAAACAAGTTAAGGCTTTGCATGGTGGTGGTACGTTTCTCAGGGTTCTGTGCGGGATAAGGACTCTGGTGTCACAAGCTACATCAGTGCTTTAGGATACTAACATCTCGTAGAGGTTTTCAGCTGAACCAGAGCGGCTCTCCGTTGCACCTGAGTTTCATGTCTCTCTGTATATAGTAGATATAGTTGCATATAGATTTACATAAGCTAGATAAAGGGAGAGTGATTGTAACACTGTTCGGCACTGGACATTGAACATTTCAGTTTTCACATTAGTTGAACTATGAACAAATAGCACCATGTATATCATTAAGGAAAAGATTGTGGGCAATTTACAGTAAGGTTATAATAGTCCTTCAAAGACGGGACACCCCAAGTTCTTCTGAAAACGTCGGCAGCATTGTGGTTTATTAATGCACTATGGAAGCAGAGAAGGCACGTCTTAAATTACTTAAGTAAATGGGAAGCAAAGTATCTCTAATGTGTTGTTTTACAGTGGTCACAGAAATCATATGTTCAAACAGTATTGTTAAATCTATTCTGTACAGTATAAAATGTTACTTAAATAGAGAAATTATATTTACTGTAAGTCTTCATATTAGTTCACAGGGCAGAATTTGAATTGTATCCATTGAAGAATTTGTTTAAGAGCAGAGATGCATTGTGTTGAGTGTCTCGCATGCATCTTGCATGAGTCGCCCGGCCGCTGCCTCTCTGAACGGGAGCGTAGGGCTGATTGTGTTTCTATGAAGCTCCACACTCCAATTTAGAGAGGCAGCGACCGGGCCAGGTGGGTCATGCAAGATGCATGTGAGATACTCGCATGCATCTCGCATAGTGTGTTTCCACCTTAATGTGTATCCTCTCATGGAAACAGGAATAAGTTACTCTGCCCAAAACACATGAAAACAACAAGTACTAAAGTGATAAATATGTGGTCGATGTGCGTCCGTCCTCCAGTGATTGTGAGTTATACTCGACTCCCAGCTCACAACTCCTGAAAAGTTGCGTATTGTGCCGATTTGTCCATTCTGTATGGAGGCCGTTCTAGTTGCACTTTGCTCATGTTATTGCACCTAACAGGCAGCATTATATAAAAGCCAAGGAAGCATTATTACATAACGATAATACAGTGTATTTTATAGTAATGCACTTGGACTGAGATAAGGCAGCCGACTACAAACTGCACGGCTTACCCACAGCATTAAAAATCCTCACTGATCATTTTAATGTATATTTCAATTCTTCTTGTAACATTTTACTACTTTTAAGATTGGGTACTAATTGTAAAATTAGTAGCTATTCATCTTGGTTGTTTCTATCCTGATATCTCAATCTATAGACAGAGTTAATTAATGTTTGGATGAACTATACAGCTATACATTTCATATTTACCGTGTTTTTCCAAAAATAAGCCCTAGCTTGATTTTTTGAGATTTTTGGAAAAGGCTTTAAATATAAGCCCTACTCCACAAATAAGCCCTAGTTAGTCAGTGCTTCCAGTGCTAGGCTATGTTATGTGACCATAGGTTATGTCACTAAAATTATGGAGACATAATCTAATGCTGAAGACACTGGAATAGACATTATGGAAACAATAGTGTCCTGCCGCTTCCTCCCACCATAGCAAGGTAAAATCTGCCCCTAAGTCCCGCCGAATGTTGTTACCTAGTTCCGCCTCCCGAATGCTGCCTCCTGGATCCATCCTCCCAGCTGCTACTGCACTATGGTTTAGGCTTGGCTGCCGCTCCAGATTCCCACCTCCTGAGTGCCACCTTTCGGATCCCACCTCCGGTAGCTACAGCACTATGGTGTGGGCTTGGCTGTCAATTCCCAAGTCCCACCTCCTGCCTCCCGAGTGCCACCTTTCAGATCCCGCCTCCGGCAGCTACTGCACTATGGTGTGAGCTTTGCTGTCGCTTCCTGAGTCCCACCTCCTGCCTCTCGAGAGCCGTCTCTTGGATCCCAGCTCCTGGCTGGCCCTGCTTGCTCCCTCAGAAGCAGCCACATGTGACATCACAACCACTGTTCCTCAGTCCTGCTCTAGACTCCCTCTTACTGACCCCTCCCGGCTGCATAGAGAAGAGTGCCACTGCCACACAAAGTGTTTTGAGAGTGCCAGTAAGTATTACCATAAGAAACACTGACACTGTACCAGCAATTGTAAATGCAAGTTAGGGTTAAGGTTACTAACCCTAAAGCTGGTCATATGCCTTCAAGCTGAAGCTGGCAGTACACCTTCAAGCTGAAGCTGGCCACACACCTTCAAGCTGAAGCTGGCCGTACACCTTCAAGCTGAAGCTGGCAGTACACCTTCAAGTTGAAGCTGGCCATACACCTTCAAGCTGAAGCTGGCAGTACACCTTCAAGTTGAAGCTGGCCGTACACCTTCAAGTTGAAGCTGGCCATATACTTTTAAAGCAAATGAGTGATTGTTCTTCATGCAAAAAAATAAGCCCTATACCAATAAGCCTTTTTTGGGAAGCGAAAATAATCTAAGACCCTTTCTTATTTTTTGTAAAAACACGGTATTTATTAACGTGAAGACTGGTTTACCGGATGCATAATACAATGCTTGTGAAGATAAATTCAATCTTCTACCTCTTAAACCTTTATTTTTTTAGTATTTAAATGATTGAATAATGCTCATGAGAATAGTATAACATTATTGGGGGATCTTTTAAGTTGAATAATTCATATTTGTTTTATATTATTGAAGAGCCTGGGATAAAACTATTTTTAAACCTTTAATCCCAGCTCTCCATCCTGAACAAAACAGAAATTATATACAACAGTAGAGAAGAGCTTGTTGACCAAAGAAATGAAAACATCGTTTCTGTAACGTTCATATATATATGTCCCAACATTGGCATAACAGAAGTAGATTACAGCACAAAAGGACTAATTTACAATGGAGGCAGTGCAAGTTTGGCAAAGCTTAGGGAATGCATTAATAATTATTCATTATTTTTTTCTTTTGAGGACAGAAATCACCTAATGTCATTCAGTAACATCCCTTCTTAAAGGAATTTTAAAACTAGTTAGTTTTTGTCCAAAGAGTTGGCTTAGTAAATTGTTCTGTGATTCCGCAGTCCTATAGTTCGATGGCTCAGTGGGTTTCGCATTGTGCCCCATTTTTCGTTTAAGTGAAGGGCTGTTTGACGACAGAGAAGAGCATTTTGGGGAGAACTGATTACTTTTAGTAACGGTAGTTCTTTTGCTCTTGTACTCCCCATTGTTAGATTGAGAGTTGAGTCTTTTGTGGTTTTGGGTGTCCAACACAGCTTTTCTGAACTGACTTCTGATTCCTCCGGTCTGTGGCTTTGGGTAAGACCGGATGCTTGAAGTATCATCTTTTGTATCCAGATGCCACTAACCATTCTGACTTTTTCACAGAAATATCATGTTTTCCACTGATTACCACTTTTGTCTTTTTTTTCTTTATTTCCAGCAAATTCTCTTGGGATGCACCATTGCCTTTGTGAACAGATATTTTTTGTTCCTTGCGTTTCTTTTGGTGTAATTTTTGGCATATCGGTCGTGACATTTTCCCCAGCATTTTAATATCTGTATTATTTTTTGATACATTTACAGCCAAGTCCTTTTTGACTACCTTTGTATCGTGTGGATTACAGGCCATATTATGCCTCGATTCCGACTTTAATTTTGGTGTCAATATTTTTGGTAACTCTTCATTTTGAGATTCTCTAACACTTGTCTCTGGTTTGCCTGTTTTAAAGCTTTTTAATAAAGTCTCTTTATCACTTGTATGTGATTTTTCATTGGGTGCCGGAGGAACAAGTGTCTTGTTTCCTTCTATTGGGCATGACCCTACTTTTTCTTCATTGATCTTTGGGAGGTCATTGACGGGTGGCAATATTTTAGCAGTAGTCAATAATGCTTCATGTTCTTCTGTAAATAGTTTACATAAATCATCGTTTGCTTTGATTTGAGGGGTCTGTACATCTGCCGAGTCAACTTGTGTTTGATTATCTGTTGGCTTCTCTGATATGCCGGAATATTTCTCATTACTCTCTGGAAAAGCAACATTTAGATCAGCACTAAACAATTCTTCCGTGTCACCAAGTGTGCCATCATCTACTTTCCCCCTTAGTTTCACATTGGAAATTACAGGAGACAATAGACATTCTTCAGTAACATATTCAGTTTGCTCTTCAGGTTGGAGTTCTGGCGCATCTATCAGTATCTCTTCTATTTTGACTGTGTTTTCTTGCTTTTTTGCCGAATTCTCTTCTATCATTTCATCCAAAATCACACCTGGTGAAAGTTTAGGGTATTGAGAAAGATCACTTAGGTCAATAGCTGCGACATCATCACCCATGTGAGAATAAGTAGAAATCTTGACCCTTTTTGGAAGTGGTGTGTCATCATATGCCGGAGAATCTTTTATTTTTAGCTTTAGAGCCTTTCCAGAAACATTTGGTCTTGTTACACCTCTAAATTTGAAAGTCATACTTCCACCGATCAGATGTTTTTCCATGTGTCTGTCATACTGTTCTTTTTTAGAAAACGTATAATTGCATGTGCTACAGATAAACGACTTTTTTATCACATGCATGACATCGGCACATAGCTCACACGCGTAAAGTGTGGTATGCTTTATTTCAGACTTTTCCTCTAAATGATGCATGCTGTTCAGATGACTTCTTAACTCCTGTGCTTCTTGATAGGATTTAGGACATTTGTGACACAAGTACATTTTTTGCAAACTGTGGACCACAAGATGCCTTTGTAGCTTAAAAGGTTTAGGGAACTGCTTCCCGCAGTGGTGACAATCTCGGGAGGGATCTTTACAATGAGGATGCATAGCTGCATTTTTAGAGATGATTTCACTCTTCTGTGAACTGTCCGTTGGAGGACTCACTGCAACCTTGACTTGTTGGGTTGGTGCTGGTGGAGTAATAGGGATAAAATTGTCTACTTCTTTTTCACTGGTTGCTTCTTCTTCACCCTCGTGTTCCTTTTGATCTTGTCGTTGATTTGATAAACCTTTATCATCTTCCTCCGAAATCTTTGGTAACGTGCTAGGCGTCCTGTATATGAAGGTACTTAGGAATGTCCTCACCATACCATCGCCTCCAAAACAGCCCGACATACCCATCACCGATTTCTGTGCTTGACCTTTCCTAGCAAATTGAGTAGCGTGCTCTCTTAAATGCTCATTATACATCCATACATCAGAGATTTCCTTTAAACACATTCCACAAATCCATAGTCCTGCCTTATTTTTTGCATGCTTGTCTTTAAGGTGATCTCTCAACTGTTCACGAGAACTAAACTTTCGTTGAACACACATGTAACAGGTTGGAGGAGGTGACGGGTTGTGAGTTAGCTTATGAAAATCAAGCTCCCCTAAAGTCAGAAACCATTGAAAGCACACTTTACATTTATACTGCTTATCCTTGTTTTTCACTTTTGTATTGCTGTGATGTCTTGCCTGCTTGAGTTTACTTTTGCTGTTCTTTTTGTGTTTTTCCGGCATTTGGTTATTATCTGACGTATCAAAATCAGTTTGGTCTGAGTCATCTCCACAAGCACTAAAAAAAGACAATTCTCTCATATCAAACTTTGTGCTAAGCATCTTCATGTCGATAGTAGGAACATCGGGAAGACACATTTCATCACTAGGGTTGCTGCAGAGAAAGTCTTCGGTTTGTGAGTCTCTGGAGTTGGGGCTCATCTCTACCGATAGATCTGAAGAGTCAACAGACGGTTCATAAAGAGTGATCTCATTTTCAGTCCTGTCAATTAGCAATGGCACATTTAGATTCTCCTGGTTCTGGCACACAAAAGACAGTATTTTGTTGTCATCCCCCTCACTGGTTTCCGTTGAAAGATTAAGGTTCTCATAATGGTTAGGAAAATGTCCGCTACCTAATGTTGAGTCAAGCGCAATTTTACCGTAGTCACTTGAATAGTTAATTTGTGGAGTATGGCATTGACCCGTCATATCTATGTGTTTGAAGTCTGAATCAAAATGAGGGGCTTGTCTTTTGTTTTTTTTCCCGTAGACACGGGTACATTTTCTCCTAATAAAATGATCATCTCTAGGAAATAATTGGGAAAAAGTATTGTCATCGTCAAAGAATATATGAAAGTCAGTAATGGTTTCTTTAGGCATGTTGGACGCTTCAATGTCTTCATGTACTTGGGCAGTTTCTACCATATGCTCCTTCCCTCCGGTTAATAAACTTGGGTCTTTTGCCATCATAGCTTCCACAGGTTGAATTTTGCACTCATTTATAATATTTTCATGGTGACTATTGAGGTTTTTTGCCCACGTTTGTTCTTGAAGCAAATTCTCTCCATTCATTTCCATATCTAAGACGTCACTGACCAGCTTTTCATCGTCATCCATAGTTACTGCAGATGTGTATGGCTCTGTACGCTCTTTCTGTGAATCAATTTCTGGATACGTCATGTCTTTAGTTAATGACTCTTCCAGGTTCGGCTCTGAGGAATTGAAGCTGTTTGAGTGTCCAATGGCCTTCAAAATATTTGTTTTTAGGATATTTAACACATCGTCCGAGGGAATTTGTGAACCTGTGGATTTGATAGAGACCTTGCGCTTTCTTTTCTTGACTTTTCCATTCATCTTAATTTTGCTCACCGAATCACAAAGGGCAACGTCTTCCTTGTTTTTGGTCCTTTGTTCTTCATCTGGAATTAGGATTTGAGATTGAATATTTCTTTCAGGGTTTAGCAAATCTGCTATTATACTCTCTGATGTCGTGTCAAGATCATGTGGGCTGTCTTTAATGCCCTTCACATTAGTTGGTTTTGCACTAATCACACAATCTTTTTGTGTTCCCGTTGAGCCGTTATGCTTAACCGCTTTGTGTCTCGTTAGTCCCGGTTTTGATCGGAAAGATACTGAACATATATCACAGGTAAAAGATAAGCCAACTGATTTCTTTTCCTTGACGGGACTACTTTTTGGTGGAATTCCAATGCTCTGAAGTATTTCTTTGCTTTTGTCACCTTCTAGAATTCGTAGAACGCCATCTATAACAGAGTGCATATCGTTGGTACACCTATTTTCAGATTCATTGGCAGTAATCTTGTTTTCAACATTCGTGTTGTGGAGACCTGTAACTAATTGGACACCCGTTTGCTCTGTTGTATGGCAATTGAACTCTACAAACCCCTGATCAGCAATACTCATGAGGTCACATCTTGTACCCGATGACATATCCTCCTTGTTTGGAAATACGTGTGCCATATTTGAGCTATCGTTAATACTGCTCCAATCACATGTATTTACTACCTGTTGACTACACATTGATGATGTTTGTATACTTTTGGGAAAAATTTCATTTTGCAAAGTCAGATAGTTACTATTTTCCCCTGCATAAATTGGATATGTATCATTTGTCTGGGTGGATTGGCACTCAAGGATCATTTCGGTGATATGTTCTCCTTGTTGACTTTTGTAATGATCACAAACTAATTCGGAGCAGAAGCATGGCGTTATGTTTCCTTCAACAACCGGTTCCATTAAGACTTTCTGTTTGGTTAATGATTGGTTATTATCTATTGTCAAAGTTTTGTCTTTGTGAAGATAAAGCTGTATATCCATGTCTCCCACCGAACACTTTCCTAAATCTTGTTCATTTTGACATTTTTCAGTATTTTCGCCCTTTTCTTCGGAACTAAAGCCATCATCTGTAGACGTGTATAAACATTTTTGCGGTGAAATTGATTCTTTAAGTGACTCATGAGAAAGCAAATCAAAGCTCAACACGGAGGGGGTCGTAGGGAGGCTTAGTAGAGGTTCACTATAGTCACTGTTACCATTACACAAGATGTTGTTAGTTCCAGGAGGCAAAAGGAAAGGAATAGAGGACTTGTCACCGGCGACTATGGCACCACATTTATCTTCACTTAAAAGAGAAGCTTCTTTCGTGCTATCAGTTACCAAAAATAGTTCTGTTTCTGGTAAGATATCCATATGCTGCTGATTATTTTCTTGGGTTTTAAAAACAGAGAAGTCATTAGTCGAGCTTTGTGTCTCCTGTTCAGAAATTTGTGTTTTTTTGGTTTCCAAAGACTCGGTGTCAAGGCAGATTCCTTCTGAAATATCAGACGTGTTGATCTGAACATCGATCTGTGTGGAAGTGATGTTCACACCTGTGTATGTTTCATTATAAAGCACCATATTAGCGCCAGTCTGCTTTCCTTTTTTCATAAGAGATGATGAATTTTCAATTTCTCCATAGCTTCTTACTTTTACGTTATTCTCTGCTTGCTCCTGTTTTTCTGAACGCAGACTGCTAGGATCGTTTCTTGAACCAACATGAAGAATACTCTGTTCTGAGGATACCGGATTGCTTGCCGGATTGTCCTCCCTTTGTGTGTCATCACTTAATGACTCCAAGCTGTCTTTATCAATGTCTTTTTGTACTGATATTTGCGATACTCCATTATGCTCTACCAACCTAATGTCTTTCTCCGATTCTCCTATACTCTCCACAGTACATAAAACTTGACTCTCCGCATCTGTCATTGGAATCGGATGTTGAAGCTGCCAGCAGCATTGGGAAGCAAGGTATAAGCATGTCTTCCTCATTATTTTTGGCTGTTCTTGCCACAAATAGTTGAAGTTGTTGCAAAGGATTCTCTGACGATTCCTTAGTATTGAGAGATTTTTCACTAATTGCATTTTCCTCCTTGACTAAGATTGGCATATCAAGATTGGCAAAGTCTTTTTGATGGTTTTCATCCTGTAATGCTTCTTTACTGTGTAAAACTAATTTTTGGTTGGTGTCTGCAGTAGTCTCTAAATTTGAAGGCAGCAGGTCTTGGGCGCTTAGTCTCTCTTCTGGCTCATTTTCGTGCACTGGAGTGTCAATTAAGTTCACCACAGAAGTGCTATCATCTTGCAAACTATATTGAAGGTTAATTTCGACCACACTGCGAACTGGTTCTAGCTTCGGTGGGTCATCATATCTCTCCTCAACCTTCAGATTTCTGTTGTGGTGTTGCTGTTTTTCTTTTTCATTTTCATTGTTCTTTAGAAAATGTGTTTCACCTGGGACCAATGTCTCTTTCAGATGGCCATTAGACAATCCCCTGCCTGATACGTCAGCAGAGTGGCTACCGTTATTTCCTAACGAGCATATTTCTTCTGTCATGCCTATATCGTTTTGCAGATTGATCTGTTTGTGACATGGGATGTCAGACGTGAAAGAAACAAATTGATCTGAGCAAGTCCAAGAGTTCCTGAGATTTTCACAGCTTCTGTCAACTTTTACAAGTGGTTGAGAATCCTGAAGTTGAGGTGTTGCACGATTTGAGTTATGTACATTGTTAGGAATTTCATTAAAGTATACCTCGCTTCTGCATCTTTCACTTGGACTGACTGCCAACTCTGGTAATGGGAGGGTAGAATCAGTGACCTCTTGGCTAATCTGATTTTTAGGTGACGGTTTTGAAGATGTGTCATCGGGAACTTTACTTGTTTGAAGTTGGCTTTCCAATTCGGTTACCAGCCTTTTAATTTCCAGCTCATCTTCCGAAATGTTAATGAATGATACGCTGTAATCGGAGAGAGTCGTCAGTTGTTGTGAGGTCTCCGATAGGTGCTCAACAAACTTCTCTGTTGTTTGATTTTCTGGTACCTGGTACGGAGGAACATTATCAGTTGATATTGCTGACATACTTTCAATGAGATCCCAACTTTTCTCATGCAAAAACTCTGGAAATTGTTGTTCAAAGTTGTTTGACTTGCCAGATTGGTTAAACTCAACATAGCTATCTTTTGAATTTGTGGCATCATTGTATAATGGCGTTTCAAAGTTTGGTAACTCAGCAAATATAGAAGAGGAGTCAAAAGACAGATCGGCTGCAACTTTATTATCGTTGTTGCCAGACTGATATGACGGCAGTTCAGAACATTTATTCTCAAAAGACTGAACATTATTGCCATTATTTTGATTGGCATATATTTGCTCGATGTCCGTGGAAGCATCATTTTGACTTTTGGAGAAAATATTTGTATAGAGATGGTGCACATCTTTATTGTGTGGATATTGCAGACATTCACTTTCGTTTTGTTGCGGCATTACTGGAAGTGATGAATCTCTGTTATAGCATGGCACCGAGATAGAAAAGTCTTTGTTGCCGCCACATATTTGTTCGTTTAAGTACTTTATACTGCTGTCACAGAAAGGTGGGTTTATATCACATGAGTTCATTTGTTTCTCTTGGAAGTTTGTATTTGCGATATCAAAAGAAGAATGCTGCTGGTGGGGCAGAGCGTCAATGTTCGCCATTACTTTAGCTGTGTAATTATCTTGCGATAAGGCGTTAGCTGCCATTGCTTCCTCGTAAGTGCTTAGTCTGTCTTCTTCAGCATTCTTGAGGCCATGAATGTCGTGTGTTTTACTCTTACTCGTGTTTGTAGAACCAGTGGTTTGTTGTTTTTGATCATTTTCATCATGAGTTTCATTAAACTTTCTGTATACTTTTGAACCCGCAAGTAGGAATTTAGCAGATCCAAACCTCTTTGTGCCTTTGATAAAGTCTGTATGTGCTACCATATCTGGTGGATTTTCTCTGAGTAGAGGCTTTATCAAGTTCCTTTCGATATTATTCTGAGATTGAGCGCTAAAACTTTTGCACCTCGAAACACACTCTTCATTTTCGGAATCAGTGCGTTCAGTGCTTTTTGGACTTGACCCTGTCTCGCTTGAAATACTTGTGCTTTGATCGCTGCTATTTGAGGACTGGCTGTTTCTCCTCCTAATTCGGTTCATAGTCTCTTTTTTTGTAGTCCTCAAATCTTTGCTTTGCAGCTGAAATCTTGTGGCCTCCCCCATGCGCCATATTGGTTCCTTTACTTTTGTTCTGGTTCCTAATCCTTGGATATCCGATTAAAACTGTACTTCATCCGGCCATTTGGCACATTTTTTGGCAAAGTAGTAGTAAATTCATCTTCTGAATCTGAGATATAGTCGTATTCACCGAAAGGATGCGTTTTTGTTGGAGGAAAAAGTCTTTCGGTTACCAGTGAAAACTGTACGTTTTTGTTACTTTTTACGTGCAGTTTGTGAAGTTTATTTTTTTGTTGTACAATTTTATGTATAAGCTCTTTGCTCCAGGTACCGTTGTGAGCTTTCTTTTTCTTAGCATCTTTAAACCCAGCCCTACGTGATTTTGGTGTTTCGGTGATGTCATGTGAATCCTTTTTTGACGTTTTCTCTTGCTGGGATTCGTAAGATTTTAGGTCTCTATTGTCAGTGTATTCAAAATCAGTTTTACGTTGAGTTGCTTTGTTTATTGTACGTTTGTTAACGTCATCTGTTTTCGGCCATTCATGGTCTTCCAAATTTGTTTTAGTGTTTTTGCTGTATTTTAATTCAGTGTTTAGAGCAAGTCTGTGGGCACTTTTTTGGAGTTGGGACCCTTCTGTTTCAGATGTGTTTGATAATGAATTATGGTGAGCTTGGTTTAAGTCTACATTCAACCTCTTTTTTGTTTCTTTATTCTCTTTCACCTTTTGGGAATTGCTGGAGACCTTGGCGGCATTGAGGTCATCATCTACAAAAACATCAATGAAGGTGCTGTCTATCTCATTGTCTACTTGAAACTCTAAACCATTCAGTGCTTCTATGATTAAACTGTCCAGTTTGGCATCGTCCATTTCTAAAGTGTCACAGGCAGTCAGAGGCATTAAATGTGGCAGCGTGGCATTATGTACATTATTACCTTTCATAGGATCTTCTTTGGCATCTGCTTTGGCATCACCGTCAATAAGATAGTCTTTGCTAAAACCATTTAAATGTGAATTAAATTCTATTTGTGCTTTGGGTATTGATATTCCAGGTAGTGTCTGAGAAGACTTTATTGGGTCAACAGTAGACTTCCTTAAATCTCCATGTAAAGGATCCTTCACCTCAGTATGCACAGCTGCATTCAAGTTACAGTACTGCCGATGCTCTAAGAAGGAGGACAAATTGCCAAAATTTTGGTCACACTGTTTGCAGGTTAGAAGAACGTCAAGCTGGTCCAAATTTGCACTGCTAAGCGAGTTGGCGAGAAAGTGGTGAGAAGAATAAGGGGGTGGTGGTTCACTTTCAAAGTTCCCAAGACAACCTTTACTTGGCTCGTTGGCAATTTTTGGGTATTGAGTCTCTTGTAGAGTTTTAAATGCATGTTCATCTTTAGACGGTTCTTGGATGTAATTGTATGTTTTGGTAGATTCTGAATTTGGGTATAGAAACGAACCAGAGCTGATTGCTTCAGACATATTAAAAGACTTTTCCGCTGGGTGACATGACTGGTGAAAATAGGGGGAGGATGCTAGTGCTAGAGCCACATGATTCTCATCGGGATTGACCGGACTGCTTGACATGGGTGAAAGTGACGAACAGGTACTACCAGAAACAGGATTGGTAGCGGGAGATGAAAGAGGAGATTCATAGGGAGATTCAGGTACAAAAGGTTTTCCTGACAATTGTAGTGGCTGGCCGGATTACCTCGTGTCTGTTGAATCGGTTGGCTTACTCCATATGAAATAGTTTTAGTTCTTGTGTTATTTGCGTCCTTTGTGTTATCATACAAAATGTCATTATTTGAGTTGTAAGTTTGCCTGGTCATGTCAACCCTTTGGGTGGGACTCCCATCCACTACTACATCATGTTTCTTTGCATGATAACTAGGTGGAATTTTTGTCATCAAATTATTATTTTGCCAGTCGGGATAGGACTTGTGAATTCCCACATGCCTTGATAGCTCAATGCGGTTTGGATTTGTCGTGGAAGGTGTATTAAGAGTTGGCTGCCAAGGCATCCTTTGATTTTTCAGTACCTGTCTCTGCTCATTCGTCTGGCATTGGTATGGAATTACATTTACAGAAGCATTAGTATATGAAACAGAATTTTGGTCCATGGGTAGAAAATTATTGTTTCCGGCCTCCCAAGCCTGAGGTATTCGTGAAAGATTTTTCTCAAAAGGCAATGATCCTGTGCTTACACCGCTGTAGACCTTGCCCGGGAAGTGCACTTTGTTTAGAGAAGTCTGTGGTATATTCCTTCGTAGTGTACTCCCTGGAGTCAGGAGTCTTTGGTTATGTACAAAGTCTTTAGATGCATGCCTTTTATTGATTAATGCTGGCATACTGTTACTATGTAAACTAAATTCGCTAGGATTAAAAACTGATAGGTTTTCTTGAAAAGAGCCTTGTGTTTGGTCTATAGCACCAGAGGAAGAGAAAGCACCAGTAGATGAAATAGCACCATTATGGTCGGCGACATGTTCGTTTCGCCCTGTGTAACAAGGTGGTGTAGGTGAATGCTGGACCCCTTGTTGGGTGTGTAAGAATGGAGCCTGCTGAGGGGGTATGCCATAAGTTCTGTTGTCTGGCAAAACAGTATTGTAGGATCCACCACCTTGAGGATCCTCTGATCCTTCTCTTGAGGACTGGAAGGAATAAGTATTCTGGTTTGCAGCAAGTGCAGCATCTACAAAGTCCTGATTACTCCCATTATTGCAAAACGTATTTCCAACTTGCTCCTGCAATGACGGATATGGATATTGAAATGACACAGGCCCATAGTCCGACTTGTTGACTTCTGGAAAAGGACATACTTTTTGATTAGAAATTACATATCCACTGGTACCAGTAAAATGTTTATCAGATGGATGCCATGTGCTTCCGTTTGTTTGGAATTCCAAATAATGCAACTGCCCATTAGAGTTAGCTGTATCGTGAAGATTACCCGGCTGGATCTTTAAGCCTTGATGGATCCTGGATGCCGGAGCGGTTTGTGAGGTATAGCTTGTGGAGGTAAGGCTGGGACTGGGCTCTGGGTGGGACCTGTTAAAGCTACGATCTTCTTGATGGACCTCCCCTTCTCTGTCCGGAAGACTTGAAACATTAAAGCGATAACTTCCAGAGATGGGCCCTTGACTTACTTCTACTTTTTTAGGTTCTGTCACCTTTTGCTGAGGATATGCAATCCCAATGGTAGGGTTGGACCTTGAACTGCTAATACTGAGTCTGTAGAGCTGGTGCTGACTGCGATCTCCCTTTCCAGACCTCTTATTTTTGTCTTTCCCTCTGTTCTTCCCTGTTGGTGACAGAGGGATGCTTTTGCCATTAGTCCATGTAGCATCATTGGAAAACTTTGGTCTGTTATGAAGGGATTTAAAGTCTATTTTCCCTGCTTGTTGAGGCCTTATCACAGCTTCCCTTTGACTGTGACTTTCTCGACCATTTAGAAGAGATGTTTTGTCCGAAATGAAGACATTTTCAGAGTTTTCAGAGGCCCCAGTTGTTTTACCATCGGCTGAATTCTTCTTGCCAAACTGTTCGAAAGCAGAATCATCCTTGGCGCTGGGTGATTTGGCATTGATGGGATACGCAGGCTTTGTTTCCCTGGTCATGGTACCATTCAGAGGGAATAGGTGGCACCGGTCACCCTTTGTTTGCGCATGTTTTTCACATAATGGCTGTGGATGTTTATACTTTGCGATACATGGTGGAGATCACAGAAACAGCCCCATTGATGTTTTTTTCATTGTTGTTGCATAGACTTCATTTCGGAGATAGTTTCTTTTCAAATGTCCATGATTAACCTGAAATAAAACAAATCAAAATTAATAAAGTGATTTTAATTATATCATTTTATTCTACATATGATGCAAACTAATAATAAGTTTATTTCTACATTTTTCATGTACCGTGTTTTTGCATTATAAGACGCACATTTTTCCTGCAGGGTCGTTGACAAGGGGGACAAGACTGCAATCTCCTAGTTGTGGGGGGTGTCACAGCGGTGTGCGTTGGCTGACGCCATTTTCCATGTTCCTGCATGCATTGCCAAGCTGCGACTCTGACTCTATCGCACACATCTTCCAGAAAATGGCCACGGATATCGGTCTGTGCATGCCCCACCTGCGTGGCTATTTTCTTTAAGTCCTGGGTGGTAGAGGCTGAGGCACAGCTTGACAATGCATGCAGTAACACTGAAAATGGCGGCCACCAGTGCACACCGCTGTGACACAGCCCCAGCTTCGGTCCTGCAGCGTTGCCCCCTTACCCACATCTTCTGTAAACCCTGCCTCCTGCACCTCTGCTCCACCACCTCAACCCTCACTCGGTAAGCCATGGTGGGTTCAGGATGGGGAGCCATGTACAAGGATAAGGGACATATATACCAGGATGGGCTGGCCATGTACCAGGATGGGGGAGCGATGTACAAGGATGAGAGACAAATATACCAGAATAGGGGCTTATATACTAGGATGAGGGAAATGTAGGACACGGCTCTCTCCTGGTTCTTTTCTTATCTTTCTGACTGCTCTTTCAGTGTATCATTCAATGGCTCCACTTCCTCTCTTCCTCTCACTATTGGGATCCCTCAGGGTTCAGTCCTTGGACCTCTTCTCTCTCTGCACGGCCCCTATTGGACTGACCATCAGCAGATTCGGCTTCCAGTAACATCTCTATGCTGATGACATACAATTGTATATATATACACTTCTTCCCCTGACTTTACTCCCGCTGTATTACAGAACACCAATGACTGTCTAACCGCAGTATCCCAATATCACGTCCACGCTATACTTAAAACTTAACCTTTCCAAAACTGAACTTCTTCTGCTACCGCCCTCCACTAATCTCCCTAAATATGACATCTCCTTCTCGGGAGTGCGGCACCACAATAACACTTAGGCAGCAGGCTCGCTGTCTGGGTGTTATGTTTGACACCGATTTCTCCTTCACCTCCCATATACAATCTCTTGCCCTCTCTTGTCGCTTGCACCTGAAGAACATTTCTAGAGCCCGCCTCTTTCTCACAATGGAAACAACAAAAACCCTCACCGTGGCCCTAATCTACTACTGCAATTCTCTATTAATCGGCCTCCCTCTCACTAGACTTTCCCCTCTCCAGTCCATCCTTAATGCAGCAGCCAGGATCACCTATCTGGCCAATAGTTACTCAGACGCCTCTGCTCTGTGCCAGTCATTGCACTGGCTACCTATACACTATAGGATCCAATTCAAACTGCTTGTTCTCACCCATAAAGCCATTCACTGTGCAGCACCACCCTACATCTCCTCCCTCATCTCTGCCTATCACCCCACCCGTTCTCTACGTTCTACAAATGACCTTCGACTAACATCTGCATTAATCTCAACCTCCCACCCCCAGCTCCAAGACTTCTCCTGAGCTGCACCAATTCTCTGGAATGCTCTACCTCAATAAATTTGAACTATCCACAACTTATATACCTTCAGACGCTCCCTAAAAACACATCTTTTTAAGGTGGCGTATCATGCTCCCTAATAGAAGTAATTTATCTGTATATAGCCCATTCACTATCTCTCACATAACTAAATAATAACATAAAATTATTCACATAACTTTCCTTCAAACTCCACCAAACCCAAAAGCTCCACACAGATTGTCTGGTGACTATTCATGTAATTTTTTTTCTATTTTCTATCCCTCTCTTCCTTAAGATGCCTGGACCATCACTGTACTAAGCCCCTGCACTTTATGTAACCCCCATCTCATTGTAGATTGTAAGCTCTTTTGAACAGGGTCACCTTTATTTTTGCTGTAATTATTGTATTGTATTTTTTACATTGATTCTCTACTTTAATTACTGTATTTTTTTTTTTACATAATGGTTACCTATGACTGTTTGCATATGAACCACTGACCTGTAAAGCGCTGCAGAATATGTTGGCGCTATATAAATAAAGATTATTATTATATACCTGGATGGGGAGCTATGTACCAAGATGAGCGACATATATATCAGAATGGGGGAGCCATGTACCAGGATGGGGGACATATATACCAGGGTAGAGGCCATCTACCAGGATGAGAGCCATATATAGCAGGATGGGGGGCCATGTACCAAAATGAGGGACATATATACCAGGATGGGGGCCATATACCAGGATGAGGTTCATATATAGCAGGATGGGGTCAATGTACAAGGATGAGGGACATATATAGCAGGATGGGGGGCCTAGTACCAGAATGAGGGATACATATACTAGGATGAGGGACATATACACCAGGATGGGGGACATATACTGTTTGTAAGATGGACACTAGCATTATAAGATGGACCTCATTTAACATTAAATTTTTTTTCTCTCTTTTCCTTCACCAACTTTGGGGTGCGTCTTATAATCCAGTGCATCTTATAAAGTGAAAACTATGGTATCTGGACATAAATGCAAAAAAATGCTAATAATATTGGGCCTTAACTCAAATGACCACGGAATGTGCAGTTTTTGTTCTTGTTACTAATTTTTATTTCCCTTAAATATTCAGATGCAGTAAATGTGTTTATGAAAAATGCAAAAAAATTAATAGCACATAGTAATGTATTTTCATATTATAAGTGAGAGAATCTTCTATGGTGCAGGGTAAAGCCTGCAGGTAAGTAAATATAATGTAATGAAATAGCTGTCAGAGCTTTAATGTTTAGAATTATTTCTGGAATTCACATCGTCATTTCCAAACTGATAATTTAGATAGTAGATAGTAATTTGACCCAAAAATGTGATCATTCCAATGATTAATGTATAACATGTCTCGCTTCCACTATTAACTTGTTTGTAGCTGTTTTAGCTTGTTAATAGCTGACACCTCAGGCCTCTAGGGTCATCTTTATTCAATCAAATATTAGATATCATAAATGATTCTCAGAGTTCCTATGGTCAGCTTAAAGCAGTGTCGAAACTTGAAGCTCATGGGCCCTGATTTAAAAGCACAAACGGGACCCCCAATCATTGCAAATCTTTAATAGTATTGGTCATTTTCTATAGGCCAAAGGGACATTTGGGACCCCCTAGGCTCCAGGGCCTGGGTGCAATTGCAACCCCTTCACCTGTTGTAGTTACACCCCTGGCTCAAAGATTAGGCGGCATGCTTGTGTATATTGGGCACAAAAACCCAATGATGTGAGTCAAGTGGAAACTTAGAACAGCAACTTCTTCAGTTCTTAAAGGTATTAAACATAATAAAGAACAAAAAAAAGAAATCAGCCATGCCCGCATCATTCTTCTACTTGTCTTGTATATGACAGCTGGCTGCAGCAGGAGCCTCTCCCCCTTGGCTGATATAAAGTTGGGTAAAAATATTACACCTTACCCCTATCATAAACTATTCCCAAGATGAGCAACAATATAATTATAATAATAATATTTATTCAGTTTTATAACATCCTATCAGTCTTCGAAGAATTCGGAGGAAACCCACGAGAACATACAAACTTTTTGCAGATATTGTCTTTAATGACAGTTGAAGCCAGGACCCCAGTGCTGCAAGGCTTCAGTGCTAACTGAGCCACCATACAGTGCTAACCACTGACCCAACATACTGTGCTAACCACTGAGCCAACGTACAGTGCTAACCACTGAGCCACCATACAGTGCTAACCACTGAGCCACCATATAGTGCTAACTACTGAGCCACTATATAGTGCTAACCACTGAGCCACCATATAGGTCTAACCACTGAGCCACCGTACAGTGCTAACCACTGAGCCATCATACAGTGCTAACCACTGAGCCACCATATAGTGCTAACCACTGAGCCACCATACTGTGCTAACTACTCATCCTCAGTACAGTGCAACCATTGAGCCACCATAGAGTGCTAACCACTGAGTCACCATACAGTTTGGCGCCACACCAGGTAGGCTGCAATCAGAGGTACTGCACTCCTGCGGTTAAGGGAAATATTGCCACTGCTCTCCAGTGCTGGAATGATGCAGTCAAGCCCGAAACACACACACACACAACCGTAGGCCCCTGGGAAGGTGGGTTGACCCTGAGGGAGGACCCAGGTCAAAAAGGGTGACAGGATAGTAGTAGGAAGGAGAAAGAGCGGAGAGACCATCGTGAGAGGAATGGAGTGGAAGTCGGGAGTGCAGTGCGGTGCAGAGCCAACTCCTGTGGGCTGGAGCACGACCACGCTTGTCCATGGGAGGGAGAAGCCGTTAGGTGG
Source organism: Allobates femoralis (assembly GCA_033576535.1). Taxonomy (NCBI): domain Eukaryota; kingdom Metazoa; phylum Chordata; class Amphibia; order Anura; family Aromobatidae; genus Allobates; species Allobates femoralis. Next base: position 128,588,701 of record JARQOC010000010.1, read on the forward strand.
GAGAAGAAAAGAGCCCTTGGGTGCGGATTAGACATAGATCCCCGTGCTCCTGAATCTGACGAGCCAGAGGGGCTGGTGGATAGGGACCCGGCCCTGAACACGGTGCGGATACCTCATGCCCGAGCCGTAAATCCGGAGGCCTCAGACTTCTAACGGGAGCTGTGGACGAACACCCGACACAACTTGGGGAAGGTGGCTGAACTAGAGAGCAGTGCCCTGGGAGTGGGGATACAAATAAGCACTCATGGCTGCCGGTACTTGAGCTCTGTGCTGCGGAGGCGCTGAGAGCCTGGGGGGCAGAGCGATACTACACTCGCTCCAGAAGAGAACTACTCCTTATAATGCTGAGAGAGAAAGACCACCAGAGACAGGAACACCTAGCGAGGACAGAAAAGGGCACCGACCTTGGCTTAACTGTACTAACCCGGTACTGGAGACAACATTGAACCAGAGGTTGGCAAGGGGAAGTACCTGGTGGCTGTGTTGAAAGAACTGAGTAAAAGTAACAGAACTCCAGCTGTAGTGTGTGAGAATTTTATTAGAGGTGTCCACCAGCCGCAGTGGGCGCATTAAACACCAGGGTACCGATGACCCAATGAACAACTGGCAAGGTACGAACCGACTCCTCCATCCCGCTGCCCTCGGAAATGCGCTCCACTTGTGGGGAGTGGAACCATCCAAGCTGCCGGTCATCATCCCCAGAGGTTCTGAAGCAGCAGTGGCCGCCCTGGCCACATACTTCAGGTGACATCACGAATATCCCTTATTCCCTCTGACTTTCCCTGTCACCTTCCCCCATTTATTAAAATGACACAGCCAGGGTCACGGGACCGGGTCTCAGCCCCCGTTTGTCCCTGTGAAAAGAACCAAAAAGAGCTGAAGGAGAAGATTGAGTAACTGCCGGTTCCCGAGTCTTCCCTGGCCCTGGAGTGGGCGTGTCAACCGCTAACCACTGAGCCACCATAGAGTGCTAGCCACTGAGTCACCACCATACAGTGCTAACCACCGAGTCACTGTGATGCCCAATGTAACCCTTGTGTTCTCTGCAGACTTTTTACGAGACCGGTTGGTTGTTTAATTAACTTGCTGCTTACTCTTTTATTTTTGGTCTACTCTTCATTTGAACGCCTTTCTTACATTACAGTATAGGCATGAAGAGCTGCTGAACGGAGGGGAGTGGGGGGGTCACTCAACATTTGGCCATGCATTTAGACCGAAAGAATATTAATTTTACTCTCCAAAGCAATTTGGGTTACAACAATCCTTATATTAAAAAGCGTTTATTATTCTTGCCTTCCTGTTAATGGACAGTGACTTGGCATAAATGGTCCATTCTTTGCCTGGCATTGGTAGACCTGTTGTTGGGACCTTTTGCATGGCAAAGAATGTTGGATACTCTAATCACATCACTCAACTGAAACTGCCCTAACCTAGTAGGGGGACTATTTTTTACATGCAAAGTGAATGTGATCACATAATAACTCTTGCTGTCTGTGCGTCAATTAACACTGTTGAATTGCTCTACTCCCCAACCCCAGGGCTTTTTATATGGAGCGAAAAATGCAAATAAAAAATGCAATTCCATTTCAAGTACAGAATTTTTAAATTTCTGTATTTAAAAAAAAACACTTCAAATCTGCACTGAAAGCAAGAATTAAATCAGGTTGCTGTTGCACGCGTCAATTGTGAAAAAAATGCTGCAGCAAAAATAAAATCAGTATTTTTTTACATGAGAAGACGGAGTAAGAGCAATGTATTTCAGCCTTAGCTGTTGGTTTACTATGATATTTTGTAAAAGTGAAATGCAAATAATTGTGTATTCATCTTACACCCCCTTCCCCGGAGTTTCTTACTGCAGGCCTGATGCTATCCTCTCAGCTTCAGGCTCTTATTCTCTACCTGCTGAGTTGACATAGCTGAATCCACAGGCAATCAGTGTTTATTGGCCTGACAACAATCCACCACTTATACCTTATTCTGCTTTAAGTATAAAGTGTGCTCAGATCTGCAAGGGTTTCCGGCCAAGACAAAATAGACAAGGCCTCTCCGCACCGTATCATAATTACAGGTGTCATCTTTCAGTTGCATAAAGAAAGTACTTGAGATCCAAGGCTGCATCAGTCTGACTGATGCAGGTATCAGGCTGGTTTCACACTACTGTTTTTTTGGAATCCGGGGGAATGCAGATAAAACCTGCACCCTCCAGCAATTGTAAGGCCGGCTTCACACCACGTTTTTTTGGATCCGGGTGTGAACCGGGCAGCCCTGGATCCGATTTTGCCCCGATTGTATCCATATGGGGCCGGATGGCAGCTATTTGCCATCCGATTTGATGTGTGTCCGGCTGGATCCGGGTGATTTTGTTTTTTGTCCCGGACACAAAATTGCAGCTTTATTTGTGTCTGGGGCAAAAATCGATCAAAACCGGAGCCTCCCGGATTATTATTATTTATTTATATAGCACCATTAATTCCATGGTGCTGTACATGAAAGGGGCTACATACAAGATTATAGATATAGTTTCCAGTAGACAAATTAACAATGACAGACTGGTACAGAGGGAGAGGACCCTGCCCTTGCTGGCTTACATTCTACAGGGCAGTGGGGAGGAAACAGTAGGTCAGGGGTGCAGCAGATCTGGTGGTGGAGAGGCGGCAGCTCAGATGGCGGTGGAGCAGCCGCTCCGGAGGCAGTGGGGCAGTGGCTCGGTCATTGCAGGGTGTAAGCTTTCCTGAAGAGATAGGTTTTCAAGTTCAGTCTGAAGGATCCGAGCGTGGTGGATAATCGGACGTGTTGGGGCGCAGAGTTACAGAGTATAGGGGATATTCGGGAGAAATCTTGGTGGCGGTTGTGTGAGGAATGGATAAGTGTGGAGGAAAGGAGGAGGTCTTGGGAGGATCGAAAATTACGTGTGGGAAGATAGAGTGAGATTAGTTCAGAGATATAGGGAGGAGACAGTTTATGGTTGGCTTTGTAGGACAGTGTTAGTAGCCTGAATTGGATTCGTTGGGCAATTGGGAGCCAGAAGAGGGATTTGCAGAGGGGAGATACAGGGGAGTAGCGTGGAGAGAGGTAGATTAGTCGGGCTGCAGAGTTGAGGACAGACTGGAGAGGTGCAAGATTGTTAGCAGGGAGGCCACAGGGAATGTTGCAGTAGTCAAGGCGGGAGATGATGAGAGCACGTACAAGAAATTTAGTAGATTGAGGGCTGAGGAAAGGACGGATTCTGAAAATATTCTTGAGCTGGAGGCGACAGGAGGTGCGAGAGTTTGAATGTGTGGTTTGAAGGACAGGACAGAATCGACAGTTACTCCAAGGCAGCGAATTTGAGGTGAGGGAGAGAGCATGATGCCATTTTCCATCATAGATAGATCAGGGGGTGAAGATAAAAGATGGGATGGAGGAAAGATGATGAGTTAGGTTTTGTCTACGTTGAGTTTTAGGTAGCGAGAGGAGAAGAAGGAGGATATGGCTGATAGACACTCCAGGATTCTGGACAGCAGAGAGTTGACATCTGAGCCAGAGAGGTAGATCTGAGTGTCGTCAGCGTACAGATGGTACTGGAAGCCATGGCATTGTATGAGTTGTCCAAGGCCAAGGGTATAGATGGAGAAAAGTAGGGGCCCCAGGACAGAGCCTTGTGGGACTCCAACAGAGAGAAGGCGGGATTAGGAGGTGGTGTGGGAGTGGGTGATGCTAAATGTGCGGTTGGAAAGGTGTGAGGCAACCCAGGACAGGGCAAGGTCTTTGATGCCAAGGGAAGAAAGAATTTGAAGTAGGAGGGAGTGGTCGACTGTGTCAAAGGCAGAGGACAGGTTGAGAAGGAAGAGGATGGAGAATTGTCTGTTAGCTTTGGCTGTGAGTACGTTGTTGGTAATTTTGTTTAGGGCAGTTTCGGTGGAGTGGTGGGGCCGGAAACCAGATTGTAGATTGTCAAGGAGAGAGTTAGATGAGAGGTGGGAGGAAGGTTGAGCATGGACATGTTGCTCAAGAGTTTGGAAGCAAACGGGAGCAGGGATATGGGGCGGTAGCTCGTCTTAGCAGTCGGGTCTAGGTTTGGCTTTTTGAGGATGGGCGTGATAATGGCATGTTTGAAAGGCGAGGGGAAGGTCCCGGAAGATAGTGATAGATTGAAGAGGTGAGTTATGGCTGGAATGAGCGTGTTAGTGAGGTTGGGGAGGAGGTGGGAAGGGATGGGGTCAAGTGCACAGGTGGTGAGGTGTGATTTGGATAGGAGATGAGTAAGCTCTCAGTGATGTTGGAGAGGGAGGTTATGAGGGAAGGGCAGAGGTCTGGTATATGGAGTGGTTATGGTGGTGAAACAATAAAGGTTTGCCTTGTTTGGTCAATCCAATTTTTGAAGTATGTGGCGAAGTCCTCAGCAGAGATGAGGGAGGTCGGAGGGGGAAGCGGTGGGCGGAGGAGAGAGTTAAAAGTGCTGAACAGTTGTTTGGGGATTGTAGGATAAGGAAGATATAAGGTTTGTGAAGTAGGTCTGTTTAGCAGAGGTGAGGGCTGATTTGAAGGCCAGTGTAGCTTGTTTGAAAGTTGTGAAGTCGTCTGTCAGGCGCGTTTTCTTCCAATGCCGCTCCGCAGCTCTGGACACTTGTCGAAAATGTTTGGTGAGATTGTTGTGCCAGGGTTGCCTATTGATTCGTCGCCTCTTCTGATGAACGAGAGGGAGCGACTGAGTCTATGGCTGATGTGAGGGTGGCATTGTAGAAATCAGTGGCACTGCCTGTGTCATGGAGTGAAGATATAGAGGATAGAGGTAGAAGAGAGTCTGAGAATCTGTGAATGTCTAGGTGTGCAAGATTTCTGCAAGGATGAGCTAGTGGCTCGATATGGGGGACCGGTGAGGAGGACAAGGATGAGAAGGTGAGTAGATGGTGGTCAGATAGGGGGAAGGGGGAGGTTACGAGATTAGATAGGGAATAGAGGCGGGTGAAGGTGAGGTCTAGTGTATGTCCATCTGTGTGGGTGGCTGTGGAGGACCACTGAGTAAGTCCAAAGGATGAGGTAAGAGAAAGAGGTTTGGAGGCTGCTGGCTGGCGGGTGTCAGTAGCGATATTAAAGTCACCCATGATGAATGTGGGAATGTCAGGAGAAAAGGTGAAGAAGCCAGATGGAGAATTGGTCAATGAAGGTAGTGGCAGAGCCCGGAGGTCGGAATATGAAGGCCATTTTAAGATTGGAGGGAGAGTAGATACAGACAGAGTGAACTTCGAAAGAAGGGTGGATAAGGGAGGGTGGGGGTTGGATTGGGTTGAAGGAGCAGTTTGCATAGAGGAGGGAGCCCACTCTCCGCCATGTCTGTTGCCAGGGCGAGGAGTGTGGGTAAAGTGGAGGTCGCCATACCTCAGTGCAGCAGGAGAGACCGTATCAGAGGCTGTCAGCCAGGTCTCAGTGAGACCCAAGAATGAAAGGTTCTGGGAAGTAAAAAGTTCATTGATCATGTGGAGCTTGTTGCAAACAGAGCGGGCAATCCACAGTGCTGCAGAGAGAGGAAGCAGGGGGGTGGGGTCGGAGGCATGGGTTTTACATGTGAAGGAATGTGGTAGTTTATCTTACTTTGGTGGAGGTGAAGATAGGTGAGACGTATGGGGTGGGGGGACCAGGATTGGTAGATATGTCGCCAGCAGTGTGAAGTAGTAGAGAAAGGGAAAGCAGGTGGGAGAAGGAGAGTGGCCGGCTTGTTATATATTTCAGTAGGAGAGGTCTGAGGTTAAAGGTACGGTCACATGGGGGAAAAGGGGAGGGAGTGAAAGAGCAGGATGAGAAAAGAAAGGCAGGTATAATTAGAAGAAGGTGGTATCTCTTTGATATTCAAGCCACGCTCGTTCAGCACCTGGATAGCGCAGCTAAAAGAGCCGAAAGCTGAAATTTCAGCACCTGGAGAGCTCCCCTCCAGACGCTATGCCGAAATTTCAGCACTCGACAGCTGCAGCCGCTGATTCGGGAAGAAAACAGGATCGGAGGGCATATTTACCCTCTGGTTCTGACAGGTTTTGTCTGGTGCCTCCTGCAAAACACCATACAGAACCTTACAGTGAAGAACCGTGGTGTGAAGCCGGCCTAATACATGTTGCAACTGGATGCACCCGCACCTGTTTTATTACTGAACCATCTCACTACTGGTGTGGGTGCATCCAATTGATCCAGTTGACCAAAATGCGTTTTTGGTCTTAGTGTATAAAATGTAGACACAACTAAAGGTGGTTTCACACTGCCGTTTTTTTGGAATCGGTGGAAATGTTGGTTAAACCTGCATTTCCCCGGATTCCTCTGCAATTGTACAACGTAATGCAATTGGATGCACCACCCACTGGTATTCTCACTTAGACTTGAAATAAGGAAGACGGCACTCATCGGTCTGTTGCTGTGCTTTAATTCAGGGTGCAATATTCACATGGTGCAGGGAGGGGGGGTGTATAGCTGAGGTGACGATGGCACCGTTTCGCGCAGCGTGCGCTTCCACGGGTTTGTGTATACACCCCCCCTCCCTGCACCATGTGAATATTACACCCTGAATAAAAGCACAGCAACAGACCGATGAGTGCCGTCTTCCTTATTTCAAGACTATATCGTATGTTGCCTAGTGACGGGCACCATCTGGCCGAACACTGGTCGCTCCAGAGCGTTCTCTCCGATAAGCCGGCAGCATTGGTGCCCCTGTTCCTTCTGTGTTTTGATTGACTGGTATTCTCACTTATCTGTCTCACATATTATACCAGTGCAGGAGCATCCCTTTGCATAAGGTTGATTACTTTTTTTTAGCTGGATCTGGTTGTAATTGACACGACCCCTAGTGGGTGTGTCATTTAAAACGGGTTCTGGGCATGCTCAGTCCAAAAACCCAGATCCAGTGTCTAGATCCAGCAGGATCCGGATTCCCCCGCAACCGAATTCCGTAGAGCCACATTCTAATTGAACCCACATTGCCCCAGATCTGGGTGTTCACAGTTTTCAAACGGCTCCAAAATGCGTTTTTGGTCTCAGTGAAAAAAACGTGACTACCCAGATCAGGTGGAACTGTACAGAACTGGATGCACCCGCAAGTACCTGCGGCTCCATTGAAAGTCAATGGTGCCGAAAACACATGCGGGTGCATCCAGTTTCAGCTGGATTCATACGGATACAGAAAACAGTGGTGTGAAAGCAGCCTCATTATTCAGGTTTGGTACAAAGTAATATTCACAAAGAAATAGCCAAGTCTCTGAAGCTGCCCTGGGCTTTGGCATTGGTTGTGGCCCCAGCAGTTTGGTGAACAATCAGTGAGCTCGGTGGCTCGGAGCTGGACGTTTCATCTATACTGGATGCTCCACTGATTTTGGTTTTTGGTCCAGTTTAAAAAAAAATGCAGCACCAAAAACGGCCACATAGCCCAAGATTCTATTGTGCAGCCAAGATGAATGAGCAGCATACAGGACAGATGTGAATTATGATCTTTTAATCAACATATCTTATCAATTACATTATGTGTCTTTTGTATTTCTAGAATCATTATAGAATATTTAAAATTAATTACCTTGCTAGGTTATGTTAATATGCAAAATTTTTGCAGTGTTGATTTCTGCAGGTAAAACCTCTAAAAACACATTTTTTGCTGCATTTTCCAGCATTTTTTTTACTTGTGCAGATTACATTAATGATTTGACAACAGATCATCTAACACATATGTGTGTGTATGTATGTATGTATGTATGTCCACACATAGACCAGTCCCCTTCATAATGTGCCGGATGCAAATGGCTCAGCCCCTCGGGTTAGCTCCGCCGTCATAATGTGCTGGATGGATTTGTCCTGTCCCTTCCAGTTAGCCCCGCCCCTTCATAATGCACTGTATGCATATGGCTCTGCCTCCTCTGATTATCCCAGCCCCCTCATAATGCTCTGGATGATTATGGCTCCGCCCCTTCTGGTTAGCCCAGCCCCCTTCACAATGCTCCATATGAATATGGCTCTGCCCCTCCAGTTCAGCTTCCTTCATAATGCTCTGGATGAATATGGCTCTGCCCCCGGGTAGCCCTGCCTCCTTCATAATGCTCCAGATGAATATGGCTCCGCCCTCTCAAGCTAGCCCCACCCCTTCATAGTGTGCTGGATGCATATGGCTTCGTCTCTGGTTAGCCCCACCGCTTCATAGTGCTCCAGATGCACATGGCTCTGCCCCTCTGGTTAGCCACCACCCCCTTTATTACACCCCATTTATTATTGAAACCTGGGCAACACTGGGTTCTACAGCTAGTGTTTAATAAAGTTATTTTTATTCACGAAAACGCAGCAATTTTGTTTGGCTGAGTTTTTTTTGTTATTTCTTATTGCTTTTTGGTGTTGAAAAAATTCAAAAGTGCTGAAAGAATTGACATTCTGCAGATTTAATCAGGAAAAATAAAACCAAGTTTGTGCATGAGGTGTCTGAAATCTTGAAATCGCATAGCTTTTTCTGGTATTGTTTAAATCATCTTCCTATTTGCAGAAAGGAAAAAAAACTAAGCTAAAAACCCTTTACATTATATTAGTATGGAAACACAATTTGACTTGCCTGTGGTAAATCACAAATGAGAATCACCTGTAATAAATTGTCGGTGCCCAAGTGACATAAATTAGCCAATAAATGATGACTTCAGTGTTTTAAAAAGCCACATGTTAGGTCCTGTTCCTTTGCCATATGTTAGGCCCTGTTCCCTTGTCACAATGTTGAAGACAAAGGAGCTGTCTGAGGACATCAGAACTACAATTATTAGAAAACACAAGACTTCCAAAGAGTATAAGGCCAACTCCAAAAACCTTGGTATCCCAGCTTCAATAGTGCACAATGTTATTGAGACGTTTGCCAAACATGAAACCGTCAAGAACCTCCCTGGATGTGGGGAAAAGAGGAAAATTGACAAGAGATGTCTTAAACGCTGGTGCAAGTTGTTAAATAAGCACCATGTCAGGCATTCAAAGACCTGAAAGCTAACCTGGAACAGTCTGGGGTCATGGTTTCAACAAGTACCATACACCGCACACTAAACCAAGCAGAGCTTTATAGGTAAAGGCCAAGAAAGAAACCACTGCTGAAGAAAAGACATAAAAAGGAACGACTGATCTTTGCCAAAGACAAACCACAATCCTTCTGTGGAAAGATGAAACAAAAATAGACCTTTCTCAGGTTCTGCTGTGACTGTAACCGAGTGTCTTATACTGTGATCCAATCCTGCGATCAGATCTCAGGTTCGGAGGAGAGGATGACATTAATCTCTATATCTTCTCTATTGCTCATCTCTGTGTATATCGCACTGCGCTAGGATGACATCTGAGTGCAGTGCAATGTTTCACCCCCATAGACTTGTATGGGTATGAGTAAGCCGAGACTCACTGACAATCATGCTGTGATTTTCCCTGTAGCTGATTTGGTCTGAGAAAGAAAAAACGTAAATAGGCGCTGCCTCATAGCATAACATTGGCCCAAGTGCAATAAGAGATTTTCTTCAACTTATTCGTTTGTGTGCAAGAGCCCTAATAATAAACATTGCATATGAGAGGAGATCATGCAAAAAATCAAGAAAAAGCAGTACGCTAACAGCAAAGATCACCAAGAAAAAGTTAATAATAGTTAAACATCCCAAGACTAAATATCTAATGGGGTCATTAGCATATCACATCCGATTCCGTAAGCCAGTCTCACCATGGCCTTATTGTTTGGATGGGTCCAGCCCTTAAGCAGTTTGCAACAAGTAAATGATAAGGACAATACCCGGCAGGGCTGTGGAGTCAGAGTCATGGAACAGCATCACATGTTCATTGGGCATTGTCTGGTGTGCAGTTCAGCATTATATAAATGAGTGGGGATGAGCAATACCTGATACAGACCATGTGCAAGAGTCGCTCTGTTTCTGATGGGAAGGAGAACAGATCCTCTTTGGCTGGCTCCTCTGCAGTCTTAGGCCGGCTTCACACCACAATTTTTGAGGTGTCAGGCTGTGTCTGAAGTTTTGCAGGAAGCACCGGACACAGCGTGACAGCTCCGGACAAACAGACCCGGAGTGCAAATATGCCCTCCGGTCCTGTTTTCTGCCGGAATCATCAGTCTGCGGCTGCTGGAGCTGTCCCTTGCTGAAATGTCAGAATCGTGGCTAGCGGGGAGCTAGCCGTGGTTCTGACATCTCAGTCGGGAGCTCTCCAGATGCTGAAGTTCAGAGCCAGCCGCAGCTGAACTTCAGCACCAGGCGTCCAGGAACCGGATCTGATTTTCTGTCGGATCCGGCGCCCATAGACTCCCATGTTATTGGGCTCCGGAGCGCGCCAGATCCGGGAGGATACGATTTTGTTTAACTTTTTGCCCTGGACACAAAAATGCTGCAAGTTCCGATTTTGTGTCCGGAGCAAACATCTAATGCAGCCTGATGCCGCTGGACAGGGACAAAACCGGATGGCAAATAACTGCCATCTGGCCCTATCTGGCACCATAGGGCTGCATTGTGTCCAAAATCGGGTCCGGAGCTGTCTGGTTCGCATCAGACAGCCCCGGACCCGAAGAAAACATGGTGTGACGCCAGCCTTACAGAAGAAGTCTCTTTTGAAGGTTTTTGGAAAACATATTGCACCCAATGGAGTTCCACCATTACCACAGCCGAGAGCTTTATGTGTGATCTTTGTGGGAAATCATCTTTTCATTCATCAAATTTCCCTCATATTTAATATTATTTGTTATATGCTATAGTAATATTAGTTATATTATATATTAGTAATATTTGTTATATGCTATAATGTAATGATCAACCAGAGCTTAGATTAAAAAAAAAGCTCACATTCATCCTTGTCCGAGGAAAACGTGCCATATTTTCCTGACATATTCATGTAGATGTATGCACATATTATAGCCGATTAACCATCAGTCATTTTGCTTTTGGAATGTTCATTGATAATGTTGCATATTGAAGGTTGATATTATCCCCGAACAGCATGTGAAACACTTAACCTTCTCTATTCTACAGTTTCACATATATAGAATGGCAGATCGGTTTGGGGCGCTTGCCAAGTCTAGGCTTTACTTGTAAAAACTGACTTGCTACTGTGAACTGACCCCTCTCAGGAGCAGATTGTGGCTCACATTGATCCTTATGTTTCTTGCATAGTGATGATTGAACCAGCAGACGGAATTATCAAGTACATCTTATTCCCCCTAGGAAAGGACTGGAGGTTCCTCCTTTCCTTATAAGACTTGTAGTTTATTTTAAGAAGGTTAGCAAAATTCAATGTAATAAAATAACCAAATGGTTATTTGTATCATGATTGTACACAGTATATACTGAAATGTTCACTTAATAGTCTTTACTGTAAACTTCCAGTTTTTATTTAAAGGGATCCTGTCACCCCCAAATCACCTCTAAACCTATTAAAACCTGTCCCTAGAGCATATTAACACTGTCCCTACACTCCTTTTAGCTCCTAAATGGCATTAGTCAAAGTGAATATAAACGTTTTATAAGTACCTGATTAGTCATGATAATGAGTGACTATGCTATTCATAGTCACTCATCAAGGCAGCCCCTCTTCTTCATATCACGCCTATTCAGGCGTGCTCGTCAGTCTATGTTCAAAATCGCGCCTCCCTGCGCGCCTCCCCTCTCTCTCATAGCGTCCGGGCTTCACTGTAAGCTGTATGACGCGATTCGCGTCATTCCCGGCGCCGGATGACGTATTTGCAGCCGCGCCGCGCTGTCAGCTTCAAAATACGCACTGCGCATGCCCATGCGCATGCGCAGTGCGGGACTTGAAGCTGACAGCGCGGCGCGGCTGCAAATACGTCATCCGGCGCCGGGAATGACGCGAATCGCGTCATACAGCTTACAGTGAAGCCCGGACGCTATGAGAGAGAGGGGAGGCGCGCAGGGAGGCGCGATTTTGAACATAGACTGACGAGCACGCCTGAATAGGCGTGATATGAAGAAGAGGGGCTGCCTTGATGAGTGACTATGAATAGCATAGTCACTCATTATCATGACTAATCAGGTACTTATAAAACGTTTATATTCACTTTGACTAATGCCATTTAGGAGCTAAAAGGAGTGTAGGGACAGTGTTAATATGCTCTAGGGACAGGTTTTAATAGGTTTAGAGGTGATTTGGGGGTGACAGGATCCCTTTAAAGTGCAAATGTCATTTCATTGAAGAAAAAACAAAACAATACTGCATTGGTTGCTAATTATGGGTCACATAGCAGCTATGATAATGCTTATTTTCTGCCATATGATTTATTTTCTCACATTTTTCTGTGCTCTTTTAAAAACTGCATTTTATGACTGTGTGGGTGTGGCCAGCGTCTGCCAGCACTGTGTGTGTAATTTCACAGCTTCTTATAGTGAGCTGTTTGGGGAGCCAGCAGACAAGGGCTTATGTGGAGTTTGCACACTTCCTGACCTTCTGACTTTGCTTAGCAACAGCGCTGTATGTTAAGCTAATCTGATGCATTGTTTTCTCACCAGCTGCAGTCAGCAGTGTAGGACACCCTCTTTCCCTTATATGGTTACATGCCCGTATTCAGTGTGAATATGGATATGACTGAGAATGAGCATATGTCTGCTTCACACACATTGCAGTCGGGACACCTTGTGGAAGGTTTATGAATGGTTTTCAACCAGAATTTTCTAATGAAGTATATTTAAAAGTTTATTAAAATCACTTGTTCTACATTATTACTAAATAAAAATTTAAACGCCGGTTGCGCTGTAAGTATTGGGTTTGCAATATTACTAATAATGATTAACCATGAGCGTGATGATGCAAGTTCATTTTGCTTTTGGAATGTTCATTGATAATGTTTGTATATTGAAAGTTGATGTTGTCTCACATCAGCATGTGAAACATTTAATCTTCTCTACAATTTCACATATATAGAATGGCAGATTTGGTTATTAAAATGTAGGTAAGAGTATGCTGTAGGGAACTATACAGTAATATTATGATGATAAGGTAGAAAACATTTTTCTCCTCATTTTTGTAAAATTATTGTTAGCATCACCAATCAAGACAATATATAGCATCTCTTAGTGTACGTGCCCACATTCAGGACTAGCAGCGTTTTGGAAGCAGCTTATTTTCACTGTGTACAAGCAGAGCGGATGGATTTATAGAAATCTACTGCCACTGTGCTTCATTCTCTTGCAGTATAAGGCTATGTGCCGACACAAAAGAAGTGGTCAGTTTGTGGTGCAGAAAATTTTAAAAAAAGCACCAAAAACTTACTGCAGTTTTGTTCTGTTTTTGCTTCTTTTATTCTGTTTTTGAGACTTGCTGTTTTATTACAAAGGGGTCGATTGAGAAATCAGATCAGTTAATTGACATGGCTCCTTCTTTTCCAGGAAGAGTTTTGTGCACCAAAAACGGACCAGTAAAAATGCAGACGTTGGCACAGCATTTCTCAAATGTCGTAGACTTTACACTCACACAATTTTTATTTCCTATATTTGTCTTTCTGTTCACCACAGATTCCAAGAAATTGGGAACACATTAAAAGCTGCAAATTCTAGAAAATTCCTTTAAATAGGTAAAGAAATTATGGGACCTGTCTGTGATGATATACTGGGTGCTATTGGCAGGTCTCCATGAAAGTTGCACAAAATGTCAGCTCAGCAGATCACCTTGGCAGAAGTTTGTTGTCTCCGTGGAATAGAAATTCCTTTAGCCAATGTCAAAGTTTAGCTATTCGAGGAATCTGCTGGTGCATGCCTGCTGGATAGAGTATAGTAAGCGCACATTGGATTCACTTAATGACTTTCTCAGAGGATTCTATGAATCAGTTTTTCATTTCTAGAATTATTGTAAAACCAGTGATTTCAGAGATTGTGGAGCATCAGCAGTTTCCACACCATCATTAGCTGTTGGCTATGTAGGAAAAATGGGGCCTAGATGGACAATTTTGTCAGAACAGAGACTGTAGCTGTATTTCAGCGCATTACTTATATTTGATTGTGTGTTTAGAGAACAGACTGTTCTCCGCATCGAATTATGTAACACAATACAACTTCAATTCCTACAAAAGTTGGTACATGATGTAAAATAAAAAGAAAACAAGAATGCAATGATTTGCAAATCGCCCATCTGTGTTGCTTCCAGAAATTAATGAATATCAATTATTACTCCATTTTCAGGGGACACAGACAGACGGACACACATTTTCTTACCCTCCCCAGCGATCCCACGGTGAGCCCCGGTGATGTTTTCTTTCCAGGCATCGTCAGGATCTGTCTGTGAGTAGAATGAGTACTTACAGGACCTGGTACCATGTGACTCTCGGGCAGAGTCACATGGTGCAAAGTCCTGTCAGTACTGTACCCGCAGGTCTTGCTGATGCCCGGACAGCAGACATCGCCGGGCTTACCATGGGATAGCCAGGGAGGGTAAGAAAATGTGTGTCCGTCTGTCTGTATCCCCTGAAAACGGAGTAATAATTGATATTCATTAATTTCTGGACGCGCCTTCTGCACCACTTATGTAGCAGTTAAAAAAGCAGCATCTGAACAGCAAATAGAAAATCCCATTCACTTTGCAGACGCTGCGACTGATCCGTTTTTGGTGTAGCACCAAAAACAGATCAGAAAGGTTCAGCGTGAACATAGTCTTACTATCCCAAATAATAAAGCTAACAATTGCAGAAGGGGCGAGATCCTCTTTTCTTGGGAAAAAAAGTTAGGGGTTATGCTGCTGAAGCTGAAACATATTACACAATTGGAGTGCCACCCACTTTTATTTCTTTATCCTCAGTGAGGATATCCCTTTCCGTTGCTCAGTCATTTTCAAACTTTTGTAGGGGTGTTGTGTAAAAAATGTACAAATTGACATGGCCCAAAATGTGTTTCACTTTGTTGCTACGATTTAGCTAAAAATATACCAAATTACATAATAAAATCAGTCAGTATTTTTATTTTTAAGGCTGGCTTCACACCACAATTTGTTTACTGTCAGGTTCTGTCTGCTGTTTTGCAGGATGCACCAGACAGAACTGGACAACCAGAACCGGAGGGCAAGTCTGCCCTCTGATCCTGCTTTTTGCTGGCTTAATTGCTGGCGCTGTCCAGTGCTGAAATTTCAGAACTGCGGCTGCAGGGGAGCTGGCCGTGGTGCTGAAATTCAGCTGTGGAGCTCTCCCATGTGCTATAATTTCAGCCGTGGAGCTCTCCAGATTCTAACATTTCAGGCGTGGAGCTCTTCAGGTGCTGAAATTCAGCGGCGGCTGCTTTTCATAGCCGCCATTCTTTGAGCACCTGGGAACTGGCACGATTTTCTGCCAGATTGCCCATAGACTGCCATGCTATAGGCGCCGGATCCGCTAGGATCCGGTTTTGTCCGATTTTTGCATCGGACACAAAAAATGCTGCAGACTCCGTTTTTGTGTCGGATGCAAATATCGGACAAAACCGGATCCTCCCGGAAAACCTGCAAACCGGAGGCCAAATAAGGCCACTCCAGCACCTTCGGGATACATGGGGTGCCAATTTGGATCTGGTGTGAACCGAACAGCCCGGGAACCAAAAAATCAAGGTGTAAAGCCGGCCTAAACAGTACAGGAGCAAGATAAAGTTATTTCTGGACATGTCAAAATAGGAAACATTGAGGATGATTTTACTATTCGATACCTTCACACTATGACAGTCTGAAAATGTGCCTAATGTCTTATAGTGGTACATTGAAGATAAAGGATAAAAGATGTGTTCACTCCGCTACTGAAAACTTTGCAAAGGAAAATCCAGGACACTAGTGCAGAGAAGTGTGTTTTATTCAATGCATTTCAAAGCCAATAAAAATATTTTGTTCAGGAAAGGAACCACCGCACTGGTGTCCTGGATCTTCCTTTGGAAAATCTGCAGCAGCAGCACGTAGTGTGTCTTCTGTCCTTTATCAGTATTGTCTCCACTATCCTGTGCACTCGTGTACCTCTAGCACCTGCTCTATTATTAAGCGTGTGTCTTGTTGTTTGTCACACAGCTTGAAAAGGTGAGCACTTTTATTACGTTTATAACAGATAAGGCTGGTTTCACACTACCAGTTTTTACAATCCGGGCGAATGCATTTTACCTGCATCCCCCCGCATTTATCCAGAATTGTAAAACCTGATGCAACTGGATGTGCCTGCTTCGGTATTTTATATGACACCTCTTAGTGGGTGTGTCATATAAAAGTGGCTTCTTGGCATAGTCAATCAAAAAACCCCGATATGGTGTCCAGATCCAGTGAGTTCTGGCTTCCACCGGATCCAGGTTTCATAGAGCACCATTTTTCATGGCAGCCAGATAGCGACAGATCCGAATGCTTCCAGGTTTTAACCGCAACATTTTTGCGTTTTTGGTTTCAGCCAAAGACTGGTGACACCCAGATCTAGCTGGAAACATATACAACCGTATGCACTCACAAGTTGCTGCATCCCCATTGAAAGTCAATGGGGCAGGAAACAAATGCGGAGTATCCAGTTTCAGTTGGATTCACCCAGATTACAAAATCTGGTACTGTGAAACCAGCCTAAGACCCGTTTTGCGCCTTTACGTGTTCTTTCAGTGGTACATTGTGACAAACAAATGTCATACAGTAGTTTAATAGTAACATTCATTGAATCTCACTTTAGTCTGCTATCTGTAGGGTTTCAGATCCCATGGTCAATCAGATTATCTTCTATTGTCAGTGTACGTGAATAACCATTAATTCAACAAATATTTTCAATTTTACCACCATATGTTTTTGGTCACATTAGTAGCCCATTGCTTTATCATACTATAAAGAGTTAAATGTCTCTTCTCCTTGCAGAAAGCTCTATTACAGCAGCCTCTGATAAATCACTGGGTAAAGTGATATCTGTGCAGATAAGGTGCAGACAGCTACATTTAAACATACTTCCTAAATTATCTACTGCATTAATCTTAATGACTTTGGTAAGAGAATATCCCAGCAGTGCTGCCCTGTGGGCTTAAAACACACAGAACCTGTGTTAAAGCACGTGCATTAAATCTGCAAGGCAACCAATAGTTAATATGAGATGTTTCCTCATATCATTTTATTTTCGTGACTTGTCACATAGGTTTTGTACCACCAGGTAACCATTGTCTAGCTCAGTGTTTCCCAACTCCAGTCCTCAAGGCACACCAACAGGTCATGTTTTCAGGATTTCCTTATCGTTAGACAGATGATGGAATTATCCCCTGTGCAAGTGATTAAATTATCACCTATGCAATCCTAAGGAAATCCTGAAAACATGACCTGCTAACCCCAACAGGTCCAATAGTATATGACCAGAGGTCAAAGTCTGGCCATAGACTCATAAACTCTGTTAAGATATTGGTACAAATTGACCAAATGGAAAGACGGCTGGTTGGACCCAACCGTTAGCAGCATCTACCATTTGTGATAATCTAGTCTTGTTTACAATCTAACCATATGAACACCTTTAACCATGTTGTCTATGTATAACAATTCATATGGATAAACTCGGGAATCTAATAGCAGTGGGAGCAAAGACACAATTGAGACCTGATTTAAAGGTGAATAAGTCTGTATTTTACAAACATGGCAGGAAACAAATGTAAAGTGCAGCAAGTAAGCAAACTTCACCAAAACCTGCAATAAAAAGAATAGTCTCTAGAAATAATTCTTCCACAGCATTGCCAACAGGAAAAGTCTCTTTAGAAATAGTACACACAGGGAGATGCTGATAGTAGAACAGTCTATGAGTATAGTTACACCCAGGAAGGCCTGGAAACTGTAAGGGCCACTTTACACACACAGATATCTGTGTCCAACTTCTGTCTGGCTGTGTACAAATGGAACAATTTGTCTATGATTTCACTGCAACCAGAGATCTGTTCAGAAGTTGGACACAGATATCTGTGTGTGTAAAGTGGCCCTTAGTCTCAAAGAACTAGTCCAGAACTTGATGCAGTACAAGTAGCTTAAGAAAGTCCCGAACAGCCAAGCATACAGTTACTGCACAATTAGGGTGCATACTCATGATCAGTAAAAGCAGCATTTTGGACGCAGCATCTTGCCGTTGTGTCCAAAATGCTGCATGGTACAGTAGCACCATAGTTGGTGGGATTTATAGATCTCCCATAGTCACTATGCTTCTCCCTACCACAGGAGTATTTCACCTGCGGCGCGGGTTTCTGGACTGCCGCATCTCCGCAGCACGTTAATTTCATGCTGTAAAGTCAGAAGCGGTCACCATCAGGTTCACGCAGGGAGAAGCCAACCTGCACCCATCGCAGATGGTGGGCACAGGGCAGCTGTGGTCTCCTTGCATTTACCCATGTGTTCCTGCAGATCCAGAGACACTGCGGCCAAGACATGAGTACATACCCTTAGAAACTAAGAAGCTGCAATGAGCTAACAAAGCACACAAGGCTAATGTGACACAGGCCACGCAGGCTGAAGCAGGATCAGAGACACACACCACTAGCAACTAGATTGTAGGAGAGACACTGTAGCAGATGCAATTTGGAGAAATAACTGCAGATGCTGGGAAAAGCCAAAGTGGATTTGCAGGAGGAGGAACCAAATTGAGAAACAAGGAAGCCAGGAATTCAAGTAGAATACTCTAGCAGCGGTTAGAAAGTATATTAGGGTTTATAAAGGCAGGGAAGGAGGATCACATGAATAGGAGCGAAGCCGTGGACACCATTGTGGACAAAGGCTAGGATACCCAAAAGGGCAACAGAGGATACAGAATCCTGACACTATGACTATATACTGCAGGCAGGCTTAAAACTTTTGTGTGCATGTGCGAACCGCTGAGGTCTCTGCAAAGGTACACAATGCGCCTGCGCAATCTGGAGAGGCCTCTGGACACGTGCTCAGTTCGGATGTCACTCTGAAGAGGCTGTTAGACGGCAAGATGAGGTGGGACAGTTGGCGAGGCAGGACCGATGGTGAGGAGAGGCAGGACAGACAGGAGAGGCAGGACATATGGCAAGGAGAAGCAGTACGGACAGCGAGAGGCAGGACCGATGGCGAGGAGAGGTGGGACAGACGGCAAGGAGAAGTGGTACGAACGGTGAGGAGAGGCAGGACAGATGGCGAGGAGAAGCAGGATGGACAGTGAGGAGAGGCGAGACGGACGCCCATGAGAGGCGGGACAGGCGGCAAGGAGAAGGTATGGATGGCGAGAGAGGCGGATGGACAGCAAGGAGAGCAGGATGGACAGCAAGGAGAGGCAGGATGGACAGCAAGGAGAGGTGGGACGATGTCGAGGAGAGGCAGGACGGACAGTGAGGAGAGGCAGGACAGATGACGAGAAGAGGAGGGAAGGATGGCGAGGAGAGCGGGACAGATAGTGTGGAGAGGCAGGGTGGACTGAGCTACAATCAACCCCATTGGACCAGAAACAGGTAATTATAATACAGGGATACAAAGGTTGTTACATGTTGCAAATTTTAGCCTTGCTTTCTCCTACTGAATCTAAGTGGATAGAGCAGACGTCAGGGCTGATGACACATTCATGGGGCGTCCAATCAGGACTTTGGTGAAAGTACCAAGAAGACAAATTTCTCAGTTTCACCATTTGTACTGTAGTTACAGTTTGTAGAGTTAAGATATTTGTAACATTTCTTTTGCCCATATAGATAGTAATTGTTTGCACTCCAAACATGGCGGTGGTGATTACATTTACCAGAACTTCATGAGGTAGGAATGTAAGATTTACCAGACCTTTAACTTGATTGTTTACCACCAGATCATTAATTCTCCAACCTGATTTATATGCTGAATATTCTCATGACGAGCTCATGAATTGGTAATTTTATTTTTGCTGGGGTAATGCTCTTTACCCTGATCAAGACTTCCTTTGGAAGGGATTGGGTTAACAAGAAGGCTCCCTTTAAAGGTATTTACACAAGTGGAGCTTATTATGGTAGCATGCCCCCTCTATTTAAATAGCCTACTGATAAATCACCCCATTGTTCAGTGCCTATGCTCAAAGAAATTAGATTTACTGTAAGAATAATATAGACATAAGACTGTATTCTTGACTAAATCAGTTCTTTGGGCGATTTTTCATCTCACGCAATCTTCTAAGGCGAAAAAAACTCAGTTTACTGTGCGCTTACAAACAAAATTGTGCTGTATTTTTTCCTTTTTATCAGTGATAGCTCTAATATATTATATTTGTATTTTAATGCAAATTGGTCTTAGCTATGAATTCCTTTGATAACAATTAACTTTTTTGTGCAAATATACACATAAATTGTCCAAACCCACCTCTGCTGATCAGCCAAAGTCTTAATGTGTATGGATGCCATCCGATCGTCTGACGTTCTAATGTGAATGGATGCTACCCGAACAGCAGAAGATCTAATGTCTATGGATGCCACCCGATCAGCCAAAGCTATAATTTATATGGATGTCATCCGATCGGCCAAAGTTCTAAAGTGTATGGATGCTATCCAATCAGCCGAAGCTCTACTCTGTATGGATGCCACCTGATCGGCCGAAGCTCTAATGTATATGGATACCACCCGATCAACCAAAGCTCTAATGTGTATGGATACCATCCGATCGGCCAAAGCTCTAATGTGTATGGATGCCACCCAAACGGCAAAAGTTCTAATGTGTATGAATGCCACCCAATCGGCAAAAGTTCTAATGTCTATGGACGTAACTGGATCAGCCGAAATTCTAATATGTATGGATGCCTCCCTATCGGCTGAAGCTCTATTGTGTATGGATGCCATCCGATTGGCCAAAGCTCTAAGGTGTATGGATGCCACCAATTGGCCGAAGCTCTAATGTGTATGGATGCCAGTGATCGGTCGAAGCGCTAATGTGTATGGATACCACCTGATCGGCCAAAGTTCTAATGTCTATGGATGCCACCGGATCAGCCAAAGTTCTAATATGTATGGATGCCACCTGACTGACTGAAGTCCTAATGTGTATGGATGCCACCTGATCGTCCGAAGTCTTTATGTGTATGGACGCCACCCGGTCGTCCGAAGTCCTAATGTGGATGAATGCCACCTGATCGACCGAAGTTCTAAGGTGTACGGATGCCATCTGATTGGCCAAAGTTCTAAGATGTATGGACCCCAACGGATCAACCGAAGTCTTAATGTGTATTAATTTCACCCGATCGCCCGAAGATCTAATGTGTATGGATGCCACCGGACTCTGCTTTGAAGACATGTTTTGGTGAAGAGAATGATCTGCATGTTGAATTCCATTAAACTATTTCAATGGAAATCACTTTTAAGATAGACCTGCATTATTCACTTGAGTTAACAAAAATGTCAGGTAAGGAAGTATTTTTTCTGACCATGGAAGGCCACTTGAGGGACTATAACAACATACATAAAGTGTATTTTTGCTCAATAGAAGAATGCATCCTCTGTGTACACTGAGCCTGTAAAGAATAGTGGAGTGAAACATTAAGATCCATGCTGATTGAAAAGCCACACGGAGGACTGCATCGCATGTGGACACATATTCGGGGACCGTGCGAGCCATGTAGCCAGCTATACATGTATGAAATTCTCTCAAGCATCAGAAAGAAAATTAGCAAATTTAGTGGCTAATGACACTTTTGGATGCTCCATGAAAAATTAGTCACCAGGTTTTTGCTATCCTATCTGAGAGTAGCATAATGTAGAGACAGAGACCCTGATTCCAGCGATGTGTCACTTACTGAGCTGCTTGCTGTCATTTTGATAAAATTACTTTTTTGTCTGCTGCAGATTTAGCAGTTAGTTGAATGTGGAGCTGTAACTCCGCCCACACCACTGATTGGCACCTTCCAGTATATAAACCAGCCCACACCACTGATTGGCAGCTTTCTCTCTATAACCCCGCCCACACCACTGATTGGCACCTTCCAGGATATAAACCAGCCCACACCACTGATTGGCACCTTTCAGTATATAACCCAGTCCATACCACTGATTGGCACTTTCCAGTATATAAACCAGCCGACACCACAGATTGGCAGCTTTCTCTCTATAACCCCGCCCACACCACTGATAGGCACCTTTCAGTATATAAACCAGCCCACACCACTGATTGGCACTTTCCAGTATATAAACCAGCCCACACCACTGATTGGCACCTTCCAGTATATAAACCAGCCCACACCACTGATTGGCACCTTCCAGTATATAAACCAGCCCACACCACTGATTGGCACCTTCCAGTATATAAACCAGCCCACACCACTGATTGGCACCTTCCAGTATATAACCCAGCCCACACCACTGATTGGCACCTTCCAGTATATAACCCAGCACACACCACTAATTGGCACCTTCCAGTATATAACCCAGCCCACACCACTGATTGGCACTTTCTCTCTATAACCCCGCCCACACCACTGATTGGCAGCTTTCTGTATAGACTGTATTTAGTGGTGAGGGTGGGGTTATACAAAGATCATGAATATGCTGGACTACCTGTTAGCAGGCCTAGTAGTCCTGTAAAGACAACCTCCTGCTGATAAAACCGTGATTTATCAAAATTACACTGAGCAACCCAGTATGTGACACATCTCTGGAATCAGGTTCTCTACTCCTACATTATGCTACTCTCAGATTAGGTGGCAAAAACTTAATGACAGATTCCCTTGAAATCGTTGCGAAAATTGTATCTTTTCTATCAAGCTGTTCCATTAAAAGTAATGCTTTAACCACAATTAAAATGAAAAAATTGCTATTCACAGAGATGTTTTAAAGGGGCTGTCCTCTACTAGGAAAAAAACCCTCTCTTTCCTTATAAAAATAAATAAGCCTATACTCACCTCTGGTGCTGCTACGGCTCCAGCAATTTTGGAACTCATGTTCCTGGAATCCCTCCCATTGTTATGACACGCGAGCCCTGCATTCAATCACCACCGGCTTCCTTCTCTGGCCTTCGGACTCGGGAGCAATTGACAGGAAGTGAGTGGCAGCCGCCATAATCGTCCAAAGGCGGGAGAAGGAAGCCGGGTGGTGATTGGTCATGGGCCTTACATGTCATAACAATGTCATATGGGCTTTGTGAACTCGAGTTACCACATCCCTGAAACCGCAGCGGCATCGCAGGCGAGTATAGTCTTATTTATTTTTATGGAGGCGCACATCGCAGGTGAGTATAGTTTTATTTATTTTTATGGACAATGCAACGGGGTTCTCCTAGTAGTGCACAACGCCTTTAAATTAATAAATCGAGGCATACGTGCTCTTACCCCATAGTTCAAGTGGAGGCTGCTCTAGGTGTTGCACTGGGACTGGAAGCAGTGTCATGCTTTCATTGGTCACCTGTTGCCTTTGATTGGCTGCAGCAATCAGGTGACTCAAATTGCGCGTCATCGAATGTGTGTCTGATTATGCCTTTTTCCAAGGGCTACAGCCAATCACAGACATCAGCCGAACAGTCTCAGCACTGGGCACTGGAATGGTCCGTGCTTTATCCAGAGGGTGACAATCAGGGACAGCCGAAGCGCTGGACGCGCTGGCATATCCCGGAGCAGGAGGAACATATCCTACTCACAGGCCAGACCTGGGAAGGTGCATTCCCTGGGGCACAGAACAGAACAAGATATCCTCTATTGAGCTATATCTGATATATACATCCCTAAAGACAACCACCACTACCAGAGGACTAAAGGCACCAATTAACCTATACAGGACCTGTGGGCCCCATAGGTGCAATATACCCATTTGATAAGACTAGACAGCGATATTTTGATAAAGACCACGGGACGTGGTCGAAACGTCAAGCCCTATCACATAAAATGTCTATATGCACCACTAATAAATACACAACTTCACTTTGAAAAAATTTTTCTGGAGTGTGCAGTGTTCTTTAAAAGACTTTGTGGATATCGGGACCCAAGGGCCCCCTACACTAGCACCTCTACTACATCCTACTGGTGTGCACGCCAATCACTATTACTACTAGACAATCAGGGACAGACATATACTTGGTGCAGCCTATGCAGCTGCGCAGGGGCCTGAGAGGTAAGGGTGCCCATTTCTACATCCAAAGCCATTCGAATTGTGCATTTTTATGAGCTCTTGGGTGAGCAAAGGCCCATATACGGTACTTGCACAGAGGCCCTTTCCTGTCTGTGTCCGCCAGTGAGGAGGATGCTTAAGTTTATCTTAAAAGTCCCCATGCTGTTGGCAAATTTAGTTACAGATGACTTTTTTAAATTATAAAGTTGATCTTGTATAAATTGGAGATAATAATAATTATACAGCGAAAGAATTTAAGTCAAAGTTCAATAAGAAGAAGAATGGAGACGAAATGGAAGGTGCAATGTCTTATGGAAACTAAATTCATCAGCAGAGGAGTATGCTGATCTTTTCACTAATTTGACTTGAGTGCCGTAGTTTTTTTTCTTGTTTGGAACATGGGGTCACTCCCTCTGCCATGCACTCTGCTAGCCATAGGTGCTAGTGTTCTCTGTTAGCAGGTCCATACATGCTCATTAAGTGAGATAGAGGCTGTGACAAAGTGCAGGTATAAAACTAGATTAGGACCCAGTAAAAGTGACACGCTGTCATGCTTGGATTAAGGGGGATATCCAGCTACTGTGCTACTGTGCCAGTGGAGCACGGACCAACGATGTCCGGCGCACCACACAGAACACACAATGAGACTCCGGGGTGGACAAATACAGCGGCGGTCACTGGTCATAGGGAACGGGGAAGAGATGACCTCCTGCACTCACCCGCAGCTGTGCTCTGATCCCCCTATCGTCCCTATATGGGTTCTTTCACCCTGTCGTCGAGCAGGATACCTAGTCCCTCACTGGCCCTGATGTTAGCCCCCAATAGGGAGATGGCCGGCGGGAGCACAAATCCCAACCACTGAAATAGTAACAAGAGGGAAGGGAAGACAGACAGGAGGATGACAAAAACAACTTCATGCCTGTTGCCACGCAATTTGGCAGCAGACAGCTTGGCAGTAGTCAGCTCTCCAGAGTAGCTCCTTCACTTCAGGAAGCTTGGCCAGGAATGACGTTCAATCACCAGCCAGGGATGCTGGAACCATGTGACTATATAAAGGGGATGGGAGTGATCACAGAGTAGCCACACCTGGACAAGAACTAGCTAATTTGCTAGCAACAGAAACTGACATTAACGCCTAAACTGCCAAAGGAGAAAAACACGTTTAATATGAAGTCTCAATACCGGAGTGAGAAACAGGCCCAAAAACTGTCACAAGTCTCCAAAAGCAAGAGAGACCATAGTGACACACACCTCAACATGGCTACTGGGTGGTTATGGATTTGGCCATATTTATTTGCCAAGTGTCTCATTTTTCAAATTTTCGTAGCTATAATGCTGTTCCCGAACAGCCGGCAGAGAGGTGAGGATTTTTATTTTTTTATTTTTAACATTCCTTTATTTAATTTCATTTTAGCACTGTATGTACATAGTGTATGTAGACAGTGTATGTAGATACAATGTATGTATACAGTGTATGTAACAGTATATGTAGATACAATGTATGTAGACAGTGTATGTAGATACAATGTATGTAGAAAGTGTGTATAGATAGTGTATGTAGACAGTGTATGTAGATACAACGTATGTAGACAGTGTATGTAGACAGTGTATGTAGACAGTGTATGTAGATAATGTATGTAGACAGTGTATGTAGACAGTGTGTATAGATAGTGTATGTAGACAGTGTGTATAGATAGTGTATGTAGACACTATATGTAGACAGTGTGTTTAGATAGTGTATGTAGATAGCGTATGTAGACAGTGTGTGAGATAGTGAGTGTAGACAGTGTGTAGACAGTGTATGTAGACAGTGTGTTTAGATAGTGTATGTAGATAGCGTATGTAGACAGTGTGTGTAGATAGTGAGTGTAGACAGTGTGTAGACAGTGTATGTAGACAGTGTAGACAGTGTATGTAGACAGTGTGTATACATAGTGTATGTAGACAGTGTATGTAGCAGTGTGTATAGATAGTGTATGCAGATAGTGTATGTAGACAGTGTGTGTAGACAGTGTGTGTAGACAGTGTATGTAGACAGTTGTATAGATAGTGTATGTAGACAGTGTGTATAGATAGTGTATGTAGATAGCGTATGTAGACGTGTGTAGATAGTGTGTGTAGATAGTGTGTGTAGACAGTGTGTGTAGACAGTGTATGTAGTCAGTGTGTATAGATAGTGTATGTAGACAGTGTGTGTAGACAGTGTATGTAGTCAGTGTGTATAGATAGTGTATGTAGACAGTGTGTATAGATAGTGTATGTAGACAGTGTGTGTAGACAGTGTGTGTAGACAGTGTGTATAGATAGTGTGTATAGATAGTGTATGTAGATAGCGTGTGTAGACAGTGTGTGTAGACAGTGTGTGTAGACAGTGTATGTAGACAGTGTGTATAGATAGTGTATGTACAGTGTGTATAGATAGTGTGTGCAGATAGTGTGTGCAGATAGTGTGTGTAGACAGTGTGTATAGATAGTGTATGTAGATAGTGTATGTAACAGTGTGTGTAGATAGTGTATGTAGACAGTGTGTGTAGATAGTGTATGTACACAGTGTGTGCAGACAGTGTATGTAGACAGTGTTGTAGACAGTGTGTGTAGACAGTGTATGTAGACAGTGTATGTAGACACTGTATGTAGACACTGTATGTAGATTACTGCTAAAGAGAAATTACACTGAGCAGAGCAGTTTTAGTGTAGTGAGTGTGCGCAGTACACTAAAATCGGATCCGGGAAACGATCCTGTTTTTTCCCGGATCCGAGCTCCATAGACCCCCATGTTATTTGAATCGGACCGCGTCGGATCCAATGCTGTCCGATTCTGTCCACTGTACCCAAAATCAGAGCAGTCTCCGATTTCGGGGACGGGAAAACAGTGGACACAATCGGATCCCTACAGACATGGATGGCTATTAAGCACTACTCCGTGCCCATAAGGGATATATGGGGTAAAATTCAGATCCGTGGCTATCTGTTTTACAACGGATAGCCACGGATGCACAAAAATTGTGATGTGAAAGCAGCCTTACAGGATCGGGTGCCGCAGTTTTTTTCTTCTATTTTATTATGTCATAATGTTGCGCTGGACCAGACTGTGTTTGAGAAAGTAGTGAAAAGTCACAGACTGAGGGAGGGGTGGTCGAGTGGCTGATACAGAGACTGCTGAAAAGTATAGATCAGCAATACAGAACTGATGTAATCAATGTCAAGGGTTGTAATGACAAATGCACTATCTCTGAATAAACTTTATATATATACAGCCTGTGTATATTTACAGTTAAGAAAGCTCAATCACTCTTGTTTCATCATGTCAACTTTTTGGAGAATAGAAATGTTATAGATTTGCCCACAGTAAAACTGCAGAGTGAAGGCCACGTCACACGCTTCAATATCATTAACAATATTGTTCATAAGTCACGTGTTTGGTGATGCACGAACGATGTTGTGAACGACATCATAGCGCAGGGCCGTATCTAGGGGGGCTGGTGGGGCATTTGCCCCGGGCACATCAGACAGTAGGGCGCATTCCAACCTCCTGTTGCAGAGCCCAAGGTGCCTCGCCGCCGGCCGCATCTTCCGCCCCTTCCCCACTGTGGGAGCCGGCAGTTCTCTCTGCTCCTGCTATCAGGTGACAGCAGGAGCGGAGAAAATGCCGGGCGCCAGCGCCGGCTCCTGCTATCAGGGCCGGCGTCAGCACCCGGCATACCCGGGCAAGTGCCAGGGCCTTGAACAGCTGGTGGGTCCCACTGGCCATCAGGGACAGGTAGCCCTGACAATTAGGGGCCCATTAGGGACAGACAGCCCTGTGAACAAGGGGCACATCAGGCAGACTCGCAAGGAGCTGAGTGCTCCGCTGAGCTCCCAGTGCACATGGCTGATTTGCATGCGATGCAGATTAGCCATGTGCAGGCTATGGGGAGCAGCGGAGCTTCCTCTTTTGCGTACTGTAGCAGATGATGAGTCATCACCCTGCGATCTCATCACACAGCAGCAGGAAGGAGGAGGAAGCTCCACAGTCCCGGGAGCTGCTGCTATAAGGATGTGGTGGCGTAGAATCTGAGGAGGACACAGCCCCGGGGGAGCGGATGGAAGGTGAGTATGATCAGTTTGTTTTTTTTAACTGAGAGCAGAAGGATGGGGGATTATATGTACCATAGAGGCTATGCAGACTGTATATAGAGGCTGTGCTGACTGTATATAGAGGCTATGCAGACTGTATATAGAGGCTGTGCTGACTGTATATAGAGGCTGCCTGTGCTGACTGTATATAGAGGCTGTGCTGGGGTATATAGAGGCTATGCAGACTGTATATAGAGGCTATGAAGACTGTATATAGAGGCTGGCTGACTGTATATAGAGGCTTTGCAGACTGTATATAGAGTCTGGGGTGTATAGAGGCTGTGCTGACTGTATATAGAGGCTGGCTGACTGTATATAGAGGCTGCGCTGACTGTATATAGAGGCTGTGCTGACTGTTTATAGAGGCTGTGCTGACTGTATATAGAGGCTGTGATGACTGTATATAGAGGCTGTCTGTGCTGACTGTATATAGAGGCTGTGTTGACTGTATATAGAGACTGTGCTGACTGTATATAGAGGCTGTGCTGATAGTATATAGAGGCTGTGCTGACTGTATATAGAGGCTGTGCTGACTGTATAAAGAGGCTGCCTGTGCTGACTGTATATAGACGCTTTGATGACTATATAGAGGCTGTGCTGACTGTATATAGAGGCTGCCTGTGCTGACTGTATATAGAGGTTGTGCTGACTGTATATAGAGGCTGTGCTGGGGTATATAGAGGCTGTGCTGACTGTATATAGTGTCTGTGCTGACTGTATATAGAGGCTGTGCTGACTGTATATAGAGGCTGTGCTGGTGTATATAGAGGCTCTGCTGACTGTATGACACTGTGACCAAGGAGCCCAGTATGGAAAGGTGAGGGCAGTGTGATGAGGGCAGTGTGGAGGGCATGTGCCAGAAGAGGGACAGTGTGTAAACCATATTTTGTGCAGGGAACAGTGAGGAGGAGCAATTATTTATTACGGGGCTCAGTGTAGGGCAGATATTTTTACTCATGGGAATTTTGATCATTTTGCTATTTTTAAAGATATCGTGTTGGGATGTGCTGAAGACTGGAGAAGATGGACGTCTATAGAGATCAGCTGTGGATGTGAAGAGTCATTATGGTGTCGGGACAAGATGAAGAAAAGAAAAAGATCACAATCCGAGACAAGGTCATCTATAAGGTACCTGGATGTAAATGATTACCGTATTTATGATACTGCCTAATTCTCATCAGTACTGTAGTTCCTGTATGATCTGATGGTGACTGGTAACAACAACTCCCAGTATCTCCTTACCATTGTTATGGATGTAGTAGGGGTTGTAGGTTCATGCAGCACAAATGTGTATGGGTCTGACCTGACATTACAAGTGTTTTACCATTTACTGATGTTGGTACTGATGATGAATTTCTGTACTGATGAGGATTGTGATGCTGTGTTTCTATAGTGATGGGGGTTATATGGATGGGGGTTCTAGTTATGTATTTTTGCATCTCTGGTGGTTCTAATGATTGATGAAATTTGTTACTGATGAGGGCTTTGGTGATGTATTTCTGTACCTCTGGTGGGTCTGGTGTTGTATTTCTGCACTGATGAGGCTTTTGACATTGTATTTCTGTACTGATAGGGGCTATATGGATGCATTTTTGTACCTCTGGGGGGTCTGCTGGTGTATTTATGTACTGATGAGGGTTGTGATGCTGTGTTTCTGTACTGATGGAGGTTATATGGATGTATTTCTGTACCTCTGGTGGGTCTGGTGATGCAGTTTTGTGCTATTCTTGATTCTGATCCTGTACACATGTAACAATCTATAACCTGTAAGATTATGTGATATATGGCTACGTTCATAAAGTGTTGTGCCCTGACAATTTAAGGGTCTATGTTTTTACTTGTTAGAAGCATTAAAGGGGTTGTCCCACATTTGTGATAAGTCTGCAGTCACTCCATGTGTCCCTCTATGTGACTGCAGACTTCTGAATTCTCACAGAGCACACACTGCTCACTGTCAGAATTCTCTGCTGTTGGAGGTGAGAGGTCATGAAACTCAAGTATGTGATTTACATACATGCAGTCACGTACTGACTAGACATGCGATGTCTCGATCAATGAAAATTAACTGAACGAAGAACGAAGAATTGCATTCTTGTGCTCACACGACCGTCCAATTTTCTATTAACACAAGAAAATCGTGACAGTGTGCAGACCACGTGCTGCGAGAATGCCGAGGCCCTCAGTCACGTAGAGGGACTACAGACTTATCTCACACCTGGCAAGCCCTTTAATTCAAACACTAAGCCCTGTAGCCCAATCCTAACAGCATGTAATATACCGTATATACTCGTGTATAAGCCGACCCCCCTACTTTTGCCCCCAAAACCTGGGAAAACCTATTGACTCGTGTATAAGCTGAGGGTGGACCCCAGCACAGGTATACAGCCCCCAGCAGTGTGGTATACAGGCCCCCTCAGTGGTATACAGCAGCCTCCCCAGTGGTAGTATACAGCAGCCTCCCCAGTGGTAGTAAACAGCAGCCTCCCCAGTGGTATATACAGCAGCCCCAGAGCGGTATACAGCAGCCCCAGAGCTGTATACAGCAGCCCCAGAGCTGTATACAGCAGCCCCAGAGCTGTATACAGCAGCCCCAGAGGGGTATACAGCAGCCCCAGAGGGGTATACAGCAGCCACAGAGGGGTATACAGCAGCCCCAGAGGTATATAGCAGCCCAGAGGTATACAGCAGTCCCATAGGTATACAGCAGCCCCAGAGGGGTATACAGCAGCCCCAGAGGTATACAGCAGCCCCATAGGAATATAGCAGCCCCATAGGTATACAGCAGCCCCAGAGGGGTATACAGCAGCCCCAGAGGTATACAGCAGCCCCATAGTTATATAGCAGCCCCATAGGTATACAGCAGCCCCAGAGGGTATACAGCAGCCCCAGAGGGGTATACAGCAGCCCCAGAGGTATACAGCAGTCCCATAGGTATACAGCAGCTCTAGAGGGTATACAGCAGCCCCAGAGGGGTATACAGCAGCCCCAGAGGGGTATACAGCAGCCCCAGAGGTATACAGCAGCCCCATAGGTATAAGCAGCCCCATAGGTATACAGCAGCCCCAGAGGGGTATACAGCAGCCCCAGAGGTATATAGCAGCCCCAGAGGTATACAGCAGCCCCATAGGTATACAGCAGCCCCAGAGGGTATACAGCAGCCCCAGAGGTATATAGCAGCCCCAGAGGTATACAGCAGCCCCAGAGGTATACAGCAGCCCCAGAGAGGTATACAGCAGCCCCAGAGGGGTATACAGCAGCCCCAGAGGGGTATACAGCAGCCCCAAGGTATACAGCAGCCCCATAGTTATATAGCAGCCCCATAGGTATACAGCAGCCCCAGAGGGGTATACAGCAGCCCCAGAGGGGTATACAGCAGCCCCAGAGGTATACAGCAGTCCCATAGGTATACAGCAGCTCTAGAGGGGTATACAGCAGCCCCAGAGGGGTATACAGCAGCCCCAGAGGGGTATACAGCAGCCCCAGAGGTATACAGCAGCCCCATAGGTATATAGCAGCCCCATAGGTATACAGCAGCCCCAGAGGTATACAGCAGCCCCAGAGGTATACAGCAGCCCCATAGTATACAGCAGCCCCAGAGAGGTATACAGCAGCCCCAGAGGGGTATACAGCAGCCCCAGAGGTATATAGCAGCCCCAGAGGTATACAGCAGCCCCAGAGAGGTATACAGCAGCCCAGAGGGGTATACAGCAGCCCCAGAGGGGTATACAGCAGCCCCAGAGGTATATAGCAGCCCCAGAGGTATACAGCAGCCCCATAGGTATACAGCAGCCCCAGAGAGGTATACAGCAGCCCCAGAGGGGTATACAGCAGCCCCAGAGGTATATAGCAGCCCCAGAGGTATACAGCAGCCCCATAGGTATACAGCAGCCCCAGAGAGGTATACAGCAGCCCCACAGGGGTATACAGCAGCCCCAGAGGGGTATACAGCGGTACCCAGTGGTATACAGCCCCCACCCCCCGTGGTATACAGGGCCCCCCTTGGTTGTGGCAACCTGTAAAAGAAGATATCATTATACTTATCGTGTCGCCGCCGCCGCTCTGTCACCGTCACCGCGCTATTCCGGGTCTTCAAGCTTCCTTCTCCGGCGCACAGACAATGACGTCATTTCCTGTGCGTCGGTGAAGGAAGCATGAAGACCCGGAATAGCGCGGTGACAGTGACAGAGCGGCGGCGGCGGCGACACGATAAGTATAATGATATCTTCTTTTACAGGTTGCCACAACCAAGGGGGGGCCCTGTATACCACAGGGGGGGGGGGGGCTGTATACCACTAAGTACCGTATATGACCCGTGTATAAGCCGAGGGGAGACTTTTCAGCACATTTTTTTGTGCTGAAAAACTCGGCTTATACACGAGTATATACGGTACTCTGTTTTTCATTGAACATTGAGAGAATTATGGCGGGTTTACACGTTGCGATATCGTAGTACGATTTCAATGAAAAGTCACGTGGTTCGATCGTTGGAGCCGATATCGTTCCTGCGTTGTATGATGTGAACGTCCAATACGATGCAGGAACGATGTCAATGCGATATCGGGGATTGAATGAGCGTGCTATTCAATGCCCCGATATTGAAGGGAGATTGGAGCCGGATCGTGCTGTGTAAACGCCCAACTACGATGCGATTTGAAACGTCACCCATTCACTCCCATGTTAAGTATGCGATCCTGGGTTGGGGGGCGTAGACATCGCACGGACGTTGTATTCCGATATCGCAGCGTGTAAACCTCCGATGCGATGCGGGAGAAACGTGCACTAAATGCGCGCTCCAGCGCCATTGAGTTGCGATATCGCAACGATATTGAAGCGTGTAAACCCACCATCAGGTATTGCAGCTTGTCGGCACATGACTGTAAGTGTGCAAATCGTATATGAATGATCGGTCACATGACGACTAAGACCGCTTGGGGAAGGGGGGAGGGGCGCCAAACTGAAGTCTTGCCCTGGGTGCCAGAGAACCTAGATACACCTCTGTCATAGCGTGTAACACCGCGATGTCAACAGGCAAATTGAACAATCCTTTAAGGGTACCTTTACACGCGACAACTTTTCTAGGAATTTCACTGGCAACTTACTGGTTGCAGTGAAATCATGGAGACATTGTTCCATTTGTACAGAGCAACAAGATAGAACAATGTGTCCATGATTTCACTGCAACCAGTAAGTTGCCAGTGAAATTCCTAGAAAAGTTGCCGCGTGTAAAGGTACCATTAAAGGATTGTTCAATTTGCCTGTTGACATCGCGGTGTTACACGCTATGACAGAGGTGTATCTAGGTTCTCTGGCACCCAGGGCAAGACTTCAGTTTGGCGCCCCTCCCCTTCCCCAAGCAGTCTTAGTAGTCATGTGACCGATCATTCATATACGATTTGCACACTTACAGTCATGTGCCGACGAGCTGCAATACCTAATTCTCTTGGTGGGATTTGCCCCAGGACTCAAGCTCTGCAAGACTGCAGTGTTAACCACTGAGCCACCACATACTGCTAACTACTGAGCCACCATACAATGCTACCCACTGAGCCACCGTATAGTGCTAACCACTGAGCCGCCATACAGTGCTAACCACTGAGCCACCATACAGTGCTAACCACTGAGCCACCATACAGTGCTAACCACTGAGCCACCATACAGTGCTAATAACTGAGCCACCATACAGTGCTAACCACTGAGCCACCATACAGTGCTAACCACTGAGCCACCATACAGTGCTAACCACTGAGCCACCTGATAGTGCTAACCACTGAGCCACCATAGAGTGCTAACCACTGAGGCACCATACAGTGCTAACCACTGAGCCACCATATAGTGCTAACTACTGAGCCACCATACAGTGTTAACCACTGAGTCACTATACAGTGTTAAACCACTGAGCCACCATACAGTGCTAACCACTGAGCCACCATACAGTGCTAACCACTGAGCCACCATACTGTGCTAATCACTGAGCCACCATACAGTGCTAACCACTGAGCCACCATACAGTGCCAAACACTGAGCCACCATACAGTGCTAATAACTGAGCCACCATACAGTGCTACCCACTGAGCCACTATACAGTGCTAACCACTGAGCCACCATACAGTGCTGACCACAAAGAAAACCATGATTGACACTGATTTTGTTTGACCTATTAAGTCTGCCTAAAAAGCATTGTCATCAGTCATATAGTCCTCTCATTGGTCACAGACAACACTTTGATATATTAATCTTGACTTGATGGTTTATAACAGTAGCTCTTTTTGACATAAAGAGTAAGACTTTTCAAACAATGATTTCAATGTTTTGAACTAGCCCGGCTAGTAAATTAATTTTGGAACTATACAGATGAGATGGGTTTATGAACTATACACTATGAGGTGAGTCTCAGTGATAGTGTGACTAACCACTGAGCCACCATACAGTGCTAACCACTGAGGCACCATACAATGCTAACCACTGAGCCACCATACAGTGCTAATCACTGAGCCACCGTACAGTGCTAAACCACTGAGCCACCATACAGTGCTAACCACTGAGCCACCATACAGTGCTAACCACGGAGCCACCATATAATGCTAATCACTGAGCCACCATATAGTGCTAATCACTGAGCTACCATACAGTGCTAACCACTAAGCCACCATAGAGTGCTAACCACTGAGCCACCATACAGTGCTAACCACTGAGCCACTGATAGTGCTAACCACTGAGCCACCATGGAGTGCTAACCACTGAGGCACCATACAATGCTAACCACTGAGCCACTATATAGTGCTAACTACTGAGCCACCATACAGTGCTAACCACTGAGCCACCGTGCTGTCTTATATATAGTACAGTGCTAACCACTGAGCCACCATACAGTGCTAATCACTGAGCCACCATACAGTGCTAACCACTGAGCCACCATACAGTGCTAATAACTGAGCCACCATACAGTGCTAACCACTGAGCCACCATACAGTGCTAAGCATTGAGCCACCATACAGTGCTAAGCACTGAGCCACCATACAGTGCTAACCACTGAGCCGCCATACAGTGCTAACCACTGAGCCACCATACAGTGCTAACCACGGAGCCACCATATAATGCTAATCACTGAGCCACCATACAGTGCTAATCACTGAGCTACCATACAGTGCTAACCACTAAGCCACCATAGAGTGCTAACCACTGAGCCACCATACAGTGCTAACCACTGAGCCACCTGATAGTGCTAACCACTGAGGCACCATACAATGCTAACCACTGAGCCACTATATAGTGCTAACTACTGAGCCACCATACAGTGCTAACCACTGAGCCACCGTGCTGTCTTATATATAGTACAGTGCTAACCACTGAGCCACCGTACAGTGCTAACCACTGAGCCACCATACAGTGCTAACCACTGAGCCACCATACAGTGCTAACCACTGAGCCACCATACAGTGCTAATAACTGAGCCACCATACAGTGCTAACCACTGAGCCGCCATACAGTGCTAACCACTGAGCCGCCATATAGTGCTAACCACTGAGCCACCATACAGTGCTAACCACTGAGCCACCATACAGTGCTAACCACTGAGCCACCATACAGTGCTAACCACTGAGCCACCATACAGTGCTAATCACTGAGCCACCATACAGTGCTAAGCACTGAGCCACCATACAGTGCTAAGCACTGAGCCACCATACAGTGCTAACCACTGAGCCGCCATACAGTGCTAACCACTGAGCCACCATACAGTGCTAACCACTGAGCCACCATACAGTGCTAACCACTGAGCCACCATACAGTGCTAATAACTGAGCCACCATACAGTGCTAACCACTGAGCCACCATACAGTGCTAACCACTGAGCCAGCATACAGTGCTAATAACTGAGCCACCATACAGTGCTAACCACTGAGCCACCATACAGTGCTAAGCACTGAGCCACCATACAGTGCTAAGCACTGAGCCACCATACAGTGCTAACCACTGAGCCGCCATACAGTGCTAATAACTGAGCCACCATACAGTGCTAACCACTGAGCCACCATACAGTGCTAACCACTGAGCCAGCATACAGTGCTAACCACTGAGCCACCATACAGTGCTAACCACGGAGCCACCATATAATGCTAATCACTGAGCCACCATACAGTGCTAATCACTGAGCTACCATACAGTGCTAACCACTAAGCCACCATAGAGTGCTAACCACTGAGCCACCATACAGTGCTAACCACTGAGCCACCATACAGTGCTAACCACTGAGCCACCTGATAGTGCTAACCACTGAGGCACCATACAATGCTAACCACTGAGCCACTATATAGTGCTAACTACTGAGCCACCATACAGTGCTAACCACTGAGCCACCGTGCTGTCTTATATATAGTACAGTGCTAACCACTGAGCCACCGTACAGTGCTAACCACTGAGCCACCATACAGTGCTAACCACTGAGCCACCATACAGTGCTAACCACTGAGCCACCATACAGTGCTAATAACTGAGCCACCATACAGTGCTAACCACTGAGCCACCATACAGTGCTAAGCACTGAGCCACCATACAGTGCTAACCACTGAGCCGCCATACAGTGCTAACCACTGAGCCGCCATATAGTGCTAACCACTGAGCCACCATACAGTGCTAACCACTGAGCCACCATACAGTGCTAACCACTGAGCCACCATACAGTGCTAATAACTGAGCCACCATACAGTGCTAACCACTGAGCCACCATACAGTGCTAACCACTGAGCCACCATACAGTGCTAACCACTGAGCCACCATACAGTGCTAACCACTGAGCCACCTGATAGTGCTAACCACTGAGCCACCATACAGTGCTGACCACTGAGCCACCATACAGTACTAACCACTGAGCCACCATACAGTGCTATCCACTGAGCCACCATACAGTGCTAACTACTGAGCCACCATACAGTGCTAACTACTGAGCCACCATACAGTGCTAACCACTGAGCCACCATACACTGCTAACCACTGAGCCACCGTACAGTGCTAACCACTGAGCCACCATACAGTGCTAACCACTGAGCCACCAGATACAGTGCTAACCACAGAGCCACCATACAGTGCTAACCACTGAGCCACCAGATACAGTGCTAACCACAGAGCCACCAGATACAGTGCTGACCACTGAGCCACCATACAGTGCTAACCACTGAGCCACCATACAGTGCTAACCACTGAGCCACCATACAGTGCTAACCACTGAGCCACTGTATACAGTGCTAACCACTGAGCCACTGTATACAGTGCTGACCACTGAGCCACCATACAGTGCTAACCACTGAGCCACCATACAGTGCTAACCACTGAGCCACCATACAGTGCTAACCACTGAGCCACCATACAGTGCTAACCACTGAGCCACCATACAGTGCTAACCACTGAGCCATCATACAGTGCTAACCACTGAGCCACCATACAGTGCTAACCACTGAGCCACCTGATAGTGCTAACCACTGAGCCACCATACAGTGCTAACCACTGAGCCACCATACAGTGCTGACCACTGAGCCACCATACAGTGCTGACCACTGAGCCACCATACAGTGCTGACCACTGAGCCACAATATAGTGCTAACTACTGAGCCACCATACAGTGCTAACCACTGAATCACTATACAGTGCTAACCACTGAGCCACCATGCAGTGCTATCCACCGAGCCACCATACAGTGCCAACCACTGAGCCATCATACAGTGCTAACCACTGAGCCACCATACAGTGCCAACCACCGAGCCACCATACCGTGCTAACCACTGAGACTGAGCTACCATACAGTGCTAACCACTGAGCCACCGTGACGTCCGGTGTATACATGCAGAGTTTGCTTCGGATTGGCTACTGCTTAATGGCGAAACCCTTACTCTAACTTGTTATGACATATTGTAGCTTGGAGTTGGAATAAGGACTTAAAAAAAGGAACATAATAACACAATGACAAGGAAATGAAAATAACTACGGGAATTTGGGTTTAGTATCATTGCAGTTATCAGGATTGCCTGCAGAGGGCGCCGATGCAACTTCAATCTTTTGTTTTCAGGAAGTGATTATAAGAGTAAATATTGAAGGTGACCGCTGTGGTGGGATACGGGACATTTCCCATTTTGCGATAGATATTTTACTACATTGTTCTCAGCAAAATATTGCACGAAATGGAAGTCATGACTTCTCATGACGGTGGGTCAAACTATTCCTTACACCTCTCAGCTTCCGAATATCTTAAATGTGACTTTATGATCCAAGAATCTCAGAAAAATATATTTTAAGAATTCGTGTTTAGTTCTTGCTGCAAATATTAGAGTATTAACAAGAAAAAAGGCTGCATAAAATTCCGGTACATGTTTTTGCTGCGTTGTTACTTGTGTTTTTTTATGCATTTTTACTTTTTTGTTCTTTCGTTTGTATATGTGAAAGGCTGAAGGCACACTGATCCCTCAAAAACGGCGCGTTTTTGAAGCGCGATATTGATGCGAGTTTGATGCGTGTAATAGTGCTAGTGCGGTGCTAGTGGGGTGCTAGTGGGGTGCTAGTGCGGTGCTAGTGCGGTGCTAGTGTGGTGCGTTTGAGATTTTTTCATTCCTACTGCGATCCGACAAACTAGCACCCTTCTCCTGGTGTCAAAACTGCACTGATTTGCTGCCACTCATTTGTCAATGGGGTCACTTGTGGGGGAGCTCCAATGTTGAGGCACACAGGGGCTCACCAAACGCAACATGGTGTCAGCTAACAATTTGAGCTGATTTCCATTCAAATTGTTAGCGGACACCATGTCACGTTTGGAGAGCCCCTGTGTACCTCAGCATTGGAGCTCCCCCACAAGTGACCCCATTTTGGAAACTAGACCCCCCCACGGAACAAATCTAGATGCATAGTGAGCACTTTGAAGCCCCAGGTGCTTCACAAATTGATCCGTAAAAATGAAAAAAATATTTTTCTTCCACAAAAATCTTATTTTTTTATTTTTACGGATCAAATTGTGAAGCACCTGGGGCTTCAAAGTGCTCATTATGCATCTAGATTTGTTCCTTGGGGGGTCTAGTTTCCAAAATGGGGTCACTTGTGGGGAGCTCCAATGCTGAGGCACACAGTGGCTCTCCATACGCGACATGGTGTCCGCTAACAATTCCAATTGTTAGCGGACACCATGTCGCGTATGGAGAGCCCCTGTGTGCCTCAACATTGGAGGTCCCCCACAAGTGACCCCATTTTGGAAACTAGACTCCCCCAAGGAACAAATCCAGATGCTGCCACTCATTTGTCAATGGGGTCACTTCTGGGGGAGCTTCAATGTTTAGGCACACAGGGGCTCTCCATACGCAACATGGTGTCCGCTAACAATTGTTAGCGGACACCATGTTGCGTATGGAGAGCCCCTGTGTGCCACCAGCATTGCCACCAGCGCAAGGGCAACTGGAAGAGTTGGGGTACAGCACCAGAAAATGGCACCTCCAATGAATGCGCTATTTTCTGGGGTGGCTGTGGGTTGCAATTTGCAGCGTGGGGGGGCCCAAAACATTTGGATCTCTCCACGATGAGGATTGCAGCCCCCCAACTGCCAAGTTGTACCTGGCTGGCAACCAAGAATATGGCAAAGCTCCATGTCAGTTTATTGGTAGAAGTAATAAAAAAAATGACGTGGGGCTTCGCCATATTTTTGGTCCAGCCAGGTACAACTTGGCAGCTACGGACTGCCACCAACCCCCAGCTGCCTCGTTGTACCTGGCTGGCAACCAAAAATACAGCGAAGCCCATTTTTTAATTTTTAGAACAAATTCTAGAAAAAAAAATTACGTGGGGCTCCGCCACATTTTTGGTCCAGCCAGGTACAACTAGACAGCCGGGGGCTGGAATCCGCAGCATGGAGAGGCCCAAGCATTCTGGGCCCCCCATGCTGCGAATTGAAGCCCGCAGCCGCCCCAGAAAATGGCGCATTCATTGAAGCGCCATTTTCTGGCGCTGTACCCATGCTCTTCCAGTTGCCCTGGTGCCGGTGGCAAACTGGGTAATAAAGGGGTTAATGCCAGCTTTTTATTGGCAGCTGGCACTAAGCCCGAGATTCATAATATTGGGCCAATGTTAGACCCGCCATTAGGAATCTCTGGTAAGGAGTCATTAAATATACACAAAGAAAAGTAATTTTATTTGAAAAAAAACACCAACAAAATTCAGACTCCATCTTTATTAGAAAGATCCGACGTAGTCCATAACGAACGTCCCACGATGCTCGATCGCCTCCGACGTAGTCCACAATGAAGGTCCCATGATGCTCGATTGCCTCTGCTCCAGAGATTGCAGCAAGGGATCAAGTGTCCTCTTCCTACAGTCTCTGGGGTCAGAGTTATGGTGCACTGTATGGCAATGATCTGTCATACAGTGCACCATTACTATGATCCCTGAGACTAGAAGAGGACACTTGATCCCTTGTTGCATCCATCCATCCACCCATCATCCACGCATGTACACATTCATTCGTGCACACATCCACAAATACGCACACATCCATCCATGCACGTATCCACGCACCCACACATCCACGCACCCACGCATCCACGCACCCACACATCCACTAACCCACACACCCACGCATCCTCACACCCACGCATCCTCATACCCACGCACCCACACCCCCACGCATCCACACACCCACTAACCCACGCATCCACTAACCCACGCACCCACACATCCACAAACCCACGCATCCACACACCCACTAACCCACGCACCCACTAACCACGCACCCACACATCCACGCATTCACACACCCACTAACCCACGCACCCACACATCCACTAACCCACGCATCCACACACCCACGCATCCTCATACCCACGCACCCACGCATCCACACACCCACGCATCCTCATACCCACGCACCCACGCATCCACACACCCACGCACCCACTAACCCACGCATCCACTAACCCACACACCCACGCACCCACTAACCCACGCATCCACTAACCCACGCACCCACACACCCACGCATCCTCACACCCACGCATCCTCACACCCACGCATCCTCACACCCACGCATCCTCACACCCACGCATCCACACACCCACGCACCCACTAACCCACGCATCCTCACACCCACGCATCCTCACACCCACTAACCACGCACCCACACATCCACGCATTCACACACCCACTAACCCACGCACCCACACATCCACTAACCCACGCATCCACACACCCACGCATCCTCACACCCACGCATCCTCATACCCACGCACCCACACACCCACACACCCCCACACCCACACACCCACGCACCCACTAACCCACGCATCCACTAACCCACACACCCACGCACCCACTAACCCACGCATCCACTAACCCACGCATCCACACACCCACCATCCTCACACCCACCATCCTCACACCCACCATCCTCACACCCACGCATCCACACACCCACGCACCCACTAACCCACGCATCCTCACACCCACGCATCCTCACACCCATGCATCCTCACACCCACGCATCCTCACACCCACGCATCCTCACACCCACGCATCCTCACACCCACGCACCCACTAACCCACACACCCACGCATCCACACACCCACGCATCCACACACCCACGCATCCACACACCCACGCATCCACTAACCCACGCATCCACTAACCCACGCATCCACTAACCCACGCATCCACTAACCCACGCACCCACGCACCCACTAACCACGCACCCACACATCCACGCATCCACACACCCACGCACCCATTAACCCACTAACCCACACATCCACTAACCCACACATCCACTAACCACACACACCCACGCACCCACACATCCACTAACCCACACATCCACTAACCCACACACCCACGCATCCACACACCCACGCACCCACACACCCACACACCCACGCATCCTCACACCCACTAACCCACACACCCACGCATCCACACACCCACGCATCCACACACCCACGCATCCACACACCCACGCATCCACTAACCCACGCACCCACTAACCCATGCACCCACGCATCCACTAACCCACGCACCCACACATCCACTCACCCACACACCCACGCATCCACACACCCACGCACCCACTAACCCACGCACCCACTAACCCACGCACCCACTAACCACGCACCCACACATCCACTAACCCACACATCCACTAACCCACGCATCCACACACCCACACATCCACTAACCCACGCATCCACACACCCACACATCCACTAACCCACGCATCCACTAACCCACGCACCCACACATCCACACATCCACTAACCCACACATCCACTAACCCACACATCCACTAACCCACACATCCACACATCCACTAACCCACACACCCACGCATTCACACACCCACAAAACCACTCACTCATTCAATCATTGATTGATTCATTCATTCATACGGTACTTACCTCGGGACGGAGCAGCACTGGAGGAGGGCGTTCCAGCGAGGAGAGGAGGCAGAGCGGCGGCTACACCGGCGGGATCGGACACGAGGATCGAGGAGCGGTGAGACCGAACACGGGGATCGGGGGGGGAGGAGTGGGAGGTCATCGGCATCCGCCCCCGCCCCTGCCACTGCCACTGTCCCCAGCAGCGCGGCGGCTGAAGCCGCAAACAGACCCGACATCGTGGGGGCCATCCAGAGGAGGGGGAGGCCAGAGGAGGGGGAGGCCTGAGGAGGGGTAGGTCATCGCGGCGGGTTAAGCCGCAATCAGGTCCCGGCATCGGGCGTGGGGGGCAGTGACAGGTGGGGGCCATCTTGAGAAGGGGAAGGCCTGAAGGAGGGGGAGGGCATCCGTCCCCAACGCCAGCAGCGCGGCGGGGGGAGCCGCACACAGGTCCCGGCTGTCACAGAGATCACAGCCGGGATCACAACATTGATTTCTATTGGTAGCTCATGCGTGCAACTGGCATGCAGTCGCAGCATGCCGCGACTGAAACTCGCTTTGCGAGTTCAATGCTTAAAATGCGCACCAGTGTGCCCGACATCATAGAAAATCACTTGTCCTTGTGCAATGCGAGTTTATCTCGCATTGCACTCGTGCGAGGCACTGGGATCATGTCGGATGATGTGCCTTCAGCCAAAAACAAAGAAATGATTCAATGTAGATCTGAAAAAATGTTTTGAAGTTTCAAATCTGCATGCGATTTCAGAAATCACTCACTTTGCTGTAAAATGGTGAATTACGTTCTGTAGCAATGGGACGTCTGAAGAAGCCCT
Source organism: Allobates femoralis (assembly GCA_033576535.1). Classification (NCBI taxonomy): domain Eukaryota; kingdom Metazoa; phylum Chordata; class Amphibia; order Anura; family Aromobatidae; genus Allobates; species Allobates femoralis. Next base: position 128,631,986 of record JARQOC010000010.1, read on the forward strand.
TCACTTTTTTTATTTTTTACTTCAATTATGGTGCTATGAGTATACTTATTATTTATCAGCCTTCAGCTCCATCTGGAGTCATGATGACTTAATGGATGAACACTATTTAGGAAGATCGATCTTGTGCAGCCCAGAAAGGGTCCACCAGAGTATTCTCCAAGCCTAGATAGGTCCACCAGGATCATCTCCAAGCCTAGATAGGTCCACCAGAGTATTCTCCAAGCCTAGATAGGTTCACCAGGATCATCTCCAAGCCTAGATAGGTCCACCAGAGTATTATCCAAGCCTAGATTGGTCCACCAGGATCATCTCCAAGCCTAGATAGGTCCACTAGTATCATCTCCAAGCTTAGATAGGTCCACCAGGATCATCTCCAAGCCTAGATAGGTCCACCAGAGTATTCTCCAAGCCTAGATAGGTCCATCACGATCATCTCCAAGCCTAGATAGGTCCACCAGGATCATCTCCAAGCTTAGATAGGTCCACCAGAGTATTCTCCAAGCCTAGATAGGTCCACTAGAGTATTCTCCAAGCCTAGATAGGTCCACCAGGATCATCTCCAAGCCTAGATAGGTCCACCAGGATCATCTCCCAGCTTAGATAGGTCCACCAGAGTATTCTCCAAGCCTAGATAGGTCCACTAGAGTATTCTCCAAGCCTAGATAGGTCCACCAGGATCATCTCCAAGCCTAGATAGGTCCACCAGAGTATTCTCCAAGCCTAGACAGGTCCACCAGAATATTCTCCAAGCCTAGATAGGTCCACCAGGATCATATCCAAACCTAGATAGGTCCACCCGGGTCTTCTACAAGTCTAGATAGGTCCACCAGGGCCTTCACCACCATTATCTTGTTAGTATTAAGCCATTGGATTGCTGATCTTCCTCTTCACCTTGTACCTTCTATTCTTCCTACCATAATGTCCGTCTCCATTAATTTTCTCTTCGTATGATGTGTGATATTAAAGACACTTGAAAACCATGTTATTGCTAACGTATCTGATAGTAGCATAAAATAGGAGTTGACATTCATTTCCACAAGTGTATCACGTACAGAGCTGTTCCCTATAGTTTGGATAAGTGTTTTATCACCAGGAGATTATTACTGAGAAAAGTAGCAAACCTGCAACAATGTAGTCCTCAATATTCATGAGCTCTGTCTATCCCTGCCCACAATATAACAAAATAAACAGCTGCACTCTGAATACTAAGCTACGCAATAATGAATATACAGGAAAATGAACTATGATCATAGCTAAGGAAATATATATAAAATTGAGACACTTAGCATATGAATATGGCCATATCAATAACCACCCAATTGTCATAATGAGGCATGCCTCTTTACTGGGAATCTACACTATGAGTCACTGCCTCTCTGTGGATTTAAAAACCTCCCTCTGAATGGGCGAGTAGGAACCTGCTAAAAGAGAGAGGCAGTGACTCGTAGTGTAGCTTTCTAGTAAAGAGGCACACTTCATAGTGGCTACTGATTGTCTCCTATGTATGTATATACTGCAGTCTCAGTGTCTCCTATGTGATGTATATGCTTCTGCCCCAATCTCTCCTATGTGATATATATTCTCCAGCCCCAGTGTCTCCTATGTGATATATATTCTCCAGCCAGTGTCTCCTATGGTATGTATATGCTCCAAGCCCAGTGTCACCTATATAATGTATATATAGCAGTCTCATTGTCTGCTATGCGATGAATATACAGCTGCAGTTTCTACATGTCCGAGAAGGCGCCGGTTGGCTGAACCGTAGAGAGGAGGAAATAAAAGAGGGAAATAACTGCGTTCTTGTGATTTATCATGCTACAGCAGCGCGACGTGACACACCACTCCATCATGTCTTAGTCTCATGATGCACACTGCATCTCATACTTGATGTAACAGCATTCTTGGTGTCTCATTTGTGATGGATGCAGCAAAGTCAGTGTCTCCTATGAGATGCATACAACAGTCTGTGTATCCTATGTGATGTATATGCTCCAGCCCGTGTCTCCTATGTGATGCATATATAGCAATCCGTGTCTCCTATGCAATTTAAACAGCAGTCTCAGAGTTTCCTATGTTATGTATAAACAGCAGTCTCTGTGTCTTCTATGTGATCTATATACAGCAGTCTGTGTTTCCTATGTGATGTTATATACAGCACTCTTGATGTCTTCTATGTGATGTATACACAACAGTCTTGGTGTATCCTATGTGGTATATACATCAGTTTTGGTGTCTACTATGTGAAGTATATACAGCAGTCTCAGTGTCTTCAATGTGATAAATACAGCAGGCTTGATGTCTCATGTAGGATATATATACAGCTATTTTGGTGTCTCCTATGTGATGTCCCCTAAGTGATGTATACAAAGCAGTCTGTGATGTCCCCTAAGTGATGTATACACAGCAGTCTTGGTGTATCCTATGTGGTATGTACACGAGTCTTGGTGTCTACTATGTGATGTATATACAGCAGTCTCAGTGTCTTCAGTGTGATATATACAGCAGGCTTGATGTCTCATATAGGATATATTATACAGCTATTTCGGTATCTCCTATGTGATGTATATACAGAACTCTTGATGTCCCCTAAGTGATGTATACACAGCAGTCTTGGTGTATCCTATGTGGTATATACAGCAGTCTCTGTGTTATCTATGTGATACACACTATCACGTATGAAGACATCTTTAGGTGATAACTGCTGTAATCTCAAGGAAAAGTTGAATAATTCATATCAGTATAATCTTTGTTCTTTTTTTAAGGTTTTGGTAACAATACCTACAAATGTTGCTTAATGGATATATAAAGAAGGATGACCTCAAAGGTAATTAATGTATCATACATTTCAAAGCTTGCTTCTTAGTCTGTATATTTTCTATGTAAAACATGTATGTTCTGTATGCATTTTGTTTTTATTTCATAAATCAATAGTATGTATGAAAATAAGCAACTTTGTAATATATGTTATCAGGCAAATGTGCTTCTTTCTCCTCCATTACTGATCTTTCTTTCTCAAAATTGTCAATTTCTGGTAAAATAAGTCTTCAGTGAACACAAGATTTTTATATTACCAAAATAGGCGATGGCACTTGGTTTTTATAAGATTCTATACTGAAGGAAGGGGAGAAGGGGAAGGAGGAGCTCTCCTCCCTCATCTCTGCCCCACCCTTCTTCAATAGAATCTTATGAGCACCAACGTTGATGTCCTCTATTAGTAATATAAATATCTGTAATCACTGAAGACAGATTATACCTGTCATGATGATAGTAACAGACAAGGGGATAAGGTAGCAGGATGGCAGTAATCAGGGGAACTAGTCTGACCCTTAGACTGGGGGTTCCTAGCTGACCCTGTTCCCAGAAGTACCTCTAATGGTACCTTTACACGCCGCCACTGTGGCTAGCAACAGGTATCCACCGCACGTGCACGCGCACGTTTTTAACGGTGGATACCGATCGCTGATGCCGCATATACTTTGCAGCCATTATGTTCTCCACTGAAGGTATCTTTGTTACACGGAAGTTCCGACAGGTGCCGCGACTAACTTCCTGTGGAATACCTTCCCTACTTTACACGCCACTACCACAAAGGAATATGGGCGTACATATTTTGCGCCGTAAGTACATAGGCGTGACAGAGTTGTGTATTCCGTGATGCACATGCGTTGATTGGACAACGCAATAGCGTCATGATTGGCCAGCCTGCGCAGGAAGGCTGGCTAATACATGACTCCATTGCAATTGTGGACTGTGAATGGATAGCTCTTTATATATGGCGCCCTGTGAAGGGGCAGCCAATGGTTACACAGTAGCCACTACTAATGATCGCTGATGGGGCGTGGTTTCCATGACGCCGTGGCACGCCCCTGGGAGTTCACTAGGTGACGCAACATACATGCCTGTGCCCCGTTTACACGCCACTACCATGGCAATTGTGCCTTCGGTTTTTGAGCACTGCTCAGCAACAGGTATCTGAGTCAACTGCAGGACACCGGGAGGAACTGCCCTATTTACACGCCGCCATTTCGTAGCAATTTCATGGCAACAGGCACAATTAACCCCAGTGCCCGGCAGTTGCTACCTTCCTGTGGTGGCGTGTAAAGGGGCCCTAAAAGGTGAGGATGCCACTACCCTTGCCTTGCTCCTGATCAGCCCTGGGCTAACACCCCCTCACCTCCACCAAGGGACCAGCATAGTCACAGCAACTCCACCCAGGGATTGTGATAGAAATAGCAACTCCAAATAAAAGACAGTTTCTGAAAACTCCAGCAGAAACTGCACACAGCATGGCACTGGTCAAAGAGTGAATGAACTCTTTCAGCGACACCAGCTGATGGGTAATGAGAATATATAAAGGCTGGGCGAGTGAACAATCGCGTCATCTGACACACACAGCAGCAGCTCAACTGGAGAGCCACTAATACTATGGACAGCTAATAAACATTTTAACTACTCAGAGCTGTTCCGAGAGACTGTGTTTAACAAGTGTGGCCTCTCTATGTATCATCCCTGCTGGACAAGTTGTGCATTCACTTGACCAACCTCATTTTTCTTCCATACAGTGTGAACTGTTTTGTTACCAACTAAATCTTTCATGACTGCAAGGTTAAGCACTTCATGATCACGTAATGCAAGATTCTGCAATATTGTCATAGTGAGTGTATAGAGCAGGTTCATATATGGGCTGCAAATGCTGGCTGTGTCGCACAGCAGCAGTGGGAGCTAGCTCTGATTGCTACTGTTTAACCATTTAAAGGTAATCTTTCAGGTCAAAACTCCATATGTAACTGCTATTATTTTCTATTTCCTCTGGTGAAGCTCTTTCTATTCATATCTTTCTATTATTTATACACCCCCCATCATCTGTAAACTGCAAATAAAGAGATTAATTACATCTGTCAATCACAATGAGAGATCACTTGGTTCTCGGTTGCCCACTCCCAAATGAATGAATATTCATGTAGTGACATCACTGCACTTCACACAAGGAAAGTTCAGTAGAAATCACTCACATGGGGGGTCTGTATCCTCTTCTCTGCTTTCCTTGTATGCAGCAAAACAAATGTTCAAATAAACACACAGAATCTCTCACAGACAGAACGGCTCCGGCCCTGTGCAACAAATGGAGGAGACTGCCTTGTTTGATATCGGATAGTTTGGCTAGGTATGTGACTACACTCTCTCCCTCCCCCTTCCCCTCAGAAGCACCACAGGAAAATGAAAATGAAAGTGAGACAGAGCACAGGGGGAGGGAGAGAATACCAGCTTGGGTAGGAATGAATAATCAACATTTACATATGCTGAACTATTCAGCAGTGCATGTAATGGTCTGGACTAGTGCAGCCAGCTGCCTGCTGGGTGTGAAGATGCTTATAGCAAGAGAACTACAAAGGGTACAGTAATGATTTTTACATATTTTGAAAGGGATGCCAGAGCAATATTCAAGGGTATTATTAGTATCATACTGAATACCTAGTGACACGATTGTGGATACCAATGGATTACTATAGCAGACAGATGTCTACTTAAGTTTTTCATGGCTATAATACTGGTCCTCCACTGTGGCAGAGCTTCATAGGAAACCTGTAGTTTAACTATATACTTCAATACTGTAGCATAAGCGATCAAGTGATTGCAGGTTTAAGGCTATGTGAAGAAATTTTCTGCACCAAATCTGCATCTCATGGCAGAAAATTGCACCAAAAATGCGGTGGGTTTTTGCACCTGCATTTTTCATAATGAGGTCAATGGCTGGAAAGGCTGAAAAACGCAAGCAAGTCCGCACCAAGAATTGACATGCTGCTAATTTTTTTCTGCACCAAATCTGCAAGAAAAAAAAAAATCAACATGTGCACAACACTTGAGAATTCTTGTTGACTTTGCTGGAATAAAGATAGTGTCACAAACTTTGCTGACTGTCATGTCTCTGTTCAGATTTCAGATTCTGACACTCTGCTCAATGGTTTCTCTAGTGTCTGGAATCAACACAGGCAAATTTGGGCTGATTCATAGGCAGGCTAGGAAAAGTTAATCTCTACTGGTATGCTTGCTCCTTTTATCACGTTGCGGGGAGGCCTATCACAGCGGGTACCCTTCTATTTATGCTGCAGGAATCCTTTTATCCATGCCAGCCAGGGCCGACATCAGCACCCTGGGCAAGTGCCAGGGCCCTGAACAGCTGGTGGGGGCTCACTCGCCATCGTGGACAGTGTCTGTGCCACTTGCCTTGCCAATACTGGTGTATGTAGCTATACTTTCACTCACCTGTGGCTATTACTGGGGCCCTGTGTGAAAGTATAGCCACAGTAGAGGGGACTACCACTCTTCATTTTGCAAAGTTTGCACTTCGCAGGTACCAAAGAGGCTTCTATGCGCAGTACAAACAGAAACTCACCAGAAGACGAAAGTCCCTGCAAGGAGAAGGGGATCCTCCAATCACCGCCAAGTGTGGCAGGACTTGAATCCTCTGTCTTCAGTGTCGGTGGTATCCAAGACAGGAGAGTAAAATCTTTGTGTGTCTGTTTGTCCTCAGCGTCTATAAGCAGCCAGTCCAGCAGCAGCCAATATACTATTGTCACGAGTGCGTCAGGAGTTTTGGGAAAGGAAGGTGTGTCACAGTCCGCGCTGCCAAGAAATCTGCTCGTAATAACGCTAGTAGTCAGTATCCAAATTTATCCTCTTTATTCATCCAACGCGTTTCAACGCCCTCCTGGCGTCTTCCTCGGGGAAGACGCCAGGAGGGCGTTGAAACGCGTTGGATGAATAAAGAGGATAAATTTGGATACTGACTACTAGCGTTATTACGAGCAGATTTCTTGGCAGCGCGGACTGTGACACACCTTCCTTTCCCAAAACTTTAAGTTCGTCTACCCTGAGTGGAGACCGGTGGAAGTCCAGCAGCAGCCATCAAGACACGTACCATATCAGGCCTCTGAACCAGTTGTGGGTGGCACAACTGGACTAGGTGAGTGAAACTATTTCTCACCTTAATTGTCTAGTGATAAGGGCACTATTGCGCCTCTTGTCCCCCCCCCCCCTCTTGTCTTGAGTGCGTCAGGAGGCACAGATGAGACGGTAGAGGTCACTCGCAGAAGGTCCCAGCGTTTGGCCAAACAGTCAAAATCCTAAAAAAAAGTCTCTGTCGCTTTAAGAAATATTTCCCTTTTAGTGAAAGCTGGAGGTCACTATGACCCAGCTGATCCCTTACCTTGAGCTGTCTATGTATTCCCCTTGACTCCCAGGATGCACTGCTGGAACAGGGGGACAAAAAAGTGTCTGATGATCCTCCTGTTCCAGTTGAACACCGTATCACACGTGGAAGTGTGGATCCAGCAGCAGCTGTACACGCGCATACACTGGTTGTGGGTCACACAACCCCATCGGGTAAGCACCTTGCACACGGGCAACCTGCCCCCTCTTTCCATTGAGATAAGACCCTATGGCGCTTTTTTGTCTCTTAGTAATATACACCAGGATGCACTGCTGGTGATAGCTTGTCAGGTGTTTGGAGGAAGCTTCTCAGCTCTTGCAGTGTAAACTGGAGTTCTGTTGAATTTGCTGTGTGCATCTTCTCAAGCTAAGTGTTTCTTCCCTTCCCTTCTTGTTTGTTTCCCTTGTGTGTATCTTTAGTTGGTAGCCGGGCTGACTAGTGTTCACCCGCTCTGATCCTTATTTAGTTGTAGTTCAGGGTCAGTCAGGGAATAGGTATCCTGGCGGCGACAGTTGCCGAAACTGTATAGGGACGTTAGGGGATCAATGTGCTAGCGATAGTTTATCTAGGGGTCACCATCTCCCCGTTTGTCCTTAGCATCAGGGACAATTCCCCTGTCGTCGTCCAGCGCTGGGTGTCTCCCTACACCCAGCGTGACAACTATATATACAGCCTGCAGCAGCCTCCATAATATATATATTGCCCAGCATCAACCTCTATATACTATATATACAGCCCAGCAGCAGCCAATATATTATATATTCAGCACAGCAGCATTATCTATACTGTATATACAGCTCAGCAGCTGCTAATATATTATATATACAGCCCAGCAACAGTCAATTTTTATATATATGGCCCAGCAACAGTCAATATATTATATATACAGCCCAGCAACAGTCAATATATTATATATACAGCACAGCAGCAGCCAATACATTATATATATAGCCCAGCAGCAAAACATATATATGCAGCCCAGCAGAAGTCAATATATTATTATATATACAGCCCAGCAGCAGCCTTCATAGTATATATATATATATATACACCAGCAGCCTCCATATTATACTGTATATCCAAAAAATAGTAAAGGCAGCACTCCAGTATTAAGAAGTTTTCAACAATCTTTATTACCCTATGTGTAACCACAACGTTTCAGTACAGAGACCTTTTTCAAGTGACCTTTTATATCCTATGTTGGTCTGTGAGATGTGGTGTCTCAGACTTTCTGGAGAAAGTGTTATGTACTTGGTGCAGTTGTGGAAGTTCTTACCTGTTGTTCTGTAGCTCCTATCCTGCTCTGGTTTTTCCTCCTGCTACTCTTTTTGTCTTTACCTTTGATTGTGCCTACTTTGTGACTGAGTTTTGGTTTTCCGTTGTCTATCTTAATCTGTTTGTTTCATTACTCCCCTGCTCCGGGGGAAGAGGGAGTGTGAATCAGTTCAGGGCTGTACAGGAGCAGTGCCAGGGTGGTGACTCAGGCCTCTGCATCATTAGGAGTACCCCTGAGAGGGATAGCTCAGGGCTCCCTAGCTTGAAGGGCAGATCAGGCGTCCCCATTCTCCATTTACCCATAGTCATCATGACAGATAAGCATGCAGATTTGTGACAAAACAAGCGCATAAAAAAATGCACTGTGTGCATATGGCTTGAGTTGGCTAATAGTGTAATAAATAAAGTAAATATATATCTATTAAGATATAAAATAACTTTACATTATGTTAAATGCCAAAAAAAAGAGACAAAATGCCAGAACATTTCATTTCTATTACTGCATTTTCCCACAATAAAATATGCAATAATAAACAATCAAAATGTTCACAAAATGATATCAATAAAATAGTACAAAATACAAGCCCTCACACAGGCCCATCAACAGGGAGACGTTATTTTCTACGAGACTAAGATAAGAGGTTTTTTTATCACTAAATTTTTAAAAAAACCTTTATAGGTTTTGTGTCAGCATACTTGTACTGACCTGAAGATTTATAGTGCCAGACTAATTTTACCAGAATTGCAGGTTTTATTTCACTATTTTACCACAATTGGTGGCCTATTCACTTCAATGGGATGTCAGCTGCGGTACTTGAGGATGGTAATAACACGTTGTTTGGAGCCGTGGAGTTCTGGCACAGTATTATGCAGTTTGAGCCAGGGCTGTGAAGTCATTGGAGTTGGTGTCCATTATGGTGGAGTCGGATTCAGAGAAATTGAGGAGTCGGATGTTTGGCTTACTGACTTCACAGCCATGGTTGTGGAGTCGGATGTTTGGCTTACTGACGTCACAGCCATGGTTGTGGAGTTGGAGTCGGGAGTTGGTTTCTATTATGGTGGAGTCAGATTCAGTGAAATTGAGGAGTCGGAGTTGGATGTTTGGCTTACCGACTCCACAGTCCTGGTTTGAGCAGCACCAGGCATGAAGCTGATTGATGTTGGGCTTGGTGTCGGATCTCTAATGTCCTACACTAGGGTTAAGTTATCAGGATTTAGGTCCCTGACGACCATTGTAATGAGCATTGTACGGTATTTGGGTGAGCAGAAGGCGACTGTCAGCGCCTCATCATGTTTATGGTTATTTGTAATGTGATTGTAGGTATCGACAGTTATCCAGGGGTTAAGAAACCCGCAGATGTCAGACAGACACTCCAGGCAACTCTGGAAAACGGACCCTGTTGCCAATTTTCACAGCTTGCAGCGAGAGATTTGAAGCCGGCTCCTGTCTGGCCATTCCATTTAGTGTCTATTTATCCAACAAGGTCTTCTTTAAAAAACGGCCTCTATTAATTGGAAGGAGTCCCTCCCTTAAAGAAAAACACACACACCTTGTTATGTGGATGTGGCTGGGAAAAGACCTTGACAGGCTTTGGCCACTGGGGGTGGAAAAGTCGCCTGGAAATGTCTGCATGGTAAAGAGTTAAAGACAATGTCATTAGTGTACGGGAAAAGTGTAGGAACTCTGTCATCAGCTTCGCAGGAACCTAAATCTGACACGGCCATTTGTAACACTTGAGTGATTAACCTGTATATCACATTTTGTGTACACTCACATTTGTCAGGTGGCCAAATTCCTCAAAGGATAGATGCTATCGGCACACAGTGGACTGGCCCTTCTTGGACATTTTTCATTATAGATATTTTGCAAGCTAAACAATGCCTCAAACAGATGACAGAAAAGGGTTACTTCTTTTTTTACAGTCCCATATTTGCAATGGAAGGCAGCAATATTAGTTATTTTTGATACGTCTTATTTGGACCTGCACTATTGATGACCTATTATTGGCATAGGCCTTATATTGTCACGATGGTCTCTCTTACTTTGGAGACTTGTGACTGGTTTGGGACCTCTGTCTCTTTTTTGTATTGAGACTTCATATTAAACGTGTTTGATTCCTTTGTCAGAGTTGGAGTTAATGTCAGTTTCTGTTGCTGCAATGCTCCTTAGTTCTCTTTCCAGGTGTGGATACTTTGTGATCACTCCCATCTCCTTTATGTTGTCACATGACGTAGCATTTCTAGCTGTTGACTAAACTTCATTCCTGACCTGGCTACCTGAGGTGCAGGTGCTACTCTGGAAAGCTGACTACTGCTAATCCGTCTGCTGCCAAGGAGCATGGCAGCAGGCGTGAAGTTGCTTGTTGTTCCCCTGTCTGTCTTTCCTTTCCCTCTTGTTGATTTTAGTGCAGTAGTGGACAGAGGAGAAGTGGTCCACAATTCATTTTAGTGATAAAGCAGGTTTAATTTATTTGGGTCTGACAGGAAACATTATGTTCGTCGTCAAACTGGGGAAAGACTGAACAATAGTGTGTAAAGAAAAAGGGGGTGGAGGAAGTGTGATGGTTAGGGGAATGTTTTCTGCTTCAGGGGTTGGACATCTCATACAGATACATGGCAGAGTGAATACAAGTGTGAATCAGAACCTTCTTCACCAACATGCGGTTCCTTACTGGTGTTCAGCCTCAATCAGCAGCAATGTTCATGCAGTACAATGTCCCCTGTCACACCTCAAAACGGGGAAAGCAGGTCCTAGATACAGTAAACATTGAAACAATGAAATGTCCACAGCCCAGAGTCCTGATCTAAACCCAATAGAAAACCTGGAAAATCCTTGGAGACAAAGTTATGGCCGAGAAACCCCCAACAGTCACAGACCTGTGGAAGAGACTGGAAGAAGAGAGGAGCAAAATCCCCCAGAGCATAGAGAGATTGGAAGAAGAGTGGAGCAAAATCCCCCCAGAGCAGAGAGAGAGAAAAGTGTTGTCCTGTGGCCATAGATGTTCAGAAGTCATTCACAGCAAAGGCCTGGACACAGCAAAGGCCTGATAAAGCAAAGGCCTGCACACTTCCTACTGATTGGTGACTGTTGTAATCTTCACATTTAGTTTAATCTTTCTCTGTCTACAGTCATTGCTGTTCTCTAATTATGATCATAAATTAAAGGTTTTAAATTTATAAACTTTGGTTATTTTGGGAAACCCTGTTCTAGTGGCTGGTGCACCCCGTACACAAAAAAACGCCAAATGATCAAGCAATCAGTTGTTCTCCAATTTTGATCGCCAGTGTGTATAGTCCTTTCGAGCCTTAAATAATACCTTCAACATCATGCCTATGCAGGGGATTTATCTCTATGTGCACAAAAAAGGACTCGAGTAGCTATAAATTAGAAAACAATTTTTTATTGCTATTCATCGTAGTGTAGATTCATGTAGCCGTAGCCTTAACATTTGTGTGTTTCTTATTTCTATGGTGATCAACAAATTGCTTCCCATCATCTGCTGTGAGTTAAAATGGTCTTAAGAAAGATTAGATTTAATCCTGTCTGATTCAATAGTTTCCCTCGATGGGCTGGAGGTTCGTGGCATCTTTTTATATTCGGGCTCCATAGCTGTGCACCTGCACCGTGTATATATCAGAGCTGTTATATGGCTTGTCCATGACGTGACTACCAGGACAGGGAGGGGCTATGTACCAGGATAGGGAAGCTATGTACCAGGATGGAGGGCTATGTACCAGGATAGGGAGGCTATATACTAGGATAGGGGGCTATGTACCAGGATGGGGAGGGGCTATGTACCAGGATGGGGAGGCTATATACCAGGACAGGGGCTATGTACCAGGTCAAGGAAGCTATGTACCAGGATGGAGGCCTATGTACCACAATAGGGAGGCTATATACCAGGATGGGGGCTATGTACCAGGATAGGGAAGCTATGTACTAGGATGGAGGGCTATGTACCAGGATGGAGGGCTATGTACCAGGATGGGGGCTATGTACCAGGATAGGGAAGCTATGTACCAGGATGGAGGGCTATGTACCAGGATGGAGGGCTATGTACCAGGATGGAGGGTTATGTACCAGGATGGGGGGCTATGTACCAGGATAGAGAAGATGTTTACCAGGATGGAGGGCTATGTACCAGGATGAGGGGCTATACACCAGGATTACCCGGATTGGGGGGGCTATGTACCAGGATGAGGGGCTATATACCCGGATGGGGTCTATGTGCCAGGATATGGGGCTATTTAGCAGGCTGGGGGATGATGTACCAGGCTGGGGGGCTATATACCAGGATGGGGGCAATGTAGCAGGCTGGGGGGATGACATACCCGGCTGGGGGGCTATATGCCAGGTTGGGGGGCAATGTACCAGAATGGGGGGCTATATAGCAGGATGGGGATGATATGCCAGGTTTGGGGGGGGGCGGCTATATACCAGGCTTACACTTAAGGGAAGTCAATACATTTCCTCAGCTTTCTTGTGTAAACTTAGAGGCCTCAGCTTATATTCGGGTCGGCTTATACTCGAGTATGTACAGTATATTAAACCCAAGTAGGTGCTAACTTTCCTGACCAGTATTGTGTGACCCGCTGCACAGCAATAAAGATTATCATTGTTCTCTTAATGGCAGAATTCTTGGGTCAATGGCGATCATTAGAATCGTGTATCATTATGTTTGTAGGGTAAAATAGATTAGTGGAAGTGTATTTAACTGGGGTTTGGGCCCTTTCACATCAGCGTTTTTTTTCAAATCGCGGCAGATGCGGTGAAAAAAACGCATCTGCAGCGATTACCGCATACCGGCTGCATACTGGCGGCAGGTGCGGCAAGTGCGGTTTTGGCACTTGCGGCAGGTGTGGCCGCGAAAAAAAATGCTGTCAGCCGCGTTTTGTTTCGTGGCCGCACCTGCCGCAAGTGCCAAAACCGCACTTTCCGCACCTGCCGCAAGTCCGCCTATACATTGTATGGCGTTTGCCGCAACCGTGCCGCAAGTGAAGCCGGTATGCGGTAATCGCGGCAGATGCGTTTTTTTTCACCGCATCTGCCGCGATTTGAAAAAAACGCTGATGTGAAAGGGCCCTTACACTCTGTGTTAGGGCCCTTTCACATCAGCGTTTTTTGAAATTTGCGGCAGATGCGGTGAAAAAACCGCATCTGCCGCAATAACCGCATACCGGCTGCACTTGCGGCGCAGTTGCGGTAAACGCCATGCAAAGTATAGGCGGACTTGCGGCAAGTGCGGTTTTGCACTTGCGGCAGGTGCGGCCGCGAAAAAAAACGCGGTCAGCCGCGTTTTTTTTCGCGGCCGCACCTGCCGCAAGTGCAAAACCGCACTTGCCGCACCAGCCGCAAGTACGCCTATACTGATGTGAAAGGGCAATAAAGCAAACAGCAATAACCAAAGCCTGGACCAGCATCTGATCTCTGACCCACAGTTATGGGGTCAACAGGAGATATTGAGGTATTACACCTCGGGGGAGGGCTGGAAGGACCACACCACTTAGCTGGAGTACACAACTGCTGTATACAGCTGAGGTTTGTCCTGTTTGCTTCTATGTACACCATAATGATCATTAGGATTTGGGATCTATTAGGACACTGTGTCTGTTTCTATTACATTACAATCCTCTGTTTTGCATCTCCTGCCATTATTTACAGTTAGATCCAGAAATATTTGGACAATGACACAAGTTTTGGCATTTTAATTGTTTAACAAATGTGAGCGCTTCTTTATCAAGGACTGAAAAATTAGTTTGACAATTTTCTCAGAAGCTTTTTAATGGGCGACAGAGGTGATTCCTTTGTTATTCATCATCAATAAATGATTGGAGAACCTGGTTTAATGATTAGGGCACCTGATTTAATGATTGGAGAACCTGGTTTAATAATTGGGGTACATGGTGTAATGATTGTGGCACATGGTTTAATGATTGGGGTACCTGGTTTAATGATTGGGGCACCTGGTTTATTGATTGGGGCATCTGGCTTAATGATTGGAGAACCTGGTTAAATGATTGGAGAACCTGGTTTATTGATTGGGGCACATGGTTTCATGATTGGGGCACCTGGTTTAATGATTGGGGCACCTGATTTAATCATACTTCTGTTAGGTATCTATTAGATGACTTATAATTGATAAATATTTCTAGTTAACTGTTATTTACCACTACAAGTTGCCCCTCTAGATGCAAAAGGACTTGAAGGCTGTCACACGCTAAGAATACTAGGGAGAGACAATGTAGCATTACTGCATTAGTGTAAGTGTAAACTCTTAGGCTATGTTCACACCGTGCATTTTTTCTGCAGTAAAAATGCAGCATAAACTTTCACTTCAGCGTTTTTTTCTGATTGTGGCAGATCTGGCATATGTGCCGCATCTGCCATCTAACAGTCGCACTTTCGACACACTTGTGGCAAGCCCCATGCATTGTCTATGGGGTTGCGGCAAGTGCGGTATTGCCGCGATCCGGCACTTGCAGCAGTGCAAAAAAACTGCTGCTGATCACATTTTTTGCGTGGCTACAAGTGCCAGATTGAGGCAATACCGCACTTGCCGCAACCCCATAGACAATGCATGGGGCTTGCTGCAAGTGTGCCGCAAGTGCGACCGTTAGGCAGCAGATGTGGTAAATCTGCTGGAATCAGCGAAAAACGCTGATGCGAAAGAGGCCTTACTGTTTGTAAACAAATTTCCTGACTGTAGGTTTCCAGTGTTTTTCTCTCTCCCTCCTTCTCTTTCTCTCCCTCTCTTTATTCTCTCTCCCTCTTTCTTTCTTCATCTCTCTCCCTCTTTCTCCTCCCCCTCTCTCCACCCTCCTTCCCCTCTCTCTCTCTCTCTCTCTCTCTCTCTCTCTTGCTGTCTCACTTTCTCACTCCCTCTTTCTCCCCCTTTCTTTCCCTCACCCTCTCTCCTCCTTCTCTCATTCCCCTCCTCCCCCCTCTCTCTCGCTCCCTCCCTCTCTCCCCTCCACTCTCTCTCTCTTCTTCTCTCCCTATCACTTCTCTAGCTCTCTCTCTTTCTCTCTCCCTCTCTCTTCCCTCCTTCCACTTCCTCTCTCCCCTCTTCCCCCTCTCCTTCTCTCTCCCCTTTTCTCTCTCTCCTCCCCCCCCCTCTCCCTACCTCCCCTCCTCCCCCCTCTCTCACTCTCTTTTTCTTTCTCCCTCTCTCCCCTCTCTCTCTCTCCCTCTCCCTCTTTCTCTCCCTCTATTTCTCAAAGTATTGACATGATCATTCCTTTTAAAACGCAGTAAAACCCGTACAGCCTTTCCTGGATTCACACAGATTTTGAGAAAAACGCAGGTTTTGATTTGCATAAATTCACATAAAGCCATGGTAAAAGTGCAGCAAAAAAGTACCAAAAACACAGTGTGTGAACCAGGGGCGGACATATCATTGGTGCAGCCTGTGCAGCTGCAAAAAGGCCAAAGAGGTTGGGGCCCATTTTCACTTACAAAGCAGGTGAAATCGTGCAATATAATGAGATATGGGACTGCAAAACAGCCTATTTATTATTATTGCACAAGGGCCATTTTACGTCTGAGTCCGCCAGTGGTCTGAATAGGATGTTGTTGAAGCTTTCGCATTGCATTTTGGTTATTGAGTAATAATAATAATATTTATTCATTTATATAGTGCTATTAATTCCATAGCACTTTACATACATCAGTAATGCTGTC
Source organism: Allobates femoralis (assembly GCA_033576535.1). Taxonomy (NCBI): domain Eukaryota; kingdom Metazoa; phylum Chordata; class Amphibia; order Anura; family Aromobatidae; genus Allobates; species Allobates femoralis. Next base: position 128,648,152 of record JARQOC010000010.1, read on the forward strand.
CCTCTTGAGGCTCACAATCTAAATATCCTATCAGTATGTCTTTGCAATGTGGGAGGAAACTGGAGTGCCTGGAGGAAACCCACAAAAACATGGGGAGAACATACAAACTCCTTGCAGATGTTGTCCTTTGTGTCCTTAGTGGAATTGAACCCAGGACCTCAGTGCTGCAAAGGCTGCAGTGCTAACCACTTGAGCCACCGTGCCGCCCACTGTGCTGAGTATCAGTGGGTCTCTGGATTTAGGAGTGGATGTATTATCTAAGTTCATCACTACTTGTTCTGTGCAGCATCTTGCTTTTATCTCTAATGTGGAGACCAGAACTTGTAGATCAAAGAGAGAACACCAGTGAATTCAATTATTGTAGACGCAAAGACGTTTATATTAAAACAAGCCGTTCCCATCACTACAGAGAGGAAGAAGCTATTTTATAATACCGGTACATACTGTGTGCAACAGTGACAAAGCCGGTATAAATGATGGAAACATTGCAAGCATTCTACACAAATTCTACATTCTTACTCAGAGCTGTTCCCTCTAGATTCAGAGGTTAAAAGCCACCGTGGATTTGGCAGCCGTGCACCAAACCACATTTCTATACCCAGTATGGCTTCCCATCACCGACACAGACCGGCCCTTTCTCTTGATCACCGCAGGATCATGGCTGTTTTGGTGAAGACTGGCTTTATTTAACCCCAGTATAATACCAATATTCATGCAATGGTGTGGTCGGCTTATGTTCGGTTCCCGATTGCTTAACGTCTGACTGTGTTTTCTTTTTGAGAAGCAAAAGTTGCAAATTACATTCTTAAACAGGGCTGAAAAAGCCATTGTGAGAAAAATATATATATATATATATATATTATATATATAAATGTATATACATTTACATACCTTTCCTGCTGGGCTTTGACTTCTGTGAAGCTTTGCAGGCGTCGGGTGGGCACACATTAGACATGGACAGATTGTGACCAAGGCTGTACAAGTGAAGCAGATTTTGGCAAATGGTGTCATAATGGCTACAAGACATAAAGCGTCTCATGTTGTAGGGCTATGACTGGGTGCCGTATCCTGAGCCATGTTCTGGACATCACATCTGCAAGCTCCAATAATAATATTAATAATGATATTGATTCATGTTATATAGCGCTATTGCTTCTCTGGCGCCCCTCTCGCTGGGCGCCACAGAGAGGTATTACACTCTGACAACAAATGTGGTATCTCTGTAAGTTGTGGGTTTAGGGTTTAACCTATGGAGTCTCAAGTTACACACACACACACACAGGACTAGGCCACCTAGTATAGAGGGACTGATAATTTAGAAGGTCAAGAAAGGGGGTGGAGCCTAGGTTAGTGAAGAAGTAGTTGAGTGACAGTTACCTCAGACAGTGCTGGGAAGGCAGTCAGGGAGGACGCGCCTGACACTACCGCTGACAGAAGGAATCCCCATCTTTAAGAGGGGGTCCAGGACAGAAGGGGACGGACCAGAACTGGTTGGGAGCCGGCTGGTATCGTCCGGGGAAGCAACGGCAACACGGGAAGCCGAGGCGATCAGTAGTTCACCTCTGGCCGCAAACCGACGAGCTGCGGGCCCATAATCACCAGGTTGCCATTAGCACCACAAAAGGCATCTCACCCCTCAAGACTAAAACCGATTCAGGACACTAGAGGTAACGGGCCGAATTCTGGTGGCAGGAGAAGAGACTGGGAAACACTCCTGTCTGTACCGGTAAGGAACAAACCTTACCTACTAGCTACAGACCGTGGGACTGGCGGGGAGCTCTGCAAGGGTGGTAAAGAGAGAGGACAGAATAGACCCCAAAAGACTAAAGAAGGGAACATCTGGAGACTCCATAGGGGAACCCTGAACCGCAACATCACCCGTTAAACAAGACTGTACTGGTACCTTTACACGCCGCTACGGAAGGTTAGAAACAACCAGGTGTCTCACGTGCACGAGCACGTTCCAACGTTGCAAACGTTACCTGATACCGCCTTTACACGCCGCTACAAAGTGCTATACAGAAGGTTTAACTATCTCTGGAGGCACCGCCGGGTGCCACAAGTTACCTTCTGTAGAGCACCATCCCTCATTTACACGCCGCTACAGAAGGTAATGTGGGAGGACCTGGGGCAGCAGGGACAACACATAGGCATGCCAGAGTTGTGGATTACGAGACGCTCGTACAGTGATTGGACAATGCAATAGCATCATGATTGGCCAGCCAGCGCAGGAAGGCTGGCTAATACATGAATGCTATTGCAATTGTGTAGTGTGACTGGTCAGCTCCTTAAATATGCCGCCCTATGCAGCGACAACCAATCGTAACGCAGGAGCTTCCACCAATGATCGCTGAAGGGGGCAGTTTCCCGGAGGCTGTGTCACGCCCCAGGGAGTTAACTAGGTGACGAAAAAACCTTCCTGTACCTGATTTACACGCCGCTACCATTGGGTTGAAACCAACCTGTTTTAGAGCACTGCTCTGAAACAGGTGTCGACAGTGACGGGTGGCAACAACCTAGTTTACACGCCGCTACCTCGGGTTGTTTTGACGGTGCAAGATACATTTGTCTCCGAAACCCGGTTGTTTCCAACCTTCCGTAGCGGCGTGTAAAGGTACCATACCGTGTATGGTTTAACATCTGCTGGTACCCAGTAAAGTGGAGTTAAGGTACCTTTACACGCCGCTACAGGATGGTGGAAACAACCGGTGCTTCACGTGCACGAGCACGCACAAACGGTTGAAAACGGTACCCGCACCACCTTTACACGCCGCAACAAGGTGAGCTAGAGTAGGTTACATCTATCTCTGAATACACGCCGGGTGCCACAAGTTACCTTCTGTAGCTCACCTTACCTCATTTACACGCCACTACAGAGGGTAATATTGGAGGACCTGGTGCAGCTGGAACAACACATAGGCGTGCCGGAATTGTGGATTACGAGAATTTCGTACGCTGATAGGACAACGCAATAGCATCATGATTGGCCAGCCAGCGCAGGAGGCTGACTAATACATGACGCTCGAGCAATTGTGTAGTGTGTCAGGTCAGCTCCTTAAATATGCCGCCCTATGCAGCAACTACCTTTGTAACGCAGGAGCTTCCTCCAATAATCGCTGAAGGGGGGCGGTTTCCCGGAGCCTGTGTCACGCCCCAGGTAGATAGCAAGGTGTCGAAACAACCCTCTTGTTCCTTATTTACACGCCGATACAGGCCGCTACCATCGCCTTGAAATCAACCTGTTTTAGAGCACTGCTCTGAAACAGGTGCCGACAAGTGACGGGTGGAAACAACCGTCTTTACACGCCGCTACCTCGGGTTGATTTGGCGGCGCAAGATACGTTTCTCTCATCTACCAGGTTGTTTCCACCATCCTGTAGCGGCGTGTAAAGGTACCATGAGAGTTGAATTGGTCTCTGTCTCATGCTTCTCGCTGGTGCCCGGAGGGCTTCAGCACCATCAGCAGCATCTCACCGGAGGGGTAAGAACTATAACAACTACTCCCCTCATCCCTCTCATCATCCTCCATCACAGCTGCACTGAGGTAAAAGCTCCACCTGTAGGGAGCTGGACCACACTCAGCTGCACCCTTCATCACCTCAGCGGCCTGCCTGCAGCGCCGGTACCCCAAATTACCGGGAACCACAGGTGGCGTCACGTACTCCTGTAAATATTCCCCCCCCACCATCTAACAAATGACAGCCAGGGCACGGAACCGGGAACCCGACCACCCATGACTTCCCCAGTTTAAAACAATCAAACCCAGGCCCGGTATCCGAGTACCCCTAGCCCTGGGCTCATCACTTCCATAGCACTTTACATTAATTTGCATCACTGTACCCATCGGGGCTCACAATCTAAACATCCTATCAGTCTTTGGAGTGTGGGAGGAAACCAGAGAACCCGGAGGAAACCCACAATAACACATGGAGAACATACAAACGCCTCACAGATATTGTCCTTGGTGAGATTTGAGCCCAGGACCGCAGTGCTGCAAGACTGCAGAGCTAACAACTGAGCCATCATACAGTGCTAACCACTGAGCCACCATATACTGCTAACCACTGAGCCACCATATAGTGCTAACCACTGAGCAACCATAGAGTGCTAACCACTGAGCCATCATAAAGTGCTAACCACTAAACAACATGCAGTGCTAACCACTGAGTCACCAAGCAGTGCTCACCACTGAGTCACTATACAGTGATAACCACTGAGCCACCGTATAGTGCCAACCACTGAGCCACCATATAATGCTAACCATTGAATCACCATATAGTGCTAATAAGCCATCATATAGTGCTGACTACTGAGCCACCATACAATGCTAACCACTGAATCACCATCTGGTGCTAATAAGCCATCATATAGTGCTAACCACTGAGCTACCATACAGTGCTAGCCACTGAGCCGCCATACAGTGCTGACCACTAAGCCAACATGCAATGCTAACCACTGAGTCACCAAGCAGTGCCAACCACTGAGTCACAATACAGTGCTATCCACTGAGCCACCGTATAGTGCTAACCACTAAGCCAACATGCAATGCTAACCACTGAGTCACCACGCAGTGCCAAACACTGAGTCACCATACAGTGCCGCTAACCACTGAGCCACCGTATAGTGCTAATCACTGAGCCACCATATAATGCTAACCTCTGAGCCACCATACAGTGCTAATGGGCCATCATATGGTGCTAACCACTGACACACCATTCAGTGCTAATCACAGAGCCACTGTGCTGCAATAAAGAATGATTTGATGGAATGAAATATCTACTATATAATTGCCTTGTGGCCACTTCCATCTGAGGCCGAAATCGTGCACCAGCGCTCATTGGCTGCCACTAGCTACAGCGACCAATGAGCGCAGCGTATGCAAAACAGCCGCGCGTGGAGGCCCGCGGTGAGCCAGTTGGGAGATGACTAGCGTCAGCCGCCGTCTACCGCCTGGCGAGCCGCTGACCTCTGTGCAGCAGCAGCTGAGCCGCGGCTACCTGCCTCACGGAGGTCCGCGGCGAGCCAGCCGGAGGATGACCGGCGTCAGCTGCGGCAGTACCCGAGCTGGATTCAAACCACGCGCCAAGCTGTGCTATTTCTCTCATTGGTCTGTCAGCAGCGACCAATCAGCGGCGCGGGATTCATATATCCTGCCAAGCCGCGCCGCTTCGCTGATTTGTCGGCGCGGCCGCAGCGACCAATCAGAGAGGTAGTGCAGCTTGGCACGCGGTTTGAATGCTGCGTCTATCATTGGTCGCCGTGGCATGCAAACTGCGCGCCATGTCTGTCATTGATCGGTGCTGCCGCAGCGACCAATTAGCGAAGCGGCTCGGCTTGGCGGATATATGAATCCCGCGCTGCTGATTGGTCGCCGCTCTAAGCAGCGACCAATCAGCGGCGCGGGATTCATATTTCACGCCAAGCCGCGCCACTTCGCTGATTGGTCACGCGCGGCAGCAGCGACCAATCAGGAAGGTAGCGTGGCTTGGCGCGCGGTTTGAATGCCGCTTCTCTCATTGTTTGCCGCTGCGACCAATGACAGACGTGGCATTCAAGATGCGCGCCGCGTCTCTCATTGGTTGCCCAAGCGACCAATGAGAGACGCAGAATTCAAACTGGGCTCCAAGCCGCGCTAATTCTTTCATTGGTCGCTGCTCTCAGCAGCGACCAACCAGCGGAGCGGGATTCATATTTTCCACCAAGCCGCGCCACTTCGCTGACTGCTGCGGCTGCAGAAACCGATCAGGGACGCGGCGCGCGGCTTGGCGCGCAGTTTGAATGCCGCGTCTCTCAGCAGCAACCAATCAGCGGCGCGGGATTAATATTTCCCGCCAAGCCGCGCCGTTTTTTTTCCAACAATAAATTTTTATTGAATTTTATACAATACAAAAAAAGAGAAACATCATTCGTCAAGTAATTGCGAAAGTGCGGCAAATATAACAATGTGGGGGTTAAATTCAAAACCAAAGCTGCGCCGTTTGCTGATTGGTCGCTGCGGCCCCGTGACCAATCAGAGAAGTAGCACGGCGTGGTCTGAATTCCGCGTCTCTCAATGGTCACTACGGCGACCAATGAGAGATGCGGCGCGCGATTTGAATACTGCGTCATAGTGTGACGCAGTTAACTCCTGTTTACAAGCCTGTCGGTTAGTGTGACGCAGTTCACTCCTGTCTATAAGGCTGTCAGTCAGTGTCACAAACTTCACTCCTGTCTACAAGGCTGTCAGTCAGTGTGACGCACTTCACTCCTGTCTACAAGGCTGTCAGTCAGTGTCACAAACTTCACTCCTGTCTACAAGGCTGTCAGTCAGTGTGACGCACTTCACTCCTGTCTACAAGGCTGTCAGTCAGTGTGACGCAGTTCACTCCTGTATACAAGGCTGTCAGTGTGACGCACTTCACTACTGTATACAAGGCTGTCAGTCAGTGTCACGAACTTTACTCATAAACATGCATAGAGAGAGGATAAATATAGCATACATAGACGATAGACACATAGGTAGATGATAGATAGATATAGTGTATTCATTGCATTATTCTTAAATCTTCATAAATAAACTACATACATATTCTAGAATACCCGATGCGTTAGAATCAGGCCACCATCTAGTAATAGAAATTTATAGACTTAATTTTAAGTCTCTGACCGCCACTTGGGATCCAAAGGAAAATGTGTCTATTTTTCAGCAGATTGACTCCTGATTAATGCTTTTCTTTCCAAGTTCCTTGGAGAATGGAGCAAAGCTCTAAAGGTGCCGTCGTCCGTCACATGCCGCCATATGGCTTCCATATCGCTGGTGATTTGACGTGAGCACGCACTTTTTTCTGATCGCTTGGAACTGTCACACGTAACAATCTCGCGTGCGATCTTCGGCGATCCTGCATTCCGGAAATCGCCTGCAGGAGACAGGAAGCGATCTTCCCTTCACACATCGCCGCATCACACACAACAATCGTAGCAGCGATGTGGGCATACTGTTTTGATAGGGGTGTGCTAGGGTGTGTTTCACTGCGCCCCTATCACTGCGATTGGTGGACCTAACTGCATTCCCATTGGTCAGCCTTGGTGAACGCACGGGTCATCAAATAAGGCGCCCTGGACACGGCCAGCCAATCGGAACACAGTATCACCAACCAATCGCTGCAGATGCGGCGCAAAAAACACCATCCAAGCACACCTACAGGACTGATTTCAGGAATTGCTGTGTACGTCGCTATCGTCCTGTGACACTCCAGGAGGCGCTGATATCGCCTGGTGGATATCACCTGATTTCACTGCAGTGTAGGGCAATCAGGCGACGCCCCACTGGCGATTTCTCGCCGTAGAATCACCCAGTCACACGCCACTACGCACATGCGATGTGGTTTCCACATCGCCGAATTCGGGAATTGCCAGCGTTCTCGCTGGCAATATGGCGGCGCGTGACGGTACCTTAAGGCTCTTATACCCTTCATCCATTTCCTCTTCCATGTTCCATCAGTCCACAAATGATGCTGTTGGTTTTGGTGATAAGACCTGAGACCAGGATGTAATTTGTGGCTTTAGTTCCAATACAGAAATGCTGTTGTATTGGGCTTATCTGATATTTTTCTTAGCTTAATAGCACACAGTGTTTTTACTGAGTTTTGTTAATGGAAACACTCCAAATCCTGTTTGTCACGGGATGGTAATGTGGCGCCCCTCTGGCTAGGTGCCACAGAGAGGTATTGCACTAATAAATGTGGTATCTCTGCGAGTTGTCAGTTCAGGGTTTAATCTATGGAGTCTGTTTTTACACACACACCTATGACTAGACCACTTAGAATAGGGGGGACTGGTTATTTAGTAGGTCCAAAAGGGGGTGGAGCCTAGGTTGGAGTAGTGAGAGAGTGAGTGACAGTTAGTGCAGACAGTGCTGGGAAGGCAGTCAGGAAGGACGGGCCTGAGAGTATCACTGACAGGAGGGATCCCCATCTTTAAGTGGGGGTCCAGGACAGAAGGCAACGGACCAGGACTGGTTGGAGCCGGCGGGTCACGTTGGGGAAAACACCGGCAGTGCGGGAAGCCGAGGTGGTCAGCAGTTCACCTCTGACCGCAGACCAACGAGCTGAGGGCCCATAGTAACCGGGTTGCTGACAGCGCCACAAGGTACCTCGTCCCTCATGACTAAGAACCGGTTCAGGACTCTAGAGGTTGTGGACCAAATTAGGGTGGCGGGAGAAATTGTGCGTTCCTGCTGCTCCCATCTGCACCAGTAAAGGACCAACCTGAGCGGCTAGCTACACACCGTAGGACTGGCTGGAGAGTGCTGTGAAGGTGGTAGAGACAGAGAAGAGTTAATTAGACCCTGAAAGACAGAGAGAGAACATCTAGAGACTCCATAGGGGGACCCTGAGCTGGCAACATCTACCCGGTAAACCAAACTGTACCGTGTTCCGTTTTAACATCTGCCGGTACCCAGTAAATTGGAGTTAAACTTGACTTGGCCTCTGTTATCCTTCTCGCCGGTGCCCAGAGGGCTTTAGCACCATCAGCAGCAGCTCACAGGAGGGGTAGGAACTGCAACAATACTCCCCTCATCTCCCTCTCATCATTCTCCATCACCGCTGCCCTGAGATAATTGCTCCACTGTGGGGAGCTGTATCACACTCTGCTGCACCCACCATCACCTCAGCGGCTGGCTTGCAGCGCCGGTACCTATATTACCGGGAACTACAGGTGGTGTCACGTTCTCTTGTAAATAATTCATTTAATAAATGATAACCAGGGCACGGAATCGGGATCCCGACCACCCGTGATCCCCCATCCAAGAAGCCATCAGTCCCGGTGCCCAGTACCCCCTAGCCTGGGCTCATCAGTAATAGCAGACAATATCAGGATGGCAATGATGGGCAAATGTAATCTGGGTAGCTAGTCTGAACCTTAGACTGGGGGTCCCTAGCTGACTCTGTTCCCAGAACTAACTTTGAAGGTGAGGATGTCGGGGATGCCACCCTTGCCCTGCTCCTGACTACCCCCTCACCTCCACCTATGAACTTGGATACAAACAGCAACTCCCCCACAAGATGGCAAACTCCAAAGTTTAAAGATTTTGGAAGGCTCCAGGTAGAACTGCACATCGTCCAAACAACTTACGGTCAGAATAAAGAAGGAACTCTTTCAGCGACACCAGGTGATGGGTCATGTGACTATTTAAGGGCTGGAGGAGTGGTGTATGGCAATGTATGGCAATCTTGGTGTATGGCAATCTTAACTGCAGCACTGAGGGACCTGAGGAAGAGCTTGGATGTGGCTCCGAAACGCGTAGGAAAGGAAGAATAAAGGAAGTTTTTGATTTGAAGCACTGCCTTCCTTGTGATCTTTTGTGGCACAGCAGCGCGGACCGTGGTACACCCATTCCTAACAACAGATATCGGTTTTCCTTGTCCAGTGGCAGGTGGAGGTCCAGCGGCAGCTGTATCAGGCCTTCTAGCCGGTTGTGGGTTTACACAACTAAGCAAGGTGAGTGGTCATCACATATCACCGATTTCAACAGTGTCATCATTGATAGGGCACTATTCTGCGCCTCGCTTTGTCTCCTTTGTGTTTTACACAGTCTCTTCTTTGAGCTGTCGCCCCACAGTGCGCTCTCCCCCTGTGCTGTCTTCTCCCTACTGTGCTGTCTTTTCCTCTCTGTGCTCTCTCCTTTGAGCTGTCTCTCCCCCCCAGGCTGTATTTTCCTCTTTATAGTCTATCCTTTGAGCTGTCCCCCCCTTGCGCTCTCTCTCTCCCCCTGTGTGCTCTCTCTTCTTCCATCTTCGCGCTCTCTGCCACCCTGTGCGCTCACCCCCCTGTGTTTTATCCCTCCATTCTTGTGCTCTCTCCCCCTGTGGTGTTCAAAGATGGTGGTGGCATGAGTAATTGCGCATGCGCTTACGGGTATACGCATGTAGACTTACTGAGGGCGTGATAGGAGGACAACCAGACACATGGCAATTATGTGAGTAGATATACTTTTTTCATCTTTCCTTAAAGTATAGGAGCGGCACCAAGAAGATGAGTTTTGGAAACATCTTGTGCAAATACTATAGTACTCTTTAAGTTAAATGGAAAGCTGAGTGTAATGTAATATTCCACTACGATGAGTCCACACTTGTAATGCCATCAGAGCTATGTGGCGGTATTGTTCACATCTGCTGGATGTATTGGGGCTGGTTCCATCGTTACCTGCCGCGCTATTTGGAGGACAGAGGAAGGGTGGAGGGCGCATATGGCTCGTCTGAAAGGATCTGTGTTCTGTATGATGGGATCACTTTACACCACAACTTCCCATCCCTGTCAACCCACACAGGGCACTCTGTGCCGAGCATCAGTCCCTGCTACCGACATGTGTTTTCACAGAAGTGCACAGGCTACAATTTACCTTCTCTCCGGAAAAAGATTTTTTTTTTTTTAATTCTACAACTCATCACTAAGAATGAATTTAATTCTAAGAATCTATGTTGTATGCTGTAATGTCAAATTTGCACAAAAATAGTATCCTAGCGAAATATCACATTCCACAAAAATAAGTTTTTTTTTTCCTTTTAGTCAAGACTTAAAAGTTGGACAATAGTTGTGAGACATTTTCAAACCCTAATCCAAAGATGTGTCACATAGATTATGTTCTCACACAATCAAATAATTTAGTGTTAGCAACCAGGAGTGTTGCCCCCGCCCACACCAGGCTCTGTGTATACAATGTCTATAGACAGAGAGCTGCCCCTACCCACACCAGGCTCTGTATGTACAATGTCTATAGACAGAGAGCTGCCCTGCCCACACCAGGCTCTGTATGTACTATGTCTATAGACAGAGAGCTGCCCCCCTCCACACTAGGCTCTCAATAGAGATTGCGCATTGCATGAGGTGTAAATCACAGCAGGGGGTGTGTCGGACTACCCTACACCTGACATTACAGTCCTGTAATGGTCATCACAGGTAATAAAGCCTTCAGCTTAAGTAAACAATAACACACAGCCTGATACAAGAGGCACAGTTGATATATGGATTTTTTTCCACCCTCACTTACATCATTCTGTCCTTATCTTACATAGCAAAAAGCTGCTGACAGATTCCTTTTAAATCTCTGCTTAGGCTGCTTTCACATTGTTTTTTCTGCAATCTGACGCTGTCTGTTGTAAATCGCACAACATCGGATCCGATTTTGGCCCATTGTAATCCTATGGTGGACGGATCGGATTTGCCCTTAATGGCATCCGATTTGCATCCGATTCAATCCTGTCCGATTTTCTGCAGCAGCCAAAATCGTAGACTGCTGCGATTTTTGATTCCGCTGCAAAAACCAGATCGCATCGGATCTGATGCGATCCCATTATAATGATATGGGAGCCTATGGGGATCGGATTGGGAATCGATCCAATATTGGATCCAATTTCTGTATTGCGCATGCTCAAACTCCAAGACCTCCCACAGCCCTCCCCCATTTAAATCGATCCGTTAAAAATTCAGATCGGATGCCATCGGCCCGATTTTTTTATCCGATCCGATTTACAACGGACAGCGGCGGATTGCGGGAAAGCGTGATGTGAAACCAGCCTTATACTGTGTTTAGGGGTTCAGTTCTTAACTTTATTTTATGATTGGATACTGTTGTATGATATTAGCTATAAAAATTATGCAAACCTCTTGTGGAGGCCCATCACATCTAATTGTAAGGGGAGCTGTGTAAAGCTTTTCTTCTCCTGCGGAGACACTGTTCTTCCATAGATCAGATCACAGCTGATTGATGGGTGTCCCAATAGCAGGGAATCCAATTCAACACTATTTTAAGGGTCCCTTCTAACAAAATGGGATTACAAAAAGCTGATGTGGCGCCCCTGCGGTCTGGTACAAATACAAATGGTATTGCCATAACATCGATGTAATGCCATGTCTGAGGAGAACTGGAGATCCCTCTGCTGGAAGTCCAAAGGATACACACACACTACCTGATCTTTTAACCAGGAAGCTGAACACTGAAGGCCTGGGTTGGGCTGTGACTTATCCTCTTGTTGGAATGAGGGGTTAGTTAGGGTGTAGTAGGGCTGAGTAGGCAAAGGAAAAGGTCCAGTGAGGAGGCAACGGGAGCTGCTCTGAAGGGACTAGCTGTATGTAGTGTATAGGTTCCCAGGACAACCAGGCTTACAGGGCCTGGTGGTAGAACTGGAGGCTGGTGGATTTTATGCCCACAAGCTGGTTGAGTGTAACTTTCCATGGCATCAGTGGTAAAGAGAATCAGGGAACTGCGCTGAGTGGAGCACAGATACCCACAGGATCCACACTTCCAGCCTGGCAGGAGGTAACCCACAGCAACCCCTATAAGTTTATTTTTTCATTGATGACATTTTAATGTATACTTTTAAAGATGTATCCAAGTGTCTTTCAATATTTGCCTGTCTGTCTTTTCTATTAACCTGTGGGATGATTTTGGCTGTTGGCATTGTTATAATTCCAGCATTTGTCATTGAAGTGATCTCAATTAAAGGAGAAGTCTTCCGTCTCCAGTTGACGCCTGCGTATTACTTGTGTAACCTGTAGACACTATGGTGTGATGCCTGTACAATGTTATGTTGTGGTTTGAGTTGTGGCCAGTCATAATGAGAATAAGCCACAAACTTCCCGGCTTTGGACATTTGATAGTGAGGGATTCCTGAAAATGATGATGAGCGATAGCTCCATGTCGAGCTCTCCACAAGGCCAGAGGCGAGTGTTTGGCTTCTGACATCATCTACTTGTTAATGTGTAAGGCTGGCTTCACATTTGTGTTCGGCACTGCAGCGTATGCTGCGCATGCCCATACGCAGTGCCGAATGCAAACACTTTCATGTGAACGCAGCAGAGATTGCATGCGTTCACATGAAAATGTGATGTGAGCCGCCCTGCCATCCAACAGCGGCGGCCAGGAGGCAGAGATCAGCTGCGGAGCTCCTGGCCGCCACCGCTGATCTCTTCCTCCCTGCCGCCGCTGATCTCCCAGCCGCCGCCGCCGCTGATGTCTTCATCCCTGCCACCGTCGCCGCTTCGGCTGGTTAAAATAGCCGGCAGGAAAGCCAGCGCCGGTGATCATTTCAATTAGCGGGGCGGGAAAACCGGCGCTGGCTTTCCAGCCGGCTATTTTAACCAGCTGTAGCAGCGGCAGGGAGGAAGAAAGAAGAAGAAAGAAGAAGAAGAGGAAAGAAGAAGAAGAAGAAAGAAGAGGAAAGAAGAAGAAGAGGAAAGAAGAAGAAGACGAAAGAAGAGGAAAGAAAAAGAGAACGCGAGGAGAAGATTTACCTCCGGATGACCTCTTCGTCCGCAGTGTCTGTGCACTTGCCAACAGATGGCAATGCGCACAGATGCACTCTCATTCATTTATTGTGCGCAGCTGTCTGCATGCGCATAAAGCAAGCACACAACTACGCACAAAAAAATGCAACATTTTGCGTTCGGCTTGTGCATAAATTATGCGCAGCCGAACGCAGACGCATCTGAGCGCAGGTACGCACAGGCATTATGCGTTCCTATGTTAAACATAGGAGCGCATAGTACCTGTGTCTAGCTGTGCTCAGATATGCTGCGTTCACAGCGCACATAGTGCGCAAATGTGAACCCAGCCTAAGTGTTCAGAGTAGTCTGTCCACTTGCCTTATGCAAATACACAGTACAAGATAAAAGAATTTCAGCCTTGAAGATGGGAAAACACTGAACACATCTAATGATTAACCCCATTGTGGTTACTACTGATGGATAGGATGGACAGCGACCTTTAATCACCAGACCCTTCTTTCTAATGTTACATAACATTGTCCTGCATCATCAGTTAAATCTTTTGCTTCCAAATTACCGTAAGCATAAGCCTTTTATTCTTTAAAGGGCATGTGCAGAATAACAAAACTTCTGACAAGTGGGTCTATGTTAGGCGGCCGTCACACGCACAGATATCTATAGCGATATTGTAAGCGATCACGTGCACGCGCAATCGCTTACAATATCGCTCACATCGCTGGTGAGATGTCACACAGGCAGACTCACCAGCGATGTGGACCAGCGATCTCGCTGGTAACTATGGTACACATCGGGTAACTAGGCGCCGCGCGTCGCTTAGTTACCCGACGTGTACCATAGTTACCATCTCCCAGCATAGGCTCTGCCGCTGGGAGATTGTTCATCGTGGTGTTATACACCACGATGAAGGAGATCGTGAAATCGATCATCGCTAGATCTGAGAACCGGAGCTCAGATCAGCGATGTCACGATCAAGCGATTTCACATCGTAAATCGCTTGATTACATGCATCGATTTTAAGCCCGATATCGCTTAAGCGATCAAAAAGGAGATCGCTTCAACGATATCGGGAAAGATATCTGTGCGTGTGACGGCCGCCTAAGGCTGGTTTCACACATCTTTGGAGGGTATGTTTTGGGATTAATAAATTAATAAATGGGATAATGGGGGTTGTCAGTGTTTTTTTTTAATAAAGTATTGTTCTGTGTGTGTGTTTATTAACTCTTCACTTACCGTATTGGTAATGGACGGGTATCATAGATGCTTGACCATTCCCAATTTGGGCTTCATTTCAAGCTGTCAAGATCGCCTGTCATTAACCCCTTCTATCCCCCCGCTGACACCGCACCAGGGTATCAGTAAGAGCTGGGTAAAGTACCAGGAATTGGCGCTTCTAATGAATGTGCCCATTTCTGGGGCAGCTGTGGGCTGCTATTGTGGCACCCCTGAGGGTCCAGTCGCCACAGTGGTACTGCACCTCAGCCAGAGATGTGTTGCCCCCAACCCCAGGTAAGGAGGGAAGCACTATCCAGTATCCACACACCCGCATCCAACACTAGCCACTCCAAGCCGGGAGGATGAGGGAGAGGTCGACCCCATCCCTGGTTGGAATTAGGGGTTAGACAGAGAGTTGGGTGGACCCATAGAAAAGGAAAGCAACCGAGTGTGAGCGACAGAGAGACCAAATAAAAAGGAGGAAAACAACAGGAAGTAGATTAAGGAAGGAGAGAGAGGAGTTAGTCAGCGAGAGATCCTGGGGACTAGAGCCGGAGAAGCTTGTCCCAGGTGAGGGAACAGACAGATGGGACTGGAGCCGGAGGCACTCATCCTAGAACTGAGAACGGGCTCCGGAGGAAGAGATAGAGGTTCCAGGGACAGGGAAGGGAGAAGTCCACCCGTGGGGCTGCATCCATTGCTGGTCGCAGGCAAGTGGAGGGACTTAGGTTGCAGAGGGTACCGGGCCCAGACTAGTAGGATGAGACGTGAGGCCTCAGCTTGCCATCCGGAGGCTGCTGCATCTTCAGGAACAGCAGCCAAACCCACGCTTATTCGCTGCAAAGACAGCCATATAGGATCAATGGGAAAAGAGAGACATCACCCGACAGGGCCCTAGGCTGCTGGCGCGGGACACTGAGCGTGAGGCACAGGGCAGGAGGGCCAGAGTCAGTGCAGGAAGATGACGTGGGAAGGTACATCAGAATGAGGGTCTGGGGAAGTGCCACCAATCTACCTGGCAGTGGCTGGACCCCTGGCTCGTAGGACACAGCACCTGGTTGGACACCGCTACCTGAGACTTGTGAGTAAAAGTGTGGAACTGCACCCAGCTGTGTCCTTGAGTTATTCCAGCATCCCCTACCTTGGGCTGCACACTAATCACCATCTTCAAGTTGACTTTTACACCTGCCCTGAGGCACCTATTCCACCTGCTGGAAATGATACCATCCGGCTGCATTACCGTGTGCCTCAGTGGTCTGTATTTCAGAGTCGGCCGTCCTTGGCCGTGCACCATAGGTGGAATCACAAATTAATTTCCCATAAAATATTTCCCTTTTTATTGACACAAGCAGGGCAACGGAACCAGGTCACGACCCCGTGACCTCCCCAAAGAACTCCCAACTCGGTTCAAAGTACCCCTCGGTCCTGGTGGGCGTGTCACTATTCTATAGCGTGTGGGACATAATAACTATGGGCCCCGCCACGCTTAGAGCACCAGCTCCAAGCTGCCTAGTTTTACCTTAACTGGCAATTAATTCAAAGCCCACACATTTTTTTGTAAATTATTTATTTAAATAATTAAAAAAAAAAAAAAAAATGGCCTTCCCGGTATTTTCATTGCCAGCCAAGGTAAAGGTAGGCACCTGGGTGTGGCAGCCTGCAGCTGTCCGCTTTATCTGTGCAAGAATGTAAAATATTGGGGATCACTATGCTTTTTTGCCATGATTTATTTTACAGACTATGATGGCAGGTCGGTTGCCATACATTAATGTATATGGCAACCAGGCACAGACACCGGAACAGATTGTGTAGCACATTCTGAATGCAACAGCCAATCACAGATGCTCTCAAAGAGAGTGAGCTTCTGTTATTGGTCATTGTATTTCAGTGTAGTGAATATTCATGAAGCTTAATGAGTGGCAGCGAGAGACTAGTAAGATTTATTATCTATCTCTCTACCTGTCTACCTTCTAGTGATAAATCTAGATAAAAAGGAGACACAAGAGGCGCAAATGAGTCTTATTGTTTAGATAGGATGACCCTCTCGTGAGTGTTCAGTATGTGCTCACCTGGCTTAGGTGGGATGACCCACAACCAGTATATTCGCATGGACAGCTGCTGCTGGATCTGCACCTCCACGTGCACAGTGGTGTCGTATCCAGAAATCCAAACAGGGTTTGTATGATCCGCGCTGCCGTCGGGATGAAAAGACCAGGGATACCAGGCTCCTTCAAAAAACTCCTTTATTTCCTATGCGTTTTGGTGCCGACCTGCACCTTCCTCAGGGGTAGCCAGGGGTCTCCCTGGTCTTTTCATCCCGACAGCAGCGCGGATCATATAAGCACCAAACCCTGTTTGGATTCCCAGTGAGACCGGCTTGCTCAGTAGGCATACCAGATCCAGTTTTACCGGATACTGTCTGTTTCGGTAAAACTAGATCCATCACCCATTAACTTCCATTTTAATTTATCCTAGATCATACTAGATCTGGTCGGGCCTGGGCTTTTAACCACCCCAAAAACCACTACATTTTGCGTTTCTATAGGTGGTTAAAAATATGGTTTCTTCCAGATCTGACAGAGACCGGATGCAACCGAATGCAAACGCATGAGTCGGAATGCCCTTTGAAAATCAACGAGTACTAACCGGATCCGGTTTGTATGCTGGTTTAAAAAAAAAAATAGCCGGTTCCCTGCCAGATGCTGAAAAATGCTTGTGTTAAACCACCCTTACATGGTTGAGACAGACAGGGCCAGCAAGAATGCTGGTAACCAGGGTAAACAGCGGGTAACTAAGCATAGCACTGTGCTTACTTACCCGATGTTTACCCTGGTTATTCATCGTTGGTCTCCCGCTGTCACACGTGTCGTTGCTGGCTGCCCAGCGGGAGACCAACGATAAATTTATGGTTCAGGTCATTTACCAACGATGAACGACCTCATCGTTGGCAGTTGGTAAATGTCACACGCAACTATGTCGTTTCGACATCGCTGCAACATCACCAAACCGGTGACGTTGCAACGATATCGTAGTGTGTGACCGGGCCTTAACTCGGCTGGGTTCGGCACAGTAGGTACAAGGGGACAGCCCAGAGCTTAAGAGGACAGAAAAGTTACTGTCATGTGGGGAGAAAAGTTTGGCGGTTTCTCCAGCCGGAATACTTGGGTGTTTAACAACTTATTTAAGCAGAAACTTGGGATGCGGTGATGGTTGAAGTACATTACTAGGCTGCGTAAAGGGTATGGTTTATTTTTGCAGTTGTTCAGTACATTTGCTCAAATTGTAACCTTTTGCCCAGAAAAACACAATCAAGGTCTCCCTACCTAGCTGCTCTGGCTTTGCCCAGCACTCACATTTCTTTCCAGGAGCTTTCACCCTGCAACTTGGCATCCAGCAAATTTCACACTGCTTGACAAATATGACAACACCTCCAGCTTGATTTACATACAATCTGCACCTGTATCCACAGTCTTTCACCTCCCCAATATCCTCTGCTGTCATTATTGTACTTTTTCCCCAAAAATCAAGTTTTTTTTATGCCAGATGCTTTAAAGGGAACCAACCAGCAGGATTTAGGGCTATAAAGTGAAGCTAGAGCCTTACAGGCTCTGGGATACTGAATGCAATCATAACTTTACTTGAATGATTCCATGTTTGATTGCAGAGAAAAGAGTCATAAAACTCCTGGAGAACAGGGCAGCAGATGATTGATGTGTGCAGCACTGAATCATTACTTGGGGTTGTTTTCTTTTTTTCATTGTGTGTGGACATGGTTTTTGGCTGTTGACCAACCCCCTCCCTCTTATCTCTTTCAGTTTCTGGCTCCTGTGCACTCACACATTACTGCAGTTACAAGGCAGTTACAGGGTGCCTGACAAAACTGAAAGTAGAGATGAAAGGGAGCGGGGAGGGCTTCGCTTACAGCTGAAAGGTATGCCCACAGGGGAGGGAAAAACAACAACCTCAAATAGTGATGCACTGCTGCACACATCAATCATCTGCTGCCTTGTTTTTGAGGAGTCTTATGACACTTTTCTCTGCAATCAAACATGAAATCATTCAAGTAAATATATGATAGCATTCAGCATTCCAGAGCCTGTAACGCATTGGCTTATTGGCTTCACTTTATAGGAAGGGGGGATTGTTTGGCTTACAGCCAAAAGGCATGCCCACAGGGGTTGAAAAAGAAAACAACCCTAAATAGTGACACAGTGCTGCACATATCAATCACCTGCTGCCCTTTTTTCCAGGAGTCTTATTACACTTTTCTCTGCAGTCAAACATGGAATCATTCAAGTAAAGGTATGATTGCATTCTGCATCCCAGTGCCTGTAAGGTGCCGGCTTCACTTTATAGCCCTAAATCATGCTGGTTGGTTCCTTTTAATAAGTATCTCCGAGTATCCCCCAAATAATGAATGTTGTGACATACACTACTATGGCAGAGCACAGAGAATAAAAGCACCAATGTCAAGGAACATCAAGCCAATTTGGGGTCACGCAGTCTGCCGTGCTCCCTTCCTCTGATTGCCATAGAAAGCTATTGTTCTCTGTTATCAGGTCCCTACTAAAAAATGCCTGTTCAAAGAGAGATGTTAATCCAGAGAGAGGTAATGACTAAAGGATAGGGACCCAGTAAAAGACACACCTTGGCGTGGCTACTGGGCGGTTATGGATATGCTAAGTGTCTCCTTCTTTCATATTTCCTTAGCTATAATGTTGTTCTATATTCAAGTTAGCATGTGTGTTTGAGTGCCGCTGTCTTGTTGTTCTAACTTTGGAACAAAAACATTTAAAAATACGGTACTAAATTTTAGCAATACTGCTCAACTTTGCTTATAACTATCTATAACTATCTAAGCTAGTCAGCTTCCCGCGAGCTAAACAGCAGCAAAAAAAACATTTTATTTCCATTTTTTTATTAAATAATTTATGACATTGTGCTGCTCAATATAATTTATCTGGTAGGTATTAACCTATACTAGTCGAATAAAGGCAACAAAAGATGCAATATTGGCCTCTATTGTTACACTCTGGATGTCTTTCCCATATATGTTCTAACCAGTAATGTAAACAGATCCTAACAGGACCTTCATGGCCTACCTGTTTGTATGCAAAAAAGGTTTCCGTGCTTTTATGAGTTTTTAAGCCACCTGCATATTGGTACTTCAAAAAGGCTCATTAGACTCTATAGTGAATTGGGCTAGAGTAGGACAGCATGCACAGTGTGAACATGGCCATGTGCTTTTGTTTGGTAATGTGTAGGAATTTAGCAAAATTCCTCATCAGTTGTGAGCGCCTCAGCAGGTTTAAGTATCTGTATTCAAAGCACTTATTATACAGACAAATTAATTGGTTTCTTGTTTTTGCAAGATAAGGGAGCTCCCCACCCCTCCCTTGTGAGCCCTGCACACAAAAAGCCATCTTCTACAGCGTGTCCATATCGGACATTTGACCAGTCTGAATCCTGTTTATATAGGTACCAATACATATGATCAGGTTTTTTAATTACATCAGTTAGGGTCTGCTCTAATACGGTTACTTTGACGGCTGGTAGAGCGACTTAGTATACATTTTTTGCAAAAAACGTATCAACCAAATACCCTGTTTTTTACCACTGTTTTAGGGTGCTTTCACACTACGATTTTTGCATTTCCGATGCTGTCCGAAAAAAATCGGACAGCATCGGACCGATTTTCGGACCCCATGCATCCCTATGGGGATCGGACCGAATCGGATGTGCACTAAATGCCATCCGATTTGGTCCGATCCGATTCTGCCCGATTTTGGCCGATTTTTTTCAGGAGAAAAAAATCGTTGCCTGCAACGATTTTTTTCATCCGATTACAAAATCTGACAGACTCGGATCGGACCAAATCGGATGGCATTTAGTGCACATCCGATCTGACCCGATCCCTAACATGGGGCCCAATGGAGCAGGGTCCGAGGAAACATCTGATGTCTCCTCGGACCCCATTTTACTGTACTGAGCATGCTCAGTACAGTAAAACTGCTCCTGGGAGCACAAGGGTTAAAAGAAAAAAAAAAAAAAGTTTATTCTCACCTCTCCCTGAGCCCCCGCCATCAACCGCCATCTTCCTCTAGGTTCCCGGTGGCTCCCGCAGGCTGCCGGTGTCAGCAGAGGTGTACCTCTGCTGTTCAGGACCTGCGGTGATGTCACAGTCATGTGACCGCGGGTTCACCATGGTGAACCCGCGGTCACATGACTGTGACATCACCGCAGGTCCTGTGTACAGCAGAGGTACACCTCTGCTGACACCGGCAGCCTGCGGGAGCCACCGGGAACCTAGAGGAAGATGGTGGTTGACGGCGGGGGCTCGGGGAGAGGTGAGAATAAACTTTTTTTTTTTTTTTTTTTTTTTCTTTTTTTGCAGCCCGGCGCCGATTTTATGCCGGAATCGGGTGCCTATATGGCACCCGATTCCAGGCATCAGAAGGGAGCCGATGCTGTCCGATTTATATCGGACAGCATCGGCTCCCTCAAAATCGTGGTGTGAAAGCACCCTTAGCAGCACTTGCTTTTTACTGTTTTACAACAGAGTATATTTATACGTTTAACTGTTTTTTGTGATTCACTTATTATAGAGGTAATTATTATTATTTATCGGCCTTCAGCTCATTCTTGAACCACGGCAACTTGATGGATGAACACTCTGTAGGAAGATAGATCTTGTGCTGTCTAGATAGTTCCTCCAGGGTCTTCTGCAAGGCCAAATAGGTCCACCAGGGATTTTTCCAAGCCTAGATATGTCCACCAGGGTCTTCTCCAATCCTAGATGGGTCCACCAGAGTCTTCTACAAGCCTAAATGGGTACAAGCCTAAATGGGTCCACCAGAGTCTTCAACAAACCTACATGGGTCCACCTAGGTCTTCTCCAAGCCTAGATGGGTCAACCAGGGTCTTCTCCAATCCTAGATATGTCCACAGGGTCCTCTCTATGCCTAGATAGTCCATCAGGGTGTTCTCCAAACCTAGGTAGCTTCACCAGGGTCTTCTCCAAGAGATAATTAATTATTCTAATTTCATTTGCCGAGCACTTTTCTAATATGAAATATATTAAATTATAAATTCTTGATCCAGCCAGGAAAAGAGTCCTCATCTCTTCAGCAACATTTTCAGATAAAAGGCAGGAAAAGGTTGACATTTCTGGGCTCCCTGGAGCATGTTATTTAGCTGCATATTTTATGTGACCATTTCAGTTTGATTTATCTCTCTCGCTGGGCTGAGGGATGAAAGCAGCTCCTCACATGTTCCCTGTGAAGGGACTCTTCACAACTAACAGATGTGCAAACACAGGAACTAAATGGAGATACTGTCGAGTCTTTGCAGAGAGTGGGCGAGCTCCCGGGGTCCCGACACTTTGTGTGGAGGTGGCAAATATATAGTGTCTATATGAAGAAGGTGATGGGTGGGTCATAGATATCTGAGTCTTTTGCTTTTTGGCGGCTCGGAGAATTTTTTGAACTTTTGCTCTGCAGTTTTGTATAAGGATAAACTTCGATTCCTCGCACATTTTCTTCTTCCAGCACACGGTGTGGAGTTTATTATTACAGAGCATTACTGGCTGAAGAAATAAACAGTCGCTCCACTTGTCAGGGCCGCTTCATTCATCTTCCCGTAGGTTCTGTGCGCCTGGTGTTCTCCTAATTGTATCTGTGTTTAAAGCACATAAAGATTATAGAAACTTAAATAAATAATTTAATAAGTCCATCAGGGTCTTCTCTAAGCCTAGATAGGTCCACCAGGATCTTCTCCAAGTCTCGATAGTCCACCAGGATCTACTTCAATCCTAGATAGATCCACCAGGGTTTTCTCCACCTTAATAGTATCAAGCCATTGGGTTGCTAGTCTTAGTCTTCGCCTTGTACCTTCTATTCTTCCAGCCATGATGTCCTTCTCTAGTGATTGCTCTCTTCGTATGATGTGTAGACAAGTCGTAGCTTGGTGGTCTTTGCTTCTAGTGACATGTCTGGCTTGATTTGTTCCAGAATTTTTTAGTTCTTTTTCCCATCCATGATATTGATAACATCAAACTTACATATGCTACAAAAAATAAAAGACCAGACTATGTACGAGCCGTGTCTTCGTCAACAGTAAACTTTGTCTCTTCACACTCCAATTTCTTACTCTCCCTGGCGATCCCGCATTATGCTCCTTTTGGGCACTGGGTAACAGGACCTGTGCATACTGAGAGGAACTGGCCATGTGACCAGTCAGGTGACCTGTTACCACGCGATACCTGGAAGTAACCGTTCACCAGACACCACAGACCTCTGGAAAGGTAATAAAATGTGTGTGCATGTGTGTCTCCAGTCCCCTATGGAATAGTACTTTGCCTAAAAGTATCATGTGAACCATCATCCTAGCCCCCAGTATGGCACTGTGTGTAGTTTATAGGTGAAGAACCTGCTGGTTGGGTCCCTTTACAATTTACGCTTACCGCCCAGTTCTTTTCTATGATGCTCTTGAATCAAGAGTCTTATTTGAAAGTCGCACTAATTATCTAATGACTGTAACTTCTCATTAGAAAATTATAATCTACTTGTGTACAAGATCAGGGATCTTCAGTGTCTGTAAAAGTACTGTTACACGATAAGATATTGTGAACGATATCGCTGAAACGTCACTCGTTTGGAGTCGTTCAAGCGACATTGTTACCACCTCGTTGCGTGTGACTCAGATATGGTTACGATAAATCGTTGGATCGGTGATCGCAGATTTGAGAACATGTTCTCGAATCAGATGATCCACGATCAGCCATCCTGCTGCATTGGTCAGTGTGACACCGCGATAACAATGTCGTTCACGACTTCGCCCATTCACATCAGTGAACAAGTATTGTTCGCAGGGTTGTGCGATGCGAACGATACCTGCTTACTACATCGTTGGCGCGTCGTCCACGATATCTAGACGTGTGACATCTCACCAACAATGTCAAAACAATGTCCTAATGACCACGCGCTCCCGAGATTGTTAGTGAGATTGTTTCAATATTGAGGCGTGTAACGGTATCTTAAGTGAGATAGTAAGATTTAGACACAGTGGCTACTCTAGATGACTGATTTCCTTTCTGTCAAACCCAAGAAATAAAAAAATATGGAGGAAAGATCTTGATGATATGAATGACATTATCACTGCTCACGTATCACTGCTGGCAGCAGCAGCACAGTCTCTCTTACAGCCTTGACATCACAGACACTCACGTATCACTGCCGGCAGCAGCAGCACAGTCTCTCTTACAGCCTTGACATCACAGACGCTCACGTATCACTGCCGGCAGCAGAGTCTCTCTTACAGCCTTGACATCACAGACGCTCACAACCTTGACATCACAGACGCTCATGTATCACTACCGGCAGCAGAGTCTCTCTTACAGCCTTGACATCACAGACGCTCATGTATCACTACCGGCAGCAGAGTCTCTCTTACAGCCTTGACATCACAGACGCTCATGTATCACTACCGGCAGCAGAGTCTCTCTTACAGCCTTGACATCACAGACGCTCACAACCTTAACATCACAGACACTCACGTATCACTGCTGGCAGCAGCAGCACAGTCTCTCTTACAGCCTTGACATCACAGACACTCACGTATCACTGCCGGCAGCGGCAGCACAGTCTCTCTTACAGCCTTGACATCACAGACGCTCACGTATCACTGCCGGCAGCAGAGTCTCTCTTACAGCCTTGACATCACAGACGCTCACAACCTTGACATCACAGACACTCACGTATCACTGCTGGCAGCAGCAGCACAGTCTCTCTTACAGCCTTAACATCACAGACACTCACGTATCACTGCCGGCAGCAGCAGCACAGTCTCTCTTACAGCCTTGACATCACAGACACTCACGTATCACTGCCGGCAGCGGCAGCACAGTCTCTCTTACAGCCTTGACATCACAGACGCTCACGTATCACTGCCGGCAGCAGAGTCTCTCTTACAGCCTTGACATCACAGACGCTCACAACCTTGACATCACAGACGCTCATGTATCACTACCGGCAGCGGCAGCACAGTCTCTCTTACAGCCTTGACATCACAGCTGTTCACATATGACTTCAGGCAGCAGCAGCACAGTCTCTCTTACAGCCTTGACATCACAGAAGCTCACGTATCACTGCTGGCAGTGGCAGCACAGTCACCCTTACAACCTTGACATCACAGACTCTCGCATATCACCACTGGCAGCGGCAGCACAATCACTTTTACAACCTTGACATCACAGACGCTCACGTATCACTGCCGGCAGCGGCAGAACAGTCTCTCTACAGCCTTGACATCACAGCTGTTCACATATGACTTCAGGCAGCAGCAGCACAGTCTCTCTTACAGCCTTGACATCACAAATGCTCACACATCACTGCCGGCAGCAGCAGCACAGTCTCTCTACAGCCTTGACATCACAGCTGTTCACATATCACTTCAGGCAGCAGCAGCACAGTCTCTCTTACAGCTGTCCCTATGGACTTTAGACATTAAGCCTCTGACTTACACATCACCGGGACTTCATTGAAAAACCATTTGTGCATGTGAAGGAGACTCACATATATTGTGGTATTGTGGCACTTTTCTGGCTCTGTTCTCCCTCGAAGGAATGTTGAGTCAATAACTGAAAATGTTTCCTTCTCAATCCTTTGAATCATGAATCATGGCTAAATATCTAATATTACACAGAGTTGCAAACTCTGTGTTTTATAGACGGGGTAATGTGACATGCATGTTTTCTAATTTACCATTTTGGGGCAGATTTGCCACTGATTTACAGGGACTCAGAAGTAATGTCATACTCCAGTCTATTTTCCCATTTTAAAGAATCTATGATGTCCTTATCATTTTGGACTAGTTTGGGAACCACTGTTGCCAACCACAGAAGTTCCAGAAGTTTGCAGCATACAAAGATGTAATTCTTAAATTAATTAATATAAAAATGTCCTATAGCCTCTGGAAATGGGGTTGTCCTCTGATGGGTTATGGTTGTGGCTGTATTGTACTTTCATATAAGAGCCACGGATTCCTTATACAAGTCATCGTTTCCTTATATGAGTCTTCGCTTTCATTATAAGAGTCATGGATTCCTTATAAGCGTCATGGATTCCTTATAAGAATCATGGATTCCTTATACGAGTCCTCGATTCAATATACAAGTCATCGATTCCTTATACAAGTCATTGATTCTTTATAAGAGTCATGGATTCCTTATCTGAGTCACTGATTCCTTATACCAGTCATCAATTCTTTATAAGAGTCATGGATTCCTTATAACAGTCATCAATTCTTTATATGAGTCATGGATTCCTTATAAGAGTCAGAGTCATTGATTCCTTATAACAGTCATGGCTTCCTTAGGCCCTCTCCATGCTTCATATTGTGAACATAGTTGATGTATGTGCTTAGAAAGCTCCTGCCACATACACTTAACACGTCTATGTGTCCTATGCACTAAGCATATGCCAAAAGAGTGTCTTACATGCGAGGTTGTGTTCTGTATCTGCAAAAGCATCTACTAACATATCATATACCATGCGCTATACTTTTTCTTTTAATTCAGAGTCGACGGCAAACCTATACAGCTCTATAAGTGGTAAGATATGTTGAAAACACTAATAGAAAATATGGCACTCTTGAAGGAGATAGAATGCTCAAGAAGGGATTGACTCTATTCTATAGCAATGCAGAGGACACTTGGCATTCCAATACTGTTGATCAAATTTTTGATTTTATTAAAGCAGTCCAAAACAGAGAAAAAGGTAACATTTCTACTCTAGATCTTGGGTCAGATTGCTATGTATCAGACACAGACTGCTATGTACCAAATGGATAGAGCTATAGTGTGACAAATAATCGCTGTGTGTGGTTGCCTATATGTGATTATACACCACACTACAGCGCTAGCTTGTATCCATTTAGTACATGGTAGTCTGTGTCTGATGAAGACCAGTTATTTAGGGTCGAAACATTACTTATTTTTCTGCCTTAATAAAAACAATGAATTTGTTTAACATCATTGGGGTGTCAAGTGTCTTCTATATGTTGAACAAAATTCCCAAAACGAACTATAGTGAATTTGTGAGATAGAATGTGATCAGAGCCTTAAAGGGGTCTTCCAGCCTTTTGATAAAAGCCTTTGGTCTCTCTACATCTTGTGAATGCAACTATCCAGTGTGCATTCTTTTGGCCACATTCTGACTAGACGTGTATGGTCTTGCTCAATACAATTTATTCTTCGGTGTAGGTCTGACCTCAGGGACCCACACCGATTGGCAGAACGTGAATATTTTATTCCCACCAGGCATTCCATCCTGGTTACAAAATGGAGCAACAGGCAGGATACCCAACCACCATCCTGTTTATTCTCTATAGGGCTACTGATAAAGGCTGAGAAACAGTGCTTAGCAGCTCTGTATAGAATGATTGGAGCTGTAGTTGAGCATTCACATTCATTGTAACAGGGATAACTGCTGATCCATGCACTCATAGCAGCCAGACCACATCGATCAACAAGTTATCACCCATCCTGTACATAGAAGACTTGGTTATACTGGACAATGCCTTTAAGACTAGGTTCACATTAATACCCTGGTCTCCACTTAGTATTACATCAGGGTTTCTATTTAAATTTCCCCTAAAAACCTCTATTCTGATAGGAACACCAATGGGGACACTATGCACACCATCTGTCTTCTTTCTGGCAACAACTGGCCAGCACAATATCATGGCTTGCCACGTTTTTATACATGTTCAAAAAAACTAATCCTGCCAGACAGGGAGTCGGATTTCAGAGTCGGAGTCCATTTTGGTGGAGTTGGAGTCAAATTCAGGGAAATTGAGGAGTCTGAGTCGGACGTTTGGCTTACTAACCTCAAGCCAAGCTTGTGGAGTCATGGAGTCGGAGTTGGTGTCCGTTTTGGTGGAGTTGGAGAAGGAGTCAGAGTCAGGGAAATTGAGGAGTCTGAGTCCGAATGTTTGCTGCATTCAGGGAAGGGCTCCCCCATGTGTCTGTGTGCTGTGTACCCCGAGATATAGCCTTTGTATATCTTACAGTTAGAAGCCATGGAGGTAGTCACTGTGGCTGGAGTGAGCTTGATTGACTGTGGTCATTCCCTCCCCCTCAGCCTCTCTGTGTGCCGCCTCCTGCTGTGTTGTTTATGCTTTGTCAGGGCAGGAATCTGGAGCTGACTTCAGGACAAATGATTTTCATACTGTGAGTGACAGAGAGGAGGAGGGCAGAGACAGCACAGCAGAAGCAGCACAGAGAGGTAGTGGGGGATGAAATGGCCACCATCCATCAAGCTCCCTCCAGCCACAGTGACTGCCTCCATAGCTTCTAACTGTAAGTTTTACAAAGCCTATATCTTGGGTGCACAACACACAAACACATGGGGGACCCTTCCCTGAAAGCAGCAGACATGCTGCATTCAATGTTGCATTTAGATTGCCATGCAGCAGGGTGGTGACAGGTCCTCTTTAAATACTGATTTTTACTGTAACAATGAAAGATATGATATTTCAGAAATCTTCTGCACACACTTGGTTTCTTTCCCTGACCGAATTGAAAAAAGTGGCTACTGGGCAGTTATGGATATGGCCATACTTGTAAGCCAAGTGTCCCATTTTTTCATATCTCCCTAGCTGTAATGCTGTTCTATATTCTTTTAGATTTTGAAGGCAGCGGTTTTTTAAATCTGCAGTACATCAATTCTTTCTGCTTTTTTGCAGCACTATTTTAACCAAAGAACGCTGCAAACACGCAACAGCATTTTTTAATGAAAAACAAACGTTAACAAACTTTATTTAATATAATGTAGTGTGAGGTAGCGCTTACTAAGCGTGTTGGGGACACTCACTTATGTTGCGCAACTAAAGCACACAGAAGCATTTTCTACATAAATGAGTCCATTCCAGTTTATTAACAATCATAAACCACTACTCCAGTTATGTAGCTGATAACCATAACCACAATTCACACAAGAAAATGTACATAACATACAGCCCTTTATCTTCAGCGTATACGTCTACACACATAAGAGAATCCTCTATGACACCCTGGTCGGTTTCATTTGCAGTTACTGACACCTGTCTGTGCACGCAAAGTCCCACTCAGGGTTTACCTGCTCTTGCAGCTTAGCAGGGTCCAGACTGGCTCCTGCCAGTCTTACCATCCCAGGAGGTCACTCACAGGGATCATCCACCAGGTCCTTGGACTTGGTCCATATCAGCACCTGTCGTGAGTTCAGATCCACTGAGACTCAATTACCACCTGGACTTCCATGAGCGCTATCCAGCACCACTCTCTGACATGTCTGCCATGTGGTTCACACAGGAAGTCTGAAGGATTTTCCTTACATCACAGAAATGTGATACACCAGTAGTCTCATTATATCCATGAGATACACCTATGGGAGGTATGTGGTCGGTCAGTCCCACTTATTTCCTAACCATCCTGAGAAACCAGAATAAAGTAAGATTCCTGGTACGACAAGTCCCAGATGAAACTATCTGTATTCACATTGCAACAGATCTCTGTGTGAACTTACTGGCCACATACAGCATTGCCAGTATACCTCACAGTAGGGAAAGCACGGATATAATCTACGCCCAAAAAATGCATCTTAGCAAACATGCTGAAAAATAGGCGATTTGAACCCAGCATGTTCATTGCCAAGAGGACAGAAAATAACATTGCATGTGAACATAGCCCACAATTTACCTGCTCTTGGAGCTTAGCAGGGTTCAGACTGTCTCTGCCCAGTCTTGCCATCCAGGAGGTCACTCACAGTGATCATCCACCAGGTGCTTGGATTAAGTCTGTATTGGCATCTGTCGTGAGTCTAGATCCACCGGGCCTCGATTACCACCTGGACTTCCATGACTTCCAGCTCCACTCTCAGACATGTTTGTCTTCACACAAGGAGTGTGAAGGACCTTCCTTACATCACAGACATGTGATACACCAGGAGACTCATTATATCCTTGAGACACACCTATGGTAGGTATGTGGATGGTCGGTCCTGACCATCCTTGGAAACCAGCCCTTAGACTAAAGTTAGTTTAAACTATCTGGTCTCACATCACGACTGATCTCCGTCAATATGAAAATAGCGGCCACCTACAGCTTTGCCGGTACACCTTGCAGTAGACAAAGCACGGATGTGAGCTACATCCAAAAAATGCATCTCCGCAAACACGCTGAAAAACTGGATGCAGCATTTTTACTACCAAGAGAACAGAAAAAAAACATTGCGTGTGAACACAGCCCACGGATGTGAACTTCCTTACAAATATTTATTTTCTGTTTGTAAAACATTTTAATTCTAAGGTTCAGTTTTGGGTGAAAACTAAATTACAGGTCAGGAGATATACGGCCCGACGTTTGTAACAGTTATTCATTATAATCCGCTAGACAACAGCATGAATGAATGGAAGCCGGCCTCCATCCCTAACCCCATATTACTAGCACATGAAGCTGCACCCCTCCCTATCACTAATTCACAGATGAAAATAAACTTGGCCACATCTGAAAGTTAAAATAGACACTTGTAATCACAGAAAAGAATGACCTTGCAGATCTGGAAGCTTTGATGTGGCCCTGTCCATTGCTACTCTAAAATAGATTGCTAGCTTCCGCGGTCAAAATGCATGTAATGTAAAATAAGGGATTTTTTTGTTGTTGGTTACTTTGCAGTGGGCTAACAAAATTCATAGAATTAAGAGGTAGACGAGGAGTGGACCTGAACCTGAGATAATAGCACCCATAAATCTCCAGGATCACATTCAAAGCTCATAAAGATCTCCACTTGTAATGATGTGAGGTGCCAGCCACCGCCAAATGTATACGGCAGCTTTTAGGTGATCTATTCTGACATTTTGATTTATGGTGCATTAATATGAAAAAAATGGACATCTAACGATTATTTTCAGTAGAACTATAATGGCAAGATATTGTTAAAGGGAATTAGTCATCAGACTTTTGCTACCTCATCGGATAGCAACATAATGTAGGCCAAGAAATCCTGAATCCAACGATGCCTCACTTAGGGCCCTTTCACATCAGCATTTTTTGAAATTTGCGGCAGATGCGGTGAAAAAAACCGCATCTGCCGCAATTACCGCATACCGGCTGCAGTTGCGGCGCGGTTGCGGTAAACGCCATGCAAAGTATAGGCGTACTTGCGGCAGGTGCGGCAAGTGCGGTTTTGCACTTGCGGCAGGTGCGGCCGCGAAAAAAAACGCGGTCAGCCGCGTTTTTTTTCGCGGCCGCACCTGCCGCAAGTGCAAAACCGCACTTGCCGCACCTGCCGCAAGTACGCCTATACTTTGCATGGCGTTTACCGCAACCGCGCCGCAAGTGCAGTCGGTATGCGGTAATTGCGGCAGATGCGTTTTTTTCACCGCATCTGCCGCAAATTTAAAAAAACGCTGATGTGAAAGGGCCCTTATACAGACTCTGTATATACAATGTCTATAGACAGAGAGCTGCCTCCGCCCACTCCAGGCTCAGTATGTACAATATCTATAGACAGAGAGCTGCCCTTGGCCATAACAAGCTCTGTATATACAATGTCTCTAGACAGAGAGCTGCCCCGCCCACACCAGGCTCTGTATATACAATGTCTCTAGACAGAGAGCTGCCCCCGCCCACACCAGGCTCTGTATGTACAATGTCTATAGACAGAGAGCCTCCCCCACCCACACCAGGCTCTGTATGTACTATGTCTATAGACAGAGAGCTGCCCCCGCCCACACCAGGCTCAGTATGTACAATATCTATAGACAGAGAGCTGCCCCCGCCCACCAGGCTCTGTGTGTATAATGTCTACAGACAGAGAGCTGCCCCCACTCACACCAGGCTCTCAATAGAGATTGTGCATGGATTGTGAGATGTGAGTCACTGCAGGGAACTGCCTTGTACGTGACAAAGTAGTCCTGTCATGGTAATCACCAGGTTGTATAGCCTTTAGTTTAAGTAAACAATAGCACACAGCCTGATAAGAGGCATAGTTGATTGTTGATTTATAACCCTTACAGCATGATGTCCTCAGCTCACATAGCAAAAATCTGCTGACAGATTCCCTTTAATATGATGGGTGCTAATAAGAAAAGTATTGTTATTTCCCATTACATTAAAAAGGTTTTCTGATGAGCAAAGGTAATTTTAATGTTCTATTTATTCAATTGATCTTGGAATAATAATAATTTCCACAACTGGATGTATAAATATAATCTTCCTGTACACAGTACATAGCAGGGACACATATATAAGATTATCTCAGCACAGGAGATGTGGTATGATCAGACCATGTCTTGGTATGGTCAGACACATCCATTACACAGTACATAACAGGGACACATAAATAAGATTATCTCAACACAGCAGTTGTGGTATTATCAGACCATGTCCCTGTACAGTCAGACACATCCATTACACAGTACATAGCAGGGACACATAATATAAGATTATCTCAGCACAGAAACATTTTTTTTAATCACAAAAAAATGTGGAAATTATTATTATTCAAAGATCTATTGATCCTTGAGGACCACACCCTTTTGGCTGAAAATACTAGATTTATATACAGGGAAGTTGGGGTAATATTTCAGCAAAGGAGAGGTGCAAGAATAAAAGAAAAACAAATCTGGATTCCAGAGAAGAGCGACATTTACTCCAGGAATAAAGATGACAGATTTATGGAAAGTGACAGGTTCCCTTTATTTTATATATAATCCTAGAGTAGTCCTTGTATGGGACGTTAAGATAATTATATGACATCATAGATTTTCTAAATGTCTCCAATCTCTTTCTAGACAATCATTTTCACTAGGGTTAATAGTCTGGAAGTCGTTGTCTTGTGTTATATTAATGACTTCACTGGTAGCCAAGCAGTTAATTACCCAAGACTGGAAAGAAAACCCCAGGTGAATTATGCAGGCAAGTGTCAGCCAAATGAAGACACAGACATCAACAGTGTATATTCTTCCCAGCTGTATAAACACTGCAGGAAAATCAATATGAGCGTATATACAGTTATCTTTGTGCCTTTACATCCTGGCCAGAACGTCACGGGAGGGCACCGCTTAGCCAAAGCATCTGGTCATAACTCACGGGGGCGTGTTGCCAAAGATCTGGCCAAAGTCACGGGAGGGCGCTCTTAGCCAAAGCATCCTGGCCAGAACTTCACAGGAGGGCACAGTTGGTCAAAGCTTCCTGGCCATAATGTCACAGGAGGATGCAGCTTAGCCAAAAGCTTCCTGGTACATAACGTCAAGGGAGGACAGCTTAGGCCAAAGCATCCTGGCCAAATTTCATGGGAGGGAACAGCTTGGCCAAAGCATCCTGGCCAGAAGTTGCATGGGAGGGAAGCAGCTTGGCCAAAGCATCCTGGCCATAAGCATGGAAGGGCGCTAACTACAGTAGGTGCAA
The DNA here is from genome assembly GCA_033576535.1 of Allobates femoralis. Lineage (NCBI taxonomy): Eukaryota > Metazoa > Chordata > Amphibia > Anura > Aromobatidae > Allobates > Allobates femoralis. The sequence goes on from JARQOC010000010.1 coordinate 128,681,075, forward strand.
GGGGTTGCGATCGCCACCCGGGCCCTGCAGCCATAGGGGGGCCCCAAAAAGTCCGTTTGGCTCATAAGAAAAAGACTACTACTATTAAAAATTTGCAACAATTGGGGGCCCGTTGGAGCTTTCGCATCGGGGCCGGGCCTGAAGTTACGCCACTGCATGGAAGGGCACAGCTTGGCAAATGCATCCTGGCCATAACGTCACAGGAAGGTGCAGCTTGGTCAAAGCATCCTGGCCATAACATCACAGGAGGGCACAGCTTGGCCAAAACATCCTGGACAGAGCGTCATGGGAAGGCGCAGCTTGACCAAAGCATCCAGCCCATAACATCACGGGAGGGTGCAGCTTGGCCAAAGCATCCTGACCAGAACGTCACAGGAGGGCGCAGCTTGGCCAAAGCATCCCGGCCAGAACGCCATGGGAGGGCGCAGCTTGGCCATAGAATCCTGACAATAATGTCACACTGGGGTGCAGCTTGACCTAAGCATTTTGGCCATAACGCCACGGGAGGGCACAGCTTGACCAAATACGGAAAAATTCATGGTTTACCAACTACAAACTGACAAATTCTCCATCAACAATTTTACTGACTGATGGATCTTGGATGGACGGTTGGATTCGTCATCATTGGATTTTGATCTGAATGGGAATTACAAATCCCTTATGGCACAAATCCTCATTTTTCCTACAGTTAAAGGGAGATATTTCACTATAAAGTTATATAAGGAAACTGCTGCTTTTGATTTTTTCCAGATATTTCAGCTTCTCAATGGAGGTCACACTTTATTATTTTTGTGCTGGATCTGTATGTGTAGGACCTGTAAAATATGAAAGGTGGACTGTAAGGGGTTAACCAGCCTCGTTAATGTAATTTCCACTAAACCATTTGCTTCCACTTGAATTCCATAGAAACCCCAGACTTTTGGCAGCTCGGAAAACATTGCGTTTCCGACTCGCTACGTATATGACCAAATACAGCCATTTTGATGGGAAAGTGAAATGAAATAATGGAAAATATTTCAGGATGTTGGATTTTCGATGTCCTCACACTCCAACTGGTCAGCAGTAACGGCTATTAATCAACATGGGCTTGAAGGGTTAAGATCTAGGTAACGTTTAGTTTCTGGCTGACCTCACACACATGGGTTTAGTATGTACCGAAATCTGATAAATGGGGGCTGCCATGGTCATGGTGTGGAGTCCCAGATCTACACTATTCATGGGCAAATCTCCATTCCAAGTGCTGTAACTGATAGATCCTTCCTGGTTATTTATTAGGAGCGACATTGTGAGTTCAGTTTATAGGGAAAATTATTCGGAGAAGGGACATTTGAGGTCCTGCTCTGCGGCGTCAGACTGACTAATCAGGGCTGTGGAGTTGGAGTCCATTTTGGTGGAGTCGGATTCAGGGAAACTGAGGAGTCATCAGAGTCGGATGTTTGGCTTACTGACTTCTCAGCCCTGCTGACAACTGAACAAGGCTTTTATCTTTCTCGCCACTCTGCCCACGGCGCTGCGCTCGCCACTCTGCCCACGGCGCTGCGCTCGCCACTCTGCCCACGGCGCTGCGCTCGCCACTCTGCCCACGGCGCCGCTCGCTCTGCCCGTCACACCTCTCCTCTGCCCGCTCCTTCCCCATCCTCTCCTTCATCTTCCCGCAGCTCCCCCCCCTTGCTCCCCTTCCCCCCCCGGTGCGGTCCCCTGGTGCTCTCCCCCTTGCGGTCCCCCGTGCTTTCCCCCGTGCTCTTCCCCTGCTCTCCCCCGTACGCTCCCCCGTATGCTGCCGTGCAGTCCCCGTCATCTCCCCTGTACGGTTCCGTACGGTTCCCCGTGCTCTCCCCCCGTCCGCTCCCCTGTGCGGTCCCCCTCATCTCCCCTGTACCGTTCCGTGGGTTCCTCGTGCTCTCCCCCGTCCCGGTGCTCCCCTCTCCCCCTCCTGTGCTCCGGACTGCAGGGGTTAAAAATAAGAAACATCTTATATTCTCACCTGTCCAGGCTCCACCGGCGATCCAGCTACCGTATATCTTCAGATGCTGTGTGCAGGACCTCGCGTCGTCTCACAGTCACATGACCGCTCAAGTGACTGTGACATCACGCAAGGTCCTGTACACAGCATCTGAAGATAAAGCTGGATCGCCGGTGGAACCTGGACCGGTGAGAATATAAGATGTTTCTTATTTTTAACCCCTGCAGTCCGCAGCACAGGAGGGGGATAGGGGTGCACCGGGGACCGCAAGGGCATCGGGACGGGGGAGAGCACGGGGAACCCGACAGAACGGTACAGGGGAGATGAGGGGGACCACACAGAGGAGAGCACAGAGGCCTGCACGGGGTACCTTACGGGCGAGAGCATGGGGGCCAAATTTACCACTGTCACCGGTGTGTATTGTTCCTGCTGCACTGTCACCTCTGTGTATTGTACCAGCAGCACTGTCACTTCTGTGTATTGTACCAGCAGCACTGTCACCTGTGTGTATTCTACCAGCAGCCCTGTCACCTGTGTGTATTGTACCAGCAGCACGGTCACCTGTGTGTATTCTACCAGCAGCACTGTCACCTGTGTGTATTCTACCAGCAGCAGTCACCTGTCTGTATTGTACCAGCAGCCCTGTCACCTGTGTGTATTGTACCAGCAGCACTGTCTCCTCTGTGTATTGTACCAGCAGCACTGTCACCTCTGTGTATTGTACCAGCAGCAGTCACCTCTATTGTACCAGCAGCCCTGTCACCTGTGTGTATTGTACCAGCAGCAGTCACCTGTGTGTATTGTACCAGCAGCACTGTCACCTGTGTGTATTGTACCAGCAGCACTGTCACCTGTGTGTATTCTAACAGCAGCATTGTCACCTGTGTGTATTGTACCAGCAGCACTGTCATCTTTGTGTATTCTACCAGCAGCAGTCACCTGTGTGTATTCTACCAGCATCAGTCACCTGTCTGTATTGTACCAGCAGCCCTGTCACCTGTGTGTATTTTACCAGCAGCACTGTCACCTCTGTGTTTTGTACCAGCAGCAGCAGCCCTGTCACCTGTGTGTATTGTACCAGCAGCACGCTGTATACTCTGCTAAGCACTCTACTCTGGCGAAGAGGGGGCCAGGGAACAGCAGCCAGCTGCCTCTTCGAGTCGCCCGGCCCCTTTTTCCACACCCCACTGTGGTTCCCTGGCCCCCTCCTGCCCGCACCTGCCTGCTCTTCCCCGGCTCCCTCCTGCCCCCACCCGCCTGCTCTTCCCCAGCTCGCTCCTTCCCGCACCCGGCTGCTCTTCGCCGCTTTCATCTTGCCCGCTCTCCCCCAGCCCCCCCCTGACCGCACCCACCCTCTGTCCCCTACGGCAAGCAATCTGCTATATTGGCCCAGAATTTAAACCCAGCTTCTCTTTGCATTATTCTTAAATCTTCATTAATCAACTACATACATAGTCTAGAATACCCAATGCTTTAGCATCAGGCACACGTGTAGTTGTATATATCCCCTTTTACTTGTGAGAACCCGGGACACGGTCCGGACCAGGACCTCCGTGACATCCCCAGTAGTACCCCGGTCCGGTACCGAGTATCCCGTCCCAGTGGGCTCCACAGCTGCAACAGAAGGAGCAAGAGATGCCCTGAAGGGATCAGCTGCAGGCAGGGTACCAGTCCCTAGGTCATCCAGGCTTATAGGACCTTGTGGCAGAACTGGATGCTGGTGAGTTTCACGTTCACCAGTAACTTAGTGGAGTTCTCCGGGGGCATCATTAGTATAGTGGGGCAGGGAACTGCTATTGGCACGGATACCCACAGGATCTGCACCAGCTGCCTATCAGGAAGTAACTCACAGCAATCAAGAGGGAATACGGAAAGCAACAAGCACCAAGAAACCAAAACTACAGCAAAAGTCAGCAGGGAGGCCAATATACACTCACCCAGCAGAACGGACTACAGTTCTCATCAGAGTAGCCAGACCACCTGCCAGTTGGTAGATGTAGTGCCTTGGACTTGCTAAACAAACTTCAGTTAAGAAAAGGGAAAAGCAAAGACTGCCTACTTCTTCCACTATCTAAAAATGTGAGACAAAAATGCGCATAGGGTCTTATCTCTAGGGAGAGTTGGGCAATCGCCCATTGAAATTTGCTCACCTGATCCGGTTGTGTGAACCCACAAACAGTATTAGCACTTGTACAGCTGCCGCTGGATCCACACCTCCACGTGGCAAACAACTGGAAACATGACAAAGTGCCGCGTTGCGGAGCAGCCTCTGCTCCTTCCTCAGGTATTAACTTTATTCTGACGCGTTTTGGAGCAGCCTCTGCTCCTTTCTCGGGATTATCAATCCCTGAGGAAGGAGCAGAGGCTGCTTCGAAACGCATCGGAATAAAGTTGCACGATTGTACCAGACTTCTTGGGTCCTGGTTTTCCATTCTGCAGCACGGATCACCGGCACATCGTCCTGTTTCCAGTACTTCTTCCACTACACCTTTCACCACTACCCTCATCATCTCCCTGGGAGCCAGACCTAGTTGGGAAGGCTTAAACATCTGCACTGCTATACCACCTATCTCAGGGATCCCCTGCCCTTCCAGCCACATTAGGCAGATTATCCCAACTGGCATCACAAATAAACTTTATCCCTACTACTATCCCCTTTACATGTGCAGTTAGGACGAGAGCGGCTGGGCACAGCTCTTGCGACCGACACACTTGCACCGTGACTTGTCCATTTGTACTGACCCCACTGGGTTGAGGGTCATCCCTAGCTTACTCCCTTCTCTTTCCTGCTGCTATAGTCTGTTCATGGTTATGGTGGCACTCCTACTCTTTGGTACTCAACTGGTTCATTGTAGACTTGGAGGAGAAGACTGGCACAAGGATATCACCATACATTCTTTAGTCTTTGTGGCAGAATCCTTTAAACTTGAGTCTCTCCGTTTGAATTGAAATATTAAAAAAAAAATCAAACATCTGTACAAACATCCTGGATGAAAGAAAAGCATTTCTCATTGGCTCCTTTGCAGACTTGTGCATATGCCTTACATTATACGCAATCACCCTCATATTACTTCCCATCTGCTGAGCGCCTCTGTACATGGATTCAACATGAAATGGAGCATATCCTTTGCCAGCCAAGGGACAATTGCTTCCCTGCCAAGTGCAGGACTCCCGGAGATATGGGATCATTGTGCATAATCACAGCTATATTGTTGGTTTACACAATCCTTTGTTCCAGAAACAAAACAGTCAATCATATTTTCAAAAAACTCTCTGTCAGATCTAATCCTTGATGGTGCATGCTGCCATATTTCCTTGCCATTATAAAAAGGAGTCAGATCGCCTTTGAGCAGTGATTTCAACTATTATCTTTTAAACGGATGGATCGGTGGAACTAAATGACCAACAATCGCTAAATCTTCAGTAAACTTTCTGTTACAGCCCATATTACAAGGAAGAGGCAACAGGTCATGTGTATAGCAGAGATGGGTGAGATGGTGACCCGCCCGGGGGTCTATGGGAACTCGGTACCCGGGCGTTGATATGACGGTGCTGTCTCGGTGGCTGGCGCCTGGGCCCGTAGCCCTGGGGGTCAGCTGTATAAAGGATTAAATAATAAAAGTCTAAAATAAAGAAGTCTCATGACGCCACCTGCAGTTTCTGGTGATCTCACCAGCGCCGCTGTCAGACCTCCGGGGATGATGGTATTGCAGCCAGTTGATAACGCTCCCTGCAGGCAGAGCGGGATCCCCGGGGCAGTGTTGCTGCTGAGCTGGTCAATGTGGCTGCAGCTGTTTCTTAGCAGAAAAACCAGAAGCTTGCTGACTCTGTATGGGTACTTTACTGGCAACAGTTCTCAGCAGTTCGGATACACAATTTACACAGTCTTTTGTGGGTAGCTGGCTGGGTAGTCACTGGGGAAGATAAAGTCTCTTTGAGGCTCCCAGAGTGTTCTTTCAGTTACTTTCATTGTCCTTTGCTGTTTTTCTTGCACCTCCTTACTATCCTTGCGCTGTCCTGCACAACCCACTTGTCTACCAGGCCCGGTGGGTGCTATGAGATTAACCTTCTTCTCTAAGGGGACTCAACCCGGTTTAGTGCTTCTGGCGGGGCTGCACGTTCTGGACAAGGTCGAAGGCTGCTGGGCAAACCTGCAACCCACCGGTATTGAGGCTCAGGATTAGACTCGCCTGCACCGTGACTCGGAGCCAGTACCCCGTTGTAGACTAGGATTCTCCCGGACCATGGATAAGGTCCGGCACTGGGTCTCCTCCTTCCGTCTGGGTCGCGGTTCCTTTCAGGCGCCCTCCCTGTGGTGTCCCTCCAGGACTTGTTCCTTGCTTCGTCCCTCAGACTTGACTGCTCCTGTCTGTGTGTTTCTCCTGCTCCTTTTACCCTAACACTCCTCCCACCGGGACCGGTTACCTGGTAACGGGTGGCCAATTGGTCGCCTATGTTAGGTGTAGGGATGGCGGGATAAGAGCCTCAGGTTGACTTTACACTTCCCAATGACAGGAATACTGCACGCTCTGTTATGGGTGCAGTACCCCTACTGTGGCGCACTGACCAGTGGGGCGCCACAATGGCTGTGCTTATATAGCAGAGTCCGGCGAGATGGCTGCGCTCCTGTGTATGAGAGAGTCGGATGTGATAGCTATACTCCTGTGTATGGGAGAGTCGGGCGAGATGGCTCTGCTCCTGTGTGTGAGAGAGTTGAGAGAGATAGCTGCGCTCCGATGTATGAGAGAGTCAGGTGAGATAACTGTGCTCCTGTGTATGGCAGAGTCGGGTGAGATGCGCTCCTGTGTATGGGAGAGTCTAGTGAGATAGCTGTGCTCCTATATAGTGGAGTCGGGTGAGATTGCTGTGCTCCTTTGTATGGGAGAGTCCTGTGAGATAGCTGTGCTTCTATATAGCAGAGCTGGGTGAGATGGCTGCGCTCTCTGTATAGTAGAGTCGGGTGAGATGGCTATGCTGCTGTATGGGAGAGCCGGGTGAGATAGCTGCACTCCTGTGAATGGGAGAGTCAAGTGAGATGGCTGTGCTCCTATATAGCAGAGTGCGGTGAGATGGCTGCGCTCCTGTATAGTAGAGTCGGGTGAGATGGCTATGCTGCTGTATATGGGAGAGCCGGGTGAGATAGCTGCACTCCTGTGAATGGGAGAGTCAAGTGAGATGGCTGTGCTCCTATATAGCAGAGTCGGGTGAGATGGCTGCGCTCCTGTATAGCAGAGTTGGGTGAGATGGCTGTGCTCTGGTGTATGGGAGAGTCGGGTGAGATGCGCTCCTGTGTATGGGAGAGTCAGGTGAGATAGCTGTGCTCCTATATAGCAGAGTCGGGTGAGATGGCTGCGCTCCTGTATAGCAGAGTTAGGTGAGATGGCTGTGCTCCGGTGTATGGGAGAGTCGGGTGAGATGCGCTCCTGTGTATGGGAGAGTCAGGTGAGATAGCTGTGCTCCTATATAGCAGAGTCGGGTGAGATGGCTGCGCTCCTGTATAGCAGAGTTGGGTGAGATGGCTGTGCTCTGGTGTATGGCAGAGTCGGGTGAGATGCGCTCCTGTGTATGGGAGAGTCAGGTGAGATAGCTGTGCTCCTATATAGCAGAGTCGGGTGAGATGGCTGCCTCCTGTATAGCAGAGTTAGGTGAGATGGCTGTGCTCCGGTGTATGGAGAGTCGGGTGAGATGCGCTCCTGTGTATGGGAGAGTCGGGTGAGATAGCTATGCTCCGATATAGCAGAGTTGGGTGAGATTGCTGCGCTCATGTATAGCAGAGTTGGGTGAGATGGCTGTGCTCCTGTGTATGGGAGAGTCGGGTGAGATGCGCTCCTGTGTATGGGAGAGTCGGGTGAGATAGCTGCGCTCCTATATAGCAGAGTCGGATGAGATTGCTGTGCTCTTTTGTATAGGAGAGTCCGGTGAGATAGCTGTACTCCTATATAGTAGAGTCGAGTGAGATGGGTGCACTCCTGTATAGCAGAGTTGGGTCAGATGGCTGCGCTCCTGTATAGCAGAGTCATGTGAGATGGCTGTGGTCCTGTGTATGGGAGAGTCGGGTGAGATAGCTGCACTCCTGTATATAGCAGAGTCGGGTGAGATGGCTGTGCTCCTATATAGCAGAGTCGGGTGAGATAGCGCGCTCCTGTATAGCAGAGTCGGGTGAGATGGCTGTGCTCCTGTGTATGGGAGAGTCAGGTGAGATAGCTGTGCTCCTCCTATATAGCAGAGTCGGGTGAGAAAGCTGATGGCTGAACCATAGTTTGGCTTACAGCTGCTAGACGTTATACCGGTGGATTTGGTGTTCGCTGTTTTAGCTCAATAAAGTGCGATTACTACCTGTAGATATAAATACGATTCAGAGAAGAATATGTCATTTTAAAAAAAAAAAAAAAAAAGATAATTTTTCATAGATTAATTCCAAAGACCACAAAGGACCGTATGTGCAGTTTGGCAAGTGAAATGTTAATACCTTTACTTCTGCAAATCCCGTGTGAATCATGCTAGAGACAACCGGCTCTAATACCAAAACATAGCACATATAAAAAACAGATGCCTCTTATAATGTTACAAATCAGCCCGGGCGGCTGGCGGGGATTTGCTGTAGGATCATAGCATGGTACTAACCCCATCTAATAGTGCTACTGTTGGGAATCCCCACCGCTAGCACATATCCTCTTACCCTGCATCTATATATCATATAAGCAAGAGACAGGAGGCCCAAAACATGTGACACTGACTGTTCCATCAGAATACTGGGGAAAAACTTGCGCTCTTTCTGTTGCTGTTTTATGGGAAGCTTTTGTGCAAGTGTAGGCTTATAAAATGGGTAAATTGTTTTTCCATAGAGAAAAGCTAAAAAATATGACAACATTTTCCGTCCCTGGTCGCAATTTGCTTGCGACGCACTTGCCATAGACTTCAATGTAAACCGCATACGACGTGACTTGCATTCAATTTATCTACAACATGGTTGTTTTATTTACAGCAAAATCAGAAGTGTAAAATAGTTGGGTGACAGCAAAGTCTTTTTTTTGCACAATTTTTATGAGAACGGCTGTCATACGAAATTTGTGGCCATGTAGTCCAAGCCCAAAGGGAGCTCTTGAGTTACAGAAAGGTACGCTAGCTACATTGAGGCATAAATTATGATGAATTTGTCCACATTCCATCCTATGAACATTTTCAAAAATTTGGCAATTCTGGCCAGGATTGGCAATAAATAGGAAAAATTGGTAAACCGTGGTGATTGACACCACTCGCCAGAGATTTTTTTTACATACAGTGTTCACTCCAAGCACACTGGCACTGTACAGCACAAGTGAGAGGGGCGGAACGGCCAAAATATGGGTGCACTGTGCACCGGAATTGTATATTATTATACTTATATTTATGCAGAATGTAGCAGCAATTAGAACATTAAAGATAGAATTATTATAGCGATTATCTTCTTTACTAGATGGAGGCCCGATGCTATCTCAGTAGGAGGGCACTAACGTTATGATGGGGGCAGGTTTTGTCGCACTTGAGGCTGCAGAAGTCTTCTCCCCTGTGCAGCCTTCTCTCTTTGTGCTTCCTCTCCCATGTGCTGTATTCTCCCCTCTGTACTCCCTCCTTTGACCTATCTCCCCGTGTACACTCCCATCCATGTGCTGTCTTCTCCCCTCATGTGCTCTCTCCTTTGAGCAGTCTTCCCCCTATGCGCTTTCCCCCTGTTTGCGGTCTCTCTCCCCCCTGTGCTGTCTTCTCCCCTCAAGTGCTCTCTCCTTTGAGCAGTCTTCCCCATACCTTCTCCCCCCTGTTTGCTGTCTCTCTCCTCCCTGTACCTTCTTCTCCCTTCTGGGCCCTCTCCTTTGAGTGGTCTCCCCCAGTACACTCTCTGCCCTCCTTGTGCGCCATGCCAGTTTTTATTGATGGTGTTTCTGAGGAAGAGGCTAGGACGGCCTTAAAACCTGTAGGGCATGGAATAAAGGCACCTATCATTTCTACCTTGGACGTCCTTCATTTTATTTCCAGCAGCGTGGATCATACCTGTCCATATTTACTGTACCATTACAGGCAGAGACTTTACCCTATTGACGATCTATATCCACTGCTAAACCATGCACAGGAGAGGAATGATGAAACTATATTCTAACTAGCTGTAGAGCCCGGCGTTGCCCGGGCATAGTAACTAACTGTTCTTAGTTATAAGCCGAGTGTATGTCTGTGTGTGTATTGTATGTCCACTATACCTATCAATCCTGCTTCCCCCCCTAACCAGCCCCATCCACCCACGCTCCCCCCCAAATCTACCCCTCACCCCCCCCCACCCCGAAACTTCTACCCCCAAACCTGCCCCCCCCGCATCCTCCCCAAACCTGTACCCACCCTCTAAAAATGCCCCCCCCTCTACCCCCTTAACCCGCACCCCTCCAAACCTGCCCCCACTGTACCCGTCCCCCCCAAACCTGCCACCCCAACAAACCCTGAGTCAAATGGGGTGTGTGTGCAAAATTTTGTGATTGTGCTAAACAGTCGTAACATTAGTGCAAATTCCTTTAATGGGCATACATACATACATTCATTCATTTCTGTAATTCTTACTGCCCTATCTTCCATGGCCCTTCAGAAAGCAGCGCTTGCCTCCCTTTCTTCCATTTCTGTAAGTCTTGCTCATTGAGGCGCAATACAGCTTTTCTCTTAGCGTGTGACGACAATCATCCAGTCACATTCTTTTTCTTATGAGTCATAAGTTCAGAATGATCAGGCAGTGACATGACATGGAATTTCATAAGCTAACATTCTACATTCTATTGTGACATCACAATGAAGGGGCGTGGCTATGTAGAGTGGGGCATGGTTATCTGGAGTGGGTGGGTATTGTTACACACATGGACGTGGTTATGTGGAGTGGGGTGGGCCTATATGGAGCAAGTGTGGCTATGAGGAGTGGGTGTGGTCCTGTGTAGTGAGCGGGGCTTGCCACACACACACATACACACACTCAACGACTCAACTTTATATATTAGATTACATAGTAATGTCTACATTACTATGCATCCATTCCCTACTAGAACTGTCACACTGGGCATAGGGAGATACCAAGTGCAGGACGAAGAGGGGGGGGGAGGAGTCCCTGACGCTAAGGGCAAAGGAGAGATGGTGACCCCTAGAAACACTAATGCTGACACCTGGCTCCCCTAACAACCCTATACTGTCTCCGCAATTGTTGCCGAGCAGGACACCTCTTCCCTATCTAATATAACATAGAAAGGGACAGCACCACATACCAAACGGGATTCTTTGCCAATTCTTTTATTCCAGCACCCCAGTGCAAGCGACGTTTCGGACTGTGTCCTTTATCAAGCTTGATAAAGGACACAGTCCGAAACGTCGCTTGCACTGGGGTGCTGGAATAAAAGAATTGGCAAAGAATCCCGTTTGGTATGTGGTGCTGTCCCTTTCTATGTTATATGTCTTATTCACTAGGATGACTTCCTGGTATAGGACGGGCACCACAATGGAGGCCTGAACTTTCCTCCTTTTCCGTGGGTGCTGCGGGCTCTGCATTTGTTATTGACCTCTTCCCTATCTGTCCCTCAACTAAGGCTACTTAGGGATCAGACAGGGTGAACACTGGTCGACCCAACTAACAATTAAAGGGAACCTGTCACCCCAAATCACCTTGTAAGCTGTAAATACATGTCCCTGAAGCATTACACTACAGTCCTACACATCCCTTTGTGGTGTTTTAGTTCAATATGAAAGTGCACTTTAGTCGTTTGCAAACTTACTAAATCCATGCCAGTGGGGCGTTCCCAAGCCTCCTTGTCTGCGAGGCGGTTCCCCTGTGTGCCGCTGTATTACGCCCTAATGGGCGTTTTTTCAAACTTTCTAGCGCGGGCACGATTCATAATCTCGTGCCCGCATCGTCACGGTCATGTGATGCCGTGACGCGTCATTTCCGGGCAGCTGGGTCGCTGCTGTCTGACGCGCACTGGCCAACTTCAGCGCATGCGCAGATCGCTTGCTGAAGTCGGCCGGTGCGCGTCAGACAGCAGCGACCCAGCCGCCCGGAAATGACGCGTCACGGCATCACATGATCGTGACGATGCGGGCACGAGATTATGAATCGTGCCCGCGCTAGAAAGTTTGAAAAAACGCCCATTAGGGCGTAATACAGCGGCACACAGGGGAACCGCCTCGCAGACAAGGAGGCTTGGGAACGCCCCACTGGCATGGATTTAGTAAGTTTGCAAACGACTAAAGTGCACTTTCATATTGAACTAAAACACCACAAAGGGATGTGTAGGACTGTAGTGTAATGCTTCAGGGACATGTATTTACAGCTTACAAGGGTGATTTGGGGTGACAGGTTCCCTTTAAAGGACAACACCAAGGAGACAAACAAGGGGGAGAGGAAGGAAAACTTAGCTGAACAAAGAGAAAGACAGCAAACTACACTGGAAATCCACGATGCACTGCAAAGCCAGAAAGCAACTCCACCTCCAAACACGCTATCACTAGCAATGCATCATGGGAGCCAAAGGGTATAAATAGAGACAGCTAAAGGTCGGCAGGTAGGAGACCTGCTGGGACCTAGAGAACTCCAGCCATCACCAAGCAGAGAAATATCACTTAAAGGGACAGAACAACATTTCAGGATTTTGGCTGCTTGACCAGACTCTGCGACCTTCTGCAAGTGGCCCCAACAGCCTTGTATGTGGCCCCTGATACAGCTGTGACAAAAACGTAGATACAGACATGAAACAAGTTATCTGTCAGAATTGATATCAGAGCTTATTCTCAGTGTAATTTCTGTATATGACATCTTTCTAGTTTGCAGTTCTAATTTCCCGATATCTCGCTTGTGTTGCGCTTGATACAATGACTTGCACGCAGCTTTCTCAAGGTAATTGTTTCATCATGGCCTCATACAGCCAGAATCCGCAGATATGTTCTGTAATGTAGCCTGACATCTTGAATCTGCAGCTCTATCTATAGCTGTTCATGGTGGCCATAAAACAAGCTTCTGTTTATTAGTGTTGGCTGAGAGTCTCACAATCAGGAGCTGTGTAGTATATGTGTGGTACGATACACTATCTCCACCCTTACATGTCCAAGCTCAGTCATAGGAGCCCATCCAAAGTATCATACACAGTACCGGAGACAGATGTGGTCTATCTAGGAATCCATATGCAGTTCAAATTAAGTATACATTGAGGCGATTTAGAAATAAAATAGTACAATGTTTTCCACTGAATGTATACAGGTAACTGACTAACTGTCATGGGTGTGTCCATGGGGCACATGGGGAGACCTGGCGAATCTGGGATCAGAAGGTAACAAAGCCTTATTGATTGCAGGTCTACAACTGGTATTGGAGTAAATCTACTATCTTTCCTACCTGGCTGTTCTTTGTAGCCAGTGAAGCACTTGTGTGACCACTCCTCTCCGCTATATAAAGTCATGTGTTTTATGCCAGTTATAGAATCCTTTTTTATTCCGACCACTTTAGGAGAAGTCTGTGTGGGAAAGAGGCTGAGGAGTCACGACAATTGAAGCTGTTGTGTTTTGCTGCATTGGAGGACTTGAATACTATTTGTGTCTATTCCCCCCTGTCTGTATTGTATTATTATTGTATTATTTCAGAGGTGCAACTAGTGTCCTCACTGGCCTACTCACTAGCATGGGTGAGTTCAGGGCCAGCTAGGGCCAAGGCATATAACAACCACGGTGGGGGAAGGACCCGTGTACTATCGTCAGAGCCTTCCTTCTATACCATCCTCGTTGTCACCATTGTTGCGTGACACTAATATAACCACAAGAAATTAAGAATTGCCTTGTTTGTGCAGTGCAAGGCAAATGTGAGACATGTAATGACTGACAGTTTGCTCTCATAATGACTCACAGCTCTGCAGTGAGATCAGCGCTACCACAGTGCAGCAGAGGTGAACTTTGTCTCATTACAAAAATATTTTCATAGACAGATTCAGCTGCAAATGTGTTTATAATGAGAGAAAGTTTATCTCTGCTGTACTTTGTTAGCTCTGATCGCACTGCAGAGCTGTGATTGATTATGAGAGCAAACTGTCAGTCATTACATGTCTCACATTTGCCTTGCACTGCAAAAACAAGGCAATTCTTAATTTCTTGGGGCTACATTAGTGTCACGCAACAAGGGTGACTGGGATGGTATAGAAGGAAGGCTCTGGCGATAGGAAGAGGGGTCACCTTCTGACATTCATCTGTGTCTGTACCCTTTGCTCCCTAATGTCGGTATATGGGTCTTTCCCCCCATGGTTGTAACATGCCTTGGCCCTAGCTGGCTCTGAACTCATCCTTGCCTGTGAGGACACTAGTTGCACCTCTGAAATAATACAATACATGGTAAGAAATACAGACATGTCTCACACTGGTAACACCCCCTCTCATTTAGAATAAGCTCTGGTAGCAGAGTCTCAGGGAGATCCAGTGTCCAAACCATTGCTTTTAACAGCTCATTTCCAAATAAGAAGAATGTAAATTTCTCTGGAATACGGCATCGGATCTCAGATATGAAGGTATCATTCAGCTTTATGACCTGTGTGACATCATGATGGGGCGGGCTCTGTGGCACTGGGGGGTTACGTCCTTTCTTTGGAGGGTGGTGAGGTGAAAATTGGGACAGGCCCGTGACTCACAACGATGCCATCTTTATTCATCCTGTAATGCGCAGTAGTGAACCGAGTGTACAAACATGGCGGCCACATGTACAGTTACTAATGGTGTGACATCATGATTGAGGAAGGCTCTGAGGCAGCGTTTTGAGGGATTATGGGAGGGGCTAGGGATGGGTGGGCTCATGCAGTGGTGATGTCCTTTCTTTGGAGGGCGGTGAGGTGAGGGTTGGGGCGGGTTCGTGACTCACGCCGCCGCCAACGTTGTTCACCCTCTAATAGTGGACCTGATATACAAACATAGCATCACATGCACAGTTACTAATGGGGTGACGTCATGATGGGGCTGAGGCGGCCTTGTGAGGGATTATGGGAGGGTGGGCTGTGCACCAACACCGGTGGAATAGGAAGGCCCAGAGGACAGCAGCAGCATGTGGTGCCGATTGCGGTACCCCATCAATTGTGCACCACCAGTGGCCACCATATTGGCAAAACCATCACTTAGGTGTGCCAATATGGCGGCTGCAATGGTGTCTTTGTAATTCTGCTGGCCAATCAGGTAGGGTTCAGCTGGCCAATCAGGTGACACTTTATTGTGGACATCCAAACGCCAAGGCGTTTATAATGATAATGCAGAGCAATTCTCACACAATCTAGTGCCTCTAAACCTCTAGCAATGCAGACAGCCAAATGGCTCCACCATAAAATTAGACTGAAGGGGTCTGGACTTTTCTTACTGTATTGGAAAGATTTGTATTCAGATTCTGGGGGGGGGGGGGAAGAATGGACGGACATTGTGCTACAAACAAACAGAGATCTTATTCAGAGAAATCGACTGTACTCAGCAGATCATATCCTCTGTCCTACGGCAGGAATTACAGATTAAAGCTCTCATATCAGCAAGCAGAATAATTCAACCAACAACCATCTTGTGCCCATATTACGTCTGTGAATGGCTTTGTTGGCTTTAACCGATGTTTTGGGGAATTTTTCTTTATTCCGCTAGTTCATAGACACCCCACAAAGGAGAATAAAGAAGAATGAGATACACATTTATCCTTCCAGGCTAAAACCTTTGAGCCTCCCGACCCCCAAGATGCTATTTTGATGTTTGATGTGAAGACACAGCTTGAAGGAAACCACATGAAAGACTTCAGTACCAGACCTGAGTGTGGAGCAAGGGAGTCTAAAAATGTACCCATAGCCTTGACCCGCACCATATTTAAAGGTATCTGCTCGTGTCATTAAAGGGAATGTGTCATCAGAAAATGATCCATTGCTTTGTGTTAAATAGACTTTGTAAAAAAATTGTTGGCAATATTTTTTTCCATATCTGATTTCTATTAAAAATAAACATTTGAAGTTGTGCTATTGTCAGGATGACTTAGGGTAAATGGGGAACCAGGGTGTCTTAAGCTAAGGATCCCTGAACTCAACCTATCTCAGGGGGGCTCCTGGTGGTGTAGAAGCCTGAGCCTTCACCCTAGCCCTGCTCTTGTACCGCCCTGAACTGAATCCCACTCCCCATCCCCCAGGAGCTGGGAAGTAATTGCGAAGTAATAACACCCACAGATAAAGACAGACAGGGGGAACCTAAACACAAGCTTTCAGCACTCACACACAGTGAGAATACAATATGTGATTTGGGAGAAAACATAAACAAGCAGGAGAAAAAAATACAACAAGGAAGTTACCACCATACACCAAAGATGTTACAACTGCTTACCAGAAACTGGAAAACCACACCACAGACCGTTATCACTGGAGCAAAGCTTAAGCTATAATCAGCAGACTGGGCTCCACCATATTTAAAGGGTGATAGGACAGAAGCAACCTGAAACTCCAGAAGCACATTACAAGCCATCAGAAAGTTAACCCCTGCAAGACTGACGACCAGTGAGGACAAAACAGTCAACTCCAAAACCCAGGCTGAGCAAAAAAAGAAGCAAAAAAGATTGCTATTCAAACACCACAGTATAAACAGAGTCAGAAGATCACAAAAGCCCAAATGAGTGTAGAGTGGAACACCGCTTGACAGTAGGGCTGGGCGATTAATCGAATTAATTCGATTAATTCGCCCCCTGCTGTGACCACGATTTTGGTTTAATGCTTCCTCCTCTGGCGCACAGACAATGACGTCATTGCCTGCGCCCATCGGAGGAGGAAGCCGGAAGAAGCCGGATGAAGCTGGAGGCGCGCGGTGGCGGCGGCGGGACAGCGGCAGGGATAAGTATAATGATCTATTCCTTTACAGGTTTAAGGCGGCAAGGGGGGCCCTGTATACCCATGGGGGGGCGCCTGTATACTTCCACTGGGGCTGCTGCTGTATACACCACTGGGCTGCTGTATACTACCTCTGGGGCTGCTGTATACACCACTTGGGCTGCTGTATACTACCTCTGGGGCTGCTGTATACACCACTGGGGCTGCTGCTTTATATACCACTGGGGCTGCTGCTGTATACACCACTGGGGCTGCTGTGTACTACCTCTGGGGCTGCTGTATATACCACTGGGGCTGCTGCTGTATACACCACTGGGGCTGCTGTGTACTACCTCTGGGGCTGCTGTATATACCACTGGGGCTGCTGCTGTATACACCACTGGGGCTGCTGTATACTACCTCTGGGGCTGCTGTATATACCACTGGGGCTGCTGCTGTATACACCACAGGGGCTGCTGCTGTATATATCACTGGGGGCTGCTGCTGTATACACCACTGGGGAGACTGCTGTATACTACCACTGGGGAGACTGCTGTATACTACCACTGGGGAGGCTGCTGTATACTGCCACTGGGGAGGCCTGTATACCACTGGGGGGGCCTGTATACCTGTGCTGGGGTCCACCCTCGGCTTATACACGAGTCAATAGGTTTTCCCAGGTTTTGGGGGCAAAAGTAGGGGGGTCGGCTTATACACGGGTCGGCTTATACACGAGTATGTACGTTACCTCTTAGTTTTTTCTCTTTATTCATCAAAGAAAAGCAAAAAAAAATAGAAAAAAAAATCGAGATTTAAATCGAAAATCGTCCATAGGTTTAAATAAAATCGAGATTTAGATTTTTTCCAAAATCGCCCAGCCCTACTTGACAGCTATTTTCACTCTGGCCACTAACAGTTTGTTTCAGTAAACAACACATACATTACTCAGAATGGACAGACTCTGACCCTGTTATTTGTATCTGATGGGGCCGAGTCTGTCCATTCTGACTAATGTACAGGTGTTGTTTCCTGAAAAGGTATTAGTTGTCATTTTGCCTCTGATGCTAATGAAACTCCTGTAAACTCCAAAATTGCCAGTGCCTGATGTGAAAATAGCAATATTAACTTTTTTTTAATAAAGAATAGTGGGAATGCCAGATGTTGGATATTGAAGACCTAACCAGTCGATATGATTATTCAGAGTATGTAACATTCTTTGTGAAGGCATATGTATTAATAATTTAAAGTAGTAAGTAAAGAAACGGGGTGTAGGGTCAATTGTGACATCACCTATTGTGATAATGGTTGAGCAGTTTCAGAACCACTTTTTCAAGAGAACAGAGGAGCCTACCATGTTTCCTTGAAAATAAGTGCAAGCATAATTTCACAGGATTTTTGGAATATGCTTAGCCCTGTCATGCTGGTAGGTGTGGAGCCACTGCACCATGGGGCCAGGCTTACCTTGGAGAGGCATAACTAAGCGGCTAACTCGTCTTCACTAGAGCCATTGATAGTTGAGGTTAGGATTGTGCTGGAAGGTAGCCGCCAGATGCCACTCCAGGGCAGTCCCCAGTACCGCTACAGTTGACCCCAGGGGTCAGAAATGCAGGTACAGACTCCGATACAAGTAGGATGGCTGGTACAGGCTGGACAACAGATACTAACACACTGGATGGATTTTGGAACACAGGTGCAGGTTAAGCAGGACAGCAAGTACAGTGGACCTCACAACTAGTGAAGATAAAGACTAACTAACCAAACACATTGCTGAGACACCTCCCTAAGGGGGAGGACGCCTTAAGTACCCAGCGTCTCCCAGCCATAGGCTAAGAGGCAGTTCTGGAATAAGTGTGCTGCCCCTTTAAGAAGAGGGGAGAGAGTGCACACGCCCTAAGTGTGTTCCCGGGAGATCTTTGTGGTAGGCCTTGGAGCAGAAAGCAGCATCCAGTTCTGGAGACTTTGCAGAGCAGCTCAGGATGGTGAATTCACCAGTGATGCTGGTGCTGGCATTACACCAGTCACAGCATTTAGGGGGTGGGGCAAATTGGAAACTGAACAGGGCCCCCACTTTCTTAGGGGGCCCCAAATGCTTCTTATGTTTAAGGGTGCTTAAGGATTTTTTGGTGACATCTTAGTCACCAAAGGTCCTTTAACTGTAGGGTTCTAGAGGAACTGAAAAGGAGGCAGATTGGTATACAGGGCTGGGGTTAGAGGAGGGAGGGGGACTGGGCAATTTTTCAGGGCCTTAACTCTCTTAGGGGCCCCCAGTGTTTCTACTCAAAAGTTGAGACTACTTAAGAATCTTTGGTGACATCCCAATCATATGACCATAAAGACACCGAAAGTCCAATAACTGCTGGAGTTTGAAGGAAATGGTATGTGCAGTGTGTGATGACATGATCTGCAGCCTAGCACCTCTAGGTCCATGGTGAGGTCTGCAGCCCAGCACCTCTAGGTCCACGGTATGGTCTGCAGACAGCACCTCTAGGTCCATGGTGAGGTCTGCAGCCCAGCACCTCCAGGTCCACGGTGAGGTCTGCAGCTGAGCACCTCTAGGTCCACGGTGAGGTCTGCAGACAGCACCTCTAGGTCCATGGTGAGGTCTGCAGCCCAGCACCTCCAAGTCCACAGTGAGGTCTGCAACCCCTATATAGTACTGTACAGTTGTGTATATTTACACAGGGATGATTAATACTATATAGAGGGGTTTATTACTCCCTCCTGGTGATGTGAGTGTCCTCATTTGCACTTTTACATTTAAGAACTGTAGGTAATATACTGTAAAATGTTTCATGTGTTATGCTACAATTATCAATACCATATCCCTTTAATTAAGACTTGGTGACAGTTTGTAAGTTTGGCTTTTGAGATATTGTAGTGTTGCCTCGCTGAAAGGCTCAGTAGACTCTTTGTCAGTAGCCTGTGGCTATAAAGGTATCAGCCTGCTGGCGGAGGCCCAACAGCCCACATACAGGAAAGTATGTCATTATATACTGTAATATCTATAGATGTAACCGCTGCTGGACGGCTCGTGTTTTGGAAGACGGCCACTTCCTAGACCTTTAAGATCCTGCGGTGAAACATCAGATAGGTCAGTCCAGGAGAGAAGTCTACGAGCAAGAACTACTAAATATAGGATCTCATGAGGGATTTCCAGCTAAATTCTTCTATGCTTTTTTCACTTTGATACTGTGTATTCAGTGTAGTAATAAATACACACTAAAAGGTGATGATTTAGACACTGAGTTTTTACTACACCGGCACATTCCACTCTAAGTCTGTTGTTCACACTGGATGTTTTTGATCCGTTTTTGGTGCTGCGTTTTTTAAATAGCACCAAAAACTAATCAGTCGCTGCGTCTGCAGCAAAGTGAATGGGATTTTCCATTTGCTGACAAGATGTCACCATTTTTGACTGCTGCATTACTGCAGAAAGCGCATCCTGATAATAATGAGCATAATTTATTGCTCTGTTGGTATGCTGCACTTTCTTCACCACTAACATCCAATTACTTACCCTCCCTGGTGATCCCACGACGAGCCCCGGTGATGTCTTCACTTGAGGCACCAGAAGGACCTGTGGGTATGGTACTGACAGGACCTGCTGATGTGACTCAGCCTGAGAGTCCCATGCCCAAGGTCCTGTCGGTAATCTGCAGGTCCTGCTGGTGCCCGGAAGGACGACATCACCAGAGCTCACTGTGGGATTGCCGGGGAGGGTAAGAAAGTGTGACTCTATCTGTGTGTTTTCCCCCGAAAACTGAGCAAAAAAGCAACAAACGGATGATGCGGGTTTTTTTTGTCATAATTATGTTTATTAAGACATTTTCAAGAAACACAAGACAAGAAATGCAAGTAACATATCTTCAATTAACCGAAATCTTTCTATTGCGAGTCAGCTACCAAACTTCCAATTAGCTGCCTGCTATATTGCATTTCACATAACATAATATTTCAAATAAAGAGAGAGGTGAGGGTGGGGAGTATAGGAAGGGTTAGCAAGAGGGAGAAGAGGGGAGGTACCTGAGAGGAAGGGAAATTAGAAAAGGGTCAGGGTAGGGGGTGGGGCGTAGTAGGGCAAGTTGTTAAGAAAGTTGTTAAGGTGGACTAACGAGGGGAGAGAGGGGAGAAATGGGCTCGATGTGTGAACACGGGCTAGTAAGGTGCGAGTGGGTTGGAGGGAGAGAAATAGTGGGTTGATGATGTGAAGGGAAGATGGATGATGCGTTTTTCACAATCTGTGGGAATGAGGCCTAAGTCTTCATGAAATTTGTCCAGAACCCACTATTTTTTTACGATTCTTTATTTATGAAAATATTACAAACATTCATAACAAAGAGTAATCAATCAACTTGCTACATTATGGGCAAGTCAAACCAGCAGCAGTGCGTAACAAAGAACGGGACAAGTCTGCAAGCAAAACATGACTGCCATGTCGTGTAGAACCCACTATTGTTAAAGGGAAATCCAAGTTGCCTTTGTAAAAGTTGTTCTCTGAATATAAATAATGATTAATATTGTAAAGTGTTTGTAAAAATGCTCAACTGCTAATATACGTAATCTTATTACCAATCCTCCAGATTTTTAATTTTGTTGTTTAATGCTCGCTTTTTAATTTACAAACCACCTTAGTAGTATTGTAATATTAGTATTGTAACTAGGAGCATAATTATAGCAGGTGCAGGGGTTGCAATTGCCTCTGAGCCCTGGAGCCTAGGGGGCCCCAAAGTCCCTTTGGTCCATAGAAAAAGCCTAATGCATTAAAGATTTGCAATAACTAGGGGCCCCGTTGGAGCTTTCATATAGGGGCCCATGAGCTTCAAGTTAAGCCACTGATTGGAATTGCTGATCTGTATTGTTCCGGACAAGAGATCCACATACACACCTGATGGTCGTCCATTATCGATGAAATGACATTAATCTAAAGGTACCGTTACACGCTTCAATGTCTTAACGATCTCACCAACGATCTCACGGAGCGCTCGTGACAACACCGGTAATTGAGTGTTGGTGAGATGTCACACGTATGGATATCGTTCATGACGCACCAACGACGTGGTGAGCAGCTATCGTTTGTATCGATACAAATCCTGATTTATAGAATGTAAAAATGATCACTTCTATACACAGTTTCTTTCTCGTTGTTAGTGCAACATTTCTAGGCGTTCTGGTTGTTTAGATATCGAGATGATGAATAAACCTTTTGTTTCACTACTTCTTAACACCGTTCATGACGGAGTTAACTGGAGCATGAGTAGTATTATCCAGAATTATTAATACAAGCAGATGAAAAGATACGGAGAGGCACAGACAGGAATCTGGGTATTAACAAAGATCTTAACAGTGATCTTGTGGAAGTGTTTTTGTTAAGACGTCGGCAGCCCCTTCTTGTACCTTCCCTTGGTTTAGCCTTCTCATATCATCCAGCATAGCCCTCCGCTGGGAGCGGGGTCGGCCCGCCGCTACAAAAGAGCCCTGTATAAATGAAAAAGAAAAGCTTTACGTTTCGTCAGCTCACACCGCGGCGGCACGCTGGAGATTACTGATTCTCGCCTGGAAAAAGAATATGCCTTCCAATAATAAACAGGAGCCTTTCCTCACCCACAACCCCGAGCTGTGAGCCTTCCTCACTTACTAACCCCTGTTGTGCTGGATATAGTGCCCAGCTGTGTCAACTGCAGCCGGAGAATTGCACAAACAGGGCCATAGATGGTCCAGCCCAAAAAAGTGTGATCATTGAAGAAATGTCAAAGAACGGTCACATTCCCATTCAGTATTCTGTGGGGCATTGTAGGTCTTCCTCCATATAACGTACAGGTAGGGGCATAACTACAGTAGGTACAGGGATTTCAATCGCACCTGGGCCCTGTAGCCTATGGGGCCCCAAAAGTCCCTTTCTAATATAGAAAAAGACTATTGCTCTTAAAGGGAACCAACCAGCAGGATTTAGGGCTATAAAGTGAAGCCAGTGATTACAAGCTCTGGAATACTGATTTTAATCATACCATTACTTCAATGATTCTATGTCTGATTACAAAGAAAAGTGTCATAAAACTCCTGGAAAACAAGGCAGCGGATGATTGATGTGTACAGCACTGGGGTTGTTTTTTTTCCTCCCATGTGGACATGCTATAAGCCAAACCCTCCCCCCTCCCTCTTAACTCTTTCAGTTTCTAACTCCTGAGCAATGTCACTATACTATAGTCCAGCCACAAGGTGCCTGACAAAACTGAAAGTACAGATGAAAGGAAGGGGAGAGGGTCTCGCTTACAGCCGAAAGGCATGCCCACAGAGGAGTAATAAAAAAGAACATCCCCAAATAGTGATGCAGTGCTGCACACATGAATCATCTGCTGCCCTGTTTTCCAGGAGTTTTACAACACTTTTCTCTGCAATCAAACATGGATTCATTTAAGTAACTGTATGATTGCACTCAGTATCCCACAGCCTTTTAGGCACTGGCTTCACTTTAATAGCCCTAAATCCAGCTGGTTGGTTCCCTTTAAAGATTTACAATAATTGGGGGCCCTGTTGGAGCTTTTGTATCAGGGCCCATGAGCTTCAAGTTACACCACTGCTGACAGGCCATTCACATGTTGCGTGCCAGAATGTATAGAAACATTACTTCTCACATCCCAAACCTAGCTTATTCCTTTGTCGCTCATCCAGACCTCAATGAACTGGACAATTTCTAAGTTATGTGTCAAGAAAAAATTCTCAAGCTGCAATTTAGACTCAAAAGTGGCAATTAAATGCAGCGCGCTGATAGAGGGGTGGCAGGAAGGTCTCGAAAGAAAGGAATGGGAGGCTTTGAGAACAATAATCCTAACCTATCCTGAAAGGCTGGATAATGATAATGATTATCTCCACACACTTCCATAGCCGCCAGCTTTGCTCTACATTGTAGAATAAACCCACTCAATCCATTTATGATTGTACTGAGTCGTCTTGTACACAGTAATAATCAGGGGTGTAACTACAACAGGTGCAGGGGTTGCAATCGCACCTGGGGCCCTGGAGCCTAGGCGGCCCCAAAAGTCCCTTTGGCCTATAGAAAAAGACTAATGCTATTAAAGATTTGCAATAATTGGGGGCCACGTTGGAACGTTCGCATCGGGCCCATGAGCTTCAAGAACTGGCAAGAACACAAGTTCTATAACAAGCAGCAACCGTGCATCAAATTCTATCAGCATTCAAAGTGGTATAAACCACTTTGGGAAATGCTCCTTTTTTGGGCGAGCCTGTTGGAGGAATTTTCCTATTTCCTTAAAGGGAACCTGTCAGGTGGTTTATGTCCCCCCAGCTATCACTGTCTGTACCTACAAAATAAGTGCAAGCACTAGGGAGTTTATGTTTCATAAATTAACACTTTATTGAACATATAAAGCAACAGACAATACACCGTTAAAAAATGAAGTGTTTACATGGATGAATCCAGATATGAACCACATAGAGGTAAATTGCACTCTCAGGGTAACACAGTATTGCACCTTATGATACCAGATAGTTAGTTTTGTTCAATGTTATGGGGGATGCAGTGGTGACACAATCATTCAGTCACTGGTTTACTCACCCATACTGTTTGTGCTGTTCCCTGATCCGGTCAGTGCCCTCAGTTGTGGCCCCCCCACAACTGAGGGCACTGACCGGATCAGGGAACAGCACAAACAGTATGGGTGAGTAAACCAGTGACTGAATGATTGTGTCACCACTGCATCCCCCATAACATTGAACAAAACTAACTATCTGGTATCATAAGGTGCAATACTGTGTTACCCTGAGAGTGCAATTTACCTCTATGTGGTTCATATCTGGATTCATCCATGTAAACACTTCATTTTTTAACGGTGTATTGTCTGTTGCTTTATATGTTCAATAAAGTGTTAATTTATGAAACATAAACTCCCTAGTGCTTGCACTTATTTTGTAGATTGATGGAGTGTTTCCTACATAGTCTCCCTAAACGTGCCCTCATAGTGGATGCATTGCAACCATGAAATTTATCAACTTGTTATGGCATGATATGGTTTTGAAGTTTTTTCTAATCACTGTCTGTACCTGTAGCTTTATAATTCTATTCTAATCATCCCTGTCTGAGCTCATAGTGTAATGTGAAATGTGAAAAAAAAGCATTTCTACACTTACATTTCCTTATGTAATGAGGCAGTCAGTCCCCAGCTTGGAGGACGGGGACTGTTCGGCAGGTTAATAGTTAACATTTCAGCCTTGTGCTAGAACATGTTGGGAGACCTGATGTGATGTCACAACCATGTGACTACAATAGGCGGAGCTAAGTTCTCATAGAACAGAATACTTTGCTGGCTTAGCTCTGCCCACTATGGTCACATGATCGTTACATCACACAGGTCCTTTAGCTATCCAAGTTAAAAGTGAATTAACTATTATCCTGCCAGACAGTCCCCCTCCTCCAAGGTGGGGTCTGAAATTTAAGTGTATAAATGCTTGTATTTCACCTTTCACATTACATTGTGAGCTCAGACAGGGATGATTAGACTGGTATTATAAAGCTGCAGCTACAGATAGTGATAGATGGAGGGGCATAAACCACCTGACAGGTTCCCTTTAAGTGTTTTTTGCAGCCTTTTGATTGGATGGTGCCCAGTTCGGAGCAGTTCCCTTCAGGAACCGCCTTCAATGAGCAACATATAGTTTTTCTTTATTCCCAGAATTTAAAGCAAAGTAGGTTCTCCATAGACATGAATAGGAAGAGTCATTAAAGTTTTTGTAAGCAAAATTTTTCATTGTTTTTCACAATGGACCTGCATCAAAAAAAAAAAAAAACCTCAAAAAAACTTTGGGACCAATTAATTGAGGGGTTGACACCGGAGTTCAGTCACAAAACACTATGGGATGTGACTAGTCTAACCGGTGAAATTAATGAAAAGTTATGTCACTTTAGTAGTGTATCTTAGTCCTATCTCTACATCATCTACACAGCGTCCTACCTCTACATCATCTACACAGCGTCCTACCTCATTCACATGTCTTCCTACTTCATCCTCGCAGCGTCCTACCTCATCCACACAGTATCTTGCTTCATCCACGCCATGTCTTGCCTCATCCACGGAGCGTCCTGCCTCATCCACGCAGCATCCTGCCTCATCCACGCAGCATCCTGCCTCATCCACGCAGCATCCTGCCTCATCCACGTAGCATCCTACTTCATCCACGGAGCTTCCTACGTCATCCATACAGTGTCCTACATCATACACACAGTATCCAACGTCATCTACACAATGTCCTACATTGCGCTACTGCGCAAGTGTACTTCTCTCTGGGCTAAGGGCAGAGCAAAGTATTTGTGCATGTGCAGACTTTTTCCTGCGCATGCTCATTATACTACTTTTCTCTCCTGCGCATGGACACTTCTTTATCCCCTGACAAGGGCAGAGCAATGTAGGACACTCTGTGGATGACGTAGGATGTCATATGAATAACATAGGACGCCATGCAAATGATGTAGGATGCCGTGTGAATGATGTAGGACAATGCGTGGATGACGTAGGATAAGGCGTGGATGACATAAGATGCTGTATGGATGATGTATGATGCTGTGTGGATGACGTAGGACACTGTTTGGATGAGGTAGGGTGCTTGATGGATGACAAGATGCTGTGTGGATGACGTAGGACAGTGCGTGGATGATGTAGGACAGTGTGGATGATGTAGAACACCACATGGATGACGTAGGGCGCCACGTGGATGACGTAGGATGCTGTGTGGAGGATGTAGGATGCTGCGTAGATGAGGTAGGACACCGTGTGGATGACTCAGGACACTGTGGATGATGTAGGACGGCATGTGGATGGCAAGGCACACTGTGTGGATGACAAGGGATGCTGTGTGGATGATGTAGGATGCGTGGATGATGTAGGATGCTGTGTGGATGGCAAAGGACACAATGTGGATGACTTAGAACACAGTGTGGATGACTTAGAACACGGTGTGGATGAGATAGGACGCCGTGTGGATGAGGTAGCCATGTGGATGAAGTAGTGTTCTGTGTGGCTGAAGTAGGACACTGTATATGATGTAGGACGTTGTGTGATTGACATTCGACGCTGTGAATGGCGTAGGATGCCATGTGGATGACGTAGGATGCTGCGTGGATGACGTAGGACACCATGTGGATGATGTAGGATACTGGATGACATAACACGCCGCGTGGATGATGTAGGACGCTGTGTGGATGACGTAAGATACCGTGTATAGATGATGTAGGACACTGTGCGGACGACGTGAATGCTGTGTGCATGACGTAGGGCACTGTGTTGATGATGTAGGGTATAGTGTGGATAATGTAGGACTCATCATCAACATGAAGCAAGAAGAGAGGAGAGGTTGATCAAGTCCAGCGATGTCTATTGGACCACACTGCTTCATAGGTGAATGTAATAAAAGGTCTCTATATACAGCTTTATAGAAAATGTATTTTAAGGCTTACTGCTGGTGGCTTTATATGGGACAAACCTGGTGAGAGCCCAGATCTCTCCCTATATCTCGCTCATTTGGTAAGTACTGTCACAGACACTGGTGGAGAGAAGCTGCCAGCAGGGCCGGTTTTAGGCAAAGTGGGGCCCTAGGCAAAAGGTTAAAGTGGGCCCTAAATGCTCAGGCCACTTTCACATCTAACGCATTGCTGCATTTTGCTCAATTTGCATTTCCATGCGTTTTTACAGCAAAAACGCATCAAAACGCATGCGTTTTTGTTCCCATTGATTTTAATGGAAACACATGCAAAAACGCATGTAAAAACGCATGTGCGTTTTCAAAAACAGAAAACGCATGCGTTTTTGCCAACGCTGCCCAAAACATCGGGGAAGACGTTTTGTGCTGCGTTCGCAAAAATGCATGCGTTTTGCGTTTTTGAAAACTCACATGCGTTTTGCATGCATTTTTACATGCGTTCCCATTGAAATCAATGGGGAAAAAACGCTAGCGTTTTTAATGCGTTTTTAGCGGTAAAAACGACTAGAAAGGCAAATTTAGCAAAACGCACACCAACCTTAGATGTGGAACAGGCCGTAGTTATATGGTAAGAGTGACTTCATAAGTTGATTATCTAGGTCAGAATAAGAACATACTGAACATCATTTTTATTTCAATCATAAAAAAAAAACAGAAATTTGTAAAAAAAAAAAAAAAATCTTTTTTTTTTATTTTCCGAGACCCATGAAGTTTTAATTTTTGAAGATATATAGATATGTGAGGGCTTACTTTATGTGCCCTGAGCTGACATTTTTACTGATATCATTTTGAGTCAGATACAACATTTTGATCGCCTTTTATTTCATTTTATTGTAACAATGTGGTGGCCTAAAAAACATAATTCTGGCGTTTTTATTTTTTTCCCATTACGCCATTTACCAATTGGATTAATTTACTTCATATATTGATAGCTTAGATTCTTACGAACGCAGCGATACCAAATATGTGTATTTTTACATTTTTTTCACTGTTTTATTGCTATTTTCAGTTCAGCTCCTTTGGGGGCCCCTAAGAGAGTGGGGCCCCTAGGCAACTGCCCAGTCTGCCCCCCCCTAACGCCGGCCCTGGCTGCCAGGGATTTTTGAATGAAGCATCCTGGATGCGTAGCCCCAGGCCGATCTTTCAAAGTATGTTTTCTCTGCAACGCCCAATGTTAGGGTGTGGAGTAGCAGGTTGTTAATACCAATTAATCTGTACACAATGTCTTTTTCAGTTTCATTCCGCTCAGAAAATATTAAAAAGAATGAATAGTTGCATTCCTATGTATAAACGACTTGTGCATATTCATGTATGCCCATTCTTTTGAGTATTTTGTTACCGCTTCAGGTTCTCAAAGACGCGAAGTGGATAAAATAAGTGAGCGGACAACACTAAAGGTGTTTTCCAGTGGAAGATGCGGTATACTTTAGGAAACGTGCTTGTCCTCTATAGAAGTTCATGTGCACAACCCTAACGAACCTTATTGATAAGCTTGCATTTTGCTAGTGATATGCAGAAGTACAGATGCAAAATATGAAGACACCTAGTAATATTCAGCAAATTTAGGGGTTAAGTGTCAGAATTTCCTCTTCCAATAGAACATAGTGCTACTGTTTCTTGTTCTTGGCATTGAACTCTGAGCGGCTGGGTGCCTCTGGGGGGCCGTCATTTAAACTTTATTTCCATTTAATTAGTGGGTTACATAATTCTTCTTAATTAGTTATGATAGAGGGTGTATAGTATTTTTCTTAACAGCCATATCCACAAATATAGTATGTGGAATGCTTTTCCAGAAATCATTGGGTTAATTACTGGGGCAATAAACCATTCTACACATACTAATCACCGTAAATTACCTTTCTGCAGTCAATTTTAGTTAATTAGAAGAATTGTTTTTAAATGTGGCTACTGGAGGCTTTCTTCTGTGGTTACACATTAGATAACTGTCACCCGCTATCTCTCTTGACTCCCCTATACAGAAAAACTCTCAGCAGAGTGCCCCTGTGTCCTCTATGAGGGAGATGCAACCAGAATACCCTAAAACAAAAGGATCAGCCTCTAAAATTCAACATAACAGCTCCTTCTCTCTCCAGACATAATCTGTCAGGACACATCAGTTCTCACTTCGGTCTGATATATTTGGGAGCCTAGGGTCGGAGACACATTCAGCGAGACGCATACGAGATACTCGCATGAGTCTCCCATTACTCACCTTGAACAGCCACTGACTTTCTGGACAGGAGCGTGGAGCTGCATAGAAACACAAGCAGATGACGCCCTCCTGTCCAGAAAGTCAGTGGCCGTTTCAGGTGAGTCATGGGAGACTCATGCCAGTATCTCGTAGAATGCGTCTTGCTCAGTATGCCTCCAGCCTTAAGGGAATCTGTCACTAGATTTTGCCACCTAATCTGAGAGCAGCATAATGTAGGTGTGACGCTAATCCTTGATGACAAGTCGTGAGGCAGGGTGTTCAAATGTTTTGGGGTCAGGCACCTGAAGAGCATATCAAGGATTAAGAGGATAAACAGAAGCATAGACAGGTCATGACCCAGAGTCAAGAATACCTGGATATAGCAGGTCAAGAGCAAAGGAGCTAAACAAACAGATGGTCAGAATGAGTTCCAATGTCAGGCAGCAATAGATCAAACAGAGCACTGGAATACAGTCCAACAAGCACCATTGAAAAGAATACTACAACTGGCAGAGTTCTGGGAGAAATTACCCAGCTAATACCCAGCACCTGCCAGTAGTAGATTGGATGACTGAGCTGTCACACAACAAACTGACAGCTCAGCATACCTTGATTCCATAGTTATAGCCAGGGCTGTGGAGTCAGTGTCCATTTTGGGTGGAATCTGAGTCAGATTCAGGGATATTGAAGAGTCAGATGTTTGGCTTAGCGACTCCACAGCCCTAGTTATAGTAAACAGTCACTCATTGCATTCTAGATTCCCTGAGCAGATGAGTCATGACAGTATTCCCTCTTCTAGGGTGGACCACCAGACTCTCAGGTTTCCCAAGAAACCTACTATGGAAGGCCTGACCAAACAATAGGCCTTTACAGAACGAGCCAGAACCCAGAATCTCTACTTGATCCTGTATCTATTTCAATGAACCAGATATTGGAAGTAATTACAAACGTTCCAAGATATCACAATCCTCTACACCTCCTATTCTAAACCTCCATCAATGGAAACAGGAGGAGGTGGGGACGAGGGAGACAATGCTGGAACAACAAATTCTTTTAACAGGGTTCTGTTAATAAAGTTAGGAGGATGAAGAAACTGAGCGAACCAGATAAACAACTTCCAGAATCAGAACTTTGCCAATTGCACCTTCAGCCAGGGCTTAGGAGTCGGAGTCGTGGAGTCTGTGTTTATTTTGCGTGGAGTCGGAGTCAGAGCTGGAGTCCGATTTCAGGGAAATTGAGGAGTTGGTGTTGAATGTTGGACTTATTGACTTCACATCCCTTGTGGAGTTGGAGTCTTGGAGTCAGAGTCCATTTTGGTGGTCTGAATCGGATTCAGGGAGATTGAAGAGTCAGAGTCGGATGTTTGGCTTACCGACTCCACAGCCCTGCCTTCAACTTAATATTTTTGGTGGATAACTAAACCTTGAATACAGGACGTGCTGAACGATTCCTATTGGCCTTCTGTTTTTGACGATGCTGGGCCACCCCAATATTCTTTTGAATCTCCCGCTAGACATCCCCCAAGTTTCTGTATGGTGACCTGTACTCCAGAACACCTAAAACTCATCCTAGAAAATTCACCAAAATGGGGATGAAAACCATCCACAAAAGAAAGTCGAGGTTTCAGTGGACTGAATGACCCGACTGCTAAAGGCGAAAAAGTCTGCAAGAAGTAAATATGAGGGCCTCCTGCTGAGTCGCAACGTAACATCTTAAAATTTGGTCCAATGACTGATTTGTCCTCCTCATCTGACCATTAGTTTAAGGCTAAGTTCAGACGGAGCGTTTGTGGTATGTTTTTATTGATCCGTTTTTTTGCAAAAAAACATCACAAATGCATCATCTGTTTGTGCTGATTTTTTTTCTCCATTTTAAGGAGACACAGAGACACACACACTTTCTTACCTGCCAGGTACTTTAGGCCCTGTGCACCATGTGATTGAGTCACTTGGGGAGTTACATGGTGCACATTTCCTAAAGAACTATATTACTCACAGACAGGTCCCGTTGGTGCCTGGAAGGAAGACATCACTGGGGAGGGGAGGGGGGGAAGGAGGACGAGTGCACAGGGAGAGATCACACAGAGATATTAGGCCAGTGATGGGCAACCTTTTGAGCTTGGTGTGTCAAAATTCGCCAAAAAACCGAGCATAACTCGGGTGGTGTGTCACCTTGAGAAAAAAAAACTAATTTTACGATATTTATAGTTTAAATAACAAATATGTATAATTATTTAACTTACCTGCTTAGTGACTTCTTTGTTAATCTGTCAGTTGGTTTCTTTTGTTGGTCTTGCTGTTATTTAACCTGTGTGGGGTGCCATGAACTAAGATAAGTGAGAGGGAGGGGAAATTCTTCCAGTGATGGCGAACCTGTGGCAGTCCAGCAACAGCTGGACTGCCACAGGTTCGCCATCACTGATTTAGTGACTTTTTTGTTGCTGAATTTCATTGGCTAAATCTTCAATTGAAGGTTGGTATTTTGTACACTTCAAGGCCAAGCAAGCGCTACTAAGGTTATCTGTCAAAATGTCTATTTATATTCCACGTTCTGCTTACTACAGTTTCACTACATAGAACGCAAAATGATCTGCCATTTTTTTCTATAATGCCATACATCTCAGTCCATGTCTCTTGAAAGGGTCGGCTACTGCTACTACCACTTCCTTTACTTAACCTTGGTTTTTTTGGCTTCTCCATAAGAGGGGCAGTGACAGAAGATTTATAGATAGCCCTGCAGGCAATTAGGGGTTAACTGTCTTTTAGGAAAGGGCAGAAATAGGGATTAATAGGGTGCGCAACAATAATATAGTGGTGAAATGGAGTCTGTACTATGCTGCAAGATGGCGTTCCTTATGTAAATTAATGGCGGGAAACGGCACCCATAGCACAGGCCTCTTCCAGCCTCCCCCTCACTTATCTCAGTAATGGCCAATCACACATTCATGACACCCCAGATTCTGCCCAGAACCTTTCACTGGAGGATGGTTGCTGTAGTAATCACTGGACCTCCAGACAGCGATCACAGGGCCTCAGATATGCGTCCCCCACAGCATTCCGCTGCTCCCTGCTGCGCCAGCCAGAAGTTCCGCCGCCCTACCGGAAGTCCCAGGACTAGACGCTCTGTGCCGGAGCTCTGCTGTTCTGGCCTACAGACCTCCAGCACATTTTTTTTTCCTCAGCTACTGCACCTGGCCCTGTAGTTAGTGATGGGCGAGTCCTAAATTACTCGGAATCGCTTGACTCTAGTCTAGCGAGTCCGAGCCCGGGACTCGCTACTCGTTGCGAGTCTAGCGAGTCCAATGTTAATGAATGGGGAAGCGAGTAATAGCGAGTAATGTGTGATTTACAAATCGCAGATGTCTCAGAAAGCGCTCGCATTGCCGTTTTGGAAACCCGACTCGCAACAGTTTTTTGCTGCTGTGTCCGTGTCTGTGGTTTTTATCCAAATAACGAGTCTAGTTTCTCCGGCGGCCGCGTGTCACTGAAAATGGCTACGCGTGTCAGTGCTGACACGCGTGTCATAGGTTCGCCATCACTGTATTAGGCAGTGCACTGGGGTAGAAGAGAGCGCACAAAGGGGAAATGACACAGGGGAAAAGGGGAGATGAGAGAACAGAGGGAGAATAGAGCCCCACAGAGAGAAGACATTGCACAGGGGGAGAAGAGAATGCATGGAGAGAAGACATTGTACAGGGGAGAAGAGAGTGCATGGGGAAGTGTAGAGCACATGGGGAAGAATAGAGCGCATGGGTGAAGATGGCACACAGTGTGAGAGTGCACAAGGAAAGAGAGCACAGGAGAAAAGACAGCATACAGGAAGACATCACACAGGGAAAATTGCACAAGTGGGGATTATATTTATGGGGATTAAAAATATCTAATGTATAAAGCTTAGTGTATGTGTCATAACTCTGCCCCCTTCGCATAGCCCTGCCCACTTCATAACCCCATGCACTCCACATAGACTATGAAGTGGGTGAGGCTCATCCCTCCTGCTAGCTCCACCCCTCCACCCACTTTATAGCCACCTCTTCACATATAATCCTGCCCCTAGAGGGGTTGGGCTAACTGTAGGGGGCGGTGCTATTATATAATGCAGCCTCCATGTATGTATATGTGTGTGTATGTATGTATATGGTGGGGTAGGAGATAGAGGCAGAACAAAACAACATTCTATGAAGGGGAAGAGCTGGAGACAGAACCAGACAAAATTCTATGGAGGGGAGGAGCTAGAGGTAGAACCAGATAACATTCTATGGAGGGGGAGGAGCTAGAGGCAGAACCAGACAACATTCTATGAGGGGAGGAGCTAGAGGCAGAACCAGACAACATTCTATGGAGGGGAGGAGCTAGAGACAGAACCAGACAACATTCTATTGAGGGGAGGAGCTAGAGGCAGAACCAGACAACATTCTATTGAGGGGAGGAGCTAGAGGCAGAACCAGACAACATTCTATTGAGGGGAGGAGCTAGAGGCAGAACCAGACAACATTCTATGGAGGGAAGGAGCTAGAGGCAGAACCAGACAACATTCTATGGAGGAGGAGGAGGCGCTAAAGGCAGAACCAGACAACATTCTATGGAGGGGAAGAGCTAGAGACAGAACCAGACAACATTCTATGGAGGAGGAGGAGCTAGAGGCAGAACCAGACAACATTCTATGGAGGGGAGGAGCTAGAGACAGAACCAGACAATATTCTATGGAGGAGGAGGAGCTAGAGGCAGAACCAGACAACATTCTCTGGAGGGGAGGAGTTAGAGACACAACCAGACAACATTCTATGATGGAGGAGGAGGAGGAGCTAGAGGCAGAACCAGACAACATACTTTTGAGGGGGAGGAGGTAGAGGCAGAACCAGACAACATTCTATGGAGGAGGAGGAGCTAGAGGCAGAACCAGACAACATTCTATGGAGGAGGAAGAGCTAGAGGTAGAACCAGACAACATTCTATGGAGGGGGGGAGCTAGAGACAGAACCAGACAACATTCTATGGAGGAGGAGCTAGAGGCAGAACCAGACAACATTCTGTGGAGGAGGAGGAGGAGCTAGAGGCAGAACCAAACAACATTCTATGGAGGAGGAAGAGCTAGAGGTAGAACCAGACAACATTCTATGGAGGAGGAAGAGCTAGAGGTAGAACCAGACAACATTCTATGGAGGAGGAGCTAGAGGCAGAACCAGACAACATTCTATGGAGGGGAGGAGCTAGAGACAGAACCAGAGAACATTCTATGGAGGGGGAGGAGCTAGAGGCAGAACCAGACAACATTCTATGGAGACGGAGACGCTAGAGGCAGAACCAGACAACATTCTATGGAGACGGAGACGCTAGAGGCAAAAACCAGACAACATTCTATGGAGGGGGAGGAGCAAGAGGAAGAATCAGAGGTTTTGATTTATAATAATACATTTTTTGGCTATTTACTTTGTGACTTTTAGGCGCAAAATAATCATTTTGAGAGCATGGCGAGTGACATGGGGTGAATTGAATGGGAAGACACTGGTTAGCTCCCTGACCCCAATCTTCCACAATCCAGCTTTTCCCCCGGGCATGACCCATCAGGTTCTTCTCTTGTGGCGAGCGGAAGATGATACACGGGTGGGTCAGATTCTTTGTCGAGGTGAACTTCCTTCGTTTACCGAATTACAGGCGTCTTCCTCAGCCGTGAGATTGAAATGGTGGGAATACCTCCAACTTCGCTCCTTTGTGCGTTCTCTACACCTCCGAAGGGACTCAGATGTTACATTATCTTCCCTAGAGATGATATTTACCTCCAAGCAGGGACCTACTAGAGGTATATCGGTCTTATATTCCATCATATCTAAGGCAGCCGCGACAGGGGCCCATAGTTACCAGCGAGCATGGGAGGTTGACTTGGGAAGGACGATAGACGCTCAAGACTGGGAGAGGTGTTTTCTGATGTCCCGTAAAACCTCAGGATCTTGTGAGGCACTGGAAAAGTGTTACAAGATACGCCTTAGATGGTATCTTACCCCGGACAGGCTGCATCGGGTCTCCCCGAACAACTCCCCACTCTGTTGGAGATGTGGTCTTGAAGTTGGCACAATGATCCATGTGTGGTGGAGTTGCCCCCTTATCAGTGACTTTTGGAAGAAGGTATTTCGCAACTATAACCTGGTTACAGGCAGACATGTGGGAAGCACTCCCGAGGTGGCCCTACTCTCTATGCTCCCCGGCTCATGGAAAAAACAGAAGAAAGACATCCTTCGGTTCTGCCTTTGTGCAGCACGCAATGTGATCCCCCGACATTGGAGGGAGCAGTTACCTCCTACTATTTTTGAGTGGTTCACCGAGTTGGAATCCCTCAGACGTTTTGAGGAGATCTCTGCCGATTTCTCTCAAACTCAAGCAGAATATGTAAACACCTGGTCAGAATGGATCCTTTTTAAGGATGCATCTAATTTTGGTGACCTCTTTACCTGAGTGGGGGAACATCTATACCGTCCCTGTTCTTATACCACCCTCTATTTTACATGTAATACCACCTCTGACAGTCTGGTCTTTTTCTCATACACCTTCCCCACCCCTTGAACTCTTATTACATTCCCTCCTTCCCCCTAAAACACTACAATTTTTTTTTTTTTTTGCTTTTTTTTTTTTTTTTTTGTTGTTTCCTTTCCCAGGCTCCCTATAATTTCACCCTGATACTTACCCTTTCTCCCCCCTGTTGGACTGAAATTAGATATACGCCAGTTGTATATGATCCAATATATACGTTCTCTTTATTCTATACTTCTTATGTTGTTTTATTTTGCAGAGAGATGGAATTTAACCTTTTATTTTTTTGAACACTAAAAAGGGGACTTCCCCTTTATACATATTCGGAGAGACTTTTTGAGACCACAACTGTTTGGACTTATACTATACGGTTTCTGGTTCATTAACTCTATTCATTCCATTCTCTACTGGAATTACACAGTTGTATATGCTTTACTGTACTGTTTTGTACTTTTTCTAAACGAAAAATTTCTTAATAAAAATATATTTACAAAAAAAAAAAATAATCATTTTATTTTGTTATAACCAAGAACAGTTAGTTATTATGCCCGAGCATATACATAGCACACCATGCGACGTGTGTGTCACAGCCATACCGTTTAGCCAAAATAACCTGGGTGAATACAATTTTATGATGAGTCTATTCTACAGACACGATGTTTACCTCCTTTCACATGTTCTGGAGAGGTTCTATAATGATGCTGTGGGTTATAATTTTGAGAAGATCATTTAAAACGGAAATGCTTGAAGGCAAAAGACGACACATAAACCAAAAAAGCAGTCACTGCCATCAGGTGGATCATACCGCAGTGAAGGTACTTGACATAACCCCGCTGTGGGTGTAGTGGGGTCTCTCATGCAGGGAGGACTCCAGACACTGCAGACATGGTCTGGGAGGTGCAGAGCAGACACAGATGTGAGACGGAAGATGGATTTTTACTAAATGAAGCTCCGAAGCAAAGCAGTTTCCATGCTCATTCTGTCGTGTTCACTGGACGCCTTTGGCCAAATTATTAAACACTCTTCTTTTTTTTTATTATTGTTTCCAAAATGTGAACCTGTTCTCAATTTGATTGCAAGCTCTGCGGGGGCTTTGTAATTGACAGCTGATGTGTCAGTGAAACCAAGGGAGAGATTGCAGGAAGCAGCAACCAAGTGTAAAGTAAAGGTCAATGCCAAAATAAAAGAATGAAGCCTAAGGCAGGATTGTAGAATGCTAAACCCAAAACTATCCGTTTTGGGACCTTGAAATGTAATAGTAGGAGGTGCTAAAGGGCAGCAAATATGTATTCTATACAGTGACCTGTTTCCATCTTTGTATAGATTACTGTACAGTAAGAATATCATTTTTCTTTGGAATGTACGACCCTGGAGCAAATCTCTGGATCATATGTTCAGGGATTTGCAAAGTCCCCACCTGGACAGACTTTAGTCTTCATTCTGTCATCTTGTCTATTCCTTGTTTTCTTGTATGAACAGAGGAAAATTGGAGATTGGCAATTGTGCAGGCAAGATGCCCACTGCAGCCCATTATCACATCATGGGAATCTTTAAGAACTGTACAGACATATTGCTTTAGCTTGGAAGTGAGGCTATAGATGACCTAATAATGTTGGCTGCTACTAAGTGTGACATCTGTCCAAGTGTCATGCGTGTAGCGGATGAGGGATAGGAAGCAGGATGGTATAACTGGCAATGAAACCTGGGTTGCTAGTCTGGCCCTGAACTGGGGTCCCTGGCGAGCCCTGTACCCAGAAGTACCTAAGATGTCAAGGAGGTCTAGGCCACCATCCTTACCCTCAACTCCTCAACCAGCCGTGTGCTACTTCCTCTCACCTCCCAACACAGACAGGTATAAACAGCAACTTCCAAAATAATCTCCAGCACAAAGAATCTTCAGCAGAGCAAAAATGTCTTCAGCTTACTTGGTCAAAGGCAGAGAAACTCTATCAGCGACGTAATCTGGAAGAAGAGGAGGCTATTAAAGGTCAGGGGCGTGGTGACCTGACAAACATACACATCCCCACCTGCAGAGCTGCCTACACATAGACAGCAACAGCATCTACAGCATTAACCCCAATTGAACCAAAGGAAATCAATTCTGGTTTAAACTGCAGCAGAACAATTCACGTGGACTGTGGAGCAGTCAACACGTCACACTGAGGCTACAAGCACAAAAAGGCTATCTCGGGCAGACTAGGCACAAGCCACTTCATCAAGCAGAACCCTGACACCCTTTAACCCCTATACAGGGATCTGGATTTACAACAAGGTCCAGGAGTTTGTTGACTATGGAAGAGCTGCAGTGCAAAGACAGAAAGATCGTCAATCAGGGTCAAAGCCAGGAGGTCAGGAAAAGGACAAAATCAGGATCCGTTATAGTCAGGGAGCCGGGTCAAGACCAAGTTGGCAGCAAGGTACAAAATCTTGAGGGAGGGGAAGCATCCAAAAAACAGGCTCAAGTAGAACAGGAAATCTCTATACAAGACCGGAGACTAGCCAGGGAACCAAAGGCTATTTCTGGCAGCTTCCAGCAGAAAGCTGAAAGTATTTGTAGGGTGTGGTGCTTTCCAGTAGTCTGAATCTTAGGAGTTGATGACTTCAACTCCTAAACTGGACAGCCCACATCCAACTCTACTCTGTCAGATTGTAAAGCATTGCAGGGTAGGGTGTGGTGCTTTCTAAAAGGCCGAAGCCTGGAGCTGGCGACTTCAGCTAGACAGTACACACACACCTCCACTTTTTCAGCCTGTGAAGTGCAGGTCCCAGCCACTCTAACCTTAGTGAATGGACGGAAAGATTTTATTTCTGACTTTTCTATCAGCAGCACCACCTGTAGAGTGAATACGGCGCAGCCTGGTGCCCTGCTTCTGTTACCAGGCACTGCCGTATTCATCCTGTAGTTGGTGCTGGTGATAGATGAGTAGTAGTCAGTGCCAGAATCTCTGGAGAGCGCAGGCTCTGCTCATCCGCTAAGGTTAGAGTGACTGGGACCTGCTGTACTTCACAGTCTCACAGAGTGGATAGGTGTGTGTGTGCTGTCCAGCTGAAGTCATTACCTGCTAAGATTCAGCCCATTGGAAAGCACCACACCATACTAATACCTTCAGCTTTCTATTGGAAGCTGTCAGTCTCGCAGGAGCAGGCTGTGGTGGGAATGTGACACTAAGTGTATGAAATGATGGATAGTTATACTGCAGATCTACCAGACAGCAGAGTAGACACCATCTCCAATCTTAGAAGTAAGGGTTTGGTAGTTTTCAGAATTTGTGCAAGATACCGTACTGCAAAAAACGTATATCCCAAATAGCGGCTCGGTCATCATACTGTGCTCTGTGAGGAGCCGTATACTCTCCTGAGTCTTTTCTCTTTAGTGAAGGTTTTCTGGGGCTTATTTTCCGCCTCCTCACAGGCATATTCTTCCCATCCAGTGTATATAGGGAAGGGTGAGAACGGCGCTGTGTGTCAGGCCTGTGCACTGCTGTTATGACTGGCTCCAGACACTGCTGCTTGTCCTTAAGTTTATGAGCTAACCCCAGAACACCTCATTTCTTAGAGAGGGAACAACGAAAGGAAAAATAAATGCTAAATGGAAAAACATTACTCTCGTCTCACAAAACTCCCAGCTCAGCCCGAGAGCAGACACTGAGGAGCAGCAGAGCGATCTGCACCCGATGCAGCGTCATTAACGCCATCACAATTGCAAACCTCATCCTTATCACCACTAGCAGGCCAGATTTAAGAACAAAGCATTGCTTCTTATAACTTTATGGTAACCTGGTGGATACATGATCCCTGCAATGATTCACATGAACCATTGATTCTCTGCTACTTGTTGACATCACCGAGCTGCTGCAATAATTCCACGTCAGTCACATATTTAGTATCCCTCCCTGAGGGGGTGTACTGGACAACATGTTGTATCTTTCATTCTGCCCATAGTCTTGTGTCTCGCTGTGGTTCAGTAATGACACACTTGTACTTGTGGTTTTCCCAACATAACTTTGTACTGAGATATTTCTGAATGGTTCAGATCACCATCCTTGGAGTCAGTCTGTATCTGTACCCTGCAATGCCAGTTTAGTAAATTGTACAGCGGCATAACTACAATAGGTGCAGGGGTTGCAATCACACCGAAGGCCCTGGAGCCTAGAAAACCCCAAATGTCCCTTTGGCCTATAGAAAATGACTATTGCTATTAAAGATTTGCAATAATTGGGGGCCCTGTTGGAGCTTTCGCATCGGGGCCCATGAAGCTTCAAGTTACCCCACCATAATTGTATGTATACGTTTGAGCACATTTTATGCAACATTTGCAGCCAGGTGAACTTCCTGCTTGCAGTAATATTGATTTCTTAGTTACTTTGTATATTGCACATTTTTGGAAGTCATATGTAGCGCATAGCTTAAAGTGATCGTCTACTGGTCGTAGACCTGACAGGCTCACTGAGAGTTAAACGGTCTGAAGATTGGGAAACCGCAAAGTCTACTCTGCCCAACAGTGAATGGGAATTCGCTTAAGTGCCTCGTCTTACAGTG
This sequence comes from Allobates femoralis, assembly GCA_033576535.1. Lineage (NCBI taxonomy): Eukaryota > Metazoa > Chordata > Amphibia > Anura > Aromobatidae > Allobates > Allobates femoralis. The sequence continues at coordinate 128,721,620 of JARQOC010000010.1, forward strand.
ACAGTATCCAGTATACACATCCAGCCGTGTGGAGCGGCGAATACCAGAAGCTGCGGCCCCATGATATATCTGTCAGGCTGCGCTCATCAAATAGTAGCTTCCTTATTCCGTACTCCCAGCATTTCACTTATAATAGCAGAGGCGAACATACCATTGGTGCAACTTGTCCATTTGCACAGTGGCTCAAGAGGTCTGGGGGCCACTACTAGCTCCAAAACAGGTGAACTGTGCATTATGATGAGATATTGGACTGCAAATGGTCAACATGGGCGTAACTACAATAGGTACAAGGGTTGCAATCACATCCTGCCCTGAAGCCTAGGAGGCCTGGGGGCTACTACGAGCTACAAAACAAGGCATTATGCTGAGATATTGGACTACAAATGATCCACACAGGGGCATAACTACAGTAGGTGCAGAGATTACAACTGCACCCTGCCTTGAAACCCAAGTGGTCTGGGGACCACTACAGTTCTAAAACAGATGGAACTGTGCATTAGTGCAGAGACACGCTATGCAAGCTGCATGCGAGTATCTCACAATCATTTGCATGAGTCACCCGGCCTGGCTACCAGCTCTCTGAACGGGAGCATGGAGCTGATTGTGTTTCTATGGAGCTCCACGCTACTGTTCAGAGACCCAGGGGCCGGGTCTGATGAGATATTGGTCTTCAAATGACCAACACATGGACGTAGAAAGAAAAGGTGCAGAGTTGCAATGTACCTGGGCCATAGAGCCTAGGTGGTCTCAAAGATATGTGCCCCCGATGCAGATTTGGTGCCGAATGTTTCTGCTTAAAACATGCATCCTCTGGCATAAAAACTTACCAAATACATGGTGTGTTTATTATGCAGAATTGTGCCATGTGTTTTTTTATAATGGAGTCAATGGCTGAAAAAATGAGGGGAAAATCTGCATTGGCGTTATGAGCTTCAAGTTATGTCACTGGGTCCATATATTGTCTGTTGCACAGTCTTCAGTCTTTTCTTTAATAGTATATATTCATTATATAAATATCACATAATTTACCTGCCAGCATTGAAGTGAATGCATTTTTTTCATAATTCCATAAATCCTAACGTCATATATAGAAGTAATGGCAGCATGCATAAAGTTGATAGGTAAGAGGGCTTACAGAGAGTGGCGTAACTCGAAGCTCATGGGCCATGATGCGAAAGCTCCAACAGGGCCCCCAATTATTGCAAATCTTTAAGAGCATTAGTCTTTTGGGGCCCCCTAGACTCCAGAGACCAGGTGTGATTGCAACCCTAGCATCTATTGTAGTTACACCCCTGTTTACAGAAGCCCAAAGCGTGTGCGCCAGTCCCTAATACCCCCATTCCTGAGAATGGTAGGTGCCATGGTAGATTGCACACTTTGGACGGGAGCTGCACAGAGCTTGGGTGCATGTGTGCCGGGAGAATAACTCTACTGTACTCACAGCCTGAACACCACCACTCACTGCTGTCATTATCTGCAGAAGAAATCAAACAAAAAAGGCCCTCAGTTCCAGCGGAGGAAAAAAAAAAAAGTGATTTTCCTTTCCAGATTCCCAAATTATTTCTGTGTGGGGGTGATTGTGATGGCCAAAACCATAGAAACAGTCCGGAACTTAGTTACAGAAGCCATATACTCCGCAATAGCTAGGATATCATAGATCCGAGTCACCGCTGGATGTAGTAGTGTCCATGTCGCGTATTATGGTGCCGCAGGAGTTAACAATGGTCGTATCCAGACTGCAGAAGGAAGAAAGAAGGAATGCCCCTAAGTGTAGAGTAAGAAACCGCCTCAATAATGTCAGGAACTTCCCTCCATAGACAGCTGCTCTCCCTACAGCTGATCATCAGTACACTCCCCTGCTCCAGCCTACAGGCACAGGACAGAGAGCAAAGCCTATAAGAACCCCACATTGGGGAAGAAATGATACAATATCACCATGTATCCATAAACAAGGTTGTCTCATTCATTCATTTGTTCTCTCATTCATTCATTTGTATCAACAATACATTTCAGAATGTTTCCAAACAGCGGAAAGTCAACATTCTATTAACTGTTACAGTACCACAGTGTTCCCCAACAGTGATACGGTAGTGAGAACTGCCCGAAACTATTGGATCCTAAGAGCGTGTGATACTGATTTTAGTTGATACAGTTAGGCAAATTTGCACAGGTGATTGGATTATTCCTTGTGCATGTGATTAAATTATAACCTGTCCAATTCAAAAGAAATTCAAATCCTGAAGACATGACCTGTTGGTGGCTCTTGAGGACTGGAGTTTGTGCGCAGTCTACAGAAGTGTCCTCAACTCCAGTCCTCAAGAGCCACCAACAGGTCATGTCTTCAGGTTCAGGATTTAGGTGTTGGAAGTGATCTGTGCATGTGATTAAATTATAACAAGGAAATCCTGAAGACATGCACTGTTGGTGGCTCTTGAGGTCTAGGGTTCGGGTACACTGTAGTAAGGGTTAAATGGAAATCATTATAGTTTAGAATGGTCTAGTACTCTAAATGCTGTCCAGGGTTAAAGTCCTGGGTAAAAGTATAAGGCAACCTCTGAAATCAGAGGCAGGGGGAGCAACAGCTTCAATATCTGTCATCTGGAATTGACAATGGGGACGGCATGGAGGGATGCAACTGTGCCAACACAATAATTGTCATTGTCAGGGATGTAACTACACAAGGTGCAGGGGTTGCAATTGCACCCAGGCCCTGGAGCCTAGGGGGTGGGGACTAAAAGTCTTTTTGGACTATAGAAAAGGACTATTGCTATTAAATATTAGCAATAATTGGGAGCCCTGTTGGAGCTTTGGATTAGGACCCATGAACGTCCAAGTTACGACACTGATCATTATCCATCTATAACAAGTAATTGCACCCAACAATGGTTGCTGACACAACACCACCATAACACTGCTGGTGCCATCCAATACCACAGCCTGACAGCCTGGCTATGTGGCCTTATAGAATGAGCCAACAATGGGTGCAAACCCAACACCACCATAAAGTGACAGCCTGACAGCCTGGCTATGTGACCTTATAGAATGAGCCAACAATGGGTGCAAACTCAACACCACCATAAAGTGACAGCCTGGCTATGTGACCTTATAGAATGAACCAACAATGGGTGCAAACCAACACCACCATAAAGTGACAGCCTGGCTATGTGACCTTATAGAATGAGCCAACAATGGGTGCAAACTCAACACCACCATAAAGTGACAGCCTGGCTATGTGACCTTATAGAATGAGCCAACAATGGGTGCAAACCCAACACCACCATAAAGTGACAGCCTGGCTATGTGACCTTATAGAATGAACCAACAATGGGTGCAAACCAACACCACCATAAAGTGACAGCCTGGCTATGTGACCTTATAGAATGAACCAACAATGGGTGCAACCCAACACCATCATAAAGTGACAGCCTGGTTATGTGACCTTATAGAATGAGCCAACAATGGGTGCAGACCCCAACACCACCATAATGTGACAGCCTGACAACCTGGCTATGTGACCTTATAAAATGAACCAAAAATGGGTGCAGACCCAACACCACCATAGAGTGACAGCCTGACAGCCTGGCTATGTGACCTTATAGAATGAGCCAACAGTGGGTGCAAACTCAACACCACCATAAAGTGACAGCCTGACAGCCTAGCTATGTGACCTTATAGAATGAACCAATAAACAGCAACTATCAGATCCATTCACTGCAAAAGAAATTGGTGAAAAGTACCTGCAACTAACAAGATAAAGCATCCCTGCAACAACATAAAGCATCTTTGCTAAGATTGCAGGAGCTGATCACTTTCTATTAGAAGGGTCCACAGTGAGGTGGAGGAGCTGAGATCTCTTACCTGATCATGTATACCATGGCTGTGTGATTCTTCCAGCTGCAGCAATCATTGATTAGTATTGGAGGCAGCAGCAGCAGGATGGTAGATCCAGTAATGTATGAGCAGACTGGGAGCTTCATTACAGCGCTGAGGCTCCGGTACAGTAACACACGCCCTCCACAGCCTGCAGCCAGTAGAACTCAGTGCTCTGCAGACTCTGTTCCTTCATCTCAGCTGCTGGATGTCCCCCTCCTCCTCCAGGCTCCTCCAGGCTGCAGCACTGCTGTCATCTGTCAGTCCCTACTGCTGCTGCTGCTTTGGATTCACCTTCTCTGTCCCATTCTATTCTTATCACATGCAGCATTAATATACACAAATGCTTTTTGAAGCTGGATTTATTGCAGATTTGCCAAACTTCTCCCAGATGGGACAACTGTGGAAAGTCTGCAAAAATGTGCACCAGATTGTGTGTGAATTGTAGTGGGATGTGTCTAGCCTTACAAAAAAAACAACCATAGTCAGCATTTACTGTATTTGCTCTGTCGTCTGATCAAACAAGTGAAACTGCCCTAAACTAAGCTATTGAGCGGATAGAATGGATCCTGAACGGGTGACACTGATAGATCACATGACACGGCCACTCCAGGGCCAGCAAAGATTGGGTACCGGGCAGTTACTAGCTGTTCTCTCTTCTTCACTTCTCGGTTCTTTTCACGGGGGCCCAGACCTGGTCCCGTGACCCTGACAGTGTCATTTAAAATAAATGGGGAATGATGACAGGGAAAGTCTGAAGGAATAAGGGGGTATTCGTGACGCCACCTGCGGTATGCAGCCAGGGCCGCCGCCGCTGCTTCAGAACCTCTAGGGATGATAACCGGCAGCTTGGATGGTGTCACTCTCCGCAGGCGGAGCACGGTCCCCAAAGCAATGGAATGGAGGAGTCAGCCGGTACCTTGGCAGATGTTCAGTGGAACGTCGGTACCCCGGTGTTTCATGCGGCCTCTGCGGCCGATGGTCTCCGCTCAACAAAGTCACACAAACACCACAGCTGCAGATCCGTTATTTTTATTTGGTGTTTCAACATGGCCACTTACCAGGCTCCAATTCAGCGTTGTCTCCAAGACCGGGTTGGTGTTCCTGAGCCTCGGTTGGTGCCCTCTCTCTCTCTCTGTCTCTCACTGGGTGTTCTGCCTCTGGTGGGTCTATGTTCTCTCTCTCAGCACTAGTTCTCTTCTGAGGCGAGCAAGTCGCTGCTCTGCCCCTCAGGTTCTCAACACTTTCCGCAGCACAGAGATCAAGTACCGATGGCCGCGGGTGTTGTTGTGTCCCGGGCGCCATTAGGTTCCTCTCCCGAGCACTGCACCCTAGTTTGGCCACATTCCCCAAGATGTGTCGGGTGTTCGGCCACAGCTCCCGTTAGAAGTCTGAAGCCTCCAGTATAATGGCTTGGGCGTGCAGCATCTGGACCGTGTTCAGGGCCGGGTCCCTGTGTCATCCACCAGCCCCTATATCTATTCAGATTCTGGTGTATGGGGGATCGGTGTTTCTTCTGCACCCCTAGGGCTCTTCTTTCCTTCCACCCTTCTGGTCTCTCCCTCCCAGGGCGAGCATAGTCGTGCTCCAAGCACCATGAGCCGGCACCACACCGACTCTGTACCCTCCTGTTGCTGCTTCCTCCACTATATACTACTCCTACTCTCCTGTCTAACACTTTCCTGTTCCCCTTTTGTGGCCTAGGCCCTCCCTCAGGGTCCTCCCATTGTCCCAGGCCCTATGTGTTTGGGTACTGTTTGCATTTCTTTTGGGCTCAGCTACACCATCCCAGATCCTGGAGAACAGGAGCACTGCACTCCCTAACCGTGGGAATGCAGTACCTCTGGTGGTGGGGCACCACACACTGGTGAACCTGTACTGTAAGATACACTCATATAGTGTAAACTAACCCACTGTACTGGGCGTCACTAATAGGTTATTTTTCAGACACGGTACATATATTCATGCAGTATTAACTAGCCCGCCCTACCTGGTGTTACTAATGGTACCTTTACACGCTGCCACAGGAAGGTAGAAACCGCCAGGCATCGGACACAATTGTGCCTGTTGCCATGAAAACACCACGAAGTGGCGGCGTGTAATTCAGGAATTTCCTTCATGTGTCTTGCAGTTCCTTTGGATACCTGTGTCTGAGCCGTGCTCAAAAACAGGAAGGAACAATCCCTATGGTGGCGGCGTGTAATCGGGGCACAGGAAGGTATTTGCGTGGCCTAGCGAATTCCCAGGGGCGTGCCACAGCGTCATGGATACCACGCCCCATCAGCGATCATTGGTGGAGGCTCTTGCGTTACGATTGGTTGTCCCTTCACAGGGCGCCATATTTAAAGAGCTATCCATTCACAGTCCACAATTGCAATGGCGTCATGTATTAACCAGCCTTCCTGCGCTGGCTGGCCAATCATGATGTTATTGCATTGTCCAATCACCGTACGAGCGTCACGTAATACACAACTCTGTCACGCCTATGTACTTGCGGCGCGAAAGATGCACGCCCATTCCTTGTGGTGGCGGCATGTAAATCAGGAAAGGTACTCCACAGAAGGTAACCCGTGGCACCCATCGGCACTTCCGGGGAACGCATATACCTTCTGTAGAGCACGTTGTGGCGGCGTGTATATGCGGCATCGGCAACCGTTAGCAACAGGTAAAAACGCGCGCGTGCACGTGTGGTGCCTACCTGTTGCTACCCTCTGTGGCGGCGTGTAAAGGTACCATTAGGCTCTTGTTCAGACAGTGTGCATATACTCATATAGTGTTGACTAGCCTGCCCTACCTGATGTCACTAATAGGCTCTTGTTCAGCCACGGTGCATTATTATTATTATTTATTTATAGAGTACCATTGATTACATGGTGCTGTACATGAGAAAGGGTTACATATGAACAAGTTACAAATACAATGAACGAACTAACAGTGACAGACTGGTACAGAGGGGAGAGAGGACCCTGCCATTGCAGGCTTACATTCTACAGGGCAATAAGGAGGGAAACAGTAGGTTGGGTCTGCTCTGGTAGTGGTAAAGTGCCGGGTCCAGTGGTGGTGAAGTGGCACCGTGGTAATTGCAAGCTGTAAGCTGTTCTGAAAAGATTGGTTTTCAGCTTCCGCTTGAAGATTCCAAGTGAAGGACACAGTCGAACATTTTGGGGGGCAGAATTCCAGAGGATGGGTGGATGCTCGGGTGAAGTCTTACAGGCTGTTAGATGAGGAATGTACAAGTGTGGAGGAAAGAAGGAGGTCTTGGGAGGATCGAAGATTATGAGTTGGATGATATCGGGAGATTAGTTCAGAGATATATGGGGGGGGACAGATTGTGGACGGCTTTGTAAGTCAATGTTAGTAGTTTAAATTGGATAAGTTGGGGACTTGGGAGCCAGTGGAGGGATTTGCAGAGGGGAGAAGTGGAGGAGCAACGAGGAGAGAGGTGGATTAGTCGGGCAGCAGCGTTAAGGCCAGATTGGAGAGGTGCAAGAGTGTTAGCAGGGAGGACATAGAGGAGGAGGTTGCAGTAGTCAAGACGGGAGATGATGAGGGCATCCACTAGTAGTTCAGTAGATTGAGGGTTGAGGAAGGGACGGATTCTGGCAATATTTTTGAGTTGGAGGCGGCAGGAGGTGGTGAGAGCTTGGATGTGTGGTCTGAAGGATAAGGCAGAGTCAAGGGTTACTCGGAGGCAGTGGACTTCAGGTACAGGGCAGAGTGTGATGTAATTTATTGTGATGGACAGATCAGATAAGGGAGGTGTGCAAGATGGGGGAAACATGATGAGTTCAGTTTTGTCTACATTTAGTTTAAGGAAATGAGAGGAGAAGAAGGAGGATATGGATGATAGACACTCTGGGATTCTAGACAGCAGAGAGGTGACTTCTGGGCCAGAGAGGTAGATCTGAGTGTCATCAGCGTACAGGTGGTACTGGAATCCATGGGATGAGTTGTCCTAGGCCAAGGGTATAGATGGCAAAAAGAAGGGGTCCCAGGACAGAGCTTTGAGGGACCCCAACAGAGAGGTGATGGGGTGAGAAGGTCGTGTGGGAGTGGAAGACACTAAATGTGCGGTTGGAAAGGTAGGAGGAGATCCAGCAGAGGGCAAGGTCAGTGATACCAATGGAAGAGAGGATTTGTAGTAGGAGGCAGTGGTCAACTGTGTCGAATGCAGAGGACAGGTCAAGAAGGAAGAGGATGAAGAAGTGTTCGTTAGCTTTGGCGGTAAGTAGGTTGTTAGTAATTTTGGTTAAGGCGGTTTCGGTGGAGTGGTGGGGGCGGAAGCCAGATTGAAGGTTGTCAAAGAGAGAGTTAGATCAGAGGTGGGAGGAAAGTACAGTGCGGACATGCTTTTCAAGAAGTTTAGAGGCAAACGGGAGCAGAGATATGGGGCGGTAGCTGGATGTGGAGGTTGGGCCAAGGCATGGCTTCTTTAAGATGGGTGTAATTGTTTCAGGTTTGAAAGTGGAAGGAAAGGTACCGGGGGTTAGTGATAGGTTGAAGAGGTGGGTTAGGGCTGGGATAAACGCGGTGGTGAAGTTGGGGAGGAAGTGGGAAGGGATGGAGTCCGATGCACAAGTGGTGAGGTGCGATTTGGAGAGGAGGTGGGCAAGTTATCCTTCAGTAATGGAGGGGAGGAGGGTTAGTGGGGGAGGGGAGTGGTCTGATATACATAGAGGTTGTGATATTTGGGCAGCAAAGACTTGTCTGATCTGATCGATCTTGTTGGTGAAGTGTGTTGCAAAGTCTTCTGCAGAGATACGAGAAGAAGGAAGGGACAGTGGGGGCAGAGGAGGGAGTTAAATATGTTGAATAACTGCCTGGGGTTGTGGAACAAAGAGGATTTGAGGATAATGAAGTAGTTCTGTTTAGTGGTGGTGAGTGCTGACTTAAATTTGAGAAGTGCTTGTTTGAATGGTGTATAGTCTTCTTGTGAATGTGTTGTCTTCTAGCGCCACTCAGCAACCTTAGGGCCATGTCACACGGGTCAATTTCCTGCACGATATCGTTTAAGTGATCCGCTTTTTTGATCGCTTAAGCGATATCGTTTGTGCGTCGCTACGTGTAATCAAACGATTTTTCTTTGATTGCAGATTTGTGAACATGTTCACAAATCTGTGGTTGGTCAGCCGGTGGACAAGCAGCATCGTTGCGTGTGACACCGGCAGAGCAACGATGAACGAGCTCCCAGCGCCTCGCAGCCTATGCTGGGAGCTTGTATCCATAGTAAACATCGGGTTACTAAGCGCCGCGCGGCGCCTAGTAACCCGAAGTGTACCATGGTTAGGTCCACATCGTTGGTGAGTCTGCCTGTGTGACAGCTCACCAACGATGTGAACAATATTGTTAGCGATCGCGCGTGCATGTCATCGCTAACAATATTGTTCACTAAATTGATACGTGTGACGGCACCCTTAGACTCTCGCTGCAGCATTTTAGTGGTGTCTCTGTGCCACGGTTGTCTGTTGATTCGTTGTTTTCTGCCGTGAACAAGAAAGAGGGGCAACTGCATCAATCGCTGCTGTGAGTGTAGACTTGTAGAAAGTGGTGGCGTTATCTGTGTCGTTGAGTGAGGACATGGAGGCTAGTGGTAGAATAGAGTCAGAAAGTATGTGAGTGTCAACGCGTGTGAGGTTTCTGGTGTGCGAGTTGGTGAACATTGGAGGCAGTTGAGGAGGACAAGGACGAGAAGGTAAGTAGAGGCAGGTGAAGATGAGGTCTAGTGTATGTCCGTCTGTTTGGGTGGCTGTGGAGGACCATTGAGAGAGGCCAAAGGATGAGGCAAGTGACAGGAGTTTGGAGGCTGTTGACTGGTTGGTATCAATGGGGATGTTGAAGTCACCCATGCTGATGGTGGGTATGTCAGCAGATAGAAAGTATAGGAGCCAGATGGAGAATTGGTCAATGACGGCAGTGGCTGGGCCTGGGGGTCGATAAATGATGGTCACTTGGAGGTTGGAGGGAAAGTAGATACGAACAGAGTGCACTACAAAGGATGAGAGAATAAGGGAGGGAGGAGGAGGAATTGAGTTGAAATTGCAGTTGCAGAAAGGAAAAGACCAACTCCTCCACCATGTTTGTTGCCAATGCGACATGTATGGGTGAAAAGAAGTCCGCCATAGCACAGCGCAGCAGGGGGAGGCCGTGTTAGAGGGTGTCAGCCATGATTCTGTGAAGCCCAGGAAGGAGAGTTTGCGAGAGGTAAAGAGGTTGTGGGTGAAGTTTATTACAGATGGAACGGGCATTCCAGAGCGCTCTAGAGAGAGGGGGTCAGTGAAAAGGGGTTTTAAATTTAGAAGATTGCGGCTGTTTCTTGCAGGTGTGGGATGATAGGAGGGAGGAATAGTGGGTAATGTTGACTGTGGAGGTCCTGCGTTGGAAGATATGTCACTGGCTGATAGGAGAAGCAAAGAGAGAGCAAGCAGGTGGGAGAATGAACGTAACTGGCTTGCTTTGTGGTATTTGAGTATTTGTGGTCCATATATTCATATAGTGTAACTAGCCCGCCACACTGGGCCTCACTAATACACTCTTACTCAGACACGGTGCATATACTCAAGCAGTGTTAACTAGCCCACCCTACCTGGGGTCACTAATAGGCTCTTGTTCACACACGGGGCATATACTCATGGAGTGTCAACTATCCCACCCTACCTGGCGTCACTAATAGACTTTTGTTTAGACACTGTGTATCTCACTTATCTATGTGACAGGCTCCCTGTGCATGCCTTATTAGTGTGCAATTCTTAGCACAGCCACTCACATCTATTCAAAATGGAGGGGGGCGGTTGTTAGCATATCAGTATCAGGCACCTGGGCTGCGCCCATGTCCATAATGGTGGTTCCCTGCATCCTATGTGTGCATTTAGTATTAGGTTTGGCTCCTTGGCAGGAAGTTTTTTTATGTTCCCCTTCTGGTGTTATAGTCCTCCATATTCCTGACCTGCTAAATCTACACCTGAGAAAACCGTAATTTTATCAATTGCAATCCAAAGGACGAAGTGTACACGATCCGCTAACCCTGAAGAAGGAGCATAGCAGGCTCCGAAACACGTTGGAGAAGGAATAAAGAGCTTCATTGCACCAACTCTTTGGGTCAGCCCTCTCATTTCAGCAGCGCGGATCGTGTACACTTCGTCCTTTGGATTGCAGTTGGATACCATTTATACCTGAAGTGTGGATCCTGCAGCAGCTGTATACGTGAATAACAACAGGTTGTGGGGCACACAACCTTACCAGGTGAGCACCCAATATCGTAGCAATAGCCCAGCTATCATTGAGATAAGACCCTATTGCACTTTGTTGTCTCTCAATATTTAGTAACTTTATCAATTACAGCAACAGCTCAGTAAATGACACATTGCTGAAATTAGGGTCTTTGTCTTTATTATGCTGCTCTTAGATGGGATGGCAAAAATCAGGTGACAGATTCCCTTTAAAGATGAGCTGTCACTTTGTAAAATAAAAGTGAGCTGTAAAAATTCCTGTTATTCTAGCGCTCTTTTTGTTTTGCGCTGAGTGAAACTTTTGAAGTTCGGGTTCGGGCAGTGAAGCTGAACGTTTTGCCACACTGTTCGTGACCTCAAAATTGACCCAAGTCTCAATGGAAGTCATTGATTGTCAGTTCAGCTCTCCACTCACATATCCAGCCATTAGTAAAATACTTTAGAGGGTGGGAGGGTGAGGTTTTCCCCTTCCCAAATTAATTTTGAACATACTACACCCAAAAACTGTGCTTAAAAGGCCAGTGTGAGCTGATCAGACACTGCACGCAGCTCACACTGGGCCAAGCACCGACTGTACCCGATCATAGCGATGCTCCCGACCACCAACTGTACCCAACCACAGCGATGCTCCCGAGCACCAACAGTACCTGACCACAGCGATGCTCCCAACCACCAACTGTACCCCACCACTGCGATGCTCTTGAGCACCAACTGTACCCAACCACAGCGATGCTCCCGAGCACCAACAGTACCTGAGCACAGCAATGCTCCCAAACAATAACTGTACCCGACCACAGCAATGCTCCCGAGCACCAACTGTACCTGACCACAGCAATGCTCCCGAGCACCAACTGTACCTAACCATAGCGATGCTTCTGAGCACCAACTGTACCTGAGCACAGCAATGCTCCCGAGCAGCAACTGTACCTAACCATAGCGATGCTCCCGAGCACCAACTGTACCTGACCACAGCGATGCTCCTGAGTACCAACTGTACCCAACTATATGATACTCCCAAGCACCAACTGTACCCGATCACAGTGATGCTCAGTCCACAGCTTAGCAAACTTAAACACCCGAACTACGAAGTTTGCTCCACACCGGGAAGTTTGTTGACCTGAACCAAACCTTGAAAGTTTCACTCATCTCCAACTCTACACTGCAGAGATTTATACATTTGTTCCTTTTGGATCCCACTAAATAAAAGAGCGGAAGCTACACAATGGTGGATGGGCCTGCCCCAAATTTTTGAGATATTTCAGTTTCTTAATTAGTTACATTTTTCAAAATAAATGAAACAAGAAGTACCCAACATTCAACTTTTGGTTTGTGTCCTCTGTTCTGTTGTAAGGTTTCCTCATTTCATCGTTGAGTTCTTTATATCTTTCAGTATTCCACCTTTCTTGAATTGGGGTTGAACAAGAGATCACTTAGCCTGTGTATAATTTTCTGAGATAATGGACCTTTGGATTTTCATTGGCTGTAAACCATAATCATCAACATTAACACTTTATGTATAGAATTACTGCAATACATTAACTTTTTGCTGATATTCTAATGTATTAAGATACACCTGTATATGTCTGTTGTGATTCTATATTTCAATGTGTGAATGTCCAAATTTACAGTTCTCTGAACAGAAACAAGCAATAAAATATGCAAATTTAGCCTTTGTGGATTGAATTGACTTCTCTATGTACAATATATGCTGCACAGATGTCCTCGATTGTACTTTAATGAATGAAGCTTTGCAGAATGAATGTCATTTTCGTATCTGGTACTTTTAGTATTTATTAGGTTGTAAAGTCCTATTAATCTCTTTTATCTCTGTTCCTAGGCTGTTCTTGTGAGGTCTTAGTATATACTATGAATATCCCTTGTGTCGGCCCATGTTGGGCAGTTCTTCATGTCAAATTTTGTGTCTTCTGCAGAGGTCACGACTTACAAACATCAGCTCACTCCCTGATGTGTGTATTTATTAGCGATGCTGGATCCTGAACATTTCAAGGAATAGGCTGATTGCTGGTTGTATACCCCACTGGAGCGGACGCCCTGCAGGGGACGCTTAATGTCAGCTTGACGTTAGTGTTCCATATTAGCACGTGCGTTGAGGAATACTGCTCTGGAGAGCAAATAATAACAAAATGGTGCCGGCCTCACGTCACTCATTCGGATAAGTGAACCTGACAGCTTGTTCATGCTGCCCAAACCTGTGACAGATCAGACTCTGGCTCTGTCGTTTCAGCCAAACATACATTGAAAATAGGCCGTACACAGCCCCGAGTATACAGCAGGATGCCGCACACAGCATCAGTTTACAGAAGGAGGCCACACACAGTTCCCAGTATACAGCAGGAGGCCGCACACAGCCCCCAGTATGCAGCAGGAGGCTGTACACAGCCCCGAGTATACAGCAGGATGCCGCACACAGCATCAGTTTACAGAAGGAGGCCACACACAGTTCCCAGTATACAGCAGGAGGCCGCACACAGCCCCCAGTATGCAGCAGGAGGTCGTACACAGCCCCGAGTATACAGCAGGAGGCCGAACACAGACTCAATAGACAGCAGGAGGCTTCACACAGCCCCCAATATACAGCAGGAGGCCTCACACAGCCCCTAGTATATAGCAGGAGGTCACACACAGTCCCCGGTATACAACAGGAGGAGGCACACAGCCCTGAGCATACAGCAGGAGGCAAACACAGCTTCAATATACAGCAGGAGGCTTCACATAGCCCCCAGTATACAGCAGGATCCCACACACAGCCCCCAGTATACAGCAGGAGGCCACACACAGCTCCCAGTATACAGCAGGAGGCCGCACACAGCCCCCGGTATAAAGCAGGAGGCCGCACACAGCCCCTAGTATTACAGCAGGAAGTCGCAGACAGCCCCCATTATACAGCAGAAGGCCGCACAGCCCCCATGTGTACACAGGAGACCGCACACACAGCCCCCGGTATTACAGCAGAATGCCGCAGACAGACCCCAGTATTACAGCAGGAGGCCGCACACCGCCCCCAGTATTACAGCAGGAGGCCGCACACAGCCTCCAGTATTACAGCAGGAGGCCGCAGACAGTCCCCAAGTATATAGCGGAAGGCCGCAGGCAGCACCATTACATGTATGGACAGGGAGCATGCAGCTCCAAGAGAGGGGAGCAGGAGTGGGAGGATGCCCAAAGTAACCATTGTCTTGGACTACTTGTATAACATTTCAGACTGAAATTATGGAACAATAACATCACGGGCCAATGGGGAAGGGCGGAGGGTGCACCACAGGTGATGTGATCCCATAATCTAAACAAGAACGCAGGTGCAAAGCTGAACATGATACATTGTAACAAAAAAAAAAAAAAACGCCACTCTGGAATATTAAAGCATATAATTGAATATAAAACAATATTATAGCCAAGGAAAAATGAAAAAAGGAGACAATTAGCTTACAGTGCCTTGTGAAAGTATTCGGCCCCCTTGAACTTTTCAACTTTTTGCCACATTTCAGGCTTCACACATAAAGATATAAATTCAAATTTTTTTTTTTTCGAAGAATCAACAACAAGTGGAACTCAATTGTGAAGTGGAACGAAATTTATTGGATATTTTAAACTTTTTTAACTAATAAAAAGCTGAAAAGTGGGGCGTGCAATATTATTCGGCCCCTTTACTACTTTCAGTGCAGCAAACTCACTCCACTCACACTGAATGATTCAATGTTATCCTAAATGATTGGTAATGATAAATAGAATCCACCTGTGTGCAATCAAGTCTCAGTATAAATGCACCTGCTCTGTGATAGTCTCAGGGATCTGTTTGAAGTGCAGAGAACATCATGAAGACCAAGGAACACACCAGGCAGGTCCGAGATACTGTTGTGGCCAAGTATAAAGCCGGACTTGGGTACGAAAAAATTTCCCAAGTTTTAAACATCTCAAGGAGCACTGTGCAAGTGATCATATTGAAATGGATGAAGTATCAGACCACTGCAAATCTACCAAGACCCGGCCGCCCCTCTAAACTTTCATCTCGAACAAGGAGAAGTCTGATCCGGGATGCAGCCAAAAGGCCCATGATCACTCTGGATGAACTGCAGAGATCTACAGCTGAGGTCGGAGAGTCTGTCCATAGGGCAACAATCAGTCGTACACTGCACAAATCTGGCCTTTATGGAAGAGTGGTAAGAAGAAAGCCATTTCTCAAAGATATCCATAAAAAGTCTCGTTTGAAGTTTGCCACAAGCCACCTGGGAGACACCAAACATGTGGAATAAGGGGCTCTGCTCAGATGAAACCAAAATCAAACTTTTTGACCACAATGCAAAACGATGTTTGGCGTAAAAGCAACACAGATCACCATCCCTACTGTCACACATGGTGGTGGCAGCATCAAGGTTTGGGCCTGCTTATCTTCAGCAGGGGCAGGGAAGATGGTTAAAATTGATGGGAAGATGGACGGAGCCAAATACAGGACCATTTTGGAAGAAAACCTGCTGGAGTCTGCAAAAGACCTGAGACTGGGACGGAGATTTATCTTCCAACAAGACAATGATCCCAAACATAAAGCAAAATCTACAATGGAATGGTTCAAAAATAAACGTATCCAGGTGTCACAGTCCAGACCTGAATCCAATGGAGAATCTGTGGAAAGAGATGAAAACTGCTGTTCACAAACGCTCTCCATCCAACCTCACTGAGGAAAAGCTGTTCTGCAAGGAAGAATAGGCAAGAATTCCAGTCTCTCTATGTGCAAAACTGATAGAGACATACAGTTGTGGCCAAAAGTATTGACTCCCCTGCAATTCTGTCAGATAATACTCAGTTTCTCCCTGAAAATGATTGCAATCACAAATTCTTTGGTGTTATTATGTTCATTTAATTTGTCTTCAATGAAAAGACACAAAAAGAATTGTCCTAAAGCCAAATTGGATATAATTCCACACCAAACATAAAAAAGGGGGTGGACAAAAGTATTGGCACTGTTAGAAAAATCATGTGATGCTTCTCTAATTTGTGTAATTAACAACACATGTAACTTACCTGTGGCACCTAACAGGTGTTGGCAATAACTAAATCACACTTGCAGCCAGTTGACATGCATTAAAGTTGACTCAACCTCTGTCCTGTGTCCTTGTGTGTACCACATTGAGCATGGAGAAAAGAAAGAAGACCAAAGAGCTGTCTGAGGACTTGAGAAACCAAATTGTGAGGAAGCATGAGCAATCTCAAGGCTACAAGTCCATCTCCAAAGACCTGAATGTTTCTGTGTCTACCGTGTGCAGTGTCATCAAGAAGTTTAAAGCCCATGGCACTGTGGCTAACCTCCCTAGATGTGGACGGAAAAGAAAAATTGATGAGAGATTTTAACGCAAGATTGTGCGGATGGTGGATAAAGAACCTCGACTGACATCCAAACAACTTTAAGCTGCCCTGCAGTCCGAGGGTACAACAGTGTCAACCCGTACTATCCGTCGGGGTCTGAATGAAAAGGGACTGTATGGTAGGAGACCCAGGAAGACCCCACTTCTTACCCCGAGACATGAAAAAGCCAGGCTGGAGTTTGCCAGAACTTACCTGAGAAAGCCTAAAACGTTTTGGAAGAATGTTCTCTGGTCAGATGAGATAAAAGTAGAGCTTTTTGGGCAAAGGCATCAACATAGAGTTTAAAGGAGAAAAAAAAGAGGCATTCAAAGAAAAGAGCACGGTCCCTACAGTCAAACATGGTGGAGGTTCCCTGATGTTTTGGGGTTGCTTTGCTGCCTCTGGCACTGGTCTGCTTGACCGTGTGCATGGCATTATGAAGTCTGGAGACTACCAACAAATTTTGCAGCATAATGTAGGGCCCAGTGTGAGAAAGCTGGGTCTCCCTCAGAGGTCATGTGTCTTCCAGACAATGACCCAAAAGACACTTCAAAAAGCACTAGAAAATGGTTTGAGAGAAAGCACTGGAGACTTCTAAGGTGGCCAACAATGAGTCCAGACCTGAATCCCATAGAACACCTGTGGAAGAGATCTAAAAATGGCAGTTTGGAGAAGGCACCCTTCAAATATCAGGGACCTGGAGCAGTTTGCCAAAGAAGAATGGTCTAAAATTCCAGCAGAGCATTGTAAGAAACTCATTGATGGTTACCGGAAGCGGTTGACCGCAATTATTTTGGCTAAAGGTTGTGCAACCAAGTATTAGGCTGAGGGTGCCAATACTTTTGTCCGGCCCGCTTTTGAAGTTTTGTGTGAAATGATCAATGTTTTGCTTTTTGCTTCATTCTCTTTTGTGTTTTTTCATTGAAGACAAATTAAATGAAGATAATAATACCAAAGAATTTGTGATTGCAATCATTTTCAGGAAGAAACGGAGTATTATCTCACAGAATTGCAGGGGTGTCAATACTTTTGTCCACAACTGTACCCCAAGAGACTGCAGCTGTAATCACAGCAAAAGGGGGCGCTACAAAGTATTAACTCAAGGGGCCGAATAATATTGCACGCCCCACTTTTCAGTTTTTTATTTGTTAAAAAAGTTTAAAATATCCAATAAATTTCGTTCCAATTCACGATTGTGTCCCACTTGTTGTTGATTCTTCACAAAAAAAAATTAAGCCTGAAATGTGGCCACTAACTGGATTCAAAACCTCCTATTTTACTGATTTGTATAGACCTCTTCAGATTTTTACATAGTCCCCCCTACTAATATTAGACCTGCAAAAAAACAAAAAGCCGTAAAGGAATTGACCACTTTAACAGATGGTTAGGGACATGATTTTGCGGCACTTATTAGCTAGGTATAACAGGTGTTTCTCCTGCACTTCCTCACAGACTGCACAGTTGTCTGTCCATACAGTGGCTGCTGCTGAAGGAGTAGTGACCAGACCTGTCCATCAGCCGCCTCAAAGAGAAAACGCCTTTCCCATGTCAGGTATTTAGAGGCTCATGGACTAATCTGATCCTGGTAACCAATTCCTCAGACAACGGAATAGACAGCGCAGCACAGAGGCTGCAGAAGGCAAATGGTATAACATTATTACTATTATTTTTCCAAATGCAAAAATGATTTTTGAAAATTATTCCCAAAGGTGGACAACCCCTTTTAAGGTTATGGGCACAGAATATGATTTTCAGGAAGGTACACTCCATTAACTGCCTGAAACAGTACTAAATCTACATTCTAATTAATGGTCATATGTATTGCAAAGCAAATTACAACCGAACTGATGTAAAGGAAGACACCAAGACAGAAGACGCTGGTATGTCCTGAATCATCTACAAGACGTCATGTGCATCTATCCCCGCAGTGAAGCAAAACCACTAGAAGTGAGACATTTTATGTCGCGTTCACACATACCGTATTTTTGAACATGTCTATTCTTTTTACGCTGGCGTTTCTGCAGTGAAAACGCAAGTGTTAAAAAGCGCGGAATACGCAGTATGTGAATGGATTTTGCCAAAACACATAGGTTTGGCTGGGCTGCGTATCAACAATTGCGTTTTCACTGCGAAAAAACACAGTGCAAAAAAGCGCAGAAAAAGACTCGGAAAAAGTCAGAATATGCAGGGAAAAGTGCAAAACACAGCAAAAAACGCTGTGTGTGAACGCAGCCTTACTCCAATTTTATTGTGGTGCATGGTGTATACCACTCTGCAGTCATAGAGAGAGGGACCCAGCATTGTGAAGGTAGCAGGCATGACAAGTAGGAAGAGTCTAAGGGCCACTTTACACACACCAACTTATCTGTCCAACTTCTGACCAACTTACTGGTTGCAGTGAAATCATGGACACATTGCTCCATTTTGTGACTGTGTACAATGAAACAATGTGTCCATGATTTCACTGCAACCAGTAAGTTGGTCAGAAGTTGGATAGATAAGTTGGTGTGTGTAAAGTGGCCATAAGGGCCGCTTTACACACACCAACTTCTGAACAGATCTCTGGTTGCAGTGAAATCATGGACACATTGTTACATTTGTACACAGCCACAAAATGGAACAATGTGTCCATGATTTCACTGCAACCAGAGATCTGTTCAGAAGTTGGACACAGATATCTGTGTGTGGAAAGTGGCCTTAAGGGCCACTTTACACACACCAACTTATCTGTCCAACTTCTGACCAACTTGCTGGTTGCAGTGAAATCATAGCTTGTGCTTACACTGATGACCCCTGAGCCTGCAGGACAGCTTGAATTTCTAAGGCTCTTGATTGGGGCTTATCCACCATCCAGACTATCCTGCCATCCACGTCCAAGGAGATTAGCTACAGCACCATGAGTTGTAAACTTCTTGATTATGTTGTGCACCGTTGACAAAGGAATATCATTATCTCTCATACAGAGGGGAGAGAGGACCCTGCCCTTGCGGACTTACATTCTACAGGGCAGTGGGGAGAGAGACAGTAGGTTGAGTCTGCTCTGGTGGTGGTGGAGCGTCAGGTCCAGTGGTAGTGGAGCACCGAGTCCAATGGTGGTGGAGTGTCAGGTCCAGTGGTGGTGAGGTGGCACCGTGATCATTTGTAGGCTGTTCTGAAGAGATGGTTTTTCAGGTTCCGCTTAAGGTTCTGAGTGTAGAGGACAGTCGGACATTTTGGGGTGCAGAGTTCCAGAGGATAAGGGATGCTCGGGCGAAGCCTAGCAGGCGGTTACATGAGGAAAGTACAAGTTTGGAGGAAAAAAGGAGGTCATGGGAGGATCAAAGATTACGAGTTGGGAGAGCATGGGGCCCCTTTGCCATCCAATAGCTCATAAAAATGGAAAAATTGCACCTTCTTTGGATGTTAAAATTGGCCCCCCTTACCTCTTAGGCCCCTGGTTGCAGCAATGATATGTCTGCCCCTGCTCCCAATGTGTATATCCGACATGAGTATATAGATTATAAGTGTTGTGTATGGTAAGACAGGGGCTTGCGATTTTAATGGCCCAACCTAAAGCAAGCACAACCCAGGCCCCATATAAAGTTTGGTTTGTCATTGGTCACTTGGAAAGGCTTCCGTTACTTTGCTCATTACTCATGTATCAAGTCCTTGCAGTTTGTGTTCTAACAAAGCGCACTTCTGGATTATTAATCAATGTGGATTATTTCAGATGAGCGCTAATACTATTCCCATCTGTCGAGGCGGCCGGCCGGTGCCTCCCGTTGACTTACAGATTCTCACTATACAAGCAGCACAGTATAAGTTTATTTTATCCTTTTGTTTTTGGAGTTATTTTTTGTACCCCCGGTCTAGGATCGAGGCTCTTGGAGTAGGTGCAGCATCCTCCAGCATCCCGACCTAGACATGGATTCGGAGATTCCTTCTCGTGAAAGAAAAACACAGCAGCCCAGGGAGCAGTGAGGCCCGAGGTGCGGTAATTTAAGCCGGCAGGGCGGTGACCATGAATAAACCCTTTCACTCTGGTCCAGCAACACAGGACTCTGCCATCCAAGCCCAAGAATGTCAAGGATTCCATTGCGAGAGCTAGAAAAAAATACTACAGGAAATATGAAGACACATAGTTTAGGATCATTAAGACGTAATTGTGATATTGCTCCAGAGTCTGGGCTGAGGAGTAAAATGGTCCTTTCAGGTATATACAGCTTCAGTAGATGGGATTAATAATGGAAGATGCCTTATAGGTGTTAGGCCGTGTTCACACTGTGCTGCGTTTTTGTTGAATTTGCGGCAGCAAAACTGGATCCGTTTTTGGAAAAAAAAATGCAACCAAAAACACATCGTGTTTTTGATCCACTTTTTTATGTGGTGCATTTTTTTCCATTGCGGAGGAGAAATAATAGATCACTAATTAACGCTTATTCTTTTTCTGAATGCGCTTTCTGCCCCTAAAAACGGACCATTGAAAACCACAGCGTCTGAACAGCATTTCTGAAAACTCATTGACTTTGCTGGACATCACAGAAAGTGATCTGTTTTCCATGGAAAAACGGATCACAAAAAAACGGATCAAAAATGCACAGTGTGAACTTAGTCTTATGGCCACTTTACACGTCCCGATATCGGCGTCCAACTCCGGCAAAAAGTCAGGTGGTTCGTGCGTTGGCCCCGATATCGTTCGTGCGTTGTATGGTGTAAATGTCCAATACGATGCACGAACGATGTCAAAACGATATCGGGGATCAAATGAGCGTGCTCTCCAACTGGCCGATATTGGATGGACGTTGTGGCTGGATCGGGCTGTGTAAAAGCCCAACTACGATGTGGAGTACAACTTCCCCTATCCTCTCCCATGTTAAATGGTCGTTCCTGGGGCGGCCATACAAGGGGGCGTACACATCGTAGTGGCGTTGCCTGCCGATATCGCGCTGTGTAACATCTCCTATGCGATCTTGGAATTCTGCCCAGAAAAAGCGCACTCCCGCGTCGTTGTATCCAACATCGGACCGACGTTGGGACGTGTAAAGTGGCCATTAGAGTCCTTGTTGTATAATTGGTAATCACTATTAGCTGTTTGCCAGACACATACTGGTCATTTCTTTCTATCCAATTCTATATTTCTTGTTTATTTTATTTTTTTTTAATGGAAATGGAGACAACAATATTGTTAAAATCATGATTTTCTTCTAAATTGTAGTTAGTTGGGAAAGTGTTAACTTATGAGTACGAGTTTGAGTTGGTCCTTAAAGGGAATGTGTCACCAGAAAATGACTTTTTTCTTTAAATCTGTTTTTTAAGTTACACTTTTTTTCACACAATGTTTATTAAAGGGATAGGTCATGTCCTTTTATTGTTTTTAAACCACTCCTAATGTTATTTAGATAAAGCATTGTGCATAACTAACCTGGTTTAAAAAATATATATAATCCATGTATTTATCATTAAAAAGAACTTTAGATGTTTGCATTAGGTACCTGCACATTCAGTCATTGGGGTGGATACTTCAGCTGGAATCAGTCCCATCAATCCACTGCAGTCATGCAGTTTTTTCTAAATGTAGTAACGCCCCGTGCATTATAATATATTGACATCAATCACCACAGGTTCTTCACCACCAAAGAACCTTCATTGATGAATGTCAATGTATTACAATGCAGGGGGTGTTACTACATTTAGAAAAAACTGCATGACTGCAGTGGATTGATGGGACATCACATATTGTGAATGGAGGATCCTGTGTTATCTACTGTATATAGAGGTGTTATCAGTCATTGTACAGGAGGAGGTGAGCTGTGATATCACCTATTGTGAATGGTGGATCCTGTGTTATCTACTGTATATAGAGGTGTTATCAGTCATTGTACAGGAGGAGGTGAGCTGTGACATCTATTGTGAATGGTGGATCCTGTGTTATCTACTGTATATAAAGGTGTTATCAGTCATTGTACAGGAGGAGCAGGTGAGCTGTGATATCACCTATTGTGAATGGTGAATTCTGTGTTATCTACTGTATATAGAGGTGTTATCAGTCATTGTACAGAAGTAGGAGGTGAGC
Source organism: Allobates femoralis (assembly GCA_033576535.1). Taxonomy (NCBI): domain Eukaryota; kingdom Metazoa; phylum Chordata; class Amphibia; order Anura; family Aromobatidae; genus Allobates; species Allobates femoralis. Next base: position 128,744,126 of record JARQOC010000010.1, read on the forward strand.
TGTGATACCATCTACTGTGAATGGTGGATCTTTTGTTATCTACTGAATATAGAGGTGTTATCAGTCATTGTACAGAAATAGGAGGTGAGCTGTGATATTTATTGTGAATGGTGGATCCTGTGTTATCTACTGTATATAAAGGTGTTATCAGTCATTGCACAGGAGGAGGTGAGCTGTGATACCACCTATTGTGAATGGTGGATCCTGTGTTATCTACTGTGTATAGAGGTGTTATCAGTCATTGTACAGGATGAGGTGAGCTGTGATATCACCTATTGTGAATGGTAGATCCTGTGTTATCTACTGTATATAAAGGTGTTATCAGTCATTGTACAGGAGGAGGAGGTGAGCTGTGATATCACCTATTGTGAATGGAGGATCCTGTGTTATCTACTGTATATACATGTGTTATCAGCAGTGGCGGACCCAGAAATTTCCCAAGGTAGGGGTCCAAGAAACACACACCGGCCCTGAAAGGGGGGTGTCACCCCCCAGCGGGGTTCCGAGGGGCAAAGCCCCCGGTGGGGGGGTTTGGGGGAGCGAAGCCCTCCTAAAAGCCAAGCGATTTTTGTAAATTTGAATACCTAATTAATGCTTAATACTGCACGAAAACGGCTTCTCAGCTTCTCAGGGCTGTCCAAAGGGGGGGGTCCAGACATGTAGGTCCCCCCCTTGGGTGCGCCACTGGTTATCAGTCATTGTACAGGAGGAGGAGGTGAGCTGTGATATCATCTATTGTGAATGGTGGATCCTGTGTTATCTACTGTATATAGAGGTGTTATCAGTCATTATACAGGAGTAGGAGGTGAGCTGTGATATCATCTATTGTGAATGGTGGATCCTCTGTTATCTACTGTATATAGAGGTGTTATCAGTCATTGTACAGGAGGAGGAAGTGAGCTGTGATATCATCTATTGTGAATGGTGGATCCTGTATAATCTACTGTATATAGAGGTGTTAATTGTTTACAAAATAAACTTGCCGGAACCGCACCTGCCGCACACTTACCGCAAGCCCTATAGACAATGCATGGGGCTTGCCGCAAGTGTGCCGCAAGTACGGCCGTTAGGGCCCTTTCACATCAGCGTTTTTTTTCAAATCGCGGCAGATGCGGTGAAAAAACCGCATCTGCCGCGATTACCGCATACCGGCTGCACTTGCGGCGCGGTTGTGGTTTTTTCCATGCAAAGTATAGGCGGACTTGCGGCAGGTGCGGCAAGTGCGGTTTTGCACTTGCGGCAGGTGCGGCCGCGAAAAAAACCGCACCTGCCGCAAGTGCAAAACCGCACTTGCCGCACCTGCCGCAAGTCCGCCTATACTTTGCATGGAAAAAACCGCAACCGCGCCGCAAGTGCAGCCGGTATGCGGTAATCGCGGCAGATGCAGTTTTTTCACCGCATCTGCCGCGATTTGAAAAAAAACGCTGATGTGAAAGGGCCCTTATGCGGTAAATGCGGCAGATGCGTTTTTTTGACTGCAACTGCCACATTTTTCAAAAACCCCAGATGTGAAAGCAGCCTAACACAAACACCTGATTTAAACAATACGTCATTTTCTGAGAACACATTCCCTTTACGTTGTAAAGATTGATGTTATTGGCCTGATCTCGTAAATAAGAATAAATCTGTGGCACTCAATCCTATAGTGTGCACAGTTGCAATGCCAGACACGATACATTGTAAGGCCGGTTTCACATTGCGGGTCAGAACCGATCTGAGGCTGTCAGGGTTAACCTGACAGCCCCGGATCGGATCAGCATACAGAACCGGAGGGCTACTATGCCCTCTGGTCCGGTGTGCACCCGGACGCAGCTGCCGCTGCTGCTGAATCAGGTCCGCGGCTGGCAGGGAGCTAGCTGCGGTCCTGAAACAACTGCGGCGTGCAGCCGCAGGTGTCCGGTTCCTGGATCCTCCCGGACCGGGGCAATCTGGCCCCATAGGCTCCCACGTTAAGGAGCGCTGGATTGCCCCGGATCCGGGAGGATCCGGGCGAATCCGGGAGAATCCGGGAGTAGGCAATTAGAGGAGATATTCTCCTCTCGGACACAAAAACGCTGCAAGCAACGTTTTTGTGTCCGTGAGAGAATTCTGAATTCTCCCGGATTGTCCCGGACAGATAGAAACCAGATGGCAGAGAGCTGCCATCCGGCTTCTATCCGGCTCCATAGGCTACTATGGGGCCAAAATCCGGTCCGGGGCTGTCCGGTTTACACGTGTAAACCGGACAGCCTCGGATCGGATCAAACCCGCAATGTGAAACCAGCCTAACAAAAAAACGCAATATTCTGCTAAGACATATAATTGGAAATGGAACAATATCATAGCTAAGAAAAAATAAAAAATTGAGACACTTAGCTAAAAAATATGGCCATATCGATAACCGCCCAGTAGCCAAATCAGCACATGGTTACTTGGCGGTTATCAACATAGCCATGTTTTAAAGGTAAGGCTGGCTTCAGACTGCGTGTCTGATCCGATCCGTAGCTGTCCGCTTGAGGCAGACAGCCGCGGACCGGATCAGCACACAGGACCGGGGGGCTATTATGCCCTCCGATCCGGTGTGCAGCCGTACGCAGTTCCTGCTGCTGATAGGTGAGGACCGCGGGCGCCGCGGTCCTGACCTGTCAGCTGGTTCAGCTGCGTACGGCTGCACACAGGATCGGAGGGCATAATAGCCCCCCGGTCCTGTGTGCTGATCCGGTCCGCGGCTGTCTGCCTCAAGCGGACAGCTACGGATCGGATCAGACACGCAGTCTGAAGCCGGCCTAAGTGTCTCAATTTTTCATTTTTTTCTTAGGCTGGCTTCACACTGCAGTTTTTCACTGATCAGTGTCCATCAGTGTCTGTTTGCCTAAACCAGGAGTGTCTCCAAAACTCAGAACAGCTGTCAATCTTTCAACTATAGTTTTTCTCTGCAAGTTCCTCTCCTGGTCCTCTCCTGGTTTTGGCACCCAAACACTGATGGACACTGATCAGTGAAAAACTGCAGTGTGAAGACAGCCTTAGCTATAATATTGTTCCATTTTCAATTATATGTCTGAGCATGATCTCGTAAATAGGCCTTGATATATTGTAATATAATTGTTGATTCCCCACTGAATTCTGGCTATTGCTCACTGACTGTACTCACACTTTCTGGCTTGTCTCTGGTTGTTGCTGACATGACAGGACTTTGGCCCCTGCAGCCGCAGAGCTGCCAGTGTAGTGCCAGATATTTATGCACAATTTGCTGCCTTTAGTGAAGCATAGTTGTATGTATTGTACCAAAGCTAATGACGTTTACGAGCCTCAGATGCTTTTTCCTCCTTTATGTAATTTGTAACAATAAAGTGTGGTGCCAGTATGGACTGGAGGTTTTTGTCCTTCAAAATATAAAGAAAACTGTTCCAAAAAGAAGTGTCAATTTTTCCATAGTTTCTAGTTACTTTCTTTAAGACATATTTGGAGAATGAAAGCTGTGATCTGAGTGTTTGCTATGGGTAACGCTGATTGAGTAATTTTTTTATTGAAGAGTCGGGGTGTTTGGGTAAGTTCCAGTATTTTGAGCATAAGAAATTAAACTGATTTAGTACACAATAAAAAAACGATTCAAAAGACGACTGTATTGTCAGACATCTTGAATATCATTCTATCTGTAGTTATTGTTCCTGCTGTTCAGCCTAAAGGCCCCGTTACACATAGCGATGCACCAGCGATCCTGACAACAATCCGACCTAGCTTTGGTTATATGTTATTCCTTACTTCTTATGTGATGTTTGGTGTTCCTAGATTATCTATTGCCTGTGAATGTGTTCTCCTGGGAGCGTGCAAAAAAACGCATATTTTTGGAGCAGTCTGAAATACCTATTCATTATTGAATTGTGTAGGTTTTTGGGACTTGGGGGTCAGACGGGGAGGTGGGAGGGAAATTGTTGGGGTTGTGCTTTGTCTGTATTGTGAAAAATTTCAATAAAAACGATCTGATTAAAAAAAAAAGTACCAGAAATCTTTTTTTATGTTAAGGACTGGTTTCATAGGATGTTCAGAAGTGAAGGGAGGGACTGAACATCCACATACCTCCCATAAGCATGTCTTATAGATGTAATGAGTCTCCTGATGGATCACATGGTCTGTGATGTAAGGAAGGTCTTGGGCTTTCTGTTTTGATCCACATAGCAAACATGCATGCCTTAGAATTCGTATCTGCAACAGTTAGAAAGAAATGCTTCCTACCTCCTAGCTAAAGAAAGCAGAAAGTGTCACGCCATGGACTAGGGTACGTCCGGATACAGTGTGTGACAGTGGCACCCGAACTAATGGTGCTTGGTGTACAACACAAAACTACAAATGGCAGGAACACAGGAAGGACAAATACATCGGCGGCCCTGTGGGTAGGGAATGAGAGAAGGGAGACTTCCTGCACTCACCAGCAGGTGCTCCCTGATCTCCTTAGCATCCCTATACAGGCTCTTTCACCTCATCTTCGAGCAGGATACCTAGTCCCTTGCTGGCCCTGATGTTAATTCCAAATAAGGAGATCGTCTGCGGGAGCACTAGTCCCAACCGCTGCACTAAAAACAAGGTAAGGAAGACAGGGAAAACACCAACTTGACTTCATGGCTGCTGCCTCACTCCTTGGCAGCAGACGGCGTGGCAACGGTCAGCTCTCCAGATTAACTCCTTCCACCCAGGAAACTTGGCTTGGAATGAAGTTCAATCACCAGCAAGGAACGCTGAATCATGTTACTATATAAAAGAGTGGGAGAGATGGGAGTGGTCACAAAATAGCCTCAACTGGGAACTTTGCTAGCAACACAAACTGACATTAACTCCTGCATTGCCAAAGGAAAGAAACATGTTTAATATAAAGTCTTAATACAGGAATGAGACTCAGGTCTCAAACTTGACATACGTCTCCAAGGCATGGGAGACAATTGTGACAGAAAGGAGTAGGATATTTAGTATCAATAGAGATAAATAACTCTGATCTCTATCTAACTGGCAGAAATCCCACTGTAGTATGGCTGTAACTCCAAGTAGAATCCACAAAAAATATCACCAGCAAGAAAGATCAGCCAGAGAAAGGTTTAAATAGCTGCACCCAAAAGGTGATAGGGCAGACTAAACTAACAATTCAAAACACCTTTTGTCCAAAGAGAAATGAAATGAGGAAAACAGATAAAAACAACCAGAAGAGAAATAAGTGAATCACATAACATAGGCTCGCCGGTTTGAACCCCGAGTTGTGACAAAGGATCAGCCTTTGACGTTCCAACTGGCTGATCCTCCTCAACCCCTGTGTCATCTGGTAGGGAACAGCCAGAAGGATCTACACATCATACGAAGAGAGAAATCACTGGAGAAGGACATCATAGTAGGAAGAATAGAAGGAACAAGGTGAAGAGGATGACCAGCAACCCAATGGCTTCATACAATCAAGATAATATAAGCTAAGAACTTTGTAGATCTCTGAAAGCTTGGAGAAGACCCTGTTGGATCCCATCCCGTTCATCTGTTGTGTATGAGGGCATTAAGAAAGTGACATGCCCTTTGTAGGCTGCTTTTTATTACCATTTACTTATTTCTTTACTCTACAATCCTAATTTACAGATGGGGCTGAATCTTGATGGCCGGCTCACATGACCTCCTCCTCTAACCTGTTCTCTATCTTGCTGCATCGGAGCAGTTTTGCAGGATGGTTTACAGCAGACACAGTGCTTCTCTGTGCTTCCAGTCCTTCACTCACATAGATGCTATTATATTTATCTGGCCCTACATCTTGGACTTAAATATTTTTAACATACGCAAACATGCATGAGTTAAGCTGCTACAGGTTCAGTGTACCAAGGTCAGGACAATGTTCGCCTTCTTTTCTGAAAGCATCTGCCGTCACTAACACTGTTGCTCCTTTCACTTACAAGTGGGAATCATTTTGAGTTTAATTTATGTTTTTGACTAATTTTTGGAAATTCTTCTTCCTATGAATTATGGGACAAGGCTGTGCTCCACACCTGGTGCCTTACAAAGTGGAACCTATGTCATCCGGCAGTCAGCGTACAAGAAGACCCTGTGACTCCACGGGAGCAATCAGAGACAATAGGAAAACTTCCAGCTCTTCCAAAAGTTTTTTTCTATTTTATTCCATAATTTTTAAAAAGCAAATTACATTCATGAAGTACATATAAGGTTAAAAGCAACGCATGCAAATCTTGTCACATAGCTTTTAGGAAACATTACTTAAATGCTGCCGAAATGCATTGCTTTTAATGTTAATTAGATCCAGGTAGTACACAAAGTTAAAAGTGACGTGTTTCTGCTGCATGCAAGACTTGTCACATAACTTTTATAAAAAGTTGCGTGCAGCCGAAACGCGTTGCTTTTAACCTTATGTGTATTTCATGGATGTAATTAAGATTCAAAGCAACGTGTTTTGGCTACATGCAAGCAACCTTTTCCAAAAGCTATGTGACAAGTCTTGCATGCAGCCGAAATGCGTTGCTTTGAACCTTATGTGTACTTCGTGAATGTAATTCTTTTTTTTGCTAATTATGGAAGAAAATAGAAAAAACTTTTAGAAGAGCTGGAAGTTTTCCTATTTTCTCTTCACACCTGCTAACCTGTAGAAAATGGGTGAAGATGTTATAAGGTAAGAAATTGGATGCAATTTTTGTGCCTTTGCTCACTAGTCACGACTTTCTTCCCTGTTTCTTGGTTTGCAGGTTTTGCAGAAACACTGCCTTTTATCACCCATCCACAGTATAGGTGTTATGTCCTATGAATGGGAATTATTCAATGTTCATTGCCTTTTGGTATTTTGTCCCTCTCTTCTCCCTGTAGCTTCTGTGATGTCAGCAACTCCTCCCTTCTTCCCCATACTTCTTTCTGCCATCCATCTTAGTATAGACCCATGTTTTACTGCTCTGTGAAGAATCACTCTTTTTACCTGCTGCATTGTACATCAATACAAGTATTTCAGTGAAAAGCATCTCCACTTCTCCTGAATTCTTCCTACAATGCCTGTGTGGCTGAGTTAAACTATCTGGGACACCTTCATATGAACGTGAGTATGATCAATTCAAATACCTATCATAGGTAGTTCAAGCATCTATATCCCATCTTGAATCCGTGAAACAGAATAATAGGTAATAAGTTGCTCATTATAGAGACCTACACTGATTACAAGAAAGGTGGTCTGAATCTCCCTGCTCTAATAAAGCGGCATTTCTTATAGTCGCCAGGGCCAGGATACTCAACAGCTGGGCCAGGGGTTAAGTACACGATGGCTATGCCCAGCAGCTGTGGTCCTAACTGTACATGTTAAAGGGATACATTGAATTGTAAAACGCTGAAGAATATGTTGGCGCGATATAAATAAAGATTTTTATTATTATTATTATTATTGTGATAATGTTTGTTCAAGATGCCAGTTGGGATAATGAGGCTAATGAGACTGGCACTGCAGATGGGTCCCTGGGAGATAGGTGGTAATAGCAGCACAGATGTTTAACCCTTTCCAACCAGGGCTGGCTCCCAGAGAGGTGATGAGATTGATGGTAATGACTGTAGTGGAGGAAGCAGACACAAGGAGTCAGTCTTTGCTTTACCTTTTACTGCAGTTTGCTGAAGCAGGTCCAGGGTATACAACCACCACCGGGCATGTGGTCTGGCCAATCTGATGAGAACTGTAGTTCACTCTGCTGGGTGAGTAATATGGCCTGCCTGCTGACTTCCCTTGGTTGTAGGTTTCCTGACACCTTTAGCTCTTCAGTACAGACTTTTTGTTTCCATGGGTTACCTCCTGCTTGGTTGGTATTGTGGATTCTGTGGGTATCCGTGCACCCAGAGTAGTTCCCAGATCTTCTGTACTACAGTTACCCCAGAAAGCTCCACTTGAGTAGCTAGTGGCCATAAACACACCAGCCTCCAGTTTTGGCCACCAGGCCCTGTAAGCCTGGATGACCTATAGACTGGTCCCCTGCTTGCAGCTTGTACCTTTGTAGCAGCTCCTGCTGCCTCCTCACTGGATGACTCCTGTGCCTACTCTGCCTTTCTACATTACAGCTAACCCTTCCCACTCACCAGGGAGTGAGACACATGCCCAAATAAGGTATCCAGTGTTCAGTCTCCTAATAAGGGGTCAGGGAGTGTGTGTTCACTTCAGACATCCAGCAGAGAGAGACACAATTCTCTTTAGAGCATTACACATGAACTTATGGGCACCACAAATGCATATATAGATTGGTCCATTCCTTGATGGCCCAATAGGAAATTAGTATTTTGAGCAATTGTCTGGTAACCCTAAAATCAGTGATATGTTGGTGTAGCACCCCAGAGTCTGGTACCCACAATGACACTGCCTCCCTCATGGGGTCATATTGTGCTTGGACGCAAGGAGAGGTATACACACCAGGTAAGCCCATCACACACAACACCTTGCTTACTGCAGACTAGAAGGGAAGCTCTGAAACCCGAGTTTAGGGGAGCTCCCCTATAAATTCTGGCCTGGGGGTGGTGTTAGGCAGTTCAGTTCCTAGGAGGACTGTGAAGAGATCCCATGGCTTCATCCCAGGACGGAGACTAACCAGCGTGAGGGACCCATAGGAGGGTCTGAGGAAGTGGAGAAGCCGGTCTGGGGGATGGAGCCAGTTACCGGGCTCACCCCAGTGCAGAGCGCCAGAAGCGGAAACCGGAATCCAAGGTTGTGAGGGATTCCAGACCCAGCAGCCAAAACCGTAGGGCGGAGGATTCTAAGTCTCCCGGCCACAATGAAGCCCAGGAGGCAGAGCTGCACTAGAGAGCTCAGGGACAATAGCCAGAGGAGTAGTACCCGGGAAGGGCTCGAGCTGCCTGCCATACAGGTGAGAGACTTTACACAGGAGGAGAGTGTCGCAGCTAGCTACAGGCAACCAGGACCAGCCAAGAGTAGAGCAACAGGGAGGCCTCAGAACTCGCTGGGTGAGGAGATCCCCAACTTGCTTCTAGGCCACCGGGACTCCTAACATCTCTTGTGGATGGTACCCTGGACTAAACCTGCTACTTCTACCAGTAAAGGTAACGGAGACTGCAACTCTTGTGTCTGTCAGTTATTCAGCGCCCTCAGTCCTGCAACCCCAACGGCCTACCACCGCCAAAGACTTTCCCAGTTGCCCTGGGGATCCGCTCCACCTGTGGGAAGTGAAACCACCACAGCTGCACTCTCATCATTCCCAGAGGTCCCGCACCGCAGCCGCTGCAGCTAACCACGGGTGGCATCACAACAACCATCCCTAAATGACTACCTCCCTTTTAACTCGAACCCAGGGGCCATGGAGCCGGGCCCTCGACCACTCGTGACTCTCCTAGCGGAACTTCTAGCCCGGTCTCTGAGTAGCTGATGGCTCTGGGGCGCGTCATTGGAAAACCCAGGAGAGTCTGAGAAACTAGTTATCAGAGGTAACAACAGGAGAGCTGCACTGCTTGTGGTTTCCCATTTCTGTCATTTCTGTAAGAAATAGTATTGACCTGAACTTTAGCAAATCTCTTGAGAATCTGATGTTACAATATCCATCCCTAAACCCAGTGGCATAATTCAGATCCATGGGCCCCAATGCAAAAGCTCCAATGGGCCCCCAATTATTGCAAATCTTTAGTAGTATTAGTCTTTTTCTATAGGCCAAAAGGACTTTTGGGGCCCCCCTAGGCTGCAGGGCCCAGGTGCAATCACAACCCCTGCACCTATTGTAGTTACGCCCCTGCCTAAACCTCTGATTCCAAGAGTATTATATCCATAAAGTAACATACAAGTGCACTGCAACAAAGCAATCTTCTATACATGGATACTGGATAAATGGTATATAAACTGTCATCTACTAAATATACATAGTGATGACACATCAGAGACCAAGCCTTTCCCTTACAAGGGTGGAGGGATTGGTTTTAGTGCTTCTTAGGAATTCTTCATATAAACAGAGCGATTGTCAAACATTGCAGTGTGTTGTTGCCTCTCTGGTGTCGGCCACCTATCCGGGATCAAATGTAAACACTTTCTCATTACCTCATCATGTCGTCCTCACTATTCTAGACTGCGGGTAAAATCCACAGTGTGGAGTCACAATTTCTGTACTCCTTGGGTAATTGCTTACAGTAGTTTGTGTTTGCTCAGCACCTTCCAATCATACACTGGCTTGTCAATTGTCTACTGCAAATACTCCTCTAATAAACATAAAAACACACAATACCATGGCATGGGTTGTACATGACAGTAGTCTGGTCACCATATGGCATTCTGCTAACCATGAGCATCTGTAGAGTTTATTAGGATTAGAGGAGTTTGCGTGAAACCAGGGATGTGGAATCAGAGTCGTGGAGTCAGATGTTTGGCTTACTGTCTTCATCATAGCCATGGTTATGGAGTCGGGTCCTCTTTGTTGGAGTTGGATTCAGGAAAATTGAAGAGTTGGAGTCGGATGTTTGGCTTACTGACTTCACAGCTCTGGTTATGGAGTCGGAGTCAGTGTCCCATTGGGTGGGAGTTGTGGAGTCGGTGCCCATTTTGGTGGAGTTGGAGTCAGATTCAGGGAAATTGAGGCATTAAAGTCAGATGTTTGGCTCACTGGCTTCACAGCCCTGGCTGTGGAGTCGGAGCCCATTTTGGTGGAGTTGGAGTCGGATTCATGGAAATAGCTCAGAAGCAAGGTACAGCTCCTTCTCTCTCTCTCCAAAATTGTAATGCATGCAAATGGACACCACCAATTTCTGGTAACTGACGGATCCGTGAAAAACAAGGATCTGGGAGCATCAGTGACATCAGATTGTACAGATCCATCAAATTAAAGGATCCACACGGACAGGCAAAAAATTTGGTGTGAAGGGGGCCTAAATCTCAGTTTATACAAAGAAAAAAGGGGAGACAAAAAGGCACAAATGGGTCTTATCGTTTTACGGATAAGGTAGTACCGTCATAGGTGCATGTGCTCACCTGATCCAGTTGTATTTCCCCACAACTCAGCTGGATCCGCACTCCCACGTAACAGTGGTGATGTATCCAAGTAAAAGACCAGAGAGAGATCGTGCCTTAGTGATCCGCGCTGCCGTCCCACCGTACCCGAATAAATGCCAGGGAAGCCAAGAGTATGCAAACTGCTTCTTTATTCCATCAGTATTCCTATCCAACGCGTTTCGGTACGGTCCTTGTACCTTCCTCAGGGATATCCTACGGTGGGACGGCAGCGCGGATCACTAAAGCACGATCTCTCTCTGGAGTTTTTCTTGGTTAAATCTCAGAATAGGAGACAACAACGGAAGATTGGAGGGCTTTGTATTGTCACTATTATAGGGCATCTGAATACAGGCATGCAATGAAGTGCAGATCTAGCAAAAGTTAACTTGATTCAGATAATGCATCTCTGGGATAACATGGCACAAAAAATGTTTATGTTGATGCCTAAAGTAAAATTGGGCAGTGACTTGTGCAACTTTATCTTAATCTTCTCAATTCAGAGAATTTGTGACAAATTATCAAGACGGTGTTATGAGACATTGTAATAACCTTGGTTTTATGCTGTGCTCCATACACAACTATTCCATTTGATAGGTTACATTAATGACAAAAAGTATAACAAATAGATTAAAAGTTTGACTTCTTCTAGTATGCAGACTCAAACTATATACAGGAGCATCTCAATGAATTAGATTATCATCAAAAAGTTAATTTATTTCAGTAATTCAATACATAAAGTGAAACATATATATAGAGTCTTTACACACAGAGTGATCAATTTCATGTGTTTATTTCTGTTAATGTTGATGATTATGGCTTACAGCCAATTAAAAACCCAAGGTTATTATCTTAGAAAATTAAAGTGGGGAGGATGAAGGGTCTGAGAGATAAAATATGACCTAAATAGGTATCAGAGGCTTCACCTTGTGTGGTTGTGAGAGTCACAAACCACTATAAAAGCAAATCACGGCTGCTGCAGTCCCTAGCGTGGTGCATATAGGGTAGGGAGGATGAAGGGTTAAACACGCGCTGCTGTATTCCACCAGACATCAAAGGGTGAATATAATATTGATTTATTAGTCAACGTGTTTCAGGCCTCCCTGGCCCTTTCCTCAGGACAAATCAATATCATATTGTCATGTTACAGGGCGTTTCAGAGAGATCACACATGTTGTATGTAATCGTCATCATGAGTGGAGAACCCTCCGCTCCGACCCTGTTCATCTAATGTGGCTACAAACACCGGCTTTTACTTTTAGTTACACTTGGATTTAAATAGAAGGATAATCTTCACATGAGCACAGTTCCCTGTGGTGACTCTAATATACAGGTTAATCTCTGGTTGTTTCCACCCAGGGAAGTGATTAAGTGACAGCTTTCCTCCTGAGGTGTTCTGCAATGTATCCCACATGACCAAGAGACCCTTCTTATTCCTGACCGGCCTCGTCAATGTATTTGTGTCTGTGCTATAATGTTGCTAATTATACCTGTTCTCTTCTGCAAAAACTGTTCTAGGAATTTTAATTATTTGTACTAATCACCTGTTTTTAGGATCATGCTTCTAGAGGTTCATTCACACAACTGTATTTCGGATGTATTTTACAGTGTTGCAGCCAGAAATTGTGATTATTGTGACTTAAACTAGCACCTACGCAGACAATACAACATTGATAGCAACAAGTGTAGATGGAATGAAGTACTTCATAAGGAGAGTCAAGATGAAAAGCTCCAACATGGGACTACAACTCAACACAAAGAAGACAAAGATACTGACTACTGCCAGATACGACCGGGACACATGCGGTATGGGCAAATCGACAATGACGTCACTGGACAATGTCTTCACATCAAGAAACGTTTTAATGGTGACGCAGACACGGCTCGTACATAGTTCGGTCTATTCTGTAGTAGCATGAATGCGAAACCCAGATGATAAAGGAAAAAGACAGAAGAAGAATCATCAACTTCGAAATGTGGAGCTGGAGAAGGATGTTATCAATACCACGGATGGCAAGAAGAACAAACAGATCAATACTGGAACAAATTAAGCCAGACATGTTACTGGAAGCAAAGATCACCAAGCTATGACTTGTCTACACAATACATTATATTCTGTATTGTATTTTCTGATAACCGTTTCTTATTATTGTTTGAATATAAACCTCTGAATTGCGAAGTGCTGTGGAATATGTTGACGCTATATAAATATAGATTATTATCATTATTAGTGAACCTGCCATAGAGCAAGCTCCTCTCAGATAGATATTTAATGTCCATTCATCATTGTTAGACTAGTGACCATATTGACCCTTTGCTTCCACTAATATAACTCCCAATCAACCTTTAAAGGGAACCAACGAGCAGGATTTAGAGCTATAAAGTGAAGCCAGTTCCTTACAGGCTCTGGAATACTGAGTGCAATCATACCTTTACGTCAATGATTTCATATTCAAGAAAATGATGGGAGTGCTGGTGTGCCACGGTCCGCGCTGCTGTGGTATGGATAAACTCACCAAAGAGCCAAAAGTATAATATATATAATTGTATATATATATAATTGCAGAGTGCTCTGCAATGAATATGCCAGAAGTGAAAGACCAGCCCCGGAAGTGCATGTGGCGGTACAAGGGGAGGCAGGACACAAGACAGCGGGAGAGCGTTCTTCAAATAAACCCATAGGAGAGAGGAGGAAATAAAGGATGAAAATACTTTTGGCTCTTTGGTGAGTTTATCCATACCACAGCAGCGCGGACCGTGGCACACCAGCACTCCAATCATTTTCTTGGATTCAAACCACTATCCAGTGGTCGGTGGAGGTCCTGCAGCAGCTGGAACATAGATTCCAAAAACGCCTTCAAACCAGTTGTGGGGATCACAACTGGACCAGGTGAGCAGCTTCACAGCACCACCAGCATACACACGTGTCACTAGTGATAGGGCACTATTGCGCCTCTTGTCCCCCTCCCTATTTTTCTTTTTACAATGATTTCATATTTGATCACAAAGAAAAGTGTCATAAAACTCCTGTAAAACAGGGCAGCAGATGATTGATGTGTGCAGCACTTTCACCATTTGGGGTTATTATTCCCCTGTGGGCATGACTTTTGGCCGTAAGCCAAACCCTCTACCCCTCCCTTTCATCTCTACTTTCAGTTTTGTCAGGCGCCCTGTGGCTGGACTATAGTGACAGTGCGCAGGAGCCAGAAACTGGAAGTGATAAGAGGGAGGGGTGGAGGGTTTGGGTTACAGACAAAAGCCATGCCCACAGGGTAGGGAAAAGAAAAACAACCCCAAATAATGATGAAATGCTGCACACATCAATCATCTGCTGCCCTGTTTTACAGGAGTTTTGTGACACTTTTCTCTGCAATAAAACATGGAATTATTCAAGTAAATGTATGATTGCATTCAGCATCCAGAGCCTGTAAGGTACTGGCTTCACTTTATGGCCCTAAATCCGGCTGGTTGGTTCCCTTTAAGTTAACCTGAAGAATGAGGGGTGATAATAGTTATCCAAGAAATGACAGAGAGTCCGCGTCTGCCACCTGATCTGTACCTTTAGTTCAGGCAGAAGTACAACAGTCCTCATTGTAATGAACACTGTACCCGTCTGCCTCCTCTCCATACACGCCTCAGTGTAGGACATGAAGTTTTCTCTTTAGGTTCAGTATATACATTAATGTAACATGTGGCTGGAGCTTCTATTTATATCAGTCTGCGAGGACTTTGCTGATTGATCCATCTGTAGTGTCACATGTGTCATGCAGATGGCGATATTGTTCTCTTGCTGCTTTCTACATTGATGACCAGAAATCATCTGATGCAGACGGCATTCATTTATGTATGACGGTTCTGCTCAGCCCTTATGGTGATATACTGTAGTTTAGAGCAATGTACCCGAGCCTCTGAAGGGTTATCATGATCAAAGCTCCCCTGGTGTTCTCTCTCACATCAGAGAATAACCAGCACCGTGTGCACTTGCCCTTCATCCTACACCTGTATCTCAGATGTGTGATGAACAAAGAGCCCAAAAAGCACATGGAGAGGAAACTGATTCTTGGCATCGCCGTCAATAACCAGGGGCTGTGACTTATCGACGCTTACTCATCTGTGCTCCTCTATATTTGGTTCCTGTATAATGAAGCAGGCTGCATATGTTAGCATGACGAGTATATATTCATGGATTTGTCTGTCAGCCTGAGGATCATTATTTTATGGGGAATTGTATCATTTGTTCCCTGAAAAATGCCACAGGCAACCTTAACACCTAACCCGAACCATAACCCCTAATCCTAACACCTAACCTGAACCCTAACACATAACCCTAACCCCTAATCCTAACACCTAACCTGAACCCTAACACATAACCCTAACCCCTAATCCTAACACCTAGCCTGAACCCTAACACATAACCCTAACCCCTAATCCTAACACCTAACCTGAACCATAACTCCTTATCCTAACACCTAACCTGAACCCTAACACATGACCCTAACCCCTAATCCTAACACCTAACCTTAAAATTAACTCTAAAACTTAACCCAAACATCAACACATAACCCTAACACCTAACCCTACCTCTAATACCTAACCCGAACCGTAACCCCTAATCCTAACACCTAACCTGAACCCTAACACATAACCCTAACCCCTAATCCTAACACCTAACCTGAACCCTAACCCCTAATCCTAACACATAATCCTAACACCTAACCCTAAAATTATCTCTAATGGTACATTTACACGCGGCCACAGGAAGGTAGACACCGGCAGGCATCGGACACAAATTGTGCGGTGTGTAATTCAGGACTTTCCTTCTTGTGTCTTCCCTGAAGGAAGGAAAGTCCTGAATTACACGCCGCCACATCGTGGTCTTTTCAAGGCAACAGGCACAATTTGTGTCCGATGCAGGGCCGTATTTTCCATTAGGCACCCGTAGGCACGTGCCTAGGGCGGCGCCATTCATAGGGGGGGCGGAGCCTCAGCCTGTTTTTTTTTTTTTTTTTTTTAATTTCTCCTGCCCGGTGTCGGCCGGGTCGTAAGCCCCGCCCCCTCATACCTCCCACTCACCCCCCCTGCTCATCAGGCCCGCCCACCTCACCCAGCCTGCAGCAGTCAGACCCGCCAGAAGAGGGAAGGAGGGGACCGCCGCAGAGGACAGGGCCGGCGTCAGCAGCACCCGGCATACCCGGGGCCCAGGCACGTCTGAGAAGCCCACCGCCGACCACCCGCATTGCGCCACCGCCCGCCGGCATTGCGCCGCCGCCGGTATTATCTTACCGGTGCGGTGCTTTCATTCATAGACCCCGGCCACCAGCCCCCGCTCCGCCCCCAGCCCCTGCTCCGCCCCAGATCCGGGCCGTCATTTCTTCTTCCTTTGTGTTCCACATTATGGAACGCATAGAAGAGGAGAAGGAGCACCCATGAGACACAGAAGGAATGCGGCGGCAATGGTCAGTGGCTCCACAATGGAGCTGAAGATAAGTGATATTTGCTACAGATGGGCAGTGTGTGGGGAATACGATGAATGGGGGCAGCCAGGCAGGGTGTGTGGGCAGTGTGTGTGGGGTATATTATGAGTGGGGGCAGTGTGTGGAGGGTAATTTATGAGTGGGGGCAGTGTGTGGAGGGTAATTTATGAGTGGGGGCAGTGTGTGGAGGGTAATTTATGAGTGGGGGCAGTGTGTGGAGGGTAATTTATGAGTGGGGGCAGTGTGTGGAGGGTAATTTATGAGTGGGGGCAGTGTGTGGAGGGTATTTTATGATGGGGCAGTGTGTGGAGGGTAATTTATGAGTGGGGGCAGTGTGTGGAGGGTATTTTATGAGTGGGGGCAGTGTGTGGAGGGTATTTTATGAGGGGGCAGTGTGTGGAGGGTAATTTATGAGTGGGGGCAGTGTGTGGAGGGTAATTTATGAGTGGGGGCAGTGTGTGGAGGGTAATTTATGAGTGGGGGCAGTGTGTGGAGGGTAATTTATGAGTGGGGGCAGTGTGTGGAGGGTAATTTATGAGTGGGGGCAGTGTGTGGAGGGTATTTTATGAGTGGGGGCAGTGTGTGGAGGGTATTTTATGAGTGGGGGCAGTGTGTGGAGGGTATTTTATGAGGGGGCAGTGTGTGGAGGGTAATTTATGAGTGGGGGCAGTGTGTGGAGGGTAATTTATGAGTGGGGGCAGTGTGTGGAGGGTAATTTATGAGTGGGGGCAGTGTGTGGAGGGTAATTTATGAGTGGGGGCAGTGTGTGGAGGGTAATTTATGAGTGGGGGCAGTGTGTGGAGGGTAATTTATGAGTGGGGGCAGTGTGTGGAGGGTAATTTATGAGTGGGGGCAGTGTGTGGAGGGTAATTTATGAGGGGGGCAGTGTGTGGAGGGTAATTTATGAGGGGGGCAGTGTGTGGAGGGTAATTTATGAGGGGGCAGTGTGGGGGGTATATTATGAGTGGGGGCAGTGTGTGGGGGTTATATTATGAGGGGGGAAGTGTGTGGAGGGTAATTTACGAGGGGGCAGTGTGTGGAGGGTAATTTATGAGGGGGCAGTGTGTGTGTGGTGTATTATGAGGGGGCAGTGTGTGTGTGGTGTATTATGAGGGGGCAGTGTGTGTGTGGTGTATTATGAGGGGGCAGTGTGTGTGTGTGGTGTATTATGAGGGGGCAGTGTGTGTGTGGTGTATTATGAGGGGGCAGTGTGTGTGTGGTGTATTATGAGGGGGCAGTGTGTGTGTGGTGTATTATGAGGGGGCAGTGTGTGGGGGGTATATTATGAGGGGGGCAGTGTGTGGGGGGTATATTATGAGGGGGGCAGTGTGTGGGGGGTATATTATAAGGGGGCAGTGTGTGGGGGGTATATTATGAGGGGGCAGTGTGTGGAGGGTAATTTATGAGGGGGCAGTGTGTGGGGGGTATATTATGAGTGGGGGCAGTGTGTGGGGGGTATATTATGAGTGGGGGCAGTGTGGTATATTATGAGTCGGGGATATATTATGAGTGGGGGCAGTGTGGTATATTATGAGTCGGGGATATATTATGAGTGGGGGCAGTGTGGGGGATATATTAGAAGGGGGACAGTGTGGAGAGGGTATATTATGAGTGGGGGCAGTGTGGAGGGCAGGGCCGGGGCCCACTTGCTGTTGGGGACACCATCTGCACCACTTGCAGGATGGTGTCCCCAGCAGTTCATGGCTTCCTTGCGCTGTTTCTCTTTCCACCTGCACTGTCTTCTCCTCCCCCCTGCTCTGTGTTCTCCACCTTCTGCGCTATCTTCTCCCCGTGTGAGATAAACGAAGCGTGCGACTGCTCATGGTTGCTTATGAATACTGATAAGCTGGCAGTGAAAGATCTGCGCCACACCGCAGGTAACATCACAGGTCTCTGCCAGGGATAGTCGCACCGCTCTGCTGCCAGCTTATTACTATTCATAAGCCGTCAGCAGTCAGAAGCTGCACTTATCGCAGCACAGCTCACGTGGAGAGAAGACCTCGCACAGGAGAAGACAATGCATGGGGTGGACAGAGCACAGGAGAAGGTGGCTCAAGGGGTGGGGGCAAGAGAGACAATAGAGGGGGAAGAAAGCACACTGGGATAGATAACAGCACAAGAGGTGGGGGCAAGAGACATAGAGCACACAGGCAAGACAAAGCAAGGGGTGGTTGAAAAAGACACAGGGCACACGGGCACAGCACAAGGGATAGAGTACAGTGCATGAGTTGAAAGCAAGCAAAGGTTGGGAATAGTGCACAGGGGGAGAAAACAGCATGGGGGGTTAGGGTGGAGAAGACATCGCATGTCGCGGGGAGTCAGCACACGGGGAGAAGACAGAGCATATGGGGGTGGAGAGACAAAGCGCACCGGGTGGAGGAGAGGGATTATTACAGAGATTCTATTGTGTATATATATTGCCCACAGCGTCTATATATATATATATACACACACCCCATGTGATAAAGGGGCCCACTAAGACTTTTGCCCAGGTCCCGCAAAAACCTGGAGCTGGCCCTGGCGGAGGAGACCGTGTCAGAGAGAGATGTTCCCGCGGAGGGAACTCGGATGGCAGATAGCTGCCATCTGGGTCCATCTGGGCCCCATAGGAATACTATGGGGCCAAAAAATCAGATCCGGGGCTGTCTGGTTCACAACGGACAGCCCCGGATCACAAAAAACGTAATGTTAAACAGGCCTTAGTCAGATACTGGGCAACATTATAAGGGAGGAAACACACTGGCGTTTTAAAATCGGTCCGTTTGTCATCCAGGAGAGTCGGATGAGTGTCATCGGTTTTTTGGTCCATTTGGCATCCAACTGCTGTGCGAGTGTCCGACATTTTTCTCAGATCTGTGTGCAACCTGTTCTTTCCTCAGCAGCTATTACTGTAGAATCATTTACAGGAACATTTTACAGTTGTCTCAGCTACAGAATGAGAATGTATGAGTGAAAAAAACAGATGCCTCTCGGATGGTCCGTGTGCGGTCCATGATTTTGTCGGACTCATAGACTTGCATTAGTGAGTCTCGCACGTGAATCGCAGACTGTCGCAGCATGTTATGACTTTTTTCCCCATCCAGAATTTGGATGAGAAAAAAGCGTCCGACACTCGCCAATCTGCTCTCATACATTGATTAACATTGGTCTGACTGCAATGTGAGAAAATCACACATTGCACTCATCCGCGTTTCACGCCAATGTGTCCGTACTCTAATACTAAAATCCATATAGTAATCCTACAATGTCTGTGGGACATGCTATCGGGGGTTTATGGCTCAGTTAGTACACTCCATACTTCTTGTTATTAACCAGTTAATGCTGTCTTGTCCACCACACTGCAGTGTCAAAAGAGGAAGACAGCGAGACAGGCAGCAACATGGCATCAGAGAACCCCTGACCTCCAAATAGAAGATCCTCAGATCCCGGTATTGTGACGACATATGAAGAAATATTTTTTTACATTTATGTTACACAATGAACTCCACAGCACTTTACATACATCATCAATACTATCCCCATTGGGGCTCACAATGAAAACATCCTACCAGTATGTCTCATATTGTACATCGCCTTTCTTTGATATCACCTTCACAAATATTGCATTTATTGAACTTGTCAGGTTTTGGATGTTTTAAGATTGCATTTGTTTGCAGGATGTCAGAATTGACTCCAGAGCTGCTGGTTTCAAGGTTAATATCTTGCAGCATCTTAGATTTTTTTTGCTTAAAGGTACTTCCAAGTTTCTCAATAGGGCTGAGATCAGGGGAGACTGGTAGCCACACCATGGTTTTCTCTACTTTTATGTCCATAGCAGCCAATTACTCAGGGGTATGCTCTGTACCAAGAGATGGTGCTTTGTCATGCATGGGGATGATTTTGTACAAAGAAAAAAAAGTGGTCAGTCTAAAAGTATATATACTTTGCTGTGGTCCTTTTCACGCCTTCATGGACCCTATAGGGGCAAACTAGCTCTCTCCACATGATTACGACCCAAAACATGACTGCCACCTCCTTGCTGATGTCACAGCCTTTTTGGGACATGGTGGTGGTCATCTAGCAACCATCCACTACTCCAACCATAATGGGAACCTCTCAGCTCCTTTTAGTCCCTCCTATCACTACTCTGCACCTTGCTAGCTCATCCCTAACCATCCAAAAGATGATTTATCACCTTATTGTTGCCTTTTGCACATAAACGAATGAAAATCATTAAAAGATTTTATTATCTTTGTATTTATTTCAAAGCAGTCTGTCTGCAGGGGGCGTGGCCAATTGGGGTGTGGCACGATGGGGGGCGTGGCACAATGGGGGGGCGTGGCACGATGGGGGGTGTGGCGCGACGGGGGGGGGGGGGCGGCACCGCTGACAGTGCCTAGGGCGGCAGGAACTCCAAATACGGGCCTGGTCCGATGCCTGCCTGTTCCTACCTTCCTGTGGCCGCGTGTAAATGTACCATAACACTTAAACCAAATCTCAACACCTAACCCTACCTCTAACACCTAACCCGAACCTTAACACATAATCCTAACACGTAACCTGAACCCTAACACATAACCCTAACCCCTAATCCTGTAAAGATAAAATAGGGAGGGGGACAAGAGGCGCAATAGTGCCCTATCACTAGTGACACTTATATACAGTGGTGGTGCTGTGAAGCTGCTCACCTGGTCCAGTTGTGATCCCCACAACTGGTTTGAAGGCGTTTTTGGAAACGATGTTCCAGCTGCTGCAGGACCTCCACCCACCACTGGATAGTGGTATGTATCAAAGAAATGATGGGAGTGCTGGTGTCTCACGGTCCGCGCTGCTTCAGGGTTAAATAAACTCACCAAAGAGCCAAATCGATTTCCATCCTTTTATTCCTCCTCTCTCCTACGCGTTTCAGCACCCCACCCGGCGCCTTCCTCAGGGTATATTCCTGAGGAAGGCGCCGGGTGTAGCGCTGAAACGCGTAGGAGAGAGGAGGAATAAAAGGATGGAAATCTATTTGGCTCTTTGGTGAGTTTATTTAACCCTGAAGCAGCGCGGACCGTGAGACACCAGCACTCCCATCATTTCTTTAACCCCTAATCCTAACACCTAACCCTAAAATTAACTCTGACACTTAACCCAAACGTCAACACCTAACACTACCTCCTAACACCTAACCCCAAGCCAACCTCTAACAGCTAATCTAAACCCCAACACCTAAGCTGAACTTTAATACTTAACCCCTTACCCTAAGACCCAACCCTAAACTCAAATCTAACACCTAACCCTAACACAACCCCTAACATCCAAGTTACTTAATGATACTCCACCCTTTGTTTTCCTCTTTCCTGCTCATAATATCATACTTTCCTTTCTCTACTCCCCTTTTCTCCCATTTCATCCATTCCATTATCTTTCATTATCTTCCTCCTATTACCGTATATTATATCTGTGATGTTTTGTATTAGTTTCAATAATACAGCCAGTATTTCATAGGTCACCACAAGTGACGCAATCCATATTCGCTTGAGCTCACTTGCTATTCCATTTGGATACTTTCGCTTAGATATATATGGTTTCCTAAAAACGCTATATAGAATAGCACATTGAATGTGGTGGTATCTACTTAACCACCTGTCGTATAATTTCTTTGTTTTTTGTTATAACATTAGATAATTCATGTATGTACTAAATGCTGGTGTATGATGTCTAATATACCCATATGTGTATCAAGTACAGTTTATTACCACTGGTAAATCTAATTAATTCTTATTTTGTAAAAAATTATTGTAAATGATGTATTAATTTTTGTGCTTCATGCATTTTACCACAAACAATACCATTGTGAAAAAGATTCAACTAAGACTTGAAACATGTGCAGGATTTTTTGCATTTTGAGTGAGCAATAAAACTGTACCTCAACAACAAATTACAAGTTTCCTTATGAATCTTTTTTGTGTGCCGAGGTATTACTAGATATGTCAGTGATCTATGTGCCAACCTTTTTGTATTGTTTTGACTCTATATATTCCCTTGTGTTACGTGTGCCTGGATGTACATCTGTGATATTACCTGAACAGGGAGCTACATGCTGTGAAACGCGTAGTATTGAATTACTGGGGCAGACGTCGAGAAGAGGGGTGACGAACGTCGAGGAGAGGCAGGACGGACAGTGAAGAGAGGTGGGATTGATGACGAGGAGAGACAGGACAGACGGCGAGGAGAGGTGGGACGGCAAGAAGATACAGAACGGATGGCGAGGAGAGGTAGGACGGACAGCGAGAAGAGGCGGGACACAGGATGAGGAGAGGAGGGATGGATGGCGAGGAGAGGCTGTTGGACAACAAGGAGATGAGGCACAGACGGTGAGGAGAGGCAGGACGAACAGCGAGGAGAGGCAAGGACGGAGAGCAAGGAGAAGCAAGACGGACGGTGAGGAGGGACAGATGGCAAGTAGAGGTGGCACGGATGGCGAGAAGAGGCGGGATGGATGGCAAGGAGAACTGGGATGGACAGTAAGGAGAGGAGGGCCGGACAGCGAGGAGAGCTGGGATGGACGGTGAGGAGAGGCGGGATGGATGGCAAGGATAAACGGGACAAATGGCGAGAAGAGGCAGAATGGACGACGAGGAGAGGCAAGATGGATGGCAAAGAGACACAGGACGGACGGCAAGGAGAGGCGGGACAAAGAGGATGGGACAGACATCAAGGAGAGGCAGGTTGGATAGCGAGGAGAGGCGGGACGGATGGCAAGGAGAGGCAGGATGGATGACGAGGAGAGATGGGACAGATGGTGAGGAAAGGCGGGACGGGCAGTGAGGAGAGGCAAGATGGATAGAGAGGAGAGACGGCAAGGAAAGGCGGAATGGACAGCGAGGAGACAGGACAGACGGCAAGGAAAGGCGGAATGGACAGCGAGGAGACAGGACAGACGGCAAGGAGAGGCGGGATAGAGAGGGTGGGACAGAAGTCAAGGAGAGGCGGGATAGATGGCAAGGAGAGGGAGGACGAACGGTGACGAGAGGTGGGATGGATGTTGAGGTGAGGCGGGACAGACGTTGAGGAGAGGTAGGACAGGGAGAGGCAGGATGGAACAAACTACAATCAAACCCATGGTGAGCAGGGAGTTAGAAATTAATACTGTTGTTCCTGACCAAGAAGATGAGCAGAACACTTTAGCAGTCACGTTCAGTCTACTTGTAGTTAATTCTATGTAGATAAAATAGGTTTAAGAAGATAAATGATCACAAAATCAAACATTATATTTTATTCCAAAATAAGCAAAATGCAAACTTTTCATTTGGTGTCATTATACCCGGCAGCAATGACAACACGGAGGACTGAAGAACGCTGTGCACGGCTGTCACAAAGTACAGATGAGGCCAGAAGGAAGGTGGCAGCTGTCAGACGGATGCCGTATCTGATCCCATCGCTCACACTTGAATGTGGAGCATCCAAACAAGAATCAAAGGTATGAAGAAGGTTGTAGTGACCAGAGGCTCTGTGTGACAGCACCAGCCTGCAGCTGTACACTCCTTTTTGAAAACCTAGGTTCACCTTTAATGAACCTAATGTACAATTCATTAGGTGACACCTGCTTTTGTAATGACTCGTTCATGAGCAGAGGGATTTAATAATATTGCAGCAGCAATCAAATGTAGTCGTGTCTGAGATCTAAGATAACGTAACTGATTAAATAGCTTCTTTTTGCAGAGTTTTATTGCTCAGTTGTGCATTAATTACCTGTTACTTTACACTGAGCTTCTGTTCCACTAGATGAAAAAAAAAAACCTTAAAGGTAAAAATTTGATTATTTTTTTATAATTTATTAGCCTTCAGCTCAATCTGGAGCCATGGCAACTTGATGGATGAACGCTCTGTAGAAAGATTAATCTTGTGCAGTCTATATAGGTCCATTAGGGTCTTCTCCAAGTCTGGATAGGTCCACTAAGGTCTTCTCTAGGCCAACACAGGTCCCCTATGGTCTTCTCCAAGCCTACACGGGTCCACCAGGGTCTTCTCCAAGCCTAGATAGGTCCATCAGGGTCTTCTCCATACCTATATAGGTCCACCAGGGTCTTCGCTAAGCCTAGACAGGTCCACCATGGTCTTCTCCAAGCTTAGACAGGTCCAACAGGGTCTTCTCAAAGCCTAGATAGGTCCGCCAGGGCCTTCTCCAAGCCTAGATAGGTCCACCAGGATCTTTTCCAAGGCTAGATAGGTCCATTAGGGTCTTCTCCACAGTTGTCTTGATAGTATCAAGCCATCAGGTTGCTGGTCTTCCTCTTTGCCTTGTTCCTTTTATTGTCCTGACCATGATGTCCTTCTCCAGTGATTGCTCTCTTCGTATGATGTGTAGGCAAGTCGTAGCTTGGTAATCTTTGCTTCAAGTGACACGTGTTTCTTCTTGCCATCCATGGTGTTAATAACATCCTTCTCCAGCTCCACCTTTTGAAGGCATTGATTCTTCTTCTGTCTATCTTCTTTATTGTCCATGTTTCACCTCCATATGTTGCTACAGAAAAGACCGGACTATGTACGAGCCGTGTCTTCATCACCAGTGAAATATTCCTTGATGTGAAGACCTTGTCCAGTGACTTCATTGTGGATTTTCCCATAATTATTCTCCTATTGACTTCTGGTGTCATCGCTGCATCTTGAGTGATCATTGATCAGAGTAGGCTGAAGTACTTTACCATTTCTAATAGTTGGTTATGATACTTAGAGAGCAGTAAGGGTATGTGCACATGGAAATTTCTAGCCAAGGTTCATGTAGAAAACTCAAGAAAGATTGCAAAGTAGAAACATTTAAAGTACGGTACTTTCCATATTTTTAATGCAAAACCGCTTTGCTATTCCTGTTTTGTCATTTGAACTATTTTTTCTACTTCAGGTTTAGAAAAACACCTTGTGGGAAAAAAATTAAAGGAGTTATCTGGGATTTTTAGAAAAAAAAAATGTGTCAAAGCATTAACTGCCACTAGCTGCCACCTACCCACCTGTTGTGCCTGGCACTGTTCACTGCCGTACACCCCCCGACACAGAGCGGTCACAGACCAGGGACAGCATGGCAGGGTAAACAGAGCAGAGGCATCTTTTCCGCTCAGCTCTTTGGAAGTCGGCTCCTCGCTACCTGATTGGAATAGCCGGCTGTCAATCAGCGTGACGTCGGCTAAGCGTCTGTCAAAAATACAGTCCATCACTGTAGTTTTGTTTTCCAGCCAGATACAACAAGGCAGCTGGGGCCTAGAATCCTCAGAATATAGAGGCCAAAGCATTCTGGGCCACCCACACTGCGAATTGCAGCTTGCAGCTACCCCAGAAAATGGCGCATTCATGAAAGTGCCATTTTTTGGCGCTGTTCCAGATCTGCCCCTGGCACAAGGGCAATTGAAAAACTGGGTAATAAAGGGGTTATTGCCAGCTGAATTTTGCCAACTGGCACTAAGCCCGAGGTTCATAATGTCGGGCCAATTAAATTCCCCGCCATTATGAATCTCTAAGCAAATAGTAAATAATACACCAAATCGTGAAAAACTATTTGTAAAAAGAACACAAAGGCAGCCCTCATTCCCATTTATTATTCGCACGCAAACCCTCTACGATTCTCTATGATGACCGTTCACGGCGGGACCCGAAACTGACTGAGTTTCAGCTCCCGTTGTGAGAGTTGGTGACTTCACGGTCTGGGTCACCTGAGTTTAGGTAGAGTGATGCGGCTCTTTGACCTGAGGTAGCTTTTCCCTCATCAACCCGCTCACAACGAGACCCAACACTAGGATTTGTAAAAAAAAAGGCTGAAAAAAATGGAGGAAAATTGAGTAAAGGGAGAAGCTGCCCCTTTGCTGACGTGACATCAGCAGAAGCAGCAAAATCGCTGAAAGGAGCAGTCTCAGACGACTTTGTGTTAGTGGTGACCGGTGGTGAATGGTGACAGGCACAACAGGCAGGTAGGCGGCAGCTACCTGCCTGTTAGTGCTTAGGCACAATTTTTTATTTTTTTTTGAGAAATCTTTTATAACTCCTTTAAGTGGAATCTGCTTCAAACCAGGCATGGTCCAACCAAAAAGTTGCAAAACAAAAATGCTTAAAAAAGGATTAAAAAAGAACCCATCAAAAATGTTCTAAAAACTCAACAAAGATGGAACAGTTTCCACACGAAAAGTTATTCTTTTCGACCACCCCAATAAAACGCTGTCTCCATATTTACCCCAATGGAAGTAAAAGCGACGAGACGACGCCCTACAGCAGGGGCGGGAAACCATTATTCTGCCGAGGGCCATTTGGAAATTTCTACAATCCTTCGGGGGCCGTACAAAATCATCAACTTGAAAATTACCCGCTATATTTGGTTAGACAATCAACTCTTCCCTTCTGTGGTAGCTATGGCTGCTTTCTCTTTGATGTGGCTATGATAGGGGATATTGATCATGTTGCTTCTCTACTACTTTTCCAAATTTGCTAGAGCCCTAGACATCACAGGAGAGGCTGGGAGCATAAAACACTGGGGAACCCAAGGCTGGGGCATAGAAATCACTGGAGAGCTGTGTTTAAAGGGCAAAACGTATCTACCAGTCTGAGCACTGCAGTCCCCAGGAAACTGCCCGGGGGCCGCAAAAAAGTCATTGAGGGCCGCATTCGGCCATGCGGCCTGAGGCTCCCCACCCCTGCCCTACAGAAACCAGAGGATTGTCCTTGTACATCTGAATCGGCATTCATGCCGTGCCGCCAACCATCGCACTCGTGAAACCATGGCTTTAATTGAGTCTTGTTGATTAACAGGAGATTTAAAGAATTGTTCACACCAAAGAGGTTTATTTAACTAGCTAATAAATCCTAAAGCTTTCACTTCAGCTTCAGATGTGGCCAAGTGTCTGGGACGTGATGTGGAGAACTGTACAGATTTATAACCATTTACAAGAATGTAGCCAGTCTACCAGGCAGGTAGACACAACAGAGAGCGCTCCGCTCACCTCCGGTGATGAACGCAGGGTCTGTGCCGCCCAGATCGTCTCATCAGACACTTCACCAGTTCACTGTACAGTAGTTTAAGAAAAAAAATACATGGTCAGAAATCTTGGTAATTTGTAGATGTGATGAATATGGGAAGTCTGCATATGAGGTTTTCACTAATGAACTGACTTTTAGAGAAATATTTAACTTGCTCACTGTTCTTTTATCACTACTCTTATTAGCTTTCAGTTAGAAACCTTTATTGAAACTTGTTAGTGTGACGATACAGCTTTTCTCATTACTTGTTTTGGGTTAATATTCTTAATTTGGACAGACGTATTGGTCTTTTGTTTGTTATCTCATGTTTCCTAAAACATTGTGTCTTGCCAGACTATGTAGAACCTTCATTGTTCTGAGTTTCTGTATTGCTAATTTAATGTAAATCACCTCATCCCATCTGTCTACATTACCCAGAGCAGATTTATGCAGATATCGGATTGAAATGCCAACCAATAAGAGTCTGCAGATTGGGGCTCTGATCTGACACAAATCTTAAATCATATTAAAAGGCTTGCTAAAGAGTCAATTATGACTTCTAGGATTGCTACCTTCAATAGGTGGCACTAGACTTCATCTACTTCCTCGCTGAAGTGACAATTTGCATATTTGCCAGAGGAGCATTACGGCTATAAGTCTCCTCATGCCGGCAGGCAGAATGATCTCCGTAAGGAGAATAGCTATTCCCCCAGACCTTGTCTTAGCCTCTCATACAGCCAGATCAGAATCCCATACACTGCACTGATGAGGGGCAGTCACCCCGAAACGCAGCATTTGCAGTTTGGAGTTCTGATGTGGCACAAATCCTAAGTCATATTAAAAGGCTTGTTAAAAAGTCAATTATGACTTATAGGGTTGCTACCTTAATAGGTGGCACTAGAGTTCGTCTACTTCCTCACTGAAGTGACAATTAACCAATACGAAAACAGCTTTATCCTACCAATCCTGGAAGAGCACAAAATACCCTGAAGGTGTAGGCTTGGGTATCACCAGTAGTTGATGTGCTTTGTGGCCTCAGTCTTGGGACTTCGGCCCTGACTAGAGGATCACATTGCATTATTGATATGCATGGCTTCAATCTAGGGGCTCCAGTCCCAAAGGAAAACTACAACCTCAGTTTAGGAATTTTGGTTCCAGCTGGAATATCAGAGACTACCTAAGGAAGATACCCAGGTTGGGACAATTCTGTCACCTGGCTACAGACCTTGCTGTGTTCGGTCAGCTTCCTAAGCTTGCCGCTATTCCTTTGTTGGTGGGTGCCCTTCAAAAGCAGAGTGCTGCTGGACTGGAGTAGGTGGCCCTGGAAGTCTCAAAGACACGAAGATTCTAATCCCTGGTATTGCCTTTTACATTGGTGCGTTTTGCTTGGTTATGTGTTATATGTCTTTGACTGTTGGGGATTCAATAAAGTCTTACCATTGTGTGGTTCCCTCACCCTGTGTTGTCTGAGTAGTGTTCTGCCCACAGGTAAGGAGTTCGGGCATTCAGTTGAAATTGGCCTCGACCACGTCCAGTCTTTCTAAAGGCAGTCGGGCTATTGGACGAGAGCACCCACTAACCCCCGTGTCTCCACAGATAGGTATTTTGTTATCAATGGGTATAATTATAATACAGTAAGGCTATGTGCATACATAGAAGGCGTAGAATTTTGCTGTGGAATTTTTACATCAAAAATCTGCACCATGTTTCAAAGATGCAAAAAGATAAATTGGTGGTCTCTTGGTGCGTTCTTAGTCTATTTTTTTATGTAATTATTTACTGTTGTGTATAAATATAATTAGAATAAAGCTAGTTTAAAGGCTGGAAAAAAGGGTGTTTCTTGATGTCATAATGTGACATGGGGCTTTGCTATTTTTTTGGTCCCCAGCCCAGGCACAGCAGGTAGCTACGGGTTGCCACCCACCTCCAGATGCCTAGTTTTACCTGGCTGGTAATCAAAATACAGAGGAGCCCTTTTTTATACGATTTCTTGAAATATAATAAAAAAAATTATATGGGGCTTCGCTGTATTATTATTTTCCAGCCAGGTACAACAAGGCAGCTGGGGGCTAGAATCCTCAGCGTGGAGAGGCCAAAGAGTTCAAGAGTGCAAATTGCAGCCCGTAGGTGCCCCAGAAAATGTTGCATTCATAGAAGAGCCATTTTTGGCGCTGTACCCGACTTACAGTTGCCCTAGTGCTGGTGGCAAACTGGGTAATAAAGGGGTAAAGCCAGCTGAATTTTGCCAGCTGGCACTAAGCCCAAGGTTCATAATGTCAGACCAATGTTAGACCTAGCCATTATGAATCTCTAAGCAAATAGTAAATAATACACCCCACACGTGAAAAACAATTTATTTTTAAAAAGATCACAAAGATAGCCCTCATTCCCAGCTTTATTATTCCCACACAATCCCTCCGATCCTCTGTGATTACCGTTCACGGCGGCACACAAAACTGACTGAGTTTCGGCTCCTGCTGTGAGATTGGTGATGTCACGGTCTGGGTCACCTTAATTCAGCTACAGCGATGATGCTCTCTGACCTGGGTGAATTTTCCCTCATCACCACCGCTCACAGCGGGACCGCAAACTAAAATTTTTCAAAAAAATGCTGAAAAAACGCAGGAAAATCCAGGCAAAAGAGGATGAAAATAGGGTCACCACCTTCTGGGGGAACTCCAATTACGAGGTAAATGACAGACGCCACAGAGATTTCTTTGGGGTGCTAGCAAAGCAAAACCACAATCTTGGTAAAAAACGCAGGAAAATTGTGTAAAACAAAAAGTGGGAAAAACGCAACATCGGCACATAGCCTAAGGGCCCTTTCACATCAGCGGTATTTTCAAATCACGGCAGATGCGGTGAAAAAACCGCATCTGCCGCGATTACCGCATAACCGCGACACTTGCGGCACACTTGCGGCAAGCCCCATGCAGTGTCTATGGGGCTTGCGGTAAGGGTGCGGCAGGTGTGGCAAGCAGCGTTTTTTTTCGCGGCCGCACCTGCCGCACCCTTACCGCAAGCCCCATAGACATTGCATGGGGCTTGCCGCAAGTGTGCCGCAAGTGTCGCGGTTATGCGGTAATCGCGGCAGGTGCGGTTTTTTCACCGCATCTGCCGCGATTTGAAAATACCGCTGATGTGAAAGGGCCCTAAGGGGAATAAGTATATTGGTTTATGACAGTTACTAAAGAGCAGCCAGTAATTAATATGCTTTTCCATGCCAGCCTGTGAAGAATGGGTATGTGTGTGTCTTACATCATTGGAGGAGATTTACTGAGCACAATGCACTGACATTCTCACATTGCTCGAAGAAAACAGTGGTTACATTTATTAGTTGTTTAAGACACTTTTTCCGCCTCTCTAGAAAGTTTTGAAAAGTCCCCAAAAAAGAGGTTGCAATGAGGTAGAGTCTTAAAATGTGCCAGATTTTTTATTTACTATTATTAACAATTATATGTATATACTTTTGCTGTAATTTTGGTGTAAAATAGTCAAACAAGGAAAAGAAAAGTTTGTCTTGCAGTATGGGCTAAATCTATCACTCACCCACTAGGCGGGGATGTCTGTCTAGTTGGTGCGGTCGACTATACTGTGCACCTACTAGTGGGGCGTGTCTGACCAGTAGGTGTGGCCGTCTATATTGTGTACCTACTAGTCAGATGTGTCTGACTAATAGGTGCGGTCAACTATACTGTGCACTTACTAGTCGGGCGTGTCTGACTGGTACCGTAGGTACGGCTTTCTAGTGGGCGCAGCCTTTCTTCATACACCCTACTAGTAGGGGGTGTCTGACTATTAGGTGCGGCCGTCTATACTGTGCACCCACTAGTTGAGCGTGTCTGACCAGTAGGTGTTGCCATCTATACTGTGTACCTACTAGTCGGAGGAGTCTGACTAGTAGGTGCAGCCGTCTATACTATGCACCTACTAGTCGAGCGTGTCTGACTAGTAGGTGCGGGCGTCTATACTGTGTACCTACTAGTCGGGGGTTTCTGACTAGTAGATGCGGCCGTCTATACTATGCACCTACTAGTCGGGCGTGTCTGACTAGTAGGTGCGGCCGTCTATACTGTGCACCTACTAGAAAGGCATGTGTGCTGTTCCCAGTTTATCTATGACTTTCAGCCATACATGGACATTTGTAATGTTGTACTTTAATTGTATAATCTATGCATCTGCTATCCTTGCTGCCATCTACTGGTCATTGTGCATTCACTGCATGTCTTACCTCCCATAATTCTTTTCTGTCTGTAACTCCTCCTTCGGAATGTTCTCTTCCTGCCTTTGTTCCTTCTCCACCATTCTGACCTCATGCTCAGGACTGGAGGAAGGATTCTCTTGTTACCTGTAATCTGGTGCATCTATAACAGCTCTAATCTACAGTGCTAACTCCTGCCTCATCTTCATCCCTTCATCTTCCCTGGCATCTCATCTATTCAAGGTATTGTAAATAAAGACTGTTAACTTATCACTGCATCATCCTTCTGGACATCCATGTAGCTGGTAAGACCTAGGAGCACCGATTAGTGAGTAACGCTATCCGCCATTGTTTATATAGAGATCGTGATCACATCCCTCAGACACATCTCACCCACATATATCGGTGGCAGAATAGTAACAAGAGACCTAAGCCTTCAGTGTCCGTATGCATATACATTGTCTGCTAGCAAGTCTTCACTGCCGCCATCCCAGCTAAAGCATGTCCACGAAAAGCACCGCGGACCCATTGGCAAGTGAAGCGCACCATGATGCTGCAGGAACAGAGTCCACACATACTGCACAGCAGGATGCTGCAGGAACAGAGTCCACACATACTGCACAGCAGGACGCTGTAGGAGCAGAGTCCACACATACTGCAGAGCAGGACGTACGATCCAAACGTGTAACCAAGCCGACACAAAAGGTCAGAGAGAACCTTGAAACCACTAGAGACGAGTTCCATGATAACCTAGAACATTTATGGGGCAAAGTCAATCACTATTTAGCAGCTCTTCCACGCTCTAACAGTGACGCCGCAAAGTTAACCGCCACATTGAATCGTTTATCTGCCGCCTATGATCGCTACCAGAGACTGTCTGCAAAGTACGTCACGTTCTTGAGTACCTATGACATGGAAAATGCCCCAGCAGAACAAGATGAAAGGGAAGCCCTCCTCCAAGAAAGGGCCTCATTAGTGCGAGACGCTCAGGATAAGGCAGAGCTCCGCATCGCTCACCTCCAAGAGGCTAGGTCATATCGTACAACGTCGACCAAACTCACGTCTCGGTCTTCCAGATCATCTCACTCCAGGAAGTCGATATTGTCCGACAAGTTACTGGAGATCCGTGTGGCTGCAGAGGAAGCTAGAGTAAAAAGCTCCTTTGCTAAGAAGGAGGCTGAAGTGGAACTAGAAACTCAGAAAAATGAGATGGAAGCTCAAAGGAAATTAAAAATACTCAAAGCAGAAAAGGAAGAAGCAACAGCCTTTGCTAAACTGAAGGTTCTTGAACAAGCACTGGGACAAGATCATATTTCGGACTGTCTTATTCCAGGAGAAATGGAGGACTCAGTTGAACGCACTACTGACTACGTGCTACGACATTTAACATCTGCACCAGCACCACCTCCATTTCCTAACACGGATGCACCGACAAGCCAAGAGATGTCGCCACCTACTGCTGACAAGGTAACTTCCGGCACTAATTCACGATTTAGGCCGCAGCCAGCGGAACCAATAGAGACTAAACCGCAGCTTAACCCTTATGTCGCATCATTTTGTCCTGATTTGTCGCAGTCATATGAGCCAGAGAACTTACATCCCCCACGGATATCACAAGTTCATCCTGCAGCAATGGCTGGGAGATCGGACATGTCTGACTTCGTCAGATACATGATTCGCCGGGACTTAATAAACATCAGTCTCTCTAAGTTTGATGATCGTGCCGAGAATTATAGAGCCTGGAAATCGACCTTTCAAGCAGTGATCCAAGATCTTAACCTCACTGGGAAGGAACAACTGGATTTGCTTGTTAACTGGTTAGGCCCGGAATCAGCAGAGCGCATCAAGACAATAAGGGCAGTTCATGTGGACTATTCAGATGCAGGCCTTATTGCAGCCTGGGAGAGACTGGAAGAAACCTACGGCAGCTCAGAAGCCATAGAATGTGCCTTATTCAAGAGACTGCAAACCTTCCCAAGGATAACAAACAAGGACAATAGAAAACTTCAAGATCTGAGCGACCTGCTAAAGGAAATAGAATTGGCAAAATTAGACCCACGTCTTTCAGGACTGAGCTACCTAGATACCGCTCATGGTGTTAATCCAATAGTGTCCAAGTTACCACACGGCTTGCAAGATAAATGGGCAGACCATGGCTCACGGTATAAAAGGCAGCATAATGTGTCCTTTCCCCCCTTTTCGCATTTCTCCAGGTTCATCAGTGACCAAGCTCGGAAGAAGAACGACCCCAGCTTCGACTTCACTGAACCTACTCCACCAGCATCATCATCTTCGACAAGGTATGACAACATCGCCAAACGAAGAGAGTCAAGGAACACAGTGTCTGTGAGAAAGACCGACGTTCCACCTATTGATCCAGCCTCCACTAAAACAAATTATGTTACACCTACAGTTATGGACAATAACCGTATGTGCCCTATCCACAAAAGACCTCACCCACTAAAGGAATGCCGTGGATTCAGGGCAAAGACTTTGCAGGAGCGTAAAGATACCCTCAAGGAGCTTGGGATTTGTTATAAGTGTTGCGCCTCTTCAGACCACCGCGCTAAGGACTGCAAGGCCGTCATTAAGTGCACTGAATGCAGTAGTGACAAACACGTTGCGTCCATGCATCCCACGCCAGCTCCACACAACCCACAACCTTCCACATCCGACCCTGCTCAAAAGCATGGCGGGGAGCCACAGGACCTTCCTAACCCAACTGCAACTGACGTTACCTCCTCATGCATTCAGGTTTGTGGAAAAGGGACTGGACCTAAATGCTGTGCCAAGGTATGTCTGGTTAAGGTCTATCCAGAAGGACAACCTGACAAGGCCTCCAAAATGTATGCCATAATAGATGAACAAAGTAACCGGTCTCTAGCAAGGCCCAAACTCTTTGAGATCTTCAACATAAAGGGACAAACGACCACATATACCCTCAATACCTGCTCTGGTCGGGTCGAGACTTCTGGTAGGAGAGCCTCTGGGTACATAATCTCTTCAGTCAAAGGAAACGTGCATATACCCTTGCCTACCCTAATTGAATGTGACCAGATACCTGATGACAGGGAGGAGATTCCCACTCCGGAAGCCGCCCTTCATCATCGGCACTTGAGGCACCTAGCTAATGAAATTCCTCCTTTGGACACGAATGCTGAAATTCTAATCCTACTCGGAAGGGACATTCTGAAGGTCCACAAGGTGCGCCAACAATGCAACGGCCCAGATGATGCTCCATATGCCCAAAGACTCGATCTAGGCTGGGTAATCGTGGGCGACGTATGTCTGGAAAGAAGTCACGAGGCATCCGAAGTAAACGCCTGCAAAACGTATGTGCTCCAAAATGGTCGCGCAACTCACTTTAAGCCATGCCCTCATCACTACGAAATAAAAGAAAGGTTCTCAGAATGCATTCAGGAGCCTGACCTCATTCCCACCCCCTACGGCGACGGCTTAGGGAGGACAGTGTTTCACACATCAAAGGACGACAACAAGGTCGCCTTGTCCATAGAAGACAAGGAGTTTCTTAAAATGATGGACATTGGATTCTTCAAAAATGAATCTGGCCGCTGGGTTGCTCCCTTACCCTTCAAGACTACAAGGACCAAGCTTCCTAACAATCGAGAACAAGCCTTCTCTAGGTTCATCTAATTGCAGAGAGCATTAAA
This sequence comes from Allobates femoralis, assembly GCA_033576535.1. NCBI lineage: Eukaryota > Metazoa > Chordata > Amphibia > Anura > Aromobatidae > Allobates > Allobates femoralis. The sequence goes on from JARQOC010000010.1 coordinate 128,779,388, forward strand.
GAACAAGCCCGAAATGAAGGAACATTTCATAGCCTTTATGGACAAAATATTTCGCAATGACCACGCAGAGCCAGCTCCACCATTGCAAGCTGATGAAGAATGCTGGTATCTACCTTCCTTTGGAGTATATCACCCAAGAAAGCCGAAACAAATCAGAGTGGTGTTTGATTCAAGCGCCAAACACGATGGTGTATCCCTGAATGACGTTCTCCTCACTGGTCCCAACCTGACTAATAACCTAGTGGGAGTGCTCATGAGATTCAGGAAGGAAGCGGTCGCCATTACCGCTGACATCGAACAAATGTTCCATTGTTTCATCGTACGACAAGACCACAGAAATTATCTCCGTTTCCTATGGTACCGAGACAACGACACCAACAAGGAAATGGTCGAATACCGCATGAAGGTGCATGTGTTTGGAAACAGTCCTTCTCCCGCAGTCGCTACGTTCGGCCTACGTAGGACTGCTTCCGATGGCGAAGCAGAGTTCGGGAAGGATGCCCAACAGTTCGTTGAAAAAGACTTCTATGTGGACGACGGACTTAAATCCCTGCCCACAACGGAAGAAGCCATAGATCTGCTTAAACGGACACAAGGTATGCTGTCTAAGGCTCATTTAAGGTTGCATAAAATTGCCTCCAATAGTGCTGTCGTCATGAAGGCCTTTCACCCTAATGATCATGCCACAGAATTCAGGGACTTGAACCTAGGCTCAGACAATCCACCAATTCAAAGAAGTCTAGGCCTGAGGTGGAACTTGTTAAAGGACTCCTTCAGCTTTCAGATTAACGGTGCTGAAAAACCATTTACTAAGCGTGGGGTTCTGTCGGAGGTGAACAGTCTATATGATCCACTTGGATTTGTCGCACCCCTGACTATACAAGGCAAGCTTCTGCTGAGTCAACTCTCAGAATCCATCAAGGACTGGGATGTACCACTCCCTGCAGACAAACAGTTAAGGTGGAAGTCGTGGAGAGAATCTCTTTGTGCCTTGGATAAGGTCGACATACCACGTTGTTTCATCCCGACATCCCTTTCTACGAGTCGTAGGAAAGAGATTCATGTATTTGCTGATGCCTCCACTGAAGCTATTGCAGCCGTTGCTTATTTGAAGGTTACGGACTCTAATGATGAAGCCCATGTTGGATTTCTGTTTGGAAAGGCCAAACTAGCACCTAAACCCGAGCACACCATACCCAGACTCGAGCTCTGTGGGGCTGTACTAGCCGTAGAAATTGCAGACTTCATACAAGGTGAACCGGCTATTCACGTGGATGACACAAGATTCTACACAGACAGTAAGGTAGTTCTGGGCTACATATACAACCAGACGAAACGCTTTTATGTCTACGTCAGTAACCGCGTTGAAAGGATAAGGAGATCCTCTAAACCGCAGCAATGGCAGCACATTCCATCCCATCTGAACCCTGCGGACCTTGCTACCAGACCCATGTCTGTTGGTGCTTTCGCAAACTCTTCTTGGTTAACTGGACCAAAGTTCCTTCACAACCAGTGCGAAGAGATCGCTGTTGAAGACAACTTCAGCATTCAGGATCCAGATGTCGACCCAGAGATTCGTCCTGATGTCAACACCTTCATCACCAAATCCAAGGAGAAGGTTGGCTTGGACTGTGGGCGATTTGAGCGGTTCTCAAGATGGACGAGGTTGGTTCGCGCCATTTCAAGGTTAGTCCACATCGTACAATGCTATCGCAATAAGGACAGTAACACTGATTGCCGTGGTTGGCACATCTGCCATAAGCCTCTCTCTGCAGAAGACATCGCTTCGAGTGAACTGTTTGTGATACGCAATGTGCAGCAGATTATCCTGCTCATACCGGTTGAGGATTAATTCCGTCCAACCAAAGGAACTCTTCCTAGTAACTTAGCCTTTGGATTACAATTGGGTTGGAGACAGTTTGGCCTAGCGCGGCTTCTCCAATCTGAAGATGGGTTATCCTTTGGACTACTTCAGGAACTTGTTACAGACATTCGTCTACCTTGTTCTATTTCTGGTTATTGTTGCATGTATACATTGTTTCTTTTATCTTACAGGTTGAGGTATTCCTTCGCGCATTCCGGTAAATACCCCAAATTCGGAACTGTTTAGTGAAATCCAAGGATTTCAGACGGGGAGTGTGCTGTTCCCAGTTTATCTATGACTTTCAGCCATACATGGACATTTGTAATGTTGTACTTTAATTGTATAATCTATGCATCTGCTATCCTTGCTGCCATCTACTGGTCATTGTGCATTCACTGCATGTCTTACCTCCCATAATTCTTTTCTGTCTGTAACTCCTCCTTCGGAATGTTCTCTTCCTGCCTTTGTTCCTTCTCCACCATTCTGACCTCATGCTCAGGACTGGAGGAAGGATTCTCTTGTTACCTGTAATCTGGTGCATCTATAACAGCTCTAATCTACAGTGCTAACTCCTGCCTCATCTTCATCCCTTCATCTTCCCTGGCATCTCATCTATTCAAGGTATTGTAAATAAAGACTGTTAACTTATCACTGCATCATCCTTCTGGACATCCATGTAGCTGGTAAGACCTAGGAGCACCGATTAGTGAGTAACGCTATCCGCCATTGTTTATATAGAGATCGTGATCACATCCCTCAGACACATCTCACCCACATATATCGGTGGCAGAATAGCATGTTTGACTATTAAATGGGGCCGTCTATACTGTGCACCTACTAGTCGGATGTGTCTGCATAGTAGGTGTGGCTCTCTATATTATGCCCCTACTAGTCAGGCATGTCTGATTAGTAGTCGCAGCCGACTAGTGGGCACAGCCTTTCTTCATACACTTGTATTGAGCGAAGCAGTGCCCACTAGCTGGGTTCTGGCCGGAAACATGTATATCGCATAATTGCAGTCCGGTCCCATAAATACTCGCAGTGCGCAGTGCGGGCGCTTAGAGTATTGATAAGTCTGCAGTCACATAGAGGACTGAGACCGGACAACACTTTTGATTCTCCATTGTGCTACATACAAGTAGGCTTCTTTCCCAATGCATTTTTAGCTTTTCTTAAATGTATAAGTCCGGGAACCATCCATTGCCTATAGGATTTCATTGTCCAAAAAAAAAACTACGTTGGGTATCAGGAGGGTTATCGAGTCGGTAATCCAAACATCTTATTCCGACACTTCAATTTCCCTGAATTTGACTCCAACTCCACCAAAATGGACACTGACTTCACGACTTCAACTCCACAACCATGGCTGTGAAGTTAGTAAGCAAAACACCCAACTCCAACTGCTCGATTTCCCTTGAATCCAACTCCGACTCCACCAAAATGGACACCGACTCCATGACTCCAACTCTACAACCATGGCTGTAAAGTGCGTAAACTCCACCAAAATGGACACCGACACTGACTCACACAACTCTGCAACCATAGCTGTGAAGTCATTAAGCCAGCCATCTGATTCCTCAATTTCCCTGAATCCAACTCTGACTCCACAGCTTGGTATGTATAAGGATGAGCGCTCACAATCAGGATAAGCAGCGTTGTGGACATTGCATATTTTCACTGCCTCCAAAACACTGGGATTTACAGTACAAACACTGGGAATGGATTCATAAAAATCCACTGTGCTTCTTTTTTCTACAGCGTAAACTGACATACAAGTACAACACGGCTTCCTGAGCCACAACATGTCATTTTCTACTTGTGGAGATGTGGGTGTTCTCGGCGGGAGAATACAGCAAAAATCAGCCGTGCCGATAAGCCTGATTATAGAATCTAGATCAAAAAGAGGAGACACAAAAGGCGCAAATGGGTCTTATCATTTAGATAAGATGATTTCCCCGTGAGTAAATATGCTCACCTGGTTTGGTTGTGATGACCCACAACCAGTATGCTCGCATGGACAGCTGCCGCTGGATCTGCACTTTCATGTGCAAAGTGGTGTCGTATCCAGAAATTCAAAGGGTTAGTGCTTTTTTTTTTTTTTTCCCAAATAATTTTTATTGGAGTATTAACAGAGTTAACAAACATAGACACAATCAACAGAAAAAAAAGGAAAAATACAGTAGTTTAACAAGGGAAGGGGGGGAGGGAGAGGGGGGGTGGGGAGAGGGGGGCGGGGGCGGGAGGGTCACAGGCTCAAAACATACAGTGCAAATGAATACTACATTAGTATTATCCTTAATCCTGTCTAGGAGTCAGTGAAGCAGCCTGGGGATACCTGAACTCACTTCAAGTTAACCCAACTTTCGGGCAACCTCTTCAAACAATGCAATGTGCACTCGACATCCAGGGTTCCCAAATCAGCTCCAAATTATTCCTGGCAGTACTTGACTGAGCCAAAGCTCGCTCATACTGACATGCTAAATTTACCCTCTCAATCACCTCTTTCATGTTGGGAGGGAGGCACCCCGCCATTTGAGTGAAATCACCGCCCGGGTGGCTATAAGAATGTGGGAGATCACTCCTCTCACGATTCGGGGGATTGAATCAAGTCCGATGTGAAGTGTTGCCATGAGGGGCGAGAGGGGCACCCAAATTCCAGTGACATCAGATATCAAGCGTTCAATCCCCTCCAGAGAGCAGATAAGTCTGAACATAAGAACCACGCGTGCGACTGAGTACCAATCCCACCGCATCCCCTCCAACACAGAGAGGAATACTGTGGGTCATATCTAGCCACCACAACCGGGCAGCGGTACCATCGCAACTGCGTTTTCTTTAACTGCTCCAAGTGGGTTATGCACGAGGAAACTCTCTTAAGCTCCCTAATGCTCGAGTGTCAATCCTCGAGCTCCAATGTCACCCCAAGCTCCTTTTCCCAAGTTAACATATATGGCTGTTTTACCTCCGAGTCTAGGGCCTGTATGGCTTTATACATAATCGATATTCCCTTAGAACCAGTTCCCTGTGTCAAGAAATATCCATTAACCCTCCTATCCATGCAGGTTTCCGAGAATGCAGTATTTAACTGAGCGCTGTGTAGAAAGTGTCTTATTTGAAGATATTGATAGAAAGGTGGGGGTCGTTCTCCTCTCTACGTATCTGTCTCCCACCATGCCTGAAGGTTCAAATAAGGGACATGGGTTTCAATGGCAAACACAGACAGCGACCCACGAGTGATTTTTAAGAGTTTAGGGGCAAAGGATCTCCAAAGATGGAGAGAGCCGCCCGCATCGTAGGCAGTAGAGCCATAACTGAACCGGCCCGCAATACTTCCGATTCCAAAGCGAGACGAGTGGAGCCCCGCCTGGAATAAAATTTCTCTATTTGTAACCATCTGTGATCGCTGTCCATGAGCCACCACTCCCTGAGGCCTGTCAACAACGAGGCTCTGTGGTAGGCCAACAAGTCTGGCATTCCCATTCCTCCCGACTCCAAGGGGAGGTAAAGAATAGATTTTGCTACACGAGCCGACCTGTGAGCCCAGATGTACTTATTAGCTAAGCTTTGGAGGCGAGCAATGAGTTTTTTGGGGATGCGAAGGGGCAGAGCTCTAAAATAATAAAGGATCCTAGGAAGGGCCATCATTTTGAAGGCATTTATGCGGGCCATCCACGAGGTCAAGAACTGGTGCATATTATCTAGGCGAGCTTTAATTTTATCATATAGGTTGGAGAAGTTTATCTTAATTGTGAGCGCCAAGGGGTCAAGGTTATACCCAAGAAGGGAATACCATCTGGGACCATTGAAAGGGGTATGCCTCTGTCAGAGAATTCAGAGAGGGGCTGGGATCGCTATCGGAAGTGCTAGAGATTTAGAAGGGTTCAATTTGTAATATGATATTTTACTAAATTCCCCCAGTTCAGACATGACAGCAGCGAAGGACGACCCAACATCCACACAAGATATGATTACATCATCAGCATAAAGGCTGATTTTATGGACCTCCTTCCCCACCACCACGCCCAAGATACCGGGGGAAGACCTGATCCGTTCAGCCAAAGGTTCCATACAGAGGGCAAAAATAATAGGGGATAAGGGGCACCCTTGCCGAGTACCATTAGTTATTAAGAATGGCTCTGACAAGAAACCCGCGTGAGGACCCCGCCGAAGGTTCCGAGTACATGGCTGAAATAGCCAAGCTAATAGGGCCCACCAACCCAAACTTTTGAAGAACTGCTCTGAGATATTCCCAGTGCACCTTGTCAAACGCTTTCTCAGCATCAAGCGACAGGAATGCACTGGGGAGTCCAGACAGCTCCGCCACCTGCACCAGGTCCAACATTCTGCGTATCCCGTCTTTCGCCTCCCTACCCGCCACAAACCCCACCTGGTCTGGGGAGACCAGAGATGGGACAATCAAGGCCAGCTGAGAAGCTAGCAGTTTGGTGAACAACTTAATGTCACAGTTTAGAAGAGCAATGGGTCTGAAATTACCTGGTAAATTAGGGGGCTTTCCCGGCTTTAGCAGGGTTACGATGGTGGCCTCCAAGTTAGACGGTGACATTCTACCCCCATTCCCCCAAGCCGAGAAAAGTCTCAATAGGTAAGGGGCAAGTAACGATTGGAATGTACGGTAATAAGAGTTAGTGAAACCATCCGGGCCCGGGGCACTCAACCTCTTAGTCTGTTTAATGGTTTTTTGTATTTCTTCTAGGGTGAAAGGAGAGTTTAGAAAGGACAGCTGGTCCCCCGAAACCGAGGGGAGATTAACAGAAGCCAGATAGTCCGAAATATCCTGGGACGTGGGCTGGGGAGTCGAGGGATCCCTATGTAAATTATAAAGGGCAGCATAGTAATTAGCAAATTCGGCTGCTATTTTTGAAGGGTTTCTAACTGGGTTCCCGCTGGAGTTAAGAATATGGTCGATCCTAGATTTGGCCTCCCTTACTTTAATTCTACGGGCAAGCATGGCCCCCGCCCTGTCACCTGCCGAATACCACTTCGTTTTCAGCTTACGCAGGTTATGAGCATACGAGACCAGCATGGCGTCCCGAAGTTTAAATCTAATGGCATAAATTTCAGAGGTGACAGAGGGGGTTACATCCGCCTTGTTAAGGGCCTCCAGAGATTGTAATCTGGACAACAAAGTGAGCCGATCCCCCTCTCTCTTACGGTTTATGATCGTAGCTTGCTGTATGAAGGATCCCCTCAGCACGGATTTATGCGCGGACTACAGGGTCTCGTCACTGGTCTCACCGTTATCATTCAATTGAAAATAAGTAGATATGTCCAGGAGACCCTTGCCACTACCTTCGCGTTCAACAGAAATCCCTCATTCAAACGCCACCGGAAAGCAGGGGGCGAGTGGTGTGACAAAGCCATCAGTAGGAAAACCGGGGCATGATCTGACCACGTGATCAGCCCGATCTCTGAAGCATAACCGGGCTAGGATAGCATCATCGATCAAGTAATAGTCTAGTCTGCTGTATGTCTGATGTCTGGGGGAAAAATAGGTATAATCCTGCTCTGCAGCATGGGAGTACCTCCAGTGATCATGATAGTGAAATTCGAGGGCGGGCAACCTGAGCTCCCCCCTCCATTCCCCGGTGTGAGCAATCAAGGTCTCGTTGCATTGGGAGGTTGAAATCCCCCACAGTATCTTGCCCCCCTGTTCCATGGAATGGATTTAAAGGCACGTCTGATAAATTTACTTTGCCCTGAGTTGGGTGCATATATGGAAGCAATCAGAGTACAGACCAATATCAACAATCTACCCCCAGGATCAGAGTATTGGTCAAGCAATTTAAAAGCAACCGTGGTTCTCAACATAATGCATATCCCTGCCCTCTTGACCTTATCATTAGCAAAGAATATGTGTGGGAATTTGGGGTTATGAAAGTGAAAGTTGTCCGCTTCCAGCAAATGGGTCTCTTGCAGGCAAATTATATCAGCCTTAGATTTCCTGATTTCTCTCCAGATCATAAGCGCTTGCCCAGGGAGTTCATCCTCCTAACGTTAAGCGACATTAACTTTATACTCATAATGTAGTACCCTCAAAAGAACTTCTAATGAACCCTGGGAGTCCAGGGGGCCATCCCGTCATCATTTCCAAAAATATCACATGTAATAGACAGTCAATGTATCCCCAGTATAACGCCGTGTAATGAAGATCTACAGATTGAGATGCTAACTCCAGCAAACAAAGAGCACACAAGTCCTCATATAACAGTTCCGAGCCTGAGCATAGGGAAATCAGAAAAAAAATAGGAAAAGGGGAAAAATGAAACTGAAAAAACAACAGAAAGCATGCCAGGGCCAGTCACATGGGCCGCAGGCAAATTGCCCCTTGCTTCGGCATTGAGCAGGAAAATGCCTGCTAGAGGGGCTCAGTTCGCCAGGAACACAGTCTCAAAGATAAAAGAGAGACTGACTAAGAGACCATCCACAGAGCAGTCCCAAGCTCCACTTCAGGTCTTCATCCAGTCTGGAGTTACCTTCCTCTGCGCAGTCGGCTTAGGCATGGTAAATGGGACATTCCAGGAAGACAGCTTATCCTCTGCTTGTTTCGGTGTGGTGCAGGCCACTGACCGGTCATCGTAAGAAATTATCAGGCGCATCGGATTATATACCCATTTATAGCCCAGGGATGGCTCTCTGAGGGCAGTACAAACATGAGCAAATGCCCGGTGCCTTCGCCAGGGTAGCCGCCGACAAATCTGGGAATACTTGGAGCCCCCAGAACTCCTCAGGGAGCGTGGGGGGACTCCTCATTCATTGAACAAATGCATCCTTCGTAGGGAACCTTAACATCTTGGCCAAAATGTCCCTAGGTACAGAAGGACCCAAATGTTTGGGCTTGGGGGTCCTGTGAATCCGTTCAATAGCAAGATCGCCTGCAGGTAGGTCAGGGAGCACTGTGGCCAGAAACCGAAGCATAAAAGGAGCCAGTTCTTTGTCAGTGACCTCCTCTGGAACTCCCCGGAGTCTAATATTGCGCCTTCTTGACCTATCCTCCAGGTCATATAATTTGTCATAGGCTGCAGTGATCTCAGCACGCAGGGCTATGTTATCATCAACTAGGGCATTTATAGCAGAAGCATAGTCCCCCATTTTATTCTCTACATGAGCTGTTCTGTCTCCAAGAGCATTCAAGTCCCTTCTGAATTCCCCCAGCAGCTCGTTCATGTCCTCCCTTAGTGAGGCTTTAACTGTGGAAAGGAATGCAGACATATCTCCTTTTGTCAAAGAGTTAGTGCTTGTGTGATCTGCGCTGCGTCAGAATGAAAGACATGGGGGACAAGGCTCCTTCTAAAATGCTTCTTTATTCCCTACGCGTTTCAGTGCCGTCCGTGCACCTTCCTCAGGGGTACAATCATTGCATCCGTGAGGAAGGTGCAGGGACAGCACTGAAACGCGTAAGGAATAAAGAAGCATTTTAGAAGGAGCCTTGTCCCCCATGTATTTCATTCTGACAGCAGTGCAGATCACACAAGCACTAACCCTTTGGATTTCTGCACAATCCTAATTATAGGCACAGATGCTGCATTATCCTGTGGAGAACAATCCCATCTCTGCAGAAGAGATGCTGCATCCAGGCCGCAGTGTCTCTGGATCATGGGCACATACCTTAATTTTGCTTGATGTCACTGTGTAGAATGTCCACATGCAACGCACCCATAAACATAACTAACCCGCAGCTCATGGGCCCCAATGCAAAAGCTTCAATTGTTGTAAGTCTTTAATTGTATTGGCCCCCCTAGGCTACAGGGCCCAGTTCCGATTGCAACCCCTGCATCTATTGTAGTTACGCCCCTGCTACCATCTCAGTTTAAGTATCCTCATGTTTACTGATTATACAGCCCTTCAGGGGCGGATTATAATGAGGGCAATCTGGGCTACCACCCGGGGCACAGGTCTCCAGGGGGCCCTCGGCCAGACTCCCCTAAATTTATAAAGATAAACTACTAAATTATTGAGATTTCCTTTTTCTTTAGGAATTGTTTTAATCCCACTGCAAAACAAATAACATTTCTTTACCAAAGTTCCCCTTTAACCGGGTCCTGTCTGTTCATTTACCTCTTTTTACTGGTGGATGTTTAATGTCACAGGAACTTGCCTTCCTTTACACTCCCGACATGACGTTTTTTTTTGCAAAATGAGAAAAATAATATCCCTTTGGAAATGAAAGCATGGAAAAAATCAGCAGTGTGAGAGGGATCAGCTTTGGAGTGACAGTCTGCAGCTACCAGTGTCCCGAAGGAGAAGGCGCACCTGTGCTGTTGCTATACACAGCTAGAGGCGACCCTGCCGTGTGCCAGTGACATCACTTTATTAACACGCTCCTTCCAGCTCTCTTGCAGGGTCTCTCACCGACTTTGAAGACTCTTCCAATTAAATTAGACATTTACTCTTGGACGGCACAACAAAAGCTGCTGTAGCATCATGGAATTCAGGCTTCAGCTCCACTATTGGCTCCAAGTCTGTAACATAGTGGCCAAAATGTGTCATGCCTATTTTTTTTAATTAATTTTAAGCAATCTTAATTTGTGTCTGTGGATTTTGATTATATTTTTTTCTCCTTCATACAGTATCAAAATGTAAAAATCCAGGAACTTTTGCTGACCCAAATAATCTTTCTTCATTTTCTATGATCTCAATTATATTAATCTTCTTAACTGCACATGAAATTTGTAGATGGCTTCTAGCAATAAATAAAATCATTAATATCCAGATTTTCATATTCAGACATAATATATATCAAAAACTTGGTCACCTGATTGGAAGTTGGTGGGATCCTACAGATGTTAATTTAAATTGTATATGCACAGTTGAAACCAGAAATTTACATACACTAAGGTTATTATGCCTTTAAACAATTTAGGGCAGCCCACATGATGATGTAATGTGTTTGGAAGCTTCTGATAGGTTTATTGGCAACATCTGAGTTTATTGGCGATACACCTGTGGATGTATTTTAATGCACACCTGACACACACTGCTTCTTTGTGTGTGAAGAAATCAGCCAAGATATCGGGAAGAGAATTGTGGACTTGCACAAGTTTGGTTTATCCTCGCGTGCAATTTCCAGATATGTTAAGGTGCCTCATTCATCTACACAAACAATTATATGCAAGTATAAACAAGATGGGAATGTCCAGCCATCATACCGCTCAGGAAGGGGATGAGTTCTGTGTCCCAGAGATGAACGTGCTTTGGTCCAAGACGTGCATATGAACCCAAGAACAAAAGCAAATGACCTTGTAAGGATGATGGTGGAAGCTGTTAAGATTGTGTCATTATCCACAGTGAAACGAATACTGTATCAACATGGGCTGAAAGCCTACTCTGCGAGGAAGAAGCCATTATTCCAAAAGAAACATAAAAAAACCCAGATTCATGTTTGCAAATGCACACAGGAACAAAGACCTACATTTTTGGAGACATCCTGTGATCTGACAAAACTAAAACTGAACTGTCTGGCCATAGTGACCATGGTTAGATTTGGAGGAAAGAGGGGAAGCTTGGAAGCCTAAGAACACCATCCCAACTGTGAAACACGGGGGTGGAAGCATCATGTTGTGGGGGTGTTTTGGTATCATGAGAAAAGAAGATTATGTGGAAATACTGAAGCAACATCTCAAGACATCAGCCTGGAAGATAAAACTTGGATGGAAATGGGTCTTCCAAATGAACAATGACCCGAAGCATACTGCCAAACTGGTTACAAAGTGGCTTAAGGATAACAAAGTCAATGTTTTGGGGCGCCCGTCACAAAGCCCTGATCTCAATCCTATTGAAAATTTATGGGCAAAGCTGAAAAGGCTGCGAGCAAGGCAACCTCCAAACATGGCTCAGTTATACCAGTTCTGTCAGGAGGAATGGGCCCAAATTCCTTCCAACTATTGTAAGAAGCTTGTAGAAGGATATCAGAAATGTTTTACCCAAGTTATACAGATTAAAGGGAACCTGTCAGGTCGATTTAGACTCCAAACCTATGACTACCTGTCCCTGCAGCTTCCAAGCACATCCCTAACCATCCCTGCCTTACCTAACAGTGTCCTATATTGGGTTGGAAAAATGAGTTTGATACCTACATTCTTCTGTCCCTTCAGCATCCAGTCTCCGCTGTGTGGAGACTGACTGGGCGGTCTCCAGGGCTCCGTCTCCTTTCCTGGGTTTTGTTAGCATGACCTGCTGGGCATGAGAAGACAACCCCTGGCACGCTCCCAACTCCATTGTAATGTCCCACCTCTGTGTATGACGCAGCAGCAGGTACATCACTTCTGCATCTGCGCATTGCGCACCAAATCCCATTTAAATTTTCTGCCTCTCTAAATGACGCGGTCGCGTTATTTCCGCTTCTGCGCACTGCGCAGACATCCGAAGTGCAATGTGCCGCCTCTGTCAATGATGCGTGCTGCCGTCGGCGGTGATGTCATTTTGGTTTCTGCGTAGTGCGCGCGTCATTATTAAAACGGGAAAGGTTCATTCTGATTTCCTGTCAGATAGTGAGAAAAACATGCAGATGTATCTATATAGTGTATGTAAACTTCTGTTTTCAAATGTATATGGAGTTTACAACTTGTCACACTCAGGTACGACGTCACTCTTTTTGGAAGGTGGAATGAGACTGTGACATTGAGCCCTGACATTGCCTGGAAGTGTAATAAACTTGTCATGAGCCTTTAGCTCACGTCTCGCCCTGGGGTTACGCCTGTGCTCTGTTCTCCAGGCAACCGACTAAACTTATGAACCATAAGGAAACAATTGTAAACCTCCACCAGTCTTACTATTTTATTAGCAAAATGTATTTGTATGGCTGGGGTCACACACACAGATATCTGGGCAGATATTGTTCACAGATCTCTGGTTGCAGTGAAATCATGGACAGATTGCTCCATTTGGACACAGCCACAAAATGGAACCATGTGTCCATGATTTCACTGCAACCAGAGATCTGTGAACAATATCTGCCCAGATATCTGTGTGTGTGACCCCAGCCTATGCTTAATCAACTAAGCAAAACACCAGGTTGCATCAGACATTGTCTTTCAAAATGGAAATTCCCTTGAGAAAAATGACTGATCTGATTGATGTCCATTTCACCAGAAAGATATATCTGCACCTCTGCAGGAATTCCCATTTAGTGTCAAGGCTATTTTGTCAATAGAACACTTAATTTTAACTATAAAGATATATTTTGCCATCCATATACTGTAGATGGACATTACTCGTCCATTGATGCCATCAGGTATTCCCAAAAACAGAATATCTTGTTAGTTTATAATTGACAACACATCTGTTAATGGAACCTGTCAGCACATTTCTGCATATGAAAGTAGTGGTATTGTAACACATGTGGATATCTCAGGAATCTAATGGCATAGGGCAATGACAAGGCAGAGACAAGGCTTTAAGTTTACTTCTGCAATACCACGCAGCAAATAACATGTTCATAAACACGGCAAGTCCGGCAACAGATATAACCTTTAGACTACAGTTCATAGAGTGTGGAGCCAATAACGGAAATAGTCTTTAGGGTACAGTTCACTTCAGTTTTGTAGCAGACAGTGGAGTCAGTAAGCCAAACCTCCAACTCCTCAATTTGCCTGAATCCAACTCTAACTTCAACTCCGACTACAGTAAAATGAACAAACTCCGACTTCACAGCCCTGGTGTGCAGTCGGTTAGCTAAACCTCCGATTACTCAATTTCTTCATTGTAACGGGTGGTAGTAACAGATAAAGGGGTCAGGTAGGATGATGGTTAGGTAGGATGATGGCAAAAGGTGAGTAGGGGTACTAGGGCGTTGATCCAGGGAATTAGTCTGATTGCCATATCTGGAGTCAGGAAGGAATTTTTTCCCCCAATGTGGAGCTACTGTTGCCACATGTTTTTTTTTTTGCCTTCCTCTGGATCAACATGTTAGGCTATGGGTTGAACTAGATGGACTTAAAGTCTTCCTTCAACCTTAAAAACTATGTTATATGTTAGTCTGATCTTGACTTCGGACCATAGCTGACCCTGTTCTCTAAAGTTGTGGATGTGTGGGCCGCCACACTTACCCTGCTCCTGACCAGCCCTAGGTTATAATCCCCTCACCTCTGCCTAGGGACCAAGATAGTCACAGAAACTTCACCCAGAGATTGGGATAGGAACAGCTAGTCCATGGAAAAGACAGCATTGGAAAAGAAACTAGTCTGACCCTTGGGTCCTTAGCTGAACCTGTTCCCAGAAGTACCTCTAAAAATGTGGATGTCTGGGCCACCAACCTTGCCCTGCTCCTTACCAGCTCTAGGCTATAACCCCCTCACCTACACCCAGGGATCGGGATAAGCACAGCAATTCCCAGAAAGATGGCAACCTCCATGAAGCTACTCAGCAAGAAGGCTTCAGCAGAATGGCACTCAGCATCAACACAGAAGGCTTCAGCAGAATGGCACTCAGCATCAACACAGATTACGGTCTTTGCAGAGAATGAACTCCTCAATTTCCCTGACTCAGATTCCTCCTCCACAACCCTAGCGACAGCACATGAGTGCATCACAGAGGACATCTGTGTGTTGTCTGTTGTCTACACGAACCCATTAACTGTATGGCTTGTGGTCTGCAAGTCTGAACATAAAAAGTAATAAATCAAACCAGCCATAGTGTATAATGTGTTCGTGTGCTGTCCGTTAATGAACGCACATGTAACGCATGTATGTGAATGAGGGTTTAGGGTGGTTACACACATAGTGCAAATTAACAATTTACTTAGAATATGATGCAAACTTGTGATAAAACCACATGGCACTGCATGTGACCTAAGTTTGGGTCTTACCTTAGTTGAAATAATTAACTTTGCTATTTCTCTACTTTTATGGGGTTTTTTCTGACATGGATTTAGGCCCGGGGTACGACCTCCCATTAAGATTGAGTCACCCGGCCACAGTGTTTTATAATTACTGAGTCATGTAGGATAATGGATATTCCAACAAGTCTACTAAATTAAACATCTAGCAGGTCTGCGCGACTCAGCGGATACATATGGGCCCCCAAAACCTATTTTTATTATTATTTTAAAAAATAGTAATGTCACATTCCTGAATAGATATGATCCAGACATCCATACACACACCACTCCCTGAGCTGGTCCTTCAAGTCACAGACATATGGAGGCCAGAAACCTCTCCATAGAAAAATAATAATGTCAAAAACTGTGTCTGAGAATAGGAAAGAAATGGAAGGATTTTTGGACTGGCGTTGTTTTCATTTCTCATAGGTTCTTGATGTCATATGGTAGTACAGTATGATACTCAGTGTCAGTATTTCACAGAAATCTTGGTGCAGCCATAAAAGTGACATGCCCTAAAGGGGAACCAGTTCCAGTTTTATAGAAATTAAAAATGTCTTTGTCATGTCCCATGATTGGGAATTATTGTATGTTTTTTGTGCTGTGTATTAAATTTGCTCTGTTGCTAGACAGAAGCTTTGCTAATTAGTATTTTGTCCCTTCTCTCTCCCTGTAGCTCTGTGATTTCAGTTTACTCCCTTCTTCCCCATGTAATTGTTTAGCAGCCATCTTAGGCTGTTTTCACTTTACCAGATATGGCCATATTTATAAGGTGAGTGTCTCATTGTTTCATTTCTCCTTATGTATAATGCTGTTCAATATTCAATTGCATGTCTTAGTATTCCAGAGTGCCGCTGTTTTTTGGTTACAGTGTATCATGTTCGGCATTGCACCTGTGCACACTATAGGATTAAAGAGGACCTGTTACACCCTGGTGCACGGCAAACTAAATGCAGCACTTAATGCAGCATGTCTGCTGCATTCAGGGAAGGGCTCCCCTATGGCTCTAGTTTCCCCCCTGTAAGCTTTAAAAAAGACTTTAGAAAACTTACAGTTAAGAGGTCGCCTGGGTGGGATCTTAAGAGGTCTTCACTGCTGGAACAGTCCTCTCTGACTCCTCCTTGTGTGTTCCGCCCCCTCTATGTGTATGCCGCCACCTCCTCTTGTTTTGGGTCTGCCCCCTTCTTCTGCTCCTGCTCCTTGTGATGTCATGAACAGAAGATGGGGGCAGACCCAGCAGAAGAGGAGGCGGCGCGGCAGACACATAGGTGGTATGTATATATATATATATATATCATATATATAAAAGCCGAAGCCACTTCCATCTTCAAGGGACAAAAATGACGTCACACGACGGAAGTGGCTTGGGCTCTACACCCGCTCAGGGTGGACCAAGATGGCGGCCGTAAGCGGAGTGGGACTCAGCCAGCCCCGCCACGCTTACGGCCGCCCTTACACTGCCCAAAACACCCACACATCACGGGCGGGAGACGATCGGCATTACCTCCGGCTGCTTTCACAAGTGCAGGCTCCTCCCCCTCACTTCCTGCTGCGCAATGGCGGCTGCACGCACCGCCCTCCGCTCCTGCACTGCCACCAGCCTCCGGGGCTCAGCCCTCTGCCGGACGGCAGGAGGCCAAGTGGCCCCGGGGATACAGACACCGCTGCTGTGCAGCCTACACCGAGGGAGAGCGGTATGCAGCCTGTAGGAGGAGGAGAGGTGGCGTGATGTCGCCCCTCCAGCCTCCCCTGTCCTCAGCCCTCCAGCCTCCCCTGTCCTCAGCCCTCCAGCCTCCCCTGTCCTCTGCCCTCCAGCCTCCCCTGTCCTCTGCCCTCCAGCCTCCCCTGTCCTCTGCCCTCCAGCCTCCCCTGTCCTCAGCCCTCCAGCCTCCCCTGTCCTCAGCCCTCCAGCCTCCCCTGTCCTCAGCCCTCCAGCCTCCGCTCTCCTCAGCCCTCCAGCCTACGCTCTCCTCAGCCCTCCAGCCTACGCTCTCCGCTCTCCTCACCGCTCCTCAGCCTTCAGCCTCCGCTCTCCTCACCCCTCCTCAGCCCTCCAGCCTCCGCTCTCCTCACCCCTCCTCACCCCTCCAGCCTCCGCTCTCCTCACCCCTCCTCACCCCTCCAGCCTCCGCTCTCCTCACCCCTCCAGCCTCCGCTCTCCTCACCCCTCCATATGCAATGTACAGTATGTGTATATATGTGTGTGTATGTAGGCACTTCCGTCACTTTGTCCGCAATTCCGTCACTTTGTCCGCACTTCCGTCACTTTGTCCGCACTTCCGTCACTTTGTCCGCACTTCCGTCACTTTGTACACACACATACACACACTCCGCTATACTTACCACCGGCCCTGCGTCCGCCGCCTGGATCCTCAGTCGACATGTCGCCGCCCCCGAACTACTGGATCCAATATAGCGTCCAAGAAGTCTCACCAAACTTCCCGGACGCCATATTGGATCCAGTCGTCCGGGGGCGGCGACATGTCGACTCAGGATCCAGGCGGCGGGGAAGACGCAGGGCCGGTGGTAAGTATAGCGGAGTGTGTGTGTATATGTGTGTGCAGACCACTCTGCCCACGGCGCTGCGCTGACCACCCTGCCCACGGCGCTGTGCTGCCACTCTGCCCACGACACTGCGCTGACCACTCTGCCCACGGCGCTGCGCTGACCACTCTGCCCATGGCGCTGCGCTGACCACTCTGCCCACGGCGCTGCGCTGACCAATCTCACCGCACTCACTGCTAACCACTGAGCCACCGCATTCACTGCTAACCACTGAGCCACCGCACTCACTGCTAACCACTAAGCCACCACACTCACTGCTAACCACTGAGCCACCGCACTCACTGCTAACCACTGAGCCACCGCGCAGTGCTAACCACTGAGCCACCGCGCAGTGCTAACCACTGAGCCCCCGCCCAGTGCTAACCACTGAGCCACCGCCCAGTGCTAACCACTGAGCCACCGCGCAGTGCTAACCACTGAGCCACCGTATACTCTGCTATCCACTGAGCCACCTGTATACACACAATTCATTTCACGGCACTCCCCTAACTATTAGTAAATAAACTATATCTGGATTCTAGACTACCCGATTCTTTAGAATCGGGCCGCCATCTAGTATATATATATATTACTTATCATATCCTCTGTTGTATACCCTTCCCCCATTGGTCTGCAATGCTATTCTCTGCTAGCCCATAAAATAAGATGTTTTTAATCCAGATAGAAACTGTGCCTAAGCATAGGAACCCAGTATATGAGTCAAGCCTTGATGCGGCTACTGGGTGGTTAGCAATATGGACATATCTATAAGGTGAGTATTTCATTTTTTCATTTCTCCTTAGCTAAAATATTGTTTTAGATTCAATTATATTTATATACTTTAGTTTCCAAAGTGCTGCAGTTTTTTGTTACACTGAATCGTGTTTGACGTTGCACCTGTGTACACTATAGGATTGAATGCAGCAGATATTTTCTTGTTTAGATTATGGGATCACACCCTCTGTTGTGATCTCTTACCCCTATTGGCTGCAATGCTATTGTTCTCTGTTGGCAGGTTCTTATTCACCCATAAAATAGGAGATATGCCTCGACGTGGCTACTGGGCGGTTATCAATATAGTCATATTTATAAGCTAAGAGTCTAATTTTTTCATTTCTCTTTAGTTATAATATTGTTTTATATCCAATTATATGTCTTAGTATTCCAGAGAGTTGCAGTTTTTTTGTTACAATGCATCGTGTTCATCGTTACACCTGTGCACACTACAGGATTGAGTGCCACAGAATTTTTTCTTATTTAGATTATGCGATCACACCTTCTGTTGTGCACCCTTCCCCCTCAATAGCCTGCAATGCTATTGTTCTCTATTAGCAGGTGCCTACTCGCCCATAAAATAGGAGATTTTTTTTTTTAATTCTTTATTTAAGTTTTCAAAATAAAAAGAGAGATAATGCACAATATATCGACCCGACTTGAGTGGTGGGTCTCTTAACAAACCGATTCTCTGTAGAATGGTTCATAATCAGTTACATATGAACAAATCAACAAAAATAAAATTAAGTAAAATACGATAAAATAAAATAAAGAAAATAACATAAAATCAGTAGAACTGGTGTCTTTCAATGGTGTAATAGTACTTTTGGAAATACTTAAGTTGGTTATTGTGCTTAAATCTGGCTATCATTGCAGCCAGTAGAATTTTATAATCTCATGTATCTTTATAGCAGGGTTCCAATAGCCATCAGACGTAGAAATATTTCCCCCTACAACCGGCCCCACTCCGGTAGCCGGAAGAGGAGAGAAGGGGGAGAATTCGACCACCACAGCATCTAGTATGGGTTCAAACTTTTACTTCTTCCCGTAAGTCTCGGTCCATGGCTGCCAAATTTTGAGAAAGCGGTCGTGGGCATATCTCTCCCAACTGGAGAGTTCCTCTAGTCTGTGTATGTCTGAAATTTTAGCCAGCCAGTCCTAAAATAGGAGATTTTTAATACAGATAAAGCTTGTGACTTAGCATAAGTTGTGTACAATACACAACTTGATATGGCTACTGGGCAGTTATTAACATGGCAATATTTTTAAGTGTCTCAGTTTTTTCATTTTTTCTTAGCTTATAGTATTGTTCCATTTTCAATTATATGTCTTGTCAGAGTTTCGTTGTTTTATTACAATGTATCATGCTCAGCGTTGCACATGTGCACACTATAGGAATGAGTGCCACAGATTTTTTTCTTGTTGACCTTTGATTAGTCGCCCAGATTATCCCTTTGTGCCTCTCTGACCCTGGACTATCCCTTTGTCTTTTGCCTTTTGTCTCCTGGCTTTTGACCTCGGACTCCTTGCCTTCCCCAGATCGTCCTTGAGGACTCCGCATCACGCAGACCACATCTGTCTGATCTTCAGATGGTGCTATATGCAGTATACATATTTAGTATTAATCAGACATAGAAGGGTCTTCTAGTAACTCGGGCTCAATCCTAGTGACTGGCTTTTTGGCTGATCATAGCTTGCATGAGCCAGCTTGCCCCGTATCCAGCCCACACCCTGCTCAGAGACTTGACAATAGAAGGAGTCTGTACTTATGGTAAGCCCTACAGCAATGATTACATTAACAAAGATGACTTGTAACACATATTTTCCATCGTGCATAAGTAAAAGAAAAGCGCTATTAATCAACAGTTCTGGTGAATGTTGATGGGACAAATGAGGATCATTCTTCACCCTATTTACTGTTATAGTCTGCTTTCACTCGGATGTCGGATATTTGCCAGAAGACCAAGAAACCTTAAACCACCATAATCTTAATTCTCTTTTTGCTTTATTTATTCCCCTGTAACATAGAATCCTGCGAGTGAGCGGTCGTTGTGGCTTCACCAGTATATCTGGCGATATAAACTCTTCCTTAGTTTAATTGATAAGAAGTAATAACAATGGGAGACAAGTCCTTGCACAACATGAAAGAGATAAGTCTAAAATGAGGATGCAAGTACTCTACAATTCTCATCTGTATCGGGGCATTTTGGGATTACAATGTTAATAGGTTTCCTTTCACAAACCCATAAAATTACAGAATTGTAAACAGTCTATGTGCCGTGGCGTAACTAGTCTGATAAGCCTGGTGTAATATTTGGACCTGAGCTCCCCTCCCTCCCACACACACATTTGTCAGATGCATGAGCTCTTGTATATTTCCTGATATATATGATCCCCTTCCTGGTATATATGATCTTCCTTGTGTCCCCTTTCTGGTATGTATGGGCTTCCTCCATGTATATATGGTTCTCCTTTTGTATATATGTCCCCTTCCTGGTATATATGGTCTTCCTTGTGTATATGTGTCCCATTCCTGTTATATATGGTCTTCCTTGTGTATATATGTCCCCTTCTTGGTATATATGGTCCTCCTTGTGTATATATGTCCACTTCCTAGCATATATGGTCCATCCTCCTTGTGTATATATCCGCTTCCTGGTCTACCTTGTGTCCTGTTCTTGGTATATGTATTGTGCCCCTTGTGTCCCCTTCCTGGTATATATTGTCCTCCTTGTGTCCCCTTCCTGGTATATATAGTCTTCCTTGTGTCCCCTTCCTGGAATATATGGTCCTCCTTATGTCCCCTTCCTGGTTTATATTATTCTCCTTGTGTCTCCTTCCTGGTATATATTATTCTCCTTGTGTCCCCTTCCTGGTATATATTATTCTCCTTTGTCCCCTTCCTGGTATATATTGTCCTTCTTGTGTCCCTTCCTGGAATATATGGTCCTCTTATGTCCCCTTCCTGGTTTATATTATTCTCCTTGTGTCTCCTTCCTGGTATATATTATTCTCCTGTGTCCCCTTCCTGGTATATATTATTCTCCTTGTGTTCCCTTCCTAGTATATATGGGCCTTCTTGTGTCCCCTTCCTGGAATATATGGTCCTCCTTGTGTTTCCTTCTTGGTGTATATGGCCCTCCTTGTGTTCCTTTTCTGGAATATATGGTCCTCCTTGTGCACCCTTGCTGGTATATATTATTCTCCTTGTGTCCCCTTCCTGGTATATATTATTCTCCTTGTGTCCCCTTCCTGGTATATATTATTCTCCTTGTGTCCCCTTCCTGGTATATATTATTCTCCTTGTGTCCCCTTCCTGGAATATATGTTCCTCCTTGTGTCCCCTTCCTGGTATATATGGTCCTCCTTGTGTCCCCTTCCTGATATATATTATTCTCCTTGTGTCCCCTTCCTAGTATATATGGTCCTACTTGTGTTCCCTTCCTGGTATATATTATTTTCCTTGTGTCCCCTTCCTGGTATATATTATTCTCCTTGTGTCCCCTTCCTGGCATATATGGTCCTACTTGTGTTCCCTTCCTGGAATATATGTTCCTCCTTGTGTCCCCTTCCTGGTATATATGGTCCTCCTTGTGTTCCCTTCCTGTATATATTATTCTCCTTGTGTCCCTTCCTGGTATATATGTCCTCCTTGTGTCTCCTTCTGAATATATGTTCCTCCTTGTGTCCCCTTCCTGGTATATATGGTCCTCCTTGTGTTCCCTTCCTGGTATATATTATTCTCCTTGTGTCCCCTTCCTGGTATATATGGTCCTCCTTGTGTCCCCTTCCTGGAATATATGTTCCTCCTTGTGTCCCCTTCCTGTATATATGGTCCTCCTTGTGTTCCCTTCCTGGTATATATTATTCTCCTTGTGTCCCCTTCCTGGTATATATGGTCCTCCTTGTGTCCCCTTCCTGGTATATATGGTCCTCCTTGTGTTCCCTTCCTGGTATATATGTCCTCCTTGTGTTCCCTTCCTGGTATATATTATCTCCTTGTGTCCCCTTCCTGGTATATATGGTCCTCCTTGTGTCCCCTTCCTGGAATATATGTTCTCCTTGTGTCCCCTTCCTGGTATATATGGTCCTCCTTGTGTTCCCTTCCTGGTATATATTATTCTCCTTGTGTCCCCTTCCTGGTATATATGGTCCTCCTTGTGTCCCCTTCCTGGAATATATGTTCCTCCTTGTGTCCCCTTCCTGTATATATGGTCCTCCTTGTGTTCCCTTCCTGGTATATATTATTCTCCTTGTGTCCCCTTCCTGGTATATATGGTCCTCCTTGTGTCCCCTTCCTGGAATATATGTTCCTCCTTGTGTTCCCTTCCTGGTATATATGGTCCTCCTTGTGTTCCCTTCCTGGTATATATTATTCTCCTTGTGTCTCCTTCCTGGTATATATGGTCCTCCTTGTGTCCCCTTCCTGGTATATACGGTCCTCCTTGTGTTCCCTTCTTGGTATATATGGTCCTCCTTGTGTTCCCTTCCTGGTATATATGGTCCTTCTTGTGTTCCCTTCCTGGTATATATGGTCCTCCTTGTGTCCCCTTCCTGGTATATATGGTCCTCCTTGTGTCTCCTTCCTGGTATATATTATTCTCATTGTGTCCCCTTCCTGCTATATATATATAGTCCTCCTTGTGTCCCCTTCCTAGTATATACAGTATGGTCCTCCTATGTCCCCTTCCTGGTATATACAGTACTCCTTGTATATATGTCCCCATCCTGAATTAAATGGTCCCCATCCTTGTATATCTATTTCCATTCTGTCCCAAACGCATAAGTGAAAACAACAACATGGCACTCACCTTTCCTCCGCTCCCACAATGCCCTGGTGTCCTCCTGTAGACAGTGCAGACCCTGGAAGCTGACATTGGAGTGCAGGGACAGGGAGACCGCGCATAACACTGATGTCACTCTCATGCACGGGCCTATGTTGCTGCACCTCCGATGGCTCACCGCCACTGTCCGTGTGCCTGCAGCCTGTATCACAGTACAGGGACCCGACGGGTCTCTCACCACAATGCATTTCAGCTGGCTCTGCGCCCTTGGATCCAGCTGAAGCAGTGGGCCCCTCTAGCCCTTGGCACACCCCTGTCTGTGTGTATAACAGATAGGATTATAGCAGGTAGACATCAAAAGTATATCAACCTGAGTCAAAGTTCAGACTGATCCTGTGCCCAGTGGATGTTGCTTTGCAGAGAGTTTTTTTGTTTACATTACTTTTTATGAGATTTTTTACATTGTCTGCACCTATCTGGGATATAGTTGTCTCTGCTGCTCTCATAACTTCAAGTCAATCACACATCTGTGAAATCATCTGTCCAGTTATGAAGCAGCACTGATTGTGAATCAATTTCTCCCACTGCTGTTCAAATAGAATAGACACAACAAGGATTTTTGTGTTACCTTAATTTTTGTGGAGCAGTATTTATATGTATACATGCATTTCAGTCCATTTTTCTTACTCATGAGTTGACCTTAGTCCTATTTTCAGTGCTTGCATTGTGCTGTGCATTAGAGATAGTCCTGGTAAATCATGATCTGTGGTTCCCACTGTGACAGACAGTCTTCTCCCTATTACTATACATAGAGGGAAAACTGTCAATCATGGGCAGGTGGGTGGAGCCAGCATCCCCCCCAGAGTTTGCTCATGCGACTTCTGCTTCTGCCATAAGGTGGCGCTGTGCTCACTCTGTAGGAGAGGCTGGTGATGTGGTAGACTCACTGTGTGAATGTGTTGTATAGCTACCCAGCTGCGGTCACTAACTCTGACTTTAGCCTATTAGGAAATACTACAGTCTATTAAAATCTTCTGTGTTGCTGCTAGTTGACAGATATACTCCCTAGTTCACTTGTTATTATCCTGCTTTGTACTATTGATTTTCCAGTTTGACCTCTGCCTGTTTTTGTACTATTCTCCAGCTTAATGATTTTGTACTTTTCTGACCTCTTGGCTTTGACCCTGGTTGGCGACATTTCTACTCCTGGTCTGCAACCCATCTATAGGCAACAACCCCTTGGATCTTGCAGTACAGCCAGATCCCTGTATAGGGGCTAAACGGTCTCTGTGTATCTTGAGGTTCTGCCTCATGATGCAGTTTGAATTCAGTCTGTATGGGATTCCATTTTACCTGTAACTCGGACAGATGTTACAAGCAACTCATGAATGTAGAGGACTCTGGATCTCATCCACATCTTGACTCAAGAGTGCTGTAACTAATAATGTGTAAATTTCACAAAAACTGCACTACTCGTATGTCACAAGTCTATGACAGGTTTGGGACCTGTGTATCATTCCTGTATTGAGACTACTTCATATTAAATGTGTTTCTTTCCTTTGTCAGTGTAGGAGTTAATGTCAGTTTCTGTTGCTAGCTAACTCCTTAGTTATCCTTCCAGTGGCTACTTTGTGATCACTCCTTTCTTCTTTTTATGGTCACATGAACCAGCATTCCTTGCTGGCGATTGAACTCTATTCCTGACCTAGCTACATGAGCTGAAGGTGGTATTCTGGAGAAGCTGACCATTGCCAAGCCGTCTGCTGCCTAGGAGTGTGGCAGCAGGTGTGAAGTTGTCTTGTCGTTTCCCTGTCTGTCTTTCCTTCCCCTCTTGTTGATTTTAGTGCAGTGGTTGACTAGCGCTCCCACCAGCCATCTTCCTATTGAAGGTTATCATCAGGGCCAGCGTGGCACTAGGTATCCTGCTTGGTGATGGGGTGAAAGAACCCATATAGGGATACTAGGGAGATCAGGGCACAGCCACAGTTGAGTGCAGGAGGTCTTTCTTTTCCCAATTCCCTATGAGCAGGGCCCTCCGCTGTATTTTTCCCTTCCGGTGTTTCCCCTGTCTGTAGTTTTATGTAGTGCGCCGAACACTGTTGGTCTGTGTGACATTGTCGCTTCCAATAGATACAACAGATCCAGTGCTGAAATCAGCATCTGTCTATATTTTATGCTGCAAGCAAAAAGATCATAATAAATTCCTTTTAATGCTTAGTATACATTGAAATATATTAATTTTCCACCAAATGTTTCAGATTTTTCAAAGGTTTCTTATACGGCGATAGTCGGCTCTCCAGAACTACAGGATCTGGTCTATATTTTTCACTCACCTTATTGTCGTATACTAATATCTCACACTTAGAGGTCAAAAAAGGTTTACAAGGATGGAGTAATGTAATCAGTGGCAGGTTGCCAGGGTGCTTCTTTCCTCAATGAAGCAAGAAGGTTTCTTATAGCCCAGAGCTACAATTTTTCCCATTTCATGAATATCTACGTCTCAGGTCAATGTTATACGCACACCTGCTCAAGTTTCTCCAAGCCCAAGGAGTTGATGTAACTTGCCCCGGCATGCCGGTGAGACATGTCCCTGCTCTACAAGACTAAGTCAAGGTAGCACTAGATGGCCAAGAGGCACTTCTCGTTGCCTCTAGTGTCATACATCATTCAAGACTAAGATTGGGGAGGGGGTAAGTTGCTTTTTGACATGTATGTGAACTCTAAAGTAAGTGGCAGTGGAGTTTTACGAGCTTTCCTATGAGGATTATACTAAGCGCAGAAGATAAACCTTCTTTTATAGATACAGGCTATCCCCTTCTATATAAGTGAGCTTAGAACATATTACTAAGATGTATGTCTGCGACAGCCTAGGCTTTGTCAAAACATTTCTACAAACCGGGGACCCGTACATTACTTGTATAAAGTGTAGCTGTGTTTTCAGCCATGTTCTCATCCATCGCACATACACAAAGCCAAGTGCGGTGAGTGTTGACATTGGTACTGCTGGCACAACTTACTTTTCCCCAGTGCTTGTGGTTAATCACTGAAGGCAAAGCTGTACTTAATGGTTTTGTTCAGGCACGTTTTTGGGTTTTCCTGTTTTTCATCAATTGTGTGGAATCAGCACTTTTTTTAGCATTCTTCCAGAATGTGCTCAAAATAATATGTTCCTAATATTTCCTGTAGGTTCATAAATATGGAAAGTGAATATGAATCACGAGTGCGAATCCATAATTGAACAATATATGTAAAGTACAGTAAACTAAGCCAATGGTAGGTGATGCATGTTAAAATACCCTACTCTAGTGCGCCAAAATATATAGAATGTGATATAAGGAAAAATAGTTGAATATAAACACATTTGTGTTTGCTTTTCTTAGTTTAACCATTTAAGATACCATCATTATCTACCAGTAGAGGATTGAACATAGGCAAAACAACTAACAATCGTTTATGTAAAGTATACCCCTTTTTGTATAATCAAGTACAGTTGAAACCACAAGTCACAAGTTTACATACACTAAAATTACTATGCCTTTAAACAATTTGTGACAGCCCATATGATGATGTCATGTAGCTTCTGATAGGTTTACTAGCAACATCTGAGTTAATTAGAGACACACCTGTGGATGTATTTTACTGCACACCTGAAATAATACTTCTTCAATCAACATCAAAAGAAATCAGGCAAGATATCGGGAAGAGAATTGTGGACTTGCACAAGTCTGGTTCATCCTTGGGTGCAATTTGCAGATACCTGAAGGTGTCTCGATCATCTGTACAAACAATTATATGCAAGTACAAATCAGATGTAAATATCCAGCCATCATACCGCTCAGGAAGGAGGTGGGTTCTGTGTCCCAGAGATAAACGTGCTTTGGTCCCACATGTGCATATCAACCCAAGAACAAAAGCAAAAGACCTTGTGAAGATGATGGTGGAAGCTGGTAAGATTGCATCACTATCCACAATTATATGTGTATTGAGTCCATATTAATATAGACTGAAAGCACACTCTGCCAGGAAGAAGCCATTACTCCACAAGAAACAGAAAACAGCCAGATTAGTGCACACAGGAACAAAGACCTACATTTTTAGAGACATGTCCTGTGGTCTGACGAAACTAAAATTGAACTTTTTCGCCATAATGACCATTGTTACGTTTGAAGGAAAAAGAGAAAAGCTTGGAAGCCTAAGAACGCCATCCCAACTGTGAAACATTGGGGGTGGCAGGGTCTTATTGCGGGGATGTTATACTGCAGGAGGGACTGGTGCACTTCACAAAGTAGATGACATCATGAGGAAAGAAGATGATGGGGCAATACTGAAGCAACATCTCAAGAGATCTGCCAGGAAGATAAAGCTTGGGTGGAAATGGGTCTTCTAAACGGACAATGACCTGAAGCTACTGCCAAACTGGTTACAAAGTGGCTTAAAGATAACAAAGTCAATGTAGGGTACAGTAAAGTGTAGATAATAGTAAAGTGTAGAGTAGAATAGAGTGTAGAATAGAATGTAGAGTATAGAATAAGAGTGTAGAGTAGAGTAGAGTGTAGAGTAGAGTGTAGAGTATAGCGTACAGTGTAGTGTAGAATACAATGTAGAATAGAGTACAGTGTAGAGTGTAGGGTACAGTAGAGTGTAAAGTGTAGAGTAGAGTAAATTGTAGAGTAAAGTGTAAAATAGAGTGTAGAGTAGAATAGAGTGTAGAATATAGAATAGAGTATAGAGTAGAGTAAAGTGTAGAGTAGAGTGTAGAGAAGAGTAAAGTATAGAGTGTAGAGAGTAGAGTAAGTGTAGAATGTATAGTAGAGTAGAGTGTAGAGGATAGTATAGAGTAGAGTATAGAGTAAAGTGTAGAGTAGAGTATATGGTAGAGTAGATAAGAGTAGGGTAGAGTTTAGAGTAGAGTAGATTGCTAACCTATGTACATAGAAATGAGGCTGCACCACACATTGCTATACATATCAGTACTGATACCCTAGCTGCAGTGCTGTAATAATTAGTTCCAGCATTTTCCCTCTAAATCTATGGTTGGCATAACAATTACACTTGAAAATCAGTTAAATATCAGACTTTTTGTGCTTCTTTCAATGAGCTTTCAGATTACTTAGAAGATACAGTAGGATCCATGTGAAGCACACATGCTATGAGTTGCCAGCAAATAGATCACGGCATAATTTCCTGAATCAAAATAAAACTCAGACCATAAACAATTGTCTTCCCTCGCTTCAGACAGATCAAGGGCTTTCAGGAAACCTCATAATCATTCCTCGATACAGACTTCACGGCAAATTGCCTGTTATTTTTCCGTCTTGCGCTTTTAAAGTTTTACTTGCTTAAATATAGCAAAATGCGAGAACCATCTGCTGAGATGTCGCATCTCTCATGGTCTGTCTTCCCCGGTATGAGTGATGCTCATCAGCCGCTCATTTCCATCAGTGGTCATGTGTGTGTTACAGACATTTATTTACATTGTATCTCAGTCACAAGAGACCCTTCCTGGTGCAGATTACACACATGTCAGGAAACATCCGATGTGTAGGAGGGTGAGCTTCAAACCTTAATGTGTGCAAGGAAGAGTCAAGACTATCTTCAGAAGAGATGGTTTACATTATTGAAAACATCAAACTGTCCTCTCCAGCTGCCCCATGCGATACAATATTAGTAAACACTGGGTGCATGTGATGAGAAATATGTTGTTCATGCCAGTCTCAATGCATGAAACCTCTGTTAGGTGGCCAGGTATAGGCGGATAAATGGTATAACATTCTCAGTGCTACACTCTTTTCTCAACTCCCTTTTGGCTTCTATGGGATTTTCGGTAATGACATTTTGCAGTGAGGGGAAGGAAAAGAGCTGTGACCATCTCTATGAGTATTTATTATTAGTTGGAGCCCGATGCTATTGCATTGAGAGAGCTGTGACATCACGATGGGGGCGTGCTCTGTAGTGCTTGGGGCAGTCTCTCCTGCCTCTACGCTATGCCTGCCTGTCTGCTCTTTCTGCCCTCCCCCTGTGCGCTCTTTCTGTCCCCCCTGCAAGCTGTCTCTGCCCCCAGTGCACGCTTTCTGCCCCTTGTGCAACTTCTCTTTCCCACTGTGCACTCTCTTCCCCCTTTGTGCTCTCTCTGCCCACTGTACGCTGCCTCTTCCCCTGTCTGTTCTCTCTGCCCTATGCACTCTCTGCCCCCCGTGCACTCTCTTTGCCCTCCAGTGCACTCTATGCCCTCTGTGTGCTCTCTCTGTCCCCTGTGCACTCTCTGGGCGGTGTGGTGTATCATTCCACTGCCATCTTTGTACACCCAATTGTCCAAAGATGGCGGCTGAGTAAGTGCACATGCGCACTTACGAGGATGCCATCTTTGGACACTTAGGTGTATAAAGATGGCGGCTGCCTAAATAAGTGCGCATTCATACTTACTCAGACAGTGTTTATCAGTGTCATCAGCAGCAGTTGCGGGAGAACACAAGGTGGCACTGCCAGTGGGTGCCATATTTGCACACCCATCACTTGGGTGTGCAAATATGGCGGAGGCTGCCAGCGCGTGATAGGAGGACATGCTGACGGAAGTTTATGACGCATATAACAAACAGAAATGGAGCGCCAATAGTGAAGATCCATTGAGAAGGGGATTTAGAATCAAGTATATAGGACCACCGCTCACCTGGGGGAGTTGTGCTCAGTCCTCGCATGACTGAGGTGTGGGCTTCCAGGTGAGGGAGAGGGCCATTCGGCTGGGGACACTGCAGGGAGAATCCTCCGGCATTGGTCACATGACCGGGACCGCGTGACCACTGAGGGCGTTCCACGGTGACATCACGGCAGGTCCTTTAGTTAGTAGATGATCTCGGAGCTGCTCCCACCGCTCTCCCCGAAGGGAGATGAATCAGCAAGGATAGAGGAGAAATATGCGGTGTTATGGGAGCGCTAGAGTAAGGGACAAGAGAGGTGACTACTAAAAGCACAAACCTTTATTAAAGTTCTGCTCTCTAACTCACAAAGTGTTTCGATAGCCACCGCGATCTTCCTCAGGTAAAAAGGAGAGCAGGTAAACTGGGCCACATTATAAAGAGATAGTGCACCAATGAGGATAAACTAACAATTATGACATCACAATGAAATGTTGTATAACAACAACATTCTAAATAAAAAAATCATAGATAGAATCCCAAATACAAAAATGCCAATGTAAAAGACATTACATACAGTGCCTACAAGTAGTATTCAACCCCCTGCAGATTTAGGTGGTTTGATAAGATGCAAATAAGTTAGAGCCTTCAAACTGCAAACGAGAGTAGGATTTATTAACAGAAGCATAAATCTTACAAACCAAAAAGTTATGTTGCTCAGTTGAATTTTTATAAATTTTAAACATAAAAGTGTGGGTCAATTATTATTCAACCCCTAGGTTTAATATTTTGTGGAATAACCCTTGTTTGCAATTACAGCTAATAATCGTCTTTTATAAGACCTGATCAGGCCGGCACAGGTCTCTGGAGTTATCTTGGCCCACTCCTCCATGCAGATCTTCTTCTCCAAGTTATCTAGGTTCTTTGGGTGTCTCATGTGGACTTTAATCTTGAGCTCCTTCCACAAGTTTTCAATTGGGTTAAGGTCAGGAACCTGACTAGCCACTCCATCACCTTGATTTTTTCCCTCTTGAACCAGGTGCTTTGGGTCTTTGTCTTGTTGGAAGATGAAATTACGACCCATCTTAAGATCCTTGATGGAGGAGCGGAGGTTCTTGGCCAAAATCTCCAGGTAGGCCGTGCTATCCATCTTCCCATGGATGCGGACCAGATGGCCAGGCCCCTTGGCTGAGAAACAGCCCCACAGCATGATGCTGCCACCACCATGCTTGACTGTAGGGATGGTATTCTTGGGGTCGTATGCAGTGCCATCCAGTCTCCAAACATCACGTGTGGTTGGCACCAAGATCTCGATCTTGGTCTCATCAGACCATAGAACCTTGAACCAGTCTGTCTCAGAGTCCTCCAAGTGATCATGAGCAAACTGTAGACGAACCTTGACATGACGCTTTGAAAGTAAAGGTACCTTACGGGCTCGTCTGAAACGGAGACCATTGCAGTGGAGTACGTTACTTATGGTATTGACTGAAACCAATGTCCCCACTGCCATGAGATCTTCCCGGAGCTCCTTCCTTGTTGTCCTTGGGTTAGCCTTGACTCTTCGGACAAGCCTGGACTCGGCACGGGAGGAAACTTTCAAAGGCTGTCCAGGCCGTGGAAGGCTAACAGTAGTTCCATAAGCCTTCCACTTCCGGATGATGCTCCCAACAGTGGAGACAGGTAGGCCCAACTCCTTGGAAAGGGTTTTGTATCCCTTGCCAGCCTTGTGACCCTCCACGATCTTGTCTCTGATGGCCTTGGAATGCTCCTTTGTCTTTCCCATGTTGACCATGTATGAGTGCTGTTCACAAGTTTGGGGAGGGTCTTAAATAGTCAGAAAAGGCTGGCAAAAGAGATAATTAATCCACACATGTGAAGCTCATTGTTCTTTGTGCCTGAACTACTTCTTAATACTTTAGGGGGACCAAACAGAATGCTGGTGGTTTGAGGGGTTGAATAATAAATGACCCTCTGAATTAACTTTTAACGCTTTAAAAAAAAAAAAAAAAAAAAAATATTTTTGGCTGCAGTGCATTTCCCACTTCCAGGCTGATCTACAGTCCAAATGTCACAATGCCAAGTAAATTCCGCATGTGTCAACCAGCTAAATCTGCAGGGGGTTGAATACTACTTGTAGGCACTGTATACACTATAGGAATTATTGATAATCTAAAAAATGTCACATCAGGTTATACAACAAGGATAAAAAATTACATGATGTAAAATGTGAAATATAAAATATGAGCTCTAATATAGGGTCAGGACTAATGGATTGCATTTTACAACATGGATGAAAAAAGACATTACAAAATATAAAATGAGAAATATAAAATCTGGTATGGTATCAACAACCTGGTCGATGATTTTCAAACTTAACTCAGCAGGATCCTGATGGACCATAGTAAAATGTTTGGACACGCTGTGTAAAAGGTAACTGTTTCGGATGTTGGACCTATGTTTATTAAGCCGTGAAAGCATGGCCTGTATCGTGCGGCCTACATACTGTAGGCTACACGTGCATTCCAAAAGATAAACCACATACGTTGATTGACAATTCAAGGAATGTCTGATGGTAAACGTTTTGCCTGTGGTATTTGAGGAAAAGGATTTTGATCCACTCAAAATCATATGGTCTAGAGAGGACAGGATCACCCTATAGGATGAACCAGAACCGTTCCAGCAGGCTCAAAAATTTTTTGTGACTGATTAAAAGTGGTCACAAGGCTCCAATTTGCTAGTTCATAAATTTTATTTTTATTGGGAACAGTGCCGCTTGCGGTGGCACCATCAACGGCGACACTGTACTTAATGTGGAGATCAAGTTTTTTAATGCAGGACTCCTGAGACAATGACTTACATTTCTGAAAAGCATCACCTAGGAGACTGCGTGGATAACCCTTTTGTCTAAAACGTTTGTTGAGAATTTTGACTTCTTTAGAAAAGTCAGAATCATCTGTACAGTTTTTTCGGACCCTCCAGTATCATAAATCAACAATGTAGCGTTTGTACAATCGGATGCGTCCACATGCAGTTGAGGAATCGCAATGAAGACGGACTGGATTGTTTTTTATCAGCAGATAATACAATTTTGGAAGATCATTAAGAATTTCTTAAGTTGGGGATCCTCTTTATTCTTGAAAATAATGTCTTTATCTTTGATGCATCTGTGTATAAGCAATTGAGGGGATGTGCAATGGGAACGAGATTCGCGCGCGTTACGCTAATCTTTTTATGGGGGTGTTTGAGTCTGTCTTCATCGCGCATTCCCCAACTGCACGTGGACGCATCCTATTGTACAAACGCTACATTGATGATTTATTCTTCCTGTGGTCAGGGACTAAAGAGGATGCTTCAGTTTTTGTAGAAAAGTTGAATTCAAATACATGGGGCCTAATGTTCACAGCAACTATGTCAGAGGATGCCCTCCAGTATCTGGACCTCTTGGTGCGGGTTGACTCCCTGGGTAGGTTGTCCACATCCACTTACTTCAAACATGTCGATGTTAACAGTTAACTCTGCTTTGACAGAGGTGAATCAGAAATGAACCATATGGCCAATACTGGAGGGTCCGAAAAAACTGTACAATTGATTCTGACTTTTTTTAAAGAAGACAAAATACTCAACAAACGTTTTAGACAAAAGGGTTATCCACGCAGGCTCCTAGATGATGCTTTTCAGAACAGTAAGCCATTGTCTCAGGAATCCTGCATTAAACAACCTGAGCTAAGAACAGTGTCGCTGTTGAAGGTGGCACTGCAAGCGGCACTGTTCCCAAAAAAAGATAATGTTATTGAACTAGCAAATTGGAGCCTTGTGACCACTTTTAATCAGTCACATAAAAATATTCAGAGACTGCTGGAACGGTTCTGGTTCATCCTACAGGGTGATCCTGTCCTCTCTAGACATCTCCCTGATAGGTCTAGTGAGATGTTCAGAAGGGGCAAAAGCCTTTGGAACTGGTGGCCCCAGTAATGTAACATGTATACCTCCCTCTGTTGAAACCAAAGATTTGGGAAATAGTGATGTTCTTCTTGTGGATCCCCGAAATGCATGTGTAGCCATATGATTTTGAGTGGATCAAAATCCTTTTCCTCAAATACCACAGGCAAAACGTTTACCATCAGACATTCCTTGAATTGTTAATCCACGTATGTGGTTTATCTTTTGGAATACACGCCATTTCACGGTTTAATAAACATAGGTCCAACATCCGGAACGGTTACCTCTTACACAGCGTGTCCAAACATTTTACCATGGTCCATCAGAAGGATCCAGCTGAATTAAGTTTGAAAATCATCGACCAGGTTGTTGATACCATACCAGATCGCCTTGATCTTTAGATTGGGCACCTTATCCCCTCAAGGTCTGAACCTAACTATTGAAAATGCAATCCATTAGTCCTAAAGCTGTAGTATACTTCAGATTTTATACTTGACATTTTATATTTTGTAATGTGTTTTTTTATTTGTGTTGTAAAATGCGATCCATTAGTCCTGACCCTATATTAGAGCTCATATTTTATATTTCACATTTCATATCATGTAATTTTTTATTCTTGTTGTATAACCTGATGTGACATTTTTTAGATTATCAATAATTCCTATAGTGTATATGTAATGTCTTTTACATTGGCATTTTTGTATTTCGGATTCTATCTAGGATTGTTTCATTTGGAATGTTGTTGTTATGCAACGTTTCCTGTTATGTCATAATTGTTAGTTTATCCTCATTGGTGCACTATCCCTTTATAATGTGGCCGAGGTTACCTGCTCTCCATACCACTGAGGAATATAGCAGTTGGCTATTGAAACGCGTTGTGGGTCAGAGAGCAGAACTTTAATAAAGGTTTGTGCTTTTAATAGTCATCTCTCCTGTCCCTTACTCTACCGCTCCCATAATACCGCATATTTCTCCTCTATCCTTGAAAGTTGATGATGGGCTGACAGGACAATTATGTAGGTAGATTACCTTTCATTTTAATCCAGTCTGTGATAATAATCACGACTTATTTTATTGCATAGTGATGTGGGGACGGCTCAATGACCTGTGCAGGGAGGAAGGAATCCATTTATTTTTTATACTATAAGCGACACCTAATCCAGTCATCAGGAACTTTATTAATGGACAATTTCAACTATGTTCTTGTTTGCAAGATTCACTCAATATACTCTATGTTCCCAGCTCAGATTTTAGCTCCTGGGAGAAGTACAACCTCTGTATAGTTTTACAGGGTTGTTGTCTTCTGTCACCTAGTTTTTTGGAAATTCTTTGAGTACCTGCAGTAGCAGATGATGAGCCTGCGGCAGATATCGTTCTTCTTGTCCTATCCATCCTCATTACGTGTGAGATATTCTGCTTTACACACTCTGTTCATTGTTTCACCCCATGACCCGGCCGGGGCCATCTTTCTCTCTCGTCACAGATTGGCATTCCAGATACCAAGCCTCAGGTCTGATGTGACCATGATTACCCTGGATCTCTATGACATAGTGTATGTACTGGAGCTTTTGTGTGTCATTCTAGATATTCACTTACATTTATCATATTTTTAATATGTCAGTAAATAAACCATGTTCACCTGTCGTATTTACCCCTCATTGACTGGTTGGAAACCGAAATCACAAGTTAACCTTCCAAGTTAGTGCAGTCGTCCCAGTTTAGTTACTGCCATGCCACAAATGGGAAGTGTAACTTGAGGCGATCTTTAAATTGACTGGGTAGTGTGATGATAGTCTCTAATGACAAGTGAGGAAGAGTAGTCAAGCGTTCGGGGTCAGGCGCCTGGAGAACACGTCAAGAATTAAGGGACAACAATGGTGTAGTCAGTTCATGGTCCGGGTCAAAATACCTGAAGGGTAGTGGATAAGAGCACAGGGGCTAAACAAACTGATGGTCAGAACAAGGTCCAAGGTCAGGCAGCAATAGATCAATCAAACAGAGCACAGAAATACAGGCCAACAAACACCACTGAACAGAATGCTACAACTGGCATAGTTCTGGGACAAACTGTTTTGCTTAATAGGGCAATCACTAGGATGACCAGAATAACCTGGCTTCTCCCAGAATGAAATTAAAGGACTGAGCTGTCAATCAACACACTAATAGCTCAGCCCACCCCAGTACCAGATTGAACAAATGAGCTGTCACTCACCAAATTGCCCTAGTACCGGATTGGATGACTGAGCTATCATTCAATAAAGTGACAGCTCAGCACGCCCCAGTATCAGATTAGGCAAATGAGCTGTCACTCACCAAACTGAGAGCATGCCCCAGTACCAGATTGGACAATTGAGCAGTCACTCACCAGACTGACAGCTCAGCACACTCTAGTACCAATTTGGATGACTGAATAGTCATTCAACCAACTGACAGCTCAGCACACTCTAGTACAAGATTGGACTTCTGATCTGTCACTCACCAAAATGACAGCTCAGCACACCCTAGTACCAGATTGGATGAATGAGCCGTCACTCACCAAACTGACAGCTCAGCACACCCTAGTACCAGATTGGATGAATGAGCTGTCATTCACTAAACTGAAAGCTCAACACACCCAAGTATGACATTGGATGACTGGGCAGTCACTCACTAAACTGACAGCTCAGCACACTCTAGTACCAGATTGAACAACTGAGCTTCCACTCACCCAACTGACAGCTCAGCATGCCCTAATTTCTTAAATACAGCAATCAGTCACTCATGGCGTCCTAGACTCTCCCAGCAGAGGGATCATGACAGCAACTAATGTCAAAGTGATGACCAATGTGGCAGCTCCGTCTGTTGCATGTTTGGCTAGAGATTAGTCTGACAATGCGGTGACGATGATGGTTTTCCAACTAGAACACAATTAGGGAAGAAGTAGAAGTGATCATGATGGATCCAAAATTAACTATTTAGTCATGGAAATAATGGCATCAGCATGAACACAGCCGTAGAATTGTGAGTTTTATATTGTACAGGATGTTTTTCAATGTAGACATGGAGTTATTCATCGTCTTTGACCAGGTTCTAAGGACACTGGTGTCTTGCAGCATGTTCAATAAACTATATTGGTATAACTGTATCTTTCATTATTTCTAGAATGGATAAAATTGAACACAGAAGTATATCAATACAATGGTAAACTATAATTGCAGAACATTTATTAATAGTTATAGAACATCCCACCATGACTCAGGTGAGGTCAATTTTATGACCTGACCACTAACACTGATCCTACCTGTCCTATCAGTTCCCCCCAACCCCAAATCCCATGAATAAAACTTTGACAACTATCCATTTTCTTTGGATAAAAATGGCCACAGCAGCCATTTTATTGACAACATAAGACAAATATATAATTTAAACAATAAGTGAAGTCCTCAAAGCTACAAAAATATAATTATTTTCCATGACATTGCCCCTCCCCTCCCTCTACCAAGACTTATTCCTATCCGTGATCAGCTGCTCAGGAGCACCATGAAACTGAGGGGAGAGGTTGTTCTCAAATACTGTTGAGATGAACCCGACGTTCCATCGCCAGGTATCATCCAAAATTTCACCAGACCACCATCAAATAACCATCAAATAAAAGAATCCACATTTTTAATGAAACCCCAATCTCAAATTTTAATCAATTTTGAGGACTCATCAACGCGACCTTACCCCGGAATATCTTCTTTTTGGGAGGGCAGGTGGCTCTGTGCTGTCCAGTGGTCCAGGTCAAAGAGGTCCACCACACCTAGATCAGTCCTATTTAAGTTCTTTCCTTTAGTCCCCACCTATCATGTATCACTTCCTATCTACCTCAAAACGCCTACCCCTAGATCAACCTTTTGTTCACCTCATTCCCCCATTCCTTCACCCACTCTCTCCTATTGTTACCTCATCCCTCCCAGAGTCATGTTAGCCACCTCCTACCCCTGCATTGAGGGTTTGGCTGATACTTAAGGTTACACAATTTACGAATAACAGGACTCACTCTCGTAGACACCTGAACTTCTGTGTAAATATATCTAAACCCTTGATGGTGTCAATAAGACCTTCAGTTCCAGTTGATCTTAGTAATATGCTGTAACATTACTGTAACATTACTACTCGGTATTTGGTACTGTTAAAAGACAGCCCTGTATGTTACAGCACACCTGTGACCAGATTTCACCATAAAAACTCCATATATTATGCAATAGATAGCTTACACCTGCTGAGATTGTCGTATTTACCTTGTAAATCCCATCAAGAAGGATTTAATCATCATATTAAAAGGAGCATTTCATGAGTCCTGCTAAAGAGTCCAATGTATTCAGTCACCCCCCCCCCAGCCTGCAGATTGTACTGAGCAGTATGAGATCTCAGCAGTGGTTAAGCGGACATTGTGGGAAGCTGTCAATCAGGCTAGGTGGGTGGAGATTGAGATTAAACTTCACAAAGAATTATGCTGCCATTCTGAGGCTGGTTTCACACTTGCGTTCAGGTCCAAAAGCATCCAGGTTTGTGTGTGCAACCATATGCAACTGCAGCGGTATTATGCCTGATCCGAGAGTTGGATCATGCAAAAAAAACGCTGCAGTTGCATCCGCTTTCTTGCGTAATCTGTCAGATTGAAACTGGGCATGCTCAGTGTGAATGCTGGATGCGATCCAGCCCCATTGAAGCCCAATCTATTTTTTTGCTACAGTGCACTGCATCCAGTTACATTAGGCTTTTTTACGAGCCGTAAATTGACAACTTTGTGCTTCCGGGGAGAACACATTTGTTAGGAACCGGCGGAAACCTTGAGCCACCTCATGTGCTTGCGACCCCATTCTAAGTCTATGGAGACAAGCCTGTTCAGGTAGCATCAGGTTTCGGCTGGATTAGGATGCTGGACAAACAAATGCAAGTGTGAAACCAGCCTGACATGAGTTTTCAAAGTAAGTACATCATCCTAATCTAATCCAAAATGACAATAATAAGTCACTGGGGAACACAATTTTTTAGGAGTTAGGTCAGACAACTGTTCTTAATTAATTTTTGGATGCTGAATCCAGAAATGATCTCAGCTTTTCTCTATCACGTCAAGTTTTTGAACTATAGGATTATTGTCTTCTCAAAAATATGCAAACTACTGTACCTAAAAAGTGTTTTTTTTTCAAGATATTGATAATTATGACGTTTTGGGAGCTGCACACACCTCTCACCACACTGTCTCAGTTGTGACTACTCTTACAAGTTGCCACGTAGCTCTATATGAGTCGAATTGTAATCAGATAACAAGTCTTATTACAGATATCAGTGCAATTGTGCTTCTCTGGCAGGTAAATTGTGGAGGAAAAACTTGACGTGCTAGAAAAAAACTAACTACATTTTTGGAATCAGCATGCCAATTTTAGTATAAATCTGCTCAAAAACCTAACTCAACAGAAATTTTTTTTCAAACTGTTCCCCACATTGCTTTGTTTTGTAAAATCTGGAGAAATATTTACTTTAAAGGGATCCTGTCACCCCCAAAACACCTTTAAACCTATTAAAACCTGTCCCTAGAGCATATTAACACTTTCCCTACACTCCTTTTAGCTCCTATATGCACATAATCAAAGTGTATAAAAACGTTTTATAAGTACCTCATTAGTGATGATAATGAGTGACTATGCTATTCATAGTCACTCATTCAGGCTGCCCCTCTTCATACTATGACGCCTCCATAGGCGTGATCTTCATGATAGATTCAAATTGCCGCCTCCCTGCGCGCCTCCCCGCTGTGGCTTGTGTCAGCCGGGCTTCAGCGTGGGGCTGTATGACGCGATCCGCGTCATTCCCGGCGCCGGGTGACGTATTTACACCGGCGCCGCTGTTGGCTTCAAGTCCCGCACTGCGCATGCGCATGCGCATTCGCAGTGCGCATTTTGAAGCTGACAGAGCGGCGCGGCTGTATATACGTCACCCGGCGCCGGGAATGACGCGGATCGCGTCATACAGCCCCACGCTGAAGCCCGGCCGACACAAGCCACAGCGGGGAGGCGCGCAGGGAGGCGGCAATTTGAATCTATCATGAAGATCACGCCTATGGAGGCGTCATAGTATGAAGAGGGGCAGCCTGAATGAGTGACTATGA
Organism: Allobates femoralis; assembly: GCA_033576535.1. Taxonomy (NCBI): domain Eukaryota; kingdom Metazoa; phylum Chordata; class Amphibia; order Anura; family Aromobatidae; genus Allobates; species Allobates femoralis. The sequence continues at coordinate 128,818,893 of JARQOC010000010.1, forward strand.
ATAGCATAGTCACTCATTATCATCACTAATGAGGTACTTATAAAACGTTTTTATACACTTTGATTATGTGCATATAGGAGCTAAAAGGAGTGTAGGGAAAGTGTTAATATGCTCTAGGGACAGGTTTTAATAGGTTTAAAGGTGTTTTGGGGGTGACAGGATCCCTTTAAGCAACTTTAGGATAAGGGAAAAGTCATAAAGAAATGTAATGATCATGGAACCATTTGTTTTGTCAAATTTAGTACATGTGAGCAATTTGATGGATTGAATACTGATCGTGCACAACTACTGCTGAGCTAAGGCTGCCTTCAGACTTGCAGATGCATCTGCAGCGTTTTGCAGATGCATCTGCAAGCATCTGCATGCAGACCGCGGCCCCTATGTTTATAATGGAGCGCACGGCGGTCTGCAGATGCTTGCAGACCGCTGTGCGCTCTCATTGCCCGCCATTAGTGATCTGTGCGCATGCGGATGCCTGCGCACAAATCACACACTCTCGCCCGCACCTGGGACGCGAGATGTTGCGTCCCGGGTGCGGGCGAGAGTGTGTGATTTGTGCGCAGGCATCCGCCTGCGCACAGATCACTAATGGCGGGCAATGAGAGCGCACGGCGGTCTGCAAGCATCTGCAGACCGCCGTGCGCTCCATTATAAACATAGGGGCCGTGGTCTGCATGCAGATGCTTGCAGATGCATCTGCAAAACGCTGCAGATGCATCTGCAAGTCTGAAGGCAGCTTAAGAGGAGCCGAGTATAATTAATCTCTGAAAGCGTTACGTAAGATTGACTCTTCCTCCTACATTCAGTTGTGTCCCAGAGGAATCTTGGTTTGGCAAATAACTTATTGCAATGAGAGTACACAGATTGAAGAAGGAAAGATATAGTTACCCCAGGTCTGGTATAAGCCAGTGGGGTTCCAGAGGAAATGAGGAGGTGGTTAGCGTCACGGTACAAAGTAGGATTGTTCAGAAGCTCTAGTGTCAAACTGGAGAAGCGATTAAGAGCTGCCCCGGGGGACCCCTTTATTACGACTTGTATGCTAAAACTAACAGGATATTACTCCGTTGTTTACTGTCCAAAATGAGCAGATGAATTCAAGTCTAACTTGTAACTTTTAATTCTGCTATAAAACAAAAGAACCATTGCCATAATGTATAACATCATCTCTATCAACTGCAAGACACGAGACAAATGCAGAAGAATCTGGCTTTAGCAGAGGGCCTGTATGCTCATGTCGAAGATTTTACTTTTGCATTTGTGTTGTTTGCAAGGGCCAGGGTACTTAGCAGCTGGGCCACAGTTTAGTTCACGGTAGCCGTACCCAGCAGCTGTGGTCTTAACCGCACATGGAAAGGGGATAGTAGTAGGGATAAAGTTTGTTCATGACACCAGTTGGGATAATCAGTCTGATGTGACTGTCATTGCAGATGATCCCTGGGAGATAAGAGGTGACAGCAGTACAGGTGGTTATCCATTCCCAGCCAGGGCTGCCTCCAAGGGATATCATGAGGGTAATGTAGTGGAGAAAGTAGACACCAGGAATCAGTCTTTTGCTTTACCTTTTTAGTGAGCTTACTATGGCAAGTCCTTGGTAATATGTCCTCCACCAGGCATGTGGTTCGACTAGTCTGATGAGAACTGTAGCCCGCTCTGCTGGGTAATATGACCTTTCTGCTTTCTTTCCCTGTACTTTAGGTTTCTTGGTGCCTTGAGCTTCCAGTACACCTTCTTGATTGCTGTGAGTTTGTTACGTATTGACTGCCTTGCTGTTTGGAAGTGCTGCTGCTGTGGTTTAAATTAAGCCTTTTTTTCCCCTGCTCTCAGTGTGGAGAGTGGAAGCTGATGAGCGGGAGCTGAGAGTGCAGGTGTGTGTGATGAATATGACTCATGCTTAGGTGAGCTGAGGGGCGTGCCTGGGCTGGTTGCTCCCCACCCACCCCTTGGCCATAAATGTGTCAGCCCACATCCACCTAATGTCGCTGATTCAGTTCACTTCTGTACTGTGCAAAACAAAAGAAACAGAAGTGCTCCCTAAGGAGAACCTGACATGCTCATTTGGGGACAGAGTCTGGTGATGTGCGCAGTGGACCCTCACCTACTCGGGTTGTGCCGCCTCCGCACAACCCCAGTTTCAGCTTGTTTGCAGGCTCCACGCTGCTGCACAGACTCCTAGCTCAATCTCCTCCACACCAGGCTCCTTGCAGCATCGTCCTGGTCACATGGTACAGGCAGATCACGTGGTAGAGTTCTAGCAAATCAGCACTCGCCACATCACCAAAGGTCCTAGACCAGCACTGGACTTTCTCTCCCTCTATTACCGATGTACTCTGCAGCCCCTGTAACCCACACCATAGGTGGGAATTGTATACTGATAAAAATTGGTTACTTAATATAGGGCACAGGAGCACAAATGGATCAATTTAAGGGTTAAATTCCTCCTGTATTGGCAACCACAACGTGTTTCCACAACGATACATTGAGGAAGACGATGTATCGTTGTGTAAACACGTTGTGGTTGCCAATAAAGGAGGAATTTAACCCTTAAATTGATCCATTTGTGCTCCTGTGCCCTATATTAAGTAACCAATTTTTATCAGTACACTTCTGGACAGTGACCTGTTGTGAGCAGACGCTGATATGAAGCTGCTGTTTCTTTCTCCATTGGAAGCTGCTGGGTTCCGTGGTCTGTGGGTGGAGGTAGGAGCTTATGCCTAGAGCTTCTCAGGAGTTTTAGGGTCTTAGGCTGGCAGCTCGGACCTCCTCACCTTCAGAGGTACCTCCAAGTACAGGGCGAGTTAGGGACCCCAGAATCAGGGCCAGAGCAGGCTCCTGTGACTCCCTACACCCAGCTCCATCCTACTTCTGGGTACGCCAGTCTCTCCAGCGTGACAGAGTTAGTTCCTACATTGCTGTAGTGCGTGTCCTGTGGGCATCCGTGCCTACTGCAGTTTCCTGACCCTTTATGCTACTGAAGCCCAAAAGAATTTCACAAAGTTGCTGGTGAGCTTGAAACTCACATAGAATCAAGTTCTGCCACCAGACCCTATAAGCCTGGATGACCTAAGGACCGGTGCCCTGCCTACAGCTGGTCCCATTAGAGCAGCTCCGCTGCTTCCTCACTGGACCTCTCCTTCACCTACTCTGACCTAATACACCCTGACTAACTCCTCCCTCCAATCAGAGACGGAGTCACATGTCGTACCCAGATCTTCAGTGCTCAGCGTCCTGGTTAGAGATCAGGCAGTGTGTGTTTGCTTCAGATATCCAGCAGAAGGAGCCCAATTCCCATCAGACATGATGTAATAGCAATAATATTTTGTGGTAGCCAAGCGCAGGGGCACCACACATTCGCATTAAAAATGACAATTGGTTGTCGAGTCTGCCTCAAAAAAGTGAAATATATTGAGGCCCAGGGCAGAGCTGTCTTTCTTTCATCTGGTAAAAGACAACTGTGCCATTGCACCTTTTTGTAGTTGCCATTATTGATGTGGTGATGTGTCTGTATGGTGAGGTCCGGACTTTTCCCAGACAGCAGTGGATGCAGTGATGACTGATGGTGGTTGCTGTGCAGTGCACCTGAATGAGTTGGTGAGCCGTTTAAAATAGTCACAATGATGTGGTTTTGCTGTTATGAGTAAACTTAACTTAGACCATCACACCAATTTTTCTAACCTTTGCTTTATTTTGTAATAAGGAGACTGGTGCAGAGGCCAAGAGGTAGGTAGAATATTCAGTATAGAGACCACAGTGAACTTCAAAGCTAGGATCTACCTAGGATCTCTTCTCTTGTAGGAGCGACAGGTGAAACTGCATTTCAGTAATTGTAACATTTACACTTCTCAGCATGTGATGTGGGGTGCGCTTACAATGGTTACTTCACCTACTCTCACTCAATCCAGCACTCAACCTCTTTTATAGGCTCTAAAGTGAGCATAAATACCACCCCGACACAGTCCACACATCCCAGCTACAAAACACGCTGCCACCACTTATCAAACAAATGGGGTGAAAGTCCCCGAAATATACTGTTGTCTGATAGTCAAAAGGGGTCACTCACTCTCCGTAAGGCTATGGATTCATGAGAGCATACAAGGTTCAAATTTATTAAATTGAAAATACAGTGTTTACAATAAAAAGATATAAAAGATATCATTAAAGGGATGCACAAATATGCAAAATAGCTATAAAATAAAAAAAAAAGAAATAACAGAAATGCCTAAACATTCCAATCTAAAGTTGCCTTCTGTTTCCTAAGGGAAGGAGAAATCAAATGTGGAGCACAATCCAGCTCACTTGATCCCCACATGTGAACACCTTCCTACTGTGTTACCCATCTTTTATACCAGGGGTGGGGAACCTCAAGCCCCAGGGCCGAATGCGACCCTTGTTGACCATTTCTACAGCCCCAGGGAAGATTCCTGGGAACTGCAGTGCTCAGGCTGGCCACGTTTTGTCAACTGCTTGCCTATAAATCCAGCTCCCCAGTGATCTCTATGCCTCAGCCTCTCCAATTATGTATATTCCCCAGCCTTTTCTGTGATGTCTGTGCCCCATCCTCATCCTCCGCAGAGATGTATAATCCCCCCAGCCTCTCCTGTGATGTTTAAGCAGTTGATAAGCAACATGATCAATATCACCTAACATTACAGCCATGCCAATGAGAAGCAGCTCCAGCCAACACAGTAGGTGTGATTTAATTGTTTAACCAAATATCGGAGAGGAATTTTCAAGTTGATTATTTTTTGTGGCCCCCGAAGGATGGTAGAAATTTTTAAACGTCCCTGGCAGAAAATGGTTCCCCACCCCTGTTTTATATACTTGATCTTGGGCTCATGTTTTCAGGATGACCTAGATTACAATATTCCAATCTCACGTCTCTGACTGTGCTAATTTAGTGGTAAGTACCTTGAATATCAAATATGATGTTTCTTTCAAACATCAGTGAGTGAGTTTTGCATCCTGCTGTGAAACGGTAAAGTTCACCAAAGTCTCAGAGAGTCGCATTGCTCAACATGAACTCAGGTGACTTTGACCGTGACATCAGCCCGTTCACTGCAAGAGCCGAAACTCATTCACTTTCAGGACTTGGCAGGAACGGATGTTGCAGAGGATCGTGGAGAGATATGTGGGAGTAATATAGATGGAGTTTAAATATGGTGTGCTTGTGTTTTTTGTTCTAATAAAAATATTTTTCTCAGTGTTTTACTATCATTATTTACTATTGACTAGAGATTTGCAATGGCCGGGACTTACATTGGCCCGACATTATGTATCTCGGCAATATTCAGTTGGCATTAACCCTTTATTACCCAGTCTGCCACTGCCACAGGGCAGCTGGAAGAGCTGGTTACAGCTCCAGAAAATGGCACTATGATGAATGTGCCATTTTCTGGAGTGGCTGTGGGCTGAAATTTGCAGCGGGGGGTCCCAGAATGCTTGGGTTTCCCTATACTGAGGATTCCAGCCCCCATTTGCCTAGTTGTACCTGGCTGAAAACAAAAAATACAGTGAAGTTTCCGGTCGTTTTTTTTTATATTTCAGGAAATAATTTAAAAAAATGGGCTCCCCTGTATTTTGATTACCAGCCAGGTAAAAATAGGCAGCTGGTGGTGGGTGGCAACCCACACCTGCCTGCTGTACCTGGCTGATGACCAAAAATACAGCAGATTTGGGACATATCTGTAGAGTATTTGCACTAAAATTGTGGTGAAACCCGCTATATATATCAGAGTGGGCACATAGCCTTACAGTCAGGACTGCTAACACGTTCCCTTTAAGCTCAGCCCCAGATCATTGTATCGAGGTTATTTTAGGTTGCATAATTTTATCCTGTGTGAGAAGTTTGGCTTTTTCAAATGTTTTCTGCCTACAAATGTGCTTTCACTTCTGCAAATCCAATTACCCTTTTATACATTTCTGACCTCTAGCGCCTTAGATTCTTCTTAAGTTAATATCACAAAAGACTAAATTTAGAACAGCTTAATATGAGATGATCCCAGTGATATAAAATCTCGTCAGATGCACATCTGGTTCTTGCCAGGAAGCATTTTCATCACTTGTGACTAAGTCACAAAATATCAGGCTGCAGACAGATGAGCAGGACTAGTCAGGAGGAAAGTCACTCTACCTGTCTGCAGTCGATGATAAAGTACAGACATAGCTGCCAGGTATTGGTGTGCGCTACCTTCTGCCTCTGAGCTTTACCGGGTATGTATTGTACAGAATTTCATATAATAAAACCACAGGACATCATATACTGATCCCATGTCTCAGTAGCACACCTGGAGGGTGTTAAAAGCTTTTTCCAGTCAGGTGGAAAATGTAAAAGTACTATAATGATTAAGAGAATAGTCCTAACTGCTGGAGATATATGACTGTTTAGATGTTTAGAAGATAAGCCAGTTGATCCCTTTATGACTAAAAAAGTGTTGCTCCAGCCCTAAAAATCAAATTGTGCATTTGTATTTGGAAGTGCATTGGGGCGTGACGATGACCTTCTTAGCTCCTCAGCTTCACTGTCATGGGTGGCTATAACGGACAAGGAGTATAGTAGCAGGATGGCAGTGACAGCCTAAAGGCGATCAGGGAAATAAGTCTGATTCTTAGACTGGGGGTCCCTAGCTGGGCCTGTTTCCAGAAGTACCTCCAAAGGGGAGGATGTCTAGGCCTCCACCCTTGCCCTACTCCTGACCAGTTCTTAGCTAGAACCCCCTTATCTCCACCCAGGGACCAGGATAGTGACAGCAACTCCACCTGGGGATTGGTATACGAACAGAAAGTCCAAGGAAAAGTCAGAGCAAACAATCTGTTGATCAGTCAAAGGAGAGAGCTCCTAGGCACAGCCGGGGCCATACTAGTGTTCGGCATCCAATGTGATATGCTAATGACACTACTGCGGCAAGCATGAGCCGAGTATCATTCACTGTGATCTGATCCTGCTATTGGATCACAGGTGCGGAGAAGAGAAAGAGATTAATATTCTTTCCAGGGCGGATTCAAATTACCCGCCCATCACGTCCTCGAATTGGCTGGTCACATGCTGCAGGCCACCTGTTACTTCCGCCCGCCGCGTCTCTGGTACACCCAGGCCGGCTTCAGAGCATGTGCAGATGGCATGCTGAAGCCGGCCTGGGCACATCATAGACCCAGCGACGCGGCGGGCGGAAGTGACGCGGGGCCTGCAGCACGTGACCAGCCCATTGCGAGGACGCAATTGGCGGGTAATTTGAATCCTCCTAGAAGAAGATGCCGCCCTGGAAAGAAGATGGACAGCAGCGAGGCGGGTGCGGCCTGAAGACCCTTCCTATCGGTCAAAGACCCTGGAGGAACGCCCATCAGACAAGGATTTGGTAAGTATAAAAAGTGATTTATTGTGCATCTAGTTAGGTAGATTTAGTCAGGCAGGGATGGTTAGAATAGTAATTTTAGGCTCCAGGGACAGATATTTATATGTTACATAGGTATTTTTAGGTAGTTGGTTCCCTTTAAAGGGCAGTGGCGTAACCTGACGTTCATGGGCCCCGATGTGAAAGCTCCAACAGGGCCCCCAAATATTGAAAATCTTTAATAACATTAGTCTTTTTCTAAAGAGCAAAGGGACTTTTCAGCCTTCTAGATTCCAGGGCCTGGGTGCAATTGCAATCCCTGCACCTATTGTAGTTAGGCCCTTGTTAAAGGGGTTTCCTTGTCTCAACTGATAACTCTGCAGTCACTCTATATCTCTCTATGTGACTGCAGACTCATCAATCCTCCCAGTGCCCGCACTGAGCACTGCGAGGATTCGCCGGTTGCTAAGCCAGGAACGGACTGCCATTATGCGGTATGCATGTTCCCGGCAACAACACGACCAATGGGCATGGCCTCCCTCAATAAAAATATATGGAACGGGTGTGTCAGACTAGTGGGTGCAGCCTTGCTGAATACAAATATATGGAACGCGTGTGTCAGACTAGTGGATGGGGCCTTGCTTAATACAACTGTATGGAATGGGCATGTGGGAGTAGTAGGTGTAGCCATCTACTGAGCATAGTCTTGATTCATACACTTGTATTGAGTGAGGCCGCACGCACTAGTCGTGTTGTTGCCGGGAACATGTATACCACATAATTGCAGTCTGTTCCCGACCTAGAAACCGGCGATTCCTTGCAGTGTACAGTGCCGGCACTTGGAGGATTGATAAGTCTGAAGTCACATAGAGCAACTGCAGAGTTATCATTTTAGACCAGACAATCCCTTTGATTTAGAGCCATATCAATGGTTGGACTTTATACACAGAATATATATAACTTCAAATGGTGAACCACCACAAGTGTAATCCAAGACCTCTCAATCCTGTAAATCACATAGGGACCGATTCATCAAAGCTGGCGTTGTTCACACTGGTCTTCATGAGGGGGCATGTTGGAGTCAAATGCATCTGCTGGAGTACCAGAAGAGTGATGTGTACCTCTATGTGCGCCTGGCTACAAGTTCTAATCCAGCCCAGCTGCTGTAAAATTTGTTTGGCATTGAACTCAGCTGCTTGTCATGGGTGGTCATGCCCTCTGCCCCAGCTCTGCTAACTTTGTCAGATTTTGGCAAAAATGGAGTCAGAGTGGAAAAAAGGTGCAAAATTTAAACCACAGCCTCAAGTTGCACCAAAATAATGTGGCTTTTCCAATCTTCTTATGCAAGAATACTGGGGTAAGAGTTTTGAGGAATCGGACCTTCAGTCTTCACACAAATGTATACCACAATTTTCTTTTGATTCAGTAATGTTTCTTTCAGTAGAGATATTTATAACCCTCAATAGATATTCACATATAATAAATAGAATATACCACGGTAATATATATATGATTACTATGTGTCAATAGATAATCTATTATAAGTTACCATAATCGCCATCGGTATAAGAGGTCAAACACTGCAGGTTCCCATTTGCTCCAATGAAACCAGAGATATCTGTATCTTAAGCTGAGACGCTACATGAGGACAGATGTAGATGCTACAAGTTTCAGGCTTCCTGCAGGAAAGCGAAACCTCCGTCGAAACGTTGCAGCATAGTGGTGCGGACTATCACCTACCTCATTTCTATAACTCGATAAAGATATTAATACCTCAGACGTTTTACTGAAGCATATAGGACCCCTGTGTTTGATTTCTTGCCACGATGCTGACTCAGGGCTGTGGAGTCGGAGTCATGGAGTCAGAGTCATGTCCATTTTAGTGGAGTTGGAGTTAGATTCAGGGAAATTGAGGAGTCGGAGTTAGATGTTTGGCTAACTGACTTCACAGCCCTGGTTTTGGAGTCGGTGTCCTTTTTGGTGGAGCTGGAGACGAAGTTGGATTCAGGGAAATTGAGGAGTCAGAGTCAGATGTTTGACTTACTGATTTCACAGCCCTGATGCTGATTATGTGTCACAGCTGTATCAGGGGCCACAGACAAGGTTGTTGGGGCCAATTGCAGAAGGTTGCAGCGTCTGGCCAAACAGCCAAAATCCTGAATTGTTGTTCTGTCCCTTTAAGTGGTATTTCTCTGCTTAGTGATAACTGGAGGTCACTAGGCCCCAGCAAGTCTCCTACCTGCCGACCTTTCAGCTGTCTTTATTTATAACCCTTTGGCTCCCATGATGCATTGCTGGTGATAGCCTGCTTGGAGGTGGAGTCACTTCCTGGCTTTGCCGTGCATCGTGGATTTCCGGTGTAGTTTGCTGTCTTTCTCTTCGTTCATCTAAGTGTTCCTTTCTTTCTCCCTTGTTTGTCTCCTTGGTGTTTTCCTTTAGTTATTAGCTGGGTTGACCAGTGTTCACCCTGTCTGATCCCTAAAGAAGCGTTGTTGTGGGATAGACAGGGAAGAGGTATCTTGCTCGGCAACAGTTGCGGAGACAGTATAGGATATTTGGGGAGCCAGGTGTCAGCATTAGTTATCTAGAGGTCACCATCTCCCATTTGCCATTAGTGTCAGGGACTCCTTTTCTCCCCTCGTTGTCCTGCACTGGGTGTCTCCCTATGCCCAACGTGACAATATGGTGGTAGTGGTGCTTTTCTATTACTATCTATATACCTCCACTAAAGGAAAAGTGACTGAATTAAAAGAAAATTGTGGCAAGCACCTATTGTGAAGACTTTCTTTTTACTTTACAGAACAGTGATCGGTTAATATTTAGTGACAAATGTCGTATTGGTGATATTGATTCAAAGTGATAGAGAAAACCCGGAAACTCCTGATATCCAGCTAGGAAAATATTCCAGGCCGCTTCTCACGGACGCAGAGGATGTGTGTTACAGTGTGTCAGTTTTAATAAGGATCGCCACATCTGCTTTAGCCATCATCTATGACACATACTTTCCTGGTATACTAGATTACGGGATCCATTATGCAAGGCCTGAAAGAATTTTTTAGAAAATTTAAAAATATTTGAAGAATGTATTACATCATAATTACAGCTTTCTTATGCCACTTTAGCTGAGTAGAAGCAGAATATCTGACCATATTGGTTATTCGGTCTATAGAAATATTCGACATACTGCTTGTCCGTGAACGAAAACAAGGAGCTTGATTGATTCCTGTCGATTGGAGACATTTTCAAGGATAACAGCTGGGTTTCCCTCCGCATTTAGACATTATATACAGAAAATCATCACTTTAACTCTGTGTGCTGATTCTCTCTTTATTACTCTTTCCTTACTTGACATTTTTACATTTTTTTTGTTCTTATTTTGTTGACAGATTAAAGGGAACCAACCACCCCAAATGACCCCCCGGATTGTTAATATGTGTCCCTACACACAGCACACACATTTGGGGCAATCGTTTTTGCTAAAAAAAACGGTTTAGTAGAAGCTAAGATATAGCTTTATGAAGTTTAATAAATCAAGCCGAATGGGTGTTACCTAGTGCAGTGTTCCTGTGCCTGTCAGCCTCCTCTTCCCCGCTCCCTTCAGTGAAGCCCTTCTGTGCAAGCCGAAAATGGCCTGCCTGTCTGCTGCTGCCTGATAAATTATGCACGCCCATCTCTGCACCTAAGAGCCTGGCCGCGTCATGAAGGGGGCGGGGCTAGATCGTGTCATGCCGGAGCCCCGCCCCCTTCATGACGCGGCCAGGCTCTTAGGTGCAGAGATGGGCGTGCATAATTTATCAGGCAGCAGCAGACAGGCAGGCCATTTTCGGCTTGCACAGAGGGGCTTCACTGAAGGGAGGGGGGAAGAGGAGGCTGACAGGTACAGGAACACTGCACTAGGTAACACCCATTCGGCTTGATTTATTAAACTTCATAAAGCTATATCTTAGCTTCTACTAAACCGTTTTTTTTAGCAAAAACGATTGCCCCAAATGTGTGTGCTGGGTGTAGGGACACATATTAACAATCCGGGGGGGTCATTTGGGGTGGTTGGTTCCCTTTAAAGATATAAAAGGAGGGAAAATGGCTTTCTGCCAAACACATTTGACATACGAAGCCCAAGGGAAGTGTCATGGAGTCACGATGTAGGATTGATTCTCATCAGGTCACCGGTAGGTTTATGCTATATACTGCAAAGTGTTAAGTCTTCTTTACTGTAATTGTGAGATGTACACAACAACGGGTTTGTATGAAGGAAAGAAACATTTCTCCATTATACTGGACTTCTATTCCACCAGCTACAACCTAGGACAAGATAGGCGCTCTTTTAGGCTGCATCTATACAACGGAAAGTTTGTGTGTTGAGTTGGTCTGTAGAAAAAACTCCTCTGACACCTCGTATAGTGGTTTTATAGCTTTCAATTTTGACATGTGAAGTGGTAATAACAATTAATTCATGTCCTCTCGCCGATGTCTCCTTGTGTCTAAAATCATGGAGGCCGAGGGCTGGCAGAGTGCCTTCAACCCTCTGCTTTCAAAATCCAGTCAGGGAGGGGTACAGAACTTGTGACCCACAAGTAAGCGTCACATCCCCAGAGTCTGCTCCTGTGACTTCTGCTTCTGCCACCAGGTGCCGCTGTGTTCACTCTGAATTTGGGGCTGGTGATGTAGTAGTCTGACTTGTGGATGTATTGTACGTGGGGCTGGTGATGTAGTAGTCTGACTTGTGGATGTGTTGTATAGCTGCCCAGCTGCGGTCATTAACTCTGACTTTAGTTCATTAGGAAATACTGCAGTCTATTTAAGCCATCTGTGTGCTGCTGCTGGTTGCCAGATATATTCCCTGGTTCTTGGTATTCTTGCCTTGTATTATTGATTTTCCGAATTGACCTCTGCCAAGTCCTTACTTGGTCCTTCTAGTCCTCTATCTGTAAATGTTTGTAATCAACCCCACAGGAGTGTATCAATAGACCTGGTTTGGATTGGGAGTTGGTTGGGGGAGGAGACGGAGTAAGATTTAAGTCTTTCTGTGGACAGGCAGTGTGATTTCTGCCTGTGTGTGGGACGCTGAGTTGAGACCAGCTCCACAAAGGGTCTTAGAGAAACCTGGGGATACAATATACTGCTGGATTGTTTTTATGGATTTTTTATGTTTTTCAAGCAATAAAGGTTCTTGGGCTGCTCAAACATCTCTTGCTCTGTTGATTGTGGGATACTGGAGAAGGACCCCGTGACACCAAGTATTGCAATAAATTGTACTTCACTTAATAACCTTCACTAAAGGAATTAACAATAACTTTCCATGTATCCCATGTATTGTATTATTGTATATTATACATTGTATAGTATACGACATATATAAGGACTTAGAAAAATGATGGGAGTGATGGTGTGCCACGGTCTTGGATTGGCTCTTTGGTGAGTTATTCTGAACCCAGAGCAGCGCGGACCTCTTGTCCCCCTCCCTTTTATATTTTACAATATATAAGGACTTAACACGGAGTGTCAAGATGGAAAGATCGGACATGGGACTGCTACTCAACACAAAGAAGACAAACATATTGACTACTGCCAAGTACAACTGGGACACATATGAGATGGACAGTGATGAACTAGTTGTAAAGGACTTCACCCTACTCTGATCAATGATCACTCAAGATGCAGCGATGACACAGGAAGTCAATAGGAGAATAGCTATGGGAAAATCCACAATGAGGTCATTGGACAAGGTCTGTACATCAAAGGACATTTCCCTGGTGATGAAGACACGGCTCGTACATAGTCTGGTCTTTACTGTAGTAACACATGGATGTGACACCTGGATGATAAAGGAACAAGACAGAAGAAGAATCAACGCCTTCAAAATGTGGAGCTAGAGAAGGATGTTATCAACACCATGGATGGCAAGAACAAACACATCAATTCTGGAACAAATAAAACCAGAGATGTCACTGGAAGCAAGACTCACCAAGCAACGACTTGTCAATGACTCACCGTAGCCGGGTTCTGCACGTCGCAGGCGTTGACTCTCCTCTGTCACGAAACCGCGCCTGCGGCTGTGGGGCCCGGTGGTCCACATCAATAGGGGGGGATAGCTGAACAGTAGGGATGTTGATTGTCTTCGTGACGCCACCTGTGAGAGGTCCGGTAACTGTACCGGCGCTGCGGGGCCTCCGGGGGATGGAATGCAGCAAAATGGGACGCTCCCCACAGGATGAGCGGGAGTCCCCGGGGCCAGGAGCTGCGCAAGATTTTGTGAGGCAGCTGCGGTAATACTGCTGTTAGGCCCAGGAGTCAAACACAGACACGCCAAAGTCTTTTAAGTACCTTTACTGGTGGTTTTCAGGTACGCCAGACCAGGTTAGTGAAGTTAGCACTCCTGGAGGTTCACAGCAAGCAGTTGTAGTAGGCTTCCTTTCTCTATTTCTCTGATTAAGGTCGGGTGGATGTGGAATCCAGCCGGACCGGGCAGTGTGTTCAATGGAACTTGATTCACCTGGATGGCAGCACTGAGGGCACTGTAAAAGGGTTTGAGCAGGATCAATACTCTTTCCTGGGCTCTCGCTGGTAGGTGCTTCAGGTGGAACAGGTGGCTAAACCTCCTGTTAGGCGGGCTGGTTCTCTGTGGTGGCTGGGTAGCTCTCACAGCTTCGGTTCCAGTGACCGGTTAGTAAGGCAAGAGTCAGAATAACTCTCCTTCTTCCTCTGACCCCAATTGCAAGGGTCTCCTCACTGGCTAAATGGCTGGTTGGGCCTAGTGTGTCCCTCATAAGATGGAGGTTTCACACTGCCTGCAGCTCTTGTAGCGTCTGCACACACTCTGAAGTTTCTCCCTCCAAGACTCTATTTATAGGGGGGAACTGGCTCAAAGTGACAAGTGGAGCTCCCCCTAGAGGCTCGGGGTGAAACCAGGTGTTCTAAGGTGTTGTAAGTGTATTGTGAGTGATGCTTTGCTGTCAGCTCCATTCATGCCCCAAGGAGTTCTGTGGTGCCCAACAAGGTGCCAGGGTGCCACATCTACACATCACACGAAGAGAAAAATCACTAGACAAGGACATTATGGTAATAAGAATAGAAAGTACAAGGCAAAAAGGAACACCAGCAACCCAACGGCTTGATACTATCAATATAACAGCAGAGAAGACCCCAATGGACCTATCTAGGCTTGGAGAAGACCCTAGTGGACTTATCAAGGCTTGGAGAAGACCTCTAGTGAACTTATCTAGGCTTGGAGAAGACCCTGGTGGACCTATCTAGGCCTGGAGAAGACTCTGGTGGACCTGCCTAGGCTGCACAAGATTGATCTTCCTACAGAGCGCTTATCAAGTTGGCATGGCTCAAGATTGAGCTGAAGGCCGATAAATACGCTAATAAATTAATAAAATACCCAAGTATTGCAATAAATTGCTATTAACTAACTTAATAATATTCACGATACGGAATAAACGACGACTTTATGTGTATCCCAGGCAAAGTTGTATAGTAAAGCTAGTGTTTGGATATAGATGACAAAAAGTCACAAATATTTCATAGTTTGTAAACATACATGCAATTTTTGGAACCAAAGCCACAAATAGACCTAATGGAGTGATGAGTTACATGCCATTTCTTTTCTATTTGGCTTACTATTTTTTAGGCTAAAAAACAAATTGCATTAACTGTAAAACTCCAGGGTTAAAATAGTGTTTAGGTGACTGGTTCCAGGAGGGGTCAGTGGAATGAAGGGAACACCACGGTTGAGTGTAAATAAGCAGATAATGCTTGCTGTATGGGGCCATGTTATATTGATCACTGACTGTTATGTCCCATAAATGAGAATAATTCATTACTGTGGGTATGCTATCTATTGCATTTTCCCTGTTGCTAGGCAGACGTCATGCCTTTGGTATTTTGTCCCTTCTCTCTCCCTCTAACCCTGTGATGTCAGTCACTCCTCCCTTCTTCCGAATGTAATCCTGCTGTAGCTGTCTTTGAATGCACACATGTTTTACTGCTCTCTACAGTATCACTCTTTTTACCTACTGCATTGTACTTTAATACAAGATTTTAGCAAAAATCATCTCCATTTCTCCTGGACTCTCATTACAAGTCAGTGTGGTTGAGTTGGAACTATCTGGGGACACTTGCATGTGAGTACAACGGTCAATATGAATATCAGAGGAATTGATACTTCAGGCACCTAACACTTGCACTGCACTGAACAGCCAGAATACTGACTGTCTCCGTAGTCACCTTCTCCCATGGAAAATTGAGGGATAGAACTTTAATGTGTTACTAAAGAAAGAAAAATCCCTAATATGTAAGTATTATGCTCAGTATGTAATTTTTTTGGAATGTACTGAAACTTCTCATTGGCCATTTCTGGAAAATCTTTGTCAGCAAAGTTCAATCGGTTTGCAAAGTAGCAGACAATCAATTACACCATAATTATGGAAGATAATAGTGGCCTTTGAGTTATTTGCTTATTAAAGCCTTCAGATATTCTCCACTTGTCAACACTCTGCATGTGATGACCACTGATTCCTATCAGGAAGGTCACCACCAGACTCCTCCAGCATACCTGGTGTTCAGTGCCCGATCTACAGGCAGACTATTGCCTTATTGATTATCATGTCGTATCTTCAATTCATTTTTATTAATTTTTTGTTTGTTGTCCAATATTGTAAAAATAATTTACTTAATTAGCAAAGGCAATGCCATTCCATATCTATCTCGTGGATTGTGATTGCACTAGGTCCATTATACAGATCCTCAATTATGATGTCATTACTGTTATCAGCAAAACTAATGCTACACAATAGTCAAGGGAAGTATACTACAATGTTAGGCAGGTCTTTGCAGTCGGTAAACTAAAACTCTGACTCCTCAATTTCCCTGTATCCGACTCTGATTCAACCAAAATGGGCACTGACTCTGACTCTACAACCATGGTTGTGAAGTCAGTAAGCCAAATATCTGACCCCGTCTCCTTAATTTCCACGAATACGGCTCCAACTTAAACAAAATTGACACTGACTCTGACTGTTTCCACCACCATGTTTCACGGTTGGAATGGTGTTCTTGGGATTGTACTCATCCTTCTTCCTCCAAACACGCCAAGTGAAGTTGATACCAGAAAGTTCTATATTAGTCTCATCTGACCACATGACCTTTTCCCTGAATCCGACTCTGATTCCAACTCCACGAAAATGGACACGACTCCACAACCATGACTGTGAAGTCAGTAAGCCAAACATTCAACTCCTTAATTTCCCTGAATCCGACTCCACCAAAATGGATACCGACTCTGACTCCACGACTCCGACTCCACAGCCCTGATGTCAAGTACTTCTGTGTGAATTGTAGCAAAAAATGCACTGACTTGCGGGGCACTAGTAGATTTCCCATATATATATATATATATATATTAAAATAAATAAAGCCATATGTAAAGGTGATCACACGGGCCCAGGATATAGGTGCAGCAGGCTAGAAGGCACAGGAACAGAGAGGAATTTGACAACAGGCTTTGCTAGATGGCAAACAAGCAAGGCAGGACACACTGGAAGTCACAGAGCCCTGAAGAAGGTAATTTGTTGCCAAAACATTGTTTGTATGACTGTTCATTCATAACCTTATACTGCTGAACAATAATAGAATTCCATACGGAACATCAATTCTCCTTTTCTCTATATGAGTCTTTTGTGTGCCGAGGTTCTTTTTTACTAGACATTGTTTTTTTTTCTCGGGCACCAACTTGGTACAGGGTAGCCGGGCTTACATTTTTGTACAGTGCCCATGAGGGCAGATGGAGACAAGATGGCAAGACTGAAGTAGCAGTCAGAAGTAGGTGGCAGGGTCCGCCGCGGGTAGGAACAGAATGTGAACAAACGCTAACAGTTTGTGACACATCAAGCAATAAATTAACTAGAGGTTATAGAATCCACAAAAGGCATAAAGGACCTTCACATCTTCTGGAACTGTCCAAAACTCACCAATTTATGGAAAGACATCAGTTCTTTAATTAGTCGGATCCATCAAAAAGATGTAGTTTTATCTCCTCAATTGGTGCTACTCTCATTAGACTTGGACAATATTGATCCCTGTGGTTCAGACAGATATCAATAAACATATTCTTGGTGGACAAGAACCTCATAGCAACTAAATGGAAAAGTGCATCTATCCCTACAGTCTTGGAGGTAGTGGAGAGGGTCTGCCTACATAATTCATATGAGAAGTGCCATGCCATCTCTTACAACTACTTTCAATCTTATTATAAAAGGTGGGAACCTTGGAACAACCATCTCATGAAACACCCCCCTTAAAGCTTGTAATTCAGCCTGACAGTCTTATGCTGCTGGTGAGAAGAGGTGCAGGATCAGCATACATTCTAGCCCCTCACATTTCTGTAGTGGCAGAGGGTGTGGCAGGGGGCATGGCCTCTGGTCCAATGCTCACACATATAATCCTGTCTCTGATATACCATCCTATGTGACGGGGGTCCAGGCTTGAAATAGCAATCATGTCACCAAGCAAATACAAACACACGCTGTGATCCTCTGCTGTATGATGATGCATAATGTGTACTGTTAATGTGAGGATAGGAGCAAAGGCAAAGCACTACACTGATTGATTCAGCTCTGCATGGTCTCCCCTCCCTCATGGGAACATGGCATCTTCCTTTTCCTCCAACTTTCAATGGATCATCATCATCATCTCTCCTCACTGGAATGTAGGATGATCCTGCAGCCCCCAGGGTCCACACCCCTGACATACCTCCTGTTCTCTGCTGCTGCAGGAAGCTCTAAATTTTCTGTCCAATGAGGGAGGGGGGAGATCAAAGGAGCAGGTATGATTTTATTGAATTATAAGAGATGTATAAATCCTAGAACTGCAGTGGACAGCTCTGCTTCATCATGTAGAGGGAAGGAACTGTACTAAAACGTTTTCTCTCCCCGGAGTTCCCCTTTAATGATGCAGGTTATAGAATCCACAGAAGATTGTAACATAGTGAGAGCAGTCTCAGAAAAAGTTCATGATGCAGATGATAGAATTCACAGAAGATTGTAACGTAGTGAGAACAGTCTCAGAACCAATTCATGATGCAGGTTATAGAATCCAAAGAAGATAGTGATAAGTCTCAGAAACAGTTCATAATGCAGGTTATAGAATCCACAGAAAATAGTGAGAACAGTCTCAGAAACAGTTCATGATGTAGGTTATAGAATTCACAGCACCCACACAAATCGTCTGAAGTCAGTGTGGGCACCCTCCGGGCCTGAACCAATCAATTGTGGAATGGACCTGCACAGCTCCATCAATTGCTTAGTGGCCACAGTAGGTACTGCAGATTCAGAAACAGTTCATAATGCAGGTTATAGAATCCACAGAAGATTGTAACATGGTGAGAACAGTTTAGAAGCGGTTCATGATGTAGGTTATAGAATCCACAGAAGAGTCTCAGCTACACACCTCCATCAACTGCTTATCTACATCTGTTCAATTATATAGAGCAGATGTCTGATATCCGGCCAATGTACGGCAGGCAGGGGTGTAACCAGGGGTGCACCAAGCCCACTGCCCCTGAGCCGCGGCAGTGATTACCGGGGGGGGGGGGGGGGTGCTGGTGGAGCCAGCGCTGCCGCCCCTTCTATATTGCTCCCCCGGCGGGTCGCCGCTACCGCCTGAGCCGCGGCAGTGATTACCGGGGGGGGTGTGTGGTGAAGCCCAGCGCTGCCGCCCCTTCTATATTGCACCTCCGGCGGGTCGCCGCTTACCTGCGGTGAGCGGGGTGAGCGGCCGGCGCCATGACAGGGGGAGGCTGTGTCCATGAGGTGCCGCCCCCTTCTGCACTGCCGCTCCCCCTGCCTCTTGCCGCCTGAATGACAGGGCTCACATGTGCGCCTGTGTAACTACAAGTGGGGTTGCAATCACACCCAGGCTCTGGAGCATAGGGGGCCCCAAAAGTCCCTTTGGCCTATAGAAAAAGACTAAGGCTATTAAAGATTTGTAATGATTGGGGCCCCAAGTGCAGCTTTCACATCGGGGCCCATGAGGTTCAAGTTACACTACTGACGGTAGGTAGACTGAGGTGCCCCCTATCTGAAGATACCAATGCATATTGTATTATGATGTGAGTGATGACAATCTCTGCACTATGCTGATTCTGAACATTGCTGAACATTGTTGCTGTATAGACACAAAGAAACAAGATAAATTACAAAAATATTAATGATATAAGGGAACAAATCTTTCATGATTCAAATTGAATAATTTGCAATCCTCTAAAATATATGTATGAATGTATTCCAGAGCATGGGGAGAATGCAGAAATCCTAATCTTTTCATCTATGTTTCAGTCTAGACAGTGTTTTCTAATTGCATACGTCCATGCTTCACTTCTATGGAGTCTATAAATGAATGTAGACTGTGGAGGGACATCCCTAAACAAAATCATATTGCTGGAGGAGCGCAGATTTCTTAGAATGGAACAGCTTGTGCTGCTCGGGATACAGCAGGAGGTTTAACACTTCAGTAGCTCTACTCTATTAGTCTCCCTGGGACCTTATATCTGCATCCCATTGATTAGAAAAACATTTACTTATTCTGAACTGTGTGCCAACATTCCTCACCTTTACAGGCCTGTCGCCACCAATGTTCCTATTTCTAGGAAAATGTCTTATATAGTTAATGGGAGGCTCCCGAAGAGAGCAAGAAAATGGGTATCATTGTGATCTGTGTAGGACTCCTCTATTCAGGATTTATCACAGGACGGGTGATAACTTCTAGATCAGTGTTGGTCTGATCACTGAGCCCCCCCACCAATCATGAGAACAAGGCTCCACCAATCATTCTCTATGGATTTGGCTAAATGTAGAATTTCTTTACAGTTGATTTTAAGGGGTATTGTCACGATGGTCTCTCTTACTTTGGAAACTTATGACAGTTTTGGGAGCTGTGTCTCATTCCTGTATTGAGATTTCATATTAATCGTGTTTCTTTCCATTGGCAGCTTAGGAGTTAATGTCAGTTACTGTTGCTAGCAAGCTAGCTAGTTCTTTGTCCAGGTGTGGCTACTTTGTGATCACTCCCCATCCCCTTTATATAGCCATATGGTTCCAGCATCCTTTTCAGGTGATTGAACTTCATTCCTGGTCTGGCTACCTGAGGTGAAGGTGCTATTCTGAAGAGCTGACGACTGCCAAGCCGTCTGCTGCCAAGAAGCATGGCAGAATGCTTGAAGTTGTTTGTTGTTCCCCTGTCTGTTTTCCTTCCTCTCATACTTATTTTAGTGCAGCGGTTAGGACCTGCTCCCGCCAGCCATCTCCCTATTGAGGGCTAACATCAGGGCCAGCGAGGGACTAGGTATCCTGCTCAGCAATGAGGTGAAAGAACCTATAGGGATGGTAGGGAGTTTAGGACACAGCCGCAGGTGAGTTCAGGAGGTCACCTCTTCTCCCTTCCCTATGAGCAGGACCCTCTGCTGTATTTGTCCCCCCCACCTCCCTGGTGTCTTCCTGTGTGTTGTTTTGTGTAGTGTGTCGAACACCGTTGGTCGATGCATCCCTGTCACACACTGTTTCTAGACGCTCCCTGTGCAAAGCGTGACAGGTCTTCCCGTCTCCAAGATCCTATCCCAATTTATAGTAGGTTTACCAATGATAATATTACCAATATTGGATACCTAAACTACTGTAAGGTGCGCACATGAGGAAAGTGACCTAGCTAATCAATTGAACTATACTACATTTCTAGAGATATTTGCTAATATATTCATTATAACCCATACTACATGTTGGGATAGGATTGAAGACATGGGAATACCCCTTTAAATCAACTATGAATAAATTCTACATTGAGCTTACCAGGCCATAAATCATTAGACGAATGACTACTGCTGCCAAACCCAAAGACAATGAGTATTCAAGCAAATCCTGAATAAATTGAAATATTTCAGTCTTGGTGAATTGTTGATCAACTTGAAAGAGGATGAAGTATGGTAAAACTATATTTTCCACTATTTTGCATTTTCTCTCTAGCAATCACAAGGAATTTCCTTTTTTCCCCAATTAGTGCCAGCCTCATGGAGCCATTCACTTAGTTGATCTGATGGACCCGTTTTCTTTTTCAGACCAAGTACATAATACAATATGCCTGGTCCATGTTTTTTTATTTGTCGGAAAAAGCTAAATTTGCCATACACAAGTCAGATCATTGTCCAAAGTGACTTTGTCGGCCTCTTAAAGGGACTCTGTGCAGTCTTTTTCAGTGTGATACTAATAGTACCCTTGAATAGTGCTTGCGATTCTTTCAGAATATGTAAAAATAATTACTTTACCTTTGTGTCATCTTGCTATAAGCATCTCACACCCAGCAGGCAGCTAGCCATAGTTCGGATCCATTTTTCACTGCGAATATTCCAGGTATGTAAATGTCATTTAATATTCACTCTCCCAGGCAAGCTATTCCCTTCCTTCCCCCACCTACATGCTCTGTGCTCTCTGGTTTCATTTCAACCCTGTATATGTATATATATTGTACGCTAAGAATGTGTCATATTAAGGTGCAGAAGAAGGACCTGAGCTTTATCGAAAGTTGCTATTTTTTACTATCTTTTCATTAGCCATTAAAAGGTATCAACCACTGAAGACCTCAGTTTTAACTGTTCCTAATTTATTTTCAGATCCTTCTACTGCATGAGGAGTGGATAAGAAGAAGGGAGGAGAGATGTCAGGCAGAGATCTGAATTTGAACAGTCAGCATGGTAAGGCAATCCCTCCATCTGTTGCTGAGCAGTAAACCGTGCTGTCTGTGAGAGATGTTATGTGTTTATTTGAACATTGTTTTGCTGAAATACAAGATAGCAGAGAGTAGTATACCGCACACCCATGTGAGTGATTTCGACTGAACTTTCCTGGTGAGCATTGCAGTAATGCACTCACATAATATTCATTGGCTGGGAGTTGTGGCAGCAGAGAAGTAAGTGATCACGTACGTGGATTGACAAAATCTTTTTAATTTGCAGTTTATAGAGGATGAGGGGAAGTGACATAAAAGAAATACATAAATAAGAGCTTTCACCCATGAGGAATTAGGAAAATGATATCAGGGTACATATGATTTGTGAAAGATCCCTTTAAATGTAAGTGCCCACGATGCAGGAAAGTTTCTGCACCAAATCACATGCATGAGAAAAAGCACCAAAATGGGCAGATTTGTTACATGACGTTTTGAATTATAATCACATGGCTGGATAGGCTGAAAAACAGGGATATCCACACCAAAAAATTTTGCATCCTGTCAACATCCTTCCTTTTCAGCACCAAAATCCTGCAAGAAAAAAATGAAACATGTGCCATACACTTCAGAATTCTTCTAAACTTTCATAGGTAAAAGTAGGCATTAAGTGATGAGCAAGTAGTGAAGTATTCAGATTTGTATAGCTTAAAAGCGTTTCATCGTGCAATATCGTTCCGATATCGCATACAATTTCACGTGAGTGCGCACAGATTTTGGCACCATGTCAGTACCATGCCCTATTTGCACACTATGCTGAGACAACTTCAGGGAAACACCAATTAACATATGTATAATAGGGGAAGTTGCCTCCAAATCTAGTTGTCGCCTGGTTCACACCACCGTAAGGCCAGATCACATGAAGCCATTCAACTGCGACGGTTGAACGAGCCACTGCACAATCCCAAACACGATATGAAGTTGCATAGTTTTGCGTCGCATTGCCCATTTACACGACCACCAAGCAGAACGATATCACGTGCAACGGCCATACCACGTGCAATTCTGATGTAGTTGCGTTGCGATATCGCGACGTGTAAAGCAGCCTTAACGAATACTATTGAATTATTTAATGTAGGGCATTGTGCCAACCGTCCCGTAGCAGTGTGTCCAAGAACGCAGCACTTCCGGACCGTGGGAAACCCTGCCAGGAGTGCTGGAGATTACGGCCGCCCTGTACATCACATCCAGTGAATGCAGGGTAGTTCTCCCTGAGTGCACCCGATGGTACCGCTTCAGAACTGCAGCATGAAATAACATACTGCAGAGAAGCGGGAAGTCCATAAACTGCACCGCAGCTGAAAACCACTTTGTCATCAGGGTGCAAGCATAGTAGAGGGATGGATTTCCTACAAATCTAAGTCAACTATTGGCTGCTAACTTATGTACAACCGTCCACGTTTTAGAACGCCGGCAATACACCAAAAGCGCTTCATTTATTTGATCGTTAGTATGACACCCTTATTCGTTATGTCGAATGCAATCAGTCTGGTAACTACTCAGATCCAATACCAAAAATTTCAAAATATTCGGTTAGAGATTTATAAACCCGAATATATTGCCCTGGTGGATCATAATTAATAGGCATATAAGATTCTTGCAATTCTGCACAAAATCTGCCCAAAAAACTCATCAAATATGCAGTGGCTCGACAAGGCTTAAAGGAATGGCTCCATCAAGGCTTGTTGGCATGGTTAACTTAAGCTCATGGGGCTGATGCGAAAGGTCCAACAGGGCCCCAATTATTGTAAATCTTTAGTAGCAAAAGTCTTTTTCTATAAGCCCCTTAGGTTCCAAGGGCCCGGGTGCATTGCAACCTGCACTACATACGTAACTTCAGGCCCTTGGGGCCCCGATTGGCAAAGCGAACAATGGGGCCGCCAATTATTGCAAATTTTTAATAGTATTAGTCTTTTTCTATGAGGACCAAAGGGACTATGGGGCCCCCTAGGCTCATGGGCCGGGACATCGCAATCTCCGTGCAACCTATTGTAGTTACGCCCCTGCCTGCACTTGTTGACAACCCTGGTTGTTGGGGTTTCGGCTGATTGTGTTATTTTGTTGATTCTATTTGTTATCCCCAAATGCATGTTCAGTGGAGAGCACTGGAATTGTATGTACCCAAAACACCACGTTGTTATTTCCTCAAATAGTCCGGTCATCCTTGGCGGAGTGCATGGCCTGGTGTAAATCTAGTATTGGGCAATCTCTGTAAAAACAAGCGAAGTGAACCATAATCACCAACCACTCCTGGCACAGTAAGAGGTCAAGTAATTAAACCAGCAATAGCCACGTGCCAGTTAAAGACATACGCCGAAATTCTGATGTTGTAGCCAGCTCATCAGTTTCCGACATTGTAAGCATGCCAGTTGTCAATTTCCGATTGTTATATATTGCCAGTTGTCGGTTTCTGATACTGACTAATATTCCCATCTGTCGCTTCTGAATCGTCATGCAGTAAATCGGAAGAAAAGAAGTCAGCAGATTGGAGATATCATCTAGATAGATTGGAGGCAATTGCCAGATCATTAGAAAGTTAGACATAGTGCGGGAATTAAGGAAACCATTCTTTAGATTAAAAGGAACAATGTGAACCCCGGACTGATTCTCTGTTTACCCTCCGGCTGAAACAGTTTGCTTGCGTCCAGGTGGATGTGATGTCAGGGAGGGATGATTCATTGCCCTAATTATTCCTGGTCGATGCCAAAAATACCGTAGGTACGTCCATCACAATTTAACGCATCAATCTGCAGGATTTCCATAGGCGCCAAAGCTCGGCGTATGATATCAAAGCATATTTCTGTCCACAGCGCCAATGCTCAGACCGGTACATTTGCATGATCATCTCTGTGAGAAACAAGCAGGCAAGCGGTATCGGGGCAGATTGTAGTTCACAAGACACGGTCGCCTCCATCAATTAAAGCATGGGGAGGTATTGCAAAATGACATTTAGAGGTAGATAAAAGGTTCTCATGCATGTATTCCCATCATGGGCCTAAGCCTATGTTCACACTATATTACTCAGCAGGTATGTATTTTTCCTCCCTTGTAGGGGTTTTATACCCTCCTCTTCAGGAAGACACGTGTTTAAAACAATATTCTAAGCCAAAGGGTTAAGAGGTTTAAAACTCAACATTTAATCATAACGTATTTAAAAAGACTAGATCTATCACAAATGCACACTGCTTCAAGTCATATCACAAAATTAAAAAAACCCTGCATTGTATTCCAGGAGTTTGTAGATAGGTTGTGGTGTTCAAACAACAGACGGTTAAGTCTCCTCTAGTTCTAATCCACCACAACCTAGTATATGTACACTATAGATGTTCCAGGGTTGTTTTATAACCTCCTTTACCTAAGTGGCAATATTGGTCCCTGTGTATGGGAAGTACAAAAAGCCCCCCTTTATAAAGGAAAGGATCCTCACCGCTTTCTTCCCTTCAGTCAGGGGATTTTCTGAGTCATCATTCTCCGGGCTTCTGCTAGTGACGTCTGGTGACTCTGACTCACAGTGATTTCTTATGTTACCACCATGCTCCACTCCCGAGGCGTTTGGATCTAATGTCCTCATCAGGGGATATGTGGCTCGGTTCTCTGTGGGTCCTATTCCATAGGTCCCCTTTGTGATGGTATGTGTTCCTATAAAATGGAACATCAGATGTTAGTCTCATTGTAATATGGGCAAGGTGCATTGCACCGATAGCTACATGCATAGTCACAGCTCCACCGGGTGGCATTGCCCCTGGGTACTTACCCAGCAATAGTCCAGTCAGCTGTCGCTTGGAGCACAACGCCGCGCCCGGGGCTTGCCACACCTTTATGACCTGTGTTTTTCCGGTCACAATGGTGTGCTCCGCCTCCGAATGAAAGTCGCGCTATCCAGGTCGATCAACGCAACCCGGCGATCGTGTGGAACGCACATTACAGATGGACGCAGAATTGAGAAATCCCATTTTTAACCAGGGCCCTAAATCACATACAGAAAACCTAGGTCCTTGAGAGACAGCTTGGTCATAGCCATTTAATGACAAAATAAGAATTGGATTAAAAACAATCTAAAAGGAGCTTCAAATGTGGCCTTTGCATGAGTTGCAATCAGGTTGTAACAACATAAACATTGAGAGCAAACGTTACACCACAACCTATGATATAGGATCATTCATAAACTGTCGGGATAAAAGGTATAATTTAAAACAAAAACATGCATGCAACCTTGAAACGTGGGGAAAACAATCAGAGAATTTCGGAAAAGGTCGGAAACGAGGATATTCCAACAACGAAACGGTGGCCCGACACATCAATACTTTCCATGGAGGGGAGAAACTGTCTTACTTTATAGGTATTGACCACTATCCCACCGCATCATCTGCAGGGGACTGGGATAACAAGATCCTTAAAAAAGAGGTTCTTGGATCTATACCCCTAGATACGGGGCTCCAAAAGGGATGAATGAGGTCTTTCTACTATCCCTTCATGGGCACCATTAAGTATAGGGTAAAGATAGGGGGAAAGTCCTCGAGGAGCGTAGGCGCTAGGGCGGGGAGGGAGAATGTAGGGTGCCAACTCCGCAAATAGGTAGGGATAGAATGTTGAGATAGGGAGACATAGGAGCACCGAATCACTATTACTACATCCTTCTAAAGCCTGAGTGAATCGAGAGTGCGATGGATATACCCTACTAATAACACATATTTGTCTGTCCCTGCCCTAATTTCTCATAAAAGTATCACCCCCCCCCCCCCACCATCGACCACTATTACCCCACGACCAAGACAAGAGACACCCCCTAAAAGAAAAGTAAACCCCACATACCCTAAATAATTTCATAAACCCATTCTAATAACATTCTGTAACTTCACAGGGACCACTGAATGTGATCACCACCCTAAAGGGTTAATTGTAATCATGCTTTCCAATAATGATGACAGATTCGATCTATGAGGGAATCTAAAGATTATCCATAAGATTAGTAAACATTGTTCTAGTGTGCAAAGAGGTGTTTCAACCGATCTGAAGCTACCATTTGTGAACTATTTTGGATAACTGGGAGATATCTATACTTTGAAAGAATCTCCAAAGTTGGAAGGCAGTATCTCTAACTGAGGATCTGCCCCCTACAATGACCTCACTTCAAGGGGGAGTAACGTAACAGCCCTGGTTCACTCCCATCCCTGGAAGGGAACTAGGAGGGAGGCGTGGAACGCACGAGTGCGTTCCACACGATCGCCGGACCGGATGTGACGTCGCGGGATAGCGCGACGTCACTTCCGGAGGCGGAGCACACCATGTGACCGGAAAAACACGGTCATAAAGAGCGGCAGAGCGGCCGCGGCGGTGTGCTCCAAGAGACAGCTGACTGGACTATGCTGGGTAAGTACCCAGGGGGCAATAGCACCCGGGGAGCTGTGACTATGCATGTAGCTATCGGTGCAATGCACCTTGCGCCATATACAATGAGACTAACATCTGATGTTCCATTTATAGGAACACATACCATCACAAAGGGGGACCTATGAATAGGACCCCACAGAGAACCGAGCCACATATCCCCTGATGAGGACATTAGATCCGAAACGCGTCGGGAGTGGAGCATGGTGGTAACATAAGAAAGTCACTGTGAGTCCAGTACCAGGCAGTCACTAGCAGAAGGACCTCCTGGAGAATAGAGACTCAGAAAACTCCCTGACTGAAGGGAAGAAAGCCGGTGAGATCCTTCCTTTATAAAGGGGGGGGGCTTTTTGTACTTCCCATACACAGGGGCACATATGCCAGCTTAGGTAAGGGGGTAAAACAACCCTGGAACATCTATAGGCTGACATATACTAGGTTGTGGTGGATTAGAACTAGAGGAGACTTAACCCTCTGTTGTTTGAACACCACAACCTATCTACAAACTCCTGGAATAAATAGAGGGGTTTTTTTAATTTTGTGATATGACACTTGAGCACGTGTGCATTTGTGTAGACAATCTAGTCTTTTTAAATACGTTATGATTAAATGTTGAGTTTTAACCTCTTAACTCTTTGGCTATAGAATATATGTTTAAACACAGGTTACCCTGAAGAGGGAGGGTAAAAAACCCCCTACAAGGGAGAAAAATACATCCTGCTGAGTAATATAATTAAGATAAATAGCCTGAATGGCGGGTTTCCTATCGGGAGACTTCGATACTGAACAATGGTATGCAGAGGCAAAAGAGGTCTTCTCAGAGAAAGAATTTGCCCAAAAAAAGTACTCCACCACCCTAACAGGAGCATTCAAAGAGTTGACTAAAATCTATAAAGACAGAATAATCTCATGGTGGGAGGTACAATCCTTGGAGAGTTACATAAGGGAAGGGATAGTCCCCAGGTACCTGAGAATAACACTCACACCAGGATACAGATATAAAAACCCTGACTTGGCCACTAGATGGGAAAAAAGAAGCGACAGCTAGCTCTATTAGACTGATGAGACTATTGCTAGAAGAGGAAAAAAAACAGCTGGGTTAAACTAGACGATAGTCTCAAAGAACAGAAAGAAATCACTAGGAAATTTTCAGGGGAAGCGGACTTCTCTGCAAAAGAGACTGCTCTACAGGGTACCCTAGAAAAATTTCAGTATCACCTGAAGGAAAGAAAGCATAAATTCTACTTGAGGGATCTACAGGATTTCAAAAATAATAGGGCTTACGTATATACACCTAAAGGGGCACCAAGTGGCCATCTAGAAACGGAACCAGAGGACTATTCCACGGGGACAGACACATCAGAGGCGGAGGGTAGAGGAGCCGGGAAAACTGGTAAAAACAGAAAGAAAGGGAAAGGCAGAGGAAGGGGTGAAAACCGTAACCAGCCAAACAACAACCCGAGACCAGGACCAGGGTCCGGTTTTTTAGACCCAAAGTACTCACTAAGAAACCGCCCAGGACCGACTACACCGCTACAACACCCCGACAACATAAAAACTCTGCAGGTAGTGAATTTGTCCTCTAGGATCTTGACGGACGTTGAGATGGGGGTGTTGAGTAAGGGGCTATCATTTGTTCCTACCACCGATCTCAATGTGTTTGAAACCGTTAAGGATCTCAACCTCTTTGCGAGGAGGTTGAGATGGAAAAAACATTTCATCAAAGAGGACAAAAAAACCAGCAGGGAACTGGGGGTTCCCGACGACCTCTTAGAAGACATCAGAGCCCTTTTCCACCTAGGAGACGACCACACACACACGGGTGAGGGACCCTTCACAGACCTTAAAAACAAAAGCTCACGGATGCCACCACCAACAGGAGATGTGAGCGCGGTTGACGTATTTGTCAATCTGGTCTCGGAGGAGATCAAAGGTCTGGGTAACCTGAGGAGCGATAGGCACAATCTCAATAGAAAGGAGATGACATGTATATGTAATCTGGAAAGAGATCAGTCCATCACAATCAAGCCATCGGACAAAGGCGGTAATGTGGTTGTGATGGACACAGATAGATATATTGAGATGTGCAATACAATCCTTGAGGATGAGGGGAACTATGAAACACTCAACCGTAGTCCAATGAAGGACTTCAAGAGGGATTTGAAATGTCTTTTGGATAGAGGTCTATCTGAGAATGTGATTGATAAAAAGGAGTTTGAATTTCTAATGCCAGACCATCCAGTGATGGCCACGTTTTACTGTCTCCCGAAAATCCACAAGGGTACTAACCCTCTAAAAGGGAGACCGATAGTATCGGGTATAGGCAGTTTAACACAAAATCTAGGCGTCTATATTGACAAAATACTGAGACCATTTGTGATCACCCTGAACTCTTATCTTAGAGACACCACCGACCTCTTGAAGAGGATCGAGGATGTGGTATTGGAGGATGATATGCTGCTATGCAGCATTGATGTAGAGGCACTCTACTCGTCAATACCACACGAGAAAGGACTGGAGGCTGTAAGATACTATCTGAGGAGTAGAGGGAGACAATTTGATAAACACAATAGTTTTGTCATGGAACTATTGAAGTTCTGTCTGACCAGGAACGTGTTCACATTCAACGGAAAGTACTCCCACCAGCTCAGGGGCACAGCGATGGGAATTCAATGGCCCCCTCGTATGCAAACTTGCTCCTGGGCTGGTGGGAGGAAACAGTTGTATTTGGTGAGAACACTCCAATTGACATGGAAAGGATGATTTTATGGACAAGATTCATTGATGACGTCTTTGTCATTTGGAGGGGGTCAGAGGCTAACTTCAAGGAGTTGGTGGACTGCCTGAATAAGAACAATCTTGGCCTCAGGTTTACTTTCGAGACTCATAGGGAAAGACTCCCCTTCCTAGATGTCCTAATTGAAAGGGACAGTATGGGAAAGATACAAACGAGTACTTATAGGAAGCAGACTGCCACTAACTCTTTGCTGAGATGGGAGAGTGGACATCCTAATAGTCACAAGAAAGGGATACCAAAAAGTCAGATGATCAGGATGAGGAGGAACTGCTCATCAGAGGAGAAGTTCCAAACACAAGCAGATGACCTGAAGGAACGTCTGAAGGAAAGGGGATATCCCAAAAATGTGATAAAAAAGGCATGGAAAGAGGTCAAGGGGATGGAAAGGACAAAACTCCTTACACCAAAAGAGAAAAATAGGGAGGAGGAAACTGAGAAAATACGCATGATTACTACTTATTCTAGTGGGGCAGATCACATCAGAAAAATCATGAACAAGCATTGGCCCATCTTACAGATGGACGCAGAATTGAGCCCATTTTTAACCATGGGCCCTAACATCACATACAGAAAACCTAGGTCCTTGAGAGACAGGCTGGTTCATAGCCATTTAATGACTAAAGATAAGAATTGGATAAGAAACAATCTAAAAGGGAGCTTCAAATGTGGCCATTGCATGAGTTGCAATCAGGTTGTAACAACAAAAACATTTGAGAGCAACGTTACCCACCAAACCTATGATATTAGATCATTCATAAACTGCGGGACAAAAGGTATAATTTATAAAGCCAAATGTCCATGCAACCTTGAATACGTGGGGAAAACAATCAGAGAATTTCGGAAAAGAGTCGGGGAACACCGGAGCGATATTCGCAACAAGCGAGACAAACCGGTGGCCCGACACATCAATACTTTCCATGGAGGGGATGAGAACTGTCTTACTTTTATAGGTATTGACCATATCCCACCGCCGATACGGGGAGGGGACTGGGATAACAAGATCCTTAAAAAAGAGGTGTTCTGGATCTATACCCTAGATACAGTGGCTCCAAAAGGGATGAATGAGGCTCTTTCCTACTCTCCTTTCATTGGGGCACATTAAGTATAGGGTAAAGATAGGAGGGAAAGTCGTCGAGGAGCGGGGGCGCCACGGGCGGGGAGGGAGTATGTAGGGTGCCAACCTCCGCAAATAGGTAGGGATAGAATGTTGAGAATAGGGAGACATAGGAGCACGAGATCACTATTACTACTATCCCTTCTCTAAGCCTGATGTGAATCTGAGAGTGCGAGGGATATACCCTACTAATATCACACATATTTGTCTCCCTGCTCTAATCTTCTCATAAAAGATCACCCCCCCCCCCCCACCATCGACCACTTTACCCACGACCAAAGAACAAGAGACACCCCCTAAAAGAAGAAGATGAAACCCCACATACCTAATATATTTCATAACTCCATTCTAATAGTAACCAGTCTGTAACTCACAGGGACCCTGAATGTGATCACCCCCTAAAGGGTTAATTGTAATCATGCTTTCCAATAATATGACAGATTCGATCTAGTGAGAGGAATCTAAAGATATGCCATAATGATGTAACATTGTTCTAGTGTGCAAAGAGGTGTTTCAACCGATCTGAAGCTACCATTTGTGAACTATTTTGGATAACTGGGAGATATCTATACTTTGAAAGAATCTCCAAAGTTGGAAGGCAGTATCTCTAACTGAGGATCTGCCCCCTACAATGACCTCACTTCAAGGGGGAGTAACGTAACAGCCCTGGTTCACTCCCATCCCTGGAAGGGAACTAGGAGGGAGGCGTGGAACGCACGAGTGCGTTCCACACGATCGCCGGACCGGATGTGACGTCGCGGGATAGCGCGACGTCACTTCCGGAGGCGGAGCACACCATGTGACCGGAAAAACACGGTCATAAAGAGCGGCAGAGCGGCCGGCGGCGGTGTGCTCCAAGAGACAGCTGACTGGACTATGCTGGGTAAGTACCCAGGGGGCAATAGCACCCGGGGAGCTGTGACTATGCATGTAGCTATCGGTGCAATGCACCTTGCGCCATATACAATGAGACTAACATCTGATGTTCCATTTATAGGAACACATACCATCACAAAGGGGACCTATGAATAGGACCCCACAGAGAACCGAGCCACATATCCCCTGATGAGGACATTAGATCCGAAACGCGTCGGGAGTGGAGCATGGTGGTAACATAAGAAAGTCACTGTGAGTCCAGTACCAGGCAGTCACTAGCAGAAGGACCTCCTGGAGAATAGAGACTCAGAAAACTCCCTGACTGAAGGGAAGAAAGCCGGTGAGATCCTTCCTTTATAAAGGGGGGGGCTTTTTGTACTTCCCATACACAGGGGCACATATGCCAGCTTAGGTAAGGGGGTAAAACAACCCTGGAACATCTATAGGCTGACATATACTAGGTTGTGGTGGATTAGAACTAGAGGAGACTTAACCCTCTGTTGTTTGAACACCACAACCTATCTACAAACTCCTGGAATAAATAGAGGGGTTTTTTTAATTTTGTGATATGACACTTGAGCACGTGTGCATTTGTGTAGACAATCTAGTCTTTTTAAATACGTTATGATTAAATGTTGAGTTTTAACCTCTTAACTCTTTGGCTATAGAATATTGTTTAAACACGGTCTCCCTGAAGAGGGAGGGTAAAAAACCCCCTACAAGGGAGAAAAATACATCCTGCTGAGTAATATAATTAAGATAAATAGCCTGAATGGCGGGTTTCCTATCGGGAGACTTCGATACTGAACAATGGTATGCAGAGGCAAAAGAGGTCTTCTCAGAGAAAGAATTTGCCCAAAAAAAGTACTCCACCACCCTAACAGGAGCATTCAAAGAGTTGACTAAAATCTATAAAGACAGAATAATCTCATGGTGGGAGGTACAATCCTTGGAGAGTTACATAAGGGAAGGATAGTCCCCAGGTACCTGAGAATAACACTCACACCAGGATACAGATATAAAAACCCTGACTTGGCCACTAGATGGGAAAAAGAAGCGACAGCTAGCTCTATTAGACTGATGAGACTATTGCTAGAAGAGGAAAAAAAACAGCTGGGTAAACTAGACGATAGTCTCAAAGAACAGAAAGAAATCACTAGGAAATTTTCAGGGGAAGCGGACTTCTCTGCAAAAGAGACTGCTCTACAGGGTACCCTAGAAAAATTTCAGTATCACCTGAAGGAAAGAAAGCATAAATTCTACTTGAGGGATCTACAGGATTTCAAAAATAATAGGGCTTACGTATATACACCTAAAGGGGCACCAAGTGGCCATCTAGAAACGGAACCAGAGGACTATTCCACGGGGACAGACACATCAGAGGCGGAGGGTAGAGGAGCCGGGAAAACTGGTAAAAACAGAAAGAAAGGGAAAGGCAGAGGAAGGGGTGAAAACCGTAACCAGCCAAACAACAACCCGAGACCAGGACCAGGGTCCGGTTTTTTTAGACCCAAAGTACTCACTAAGAAACCGCCCAGGACCGACTACACCGCTACACACCCCGACAACATAAAAACTCTGCAGGTAGTGAATTTGTCCTCTAGGATCTTGACGGACGTTGAGATGGGGGTGTTGAGTAAGGGGCTATCATTTGTTCCTACCACCGATCTCAATGTGTTTGAAACCGTTAAGGATCTCAACCTCTTTGCGAGGAGGTTGAGATGGAAAAAACATTTCATCAAAGAGGACAAAAAAACCAGCAGGGAACTGGGGGTTCCCGACGACCTCTTAGAAGACATCAGAGCCCTTTTCCACCTAGGAGACGACCACACACACACGGGTGAGGGACCCTTCACAGACCTTAAAAACAAAAGCTCACGGATGCCACCACCAACAGGAGATGTGAGCGCGGTTGACGTATTTGTCAATCTGGTCTCGGAGGAGATCAAAGGTCTGGGTAACCTGAGGAGCGATAGGCACAATCTCAATAGAAAGGAGATGACATGTATATGTAATCTGGAAAGAGATCAGTCCATCACAATCAAGCCATCGGACAAAGGCGGTAATGTGGTTGTGATGGACACAGATAGATATATTGAGATGTGCAATACAATCCTTGAGGATGAGGGGAACTATGAAACACTCAACCGTAGTCCAATGAAGGACTTCAAGAGGGATTTGAAATGTCTTTTGGATAGAGGTCTATCTGAGAATGTGATTGATAAAAAGGAGTTTGAATTTCTAATGCCAGACCATCCAGTGATGGCCACGTTTTACTGTCTCCCGAAAATCCACAAGGGTACTAACCCTCTAAAAGGGAGACCGATAGTATCGGGTATAGGCAGTTTAACACAAAATCTAGGCGTCTATATTGACAAAATACTGAGACCATTTGTGATCACCCTGAACTCTTATCTTAGAGACACCACCGACCTCTTGAAGAGGATCGAGGATGTGGTATTGGAGGATGATATGCTGCTATGCAGCATTGATGTAGAGGCACTCTACTCGTCAATACCACACGAGAAAGGACTGGAGGCTGTAAGATACTATCTGAGGAGTAGAGGGAGACAATTTGATAAACACAATAGTTTTGTCATGGAACTATTGAAGTTCTGTCTGACCAGGAACGTGTTCACATTCAACGGAAAGTACTCCCACCAGCTCAGGGGCACAGCGATGGGAATTCAATGGCCCCCTCGTATGCAAACTTGCTCCTGGGCTGGTGGGAGGAAACAGTTGTATTTGGTGAGAACACTCCAATTGACATGGAAAGGATGATTTTATGGACAAGATTCATTGATGACGTCTTTGTCATTTGGAGGGGGTCAGAGGCTAACTTCAAGGAGTTGGTGGACTGCCTGAATAAGAACAATCTTGGCCTCAGGTTTACTTTCGAGACTCATAGGGAAAGACTCCCCTTCCTAGATGTCCTAATTGAAAGGGACAGTATGGGAAAGATACAAACGAGTACTTATAGGAAGCAGACTGCCACTAACTCTTTGCTGAGATGGGAGAGTGGACATCCTAATAGTCACAAGAAAGGGATACCAAAAAGTCAGATGATCAGGATGAGGAGGAACTGCTCATCAGAGGAGAAGTTCCAAACACAAGCAGATGACCTGAAGGAACGTCTGAAGGAAAGGGGATATCCCAAAAATGTGATAAAAAAGGCATGGAAAGAGGTCAAGGGGATGGAAAGGACAAAACTCCTTACACCAAAAGAGAAAAATAGGGAGGAGGAAACTGAGAAAATACGCATGATTACTACTTATTCTAGTGGGGCAGATCACATCAGAAAAATCATGAACAAGCATTGGCCCATCTTACAGATGGACGCAGAATTGAGCCCATTTTTAACCATGGGCCCTAACATCACATACAGAAAACCTAGGTCCTTGAGAGACAGGCTGGTTCATAGCCATTTAATGACTAAAGATAAGAATTGGATAAGAAACAATCTAAAAGGGAGCTTCAAATGTGGCCATTGCATGAGTTGCAATCAGGTTGTAACAACAAAAACATTTGAGAGCAACGTTACCCACCAAACCTATGATATTAGATCATTCATAAACTGCGGGACAAAAGGTATAATTTATAAAGCCAAATGTCCATGCAACCTTGAATACGTGGGGAAAACAATCAGAGAATTTCGGAAAAGAGTCGGGGAACACCGGAGCGATATTCGCAACAAGCGAGACAAACCGGTGGCCCGACACATCAATACTTTCCATGGAGGGGATGAGAACTGTCTTACTTTTATAGGTATTGACCATATCCCACCGCCGATACGGGGAGGGGACTGGGATAACAAGATCCTTAAAAAAGAGGTGTTCTGGATCTATACCCTAGATACAGTGGCTCCAAAAGGGATGAATGAGGCTCTTTCCTACTCTCCTTTCATTGGGGCACATTAAGTATAGGGTAAAGATAGGAGGGAAAGTCGTCGAGGAGCGGGGGCGCCACGGGCGGGGAGGGAGTATGTAGGGTGCCAACCTCCGCAAATAGGTAGGGATAGAATGTTGAGAATAGGGAGACATAGGAGCACGAGATCACTATTACTACTATCCCTTCTCTAAGCCTGATGTGAATCTGAGAGTGCGAGGGATAAACCCTACTAATATCACACATATTTGTCTCCCTGCTCTAATCTTCTCATAAAAGATCACCCCCCCCCCCCCCCACCATCGACCACTTTACCCACGACCAAAGAACAAGAGACACCCCCTAAAAGAAGAAGATGAAACCCCACATACCTAATATATTTCATAACTCCATTCTAATAGTAACCAGTCTGTAACTCACAGGGACCCTGAATGTGATCACCCCCTAAAGGGTTAATTGTAATCATGCTTTCCAATAATATGACAGATTCGATCTAGTGAGAGGAATCTAAAGATATGCCATAATGATGTAACATTGTTCTAGTGTGCAAAGAGGTGTTTCAACCGATCTGAAGCTACCATTTGTGAACTATTTTGGATAACTGGGAGATATCTATACTTTGAAAGAATCTCCAAAGTTGGAAGGCAGTATCTCTAACTGAGGATCTGCCCCCTACAATGACCTCACTTCAAGGGGGAGTAACGTAACAGCCCTGGTTCACTCCCATCCCTGGAAGGGAACTAGGAGGGAGGCGTGGAACGCACGAGTGCGTTCCACACGATCGCCGGACCGGATGTGACGTCGCGGGATAGCGCGACGTCACTTCCGGAGGCGGAGCACACCATGTGACCGGAAAAACACGGTCATAAAGAGCGGCAGAGCGGCCGCGGCGGTGTGCTCCAAGAGACAGCTGACTGGACTATGCTGGGTAAGTACCCAGGGGGCAATAGCACCCGGGGAGCTGTGACTATGCATGTAGCTATCGGTGCAATGCACCTTGCGCCATATACAATGAGACTAACATCTGATGTTCCATTTTATAGGAACACATACCATCACAAAGGGGGACCTATGAATAGGACCCCACAGAGAACCGAGCCACATATCCCCTGATGAGGACATTAGATCCGAAACGCGTCGGGAGTGGAGCATGGTGGTAACATAAGAAAGTCACTGTGAGTCCAGTACCAGGCAGTCACTAGCAGAAGGACCTCCTGGAGAATAGAGACTCAGAAAACTCCCTGACTGAAGGGAAGAAAGCCGGTGAGATCCTTCCTTTATAAAGGGGGGGGGCTTTTTGTACTTCCCATACACAGGGGCACATATGCCAGCTTAGGTAAGGGGGTAAAACAACCCTGGAACATCTATAGGCTGACATATACTAGGTTGTGGTGGATTAGAACTAGAGGAGACTTAACCCTCTGTTGTTTGAACACCACAACCTATCTACAAACTCCTGGAATAAATAGAGGGGTTTTTTTAATTTTGTGATATGACACTTGAGCACGTGTGCATTTGTGTAGACAATCTAGTCTTTTTAAATACGTTATGATTAAATGTTGAGTTTTAACCTCTTAACTCTTTGGCTATAGAACTATGTTCACACTAGATGTTTTTAAACCATTTTGATGCTGCATGTTTTTTTTCAAACTGCACCAAAAACAGATCAGTCACTGCGTCTGCAGCAAAATTAATGGGATTTTCAATTTGCTGTGCAGACGTCAGAGTTTGACTGCTGCATTAGTGGTACAGAAAGCGCGTCCAGAGAATAATGAGCATCAATCATTGCTCTGCTTTCTGCTGCACTTTCTACACCACCAACGCTCCATTACTTACCTTCCCCGGCGATCCCATTATGATCCCCAGTGATGTCTTCTTTCTGGGCATCATCAGGACCTGCAGGTACGGTACTGTGGCACCCTAGCACCTGTTGGGCACCACAGAAATCCTTAGGGCATGAATGGAGTATTAACAGCAAAGCAAAGCTCACAAGACATCAAACACAACAACCAACACTTAGAACACCTGGTTTCACCCCAAGCCTCTAGGGGGAGCTCCACTGGTGACTTTGAACCAGTTCCCCCTATAAATAGAGTCTTGGAGGGAGAAACACTAGAGTGTGCAGACGCTAGGAGAGCTGCAGGGTGTGTGTGATCTCCACTCTATGAGACACACACTAGGCCCAACCAGTCATCCAGCCAGTGAGGAAACCCTTGCAATTGGGGTTAGAGGACAAGGAGAAGCACCTCTCAGGGACACCAGAGTGATCATAACTCTCTCCCTTAATAACCGGTTACTGGAACCGAAGCTGTGGAAGCTACATAGCCACCGCAGAGAACCAGCATACTTCACAGGGAGTCTAGCCCCCTGTTCACCTGTCGCACCTACCAACGAGAGCCCAGGGAAGAAGGTAGAATTATCATCACCCTTTTACAGTGCCCTCAGTGCTGACAACCAGGTGAAATCCGTTCTATTGAACATACTGCCCGGTCCGGCTGGATTCCACATCCACCCGACCTTAGCACCAGATATAGAGAGAAGGAAGCCTATACGAACTGCTTGCTGTGAATCTCCAGGATTGCTAAACTTGACGAACCCGGTCTGGCGTACCTGAATATCACAAGTAAAAGGTACTTAAAGGACTTTGGTGTGTCTGTGTCTGAATCCTGGCCTAATAGCAGCATTACCGCAGCTGCCTCACAACATCTTGCGCAGCTCCCGGCTCCGGGGACTCCCGCTCGTCCTGTGGGGAGCGTTCCATCTCGCTGTATAACATCCCCCGGAGACCCGAACAGCGCTGGTAAAGTTACCAGAACACCCGCAGGTGGCGTCACGAAGACAAATCACCCCCACTGTTCCGCCATTCCCCTATTGATCTGGACCACCGGGCCTACACCACCGCAGGCGTGGTTCCGTGACTGGAGGAGAGACAACGCCCGCTACGTGTACCCCCGGCTACGGTGAGTCAGTACTGCCAGGACCTATCCATGTGACCTGAGAGTCACATGGTGCCAGGTCCTGTAAGTACTCTTACTACTCACAGGTCCTGCCGATGCTCAGAAGAAAGACACTGGGATCGCCGGGGAGGATAAGAAAGTGTGTGTCTCTGTATGTCTGTCTGTGTCCCCCTGAAAACTGAGCAAAACAGCAACACAAACGGATGATACGTCTGTGACTCTTTTTTGCAAAGAGAGATTTGTTTTTGGTGCACAAACTGCACTAAAAATGGATCAACAAAAACGGAGGACAATCGCTCTGTGTGAATGAAGCCTAACTATGTCACAATTGTTATGTATAAGTCACTTATTTGACAGCAGTTCTTAAAGCATTATTTCTTCTTCCTTAGTAATATTTTGATCCCACATTTTATATAAATTGTATAGACACTGTTTACATCCTTTCTTCATTGCATTGCATGTATTAGGTGCTCAGACCCTCATGCCTTCTCTCAAATCATATCAGACTTCAGCCTGGATTCAAAGAGCATACATGCGCTCTTTTCTCCCCTGTGTGCTCTACCCCTGTGCACTCTTTTCTCCCCTCTATGTGCTCTCTCCCCCCTACGCACTATCTTCTTGCCCTGTGCGCTCTCTTCTTGCCTTGTGCACTCTCTTCTCACCCTTTGCGCTCTCTTCTTTCCCCTGAGTGCTCTCTTCTCCCCTGTGCACTTTCTCCTGTTGTGTGCTCTTTTTTTTTCATGTGCGCTATTTTCCCATCATGCATTCTCCCCCCTGTGAGCTCTCTCCCTGTGCACCGTCTTCTCCTCCGTGCACGTAATTTCCCTGTGCGCTGTCTCCCAAATATGCTGTTTTCTACCCTCATGTGCACTGCCTCTGTGCGTTGGCATGTCTCTCCCTGTGCTGTTCGACAGTGATGCAGAAGATCAGCACCGTCCTGTAGGTAATGTCACTGGTCTCTCTTGCTGGCTTATTAATATTCATAAGCCGGCAGCAGTCTGGAAGCTGTGCTCCTCACACAGTGCAGGGGGGAGAACAATGCACACAGACACAGCGCACAGGTGGTGAAGTCCCCATACATGGGGACATCATCTGGAAAGTGGTGTGTATAGTGTCCCCGAGAGCGAGTGGGCCCCCCTGTTTGTCCAGGCCAAGACCCAGGCACTTGCCCGGGAGCAACAGTTGCTAACGCCAGCCCTGGTTGCAAGATTCAATAGCAAAATGTATGAGCTACAAAGAAGTCTTGTCTCAATGGCCCTGTTACTCCTAAAATTCCTCATTCTTTACACTGCAGCTTCCTTAGGTACAAATTTTAGTGTAAAATGGGAAGCCTGGAGAAGTTGAATGAAAAGTTTAAGGAGAAAGACCAGCAAGAATATGGTGGAAGACCACCACACAAGTCATTAACTGTAAGAAGCCTTAAAGGGGTGTCCGAGCTTTTAATAAAGGGGGCGAGCATGCTGGAGTCTGGGACGGGATTGTAGAAGACTGGGCATAAACGACCAGTTGTAATGTTTACACCCAAGCTCTCAAACATGCATGCCTTTGGTCGGTGGCCTCCACACACACAGAAAGGTGATATCTAGGTAACCATGCAAAATGCTGACAGGGTGTAAATTACAAACTGTCAGCATTTTGCAGCCTAGATACTTACACAGGTTTTATAAAAAGCCCAGAACTTTAAGATCCAGACAGAAAACCAAAGTTTCTGTGGATCGCAACTTATCTTAGAGGTCGAATAAACAATGTCTTGAAAACTTAATAGAAGGTTTGCCGTGTACCTATGATATTGGTTGTATGAATCCAGACAATTGAAGCAGTCTAGATGGTATCTTAAAAGCAAGTTTTGGGATAAGGGTGGAGGCACACTGTCATGCATCAAAAACAGAGCGTTTTTGATGCATGACAGTGATGCGAGTGCTGTGCGTTTTTTGCATGAGTGTGGTGCAAGTATGGGTGTGTGTGCATGGCTGTATGCATGTGAGTGTGCTGCGAGTGTGCTACGAGTGTCAGTGTGTGGTGCGAGTGAGTGTACTGCTGTTCGCGGTCCTGAAATTTGCTTGGCAGAATTCCTCAGCATGCTGAGTAATCCCGCTGAGCAAACTTCAGCCCTGCCGACAGCATTTACTGTCATATTCAAACACCTCTGCTGTCTCAGCAGAAGTGTTTGAAATTGCCGGGTTGCCAGCACAGCAACCAATCAGCTTTCACTGCTGTGACAGCAGCGGTGAAAGCTGATTGGTTAAAATAACACTGCTGTGCGGTGTTTGAAATTGCCGGGTTGCAGGCACAGCAACCAATCATCTTTCACCGCTGTGACAGCAGCGGTGAAAGCCGATTGGTTAAATCGGCCGGTAAATGCTTTCCATGGTGCTGAAGTTAAAACTTTCAAATACATGCTGTGAATGAACTCACATTTCACTCGCAATGCGAGGTCAGTGCGTTCAAAATGCACTAATATGACCAATAGCATTTGCTTAAACTGGTCGGAGTGCAATGCGAGTTTTTCGCATTGCACTCGCGCGAGTCACACGCCCGTGTGCCTCCACCCTTATAAGTAACATTTTGAAGAATGTATATAGGTTTATCCCCTGACATTTCTCTTGTACAAAGCTTAGTTAGAAAATTAAATCTGTCAAAAAGTCTAAACTTCAAAAATAGAGCTTTGACAAATGAGTAAGAAGACAGACGTAACCTGCGCCGGGACATTGCAACCATTCCCTGGATTCCTTGAAGTATTTGCTGCCACAGGGGCGTCTGACCACATGTGATACTTTAGAGGACTGTAAACATGAAGCGGCATGCAGTCCTCCGTCTCTTCCTGGAAATGGCCATCCACATTAATAGAAACAGGTTTATTCCTTCCACAATTAATTCCTTTGTACAACATCAAACAGTTTGATAAATCTTTTCCGTTCCAACATTAACCAGCTGCAAAATATTAGACCGGTCTATCCAAGTCTGCCAGTAT
The DNA here is from genome assembly GCA_033576535.1 of Allobates femoralis. Classification (NCBI taxonomy): domain Eukaryota; kingdom Metazoa; phylum Chordata; class Amphibia; order Anura; family Aromobatidae; genus Allobates; species Allobates femoralis. Next base: position 128,860,978 of record JARQOC010000010.1, read on the forward strand.
TAAACAGTAATTAGTCTGTTCCCTACCTAGAGTCGTTTAGACCCATTGTTCAGCCACTTCAACAACTCTCCAGCTTGGCGTTTTCAGAAAATTTTAATTAGAAATCAGAAGAGGAATTTCAGATTTTCACCACTGATTGGCGACAAACCCACTTCGTAATTCAATGAAGCTAATCCACAGGTTTTTTTGTTGCAAAATCCATGGCATTAATGAACATGCTTGGGGTTTAGTATCTGCAGTTGCTTCATGGTTTTGCACTGATTTTCCTGAGCCTGTGATTTTGGTATAATCACTTGTGTTATCTGCAGCATTTCAGCTATGTTTGCACACTGAAGGTTTTGCTGTAGTAAAAACGCAGCAAAACTCGTATACTTGCAGTAGCAACAGCATGAAGTTGGCAGGTGAACTGGTAGGCGTGTTTGGTGCCGGTGGGCATCGTTTGGGGGCCGGTGGGCATGGCTCAGCTATGGATTGGAGACCGGGTGCGTGGCTCAGCAGTGGTTTTGGGGCTGGTGGGCTTGGCTCAGCAGTGGTTTGGGGGGCAGTGTGTGTTTCTCAACATTGGTTTGGAGGCCAGTGGGCATGGCTCGGCATTGGTTTGGGGACTGGTAGGCATGGCTCGGTGGTGGCTTGGGAACCGGTGGGCATGGCTCAGCAGTGGTTTGGGGACTGGCGGGCATGGCTGAGCTATGGATTGGAGACCTGGGGCGTGGCTCAGCATTGTTTTGGAGCTGGTGGGCTTGCTTTGGCAATGGTTTGGGGTGCAGTGTGTGGGGCTTAACAGTGGTTTGGGGACCAGTGGGCATGGCTCAGCAGTTTTAAATAAGTGTTAATGCAGCGGTCATGGGGCCAGGGTACACGACAGTACTCAGCAGATCAGGGGATCAGGGGATGTCACGGTGGCCATCCCTGGAAGTCGTTGCTGCGACCGTTTATTGAAAAAGTGGAATTTAAAGAGGAAAAGTTTGTTGTGACGTCATCTGAGGTTTCTTGTCAAGTATGACCAGCACTGCATATGGTTGGCCCCAGGGCATAGGTGGTGTGGCAGCTAGTTGGAACACTCCAGTCAGATGGAGCGGGTTCATGGATTGTAAAGGTGGTGAAGTGTTGATGGTGGTGGTTGTAGTAGCTGTAGGTGCAGGGGTGGAGACAGGTGCACGAAAGGGTAGACAGACACAAGATTCTTGCAGTTCTTACTGGACACTTTTACTGTAGTTCATGTGCAGACACAACGCACCTGGGGTACTGTATTTACCAAGATTGCGGCCTGGCCTACTTGCAAGTAGTCCAGGTCCACTCTGCTGAGACACAGGGAATATGGCCTTCCTTGCTTTCCTGATGAAGGAGCGAGGACACGCTCTGAAAACGTTGATTAAAGGCACCCTTACCCTCTGATCCATTGTGGCCTTTTCTAATTACTGTTTACGTGGATCAAAGAGCACCATCCTTTTTGGATTTATGTGTACTGCCACAGATCTCATGGAGTGTGGATCCAGCGGCAGCTGTATTGTGCACAGATACTGGTTGTGGGTCCCACAACCTAACCAAGTAAACCTTGATAACCACTTTTTCAATAAAGGATAAGACCCTATTTTGTGCTCGTTTTCTCATTTTTCATTCATTGCCTTTTCCTCTCTGACACTCTGCTACTCCATGTCCTCCTAGTGTGCTGTGGTTACAAGTCCCAAAGGCAGGTGACTATGGGCCCTCCAAGCGACTGCCTCGCAAATCCTCTTGACCCTATACAGTTCCTTAGCTGTGGGAGAGTCCACGATGCTAGCCACTGTACCTGAAGCCCAGTGATCTCCAGTTTCTCGCCAGTCCTCAAGATGTACAGGACGAATTGGGGTTTGTACCCCTATGCAACTAGCTCCTCTGCCCAACCTAGCTGGTCGGCAGAAGATTCAGGGTCCTTGGGCCTGGAGGATTCGCAGCTGACCCGTGTGTGTCCTGCTCTGTCCCCAGCCAACTTCCACTCCTAGAACTTACTGCTCCATTTTGCCTCCCACCGGTGACCTAACTCCTCCCTCCAGCCAGCAGATGGGGACTGTCTGAATGTGAGACTTTTCTGCCTAGCATCTTCGTGGCCTGGAGTTTGGATAGTGTTGGGTATTTGTTGGGTTCTCAGCTAAGTTTTCCCTTCTTACCTGTAAGCATACCTATTAGATAGGTGCAGTACCATAGTGGTGACCGAACTGCAGGGGTGCCACGTTAATTTTTAAGTTCACTGTGTTGTGGAGCTGATTATAATAGAAGTAGAGGTCTGGGGGTAAGACCCCCAGGCGGGAGGGATGCATAGCTAATGCTTACTAGTGGGCGTGACCAATTTAGTTGGTGGGCAGGGCGGCTGTCCACACGCTGTAATGGATCATGCACCACTGCACTCCCCCTCTTGAGGGTCTTATCCCCAGACTCCGCTTTTGTTATAAACAGCTCCACAACCATGTGAACTTAAAAATTAAGGTTTGTTCTCTTGGTGAAACGCCAAGCCACACCTACCAATGACAAACCACGCCTACCACCTAAGCCGCTCATGGCCTGCAACTTCCAGTCATTTAAACTACAAGTTTGCCGGAAAACCCTAGGGGTTTCTAGTAAATCCACATTCCTTGGCAGGAGAAAACCTACGTTTTTTGCTGTGTTTTTTGTGGCGTTTTTTATGTGTTTTTCTGCTATGTTTTTGCAGCATTTGTGCCCATAGAACACTGCAAAAATGCAGAAAACAATTGACAGGCTCATTCTTTTCAAAATGCAGCAAAATTTATGCAAGTTTCTTCAAAGACATAAAACTAATGTGTGTGCACAGCTTTTCCCTGAATCATATAGGTTTTGCTGGGAATCAACATGAAGGTCTAGATTCAGCATAGATTAGCATAAAACCAAGGTCAAAATCTGAGCATAAACATGCAGTGTGAACATAGCTGTTACAGGATAAGTACAGTGAACTAGTCTGACCCTTAGACTAGAGGTCCCTAGCTGACCCTGTTCCCATAATTACCTCTGAAGGAGAGGACATCTGGGCTGTCAACCATGCATTTGCTCCTGATCAGCCTTAAGGTAAACCCCCTCCCCTATACTTGTGGCCCCCGGGGTCTGGTAGCCACAATATAAGCTTGAGAGCGAGGCAAGGCATCCACCAGGTAAGCACACGCACAACACCATCCCGACTCCAGGCTATAAGGGGGAGCTCTAAAGCCCGGGTTCAGGGCAGGTCTCCTATAAATTCTGGACTGGGGAAGGAGCCAGTTAGTTCAGTTCCAGGGAAGGGCTGTTGAAGACACCATAGGGGCGGCAGCAGCGCTAGGCCCGTCCTAGGAGACTGACTGACCGTGTGTTAGACCCGTGGTGCGGATCTGAGGAAGTGGAGAACTAGGTCTGGGGAGTGGAGCTAGCGCCTGTTCACCCCAGGGCCTAGTGAAGTATGGTCACGGAGACCGAGGTCAGCAGGGATTCTACACCCAGAAACCAACCCGGACAGCAGGCAATTTCAGGTTTCCCATTCACACTAAAGCCAGGAGACACAGCAGCACTACAGAACCCAGCAGAAGGGGTAGTTAGAGAAATGTCCAGACCGTAGAAGGGCTCGCGCTGCCTGTCATACGGCTTACACTGACAAGAGAGGGTCATAGCACAGCTATGCAGCCAAGGCCCGTCTGAACCAACACCGCAGGTAGGCCTCAGAACTCGCCTGGCATGGATAGCCCCAACTCGCCTCCAAGCTCCGGATCCCGAACAACTACTTGGGCAGTACTCGGCTACACCTACAATAACATCATTAAAGGTAAAATGGACTGTTCTTTCCGTGCCTGTCCACTTCTTCATACACTGACTCCTGCAACCCCCACTGTACCATCACACATAGACTATATACCAGCCTAGGGAATAACCAGCCCTGCCCGTGGAGGGCTTAACATCTCGCTGCCCCTCGACATCATCCCCCGGGACCATGACAAGCAGCAGTGGCTCATACTGTCCACAAACCATGGGTGGCGTCACATCCATGACAAACTCCCTTTCCCAATTTTTATTTTTCTCCCCTTTTATTGACGTCGCCCAGGGCCATGGAGCCGGTCTGCGGCTATCACTGTGACATCCCTCCCAGGCAACAGAGACTGAAGGGGACCGATCCCGAGTACCCCACGGCCCTGGCAGGTGAGTCACACCCACAAACTGGGAAGAACAGCAACTCCCACAAAATGAGGAAAACTTCAGGCAATAGAACTGGGAGAAGGCTTCAGTACGAACTGCACTAACATCCTCACAGCTCACGGTCTTTGCAGAGAATTAACTCTATCAGCGACACCAGTTGATGGTTGATAGGAATATTTAAAGGCTGGGGGAGTGGATAACCATGTCACCAGACACACCCAGCAGCAGCTCATCTGCACCTGCAGAACCACAGAAGTTAACCCTTAATAGACTAAAGGAATTACCTCCATTTAAACCTCTGCAGATCAGTTCACAGAGACTGCAAAGCAGTCTATACACGGCAATAGCCTAAGGAGTGAATTAATGCAAGTTCTTAGCAGGGTTGACATGGTCAAGATGCATGAATGATAATCGCCACATTTGATCAGAATTTTTGCCTTCGACACTGGAGAAAATACAGATGAGGACTTATTAATGACAGAGCTAAATCAAGTCAAAATGATCAGTATTTCATGTCTGTATTAGGCTCCATTTATTCCCAGTATTTCTGTGTAATCTCATATATGAGGCCTTCCGCAGGATTGTTCTGATGAAGTCTAGTCCATCACAATATAATTCGGAAGATCTCTCCTTTCCAGAGTTTCCCGCAGCAAACTGCTGATTACTATAATGATTGTTTTTATTATTTTGGCTTTAGAAATAGGTTTTAAGCAGCATAAGTACATCATTTCCCATCAGATAGTAAGAAAACATGCCATTTCATTTTCAGTTTCTGCTGTAAAGCTCTAATCCTTATACACGGTCATGGTAGGAGAGATTGATTTGTCTTACCCTGGTCAGGACCTGATCACAGCCATGTCTGCGATTCAACAGCTACAAACTGAGGAAGCTGATTTTTGCAGCCGGAGTAGGGAAAATCATCTGAAAAAAGGAAAAAGAATAGACTGGTTACATATTTTCTAAATCAATAGACCCAGAATGGGGAATGACAGTTTTCTGATGTGTTACTCCTGCTTTAGGAAATTTCCCTCAATTGTTTTTACTTAGATAGATGTTAGAAAATTCTGATTTTCCTCGCGGAGATCTAGTTGGTGTGAAGTTTTATGAGCAATGCTCACTGGGAAAAATTATGTAAATTAGACCTAAGGCCGAAAAAAAAAACTGACCCTCTGGGTGACAGCGGGCCCGTGGATAGAGATGAGTTGACCCATGGATACAGATGAGTGGACTCGTGGATAGAGATGAGTTGACCATGGATATAGATGATGGACTCGTGGATAAGATGAGTTGACCATGGATACAGATGAGTGGACCGTGGATAGGATGAGTTGACCCATGGATACAGATGAGTGGGCCCTGGATAGAGATGAGTTGACCATGGATACAGATGAGTGGACCCGTGGATAGAGATGAGCGGACCTGTGGATGGAAATGAGGGGACTCATGGATAGAAATGAGCCGACCATGATAGAGATGAGCGGACCGTGGATAGAGATGAGTGACCCGTGGATAGAGATGAGCGGATCCGTGCATAGAGATGAACAGACCCGTGGATAGAGATGAGCGATCGTGCATAGAGATGAGCAGACCCTGGATAGAGATGAGCGGATCCATGCATAGAGATAAGCTGAGCCGTGCATAAAGGTGAGTGGACCCATGGATAGAGATGAGCAGATCCGTGCATAGAGATGAGCGGACCCGTGAATGGAGATGAGCGGAGCTTTGCATAGAGATGAGCGGAGCTGTGCATAGAGATGAGCGACCCATGGATAGAGATGTGTGGATCCATGCATTGAGATGAGCAGACGCGTGCATAGAGATGAGCAGACCAGGTTCAGAAGTTCAGGTTTTGGGGGTTCAGCCACAAATTATACAAAGTTCTATTCTGGATCCAAACTTGAAATGAACCTCATTGGAAGTCACTGACTAGGGAGTTCAGCTCTCCACCAACATACAGCCAGTCATTATCAAAGCACTGCTAGTGGTGGGAGGCCGGCCTTTGACATTTTTTTGTACATACTACATCCAATTAGAGATGAGTGAACCTTTTGAAGCTTGGGTTCTGGTGGTGCAGCCAAACTTTTTGATGCAATGTTCATGACTCCAAACTTGACCCGAACCTCATTAGAAGCCACTGATTGGACAGTTCAGCTCTCCACCCACATACATTCAGCCATATGTAAAACACTTCCAAGCATATATTTTTATTTTATTTTTTTTAATTAAGTTTGGACATACACTACACCCAAAAACTGTGCTTTTAAATTTCAGTTTGGCAACCTGAACTGAACCCAACCTTGAACAGTTCATTCATCTCAACATCCAACAACACTGATTTTAATTGATACTATCAAGAATACAGTGGACAAGACCCTGTGGTCCTATCTAGGCTTGGAGAAGACCCTGCTGGACCTATATAGGCTTGGAAAAGACCCTTATGGACCCATCTACATTTGGAGAAGACTCTGGTAGACCCATCTAGGTTTGTAGAAGACCCTGGTGGACGTATCTAAGCTTGGAGAAGACCCTGGTGGATCCATCTAGGTTTGGAGAAAACCTTAGTGAACCCATCTAGGCTTGGAGAAGACCCTGGTGGACCTATCTAGGCTTGAAGAAGACCCCGGTAGACCTATCTAGGCTTGGAGAAGACCCTGTTGGACCCATTTAAGCTTGGAGAAGACCCTGGTGGACCTTTCTAGGCTTGAAGAAGAGTTTGGTGGACCTATCTAAGCTTGAATAAGACCCTGGTGGACCTATCTAGGCTTGGAGAAGACTCTGGTGGGACCTATCTAGGCTTGAAGAAGACCCTGGTGAACCTATCTAGGTTTGGAGAAGACCCTTTTGGATCTATCCAGGCTTGTACAAGATCGATTTTCCTAAATAGCATTTAACTATCACGTCGCCATGGCTTGAGATTGAACTGAAGACTAATAAATAATAATAATATACATTTGGATTTCTTCATTGCAGGCATTCATCATACAATGCAAGAGTACAAAATAATTATTTTTAATGGTAAGTTTATTTTCCTAATGCTTAAGAGTTATTTGACTGTTCTCATGAAAAGTCTGCAAATCTTTGTTAAATTTATCCTTACAAATAAAAAGTAACTTTTCCAAGTTGATATTTTTCCAATTTTGGCTAAAGTCAAAGTGGCACCAGCTTTATAAAACCCAAAGAAAACTGCCTGTCCTTGGTTTTCCATAGTCGAGCTGTGCCGGAACCGCACATGAGCCGGTCTTGTGGCCGGGCTTCCCTTAAAGACATGATATTAGCAGGGTTAATCCTCGCCATAAAACCACAGCATTCTTGGGCTTTAGCTGGTAACCTGACACACAGAATATCTCATAGCAGATACTGCCTTACTGTTGCTCTGAGTCATTTTCCATACACCGTCCATCTACAATCTTGTTTTTGTAGCAAGATGTAAAAATATATCCATCAATCTGCTATTTTACAACAGGCGTCCTGCCCGGATTCCCTGATGAGTTACATAATGGACCGCGGGAGGTCGTTCTGCCGTTATCAACATTGATGATATATACAAGCCCAATATTAAAACTAATGTCTTATTGATAATGAATATTCCGTTATCTGTAAATACTGGGAAGATTTCAGAGCATCTTTATTATTCACAATAGTTCTTCATTCGGCCTAAAACTGCTGGTCACCAGTGTGAGAAAGATATGATTAACCGGAAAATGAGTGACTGCAACCATTGGTGTAACTAGAGTCTGATAGGCCCCGCTGTGAAATTTGGACCTGGAAACACACATATGTTGGGCAGATGTATGGGCCCTTGTATAATTCCAGGAATATATCATCTTGTTCTGGTATATATGGTCCTCCTACTGATATACTGTATATGATCCTCCTTCTGGTATATATTTCCCCTTCCTGGTATATATAGTCCTCCTAGTGTATATATGTCCCTTTCCTGGTATATATGGTCCTCTTGTGTTCCCTTCCTGGTATATATGGTCCTCCTAGTGTCCCTTCTGGTATATATTGTCCTCCTTGTGTCCCCTCCATGATATATATGGTCCTCCTTGTGTTCCTTTCCTGGTATATATGGTCCTGCTTGTGTTCCTTTCCTGGTATATATGGTCCTCCTTGTGTCCCCTCCATGATATATATGGTCCTCCTTGTGTCCCCTCCATGATATATATGGTCCTCCTTGTGTCCCCTTCCTGGTATATATGGTCCTCCTTGTGTCCCCTCCATGATATATATGGTCCTGCTTGTGTCCCCTCCCTGATTTATATGGTCCCCTTGTGTCCCCTTCCTGGTATATATGGTATATATGGTGTCCCTTCCTAGTATATATAACTCTCCTTTTGGCCCCTTCCTGGTATATATTAGGAAAAGGCTGAAATGGATGCATGATTGTTTAAAAGCCGGGCAGTAAAAAGCCAACTGGCTTTTTACTGACATGAAAGCCATCACTGAGTACATTTTGCAGATAACACAGCGTGACAGCAAAATGTGCTGTGCCAAGCTGCCAATTTGGCTTTGCTACATCAGTATGGTACATATGTGTATTGCGAAGCAATTCTAAATCTTGTGCAGTTGCTAGCAGCAGTGATTATATAGAGTTCATATAGCCACCAATCACTCTCTGAAATAGCGGCGCTGACACATTGGTACATAAAGGGCTCTATAATCACAAAGCTGCGTGAAAAAAAATCTTCTAGTCTGAGTATTCACAGCTAGGAATGAGCAAGTAGTGCATCAGCTGATCGTTTATAAAAGCCAGCGGCTTTTTACTGCCCAGCTTTTAAACACATCCATTTCAGCCTTTTCCTCAGGCCCCCAGAACACTTTGTAGAGTCCAGCGAACTATTACTCGCAATTTCCCATTGACTTGCATTGGACTCGCTAGTCGTAACAAATATAAATAATATTAGAACCTACTCGTTACGATTCCCACGAGTCCAAATATTTCACTACTCGCTCATCCCTAGTTTCCACTTATAGGGATCAATATTTGGGGACCCATTGGGTATTTTAAGATAGGGTTTGCAATGATCTTACAAATAGGTGAATATGGATTTACTGTTCTTGTAGTAAATATTTTTACATTCTGTCTGAAATTAACAATTTTGTAAAATTTTTCTAGAGACTATATGTGTCACATCCTCCCAGAGTCTGCCACATTGACATCTGCTTCTGTCACCAGGCACCACCGTATTCATCCTGTAGATGATGCTGGAGATAGAGAAGTCATAACCGTAGTTTCTGGTTAGATCATTAAGGATAGAGTGGTTGGGACCTGTAGTACTTTCCAGTCTGACAGAGTTGAAATCTGTGTGTGTGCTGTCCAGCTGAAGTCATTAACTACTGAGCTTCAGCCTATTGGAAAGCACCAATCCCCTACTAATATCTATAGCTTTCTGCTGGAAGCTGCCAGAAATAGCTTTTGGTTTCCCTCACTAGTGTCCTATCTTGTATCAGTATTTTTCCTGTTCTACCCCAGCCTGGTTTTTTTTACACTTCTTCTGCCTCACAGTTTTGTACCTTGCCGCCTTCTTGGTTTTGACCCGCCTCCCTGACTACTCCTGGATCCTGATTTTGTGCTTTTCTGGCTCCCCCGGATTTGACCCTGCTTGATAACTTTCCTGTCTCTGGAATGCAGCTCTTCCATAGGCAGCAATGTCATGGACCTTGTTTTAAATCCAGATCCCTGTATAGGAATTAAAGGGGGTCAGAGCTTCTCGAAATTCTGCCTGACGGAGCAGCTTATTCCTAGCTTGTCCAAGATATCCTTGTAGCCTCAGACAGATGTCACAATAGGGCGCTTTGTGGCACTTGGCATTGTTTGCTCAGTTTCTGTTGCAGAAAACTATCTCCCAGCCAAGGCTGAAGCAGTCTAGTCCAAGTTCTTTGACAAAAAATGTATTTCTTTGTATTTCCTAGCTCAAGAGATGAATTGAACTCCCAGGTGACAGCTGTATGCAACCAAACTACTGTGAAGGGCAGGGCTGTGGAGTCGGGTTTGTGGAATCGGAATCGGTGACCATTTTGGTGGAGTCAGAGTCAGGGAAATTGAGGAGTCAGAGTCAGATGTTTGGCTTACTGACCTCACAGCTATTGTGAAGGGAAGCAGGGGCTTAAATCAGAAAAAGAGTACCCATTGTAAATCATATTATAAAAACACGCTCAAGATTTTATGACTATTAGCATTATTATTTATCATTTTTACATGCATTGTCCCTCGGAAGTTTGGAAACATATGAGAGGGTCCCTGTATTTTTAAAGTTCATACAAGTTGCATTAAAACCAGAGCTCTGAAGTCAGTAAACCAAACATCCAACTCAGACTCCTCAATTTCTATTAATCTGAATCCGACTCCACCAAAATGGACACCGATGCCACAACCATGACTGTGAAGTCAAAATCTACCAAAATGGAAACTGACTCGGTCTTCACGACACCGACTCAACGACTCCGACTCTACAACCATGGCTGTAGGGTAGGTAAGCCAAACATCCAACTCCTCAATCTCCATGAATAAGACTCTGACTCCACCAGAAAGGACACCAACTTCGACTTTAGGGCTCTGACTCTACAACCAGGGCTGTGAAGCCAGTAAGCCAAACATCCGACTCCGACTCTTCAATTTCCCTGAATCCGACTTCGATTCCACCAAAATGGACACTGACTCCACAACTTCGACTCCACAACCCTGATTAAAACTATACATCAACTTGAGACTCATCTGACCTTGCCGCTTATGATTTACCCGGTCTATTACAGGTGTTCATACTCATGTAGTTTTTAGATACTCCAAATGAATGTTGAATGTGGCTGGGTCCCCCTTCCACACTGAATATGGCCAGAGTCACACATACCAATCCGCTTTTTTTTTAGCCCTTAGAAAAACGGATCCGTTTTTTTAAGGGTGCCAATAGTGTCCCCTGAGGTCCTGGCCTGTTTTTGGACTTAGTATGATAGAAAAAACAGATACAGCGGTATGCCTGGGTATGGTGGTAGCTAGTTTATTTTCAACGCGTTTCGGAGTCGTATCCCTAACTCCTTCCTCAGGGAACATGAGATGCGTTGGAAAATAAACTAGCTACTACTATACCCAGACATACCGCTGTATCTGTTTTTTCTATCATACGAACACAGCAGCTCGGACCACGAGGTACTTTGTCCTGCAGACGCTTATCGTGACCACAGTGACTTGTGGAAGTACGGTCCTGGAAGCAGCTGTACTGTTCTGAGTGATCACGCTGGTTGTGTGCTACACAACCCTATCAGGTTAGCAGTTCTCAGATTTCACCATAATAATCCTGTCTCCTAAGGATAAGACCCTATTTGCGCATTCTCACCCCTATTCTATATTTTTGGACTTAGACATTTTTTCCTAAAAAACACATGCAAAAATGCATGCGTTAACACATGGTGTCTATGTGGCGCCCCACATAGTCAGGTGTCACAGAGGGGTATTGCACCCGTAAAAGAGGTGTAGTTGCCCTGGCTGCAAGTGGACCCTAGATTGGTGGGTGGGACCATTCCTGCACTCCCACATTAGAATAGGAGTGGGAGGTTACCCGGGAGGGAGATATATTCACCTCTAGGGGGAACAAATGAGTCAGTCAGTAGGACAGAATAGAGTTCTGGATCAAAGGTGTGTTGCAGTCCGCGCTGCCCGATCGTCCAAAGGATCACAAGGGAAACAATGTTCCAAACGAAATTCTCTTTATTCTTATAAACCGACGCGTTTCGGCGCCCAATCCTGGCACCGTCCTCAGGGTATATATGAGGACGGTGCCAGGATTGGGCGCCGAAACGCGTCGGTTTATAAGAATAAAGAGAATTTCGTTTGGAACATTGTTTCCCTTGTGATCCTTTGGACGATCGGGCAGCGCGGACTGCAACACACTTTGATCCCAGAACTCTTGAAGTACCCACGGTCCCGTGGAGGTGGAGGTCCAGCAGCAGCCTGCATTACTAAAACCAACGCTCTTATTCCAGTTGTGGGAGTCACAACTGGACCAGGTTAGTGCAAACCTGTTTATACCGTTTAGTCCCTAATCTATGCCAAATGATAGGGCACTATTGCGCCTCTGTTGTCTCCCCTTGTATTTTTATATAGTAGGACAGAATAGTCAGACAATGGCGTCTGAGAGAGCGGAGTAGTCGGAGGAGGGGGAGAGGAGAAAGAGTGTGGAACGAGGCAGAAGGTTTTACCCGGACGGCTCTACACTGATCCGGAGGGAAGATAAGAGAGAATCCTGAGGGGATCCTGAGAGAGGGTGCCTGACGAGGGAGTCTGAACCCTAGAGAGAAAGGGGGAACCCCAGTGAGGAGCGACCATACTCCAGGGAATTTCCCAGACCACCACGGGAACGCTGGACCCGAGGATCCAGCCAAGGTCTATCTTTGCAGTCGGCAACCGGCTGCTGTAGTTTGTCTATCAGCTGCAGCACCCTGCCAGATGGAGCGGTCTGCCTGCTTCCTCACCACGAGGGAGGGGACCCCCAATACTACCTACACGGAGCCATTGGGTATAGACTTATACTAGGTAGGGGAAGAAAGGACACGGGTTCGTCAACTAAGGTACACCACGGGCCCCACCATACCACTTGCGATCCACTTGCAGCCACTCGTAGAGCTACCTGTTGTATTCCATCTTGCTGAACTGTGGACTTTGTATGTTGCTGCTAAAGGCTTACAGTAAAGTACCCAGGAGAAAGTGACTTTGCCTGTGTGTGGTTTTCTCCATCAACCTGCTTGTTTTCAGGAACGCTGCCCTGGAGGACCAGCTCTACCTGTAGGGAGCTTTGCCATCTCAGCCGCACTACCATCTACCTCCGGCGGACTGTGGCGGCGCTGGTGATCCATCACCAGGTACTACAGGTGGTGTCACATGACAAACTCTTATCCCCTGTAAATACACCCTTATTGAAGTGTCACCCAGGCCACGGGCTCAGGCGCTGCCACCCGTGACATCCCCCATGAGAAAACACCCACCGAGCCTGATGCCCGAGTACCCCAGGGCCTGGGGCTCAACATATCTTTATGGCGTTCACGAACAGGATCTCGTGTCCGGTATTACCGGGTACTGTCCACCTTGGACATTTGAACTGTGCTTAAAACAAACTTTTTCCGCCATTGCTTGACACCAAAGATGGGTTCCCACCATCACTGCAGGAGGACCCAATATGGCGCCGTAGCCATGTCCTAAACACCATGTGCAGGCCCGGGGGTGTGCCTCAGGCCTTAGAAGAAGGAGGGCCAAGACGGAGGCGCCAAAAAGTGTGGCCGCCCCGATTGCCATCAATAAGGGGGGCGGTCCACAGGAAGTTCTCCAGGAGTGGCTGCCGGTAAAAGAGACAAACCGGAAGAGAAGGACAGAATGACCAAGGCTCTTTTATTCCCAGCAGCATGGCGGCACCCCGTTGGAGAGACATCATGCGTGAGGTCGAGGAGCAGGCCAGAATTGCACAAGGAGACTCGGCAGCAGCGTCCTTCTTGACACTAGAGGGGGATGACGACTACTGGAGGGACGCGTTTCAATGGCTCTGCCAGGACATGGAAGAAGCCCTGACGTAGATGTGCAGAAGGTGGAGCGTGGACAGGGCCTGTGAGCTGACGTCGATGAGGGAAGGCCGAGAAGTGTGAGAGGCAGCGGTAGCGGTGCAGGCAATTATGGAGTACCGTGCCTCATTTCCACTCGTACCACCACCCGTCCAGACCCGGGACGCAGGGATTAAGACCGAAACCCCTGTAACACCACCGTCCCGTACCAGCAGCTATCTCCGGCTGGAGACAGCACGGACGTCCCCTACAGAACCAGATATCGCCATTGAAGTTGAGGAGGATGAGACTGACTTCGAGGAACCGGAGGACGCAGAGGGATCCTCAGGAGGGAGCACCCCAGAAGCTGGGTGGTAGACCGCATGGCAGTGGCAGCAGCGAGGAACCCCTACCATAGTGAGCTCAGCGGAAACAAGAGTGTCGTCCAGAGTCCCAACCGGCAACTCCCCACCATCGGAGTACCAGTCGTCCTTAAATCAGAGAGACCAAGTTGCAAGACAGCGACGTTGAGAGGAGTGGTTCCAAAAAGAGCAAGCAACCCAGTGACTTTGTGATGAAGCAAAGTCACAGCCCCCGCTTTCATTAGAACTACGCCGACAAGGAACCGTTCTTTCAGTATACCACGATGAAGGATGGGGATTCCTCAGTGAACCCGGACTTCAGGAGGGCATACTTTTTGCACGATAAGATGTAGAATCGTGAATTTAAAGGATCCGGAGCCACTTGTCCATAATAAGAGGTTGACTTTATTCAAATATTAAAATCATAATAACGCCGTACGCGTTTCGGACAACGTCCTTACTCATTGGCAGCTATATACAGCTGCCACCCGAGACATCTCCCGTGTGAAAGCACCCACCGAGCTTGATATCCGAGTACCTCAGGGCCTGGTGCTCGACATCTATATGTACCATGCGTTAACGCATGCATTTCCCATAGGGCCCTGTGCTAAAAAACTGCATGTGCTTTTTTAATACACCCAAAAACGCTGCTAGCAGCATTTTTTGGGATGCTGCACAAAAACGCATTCTTTTTTGAAACATACACACACATGCGTTAACGCATATGCGTTTTTGGAAAATGATCCCAAAAAACGGATGGTATGTGTGACCCTGGCCTATCAGAAGTGTTTTCCCGTGAAACTGAAGTTTTTATTTTACACATACTTAATTACTATTCTCACATCACTAAACAAAGCAAATAAAGAGCAAAATTAGCATTTCAAGCTTGGGGCACATTTGCTGTCCAGATGGCAGAAATACATGAAACTTTATTCTGTGGACGGAATACAAAAACAAATATTAGAATATTGTTCAAATTAGGTTCTCTATGAACTTTAGACCTTTATACGCCTTATTAAGTTGCTAGACTTTCTCCATAATCCCCGGTTGGATGTCCTGGAACGCTGCAGATTACTTGACCTGAGGCTTAATGAGTGACAAGTACTTTAATCATATTTGTTGCTCGCTGTTGGCTCCGACTTCATATGAGTTAACATTACTGATGCTATGAAGGCAGTTCACATCAGGCTATGGGAATAGTCTGAGGAATGTATTGAGTCTTATATATCTGGTGGGAAACGCTGATATTTGTCATTAGTTTAATACAATAATACAGATTTTTTTTCTTCCTAAACACTACATGTTTGTGTCAAATAATTAAAGCTCTACTTCCTATTTTTCTTTGAGTATCTGTTATATAATTTGACTGGGACTTGCCCAAATTTTAATTAGACAAATTGGGTTTTTGCTTCGTAAAAATTGCAATTTCTATTAGATTTTGATATGTTAAGACAAGTGATGAGCCAGTAGTAAGATCCGTGGGTTCAGATAGCTCTAACCGAATACTTTGAACAAGTAACAAATCCAATGCAAGTCAAAGGCGAACTCACTTGGATCTGAATACTGAAACAGTTCAAAGTATTCTGTTAGAGCAACCTAAACCTAAATATCTTACTACTTGCTAATCACTAGTTCGGCTATTTGCTCACTGAGCATGTTGGGGGACACTCAAACGGTAGCAGTATTGAGGCAAATGGGCACGTTTTTCTGTAAATTAAAGTCCAGCAGGTAATTAAGACATCGTAAACCGCATATAGTGCACAGTTCATTTACATAAACAGAACATTAGTGACATTCCAGTCTGTTCCAATGGCAGATATACCTGCCTGGCATTTACTTTCATGGTTTCTTGCAGTGTGTAAGTGCAAGGATCACAACCCACACACACAGACCTTGCAGTCCACCATCCAAGAAACTGCCTCACTGGGATCACCAACTCCTGTCAGTTCAAGACCCTCAGTAGGAGGGGCTGGCTGGTAAATTTTGGCATGGAAGGCAAGCACACAGCAGTGGCCCAGTGAACTTCAGGGTAGAGCGGCCTCCCAGACCAACATGACAGATGGCCGGGTGGCCCCAAAACTGCTGCTTGCCCATTGGCCTGGGGTCCACCTGCCCCCTTTCCCCCTGGGCCAGCCAGCACCTGCTCAGCAGGTCTGAAGCTTCCTGAACACAGAGACATTCCAGGCTCTTCTATGGTGTCCTCACTGCTTGTCTTTCAGGACACCAGCCACTTCCAACTCAGATGCCTTCCAGGACAATGGCTGCTCTAGACACCGAGAGCAAGCCTTCATAGGTTCTGCTAGTCTCTCCAGACATCCATGGTCTTTCTGTTAGCTCCCATGTGCTCACACAAACACACACTATAAGGTATGAGCCATACCCATCATCTCAGCAACTTGCAAACTTAACCCTTATGACACTACAAGTCCTATAGTGACCTTTCTGAGTTTCTATTGCGAAGGCGTCACATCCTGTATTATTAACACAAATTAAACATTGTGTTCATCCAGAGAAGAAGTTAAAAACAATTACAAATCTGGATCTCCAAATCGTACAGTCGCATATAGAAGTCCTTAAAGGGTTAATGCATACGCCTGCCATTTAGTCGTAATCAGATCTGCTACTATACCGCCCCTCACCATGCTGCCAGCTCCTACTGTCCTCCACTGCTAGACGGTTCCCTACATTGTAGTATAGACTGATCCGTAGAAACAACTCTGGAAGTGATTCATTTTTATGACATATACGAGAAATTAATTTATTGCATTAAATGAATTGTGCTACGATTTGCAGAGAGGCCTCTAATGCACTTTGTATCCCTCATGTGGGAATATCCCAGCCCTGAATAGGGGACATGGGCTCTGATTTATAGACCTTTTTATTGGTTTCATTTTTTCCTCGTTTGGGAAATGTTACAGCATTATTTTCCATCTCTTGAGTCGATGGCGTGAGTCACGGTAACCTCTTTAGTGCCCCATTATGTGCCTGCCCGGAGGATCTCACAGCAGAGTTTAATTTATCGTTTTCTGGCAAATTGATATCTCCCCAAATTTTTTTTATAGTTTATTAGAGAAGATATACAGTGGGCTGATGGGCCAGATAGTGAGGTAAGCTGGCACTGCAGTCAATGCTTCATAATAAGCCTGGCATGAAGATGGGCGCTATGGCCTATAAATTGTGATTTCCATCCAGCCAACTTGTCGTGCCAAGCACTGTGTCATTCCTTTCTGTTACTTAAAGGGAGTGTATATTTTAGCAGACACCTTTCCAAATGACCTTTTAGGGAACATTAGGTACTGGAGAGGGGCCCACTCATCGGAATCCCCCAGCGCATTTTAATAATGATTTATTCTATTACTCTAGTCGTATCATTCACTCTCATTCCAAAGTCTAAAAACTATTAGTTATTAAATTAAATGTTTCAAGATCTCATTCCTCTTCCTTATTCTTAATGGAGCGTTTAGTGTCAATAGCTCTAAGCAGATAACGGCACTTGGCCTTTCTCGATTGCCCATTTTCCCATCTGCTGTAAAACATTTAAGTGCTTTGATCCCAGACCTTATTAGATGGCTCATTTACACACACTATTTACATGATGTCCAGCCAATTACTCGCTCCAGATCATTACGTCTCTCCGATCTGTCATTTATTCTGCACGGTTCTTTTTTACCTACTTGCTATGGGGTTATGTAAATTATCAAACAGTTCTTTTATCCTGATTTATATTTAAGAGGAAATATTATCAGAGCCATCGATCAATGTTCTAAACAATATCAATTTAGCCTTACTTAATGTTGGAGAATATTACCAGTGTCCTTTTATGCCCTGCACTGTGAAGTCTTTTTATAAAACATACCATATTTAGCGGATTATAAGACACACACCAAATGTACAGAGTGAATAAAGAAAAAAATATTCTAATGTTAAATGGGGTCCATCTTAAAATGCCAGTGTCCGTCTAATAAGGGTATATAGGCTCACCATTGGGGGTGCGGTGGCAGTGGAGAAGGGTCACAGGAGGCAGGGTCGGTGTGGTGCAGGCACGAGAGGTGGGGGTGTCATGCCAGAGTGGTTCAGGCGCTACTGATATTCCAGTTGATTTTATATATGATCCCCCAACTTGTGCATGGTCCCCCATCCTGGTATATAGGGCCCCACCCTAGTATGTATGGCTCCCACCCTGGTACATAGCCCACGTATACTGATGCATGGCCCCACCCTGGTATGCATGTCCCTCATCCTGGTGTGTATGGCCCCCATCCTGGTACATGGCACCCACCATGGTATATATGGCCCCTACCCTAGTATACATGGCCCCCACTCTGGTATGTAAGGCCCCCACCCTGTTATGTATGGTCCCCATCCTGGTACATGGCCCTCTATCCTGATGCATGGCAAGCACCCTGGTATATATGGCCCCAACCCTGGTATATAGGGCACGAACTGTGGTATGCATGGCCCCCATCCTTGTACATGGCCCCAACCATGGTAAATATGGCCCCAATTCTGGTGTACATGTCCCCTTCCCCGGTTCATGGCCCCACTCTGATATATATGAATTTCATTTGCTACATGGCCAGAGGCAGTGCAGCAGGATCACAAGGGGCAGGGACACTGTGGTTGTTACCAGTGATGTGATGCTGCGGGCCAGGGCATGGAGGAAGGGGTGTCAGGGTGAGCGGTTTGCGGAGCAAAATGTGTGCCTTATAATCTGAAAAATATGCTAGGTTTTGATTCATCAATTGCATTTTTTTTGTTGTTAGTACATTTTGTATCTTGCCATCTAGATTTTACTGATGGGACTGGTGCCAAATTTATAAAAATTGAGCACAGTATCTGGTGAATTTGGTGCAAACCAAACAATGCACAGTTTTGCTATATGTATATCGTTTCAACATATTTTAATTAATTATAAAATGTTGCAACTTCATCTTTGCCTGTGTGTCTAGGATGCAGTAAGTAACAGCTGCACTATGGAATCAGGGCGTGCTAAACTGTCTATTTGGGAGTGACAGGTCAGTCGTCCAATCTAGTTCTGGGGTATACTGAGCCGTTGGTGTGTTGATGGACAGCTCAGCCATCCAATCTGAGACTGACAGGTGCTGAGCTATTCAGGAGTGTCCTGATCTCTGTCATTGCCAAGCTACTTAGCTGAGCAGCTAGTCCTAGATCTCTGCCAGTTGTAGCATTTGCTCATTGCTGCATATTGGCCTCTTTTTTTCTGTGCTCTGTGTTTTGATCTATTGCTGCCAGACCTTGGACCTCCTCTGACCATCCTTTTCCCAACTACGTAGTTGAGCAGTTAGTCTCAGATCTCTGCCAGTCATAGCATTTGCTTATTGGTGCATGTTGGCCTTTTTTTTCTGTGCCATGTGTTTTGATCTATTGCTGCCAGACTTTGGATCTCCTCTGACCATCCATGTGCCTTGTCCCTTTAATTAGATCTGCTATTCTCCAGGTATTCTGCCCTCAGATGGTGACGTGACTATGCCTTTGCCTTTCCCCTTAGTCCTTGATATTATCTTTTGGTATCTGACCCCGGAATGTTTAACTACCCTGCCTCACTTGTCCATGTAGTGACTAACATTATATAGGTAAAAATTATATTGAACATGTGCTTAACTAAACTGTTGGAATACCATTGCACAAAAAAATGCAAAAAGTCGCAAACAATTAATTACTTGATAAATCTGGATAATGACAACAGTATTCACATTATCCAGAAAACCACAAAAAATGACAAGGATTCAAAAAGTATCATTAAAATGGCACAAAAGTCATAATGATTTGGTGCAAAAATAAAAATGCCTCAAAAACTGAAATGACTCCAAAAGCAATGCGGAATCGAGACCTTAGTTCAGTGATTGTTAGCTTTTATGCTTCTCAGGGCTGTGGAGTCAGTAAGCCAAACATCTGACTCCGACTCCTCAATTTACGTAAATCTGACTCCACCAAAATGGACACTGACTCCAACTCCACAACCATGGCTGTGAAGCCAATAAGCCAAAACTCCAACTCCGACTCCTCAATTTACCTGAATCCAACTCCACCCAAAATGGACACCGACTCCAACTCCACAACCAGGGCTGTGAAGTCAGTAAGCCAAACATCTGACTCCTCAATTTACATGAATCCAACTCCACCAAAATGAACACCAACTACACGACTCCAACTCTCCAGGGCTGTGAAGCCATTAAGCCAAACATTCAAATCCTCAATTTCCCTGAATCAATCTTCAACTCCGACTACAACTCCACAACCAGGGCTGTGAAGTCAATGAGCCAAACATTCGACTCTGACTCCTCAATTTAATCGAATCTGACTCCACCAAAATGGACACCGACTCCAACTCCACGACTCCGACTCTTCAGGGCTGTGAAGTCATTAATCCAAATATTCAACTCCTCAATTTCCATTAATCCAACTCCAAGACTTCGACTTTACAACCATGGCTGTGAAGTCAGTAAGCCAAACATGCAACTCCAACAACTTAATTTCCATAAATCTGACTCCACCAAAATGGACTTCAAATCTGTTCCACTTAAATGGTCACCAACTCCAACTGCACAGCTCTGACATTGCTTTCCTTGGTTATTGCAGTGTGAACTTGCTGATATGTGGAGGAGTCAAGGTGTATTTGGGTACAGTAAGGGCCGCTTTACACACACCAACTTCTGTGTCCAACTTCTGGACAGATCTCTGGTTGTGTCATGGACACATTGTTACATTTGTACACAGCCACAAAATAGAACAATGTGTCCATGATTTCACTGCAACCAGAGATCTGTTCAGAAGTTGGACACAGAAGTTGGTGTGTGTAAAGCGGCCCTTAAGGTAATTTTACACACTGCAGATCTATCAGATGCCAAAGAATACTATTTAGATGTGTGGGATAGATTTGTAGTTCTGAGATATCTGCATCAGATCAGGGGCTTGTGTGTTCACCCCCAGAGGTTGAGCTAGTTGTGGTTGGATGATGTTTGCTATGGACGGCATCAGATCCCGGGAGAGGCAAATCTGTAGTCGGCTCTTGATAAGGTCATTTCTGTATCCAAGATATATGAAGATAGGAAATATCTTTCAAGTCTCTATAAACAAATCTAGAGAGTCGCGGATTATACCGTTCTGGCTCATGGAGTTTGAAAGCCCGAATGTTGTAGATTGTGGCCACTATATAATAAAACAAATAGATTTGGAAAAAGGCTTTAGCCAACAAATGCTTTTCAGAATAAAATATATCTAGCGATAAGTTGAGGAGAATGCAAGCAACCTTCACAGATCAGCTCTTGCATACAAAGCCATAAACAACCTCTGCATCTGATTTAGGATTTCAGAACTGTTTTGATTTGTTTTGACCAAAGGCGCCAAATTCTGGACTGAAACTCTGGGTCCTGGAAATGCAGAAATGACAACTTTCTCACTGCTCTCATCCAACATATGATGCATCTATGCCGAGCCAAACATGAGCCAGAGGAAAAAGGCGCAGATTATTAACTGCTGCTCGCCTGCAAACCCACTCCGCGCTCAATAATCCTGCACAGCTAATTTGTAATTCTGTAAATGAAAAGTAGATCTACTGATACGGGGAGGGGGGGAAGGGATAAAAGTATTTGATACTCTGCCGATTTTGCAAGTTTTCCACCTAGAAAGAATGGACAGGTCTGTAATTTTTATCATAGGTAACTTCAACTGTGAGAGACAAAATCTAAAACAGATCCAGAAAATAACATTATATGATTATTAAATAATTAATTTGCATTTTATTGCATGAAATAAGTACCATATTTTTCAGATTTTAAGATGCATTTTGTTTCACCCAAATTAGGGGTTAAAATCGGAATTAAAAAGAAAATATTACCGTGAGGGAGCATGCGGTGGCTTCACAGGTCCACAAGGGGGTGGGGGACATACAGTGTATATATGTGCCCCCTCCTGGTACATATATCCCCCATCCATGCACATGACTTACCGAGGGGGGTTGCTGGTGTGCATGCTGGGGGCTTCACGGGTCCACTTTTTGGTATCAACTCCACTCTATGTGTTTGGAGGAAAGGAGGAAGGATGCATACAACTTCAAGATAACCATCCCAAAAGTGAAGCATGGGGTGGAAACATTCATATTTTGGGGTGCTTTGCTGCAAAATGAGCAAGGGCAATTTCACCTTATAGAAGGGAGTATGGATGTGGTCATGTATCTCAAGATTTTGGATAACAACCTCCTTATCTCAGTGAAGGTACCGTGGAAACGACTCCAAACCCGTGATGTTTAAGTGATATAGTTAACGATGTCGTGCCGTGTAACGGGGCCTTAAGAGTATTGAGGATGGGTCGTGGCTCGGTCTTCAAGAATGACAATGACCCAAACACTCAGCCAGGGCAACTAAGACGTGGCCCCGTAAGAAGCATTTCAAGGTCCTGGAGGAGCCTAGCCAGTCTCCAGACCTTAAACCAATAGAAAATCTTTGGAGGGAGTCAAGACTCAATGTTTTTGTGTCGCCCCCTCAGGGTGTGGGGTACTCGGATATCAGGCGGCAAGGGTTAACTGCGATGTCACGGGGAATAGTGGCCGCGCCTGATCCCGTGTCCTGGGGGACTGATCTTTTGAAAAAGGGGTATATTTACAGGGGATTATTTACAAAGTTTGTCATCGTGACGCCACCTGCAGTTTCTGGTGAGTAGCACCAGCGCCGCCACAGTCCGCCGGAGGTCGTTGGTATTGCAGCTAAGATGGTGTAGTCCTCCGCAGGCAGGACTGGAGCTCCGGAGCAGCGATTCTGTGGAAGAACGAGTTCATGCAAAGAAGATGCAGCAGAGTCAAATTCACTTTACTCCAGATACTTTACTGGAAACTTTAGCAGCATTGGTTACAGTTCTCAGTTCAGCATTTAGATGTTATATCAGGTAGCTAACGGGTGGCTGCAAGTGGATCCCAGGTGGTATGGTGGAACCCTTAGCGTGTGCCTTCTTCCTTGCAGCTGGAGTATCTGCACCACTTTTACGGGTGCAATACCCCTCTGTGACGCCTGCAGAGTGGGGCGCCACATTGTCCAGCGACAGCCCCGAAACCTAGAAGATCTGTATAGAGGAGTGGGCCAAAATACCTGCTGCAGGTTGTGAAGTAAGACTTCTGCAATTGCAAACAAAGGTTAAAATTTAAATTAATTATGTAATAATCACACACTGTGATTTTCTGGATTTTTTTTAGATTCTGTCTCTGACAGTTGAAGTGAACCTATGATAGAGATTACCAACCTCTTCATTCGTTTTAAGTGGGAAAACTTGCAAAATTAGCAGACTATCACATACTTATTTTGCAAACTGTATAGCTTGATTTTGGGAAACCAATGCCTCAGTACCTCGGTGGCTACAAATTTTATAATTAAGGCTGTAGTTGCAGCAATACAAGCTTTCCCCCAGAGATATCAGTTCACAGAGTCATCCCATTATCACATGATGCATAATGCAACGCTGCTCCCAGGAGCACACAGTGACCATAATCAGCCATAGACGGGTACAGACAGTCTTCATATTCTGCTGTCTAGCAGGATTATGAGAGAGGAATTATATTCACAATGCTTTGATATAGTATGGCCGCATCTGATCCTGCTTAGTTTGTTTGTTTCTGATCCATCTTGAACTCGGAAGGCATTTCCTTTTGGGCTTCTTGTCATAGAGATACTTTAATGTGCCCTCACTGTTACTGGCCGAGTATAATGGATTTTTATCCCACATCTGCGTTTTTGGCAGCATCATAGTACATGTCCTGATGATGAAATCACATCATCATACATAGAAAAATATTAGAATCTGAGAGCCCTCAGTGGTTGATACCTTTTTATGGCGAACTGAGAAGATGGTAAGTGAAGCAAGCTTTCGGGACACTATGGCCTACTTCATCAGGCTGATAATGACACAAATTCTGAAGACACACACATACATATAAGTTGTGTTAAATACTGTAGTAAATACAACAGGTGACGTAAAGCAGAGTCAGGCTAGGGAGGGGGAGAGGAGCTGGGAAAGTAAAGTCAAAATTCTAAGATAAGGAGAACCGATTGTATTATTGTTCTTATGATTAGTGGCCTGTGGAGACCTGAAGATTCCTCAGTGAGTTGTGGAAAGCCGTAAATCGAAGCGAGACAGTTCACAGAACTAATCATAGAACAATAAAATAATCGATTACTCTTATCTTAGAAATTTGACTTTACTTTTCCTGCTCCTCTCCCCCTCCCTAGCCTGACTCTGCTTTAAGTCACCTGTTGTATTTACTACAGTATTTAACCCTGCTTATGTATATATGTATGTGTCTTCAGAATTTGTGTCATTATGAGCCTGATGAAGGGGCCACAGTGTCCCAAAAGCTTGCTATGCTTACCATCTTTTCAGTTTGCCATTAAAAGGTATCAACCACTAAGGACTCTCAGATTCTAATATTTTTCTGTCTACTGGCTAACATGGTACAAACATTTTTTACCTTATCATCATACATAATATGCTTAAAATTATCATATATGCAAAACTGAGCAATTCTGGGGACGACTTTCAATATCTAGTATTAGCTTAGATGTCATTGGTCAAACAGTACACTTTAAAGATTTTATATGTTTTCCTTGTATGTAGATAAAATACAAGAGGATTTTAGCGCTTTCACCCCAGAGCTGAACTACACAAGGCAGGGATACCGACGTCCGCGACATACTCACCCGCTGGTCGGCCCACGGCATCTCCTCGCTCCCCGTTAGTTACTTCCTACTGCCAGTGCCTGAACATGCTGCGCAAGTCTCTTGGGAGCGTGCTTAGGCAGCACGCACTACACTCTCACTCTACTTAAAGGGCCAGTACACCCTAACCCAGAATTGCTTCTCAGCATATGGCTAAGAAGCACTGTCGTCATGCAGGGAGGTATAATGGTAAGGGGATAAGGAAGCAGGATGCTAAGCTATGCAAAAGGCTATCAGGGGAAACAGTCTGATACTTAAGACTGGGATCTCTAGGGTACCCTGCTCCCAGAGGTATCTCTTAAGTTGAGGAAGTCTAGGTCGCCACCCTTGCCCTCTGCTCCTGATAAGCCATAGGCTAAGATCCTCCTCACCTCCACCCATGGACTGGGAACAGCAACTCCCACAAAAGCAAAACTCCAGGAAGGCTTCAGCACAAAGTGCACACATGACCTCTCTGCTCACAGTCTGTAAGAGACAAAAAACTCTATCAGCAACACCTGCTGGTGGAAGAGGGAACTATTTAGAGGCCAGAGGAATTGACTACTGCATCATCTGAAACACCCAGCAGCAGCTCACATACACCTGGAAAGCTGTAATACCATAGACTGCAGCAGCTTCTGACATTAACACTATACAGTTGTGGCCAAAAGTATGACACCCTGCAATTCTGTCAGATAATGCTCAGTTTCTTCCTGAAAATGATTGCAATCACAAATTCTTTGGTATTATTATCTTCATTTAATTTGTCTTCAATGAAAAAACACAAAAGAGAATGAAGTAAAAACCAAACATTAATCATTTCACACAAAACTCTAAAAATGGGCCAGACAAAAGTATTGGCACCCTCAGCCTAATACTTGGTTGCACAACCTTTAGCCAAAATAATTGTGATCAACCGCTTCCGGTAACCATCAATGAGTTACTTACAATGCTCTGCTGGAATTTTAGACCATTCTTCTTTGGCAAACTTCTCCAGGTCCCTGATATTTGAAGGGTGCCTTCTCCAAACTGCCATTTTTAGATCTGTTCACAGGTGTTCTATGGGATTCAGGTCTGGACTCATTGCTGGCCACATTAGAAGCCTCCAGTGCTTTATCTCAAACCATTTTCTAGTGCTTTTTGAAGAGTGTTTTGGGTCATTGTCCTGCTGGAAAACCCATGACCTCTGAGGGAGACCCAGCTTTCTTACACTGGGCCCTACATTATGCTGCAAAATTTGTTGGTAGTCTTCAGACTTCATAATGCCATGTACACGGTCAAGCAGTCCAGTGCCAGAGAAAGCAAAGCAATCCCAAAACATCAGAGAACCTCCGCCATGTTTGACTGTAGGGACCGTGTTCTCTTCTTTGAATGCCTCTTTTTTTCTCCTGTAAACTCTATGTTGATGCCTTTCCCCAAACAGTTCTACTTTTGTCTCATCTGACCAGAGAACATTCTTCCAAAACGTTTTAGGCTTTCTCAGGTAAGTTTTGGCAAACTCCAGCCTGGCTTTTTTATGTCTCGGGGTAAGAAGTGGGGTCTTCCTGGGTATCCTACCATACAGTCCCTTTTCATTCAGACGCCGACAGATTGTACGGGTTGACACTGTTGTACCCTCGGACTGCAGGGCAGCTTGAACTTGTTTGGATGTTAGTCGAGGTTCTTTATCCACCATCCGCACAATCTTGCGTTGAAATCTCTCATCAATTTTTCTTTTCCGTCCACATCTATGGAGGTTAGCCACAGTGCCATGGGCTTTAAACTTCTTGATGACACTGCGCACAGTAGACACAGGAACATTCAGGTCTTTGGAGATGGACTTGTAGCCTTGAGATTGCTCATGCTTCCTCACAATTTGGTTTCTCAAGTCCTCAGACAGTTCTTTGGTCTTCTTTATTTTCTCTATGCTCAATGTGGTACACACAAGGACACAGGACAGAGGTTGAGTCAACTTTAATCCATGTCAACTGGCTGCAAGTGTGATTTAGGTATTGCCAACACCTGTTGGGTGTGTGATATGGCAGCCAGCCATGGTCTGAATGGCAGCACTATACATGGCCAGTATGTTTCACACAGGCAGAAGCCTGCTGCGATGTTCTTATGAATGTCTTGCCATGGAAACCACAGTCTGCTTAACAGCATGGCAAGAGTTAAACTTGCAACTTGCTGGAGATGTGGGTGTGTCTGAGGTTGTCTTAATGGAGTCTGTGTTTGACATGTGGGAGACAGACAGAGACTGAGCATGGAGAGCTCAGGTCCTGGAGGCCTGTGTGGACTGACTACAGGCTGTATGTGAGGTAAAGACAGGCTATACTAGGCAATATGTTCTGTGAGCTGCAGAAAGGCTCCGGTTTATATGCTGAAGGACGGTTTATGCTGAGACAATAAACCGACATGAACTTTATTAAGTGGAGAGACTGTTTCTGTTTCTGAATATTGCCGCTAAGTGAGTGAACCCCAACCCGATCGGTGATCGCTACGTCACAGGTGCCACAGGTAAGTTACAGGTGCTGTTAATTACACAAATTAGAGAAGCATCACATGATTTTTCTAACAGTACCAATACTTTTGTCCACCCCGTTTTTTATGCTTGTTGTGGAATTATATCCAATTTGGCTTTAGGACAATTATTTTTGTGTTTTTTTAATTGAAAACAAATTAAATAAAGATAATAATACCAAAGAATTTGTGATTGCAATCATTTTCAGGAAGAAACTGAGTATTATCTGACAGAATTGCAGGGTATCAATATTTTTGGCCACAACTGTATGTGCCAAAGGAAATTTACTCCCATTAAAACTACAGCGGAGCATTTCACATGGACTGCAGAGCAGTCAACACATGACAATTGTGTTTTTAAGGTGCCTTCCCCATTGGGAGGTGCCTGAGCAACATGGTCTATTCCTAGAGACGCGCTGTTGTCAGCTCCCCATATTAGTATTCTGTCCCGTGCCTGTGCTTGTGTTCCCGATCCTTTAGCCTGTGTCTTGCCCTAGTGCCTGTCTACATCTGAAGTGCCACATATACCAACCTGCACCTGTCTGCTCCTGCCATACCAAATATACCAGCCTTCATCTCTCGGCACCAGCCTTCATCTGTATGCATCTGTTGTACACCCTATACCAGTCCATAATTCACTGTGCTGTCTCATACCCATCACACTTACAGAGCCTCGCCTGCTGCCAGCATCGACCACTCTGGCCACACCAGCCTAAAGAATTTACTGGTCCGTAAGACCCGACCCCTGGAGTCAACTGAAGTTGTGTCGTCGTGGTATCAAGACCCCTTTTGGCTGTGTCTGTCAGCCACCAAACGGCTTAGTCTATCTCCACCTCCTATGGCTTTAGCAGAAGATGCGGTGGACATCCAGGCGCACACCTCCTGGTGGCGATTGGTGTCACAGCTCAGTGGGTCTACTCCCATATGCTTGTCCTGTGAGCGTTACAAGGATCTCAGCATCTAGTGAACAAGGAGAATGCACTACCCCGAATTGTTCCTTATATGAACTGGAACTATCAATTCTTGGGGTTTTCACTTATCTTGAAGCCTTCTATTAAGTAGCCTGACTCCCTGAGCAGTCACAAACTGCGCTAAAATCCCCCCATCCCTTCATTTATGGTTCGCATGCTCTCTAATCATATCCAAATGTCTTAATGAATATTCATGAGGCTATAATTGAGAAAACGCATCATATTTCTGAAATAGCGGAAGCAGAGATCCAGGCGACCTGTGACCCCACAAACTACCCATTTGCATTGTACAATTTTTCCATCACTCTGCATTCGGCACTCAGCGGAAGAAGGAAGCAGGGTCTCATCACTAACACCTAGAGTTTCTGAAAATCAGAATTGCATTCATTATATGGAGTCTCAGGTGAATGGTTTTCAAGTCCTGTTATGGCTTAAACAAAGTGATCTTTAGATGATGTCAAAGTAGCTGCATATTCCCAATAGTCATACAATTTTACCTACAGTAGTATTCCTGAAATGCGCATTTTAATATTAGACTAAGAAACTTTGAAATAGGATTCTATAGCTATTCTTGCATGGGTATTCAATGTAAGTACACCAGGACTATGCAGTCTGGATCAGGAAATCTGGAAACAGATCTACCTTAAGTTCTTTGACAATTTTGTGGTACTAGATTGGGGCCCGATGCTATTGCACCGAGAGGGTGGGCCTTGTGGCGTTGGCGGCGGTAGCCGTCTCTTCCCCCCGTACGCTCTCCCCCCTGCCCATTCTCTCTTCCCCCTGTGCTGCCTTCTCTCTGTGCTCTCTCCTTTGAGCTGCCTCACCCCTGTGCGCTTTCTCCCTGTGTGCTGTTTCTCTCCCTGTGTGTTGTCTCTCTTCCCATGTGCTGTCTCCTCCTCTCTGTGCTCTCTCCTTTGACCTGTCTGCCCCCTGTGTGCTGTCTGTCTCCCCTGCATGCTGTTTCTCTCCCTCCTGTGCTGTCTTCTCACCTCGTCTGCTCTCTCCTTTGAGCTGTCTCTCCCCTGTGCACTGTCTCTCCCCTCTGTGCGCTCGACCCCTATGTGCTCACCCCTACCCATGTGCTCTCTCTGCTCGCCTGTGCACTCTCTCTTTCCCCTGTGTGCTCTCTCCGCCCCTGTACACTCTCTCAGCCCTCTGTGCGCTTTGACTGTCCAGTGTGCTGTCTGTGGCTCCTGTGCACTCTCTTTGCCCTCTGTGTGCTCTCTCTGCCACCTGTGTGCTCTTTCTGCTCCCCTGTGCGTTCTCTCTGCCCCCCGTGCACTCTCTCTTCCCCCTTTGCGTTCTCTTTTCCCCCTGTGTGCTATCCTCCCTGTGATTTGTCTGTCCTCCCTTGTGCTCTCTCCCTCTGTGGTTTCAAATGATAGCGGCGGCGTGAGTAAGCGTGCATGCGGACACTGGGTCACGCCGCCACCATCTTTGTATACCTAGGTGTCCATAGAGGGTGGCCGGTCGAGTAAGTGTGCATGCACGCATGTATACGCATGTATACTTACTCAGGCGAATGTGGTGTCAGTGGCAGCATCTTCAAGTGGCGGCGGTTTCAGGTTTAGGTGGACAACTGGACACCTAAATTGACAGTCAGGACAGCGCAATTATGTAAGTAGAAGAGTCGTATTGGTTATGACATCGGTGTATCTTACACACTTTGTCATTCTATGTAAGTTTACAGAATTTAACACTAAAATTACAGCTTGAGACATGTAGGTGTTTAATTTAGTTGAGAAGAAAAGTAGAGATGGGCGAGTCCTAAAAGACTCGGAATCGCAAGACCCCAACGAGTCCGAGTCAAGGACTCGGGACTCGTTGCGAGTCCAGCGAGTCCAATGTTAATGAATAGGGAACCGAGTAATAGCGAATAATGACATTTACAACTCGCTGATGTGTCTCTGAAAGTGTGCGAGTCCAAACTCGCTGGTTTTTCTCTTATTTGGAGGCTTGGAGCCGATGATGATGCACACTACACTCCCTAAAAAAATTGGTTTTAAGTGCGCACAGCCACCCAGATGTGGTTTGGTGTTGCTGTATGCGTCACTTGCTGGCGGGGTAAGTGTGCGCGCTCACACTTGGCAGTGAAGCCGCACACTACACTCCCTAAGGTGGTGTACGTGCTAGCAGCAACGCACTGGTCTGCCACAGGAAAAATAACGCTCTATGGCTTATTAGGAACAAAAATCGATCTGGTGCAAAAACAAAAAGGAAACAGCACCTCAGCTAAGCCTCTGACTGCAGCTGTTAGCAAAGCTGAGTGAGTAAGCTAAGCTATGAGGTCCGTCCTGTGTGCACTCTAAGGCTTCTCCTTCCTTCCCTCCCTGCCTGCCTGCCTACACAGCACTACTCTGTCCTCCTCCTAGCTCTCAGAAGAGCTTTTTGGGTTAATATAAGGAATCTTCCCTACACTGACAATCCCTGATCTGCTCCAGCATATATCTCTCTCTCCCTATACTAGGTCAGATCGTCTCAGGAATGTGGCCAAAATGGCGGGGACAAGCCTTATATACTGCCTTGCCTGTCATACATGACATAGGCATCACGATGGACAGCAGCCAATCATAGTCCTGTCACAACCAACTTTGCTATGCCATTACTGACTATGACTGGCTATCTTCACAAGTTTTCTGACCTAACACGCACGCTGTGCTGACTCGGAACATAACAGATTCTGTATTCGAGAGTCCGACTCCCGAATACAGTATACAGGACTCGGAATCGTAGACTCGTAGGACTCGGAATCGTAGACTCGCTCAGACTCGCTGCTGACAGCGGGTATCTGTGAAGAGTCAAGCTTATTGACATTGAATTCCATTGGACTCGTCACTGTGCGAGTCCAAGCTGGGAGATTCGCCGAGTAACGAGTCCTGCGAGTACCTTCAGAATCGCCGAGTCCCGAGTCCTAGCGAGTAGACTCGCCCATCCCTAAAGAAAAGAAGTCCAGGTCAGCGTTAATCATCATGATTAAAGATGCTGCGACGTCCGAAACGCATGGATAATTAACCACTGAGATCTGGACAATGCTGTGTATGAAAGAATTTTAATGAATAAAGGAGAGTACAAGTTTGTGAAGCTGGGGTTCTTTTGAATCACAGTTTTATTGAGTTGACTTTGCTAAGCAGAACTTCCACAGAGGTGAATAGACTGAGTCTTACCTGCACATTCACCTCCCATTTCTCGGTGCCGCAAGTTTGGGCTTAGTTCTTGATAGATGTGGCCTTTATTATTTTATTTATCATCATTCAGCTCAATCTCAAGCCATGGCGACTTGATGGATAAATGCTCTGTAGGAAGATTGATCTTGTGCAGCCTAGATAGGTCCATCAGGGTCTTCTTCCAGTCTAGATAGGTCCACCAGGATCTTCTCCAAGCCTAGATAGATTCAGCAGGGTCTACTCCAAGCCTACATAGGTCCACCAGTGTCTACTTCAAGCCTAGATAGGTCCACCAAGGACTTCTCCACGCCTATATAGGTCCACTAGGGTCTTCGCTAAGCCTAGATAGGTCCACCAGGGTCTTCTCCAAGCCTGTATACATCCAACAGGGTCTTCCCCAAGCCTTGATACGTGCACCAGGGTCTTCTCCAAGCCTAGATTGGTCCACCAGGGTCTTCTCTGCCATTAATTTGACTGTATAAAGTCATTGGGTTTCTGGTCTTCCTCTTTAGCTTGTTGCGTCTATTCTTCTGACCATGATGTCCTTCTTCAGTGATTCCTTGCTTTGTATGATGTGTAGCCAAGTCGTAGCTTGGTAATCCTTCCTTCCAGTGACATGTCTGGCTTGATTTGTTCCAGAATTGATTTATTAATTCCTCTTGCCATCCATGGTATTGATAACATCTTTCTTCAGCAGCACATATCGAAGGCGTTGATTATTCTTCTGTCTTATTTCTTTATTGTGCAGGTTTCACAACCATATATTACTACAGAATAGACCAGACTATGTACGAGCCGTGTCTTCATCACCAGTGAAATGTTCCTTTGATGTGAAGACCTTGTCCAGTGACTTCATTGTTGATTTTCCAATAGCTATTCTCGTATTGACCTGTGGTGTCGCCTTTATTATGGAAATAGATAGAATGTTTAATGTCTACTGTAAAGTCCAGTTTCATAAGTTTTGTACACTGGTTATTCAGTATTTTTTTGGGGGGGATTATGAATGGAAAACAGAGTACCTGGAGGAGACTGGTGTAAACCCTGGGCAAAGATATAAATAGTGATGAATGAGTAGTAAGATATGCAGGTTCAGATACCCCTAACCGAATACTTTGAATGAGTAACAAGAAATTAATCCAATGCAATTCAATGGGGAACTCACTCGGATCCAAATACTGAAACAGTTCAAAGTAGAGCTATCCAAACCCAAATATCTTACTACTTGCTCATCACTACATACAGCTGCATCTCCATGAATTAGAATACAATCAAAAAGTAAATTTTTTCAGTAATTCAATACATAAATTGAAACGCATATATTATATAGAGTCATTACACACAGAGGGATCTATTTCATGTGTTCATTACTGTTAATGTTGATGATTATGTCTATCAGCCAATGAAAACCCAAACGGTTATTATCTCATAAATTTGAAGTAGGGAGGATGAAGGCTTAAAATTACGCTGCCGTATTCCACGAGACATCAAAGGGTGAATATAATATTGATTTATTAGTCAACGCGTTTCAGGTCTCCCTGAAACATGGCAATATGATATTGATTTGTCCTGATAAAGGGGCAGGGAGCCCTGAAATGCGCTGACTAATAAATCAATATTATATTCACCCTTTGATGTCTGGTGGAATACGGCAGCGCGGTGTTTAACACTTCACCCTCCCTACTCTATATGCACCACGCTGGGGACTGCAGCAGCCGTGATCTGCTTTTATAGAGGTTGTGACTCTCACAAACACACAAGGTGAAACCTCTGATACCTATTTAAGTCATATTTCATCTCTCAGACACTTCATTCTCCCTACTTTAATATCCTGAGATTTGGGTTTTCATTGGCTGTAAGCCATAATCATCAACATTTACAGAAATAAACACTTGAAATAGATCAATCTGTGTGTAATGACTCTATATAATATATACATTTTACTTTATGTATTGAATTACTGAAAAAAAAATCTTTTTTATGATCTTCTAATTCATTAAGAAGCACCTGTATGAATAGTGATGAGTGAGTAGTAAGATACTTGGGTTCGGATTGCTCTAACCCAATACTTTGAATGAGTAACAAATCCAATGCAAGTCAATGGGGAACTCACTTGGATGCGAATACTGAAACAGTTCAAAGTAGAGCTATCCGAAACCTGAATATCTTATTAGTCTCTCATAACTACATATCAACTCTCCATTCACATGTTGTTCTTGGTTGGATTCACATCCAGGATTAAATTGTTGAAGAAAATTGTTTTCGAAAGTGGATTAGATCTTATTTTGTCTTCATGGCACTGGCCAAAATCTGAATTGCCATTTTTCCGCCTGAAGTTTAACTTTTAGTCTGTTTTACTCTTCTAACCTTCCAAAAAATTATCATAGAGATAAATCATTCACCCTTTTATCAGCCAGCCCCTGGAATGATCGCAGCTTTCAGAGCCACCGCCATGATGAAATTGAAGTGACATTTCTGGAGCTCGTACCTTAAAGATCTGACCACAAAGTCAGAGCAAGAACAAAGAATCCTATTTTCAGCCTATGTCATAATTTGCAGATTGTTTTAAGACGTGACTTGTTAATAGCTTGAGTTAGACTTGTGTCCCTCTACATAAGCCAAGCTGAAATGTGAAACAGCCCAATGTGAAGACCCCCAATCTGGTTAACCAATATGTTACTCTCCCGGAAAGTTTCAGCCATGATACTTGTCCGTGGGCTCTTTGGAAGTGAAATCACAGAGCGGTTCCACGCAATTGTTAACATTTCACCATTGTTTACTTAATCTGATCTCTTAAAGTCAATAAAGAAACAAAGAACGAAGCTCTAAGACACGTCTGCTCCTTGCATCCCAGCCCAAGGGCTTCACTTTAGAAGGACTTTTTTGGCCCAAAATGAGCTGATACGGAAGGAAAGCCAACATCATCTCATTCCCAGCTGTTCGTGTCTCCTGGGTTTAGGAATGCGTCTGAGGTGCAACTGCAAATTATGTCGAGTGTGTCAGTGCCAGTAGACTCATGGAATTAACTATTTTAATATCATTTTTACTACCTGTTTGGAGGAACAAGAGGACAGAGGTGACTTTCACAAAATATTCCATGTTTGTGCCATCCACATGGTCAACAGCCGATTACATCTAGGGCTGTCGACATCATTGATTGTTTGTGGATAGCTGTAAGTTCTAGATAACTGACACAACCTATCAGCAATGTGTTTTCTGTTACATCCCTGGACCAGTACAGGCGTGTTTGGATGAATATGTACTGTAAGTGTTTCCTTACAACAATCCCATAATTATGGAAAAAAAAGACTACATGGAAGACTTTGGTCTTCATCTGTTTCTAGTGTTCTGTGGACCTCCAATACAAAAAGCAGACTGTGCATGGTTTATATTGTGGTATTTGTGTTATCCATGTGTATTTGTTGACAGTTTATATGCAACTCACAGTATACAACAGTTATGTCGGGAACTGGGTATACCAAAGGCGTGAAAAGAGACGGTGTCTTTACAGCCCGTGCAAGGCTGGAAACTTCAAATGGGATCCACTTGCAAAATGCCTTAATCAATGGTTTTGTCGGTGTTTGATATATTTGGGAGGAAATGCTCCATGAAGAGATGATCCTTTACTGTCAACTATGACATGGAAAGTCATGGTGACAATTCTGAATACAGTGGTTATGCATTACTTATAGCATAGTGTAACAACTAGTGTGGATATCTCAGGAATCTAATGGTGTGGGATAAAGACATGACTGAGACAAAGGCTTAAGTTCAATTCTATATTTTCACAGATGCAAGACCGTTCATAAACACATTAGAGCTGAAAACGTTAAATAGTCTTTGAGCTCAGTTCACACACTGCAGAGCTGATAATGGAAAATATTCTCAGAGCACAGTTCACACTCTGCAGAGCCGATAACGGGAAATTGTCTCTGAGCACAGTTCATAAACACAGCAGAGCCGAAAATGGAAAATAGTTTTAAAGCACAGTTCACAAACTGCAGAGCCCATAACGGGAAATAGTCTTTGAGCACACATAGTCCCTGAATTAGCACAATGAGGTGCACATAATCAGGACTGTGAAGTCCATTTTCGTGGAATCGAATTTAGGAAAATTGAGTAGTCAGTGTCGGATGTTTGGCTTACTGACTTCACAGCCCTGGTTGTGGAGTCAGAGTCTTGGAGTCAGTGTTGGTGTCCATTTTGGTGGACTTGGAGTCGGATTCAGAGAAATTGAGCAGTCGGAGTCGGATGTTTTGGTTTATCAACTCCACAGTGCTGCAGCTAATACTAAAGTCTAGAAACAGGTCTTAGCATCACACTACAAATAATGAACAGGCAAACAAATAGCAGGAGCAGACCCTCTTAGTATAGCAGATCTTACAAGCAAAAGAGTGTACTGAGGATACTGGTAGTAGGTATAATCTTCACTGGACACAGCAAGTAGCTAGGATGATGCACAGAGAAGCCAGAGTAGAAGCAAAATACTCAAGAAAGGTCTGGAAGATGGACTAGAGCTTGAATAAGGAACACATGGGCAGGACGAGGTAGCCAACATCATCTTGATAATTCTGAGGAGATACAGAAGGTAATCTGGAAAGCCAGAATCCTAACACATACACTTATGGCAGGGCACAATAAATTCCAGCAGGATCCATCAGTTGCCATTCACTTGATTGTATTTTTCCCTAATAAAAATTGGCTTAGGGATATAAGCTCTTGAATATGCCACACAATACAAATCATTGTGTTTTGCATAATGTGATCACAGATCTATGGCCATGTTCACACACATGCGTTTTTTTGACCATCTCTGCGTTTTTGGGCTGTTAAAAAAAACGCAGGTGCGTTAACGCAGGGTACATTTGAGTGTAGCTGCGTTTTTCAGCTCCATTTGCGTTTTTTACCCCTAGTCCAAAAAACGCTGCATGCAGCGTTTTTGGGTGCTGTAAAAAAACGCATGTGCGTTTTTCCAAAAACGCATGCGTTTTTTTTAACATGGGGCCCTATGGGAAACGCATGCAAAAACGCATGGTACATTAGTACCTTTTAGTGCCATTCAAAAACGCATGCGTTTCCCATAGGGGCCCATGTTAAAAAAAACGCATGCGTTTTTGAAAAAACGCACATGCGTTTTTTTAACATGGAGGCCCTATGGGAAACACATGCGTTTTTAAAAGGCACATTTATGCACCCTGCGTTAACGCTTGCGTTTTTGGTGAAAAAATGACTAAGTCCAAAAACGTTTTGAAAGCTTTCACACACACAGGGCACATTTTTTGGCACTCTTAAAAAAATGCAAGTGCTTTTAGGAGTGCTAAAAAAAACGCAAATTGTGTGTGAACATAGCCAATATATGAGGCTTTAGTCCTTCAAAAAAAAGCTAAACGGAACTTGGAAAGGCCAAGTGAGACGTAAAACTGTAAAAATATAATTTGTATGAAGTGAATCTGTGTGTCTGAGTGTTTATATTGTTCTATGATATGGTGATGAGAGAGACGTTTTAACACAGTAGATGTGAAAACAGACCTGAAATAGTTTTTGATATCCCGCGGCACAGCAGCCATCACTAACAAGTCTTCCATACATTAACTCACGTCACAAGCTGCACTCCTGTGCATGTGAATCCGATCTGAAAATATTCCCTTTAAGTAAATACACAGAGAAAGAATGAATAGGCGCACACATTGACTGATTATGACTCCGCATACACATCCCGAAACAGACTGACACTCACTCATATATGCTAATAGATACCCATCAGCTGCCGGGCGCACAAACATTCGCACACTCATCGGCTTGTAGATTGGTGCGTAAACAGATGCACAAGCAGAAATGAAGGCGTGCACAAACATTTACACATATTCCTGCACATATCACCTGTCAAAAATGATTGATGCTATTTATCTTTCCAGTGTCAACTAACATCCCCAGGGAAGAATATTTCACTGGTGCTAGTTTTATATGAGGGCAACACAAAAAGACTTTGTTGTAACTAAACCCTTAGATCCCTCTGTAGTCGGCGCGGTGGCACGGTGAAGTGGGGTGTTGAAGGAGGAAGAAAAGGACGTAGCACCAGTCATAGGTTCTGGTTGGCACTGCAGGTTGCTGTTTCATATAGAACGAGCTGTGTGTTTTGGGAAGACGCCAAATATCCTGAATACGCACTAGCATTTGAAAGTTTATGAGATGGTCATGTAGATCGTGACTTCTGTCGATTTAGCAGCCTATGACTGCATCCTGTGAGACCCTCATCCGTGGCTTCAATGCATTAATCTGTTACTTTATATCCAGATGTGTTGGTTGAAAGCATCGCTTAAATATAGCCTTCAACTCTCATGGGTTCAGTTCTTCTGAATATTAAATTAAATGTAATCTATTAATCAAAACCCATCAGATGCTTTACTCAGCTATCACTATCAAACTTATGGTCTTTGAAAAGATCGACAGTATGTTCTGGTTATGCCTCTGTAATCCTGAAAGTACCGGCAATTTATCCTCTTAATGGGTGATATAACAGGATAGTTGTAAATTCATAACATAAGTCCCCAACAGCAAAGCCTGTGGGTGGAATGGCACATTGACATCCTAATTAACATATTTAATTAACCTTCAGATTCAGGCAGGGCTGTAGAGTCAAAGTAATTGAGTTGGAGTTGTGGACTCATAGTCATAAACATTATGTTGCAAATATATGTAAAGTGCTATGAAATTAATAGCGCTATATAAAATGAATAAATATTATCCAGAGTGACAATTAGTTACAAAAATATAAACATTTAATATAAATCGAAAAGCAGACACAATCAATATATCAAAATGAACACTGTAAGTTGCGTACATTTTACACTCTAGTATTAGCTGCACTGCACTGTGCTAAAGTTCCTGCTTATTTAAGCTCCAGTCTGTCTTCCAGGCCTTGCTTGGCTTTTTTGCTTCTGCTCTGGTTTTCCTTTGCATCATCTTAGTTGCTCCTTCTCCAGCTACTCTGGATCGGTTCTTCTAACTTCTCTGAAGTCATCTGCTCAGCTGGCTTAACCTGCTCTAGGTTTGCCTCCCAGCTATTACCTGCTTCCAGTATCCTCAGTTTACTTTCCTGCACATAAGATTATTATTATTATTATTATTTATTTATATAGCGCCATTAGGTTCCATGGCGCTTTACATGAGGCTAAGGGAGACAAGAACAAGTACACTAAGTCTAGGCGATTAGGATGTACAGGTACAGGAGGGGCAGGGACCCTGTCCACGAGGGCTCACAGTCTACGAGAGGCGGGTTAGAATACAGTAGGATGGGGGAATGTCAGGTATGGGGCGGTCGCCTGGGTCTCATGGGAGGTTGTAGGCTTGACGGAATAGGTGAGTCTTCAGGTGACACTTGAAGCTACTCAGGGTAGGAGAGTGTCTGATGTGTTCGGGCAGGGAGTTCCAGAGTAAGGCAGATGCCCGGGAGAAGTCCTGGACGCGGTTGTGCAAAGAGGTGATGAGGGGGGAGCAGAGGAGGAGTTCTTGGGAGGAGCGGAGGTTGCGTGAGGGTAGGTATCGGGAGACCAGGTTGGAGATGTATGGTGGGGCCAGGTTGTGTATGGCTTTGTACGCCATGGTTAGTGTTTTGAATTTTGATCTCTTGGAGGCGGGGAGCCAGTGAAGGGCTTGGCAGAGGGGGGAGACAGGGGAGTAGCGGGCGGACAGGTAGATTAGTCGGGCAGCGGAATTGAGGATAGACTGGAGAGGTGTGAGGGAGTTAGCCGGGAGGCCATTGAGAAGGAGGTTGCAGTAGTCAAGGCGGGAGATGATAAGAGCATGAATGAGTGTTTTAGCGGTGTCGTGGGTGAGGAAGGAGCGGAACCGTGAGATGTTCTTGAGCTGGAGCCGGAGGGATGTGGTGAGGGCCTCGATGTGGGGCTTGAAGGATAGGGAGGAGTCAAGGATTACCCGAGGCACTTGGCTTGGGGGACTGGGGAGAGGGCGCAGTCGTTGATGCAGATGGATAAGTTGGGAGGTGGGGTGGAATTTCTTGGGGGGAAGACTATGAATTCAGTTTTTTCCATGTTGAGTTTAAGGAAGCGAGCAGAGAAGAAGGATGAGATGGCGGAAAGGCATTGTGGGATTTTGGAGAGTAGGGAGGTGATGTCAGGGCCGGGCAGGTAGATTTGGGTGTCGTCGGCGTACAGCTGGTACTGGAGGCCGTGGGACTCAATGAGTTGCCCTAGGCCGAGGGTGTATATGGAGAAAAGTAGGGGTCCCAGGACTGAACCTTGGGGGACTCCGACAGAAAGGAGGTAGGGTGAGGAGGAGGTGTGGGAGTGGGAGACGCTGAAGGTCCGGTCCGCTAGGTATGAGGAGATCCAGGAGAGGGCAAGGTGGGTGATGCCGAGGGATTCCAGGATCCGGAGAAGAAGGGAGTGGTCAACCGTGTCAAAGGCGGCAGACATGTCAAGGAGGAGGAGGATGGAGTAGTGGTGTTTGTTCTTGGCGGTCAGTAGGTCGTTGGTGACTTTGGTCAGGGCTGTTTCGGTGGAATGGAGGGGTCGGAAGCCGAACTGTAGGCGGTCGAAGTGGGAGCACGAGGAGAGGTGAGAGGACAGTTTGGAGTGGACGTGCTGTTCAAGTAGCTTAGAGGCGAATGGGAGAAGAGATATGGGGCGATAGTTAGAGACAGAGGTAGGGTCAAGTGAGTTTTTTTTTAGGATGGGCGTGATTAGGGCGTGTTTGAAAGCCGAGGGGAAAGCACCAGTGATAAGTGAAAGGTTAAAGAGGTGGGTGAGGGCTGGGATGAAAATGGAGGTGTGGTTCGGAATGAGGTGGGATGGGAGCGGGTCGTGGGCACTGTTGGTGAGGTGTGATTTTGACAGGAGGGAGGAGAGTTGGTCTTCAGTTATGGGGGGGGAAGTGGCTGATGGAGGAGGAGGGCAGTGTAGGTGGGAAGGGGAGTTGTGGGGATCTGCTACACTAAGACGCCCTGCTCTTGCTATTAGTTTGTTTGTGCATTATTTGCAAGTGCGGTGCTAAGGACTGTTTCTGGACTCTAGTATTAGCTGCACTGCACTGTGCTAAATACGGGACTGTGGGAACTGTGCTTAAAGACTATTTTCCGCTATGAGCTCTGTGTCAGCTGTTCTCAGAGATTATTTCCCCTTACCGGCTCTGCAGTGTGTAAACTGTACTCAAAGACTATTTTCCATTATTGACTCTGCTGTGTTTATGAACTGTCTTGCACATGTGATCATATAGAATTTAACTTAAACCTTTGTCTCTGTCTTGTCTTTGCCCTACGCCATTAGATTCGTGATATATCCACACTAATTGTTACACGGACAGCACCAGGCAGGGGTAAGGTCTCTGTGATCAGATCTCCTACATGGGGGGGATCTAGTGGATCTCCTACATGGGGTAGATTGGGAAGAACGAGAGATCATCTCTCTTAAAACACAATGGAAATCCCCTTTAATAAGTTATGAATTTACTATTTCTCAAACAAGAATGTGGAAATGTTTTTACCGGTGCACCAGGACGTACACATCCTCAGCCAAAGTAATTTGCCAGTAAAGAATTCTCCATTGTGCCGAAAAAAAATAACTAAATAATGGTTCCATTGACAGAAGAGTCTTTTTACTAATGTGGCAGCTGCCACATTTCTGTAATTTACCCTGAAGGTTGATATAATACAATTATATACTAAATCAGACCTCAGTTATGCAGCCCTTATACCTCCCACCCATCACACATCAACTAATGCAATTTATTTACGGTATTTTTTGGCTATCATTTTCTATGATTTGAGGTCTATTCAGATAAAGTAGACAGTTTTATACTTACAGTATCTTAGAAATGTGTTTGGTGATGAGACCGTCCTACCCCCATTGCCCCACAGGTGCATTACCGGACAGAAGGAGCTGTGACTGTCAGCTCGGCGTTTGCCCCCTCAC
Source organism: Allobates femoralis (assembly GCA_033576535.1). Taxonomy (NCBI): domain Eukaryota; kingdom Metazoa; phylum Chordata; class Amphibia; order Anura; family Aromobatidae; genus Allobates; species Allobates femoralis. Next base: position 128,902,274 of record JARQOC010000010.1, read on the forward strand.
CTGGGGAAGAGTTATTAGTGGTTTTGGATGGGTATGCAGATTAAATATCAGAATCATTTGGCATTTATGAACGGGGCACAGTGTTTGCCTAACAAGTATGGATGTGCTCTGTGGTGCAATTAATGTTTGTCGACAGGCCAAAGTTAAAGCAACCTTTTTGAAGACCATCTGCAAACAAAAGACACTTATATTGTCCTTTATTGTCTTCAATAACCTAATTCAGCCTCCCGTCTCTTACTCATCGGCCTGGACACCAGCTGCCTCCCTAGATCTGCTCTAATATAGGCAGCCAGGTCCTCAAGACTCTGAAATGGCTCAGGGGCCATGCAATGTGTTTGAAATCAGATACATCCAATAGCTCTTCTGAGCCTAAGATCAACCAAGGGCATCGCAGAATGAACCCAACGTTATAATTGTAAAACAAAAGCTATCTTGGGTTACGTAACTTACACATCTTTGCAATGCACAGCTCAAGAAAATGTCAAAACTCCAAATGAAATGTTTATGAAGATGTTGACATTCTTTTTCGAAGACTACATGCAGAACTACAAGGGTCACTATATTGTGAAATATGATACATGTAATGTAACTAGATGGGTGCACGATGCAATTGTATCAGGAGCGCGGTAACATCATGATGGGGCGGGCTGCGTGGCGCTGGGGTCGGCAGCCGTCTCTCCCCATATGTGCTGACATTTCCCCTGTCCGCTCTCTCTCTCCTCACTGTGTGTGGTTTCTCTCGCCCCTGTGCTGTCTTCTTCCCTCTATGCTCTCTCCTTTGACTTGTCTCCCCCCTGTGTGCTGTCTCTCTCCTCATATGCTGTCTTCTCTCTCCTCTGTGCTCTCTGCTTTGAGTTGTCTTCCTCCTGTGCACTCTCTCTCCCCCTGTGTGTTGGCCCCATGTGTGCTATCTCCCTCTGTGCGCTCTCTCTTTCCCCTTGTATTGTCTCTCCCCATATGCTCTCTCTCCCCCCTTGTGCTGTCTTTCCCCCATGTGCTCTATCCTCCCTGTGGGCTGTCTCTCCCCCCCCATGTGCGGTCTCTTCCCTCTGTGTGCTCTCTCTCCCAACTGTGCGTTGTCATGCCGCTGCCATCTTTGTATACCCAAGTGTCCCAAGATAGCAGTCACATAAGTGCGCATGCGCACTTGATCATGCGATCACCATCTTTAGGCGCTCGGGTATACAAAGATAGTGGCCACCTGGTTAAGTGCGCATGTGCTCTTACTCAGGTGGTGATCAGTGTCTGCGCCGGTGGCGGCAGCGAACTTATGTGTGCAAATATGGCTGCAGCCAATGCGTGATAGGAGGATATCCTGATGGAAGTTGATGACAGATGGGACAGGATAATTCTGTAAATATATGCTAAGTTTAAAGGGCTGGTTCACTACTTATGGCTATAGATGAGGTTTCCCTTATGTAGATCCAATTATCGGGATAGTTGCATGAATTAGATGATGAACCACAGCTTCCATAGCATAACACTTTGTGCACCTTCAGTAGTGAAGCTCTCAGAAAATATCTTCAGACTATGGCTATTTGATGAATTATGACCCTGTTCCTAATTAGGAAAGTTTGTTTAAGGAAACCGCTAGAGTGTCACTGTGCCCGCCACAGTGGAAGGCTTAGGAGAAAGGTGTATTTCACATAACTGGGTCGGAATTTCAATTCATCTTGTCTAAATATTGCCTTGTTTGGGAGCAAATTGCATTAAATTCTTTGTCGAAATAACGAATTTAATCTAAGGAACTACTAAGCAAATATACAAGAGGAAGGCTTTCCGAATAGGAATGTCAATCACTCAAAGGACCAAATCTCATGCTGCACTTGCAAGTCACCGGCCCTCTCTACCTTTCCTCTTGATTAATGTTAATTCTGGAAAAATAAATCAACTCCTTCTTGAATATACATACAGTAAAGAGGTCCTTTCTGCAAACGGCACGTTAAACACATTTCCTCTGAGAGTTTAAACTGTCCTTTCATATCTGCCTTACGAAAATAATTACACTGACATGATGATGGGCAGAAAAGGCAACCAAAGCTAGTGTGTATTGTTATACCTGCGTTCCTGTTAAGAGGTCAGAGATCAGGGTCATGTTAGAGTCTGGGGCTCTAGAGCAGAATAACATAAGGCTGGACTTAAAATGTAAAAGTTGACCATGCTTCATTTAAACAGATCAATCATCTGGAAAGCTCACTGAGCTTATTAATTAGCCCTTTTCTCAAAGGCAGTCCTCAAAGTTAGAGACACTTCTGCAAGGTTTCCAGCCATGCAGTTATATAGCTTGTTGATCTGGGTCTTTTATGACTCTAGGGTCATTGCAAATCAAGTAGATTACAAAATCTATTTTACCAGAGCTGTTAGAACTCAACACAACCAGCTGATCATACTGGAGCAAGTCACATCCAGAGAGACATATAAGGGGGTTGATGAACAGAAGATACACAAGGCCAACAACTCACAGTATTCATATGTAAACATCGCCATCTGCTGGTTGGATGGAGCAGGCGGGAACTAAAGAATGCAGCGTGTTTCCTCAAAGGAAGAGTTTGAAGGGGATGCTAATTATACTAATTATAAAAATGACAAGACAACAAAGGAGGGGAGATGTTGGTACCAAGACTTGGAAAGTGTTTGAACAATGAGGTGAGCCTAAAACTGCTATTGCCATACAAGTACCTGTGAGTGATTAGATCTTTCAGAAGGCCTAAATCATGCCCAGAAGGACAATCCAACATAAGAAGGAAAGCAGGGCACTTACCAACATAAAAGATTCTTTATTGGCACAAGACAAGTGACTTCAAGCTTGCCGGAACCAAGCCACAGGCATCAGGGGAGAACGCGGGGAACCTCCAGCCATTTTTTGCATGAGCCTGGACCCATTAAAGTGCATTTCCACATGAAATGGCCATCGTACGAAGGTTCCTCATGTCTTCCCTGATGCCTACAGCTCAGCGAGCTTGATGAACCTTGTCTTGTGCCAATAAAGGATCTTTTTTATGTTGGTGAGTTCCTCGTCTTTACTTCTTATGTTGGATTATCTTTTTAAATTGCAGACATATCAGAGGGCAGGCAGATGCACAGCTGTACATAGAGGTAGAAGAAGCAGCAATAGTCAAGATTAAGGGGCAGTGGTACATTTTGCAGTACCTAGGTCATTTTAGTGCAGGTCCATTTCTCGACTTTTATACATACCCCAAAGGAACCTGAATACTAAACACTGACCCCTGAAGGAACTCAAATACTGAACACCAATCACTGAAAGAACCCAAAAATCAAACATCAAATACAGAACACTGACTCCAGAAGGGACTTAAATACCGAATAACAACAATGAACCCACAGATCAAAGACCACATACTGAACCCCCACTTCTGAAGGAACCTAAAGACCAAATACTACTTTAATTTTCTGAGATAATGACCTTTTGGTCTTCATTGGCTGTAAGCTATAATCATCAACATTTACAGAAATAAACACTTGAAATAGATCATACTGTCTGCAATGATGCTATAATATGTATGCATAAACTTTATTTAATGAAATACTGAAATAACTTAACTTTTTGATGATATTCTAATTTATTGAGATATACCTGTATATATATTTCTTGTATCTCACCCCAAATTAGCTCTCCCAGGAAAGGGGTTTCCACAACAGTTACCGATTTATTTTTCTATTTCGTTACATCACTGAAAACTGTCATATTCCTCATTTTCATTGCTTTTAAGGCTAATACAAATTGTACTATTTTCTTGGTGCCTACAGGCTGGTGGTCACTAAGAATGTTTGATTTTATTTAGACTGTATATCGCAGGACAGTTATTAAGAATTTACAGTAAAGTCTCATGTAGGATCGTTTGTTGTAAGCAAATCTTTATTTAAAGGGAACTTGTCACTATGAAGGTGCAGGCAGCATGGTATAAGGCAGGGGGAGCAGAGTAGATTGATGTGTAGTTTAGTGAAAAAATGTTGATAATAGCCAGTTGTCACAAAAGTGGTATAGCGGATGAGGGGATGGGAATCAAGATGGCAATAACGGGCAAGGTAAACTGTGTTGCTAGGTTTATCCTATAGACTGGGGACCCTAGCTGACCCTGTACCCAGAGGTACCTCTGATGGTGAGGAGGTCTGGGCCACCACCCTTTCTCTTCACCTCAACCAGCCCTGTGCTAACACCCCCTCACCTTCACCCACAGACCAGGAAACACAGCAACTCCCACAAATAAGGAAAAACACCAAGACACTTAAGCACAAAGTGCACAAACATTTTCTCAGCTTGAGGTCTTGAAGAGACTAAACCTCTATCAGCAACACCTAGTTAAAGGAAGTGGAGCTATTTAAAGGCTGGGTGAGTGGATTACTGCAGCATCTGACACACCCAGCAGCAGCAGCTCACCTGCACCTGGAGAGCTGTAGTACCTTGACAACAGCAGCTTCTGACATTAAAGGGATCCTGTCACCTCCATAAAGCCCCTAGGCTATCACTACCTGTCCCTGCACCTTCCTTTTACTACTCTATCTATCCATTTCTGTGCTAAAAGTGCCCTGTGACTGTGTAATAAAGCTTTTATCACTTACTCATTACTATGTTAATGAGGTGCTACTGTTGCTGTCCCGTGGCTGCCTCCTGTGGAGTCTATTATGCCCCGATGGGCGTGATATTGACATCCAAATGCGCGCCCCCTCAAGCCTGGCTCACTCCGCTCTGCAGAATGCCGGGAATGACACCGAACGTGTCATTTCCGGTACTCTGCAGCTCATCCACAGAGCTGCGCATTGCGTATACTCTGTGGAGCACATTACGTCAGCTCATCACAGATGAGCTGACGTAATGTGCTCTACAGAGCATACATACTGCGCAGCTTGAAGTCCTTAATAGGAAGATGCAGGGGCATGTAGTGATAGCCTGGGGGACTTCATGGAGGTGACAGGTTCCCTTTAACACTATGTGTGCCAAAGGAAATTTAGTCTCAAAAACTACAGGGGAGCATTTCCTATGGACTGCAGAGCTTTCAATACGTGACACCCGTTAGTCATTTACCTGTTGCTCTGAGGATTTCTAATCCAGTGGGTGGTCCTATCAGTGACTGACAGCTTTCTTTGTATATGTGTCACTGTTAAAACCACCCACTGGACTGAAGATCCCCAGAGCAAAGGTTTAAGTAGTGAAAACATGGATTATACTGAATCTTTTCTTGCAAAACTATATATCAATCCTCTCAGCTCCCTCTGCACTATAACTTGGTGCCTACAGAGTGGACGGTATTTTCATGGTGACAGGTTCTCTTTATACCACCAGTCTCAAACTCCAGACCTCAAGAGCCGCAAACAGTGCAAGTTTTCAGGATTTCTTTTGCAATTTAATCTCCTACACAGGCAATGATTCCAACTGTCTGTAACAATTATGTAGATACTTAGGAATCTGATAGCGTGAGCTTATAATGAAACTGAGACCAGGTTTTTGGGTAAATAATTATGTTGCAAATAATAATCAAACAGTTTAAGAAACAGAAACTAAAATTAAATGCAAGTGCAACTGTGGCACCCCTATGGCAAGGCGCCACAGCAGGTGTAGTGCCTCCGTAGCCGTGGATATGGAGGACCCTACAGAGTCTGCACCTGGATCTAAACAGTAGGCCTCTTTAACACAGGGGACTGGTATTTAGTAGGTCCCAGGGGGTGGAGTCTAGAGAGCGGGAGACAGGGAGTGACAATAGTGTCAGGCAGACGGTGTGAGGAGAGGAGCAAAGGCAGAAGCAGAGGACCCTGCGGCTGCAACTGGAGGGGACCTCTTAGGAGAGGGATGACTCAGACTCTGAAGGGGGTTACTCCAGGACTGGTTGGAGTCAGCTGGAGACCCAGGTTACCACCGGCATACCGGAGCCGAGGCAGCTAGTAAAAGGTCCAATTATAACTGCAGACTGGCAAGCTGAGGGCCCGACTCAAGGGAGCCACAGCACCCCTAAAGAAGCCCAACATCGGTCCCACAGCTGGGTCTACAACACCGACAAGTAAGAGACTTTAGGCAACAGACCCGAGGACTAGACACTTGGCTCAAGAGGGGCAAATACAGTCAGAGACAGAGGGACAGGACCAGGAACACCATATTGAAGGCACCACTGCCAGACTCTGGAAAGTCCTCCAAGATCTGCGGCTACCAACCCTGTTCAACCAGACTGTACTGTGTACCTTAACATCTGCCCGGTACCAGTAAAGAACTGTTCAAGCTAGTCTGGACTCTGTCTCAGTTATTCGTCGCCCGGAGGGCTTCTACAACATCACAGGAGGTGAGGACTACTTCTCCCCTCATCCACCCTGCTGCCCTGAGGTAAAGCTCCACCTGTGGGGAGCTGTATTACCAAAGCTGCATTTACATCACATCAGCGGCCGGCCGCAGCGCTGATAACCATATTACCAGGTACCACAGGTGGTGTCACATTACCATTCCCCCATCATCATCACCCCCACCCCGCCATTAAGGGTCCAGGGCACGGAACTGGGAACCGACCAGCCGTGATCCCCACTGAAGTAACCACCTGTCCCGGTATCCGAGTACCCTCTACCCTGTTGACCGACTCACAACCAGCACTAAAATGTGAATGTCCAGAAGTAATATAAAGAGAAGAGTCTGGCAAACGAATACGTAATTGTCCAGAAATAATATGCAGAGAAATGTCCAACAAACAAATGGTTATTGGTGTACTTCTTATGGCTGAAAAGTCCCGCTCAAGTCCCGCACCAACAGCCCGCAACTGATTTAGTCTTGGATGAAATAGATTGATATTTTATACTAGATGGATGCCCGATGCACAATGCATCGGGATTCTAGCAGAGCGAGTCTCTGACTCGCAATGGCCGCTTCGCGGCCAATGCTTCGCGCTGCTAAGGCGACTCGCCATGCCCGCTGCGCGGGCATAGCGAGTCGCCTTAGAACTGCTCGCAATGGCCGCTTCGCGGCCAATGCTTCGCGCCGCTAAGGCGACTCGCCATGCCCGCTGCGCGGGCATAGCGAGTCGCCTTAGAGCTGCTCGCAATGGCCGCTGCGCGGCCAATGCTTCGTTCGTATCCACATGACCACGCCGAGTCGCATGCGAGTGTGGTGCGCGAAATCCATTCGTGATTATATAGTAGATGTAGAATCAAAGTTCTTAAAGACCCAGGAAGTCCAGAAGTATTGCAGCTTTTCTCCAAGAAGTCTTGAAGGGAGGAAACCAACAGACAGGATAGGCATAATGCACCTTAGACTGCAGGCAGCTGAGAGTAATGAATGAGGTAGAGCACAGAGGTAACAAGCAGCAGTCCAGAGTCCAGAAGCAAGTCAGGAGACTCAGAGACCAGCTAGCACAAAATACTCAGGCAAGGAATTAAGCCTGGAACCGGATTTATAACAGGACAGATGTTCAAGGGCAAGGTGAGGCACAAACTATATTTTGGATGAGGGCAAGAAGAGAGTAATTCCATGAAGAACTTTGAAACCTTACACTGTCAAATGCTAAGGAAATCATGAAAATGTGGACTGTTTGCGGCTCTTGATGACTACAGTTTGAGATCCCTGCTTTAAATTGTTATACGTCAATGTAGATGATTAATATACTGGCATCGGGACCAGCCTTTGTTTTGGGGGGTGCTACAGTCTATCCCAAACCCCCAGGTAATACTCATTTCTGCCTCATTGTTTATTATTCTTTGGCTGAAACAGGAGACATATTCCTCTATTTAACCCTTCCTGAGAGCAACACGGCAGCAGTGCCCGCATAAATCGTTCCTTTTCATTCTGTCATGAATAATTTCAGCTTCTGCTATGATGGAAACATACCAGTCAGATTCCCCTTTCCCCTCCGCTTCCTTCTGGAACGCAGCTATGAAAATGATCTCTTCTTTTTTTTCTTGGAAAGTCTCTGTAGAATTTAGCTTAAATAACAGTTTAAGGACTTTTTACTCACATCGGCTGAGACCGCTCACAAAGATTTCCTCTCTCCTAAAATTAGCACTCAGGAATGTGTTTTGGAGATTTCTATTCTGTCAAGCATTAAAAATGAAGATGTGTGCAGCGGTTTTCCTATACTCTGACGTACACGTCCCGTAAGCGGCATCAGCAATGAGTGAGTGATATATATGAGTCCATTGTGCTTCTTCAGGACTTGGTCTTTAGTCCATACTATATGACTTTTTCACCCTCTAATGGAAAAAATAAAAAAAACTGCCCAGCAGGGAGGGGGTTAATGAAAGCCATATGAACAATGATCTCACTTCCTTTACGGTAGAGGCTTTCCCCTTTGTATTTTGGCTGGCATCCCACTGGCACAGTGTCTGCGGTTGGCGGAATAATGATACGGGGGGGTCCCTCCTGATCTATAAATAAGTCAGCAGGATTCGGGGAATGCGATCAATCAGATTTGTTGTTCAGTAATATGAATTTACAGACAATGGATCCCAAGCCCTTAAAACTGCAACTGTGCAGAATTAGAAAAGTAGTATAGCGAACTGTGAAAAGAATCTCTGTAGAAGAATGTGACCTTGTTCACACTTTGTACAGAATTTGTCTTTTTTGTACTGTTGTCAAGTGTCTACAAGCTTTTCACGACTTCTGTAGATACAGCTCTTCACGACCTCTGCAGATACAGCTGCTCAAGACGTCTGCAGATACAACTCTTCACAACTTCTGTAGATAGCTGCTCACGACCTCTGCAGATACAACTCTTCACAACGTCTGTAGATAGCTGCTCTCAACCTCTGCAGATACAACTCTTCACAACTTCTGTAGATAGCTGCTCACGACCTCTGCAGATACAACTCTTCACAACGTCTGTAGATAGCTGCTCTCAACCTCTGCAGATACAACTCTTCACAACTTCTGTAGATAGCTGCTCACAACCTCTGCAGATACAACTCTTCACAACTTCTGTAGATAGCTGCTCACAACCTCTGCAGATACAACTCTTCACAACTTCTGTAGATAGCTGCTCACAACCTCTGCAGATACAACTCTTCACAACGTCTGTAGATAGCTGCTCTCAACCTCTGCAGATACAACTCTTCACAACTTCTGTAGATAGCTGCTCACAACCTCTGCAGATACAACTCTTCACAACTTCTGTAGATAGCTGCTCACAACCTCTGCAGATACAACTCTTCACAACTTCTGTAGATAGCTGCTCACAACCTCTGCAGATACAACTCTTCACAACTTCTGTAGATAGCTGCTCATGACCTCTGCAGATACAACTCTTCACAACTTCTGTAGATAGCTGCTCACAACCTCTGCAGATACAATTCTTCACAACTTCTGTAGATAGCTGCTCGCAACCTCTGCAGATACAACTCTTCACAACTTCTGTAGATAGCTGCTCCACGACCTCTGCAGATACAACTCTTCACAACTTCTGTAGATAGCTGCTCACGACCTCTGCAGATACAACTCTTCACAAGTTCTGTAGATAGCTGCTCACGACCTCTGCAGATACAACTCTTCACAACTTCTGTAGATAGCTGCTCACGACCTCTCGAATACAACTCTTCACAACTTCTGAAGTTAGCTGCTCACGACCTCTGCAGATACAACTCTTCACAAGTTCTGTAGATAGCTGCTCACGACCTCTGCAGATACAACTCTTCACAACTTCTGAAGTTAGCTGCTCACGACCTCTGCAGATACAACTCTTCACAAGTTCTGTAGATAGCTGCTCACGACCTCTGCAAATACAACTCTTCACAACTTCTGTAGATAGCTGCTCACGACCTCTGCAGATACAACTGCTCATGACGTCTGCAAATACAGCTCTTCACGACCTCTGTAGATACAGCTTTTCATGACTTCTGTAGATACAGCTTTTCACAATCTCTGGGGATACAGCTCTTTACGACCTCTGTAGATACAGCTCTTCATGACCTCTGCAGATACAGCTCTTCATCACCTCTGCAGATACAGCTCTTCACGGCCTCTGTAGATACGGCCTTTAACGACCTCTGTAGATATGGTTCTTCACAACCTCTGCAGATACAGCTCTTCACGACATCTGCAGATACAGTTCTTCACGACCTCTGTGGATACAGCTGCTCACGACCTCTGCAGATACAGCTCTTCACGACCTCTGCAAATATACAGCTCTTCATGAACTTTGTAGATATAGCTCTTCACGACCTCTGCGGATACTGCTTTTCACAACCTCTGCAGATATAGCTCTTCAAGACCTCTGCAGATACGGCTCTTCACGACCTCTGCAGATACGGCTCTTCACGACCACTATAAATATAGCTCTTCATGACCTCTGCAGATTCGGCTCTTCATGACCTCTTTAGATACAGCTCGTTACGACTTCTGCAGATACAGCTCTTCATGACCTCTGTAGGTACAGTCTTCATGACCTCTGCTGATACAGCTCTTTACAACCTCTGCAGATACAGCTGTTCCCGGATCCCTCGTCATCAGCTCAGAGAGACAGAAATAAGGCACCGGTCCCAAAAGATCTGTACTAGTCACATTATCAGATTAGAGTGCATGTACAGGGCCGGTCTCCTCCACCGCTCGTATTTAACTCTGCATACTGACAGGTTAATTGGCTGTCTACAATTTTGGCATTTTTGTTTTCAGGTTATCCAGTCTAATGGTCTGATAAAATGTATTTTATAAATTGCGCTATAAATCATCAAAGAAAAAAAATAGCCCAGAGGAAAAATATCCACGTGAAACAGCTTAAAGCAGAGTTGTCACCAAGAAAGCAGCAGCAGTCATATAAAGCTGGTCAAACTGAACAGATTGATATGTAGTTTTGTGGGACTCTCCAGTCTACATCATAAATTGTTGTTGATTTACATCCCTGCTCCTTCTGGGTTTAGGAGTCCAGTGGGTGGTCTCTCTAAGGGAATACCAGTCTTTCCTTGCTGAGCCTGCATACAGATATAACTGCCAATGATTGATTAGTACTGCCCACTGGACTCCTAATTCCAGAATTGTTGAGACTTAAGTGAATATTGTTGAATGTTTTTCCTTGAAAAGCTATCAATCTGCTCAGCACCTCTTCCTCTTGTCACATCCCTATCAGAGTTCGCCCCATCGACATCTGCTTCTGTCATCAGGCACCGCCATATTTACACTGTAGTTGGTGCTGGTGATAGAGAAGTCAGAGACAGAATCTCAGGAGTGCACAGGCTCCGCTCATCCACTAAGTTTAGAGTGGCTGGGAATTGCAGTACTTTCCAGTCTAACAGAGTGGGTGTGTGCTGTACAGCTGAAGTCATCAGCTCCTGTCTTCCGCCTATTAGAAAGCACCAACCCTACCTGGTAGTGCCTCACAGTCTGACAGAGTGGTGGTGTAATGCCAAGCTGAAGTCATTAACTCCTTAGCTTTAGCCTATACCTTCAGCCTCCTGCTGCAAGCTGCCAGAAATAGCTTTTGGTTCCCATGGATTTTCTCCTGTCTTGTATTAGACTTTAACTGTGTTATATCAGCCTGTTTTTTGGATGCTACTCCTGCCTCACGATTTTGTACCTTGCTGCCATCTTAATGTTGACCCAGCTCACTAACTATGCTATCGGATCCTGACTTCCCGGCTTTCATCCGACTTGGCGACTTTACTGTGTTTGGACTGCAGCCTTTCCATAGACAGCAATCTCCTGGATCTTGTTGTAAATCCAGATCCCTGTATAGGGGTTAAAGGGTATCAGGGTTTCTTGGGGTTCTGCTAGTTTGTGGTCTGTCTGAGATATAGCCTTTTTGCTTCTAGCCTCGGATAGACGTCTCACCTCTGCTCTATAACCTGCAGATCAAATGCCTTGTAAACTGCACAGATTTTCTTTAAACCTTGGTCTTGGGAAAACCTGCACCCATAATATTCTTGCAAGAAGAGAAGAAATCGGCTTTAAGGCTACTAAATTCCCCTAAATTATTTCTGGATACCAATTCTCTCTCTCTTTCTCTCTCCCTCTCTCTCTTTCTCTCCATCTCTCTCTCTCTTAATCCCTTTCTCTCTCCCTCTCTCTTTCTATCTCTCTCTCACTCCATCTCTCCTGTTTTAGCTCGGCATTGACGTGACTAGCGCTACTTTTCCGCAGGGAAAACACACCAAAAACGCAGCATAGTTGATTAAAACTTTTTTGCACCAAAGGCGCACATAACCTAAACTTATCTTTAAAAAAAAAGTCACAAACGAAATAACTAATACAGCGTAAATAATAAGCAAAAAGTCACTTAGAGCCAATTTTACTCAAACGGAGGAGCAAAGACGATGATGATTTGGGGGCCTTTGTGAATGCTCATAGGATGTTCTGTATCCGTCATCATGTAAGAATTTCTATAAAGAGTTTCTCTTAGCAGCAAACAGTTAAATACATATTCCGCACAGATTGTGGTTGGAATCTGGAGACCACGGTATTATTTAAAGGGTATTTTTGGCAACAACAGGATTTTTGGTAATGACATCAGACTGGGTTATGTCGGAGGGGTGCCCAGAACATTATCGTTCCGTTCCCCTGTCTCCAGTCTGTGGGATCCCTAAAGCTGGCCCTCTTAGTGCAGACTGTGCCGAAAGAGATCTGGGAACAGTCCTGCTGGAAATGATGGATTCTGGAATTGTAGAGTATTTGTTATCCAGGAAAGTTTTCTGTTTGTCTTATAAAAAAAAAAAAAAAAACATATTGTGACCTCACCATTCTGCAAGACAAGCAATGCAAGCAGAACTGTCTCTATTAGAGGAAGGCTGACACAGCAACCAGAGTCTGGCCGCAGCAGAACTACACTTTCACATAGAATAATGTGGCTAAAGAATGTGGACATTTATACTTATACTGCTCCTTATTCATATGATACTTTGTGAGCCGTTTGCATGTTTGCATTTGCACTAAGACTTTACCATTTCATTGTCAGTATCTTATGCAGGGGCGGGCTGGGCGGGGGGCAAGAATGCACATGCCCCCAGCCTTCTTATGTATCCAGATTTCTGCTCATTTAGCTGTGCAGACAGACTGTGATTTGGAGAAGCATACTGCTATCTATTATATAATTGCGAATGGTTTTTTTTGCCCCTTCTGAGTCCACTCTCGCTGCGTGGTCATGTGGATACGCCCGAAGCATTGGCCGCTGCGCGGCCATTGCGAGCAGTTCTATGGCGACTCGCTATGCCCGCGCAGCCTTAGCAGCGCGGCCATTGCGAGTCAGAGACTCGCTCTTCTAGAATCCCGATGCATGTGCATCGGGCATCCAGCTAGTATATTAATAACAGCGCACCACATAGCTTTCTGTATCCACAAAACCATGAATTTTCCTCCTCTTACCTTTACTTATTTGTAATAAATAGTGATTAGCAAGCATATCCATGCGCAGGTGCTCAGTTCTCACAGTTGGACGCTCAGATGGGCAAGACTTGAGTACTAAGTATAATAGAAGTCAATGGGGAACCCAAACAAGAAAAAAAATTGAATATAAAACAGCATTATAGCTAAGGAAATATGAAAAAAATGAGACAGATCACATTACTGCAGCACAGATAAGAATACCACAGGACAAATCATATTACCATAGGACAGATCATATTTCTGCAGGATAAATCACATTACTGCAGGACAGATCAGAAACATTACCATAGGACAGATCACATTACTGCAGGTCAGATCACATTACCACAGGACAGATCACATTACCACAGGACAGATCAAATTACTGCAGGACAGATCACATTACCGCAGGACAGATCACATTACCACAAAAGAGATCACATTATCACAGGACAGATCATATTTCTGCAGGACAGATCACATTACAGCAGGACAGATCACATTACTGCAGGACAAATCACAATACCACAGGACAGATCACACTACTGCAGGTCAGATCACATTAATGCAGGACAGATCCGATTACCACAGGACAGATCACATTACTGCAGGACGGATTGCAATACCAACGGACAGATCACATTACTATTGATTGGTTTGGACACTGGAGCTAGCTTTTATGATTTGCACCTATGTACCTCGGGGTGTTACCGTGTTATCTTCCCCACAGTATTAACAATAACCTTGAGAAAGGAGGCAGACACCTTTGAAATATGTCAGTCTGACGTAGCTACTGCAGAGACAAGGTTCAGCCCCCCTTTCCATACTCTGCCCCCACTGTTGACAGGACCGTTACGTAGGAGCTCACACTACAGCAAATCAGAGACAGCCCAGCGAATGACGAGACTGCACATAGGCTCTGACGAAAATATCAGCTGACCGGAAGCACGGTGCCCGACCCGAGGGCGCGCATTCCTGGCACAAGGGAAGCTCTGTAGTGGCCTGTTCCAGCCCAGAACAAACCAAGATGCAGGCCACGGACAGCGGAGGAAAGGAGCACACACTAAGGCTGACAAGCAAAGCAGACAAAAAACATCACGATGACAGGATGATGAAGCAGTGATGAGACCTAGAGGACAAAGATTAATGGCCACTTTACACGCCCCAACATCGTTTCGATATTGTATACAATGGCACGGGAGCGCACACTTTTTTGGCTGAAATCCAAGATCGCATAGGAGGTGTCACACAGGGAGATATCGTCATGCAACACAACTGCGATGTCTACGCCCCCTTGTACGAGCGAACCAGGGAACGACCATTTAACATGGGAGTGAATAGGGGAAGTTGCTCTCCAAGTCAGTGTTGGGCTGTCACACAGATTGATCCTGCCAGATCGTCCATCCAATATCGGGCAGTTGAAGAGCCTGCTCATTTCTCCCCCGATATCGTTTTGGCATCGTTCTTGCATCGAATTGCACATTCACACCACACAACGCACGAACGATATTGGCGCCAACGCACGAACCACGTGACTTTTTATCGAAGTTGGATGACGATATCAGGACATGTAAATCGGCCATAAGACATAGAAAAACCACCAGTAAGTGACAAAACCTTAAAGCTACAGGAGAATAGTCCGATACAGTGATTATAAAGAGTTATCTTCAACAGGATATGAAAAGGAACATAAAGAGGAGACATGCTTAAGGACAACAAACATAAACGTATAAGGTAAAGGACACACAGCTGATGAACCATTAATACTTTAAGTAACACCAAAATTACTATATTACAGGTAGGCTGGGGTCACATTTGCGGTTGTAATTGCAGATCCTGATCCGGTTTTGAGCAAGAAAAATGCTCAAAACCTGATCCGGATCCGCACCCATAGGCAGCAATACAAAAACCGGATTACCTCAACAGCGTTGCGTTTCTGGATCCGGTTTTCCGATGTGCGGAAAAAATCATGCAAGCAACGTTTATCGGACAGGTTTCTAATCTGTATCCGGATTTCAATTGGAAACCACAAATGTGAGTGGAGCCGGGTACGGTAACTGGATCGGGTACCCCAAGACACATGAATGGCAGTATTGCCGCAATCGTTACCTACGGCTCCAGATTCACCTGGATGGAAGTGTATTGGCGTCCGGTTTTGTGCTGTCTTGGTGGATCCAGGTGAATCCGATTTCAGTCCGCGGGACCAACAGGATCATGGAGGATTCCAGTAGTCCCATGCAAAAGTCGGATTGTCCCAGATTGTCCCGGGTTCGCCCGGTCCGGGACAATCCGATTTCAACCGATTTAATTCCTGAACAACAAAAACTATGCTTGGAAGCCGGGGAACATAGCAATCCAGTTACCGCATTCAGATTTAGGGACACACTTGGAGGGCAACGTTAGACTGAAGAGACATGAGATTACCGCATCGGGATCTGGATGCGATAACTGCATTTTGCCTTCTAAATGTGACCCTAGCCGTAGTAAACAACACCTGAAAAACATACCCCATTACAAGAAAGAAAGAAATAACAAGGTAATTCAACCTCGAAAATAAGGAAAATACAAGAAAGAAAGGTCCCAATTCGCACCTAATCTCACATTTACATTCTAGAAAGATCCTCCAATCAGAAAGGTCCAGAAGAAGGAGATTGTCCACTTCGGACCACAGCCATACACATATATTTTCAATCACCTATAATTTTATATTTTTATATATTTGCGCCACAATAGAAAAAGTACTCTTTTAAAAGTGTGTAGAATAAAATTGAATTGTTTTAAAGACCAATAAACATCCCGGAAGGGTTATACCAAACATAACTATTGCGTATTTGTGCCAGCAATTAGATATTTAGAGCTGAACCTCACTGGTATATCTGGAATCTGGCCCCAGTGACCACGATTTGTACATAAAATATCAGCAACTCATAGCCTGACCATAAAATAAGAATCATTCCCCCATTGTTGGGGAGTGAGGCTAAAGTGTCTAGCTTATAAGCCCTTCAGTGCTGGGGATGGGGAGGGACCAAACTGTAAAGCAGGGATGAGGACACATCTACTTACATAATTGCCCTGTCCCGTCTGTCACTTCCGGCGTCTGGTTGTCCGGCTATCACATATCTGGTGCTCAAATGCACACTTATTCAGCACACGGGGGAGAGAGCGCATGGAGGTAGAGACAGAGCATGGGGGCGAGCTAACAGGAGGGAGAGAGCGAGCACACAGGTGGGAGAGCGCACAAGGGGGCGAGCACACACGGGGGAGAGACAGCGCACAGTGGGAAAGGCATTGGGGGGCAGAGACAGCACACAGGGGGAGACAGCTCAAATGAGAGAGCACATGAGGTGAGAAGACAACACAGGGGGAGAGCGACAGCACAAAGGGGAATGACAGTCCACAGGGGGCAAGCGCACAGGGGAAAGAGCACCAACGGGGGAGAGGGTGCATGGAGAGAGACAGCTCAAAGGAGAGAGCACACGAGCTGAGGAGACAGCACAGGGGGAGAGAGCCAACAGGGGATAGACAGTTCACAGGGAGCAAGCCCACTGGGACAGGGTACTCGGTACCGGACCGGGGTAATGCTGGGGATATCACGGCGGTCTTGGTCCAGACCGTGTCCCGGATTCTGCAAGTAAAAGGGGGGTGTATTTACAGGGGAGTTTATCATGACACCACCCACGGGTTGTAGTCAGGGTGACCACCGCTGCTGCAGAACCTCCGGGGATGATGTTTGGCAGCCGGTGATGTAACGGCTCTCCGCGGGTAGAGCTTGGTTCGCCGGGGCAGTGGTAGTAATAGTCTATGATTGATGCTATGGATGTTGCAGGATAGGGATGATAGTGGAGGCGATGGCAGTTTATGAGGGAAAGTAGGGCTTGAGTACAAGGATCACACACACGGTTTTGTCGTTTGCCAAGTCTTTACTGCAGTTGTTGGTAAGCAGAGTACTGTCCATGGAGTCTGTACCGGGGCCGGGTTGCTCCCACCCTGTCCGGGTCCTCAGCTTCCCCCTTCAGTGCTGTGTGTGTGTGGCCCTGCTGCTGCTTTAATTGAGCTGCTGGCACTGTCTCTCCTCATAGGTAACCCCTTTGCTAGGCAACTTGAGTCTTTCTGTGTGCTTCCGAACCCGCAGTGTTGCTTCGCTGAGGTACAGTGTAGATCTACAACCTCCACTATCCCGGTGTTTACTGTGCTGCATGTGTCAGTCACAGTTTCGGATCCGGCATCCGGTCTGTGCGCTCCTCTGGGGCGAGTTACAAAGTCACTCAGTCTCCCAGATGTGTTCCTCTGTTCCTTGTAACTCCTCTCCTCAGACCCTGGCTAGGCCTGGAATCAAGTAGCAGACTGTGGAGAAGCCTAACACAGCCTCTTTACATCACAGTCTGCTTTTCTCAGTTCACCCAGGAACTGAACTAACTACTTCCTCTGAACACCAGAATATATAAGGGAGCTGCTTTAGCTCCCCCTTCTGGCCTAGAGGTGCTAGTGCAGTGTCAGGTGTTGTGGGGGGAGTTAACCCTTGTTGTTGTTTCTGAGGCACTTAACCCCTGGGGTGCCACAAGCGCTCAGGGGAAAAAGCGCACAGGGGGAAAGAGAGATCACACAGGGGGGAGAGTGCACAAGGGGAGAGAGAGTGCATGGGGGGAAACAGCTCAAAGGAGAGAGCACATGAGGGGGAGAAGACAGCACATAGCGAGAGAAGACAACACACAGGGGGAGAGCGCACGGAGAAGAGACAGACACCCACAGGGCCCACCCCCATCGTGACGTCAATGCTCTCTCGACGCATTAGCATCGAGCCCCATCTAGTAAGTCTATAAAAATCCTCAGGTGCTTTGCATAGTTTATGAGGTAAAGCCTGTCTGGCCTTCACGTGCGGGCTGACGTATCAGTCAATCATTAATTGTTCAAAACTCCAAATCTGGTTCCTTCGCCATGTCTGGCATACTTCACAGTCATGATGATATTTCGAGCTGCATATTGTATCACAATTCTTATTGTAGCCTTGTGCACGTAGAGGTACAGTATGTGAGCGCATATTGTGTACAAAATGTGTATGTTTCCATGAAAGAAATTTCCGTAACACAAAATGTTTATAAGTATAATTTATCCAAACGAGTCCCCCGGTATGTGGATGAAGTTCGTTTTGTGTGATGTGCACCACTTACACATGAACTACTGATTTTACTGTTTGAAGTAGTACACAACCAGGCAGAATTACAGTACGGTACTATTACAGATGGAAATAATCTGGAAAAGGAAAAAGAAATTGGCTGCTCGAAACGCATTGATGAATGAGGGAGAATCAAGGATTGTACATTCGGGGGCTTCATACATTCTGCTCATTGCTCTATAGCAGTTAACCCCTTCTGTGATTTGTGGAATGGCAAGAGAAAAACTGTTGCACTCCCTAACATGTAATGTGTACAGGTGCAAAGATGATGAACATCTTACATTATAACAAGAAAGACAGCTGCACTCTAAATACTAAGCTATGCAATATTGAATATTCAGGAAAATGAACTAGCATTATAGCTTAGGACATATATAAAAATGGAGACACCATATAAATATGGCCATATCCTTAACCACACAGTAGCCGTGGTGAGGCGTGTCTACTAACTGGGGACCTTCACTATATCACTGCCTCTTTCTGGTTTTAAAGACATAGTCTAAGCAAGATTAAAACTGCAGCACTCCCTAATGTGCAGTGTGTACAGGTGCAAAGCTGAACATGACACATTATAAGAAAAAAAAGACAGCTGCACTTGGAATACTAAGCAACGCAATAATTAATATATAGGAAAATTAATTAGCATTATAGCTTAGGAATTATATCTAAAAATGGAGACACTTAGGATATAAATATGGCCATATTAATAACCACCCAGTAGCCACTAGGAGGCGTGTCTTTTTACTGGGAAGCTATACTATGAGTGACTGTTCCTATTTCCCCATTCAGAGGGAGGTTTTTAAATCCAAAGAGAGGCAGTGATTCATAGTGCAGGTTTCCAGTAAAGAGACACGGTTATATAGCAGGTTATGGGTTCTCCCTAGAGACTGTTCAAATCACACCTGGGGAGATGGTTTCATCAAATAACTAAAGCAGTATAAGGAGGTTAAGAAGTTAAAACTTAACATTTAATCGATTATTTTAAAAAGACAAGATTGTCCCACAAACTATACACATAATAACAGTGCCCAAGTGTCACACTATTAAAAAAGCTCCGTTACCATACTAGGAGCTGTTCCTCATTTGAAGGTATTACCCACGGGGCTCAGTCTGCCCTTCATCACAATCCACCTTCAAATCTTTATGCTAGTTATAAATGGATTGGTGTTATCCTTTACACCCCACAATAACATGCATTATTCCTGCATATGAAATCCTGTAAGCCCACTTCCCCTCTATAAAGGAAAGATCTCACCGGCTTCTTCTCATCAGGGCAGGTTTCATTTAGAGTCACTTTCTTCCAGGGGGTCCTTCTGCTAGTGACAGCCTGGTTTGGAACTCTCAAAGTATTCTATATGTCACCACCATGTTCCACTCCCTACGCGTTTCGGACTTATGATCCTCATCAGGGGATGTGTGGTTTTGGTATTCAGTGGGGTCCTAAGTATAGGTGCCCCCTATGATGGTACATGCCTCTGTGAAGTAAGACATTAAATATCATTCCCTCTTAGTTGTGTCATTTGGTGCAAAGCACCACAATCTACATATATAGTTTCAGTCCCCCTTTGGTGCCATTGCCCCCTGGGTACTTACCCAGCACAGCTTGGTGGTCTGAGTGTGGAGGACGCCGCCGCGGCCATGCCGCAGCTTTTATGACCGTATTTCCCGGTCACGCGGCGTCCCCCGCCCCCGGAAATGACGCGCGTATCCTCCCGCAACGTCACTTCCGGTCCGGCGCTTATGTGGAACGCAAGCATGCGTTCCACACCTCATTCCCGGTCTATTTCCAGTGATGGGTGGTATCTAGGGCTTATTGATTCCTCCCCCGGACTCTGAGGTCATCAGAAGGGGCAGGTTCTTTGTCAGATCCTATTCCCCCTTGTAAAGGGGCGTTTATCTCCATATAAACGCTCCCCTTTTTACCAAAGTAAGGCAAAAGTCTTAGTTTCCTACCATTTATGTTCTATCTACATCTTTTGGAACAACAATTAGTTACTTTGACATTCATTTAGAGTCCCCTCAGAGCGGAGCTCGTTACATGATATAGCATTTCCTTGGTGGTTTATTTTGCATGATCACATTTAACCAAAACAGGGCAGATACATACCACACATTATGTATTACGGACACAGGCTGGAATATGATGTTTCCTTTTTAGAGTTTTTGGGGGGGGGGGCGGCATCGCGTTTCATCCAGTGAGTTTTTAGAATAAGGGAAATAGTAAGGCTAGGACAGATTAAAAGTAGATAGTAATAGATTATGTGCCATCTATATTCTCCTACATTCTTCCCTCTGTCCCTACCTTGCTGCGGAGGTTGGCACCCTAAAGTACCCCCTCCCCGCCCATGGCGCCCGCGCTCCTCGTCGGCTCTCCCTCCTATTCTCTCCCTTTACTATCGTGTCTCAAGAAATGGAGAGAAGGAAAGTGCCTCATTCATTCCCTTCGGGGCCACTGTGTTCAAGGTATAGATCCAAAAAACCTCTTTTCTGAGGACCTTATTGTCCCAATCCCCTCCCCTCATGGGTGGTGGGACATGGTCAATGCCTATGAACATTAAGCAATTTTCGTCTCCCCCATGAAAGGTGTTGATATGCCTAGCTACTGGTTTATCACGTTTGTTGCGGATATCGCTCCGATGTTCCCCTATTCTTTTCCTTAGCTCTCTGGTTGTTTTCCCCACGTACTCTAGGTTACATGGACATCTCGCTTTGTATATCACCCCCTTCGTCCCACAATTTATGAATGATCTTATATCATATGTACGATGGGTTGCGCTACTCTCAAAGCTTTTTGTAGTTATGACCTGACTACAGCTTATGCAATGTCCACACCTATAGCTCCCCTTCACAGTACTTTTTATCCAGTTTTTATCTTGAGCCAGTAAATGGCTATGTACCAGTCTGTCTCTCAGAGATCTTGGTTTCTTATATGTGATATTTGGACCATTAGTTAGAAGTGGACTTAGTTCTGGGTCCATTTGTAAAATTGGCCAATGCTTGGCCATAATTTCTCTGATTTTATCTGCCCCACTTGAGTAGGTAGTGATCATGCGTATCTTATTGGTCTCCTCACCCCTATCACTCTGTTTTGTTGTAAGAAGTTTTGTTCTCTCCATAACCTTGACCTCTTTCCATGCCCGTTTAATCACTCTTTTTGGGTATCCCCTTTCAGTCAAACGCTCTGTCAGATCCTCTATCTGAGTGTGAAAACTGGTCTCCGTAGAGCAGTTTCTTCTCATCCTTATCATTTGACTTTTAGGGATCCCTCTCTTCTGACTATTGGGATGTCCACTCTCCCACCTCAGCAGCGAGTTTGTGGCGGTCTGTTTTCGATATGTACAGGTTTGTAATATAGATGGCACATAATCTATTACTATCTACTTTTAATCTGTCCTAGCCTTACTATTTCCCTTATTCTAAAAACTCACTGGATGAAACGCGATGCTGCCCCCCCCCAAAAACTCTAAAAAGGAAACATCATATTCCAGCCTGTGTCCGTAATACATAATGTGTGGTATGTATCTGCCCTGTTTTGGTTAAATGTGATCATGCAAAATAAACCACCAAGGAAATGCTATATCATGTAACGAGCTCCGCTCTGAGGGGACTCTAAATGAATGTCAAAGTAACTAATTGTTGTTCCAAAAGATGTAGATAGAACATAAATGGTAGGAAACTAAGACTTTTGCCTTACTTTGGTAAAAAGGGGAGCGTTTATATGGAGATAAACGCCCCTTTACAAGGGGGAATAGGATCTGACAAAGAACCTGCCCCTTCTGATGACCTCAGAGTCCGGGGGAGGAATCAATAAGCCCTAGATACCACCCATCACTGGAAATAGACCGGGAATGAGGTGTGGAACGCATGCTTGCGTTCCACATAAGCGCCGGACCGGAAGTGACGTTGCGGGAGGATACGCGCGTCATTTCCGGGGGCGGGGGACGCCGCGTGACCGGGAAATACGGTCATAAAAGCTGCGGCATGGCCGCGGCGGCGTCCTCCACACTCAGACCACCAAGCTGTGCTGGGTAAGTACCCAGGGGGCAATGGCACCAAAGGGGGACTGAAACTATATATGTAGATTGTGGTGCTTTGCACCAAATGACACAACTAAGAGGGAATGATATTTAATGTCTTACTTCACAGAGGCATGTACCATCATAGGGGGCACCTATACTTAGGACCCCACTGAATACCAAAACCACACATCCCCTGATGAGGATCATAAGTCCGAAACGCGTAGGGAGTGGAACATGGTGGTGACATATAGAATACTTTGAGAGTTCCAAACCAGGCTGTCACTAGCAGAAGGACCCCCTGGAAGAAAGTGACTCTAAATGAAACCTTCCCTGATGAGAAGAAGCCGGTGAGATCTTTCCTTTATAGAGGGGAAGTGGGCTTACAGGATTTCATATGCAGGAATAATGCATGTTATTGTGGGGTGTAAAGGATAACACCAATCCATTTATAACTAGCATAAAGATTTGAAGGTGGATTGTGATGAAGGGGCAGACTGAGCCCCGTGGGTAATACCTTCAAATGAGGAACAGCTCCTAGTATGGTAACGGAGCTTTTTTAATAGTGTGACACTTGGGCACTGTTATTATGTGTATAGTTTGTGGGACAATCTTGTCTTTTTAAAATAATCGATTAAATGTTAAGTTTTAACTTCTTAACCTCCTTATACTGCTTTAGTTATTCAGTAAAGAGACACACCTCATCGTGGCTACTGGGTGGTTATGGATATTGCCATATTTATATGCTAAGTGTCTCCATTTTTAGATATATTTCCTAAGCTATAATGCTAGTTAATTTTCCTGTATATTAGATATTGCATTGCGTAGTATTCCGAGTGCAGCTGTCTTTTTTTTCTTATAATGAATCATCACCTGTGCAGAAGATGAAATTACCAACTGTTAGACACTAAAGAAATCTTAAAAATGTGCAGTAGGTGCGGCCCTCGAGGCATGGAGTTGCCCACCCCTGCTATAAAGCTAGTTAATTTTCCTCTATATTCATTTCTGCATAGCTTAGTATTTCAGAGTGCAGCTGTGTTTTTTATTTGTGAAATGGCAGCATTGGTTAACATTAATGGCAGCATTAGCATCCTTCTGTTACAGTTGTGTAGGAATTCACATGGGAATTAGGTAACACACTAAAAACTGCAATCAACCCTGCTGCTTCCTGTAAAGACTAGAGATCTGCAGTCCCTAGTGGTCATGCGTGATCTGGGATAGCCCTGACCACTAACTAAACTATGGCAACTCGGAGCTATTCTGCCTGATCAGCCATCGAATGCTTCACATTTCTCCTAAAGAACCAGAGCTGAGTGCATTTTAACTAGAAAAGAGAATTTGTGCTCAGGTTGAAGGTGATTTCAGAGTAAGTAAAACACCACCTCACCTCTCTCCCCCTCCTACTGTCTCCCTCCCCACCCCTCTAGACTGTGAGCCCTCGTGGACAGGATCCCTGGCCCCATTGTACCCGTACGATTGTTTTGTCGATTTATCGTCGTTTTTCGACCACTTGTCTTTGTCTACCCCCTAACTTGTACAGCGCTATGTACCCTAATAGCGCTATATAAATACCTAATAATAATAATAATAATAACAAAATACAAGAGAAGGTATATACTACTAAACAATATGCCGCCTATACCTTAACAAACAGAGGATAGATGCAGAGTGAAGAACATAAACAGCAGAGAAATTATCCTAGCGGGTCTTCCACTGACTGGCATAAACAAATGGCAGTAACACTGGATATCCAATTGCAAATATCATCAGCAGGAAATACCAGCAGGGGGAAAGTATTTAAAGCCGCATCCTGAAGTTGATTGAGCAGACGAACTAGCAAATCAATACACCCGTTACCCTAATAGAACTAAAGCAAGGATAAGAGAAACTGAACACCCCGAGAAAAGGTGTATCTGCTGTGATTTGGTAGATAGAGAGGCAGAGCACAGGCTCAGGTGTTCACCATCTTTAGTGAGTGTCTTAAGACTTTACAGCTCTCTGTCCTGCATTAAAGATGGCAGTCAAGAGCACTGAGCAGAATACTACTTAATTTAGCGTAGCCTGTAGCACGGTTTATCAGCAAAAAATGCTAATAGAGATAGAGAGTGGTTTAAAAAAACGATTTTACCACAGAATACTGCAATAAAAACATTTTCTTGTGAAAATGGAACAATGCTTGTGTGGCGCCCCGCCAAGCAGGTGTCACAGAGGGGTACTGCACCCTTAAAAGAGGTGCAGATACTCCAGCTGTAGGTGGATCATAGGATGGTAGGTGGAACCCATAAACCAACACTCCCACATTAGATTAAACGGTGGGAGGTTACCCGGGAGGGAATAAAACCACCTCTACAACAAGAAGGGCGCTTTTTGAGCAGAATGGCATACCAGAAACAAGGAGGTCCTTTGGCCGGAGGCCTGTTGGGTCTTTGGTCTTTTGCCTCGGAGGAGTAGAGAGGAGTTAAGAAAGGAAAGCTTTCCAGGCGCAGAAAGTTACTGGGTACCGGAGCCCGCACCTGTGGGATGCTTCAGGACCACAGAAAATCCGGAGGGCCGTGGAGGATATACTTCTCTCGGGCTCCTGAGCGACCAGAAGAGGGTACCAGGCACCGCTTGATGGTTCGGCGGTTAGCCAGCAGAGGGTAACCCAACGGGAGCAAAGGAGAGAGAACACAGGAGGTCAGGTTGGCTTTATGGAACCAGACTTCACCACCACTGGAAAGCAGGAGAGAGACAGATGAGAATAGAGAATGAAGGCACACACTAAGGTTCCACCATCCTACCTAAGATCTGCCTGCAGCCACCCGTTCAGCTACCTGTCCTCACACCATCAGGAATACTGCACTGTAACTTTTGTATGCAACTAATACAGTTGCCAATAAAGTACCCGGAGGAACAGTGACTTTGAACTCAGCTTGCTTTCTTTGCATGAACTTGTATTCCTTTACAGGAATGCTGCCCCAGAGGTTCCCGTCCTACCTGTGGAGGACTACACCATCTTAGCCGCTATACCATCTACCTCTGGTGGACTGTAGCGGCGCTGGTGCAAATCACCAGAAACTACAGGTGGCGTCACGACAACAAACTGTATATAATCCCCTGTAAATATCAAACCCCCTTTTTCAAAGAATATTCCCCCAGGACACAGGATCAGGCGCGGCCACCACTCCCCGTGACAACAGGAGCGTTAACCTTTGCGGCCTGATACCCGAGTACCTCAGGGCCTGGGGCTCGACACTTGTACTATTATAGAATATGTTACAATGGTCGCATCCTTGTGTCCATGTCGCCACCATACTCACC
This sequence comes from Allobates femoralis, assembly GCA_033576535.1. Lineage (NCBI taxonomy): Eukaryota > Metazoa > Chordata > Amphibia > Anura > Aromobatidae > Allobates > Allobates femoralis. The sequence continues at coordinate 128,928,036 of JARQOC010000010.1, forward strand.
GCCCTAGGTCTTCTGGCTCTGCCTTCCCGCATTCTCTAACTCCTTCTCTCTTCTCCTGCTCTCGAGGTTAGCACATGCACAGTAACAATCTCGGGAGCCCGCTTAGTGGGTGACTGCGCTGCTCTGTAAAGTTTTAAAGGGACAGCGTGCCCTGACCTCAAAGTGCCTCTCAGCCAATAACTGAGAGGCACAGGGTATTTCAGGCAGCCTCGCCTATTGGGAGGTGAGTGATTAACATGTCTAGTTAGCTTTGCTTCTTTAGTTGCCAAATCCCCTGGTGCTGTGCCTTATTACTTTGCCTAACTGCTGCCTGTGTTTCCTTGCATGTCAGTGACCAGTGACACTCAGTCATTAGCAGTGTCCTCCTGCTACAGTCAGCAGTGGTGCCAACCTGCTACAGTCGCCAGCCGTGCCCACATGCCACAGTCATCCGCTGTGTCCACCAGTGCCTTCCTGTGCCCATCTCTGGACTCTGTTCAATGGTGCTAGCCTGCCTGGAGACCAGGATCCCCTGGGCTGCCCTCTGCTGGCTACCTCCCAGCTAAGTCTATTTCCATCTCCTGTGGCTATAGTAGAAAACTTGGTGGTCAGTCGGAGGTACTCCTCCGGGTCAGTGAACAATGCTCTTGGTTTAGTGGATCCATCTCCCTCGGGTTTGCCTCATCAGGCATGACAGAATAAAGATGTGCACAAATCAAAAGTTCAAAAAGAAATCTTTATGGTCAACAATCAGAGAGAAGAAACCTCATTTATGATTTGTTGCTCATTCAGAGGATTTATGTAGGTTGGCAGCTTGTAGGGTAATAGCAACGTCTCTCACAAGGTCCTTCTTTAGGTAATAGATAACTGGTTTGAGCTGTAATTGGTTAAATCTGTAACCATGGGACAGGCATATTGGCCGAATCCTGAAGAGGAACAGCCTTTGATAAGAAGAAGGCCTGAAAAATCTCCGATGCACCAATCCAGGAGACATACACACGGCACAAAGCTTATGGAAGTATGTGAATCCCTAAATACAGCCCGTTTCATGTGGTTTATGGAGCAGCTAGAAGAAAAAAGCTTACAGCGAGATTATTTAAATGGATAATTTTATCTGTAAGTCACAGTGTGTTTTCAATTTGAAGACTTTGCTTTGTTTAACCTTTGTATCCATCCCTGCAAAGAGCGTGCATCATGGGTCATTATATGGGACCCCATGTCTGCAATGATTCATCACCTAAGGGGGAATTATAACTCCTTAAGTAACTCTTATATTATCCGATAGTGCCATTTAAAATAAATGTCAAAGATTAGCTAAAATCAAGATCAACTATAAGTGGCTTATCCTTGTAGTCAGAGATGTTCTGGGCTAATTATATGTATAGTTCAAGGGGCAGGATGAAATTGGAGACTAGGAATCTGAATTGTGACAAGATGGGTGGTTTATCTTTTGAAGGGGTGTTCACTGTTCTTCTTAGAGGGACTCATAGGTTTCTGGTACTCCTATTAATTGTCTTTGAGATTGGTCATATCTGTAATGGCAGGGGTCACGACCGGGCCCGAGGGTATAGGGGCCCACCAACCACAGCGCCTGCTTCAGTTGGATCTGCCTCCTCGCCAAGGTCACAGATCCAGCTGTGATACATCACTGTGCACAAACCTGTTGGGTCCCTGAATGTGATACTCGCTTTTAGCCAAACAGTGGCTGGGAGTTGACGTAGGAGATGCCACGACAGGGGGCGGTACATGACAGTGATGTCATGCGCCTTGGCGCGCACTCCGATGTCAGCTGCTTCCACTGTGCGCTGGCTACAGAGGACAAAGGGCGTTGTGGGAGCAGTGGAAATGTGAGCAGAATGTTTTGTTTTTTAATTATGCGTTAGACTAGAACAGGGACACATATACTAGGATGGGGACCATGTATATTATGATGGGGATCATATATACCAGGATGGGGGACATATATACCAGCAGGGAAACCATATATAATAGGAAGGGGTCATATATATCAGGTAGGGGATGACATAAACCAGGCGGAGGACCATGTGCACCATACATACCAGCATGGGGACCATCTATACCAGAATTGGGACATATATACCAAGATTGGGATATATACTAGGATGAGGGACATATATACCAGGACACACCCATATATACCAGAATAGGGGCCATGTATACCAGGATGGGGACATATATACCAAGTTGGGGAACATATAAACTAGGATAGGGACCATATATACCAGGATGAGGGCCATATATACCAGGATGAGGGCCATACATGCCAAGATGAGGACTATATATGCCAGGATGAGGACCATGTATACCAGGATGAGGACCATATATACTAGGATGAGGACCATATATACCAGGATGAGGGCCATATATAGCAAAATGAGGGCTATATATACAGTTAGGGCCAGAAATATTTGGACAGTGACACAAGTTTTGTTATTTTAGCTGTTTACAAAAACATGTTCAGAAATACAATTATATATATAATATGGGCTGAAAGTGCACACTCCCAGCTGTAATATGAGAGTTTCCACATCCAAATCGGAGAAAGGGTTTAGGAATCATAGCTCTGTAATGCATAGCCTCCTCTTTTTCAAGGGACCAAAAGTAATTGGACAATGGCCTCTAAGGGCTGCAATTAACTCTGAAGGCGTCTCGCTCGTTAACCTGTAATCAATGAAGTAGTTAAAAGGTCAGGGGTGGATTCCAGGTGTGTGGTTTTGCATTTGGAAGCTGTTGCTGTGACCAGACAACATGCGGTCATAGGAACTCTCAATTGAGGTGAAGCAGAACATCCTGAGGCTGAAAAGAAAGAAAAAATCCATCAGAGAGATAGCAGACATGCTTGGAGTAGCAAAATCAACAGTTGGGTACATTCTGAGAAAAAAGAAATTGACTGGTGAGCTTGGGAACTCTAAAAGGCCTGGGCGTCCACGGATGACAACAGTGGTGAATGTTCGCCGCATACTTTATTTGGTGAAGAAGAACCTGTTCACAACATCAACTGAAGTCCAGAACACTCTCAGTTAAGTAGGTGTATCTGTCTCTAAGTCAACAGTAAAGAGAAGACTCCATGACAGTAAATACAAAGGGTTCACATCTAGATGCAAACCATTCATCAATTCCAAAAATAGACAGGCCAGAGTTAAATTTGCTGAAAAACACCTCAAGAAGCCAGCTCAGTTCTGGAAAAGTATTCTATGGACAGATGAGACAAAGATCAACCTGTACCAGAATGATGGGAAGAAAAAAGTTTGGAGAAGAAAGGGAACGGCACATGATCCAAGGCACACCACATCCTCTGTAAAACATGGTGGAGGCAACGTGATGGCATGGGCATGCATGGCTTTCAATGGCACTGGGTCACTTGTGTTTATTGATGACATAACAGCAGACAAGAGTAGCCAGATGAATTCTGAAGTGTACCGGGATATACTTTCAGCCCAGATTCAGCCAAATGCTGCAAAGTTGATTGGACGGCGCTTCATAGTACAGATGGACAATGACCCCAAGCATACAGCCAAAGCTACCCAGGAGTTCATGAGTGCAAAAAAGTGGAACATTCTGCAATGGCCAAGTCAATCACCAGATCTTAACCCAATTGAGCATGCATTTCACTTGCTCAAATCCAGACTTAAGACGGAAAGACCCACAAACAAGCAAGACCTGAAGGCTGCGGCTGTAAAAGCCTGGCAAAGCATTAAGAAGGAGGAAACCCAGCGTTTGGTGATGTCCATGGGTTCCAGACTAAAGGCAGTTATTGCCTCCAAAGGATTCGCAACAAAATATTGAAAATAAAAATATTTTGTTTGGGTTATGTTTATTTGTCCAATTACTTTTGACCTCCTAAAATATGGAGTGTTTGTAAAGAAATGTGTACAATTCCTACATTTTCTATCAGATATTTTTGTTCAACCCTTCAAATTAAACGTTACAATCTGCACTTGAATTCTGTTGTAGAGGTTTAATTTCAAATACAATGTTGTGGCATGCAGAGCCCAACTCGCCAAAATTGTGTCACTGTCCAAATATTTCTGGCCCTAACTGTATATGATGGAGGACGTATATACCAGGATAAGGACATATATATCAGGATGGGGATCATATAAATCAGGATGAGGGTCATGTATAGCAGAATGAGGGCCATATTTACCAGAATGGGGAACATATATACAGTGCCTACAAGTAGTATTCAACCCCCTGCAGATTTAGCTGGTTTGATAAGATGCCAATAAGTTAGAGCCTTCAAACTGCAAACGAGAGTAGGATTTATTAACGGAAGCATAAATCTTACAAACCAAAAAGTTATGTTGCTCAGTTGAATTTTTATAAATTTTAAACATAAAAGTGTGGGTCAATTATTATTCAACCCCTAGGTTTAATATTTTGTGGAATAACCCTTGTTTGCAATTACAGCTAATAATCGTCTTTTATAAGACCTGATCAGGCCGGCACATGTCTCTGGAGTTATCTTGGCCCACTCCTCCATGCAGATCTTCTCCAAGTTATCTAGGTTCTTTGGGTGTCTCATGTGGACTTTAATCTTGAGCTCCTCACAAGTTTTCAATTGGGTTAAGGTCAGGAGACTGACTAGGCCACTCCAACACCTTGATTTTTTCCCTCTTGAACCAGGCCTTGGTTTTCTTGGCTGTGTGCTTTGGGTCGTTGTCTTGTTGGAAGATGAAATTACGACCCATCTTAAGATCCTTGATGGAGGAGCGGAGGTTCTTGGCCAAAATCTCCAGGTAGGCCGTGCTATCCATCTTCCCATGGATGCGGACCAGATGGCCAGGCCCCTTGGCTGAGAAACAGCCCCACAGCATGATGCTGCCACCACCATGCTTGACTGTAGGGATGGTATTCTTGGGGTCATATGCAGTGCCATCCAGTCTCCAAACGTCACGTGTGTGGTTGGCACCAAAGGTCTCGATCTTGGTCTCATCAGACCATAGAACCTTGAACCAGTCTGTCTCAGAGTCCTCCAAGTGATCATGAGCAAACTGTAGATGAGCCTTGACATGACGCTTTGAAAGTAAAGGTACCTTACGGGCTCGTCTGGAACGGAGACCATTGCGGTGGAGTACGTTACTTATGGTATTGACTGAAACCAATGTCCCCACTGCCATGAGATCTTCCCGGAGCTCCTTCCTTGTTGTCCTTGGGTTAGCCTTGATTCTTCGGACAAGCCTGGCCTCGGCACGGGAGGAAACTTTCAAAGGCTGTCCAGGCCGTGGAAGGCTAACAGTAGTTTCATAAGCCTTCCACTTCCGGATGATGCTCCCAACAGTGGAGACAGGTAGGCCCAACTCCTTGGAAAGGGTTTTGTACCCCTTGCCAGCCTTGTGACCCTCCACGATTTTGTCTCTGATGGCCTTGGAATGCTCCTTTGTCTTTCCCATGTTGACCATGTATGAGTGCTGTTCACAAGTTTGGGGAGGGTCTTAAATAGTCAGAAAAGGCTGGCAAAAGAGATAATTAATCCACACATGTGAAGCTTATTGTTATTTGTGCCTGAACTACTTCTTAATACTTTAGGGGGACCAAACAGAATTCTGGTGGTTTGAGGAGTTGAATAATAATTGACCCTCTGAATTAACTTTTAACGCTTTAAAAAAAAAAAATAAAAAAAAATAAAAAAATTTTGGTGGCACTGCATTTCCCACTTCCAGGCTGATGTACAGTCCAAATGTCACAATGCCAAGTTAATTCCGCATGTGTCAACCAGCTAAATCTGCAGGGGGTTGAATACTACTTGTAGGCACTGTACCAGGATGGGCACATATAGGACGAGGACATATATACCATTATGGAGGAGCTGTATACCAGGATGAGGATATATATACCAGAATGGGGATCATATATACCAGGATGAGGACCTTATATACCAGGAAAGGGATAATAAATACCAGGATGTTGACATACATGGGACGGGGGACATTAATGCATAATGAAGGGGGAGTGGGGTAATTCCTTAGACTTAATACGAATTAGAATGCTACCAGGCCCTATACATCTGACCGTATGTAAGAGTGTAGATTGGGCACACCAGAAGTGATTAATGCAAGTCCACAAGTAGATCAAGGTGCAAAAAAATATTTGTTACTTTATTGGGTCACACAGTGCACAGACCAACGTTTCGGCCAGCAGGCCTTCATCAGGGTACCGTAGTAGTACTGGTGATAAGTCAAGGGAATATCAAGATTGATATATCAGAGGATAAATGCTCCAGAAATCTTGAAGATATACGGAGTATAGAGGTAATCAAAAAAGGGGGGCACCAGACCAGTCAGCGGTTGTCGACCGGTACTGATACTAACGTAGGGTAATCTCTTAGAAAGCCTAACAAGGGGCTTGGGCACATCTAAATAGGAATTGAGACAAAGCTCAGAGGTATATGGAACCTTGTGTACGTCCCTGCACATCTCCTCACACCCAGCAGGGACGTACACAAGGTTCCATATACCTCTGAGCTTTGTCTCAATTCCTATTTAGATGTGCCCAAGCCCCTTGTTAGGCTTTCTAAGAGATTACTCTACGTTAGTATCAGTATCGGTCGACAACCGCTTGACTGGTCTGGTGCCCCCCTTTTTTGATTACCTCTATACTCCGTATATCTTCAAGATTTCTGGAGCATTTATCCTCTGATATATCAATCTTGATATTCCCTTGACTTATCACCAGTACTACTACGTACCCTGATGAAGGCCTGCTGGCCGAAACGTTGGTCTGTGCACTGTGTGACCCAATAAAGTAAAAAATATTTTTTTGCACCTTGATCTACTTGTGGACTTGCATTAATCACTTCTGGTGTGTCCAATCTACACTCTTACATTCGACTATTTTTATTGGTGCACCCAATCTAAATCCGTCGAGCCCTCTATAGTCTCTACTATATATCTGACCAACATGTGTGTGGGGGTGGGGGAATGGGGTTCCCCAGGTCCAAATTTTGCATCGGGGCCCATTGGACTCTAGTAACACCACTTTGTACTGGCTTGGTATATGTATTACTGTGATATGTCGGCTTCCTCGGTACTGTCTTTCCTGGACTATCAAATTCTGAAAAATTAATCCAAATCTCCCACTCTGGTCTCCAAGACTTTTGCCATGCTGCATCACTTCTCTGGAGTCCTCTACCCTAGACAGTCAGATCCCTATTATACCTTCTTGGAAATCCGCAGCCTGTGACAACATACCCTCTGGCTAGTTTCAGATATCATCTAAATCTGATTCAGTAGATGCACAGATCACACTGATGGAAATATGTGTTTTTTTTTTCATATTATTGCTATATAAGTTAACAATCCATCTAATTTTTAACACTGGGGACTGGATGTTTTGTATCGTGCCAATTTGGAAGATGAACTTATTGAGTTTTTTTTTTTTCTGGTGATTTATTGCGTTCAGCTGTGTGGAGCAATGACATACATGCTGCACGCCGTCCTGACAATGAGCAATACTGTGAATGAAGTCGCTCCCAGCGCTGAGCACTGATCAGTAGAGCCGCTGTGCAGCAGCCTCGCACGCCCAGCACATACTGACACCTGCTGCCGCAGCCAAAAGCAAGATGGAAGCAGATCAGAAACAAGCACTTTTTTTTGGCTTCTATTCCAATTCATAGTTTTTCATCACAGAAATACAAAAATCTGAATGGGGGCCAGGCCACAGGTGCAGAGCATGGCTGCCAAAATGTCTATCATCTAATTCAAGCAGATTAATCCGTACACTCCAAGACCTGAAATATTCTACCAAGCTGTCTCATCCTCTGTGATGAAGCAAGTCTTCACTTTTGTTGCTTTACTTAGGTAAATTTGCACCCCTTTGTGTAGAGCCTATTTGCTGTATGTGCAGGAAAGCACTTGACATATAGACCTGTCCAGGTAGTCAGAGTTGGGGAATTCCAATCCTCCAGTGCAATACTATGGAAATCCTGAAAACATGCACTGTTTGCGGCTCTTGAGACCTGGAGTTTGAGATCCCTGACCTAGGGAGAGTCCCAGAAAGACTAGAATCACAAATGCAGCTTTTGTGCCAGAATTTGTGCTTTTGCAGGATAATGACACTGACACTGGGGGTGACACTGGCACTGGGGGTACAGGAAAATGACTCTGACACTGGGGAAAAGGATAATGACACTGACACTGGGAGTACAGGATAATGACACTGACACTAGGGGTGCAGGATAATGACACTGAAACTGGGGGTACAGGATAATGACACTGAAACTGGGGGTACAGGATAATGACACTGGGGGTACAGGAAAATGACACTGACACTGGGGGTACAGGAAAATGACACTGGGGATACAGGATAATGACACTGGGGGATGCAGGATAATGACACTGACACTGGGAGTACAGGATAATGACACTGACACTGGGGATACAGGATAATGACACTGGGGGTACAGGATAATGACACTGGGGGTGCAGGGTAATGACACTGACACTGGGAGTACAGGATAATGACACTGACACTGGGGGTGCAGGATAATGACACTGTGTGGCACCCCATGGGTTAATGTGCCACAATAACATCACATGAGTTCTCTCCCCCACTACACACTGACAAACACTACCACCTCTGGGCCAAGAGGGGGAGCACCACCTGCTTTCTTATATACTATTGCCCATGAGGAAGTAGCTCAGACCGTGCAGCACGGTGCAGTGCTGTGAAGAGCACACAGAGAGCAGAGTTAGCTCAGTGCAGACCTAGTAAGGGTCAGAGGAACAGGAGAACTACAGACTGAGGAACACGTCTGGGAGCTGGAGTGATACCTTCACTCGCCCCAGAAGAACGCACAGAACGGACACCGGATCCGGTACTGTGTCTGGCACCCACAGCACAGTGAATCCAGGAACAGTGGGATCTCTAGATGCCCCTAGTACCAGAGCAAAGCAACACGGAGGCGTCAGCACAGCACCGAGGACTCAAGTTGCCTAGCCAAGTGGTACCAGCAGAATACAGAGAGAGAGATGTGAGAAATCCCAGCAGCTCAGCTAATAGCAGCAGCCAGGACACACACACAGTGCAGCACAAGGACGCTGACGACCCCGGACAGGGTGGGAAGAGAGCTCAGCCCCATTACAGACTCCGTGGACTATGACCTGCAACAACATCTGCAGTAAAGCTTTGGAAAACAGCAAAACTGTGAGTCCGTGTATTGATTGCGACCTTTGCTCCAGATTCAGCACAGAGAGCTTCCCTCTGCTACAAGCCTGTCAGCTCTGCAACCTCAGGAGAGAAGGAGAAGTGCACCAGTGTCGACCAAACGTGAGTGTGTGTCCTTTAACCCCGTCTCCACCATCTATAACCCCAATAGACTTTAAAGGGAACCACCCACCTCAGATCACCCTAATACACAGTTAGTACATGTCCCTGCACCCTAAGGATACCTTTCCAGCACTGTTTTTGTGTAAAATCTTGCATTAGTATACCGTATTTTTCGCTTTTTAAGACGCACTTTTGTTCCCCCCAAACTTTGGGGGGGAACGGGGGTGCGTCTTAAAAAGCGCATGTAAAAAAAAAAAATATTAAACATTAAATATTACCATTATAAGGGGGTTTGTGGGGTGCAGCTGCCCAGTGGGGATGCCGGAGGCAGGTTCCGGTGGGTGGGGGGCACCGCTGCAGGACCGGAGCAGCGGAGATGTACCGGCGGCAGCAAGCGGTGGGCGCCGCCATGTTTGTTGTGGTAGCCGGCCGGTAGAGGTAGAGGCTTCAAAATGGCCGCGGGTCTCCATTATGGCCGCGGCCATTTTGTTGAAGCCTCTACCGCTGGCTGCAATGTTAATGAATGCAGCCAGCCACAAAAACATGGCGGCGCCCACCGCTTACTGCTGCCGGTACATCTCTGCTTGCTCTGGTCCTGCAGCTGTGTCCCCCACGAGAACCTCCCTCCGGCACCCCCGCTGAGCAGCTGTACCCCCCTCGGTGAGCCATGGGGGTCTGGGGGGGGAAGATGGCCATATAGGGTTGGGGATGGGGGGCACATACACAGGATAGGGGGCACATACACAGGATAGGGGGCACATACAAAGGATGGGGGGGCACATACACAGGATGGGGGGGCACATACACAGGATGGGGGCATATACACAGGATGGGGGGCATATACACAGGATGGGGGGCATATACACAGGATGGGGGCATATACACAGGATGGGGGACATATACACAGGATGGGGGGCATATACACAGGATGGGGGCATATACACAGGATGGGGGGGCACATACACAGGATGGGGGGGCACATACACAGGATGGGGGCATATACACAGGATGGGGGGCATATACACAGGATGGGGGGCATATACACAGGATGGGGGCATATACACAGGATGGGGGACATATACACAGGATGGGGGGCATATACACAGGATGGGGGGGCACATACACAGGATGGGGGCATATACACAGGATGGGGGGCACATACACAGGATGGGGGCATATACACAGGATGGGGGGCATATACACAGGATGAGGGGCATATACTGATTGTAAGACGGACACTGGCATTATAAGACGGACCCCATTTAACATTAAAAACTTTTTTTTCTCATTTCCTTCACCAAATTTGGGGGTGCGTCTTATAATCCGGTGCGTCTTATAAAGCGAAAAATACGGTAACTCATATAAAGAGTTTATAAACTTACTAGCCTGGTGACTTCTGGGCGTATCCCTCCTTCTGTTATACTTCAGGGCTGTGCATTGCATGCCTGCACTCCCCCTCCCTCCGTGCCTGCTGCCCTGCCCTGATGGGCGTGATCGTTATCTCCTCTGCACAGAGGGAGGGGGAGCACAGCCATGCAATGAATGCACAGCCCTGAAGTATAACAGAAAGAGGGATACGCCCAGAAGTCACCAGGCTAGTAAGTTTATAAACTCTTTATATGAGTTATACTAATGCAAGATTTTACACAAAAACAGTGCTGGAAAGGTATCCTTAGGGTGCAGGGACATGTACTAACTGTGTATTAGGGTGATCTGAGGTGGTTGGTTCCCTTTAACCCTTACTGCCCCGGGGGATACAGTTCTTCCCACTGGAACTACACCATCTCCGCTGCCATCACATCACCCCCGGAGGGTCTGCGGCAGCGGCGGACCCATCACTGGCCGCACCAAGTGGGTGGCGTCACCCGTGACAAATCCCCTGTAAATATTCCCCATCTTATTGTGCGGGCCCAGGGACACGGTCCGGACCGAGCTACCCGTGACTTCCCCGGCACCGACCGGTCCGGTACCGAGTACCCCCGTCCCGAGGGGGCTCCACATATACTTAGGAATAAACAGTAAATTTTGGATGGGAGACTAAATGTCTCAGTGTGTAATGCTAATTCAGCAAGTTGGCTGATATCTGTGTAGAAAATATCACTAGTTCAAAGCTTTTACAGGAACTAGAATACTACAATGTATTTACATGCATAGCATGCAGTTCCTTATGAAATGGCAATTATAGCCGGAATACACAGAGACTGACAGCTGTATAGTTCAGCGAATTAGCTGATGACCGTATCGATAAAGTCCCTAGTTCAACGCTGTTGCATGAACTAATATACTACAATGCACTCACATCCAATGCGTGCAGTTACCTAAGAGACGGCGATTATGGCCGAGATACACAGAACCTAACACTAAATATGTCCTGGTATTGCTTACCTAGTGGTGCATAGGTCCAGGGTGAGGGTACTGACTGCACGCATTGAATGTGAGTGCATTGTAGTATATTAGTTCATGCAACAGCTTTGAACTAGGGACTTTATCGATACGGTCATCAGCTAATTCGCTGAACTATACAGCTGTCAGTCTCTGTGTATTCCGGCTATAATTGCCATTTCATAAGGAACTGCATGCTATGCATGTAAATACATTGTAGTATTCTAGTTCCTGTAAAAGCTTTGAACTAGTGATATTTTCTACACAGATATCAGCCAACTTGCTGAATTAGCATTACACACTGAGACATTTAGTCTCCCATCCAAAACTTACTGTTTATTCCTAAGTATACACTGTACCAGCACTACTTATATGTTATACCATTAACTATTACTTTCTTGTTCTGGTAATTGGTCCTAACTGTTGGTTATCCTCCACCTGTGGGTTGTGGACTTCGGTCCCTCTGTTTTCCACAATTTTGTCATTCTGGTTTTAACCTTAAATAAAATGATTTTGCATTATACTGAGTTGTCGCGTTTTGGTTGGTTTTGAAATATCTGAAGAAATTGTAGCTTTATTCCTTCAATCCTATGCGTTTCGGCGCTAAACCCAGCTCCTTCCTCGGGGACAAAATTGTTGATTTGAGCTGGGTTTAGCTCCGAAACGCGTAGGATTGAAGGAATAAAGCTACAATTTCTTCAGATACTCTAGTTTTCTGGTGTTCCTTTCTGGCATCAGCGCAGATCATGCGACACATCGTCCTACAGAGTATTTCTTGCACCGCGGTGACCCATGGATATGTGGATCCTGCAGCAGCTGACCCTTCACGCTCATACTTGGTTGTGGGGTACACACAACCGGATCAGGTGAGCAGATTCTGACATTTCCTGCACCACTCTTTTCATATAAAGATAAGACCCTATTGCACATTATCTCACTTTTCTAGGATGATGACACTGACACTGGGGTACAGGATAATGACACTGGGGGTACAGGATAATGACACTGGAGGTACAGGATAATGACACTGACACTGGGGGTACAGGATAATGACACTGACACTGGGGGTACAGGATAATGACACTGGGGGTACAGGATAATGACACTGGGGGTACAGGATAATAACACTGACACTGGGGGTACAGGATAATGACACTGGGGGTACAGGATAATGACACTGGGGGTACAGGATAATGACACTGGAGGTACAGGATAATGACACTGACACTGGGGGTACAGGATAATGACACTGACACTGGGGGTACAGGATAATGACACTGGGGGTACAGGATAATGACACTGATAATTGAGGCGCAGTATAATGACACTGACACTCGGGGTACAGGATAATGACACTGACACTCGGGGTACAGGATAATGACACTGACACTGGGGGTACAGGATAATGACACTGGGGGTACAGGATAATGACACTGGGGGTACAGGATAATGACACTGACACTGGAGGTACAGGATAATGACACTGAGGGTACAGGATAATGACACTGGAGGTACAGGATAATGACACTGACACTGGGGGTACAGTATAATAACACTGACACTGGGGTAAAGGATAATGACACTGGGGTACAGGATAATGACACTGGGGATACAGGATAATGACACTGTCACTCAGGGGTACAGGATAATGACACTGGGGTACAGGATAATGACACTGACACTCGGGGTGCAGGATAATAGCACTGACACTGGGGATACAGGATAATGACACGGGGTACAGGATAATGACACTGACACTGGGGTACAGGATAATGAAACTGGAGGTACAGGATAATGAAATTGGGGGTACAGGATAATGACACTGGGGTACAGGATAATGACACTGGAGGTACAGGATAGTGACACTGAGGTACAGGATAATGAAACTGGAGGTACAGGATAATAACACTGACACTGGGGTACAGGATAATGACACTGGGGTACAGGATAATGACACTGGGGTACAGGATAATGACACTGGGGTACAGGATAATGACACTGGGGTACAGGATAATGACACTGGGGGTACAGGATAATGACACTGGAGGTACAGGATAATGACACTGGGGGTACAGGATAATGACACTGGAGGTACAGGATAATGAGACTGACACTGGAGTACAGGATAATGACACTGGGAGTACAGGATAATGACACTGGGGTTCAGGATAATGACACTGGGGGTAGAGGATAATGACACTGGGGTACAGGGTAATGACACTGGGGTACAGGATAATGACACTGACACTGGAGTACAGGATAATGACACTGACACTGGAGTACAGGATAATGACACTGGGGTACAGGATAATGACACTGGGGGTACAGGATAATGACACTGGGGGTACAGGATAATGACACTGGGGTACAGGATAATGACACTGACACTGTAGTACAGGATAATGACACTGGGGGTACAGGATAATGACACTGGAGGTACAGGATAATGACACTGGGGGTACAGGATAATGACACTGGGGGTACAGGATAATGACACTGGGGGTACAGGATAATGACACTGACACTGTAGTACAGGATAATGACACTGGGGGTACAGGATAATGACACTGACACTGGGGTACAGGATAATGACACTGACACTGGAGTACAGGATAATGACACTGGGGGTACAGGATAATGACACTGGGGGTACAGGATAATGACACTGGGGGTACAGGATAATGACACTGACACTGTAGTACAGGATAATGACACTGGGGGTACAGGATAATGACACTGGGGGTACAGGATAATGACACTGATACTGGTGGTACAAGATAATGACACTGACACTGGGGGTAGAGGATAATGACACTGGGGTACAGGATAATGACACTGGGGGTACAGGATAATGACACTGATACTGGTGGTACAAGATAATGACACTGGCACTGGGGGTACAGGATAATGAACCTGGGGGTACAGGATAATGACCCTGAGGGTACAGGATAATGACACTGGAGGTACAGGATAATGACACTGGGGGTACAGGATAATGACACTGAGTGTACAGGATAATGACACTGGAGGTACAGGATAATGACACTGGAGGTACAGGATAATGACACTGGGGGTACAGGATAATGACACTGATACTGGTGGTACAAGATAATGACACTGGCACTGGAGGTACAGGATAATGACACTGGACGTTCAGGATAATGACACTGGACGTTCAGGATAATGACACTGTCACTTGGGGTACAGGATAATGACACTGGGGGTACAGGATAAGGACACTGGGGGTACAGGATAATGACACTGGGGATACAGGATAATGACACTTAGGGTACAGGATAACGACACTGACACTCGAGGTACAGGATAAATTAATGACACTGATACTGATACAGGATAATGACGTCTGTGGATACAATGCCCCCCTGGGCCTGGAGCCCAATGAGATATATATACCGGCTGCAGGCCCAGGATCCCACAGAGATCTCTGTTTATTTGCAGTCTTCTCCTCCTTCTACAACCTCTGGCCTGGGTACTACTCCTAAGAGAACACCATCCGTGGGTGTCCAGCCTAGGGATATTTGGTCGGCTGTGGACAATTCTCCAAACTTCATATAACACGTTAAGTCATTCTGAGTTACTATTACTAAGCCTGAGCGCGCGCCAGCTCTATTCTCAGCATTTATTTCCATGTTGCCAGTGTTTACTGAGCTTACTGTTAATTGTAAGTGAACCCAAGTGATCCTCACCTTCAGCTTGGCCGACTTCATTAATACTGGGCATAGTCTGACTGCTTGGCATTCAGAAATGAGGGCAAGGAGAAGGGTGGCAGCTCTCAGAAGACTGGACCTCTGTACTTAAAAGCTATTTGCAGTTTGCTTGTAACAGAAATAGTCTGTGTGGTTTCCTCACCCACAAGGGCCATAATCGGTGATGCTGCATTATGACATCTTTCTACTGGCATTCCTCTAATGCTAGATTCACAGTCATATCTGTAGGAGTTACCGTCAAAAAAGCCATATTGCGTTATATTATCCCCCCAACAATGAAACACTTTGACGTACCACAATATGGTCAATGGGTTAGTTCAGGTATTTTTGTGAATGATCTGACAACACCTTCATTTCTGCTTTCTTGTTCATTCTTTTAGCACTGCAGGCGTTAAGAACTCTTTCCTTGCTGGCTGTTGCAGCTCTGGTGTTTTTGCTTGTTTGGAGGAGTTGGAGGGTTTTTCCTTTTTGTGTCTATTACCCTCTATCTCTTTCCCTCTGTTTTTATTTGCTCACGTTGTGTTATTGCAGTAGGGACAGGTGTCCTTGCCGGCCTACACACTAGCCATGGTTAGTGCAGAGTAAGCCTAAGCGTGTGACAATAAAGGAGGAAGGACCTATGTAGGGATGTTAGGGAGCACAGGGACCAGTGATAAATTAATAATATTCTTCTTCTAGCATTGTGTTATTCCAGTAGTGAGACTAGTATCTTTGCCAGCCACACACTAGCCAGTGTTAGTGCAGGGAAAGTGAAGGCCTAGGCATGTGATGGTGACGGGGGGGAAGGATCCATATAGAGATGATAGGGAGCACAGGGTCCATTGTTAAATTAATCTTATTTCTTTTAGCATTTTGTTATTCCAGTGGTGAGACTAGTGTCCTTACCAGCCTACACATTGGCCAGGGTTAGTGTAGGGAAAGTGAGGGCCTAGGCACGTGATGGCGACGGGAGGAAGGATCCGTGAAGGGATGGTAGGGAGCACAGGGTCCAGTCTTAGGAGAGTGTGACCTCTCTCCTCTGCCTACTATCATGGCCTTCCTTTAATTCCATTCCTGTTGTCCCTTTTGTGTTACGTTGCACGTTGGACGTCCGTACACAACGACATAATACACATACCCTATACCTTCAATAGACTCACAGGTTATAATTTTTGAGCTACTAAATCCTGTAGTGCACACTTAAGTTTTACGGAGCTTGATAAAACATAAGCAACTTTATTTTTCCCAAATAAATAAAATCACTGCATACATTTGCAGAAAATTATTAATTTTTTGGGGGTGGTAAAGTTCTACTTAATCTGTGTGCTGAAGAGGATGACACAGAATGTTCTTTCTCCCCTTGTACAATGTTTATTACCCGTGAATGGTTAGACCACAGTAAATCAGCCATAGAGGAAAAGGCAGAAAATACCTTGTCTGCAGGAGTGTAGAGCCGAGTATGGCGGAGACAGCGATGATGTCACGTTCATGACTTTACCGGAAGGCTGCGAACTGGTGATCCCCGTGTGATCGGCAAACATGGGATGCCCTAATCTGAGTCCTTGGTAATTCTACCCATGTATCCTATCTGCCCACTGTGCATTTGTGCTGCGTTTTTTGTTGCATTTCTGCAGCAAAAACGCAGCATCCACAGCTTTAACATTACTGTCAATGTGATCTTCCAAAAGCTGTGCCAACTTTGCGTTTGTGGGCGCTGTGTTTTTGTTGCAGAAATCGCCTTAGTTTTTTTTAATGTCCCTGCAATTAACTTATCTGTTTTTAGGTTGAATTTTCGCCATAGACTCCATTCCCCCCCCCCCCCCCACAAAAAAAGCACCACAAATGGATGGGTATCGCCACAGTCTGTTTGTGATGCTTTTTTATACAGATTTCCAAAACAAAAACTCCCCCTCTCCGGTGATTCATCCTCCGTGCACCGTCAGAAGCTGTATTTACCGGTATTAATCTTCCAGGACTTTGAACCATGTGACTCAGGCTGCCACATAATGCACAGGATCTGTAAGATCGATAAACACAGCTTCTGACTGCACCGGGGAAGAATCACCGGAGATTGCCATGGGATTGCCGGGGAGGGTGAAAAAGTGTATGTGAGTCTGTCTATGTGTGTGTCTATGTGTGTGTCTGTCTGACTGTCTCTCTGTGTGTCTGTCTATGTGTGTGTCTGTCTGTCTGTCTTTGTTTGTCCCTTATATGTGCTGTATTTTTGTGCTGCATTTGTATGTGCACAAATGCAGCACAATAGGTTTGTGCTGCTTTTGCTACAGACAACTGTGTTTGTGTAGCTGACAAATGCAACACAAAAAAATAAGCACAGTGGGCTCATCACATAAAACAGAAAAGCTATTGTGTAGATTTCTATTGGTAAATAATGGTTTGCTGAGGCCGTGGTCCCCCAACATTAGAATGAGTTCAGTTTGGAAATATCGGCTGCCAAAAGTGTCTGAAGGAGACAGAGGTGTTGGCAGCGACGCACCTCTCTGTACTACACTTCCTCACACACATTGATGATCTGTTTGCACCAGTCAGGAACAATGGTTATGGGCTGCTTTCTCATACACAGCAGTGAAGAACGTATAAAAACTGCAATTGAGGAAAAACAGAAAAAAATATGGGGGAAGCTTATATTTGACCAAAATATGAGGTGATAGGAAGTAGAAATGAGCGAATGTCTGAATGGTCAGGTTCTGCTTGTGCAGGACCCGCGAAGGTCCCTGTACATCATCGGAAGTCACTGATTGGTTGTTTGGCTCTCTGCCCACAAACAGCCAGCCATAACGTCTGGCGGTGGGAGGGCCAATCATATGCTGCCAGCAGCTCACACCGGACGAACCGCTCGGAGCACAGAGATCCCATCTCCTTCACTTAGAAGACGGAATTCCCCCGAAATCCAGCCCCGAACAGGTTCGCTCAACTCCAATAGGAAATCCTTCCTAAATCTCTTGTGTAAAGGCCCAGTTATGGTTGTACTTTGTTTCATTATTTAAGAAATGTATATATATATTTAATAACTTTGTGTTTTGTATGGAGCTGTAAGGCTATGTGCACACATAGCAGTTTTTTTTTTCTGCACCAAAAAACTCATCTCCTGTCAGGCAAAACCCTGCAGAAAAACCGCTGTGATTTTAGCATTTCAGGTGCGTTTTTTTTGTGCATTTTTCTGTGTTTTTTTATCTCTTTTGCCAGAAATGTATTTCACATTTTGCACAAATAATTTTATTGAAAAAACTCTCTCTCCCCTCCCTCTCTCTGACCGTCTAATTTGTATGGGGGGCTCCCAGCTCTTCCCTGGCAGATGATGACAAAGAAGAGGATCAAGCACATCAGATTTACAACCGATGACCCTTTTTTTTCTCTGATAGGCCGCTGCTGGAGGGAAAGGAGGAGCAATCCGGAGCAGACCCACCAACATCGAAACAAGTCCTTTTTATATCCCAAGCCTACAACTCAGGGTATATTGTGTTCTTCTAAGATTGGTGAATAAGGCTGTTCTCTTACTGGTTGCATTTCAAGCCGCATGCTTAATTCTTCTTTGAGTGATGTAGAAAGAGGGGGTGAGGTAATTTACATTAAATTAGCAATACACAAACTCAGAACAATGAAGCATAGTCTGGCAAGAAAAGATGACTTAACAAACATGAGATAGCAAACTAAAGACCAATACATCTGGCCAAATTAAGAAAATTTAACCCACACCACACATTGTAGAGGACTGTGTCATCACAGAGGAGTCTGGTAGCGGTTCTCTGATAGCTAATCACTCCTGGGCATGAGGGATATAGGTCGGTGAGATAGTTCAGGCAACAGCTATTGTATTCGGTAGGCTTTACCCACAACTTTCCAACACTTCAGAAACTGCTTTAACATCTGAGGTTCTGCATAATCTTCTCAACTCCGGGCAGCAGGAGATCATATTGCCTATCTGTACTATCAGGAAAAAGGATATTTTGCTATATTCCAGTTATGGCTAATGAAATTAAGTCAGACACTGCCATTCTGTGTTTAATAACAACAGTAACACTGTATTTTGTGTGTGTATTAATATATGTGTGGATGTATAGCGAATGAGTCTGAAGGTCTCTGCTGTTACTATATACATACGTCTTGGTAATATTGATAACATATGCTCCAATAATTTGACGAGACGCGCCATGTTGATATATGTTATAATATTTCTCCAAGAAAGCCTAATCAATAGTGATATTTTCTCTAAACAATCTATCTCTTAAATTCCCAGATTCACGTTTGTAAATCAGAAACATGTGTGTTATTCCTTTCGGCTCATGTTATTGAGCGTATGGAATGATTCACCTTCAGATGTGGCATTGGCATATCGTATGGCTACTGTATGCCGCTTTACCATACAGTGGTGCTTGAAAGTATGTGAACCCTCAAACTAGATAAACAACAAAATCAAACTAATAAAACAAAAATATTAGACTGTCTTTTTTAGGGGGGAGACTAAACAGATACCACATCTCTGTGCGTAGCAAAAGTATGTGAACCTTTGCTGTCAGTATCTAGTGAGACGGGTTCCCTGAAAAATACCCACAAGGAAAGGCAACCCTTACACCTAACCCCTAACCTGAACCCTAACACCTAGCCCTAATTCCTAATCCATAACCCTAATCCTAACCCTAACTCCTAACTCTAACACATAACCCTAACTGTAACACTAACCCCTAACTCTAACACCTAATCCTTAACACTTAACCTGTAACTCTAACATCTAACACATAACCCTAACACACAACCCTAACACCTAAATGTAACCCTAACACCAACCCTGTGGGTATTTTTCTTTTGGGGATTATTCTGGTCACTGGTGACAGCTTGTTTAACAATAACTGCACCTACATGTTTCCAGTAAAGAAGTTTAGCTCGTTCCTCCCTGTTTTTTACGTTTTCTCCACTTTTACAACATTTCTATAGGATGAAGGTCAAAACTTTGGCTTTGGCCATTCCAAAAACTTTAATATTATTCTTGTTTAATGAACAACCTGTGGCTTTTGGTCATCGTCTTGCTCCATGAGCCACTTTTTCTTGAAATTCAGCACTTAGACAGATATCCTGATGTTTTCCTATAGACATTTTTTGATAAAATTCTAAATTCATTGTCCCATCAATGAAGGCAGCCATCCTGGCCCAGATGCAGCAAAACAGGCATTAATCATTATATTACCACCAAACCATCATACCCCCTATACTACCACCACAGTGTTTCACAGGTGGTGTGAGTTTTTTATGCTATATTGTAAAGTGTTTTTCTTTCTTAAACATAACACGTCTCTTTTAAATTGAAAAGCTCTATTTTGGTATCCTGCATCCATAAAACATTGCTCCTTCAACAATCTTCTGGCTTGTCCAGGTTTTCTTTAGCAAACTGCAGACATTCTTTTTGGAGAGCAGTAGTTTTCTTCTTACAATCATACCATGCACAGTTGTTATTCAGTGTCTTCCAGGTGCTGAACTCATGAAAACTGACATTAAATAATTTGAGAGAGGCCTTTAGTTGCTGACAGGTTATCTTGGGTTCCATTATGACATCGCAGAACTATACATGCCTCATTCTTGGAGCGATATCTGTTTGTCAACAACTCCTGGGGAAGTTATTAATTGTTTAAAATATCCTCCATTTATACACAATCTATCTGATGCCTGATTGTCACATCCCTAGAGTCTGCTCCTGCAACTTCTGCGTCTTCCACCAGGCACCGCTGTGTTCACCCCGAAGGTGGGGCTGGTGAAGTAGTAGTCTGACTTGTGGATATGTTGTAGGTGAGGTTGGTGATGTAGTAGTCTGACTTGTGGATGTGTTGTATGGCTGCCCAGCTGCAGTCATCAACTCTGACTTCAGCCAATTAGGAAGTACTGCAGTCTATTTGAATCCTCTGTGTGTTGCTGCTAGTTGCCAGGTATACTCCCTGGTTCACTTGTTATCCTGCTTTGAAATATTTATTTTTCAGATTGACATCTGCCTGATTTTTTACTATTATTCTGCCTAATGATTTTGTACTTTTCTGACCTCCCAGCTTTGACCCTGATTGGCGACTTTTCTATTCCTGGACTGCAATCCTGTGGACATTGCAGTAAAGCCAGATCCCTGTGTAGGGGCTAAAGGGTCTCTGGGTATCTCGGGGTTCTGCCTGATGGTGCGATTTTCACTTAGTCTGTCCAGGATTCCCCATTTTGGCTGGAATCACACTGACCAAGTGACATGCGAGTCACTCGGACAAGTCTCGGATGACTAACTCGGAATGGCCTCCCCCCTCTCTGGATGGGAGTGTCAGCTGCTTGTGTTTCCAAGCAGCTCCACACTCCCATCCTGACAGGGGGGGGCCATTCCGAGTTAGTCATCCGAGACTTGTACAAGTGACTCGCATGTCACTCGGACAGTGCGATTCCAGCCTTTACCTGTGACTCGGACAAACGTTACACTGATTTTTTCAAGTACAAGAAAAAAAACAATAGTTTTGGTTCAGAGTGTGATTTAGGTTTCATCAGTTTTAAGTGAAGAATGAAAAAGATTCTCCACCTTCTCCACGCTGCTAGGCTGAGAAAATCGGACCAAATTCAGATGTCATCCAAATTTGGTCTGACTTTTTTCATGGACCAATAGACTTGCATTGCTGATTTTGATATGACCCTTGGATCAAAATCGGACAGGTCTCTGCATGGACATGAAAATGACCCCTTTAGACTATCCCAAGTATGAGTATTATCCATGAAAACCACAGATAGCAATCGTACGCAAAAATGAGAAGTCTGAATGAGGTCTGATTGTGGATTGGTGGGGTTCCAACTCTTTCGAGTTGGTTTTGTAACCGTCTTCAGTCTGATCAGCTCTTCCTCTGACATTCCCAGAAATCTCTTTTTATTGTTAAGCAGCAATAGTGATTGGGCAATGATCTACCCTCTGTCTCTCCGGGTGGAAAACGCATTAAGCTCATCTTCCTCCGGTGTTGGACATATGAATTTAGTTTATG
The DNA here is from genome assembly GCA_033576535.1 of Allobates femoralis. Lineage (NCBI taxonomy): Eukaryota > Metazoa > Chordata > Amphibia > Anura > Aromobatidae > Allobates > Allobates femoralis. The sequence continues at coordinate 128,950,396 of JARQOC010000010.1, forward strand.
ATTATTTGGTTGTGTGCTGGGGAAAACGTCCTTGTCATTCCTTGAGAAGAGGAAGTCTCCAAGCTGCAATATCCTATTCTACTTTTACTGCAGGTCATGCCCTTAAACACCATCTGTCTGTCAGACGTTGTCCTGCATGGCGGTGTTCACCTCCAATCTGGAGTCTTATTGTGGGGGCAGATTATTGCCCACAAACTCCATGATGCTGCATTATGGGAATAAGGGTACCTCAGTGCCCCGCTGAGCTCTGGTCTATAGTCAGCTCTCCGTTGCGTGACTTAATGATTTTGGCTTCTTTTGCGTTCTCCACTGAGACTTTTATATCACCTATCTTTGTGTATATATAATATCTCCACATTATTCTTGGCCATGACCTACTTTTTTTAATTTAATATAACTGGTTCCTTAGGGCAGTGATGTATGGCATTGAACCAGACCCTTTTAGAAACGCGCCTAAATAAGCACAGATGGAAAAGCTCAAGTAATGTATCCAGAATGCAAAATAAGACCAATCAGGTTGTGTTCACACGTTCTGGATTCTGGATGCACTGCAGCTTAGGTACACCTATGATGCTGCTAAAGGCTAGGATGGGGATGGGGGGGTGGAAAAATAAAACATATAGTAATTAAACAGACGCGTTATACTTACCGTGTCCTGCAGTCCCGCTGTCTTGTGTCCCGTCTACTTCTGGGGCCGCTCATTAACTTATGGGATATTCACTGTACAGGCTCCAACAGCCAATCACAGTCGCTGTTACACAGAGCGGACGTCTGTGATTGGCTGTTCGAGCAACCTGGAAACTGACTATACATTCTAGATGCTAGAATGTATAGGCTGGTTTCAGGCTATTAGGCCCCTCACATATATAGTACTGTAAAAATAAACAATAATAATAAAACATGACGTAGCGCTAAGCAGTATTTTTGTTTCTCAGCGGAGATAAAGCAGGCAGCTACGAGCTGCCACCCTCAGCTGCCTGGCTTTAACTTGGCTGGCAATCAAAATACAGGGAAGCCCATTATTATTATTATATTTTTTAATTATTTAAATAAATAATTTAAAAAAATGTGTGGGCTTCGATGTATTTGCTATTCCCAGCCAAGGTAAAACCAGCCCGCAGCCACCCCTGAAAATGGCGCATTCATCCATAGCGCTATTTTCAGGCACTTTACCCAGCTCTTCCATTGCCACTGGTGGTGGTGGCATGCTGGGAAATAAGGGGTTACTGCCAGCTTTGTATTGTCAGCTAGTACTAAGCTTGAAATTCATGGTGTCAGGCCAATATTAGATCCGACCACTATGAATTTCTAGCAAACATAACAAAAACCACAAATAGAAAAAATATTTTAATAGAAAGAAAACACAAGACATTTCAGGACCCCATCTTTATTAACGAAAAACCCTCCCTCTGGCGTAATCCACAGGGTGTTTTATTCAGCTCTGCTACATCTCTGCGAGCACACACACTCATAGAGAAAAGATCATAGAGAAAGCAGGCTGAGACTGACACCTGGCCGTGGGAAAGTTTATCTGATTTCACCATTGAGTCATGAACTCAGATGACCCTAGCATCACACAGCACTCGGAGTCCAGCTGTAAAGTGAGCGCTTCTCTCGCTCACTTACTGCTGGCCTCCGGATGCCGTGTGATGTTGGGGTCATCAGAGTTCACGCTTGATGCGCCTCAGACTTGAACTCAGATAACCTTTCTCTCGGCCAAGTGTCAGCCTGTGGCAGACACACACGTCTGCTTGCAGAGATGTATCAGAGCTAAGGAAGGCACCCTATAGATTGCATCAGAGGGAGGTTTTTTTGTTAAAAAAGATGGAGCCCCTAATTTTTTTTCTTGTTTTTTGTTTCTATTAAAATAATTTTTTCTCATTTTTTTTATGTTTACTATAAATCCACGACGGCCGAGTCTCATATTGGCCGGACACCATGAATTTCAGGCATAGTACTAGCTGACAATACAAAGCTGGCATAAACCCCTTATTACCCAGCGTATCACCGCCACCAGGGCCGTTGGAAGAGTTGTGGTACAGTGCCAGGAAATGGCGCTTCTATGAATGCGTCATTTTCTGGGGCGGCTGCGGGCAGCAATTCGTAGCAGGGTGGGGCATCACTATTGTATTCACTATGTGAGAGTAAACACCAAATTTGTAGCAATTTATCTTTTTTTTTCCTATGAACACATTTTTTCTGACTTGAGTCATCACAGCCTATTTGTGCTGATGGGATTGTCTATGTGCGGAGGGAGGTCTATCGCTCTACAGCAGGATTTACAGCTTTGGTTGGCATTGAAAATATTTGTACTATTTTAATAATTTTTTGCTAATGACGCTCTGGAATAAATCTGTGATTTAGACGACAGCAAATCTCAGTGCTGCCTGTATATGTATATAGCCGGTACTTGTGTGCGGACACTTGTAAATTAAGGCTGTGCTGTGCCAGGTATTTCTGGGAAATGGCAGAATATACTACGCTTGCGCCCACTCTGAATTCCCAAATAAATAATTCTTGAAGTTTTGTAAGTGAGGCCAATAAAGTGAAGCATGTATGAAAGGAAGTCATAATAGCATATTTCAAGGTAGAGAGATATATCCAAAGTTTTCAGCAGAAAATGACCTATTGATCAAAGAGAACATGTCTTTTCCAAAAGCCCTGTTTACCTGTGAAGGGTTAAATGGATTTGTGTTAAATGTACTTGTTAATAAATTTTAGTCAATTTTTGGATATATTTGGTGTATCCGTAAAAAAAAAAATAAGCAAGTAAACCATACAAGCTGAATAATATATCTCAGAATATTTTTACCGCTCAATGATCATAAAACAACAGCGGAATTGCTGTTGTTTATTTTTGTTTGTTTATTTTTTAGCATACTTGGAAGATGTTTCCCAATTTTCCAGTACATTGTATTGTAAAATATGTGATGTCCTGCAAAATGAAGCCCTTAGAAGGCTTTGTTGTCAGGGAAAAAAAGGTTCTGATTCTTAGATGAAGGGGAGAAAAAAAAAGACCAAAAATGAAAATGGTCTGCAGCACAAAGGGGTTATCTGGACTTTTTGGATTGTTTGTGTGTATATCTAGGCTGCAGAATGCTGACAGATTGTAATTTACACCCTGTCAGCATTTTGCATGGTTACCTAGATATCACCAGTCTGTGTGTGGATGAATAGCTCAGCACCCCACTAGAGGTTTGTTGCTTTGTAACTGGATACTACACTCAGTCTCCAGCAGGCCCTCCTCAGTCTGTAGCAGGACCACCTCCTTCAAGCTATGTAAACGCTGATTGCACTGAGCTGTAAGGAGGTGGGACACTCCACTTGTATTCACAGCAAGCATTGTGAATGCACCGAACAGCTGAATGAGCTGCTCAGTGCAATGAGTGTGATCATCTTCTTCACCGTGCCCACGCTGTGTCACTGACAGGATAATTTCTCCATCACTGTGCTGCAGTCATTCCCCTGTGAATGGGAGACATCTCTGTGTCACTGATATGGTGCAATTAGGTGTCTGTGCGGTCACCTCCTTCACAGGGGGGCAGCTGGGGCTCAGTGAGGGACAGATGATTTTAATCAGGTGTTTGGTGTATTCCTGGTGCTTGCTGTGAATACAAATGGAGTGTACCTCCTCCTTATAGCTCAGTGCAATAAGCATTTACATAGCTCAATGGAGCTATGGTCCTGCTGGAGACTGGGGCAGGCAGGCCTGCTGGAGTCTGGGGCGGCCTGTTGTAGACTGGGGCAGGCCTGCTGAAGACTGTATGTAAACGACCAGTAGTGATGTTATGACCAGACTCCAAAACAACAAACAGGGGTGAGCAGCCCCTCCACACAGAAAGGTGATATGTAGATAACCATGCAAAATGCTGATAGGGTGCAAATTACAAACAGTCAGCATTCTGCAACCTAGATATACATATAAATTATTCTAAAAGCCTCGACAACCCCTTTAAAGCTGCAAAACTGAACCAACTGCTTCTGCACACTCCTCAACATTGGAATTACAACACCAAGAAAGACAAGATATAGGAATGTGCTAGAAAGTAGCATGTGTTGCTAAAATCTCCAAATGATCGAGCTGTCAAGCACCTCACTCCAATCTGTGTCATGTGGGAGGGGCTGAAAAAGCAGATTGATGCAATGTTTTGTTTTTAGCCACATGAAAGTTTAAGAATTCCATCAGGTCTTGAAGGATGATTTATGATGATACCTCCTGTTCATCAATGTGCAAGTTATCACCAATTATCACAAACTTTGCTGAATTGAGGGACCTTGATTTACCACTCCAGGGCCGAGATGTCAGCACTGTGCCACATTTCTGCTCGTATCAAGAAGTGTTGTTTCCATTTTACATCATTTGCAGATCATTACCGCATCTATCCATCCCGTGATTTCCATAATTCCATGACTTCTCCTTCTTGGTGTTGTCATTCAATGTTGGGGAGTGTGAATGGTGAAGGTGTCCGGTCGTCTAGCACTACTTCTTATACTAAGGCATAGTGTAATCATCTCCATCCAGACAGTTACTGTGAGGTCTCTCGCAGCACCTGTGTGTCCTCTGCTCTGTGTTTATGTAGCTGGCTCTCTGTGGAGAATACTCTGCTTTCTGCTGGGTGTCAAGATGATATCACATTCTGCTCCTCTGGGGTTGGCCATCACCATGAAGCCAGAGCTGTGTTTATATGTAAAGCAATGGTGCATAGGGAGACAATGTAGAGAGCAACAGCATATGGGACCCAGACTGAAGAAGGGCTCTGGAGACACAGGCACCTCACTTCTTCTCATTACAAAACCAGGCAGAGGACTGTCAGACAACCAGTCAGAAATATTAGGCTTGCAGAGGAAATAACTGTATGTCAACTGCAAGAGGGAATGTGTGGGAGGGAATGTACGGCATAACAGCTGGGAGATGTGGTGCCCCTGCTCTGGTGAGTCTTAAAGGGAACCTAACATGTCATTTTGTGTGTTTTAAATGATGCAATGTGCAAACAAAATTCCACCCAATTATCTTAAAAAAAGCCTTTATATGCTGCAGTGACTGCACACACATACCTGGCTTCAGTCATAAGAGAGGCGCTTTCCTGACTGTCACTCATGTTCATTCAGGATACGTTTTGAATTTTGGTCCCCTGCATTGTAATTGATTGACATCACTGCAGGACATGTAGTGATGTCACGACCATGTGACTGTAATGGGCAGAGCTAAGCCCTAAAAGACTTTCACTTCAGGTCTGCTTAGCTCTGCCCATTATGGTCACAGGGTCGTGGCATCACCACAGCTCCTTAACCACCAGAGAGCCTTCAGTGATCAAAGTCAATATATTACAATGCAGGGGGCATCACAGAAGTGAATTGACATGACTGGTACCAGCTGAAGTTTCCACCCTGATGACTGTTTTTGCAAGTATTTAATGCAAGCAGCTAAGAATCTAAATTGCTTTTTTATGATAAATACATGGCTTTTTTTTAAACCAGGTTAGTAATGCACAATGTATGATCTAAATAACATTGAGAGTGGTTTAAAAGCAAAATAAGACACAACAGGTTCCCTTTAATACCGTTGGAACCAAGTGTCACTATTTCAATGCAGTAACATTATACTGACTGACAGATTTATTGACAGTAAGCCATATGATCATTTATAACATGACCATTTAGAGCAAATAAAATTGTTTAAGTGATTAGTCCAGATTTCCTTTGATGAGGACTCTATAGCTTCATTTTGTGTAGTTGAGGGGTTTCCAACAGCTATTCCTCCTGACTCCTTCATACTCAAGCAGGAGCATGCGTGTGTTCATAGGAGAGGGGAACGAGTTGCTGACAAACTCTTCCGTGCCCCCATGTGGACTTTTCTGATTTTGCTCAGACAAGGAAAGTCGCCAAGCAGGGTCAAAGCCAAGAGGTCACAAAAGTACAAAATCGTTAGGCAGATGAATAGTATAAAATCAGGCAGCGGTCAATCCGGAAAATCAATAATACAAAGCAGGATAATAACAAGTGAACCAGGGAATATATCTGGCAACTAGGAGAAGCACTCAGAGGATTCAAATAGGCTACAGTATTTCCTAATTGGCTAACGTCCGAGTGATGACCGCAGCTGGGCAGCCATAAAACACAACCACAATCAGACTACTACATCACCAGCCCTACCTTCAGAGTGAACAGAGCGGTGCATGGTGGCAGACACAGAAGTTGTAGGAGCAGACTCTGGGGACTCAAGTCAGGGGTGCGCGTTTATTTCTGTAAGCAGTTTCCAGACACTTAGGAGACTCGGCTTATTTTCACCACAGTGAATTCCAACATTTCAGATTTTCGTTCTTTGTTAGTCAAGAGTAGAGATTGCTAATTGTTGGACAATCCCATGTGTTTACGTTTTGACACTTTATATGTTGTCTATTATTTTACCATTAATAGTGTTCCTGTATTGAATAGTGAGAAAAAGTAAATGTTTAGTGATGATATAACACATTGGCGTCTACACTTGTGTCAGATCAGTCAGTGATGTCTGCACAATGTATCAGACAGGACAGCGTTGCCCTCTGTGTCATATTAAAGTGTTGACATTCCTGCGCTGTAAATAAAGTGCAGCTGGATGCAGGTCTCCCGCAGAGAATCCGCCTGTGTGACTATTACCATCCCCACAGTAAATTTATTACAATATTCACAGGGTCGGGCATGACGCCTCTGACAACTAAAGATGGAGCGACAGTCTGAAAAGAGCGGAATGATTGTAGGCCAATCCTATCTGCACCACTGGCCTCCTCGAGGTTTCCGTCTTTACGCTTCCTATGTTCATGTTAAATATCACATTGCAGAACGGAAATATTTTAGTGAGGAACTTTAATACATTTAAGGTTGTCTTCAACCTCACATGAATGAAGGGATGGTTTACTATCAGGATTTTGTTTCTCAATGGTTCGGGTAAGGATATAGCCAGGATTTTATGTACTAGAAAGCCACTTAGTCTTTGCCAGGGTATTTAATGTCAGGCTAGGGCAATTAAAGAGAATCTGACTGCAACATAATGTAGGCAAAGTAATCCTGAATCCAGCGATATCACATAAATTACTGGCTGCAGCCGTTCTCACACAATTAAAGCATTTAGTTTTAGCAGCACAGGAGAACTGCCCTGCCCACACCAGGCTGTGTATATACAATGTCTATAGACAGAGAGCTGCCCTGCCCACACCAGGCTGTGTATATACAAAGTCTATACACAGAGAGCTACTCCCAGCCCACACCAGGCTCTGTAGTCAATGTCTATTGACAGAGTGATGCCTCCATCCACACCAGACTCTGTATGTACAATGTCTACAGACAGAGAGCTGCCCCCGCCCACACCAGGCTTTGTATATACAATGTCTATAGACAGAGAGCTGCTCCCGGTCAACGCCAAGCTCTGTATGTCAATGTCTATTGACAGAGAGCTGCCTCCGTCCACACCAAGCTCTGTATGTACAATGTGTACAGACAGCTGCTCCCAGCCCACACCAGGCTCTGTATGTACAATGTCTATGAACAGCTGCCTCTGTCCACACCAGGCTCTGTATGTACAATGTCTATAGACAGAGCTGTCCCTACCCACACCAGGCTCTGTCAATACAATGTCTATAGACAAAGAGCTGCCCCCGCCCATACCAGGCTCTGTATGTATAATGTCTATAGACAGAGAGCTGCCCCCACCAGGCTTTGTATATACAATGTCTATAGACAGAGAGCTGCCCCCGCCCACACCAGACCAGACATGTACAATGTTTCTAGACAGAGCTGCTACGCTCACACCAGACACTGATTAGAGAGTGTACATTCACAGTGAGATGTCAATCACAGCAGGGGACTGCCCTGTGGGTGACAAAATAGTCCTGTAATGGTAATCACCAGGTGATAACGCCTTTGGTTTACATAAACAATAGCACAGAGCCTGATAAGAGAAGCACAGCTGATTTTTATTTTTAACTCTTTACAGCATGCTGTCCTCAGTTTACATACCAAAAACCTGCTAACAGATTCACATTATTTAGGCCTTTGCTCCAGGTAAGACCAACTTTGGGCTCTAGTTTAGAGAAAAGTATGCACCGGAGATCAACATCGGCGTTCATCCATTGATTTCAGAGAGCATCGTGATTTTCTGGTGTTGTCACAGCTCCTTCTTCACATCTAAATAAACTTTGGTTGTCCAGAGTAATCTGCTTTACCTACTGTTTGTGTTTCCTATGGAAGGTTAGGTAAACTATAGAGAAACAATGCGGTGCAGGCACATTGCGGCATTTAAAGTGTCACATTGGACTATAAAAAAAGTGTTAAATGTTCCAAGGCGGAATGTGTGAGCCTCAGTGTTTCATCTACACATTCACAGTTGTGACAGCTTCACTACACACAGTTTAACTGTAGATGCAAAATATGTAAGGGGATATAGCTTTGGCACCGTGGCATCCTGGCACACGGCGTGTTTATATACCCAGCACATGTCTATGGCTGCTGTATGTGCAGCAACCTCTCAAGTAGCTCATAAGCTACGTTTGTCACCTAAGATTTATTTTGGACACGTGTTAGTTTCCTTCTAAATAAGTCTCTCTCTCTCTGGCTTTTTTTTCTGTGGCAGATTTTATTAATTCCTGGTGATAAATGAGGCATCAGGCCGCAGATTGTAGACTCTCTGGACGGGTGGGACGTTGCCAGTTGGCTTTTTTGACTGTTTTTTATTAGTGTTTATAAAGACGCGCAGTTGTGTTGGGCTATTCCTGCTTGCCAAAAACTACAGGGAAATATTTTAGGATGAACGAGACATTCTTAAAGATCTTACTGCTTGTGTCCACCTCTGGATGAATGTGTTGCCCCACTGCAAAGGTCATTGTGGACTGTGTGTGCCCAGGAATCAGATACCAAACCCAGTGACCTAGAGAGGGAGAGGGCTGGAGGAAAATCAGAGAATCACCTATTGTTCAAATCAATTCTTTATGTTAAATGCATGAGTAAAAATATTTGCTATTTATTTTCTTATGGTTTTTCATTGCACTCACATTAAATATTAAACACAGGATCCACCATTCACAATAGGTGATATCACAGCTCACCTCCTCCTGTACAGTGACTGATAACACCTCTGTATACAGTAGATAACACAGGATCCACCATTCACAATAGATGATATCACAGCTCACCTCCTCCTCCTGTACAATGACTGATAACACCTGTATATACAGTAGATAACACAGGATCCACCATTCACAATAGGTGATATCACAGCTCACCTCCTCCTCCTGTACAATGACTGATAACACCTCTATATACAGTAGATAACACAGGATCCACCATTCACAATAGGTGATATCACAGCTCACCTCCTCCTGTACAATGACTGATAACACCTCTATATACAGTAGATAACACAGGATCCACCATTCACAATAGATGATATCACAGCTCACCTCCTCCTCCTGTACAATGACTGATAACACCTGTATATACAGTAGATAACACAGGATCCACCATTCACAATAGGTGATATCACAGCTCACCTCCCCCTCCTTTACAATGACTTTTAACACCTCTATATACAGTAGATCACACAGGATCCACCATTCACAATAGGTGATATCACAGCTCACCTCCTCCTCCTTTACAATGACTTTAAACACCTCTATATACAGTAGATAACACAGGATCCACCATTCACAATAGGTGATATCACAGCTCACCTCCTCCTCCTTTACAATGACTTTTAACACCTCTATATACAGTAGATCACACAGGATTCACCATTCACAATAGGTTATGTCACAGCTCACCTCCTCCTCCTGTACAATGCATGATAACACCTCTATATACAGTAGATAACACAGGATCCACCATTCACAATAGGTGATATCACAGCTCACCTCCTCCTCCTCCTTTACAATGACTTTTAACACCTCTATATACAGTAGATAACACAGGATCCACCATTCACAATAGGTGATATCACAGCTCACCTCCTCCTCCTTTACAATGACTTTTAACACCTCTATATACAGTAGATCACACAGGATTCACCATTCACAATAGGTTATGTCACAGCTCACCTCCTCCTGTACAATGCATGATAACACCTCTATGTACAGTAGATAACACAGGATCCACCATTCACAATAGGTTATATCACATCTCACCTCCTCCTCCTGTACAATGACTGATAACACCTCTATATACAGTAGATAACACAGGATCCACCACTTACAATAGGTGATATCACAGCTCACCTCCTCCTGTACAATGACTGATAACACCTCTATATACAGTAGATAACACAGGATCCACCATTCACAATAGGTGATGTCACAGCTCACCTCCTCCTGTACAATGATTGATAACACCTCTATATACAGTAGATAACACAGGATCCACCATTCACAATAGGTGATGTCACAGCTCACCTCCTCCTGTACAATCACTGATAACAGCTCTATATACAGTAGATAACACAGGATCCACCAATCACAATGATTTTTCTGACTTTTTCCCCTGCACTGCAGCCCTCCAAGTCACATAGCTATGCTTCAAATGAAGTCTAGATGAAAATACTGAACCTTCGGAGCTCCTGGTAGGGGAAATTCGGATAGGATGATAAATGGATCCAGCAGGATATAGACTAAGTGAAGATTTTATTGTTAAAAAGTTAGTCAAATGAAAATAAAAGAACAAAAAATAGGTATGAAATGGGAAGTAAAGAGTCCATAAAACGTATTTTAATGCCAGTGGCATTCTGTTCTCTTTCCTTTCAAGTCTTTTTCACCTGAAATGCAGCTGGTTCCCTGTATACTAAGTGGGTACAACCAAGGCTGTAGAGTCGTTAAGCCCAACATCCAAATTCTTAATTTCTCTGAATTCGACTCGAACTCCACCAAAATGGACACTGACTCCGACTCCACATCTAGGGCTGTGAAGTTAGTAAGCCAAACATATCTGACTCCTCAATTTACCTGAATCCGACTTCAACTCCACCAAAATGAACATTGACTCTACGACTCCGACTCCACAACCAGGGCTGTGAATTCTGTAAGCCACAAATCCGACTCCAACTCCTCAATTCCCCTAAATCCGACTCTTACTCCACCCAAAATGGACACTGACTCCGACTACACGACTCCGACTTCACAACCATGGCTGTGAAGTCAGCAAGCCACACATCCAAGTCCGGCTTCTTCAATTTCCCTGAATCTGACTCTGACTCCACCTAAAATAGACATCGACTCCACAACCATGGTTGTGAAGCCAGTAAGGCCGGCTTTACACCACGGTATGATCAGGTCCGGGGCTGTCCAGTCTAAACTAGACAACCCCAAACCCGATTTGGGGCTGCATTATGTCAAAATCGGGACCTGATCACACCGTGGTGTGGAGCCGGCCTAAGCCAAACATCCCACTCCGACTTCTCAATTTCCCTGAATCCGACTTCGACTCCACCAAAATGAACACTGACTCCACGACTCCGACTCCATAGCCCTGGGTACAATACTAAGCACTAAATATAAAACCGATATTGTCTTTTCTGGATGAATATAATGAATGCAGAGTGAGCACATCACTATCACTTATATTGCTTGATCATCAACCATTTATAAAGAATATGAAACATCCATAGATTCAATGTGAGGAGCGGATATAATGTTCTGCCAGTGAATCGGAACTTTATGTTTAACAACATTTTACTGAAAAAAATGTACCGTATATAAAATGCCGAGTAGTGTGACGGAGCATCTGTATGTAAAGAAAAAGAAATAAAACCAGGTATGTGGTACAAATAAGACAGGATACATTTGGGTTGCATCTCCATTAAAGCCAAGGAATCTGATTTGTTCTAATAAAAGTCACAATAGCGGGAGACAGCTGGCACCGCAGGAAGGATCTCTCCATAATCTCCTCCAGATCTTAAAAAAGGTAGAACATTCGAGGAAAAAACACTTTAACGCAGCAAGAATAATTATCAGAAGTATTTATTCTAAATCCTTTCTCACTGTGTTCCCAATAAAAGGCGTCAGTTTTACAGTAATGAAATACTGTATCTATTCTGAGCATTCATTTAATAGAGATGAAATTGTGTCCCATTGACCCGTAATTGGGTTTTCTCTATTCTACTAATGGGTAAAATTGCAAAAAAAAACCTATAAAATAAACAACATTGCAATTTAGTTCTCATTGCAAATCCTCTCCTTTTGTATCCCTCTTGTGGATACCCTTTGGAATCTGATAGCGTGGGATCAGACAAGACAGATACAAGATTTTGAGTTTAAGGCCAGAAACAAACGATGCAAGATATTCGCATAATTCTCGCATGACTTACCCTGAAAGGCCGCCGTCTCTCTTGACTGGAGCGCATTAGCTGCTTGTATTTCTATGCACCTGATGTGCTCCTGTCCAGAGAGTTGGCAGCAGTCCGGGTGAGTCATGCGAGACTCATGCAAATATCTCACATAGTGTGACTCCGGCCTAAATCTGTATTCACACTTGAGCCAAACAAATAAAGGAGCATAGCACACCAGTCTATTAAGTAGACACAAAGTGAGATTGTGCATATAATTTTAGGACTAGTCAGAACAAATCTTCGCAGCAAACAAATAGTTTACCAGTGTATTTTAGGGCTGAAATAAGTTCCGCACTAAGTCCAGCAGTGCAGCCCACACTGACTTAAGTCCCGGATTGTGTACACTCGCAATATATGGAACTGAAATGAAAGAGAGCACAATAGGGTCTTATCTCAATGAGAACACAAAGTGCAGATGGTCACTGCTCACCTGGACAGGTTGTGTAGCACACATCCGACATGCAAGTAATATGGCTGCTGCAGGGCCCACACATCAACGGAAACCATGGTAAAAAAGGCAAATAGGACTGTGTTCACCGGACTCGCGCTGCTAATGGAGGGGACGGCCAAGAGGTTGTTGGTGGAAAGTGGCTTTTATTTCATCTGGAGCATTTCGGAGTCAGACCCGACTCCTTTCTCATGGAGCACACAATACCTTAATACAGGTATTGTGTGCTCCCTGAGGAAGGAGTCGTGCTGACTCAGAAATGCGTAAGATGAAATAAAAGGCACTTGCCACCAACAACCTCTTGGCCGTCCCCTCCATTAGCAGCGCGGTCCGGTGAACACAGTCCTATTTGTCCTTTTTTTACCACGATTTTGTACATTGACAGCTAAACAAAAAGTCAAGTGTATTACAGACCATGATAGTTCAGGCAGACTACTTGAGATCTTCCCCTTGGAATTCTTGGAGGAAGGAAGCAAATAGCCAGAATCTGGAAATTGCACTGATGCACGCATGTAATGGATGAGGGAAAGGGGGCAGGATGGTATAACGGGCAAGGGCACCTCAAAAGCTAGTCTGGCCCTGGACTTGGGATCTCTGACTAGCCCTGTACCCAGAAGTATTCCAGATGGTGAGTAGGTCCAGGGCACCCCCTTTTGCCTCAGCTCCTCAAGCAGCCCTAAACTACTCCCTCTCACCTCCCACGAAGGACCAGGGTCAGCAGCACTCCAGCAATAGGAAAACTTTCACAGACTATAGTACAAGCATAGACATCTACATAGAAGCTCAGTCAAAGGCAGAGTGAAAACTCTTAACAGCGATGTCACCTCGGGAGCAGCTATTTAAAGGCCAGGGGAGGAGATTCCAGATGACTCACACTTAAGCTTCACAGCATCCAGCACCTGGACAACTAGCAAAGCACACAACAGCAGAACTGACATTAACTCATGCAGTTCCTGAAGAAATTCACACACATTTAATCACAGCAGCATCCAAAATAGACTGCAGATAGTCAGCGCATATCAGCGCGTACAAACTGATGATTGCCGGCAGCTGGGCAGCAGAAAGGTCAGAGTAGTAGAGCTTTCCAGCATCAGCAAGATGTCAGGAAGACAAGTCTGGAATGACTTAGGAAGCCAGATAGCACAAAATACTCAGGCGGGGAATGGATCCGGAACTGGGACTTAAGTAGGCAGAACCGACAGGAAGTTGAAGATCATGAGAAAGCATGCAAGTTATCAAGAGTTCCTCTTTATTTAGACTGTGTTCTGAAGTATTCAATTTTTTATGGTTATTTCGATTTTTCTTCAGAGCACTACAAGTGGTTGAACCAGCTCTTATTAACTTAATCAGTAGAGGGCAAAGTCAGGGACTAGGCACGTGATGGCGACGGGGGTAAGGACGTGAATAGAGCTGCTAGGGCAGTGAGAATAAGATGTAGAAGAGTGGCAGGAGGTGTCCCATACCCCGCTCCTTATCATCAGGGCCTTCCTTCCCTTATATCCATCCATTGTACGTATGTGTTGCGCCGTGCGCTGAATATCCCCTGGTCCAGCGTGACATTGCTTGCTGGGGTTTATCTGATTACCATTATCTAAAATTATAATTCCACTGGAGTGATTTAGAAGCCAAATAACACAAAATACTCACACGGAGAATGGATCCAGGACCTGGACTTAAGAAGGCAGAACCGTCAGGAAGTTAAAGATCACGACGAAGCATCAGACTCCATCTTGCATGAGGACAAAGACGCACAAAAAGTTCCATGGATAAACCAGGAATCCTTATACTTTTATCAAAGACAGGGAACCATCCACCTTGCAGTCTCAGAGTGCGTGCAGCACAAGCAGGGTTTGGACTTTAGAGTCTGCAAGCGATACCATAAAAATGACTGGATCTGAACGCTTCAGTGCCCTTGCATTTCTTCCATGCTGACTAGGCAAAGTGCATTCAACTTCAGCATGGGAGAGTGCATGGTTTGGACTAGCAGTGCTACCCAGCCGCTGGTCTAAACTGTCAATCTTCAGGAAGCAAAGAAGAAACCTGGTGGCATAGGTGCAGGGCACTTCTGAAGAAAGACAATGAGATATCCTCTTAAATACTGTAATGGAGATATTCTTAAAGCCTTCAATCAGAATAATCTAGTGACAATTAAGGCAGTTTTATGCCTAGTTTGGCTTGTTCATGATCTGCCACATTACATATCTGGTCTCTTCTGCATATCATTCTCATATTTGCATGAAATTTATCATACGTCTTATCAGTACCATGGACAGTGCCATCCACAAAGATAAAGCCTATTACATCCTATGAACCTGGCAGGTTTCCATGTGCATGGCAATGGCCATTATATCTATGAGCATTTATTTCAAATATCTTGCAGTAATAATTTGATATATTTTTGCAGCATTGATTGTTCGCTGTCACGAGTCAGTAGGAGATGCATGACAGCTCTGAGTCTGCTGGATTTTAAATGTAGTTACGTAATTTCTTTTGTGCCAGCAAGGGTTAATGCCAGTTTCTCTTGCTGGTAGCTCCAGTTTACTTAAGCTTGCAGCCAAGTTGCTGACCACATCCACTTCCCTCTATATGGTCACATGATATATCTCATGTTGCCTGTGATAGAGATTCATTTACTATCCTGACCTTGGTGGAGTACGGAGGTGCCTTGCAGTTTGCTGGAGTCCTTTGGAGCAGTGTCGGCTGTAGCTCCTGCTGTTAAGCTGCAACTTGTTGGTTGGTATCCTTTTGTCTTACCCCTGTCTGTTTCCACCCTAAGTTTCAACCCAACGTGGGTCTTCATCAGAGGCATGGAGTCTAGTAATCTCAAAGTCTGAATTTGGAATAGTAAAAATAATTTTTATCCTTTTGGTATAGACTGGTCTCCATTTTCTGAAGAAGACCCAAGTAGGGTCGAAACGTAGGGTGGTGATATAATTGTACTTCATTAATACACCCATGGAATAAAAACAATAGATTTGCAAGCTATCAAACTTTTCCTCTTTATTCAGACTAAGTGTGCTGAAGTATTCAATTTTTTATGGTTATTGTGATTTTACGTCATAGCACCACAAGTGAATGAGCCAGTTCTTATTGACTTATTTAGTAGAGGGCATAGTCAGGGACTAAGCATGTGATGGAGGCGGGGTAAGGACTTGCATAGGGCTGCTAGGACAGTGAGGGTGAGAGACAGGAGAGTGGCAGGAGGTGTCCCATTCCCTGAACCCTATCATTAGGGCTTTCCTTCCCTTATATCCATCCATTGTACGTTTATATTGCGCCATGCGCTGAACATCCCCTGGTCCAACGTGACATTTGCTTGCTGGGGTTTATCGGATCACCATTATCTAGAATTATAATTCCACTGGAATGATTTAGAAGCTAGATAGCACAAAATACTCAGGAAAAGAATTGATCCAGGACTGGGACTTAAGTAGGCAGAGCCGACATAAAGTTAAAGATCATGACAAAGCATCAGACTCTATCTTGGATGAGGGCAAATACACAAAAAACGTTCCATGGAAAACCTGGATTCCTTATACCTTTATCAAAGACGAGGTACCAGCCACATTGCAATCTCAAAGTGCCTGCTTCCAGTAGCATGTAGCTACTCAATCGTATATACTGAAAAAGAATGAATCCCAGAGCTGCATTTACACATTTGCAGACTTCAGAGCTGAAACCTTCAATTATTCCCGCTTCTCTGTTCACTGAGCTGATTATAACAGAGCTTACATCATTCTCCTTTTAGACATTACAAGTCTGTAAGACTATCAGTTCATTTTGGGCTCGTCGTAAAATACTTACCAAATGTTATGTTGCGTTCGTCCTTTAATGTTACGGAGTTGGTAATTCATCACTATTGGTCCGAGCTTAATATTTCTTGGCGTATAGACTTGAAGATGTGGCTATTTGTTTATATGGCTTGCGGAGATGAAAGGAAGGTATGACGAAGCCATTAGGTTTCCATAGTTCATATTATTACCACATGAAAACTCTGTCCACACTTCATAAACTTGGTTTATATTGGCGGATTAACCCCATGACTCCTGGACAGATCCAAGTCTTCTCTGTATGAAGATTGGCGATTAGTCAGATTACTTATTGTAAACAACTGTTTAGATCCCCCATCCATATTAAACATTTTACTCCAATAACATAAATTAACGTTCTTCTTCCAGATCAGTGCCAGATTGATGATCAGTTGGCCAGACCTTCAATTGCCTCCTCCTCCTCCTCGGCAGACATGCGCTCTTTACCAATGCCAGACTCCTCCAGATGTGTGACGGGTGCAGTGACTGGACCTCGGATCACCCGTAGAATTAATGGTCGGAAACCGGGTCTCAGCCTTTACGGTAACATAAGCCGCTGGGTGCATTTTTAACGTTGAGACTAGAACATGCATACTGTTCAGAAGACAAGTGCTTTTTGGTTGGAAACTTGACCCTTGCTCTCTTTAAGATGGAGGAAAATATATTTGCTGGGTTCACTATGTGGTTATTTCTCAGCATGTTGCTCCATGTCTCCAGCTTCATGAACATAACTCAACAGGTCACCTCTGTTAGCCGCAGACAATGAGCTTGATTCATATATATATATATACAGTATAAATATATATATATATATTCACCATTAGAAACCAATTAACCGCACGGCCGGTGTTAAATATGTGAAGGTTTGCAGCAGAGGAGGCTCATGGTTCAATAATATATTAAAATGGACCCAGCGCTATCTAGAACTCTTATTCAATGGCTGTACATTAAACATAACGGTTTTTACTGATTAACCGTTATTACGGATGTTTATTCAAAACAGTATAGCTAACAATAAAATCTTATAAAATACATCTCAAAAATATATTCATTAAAATTGCTACTATTTAAAATCACAGCAGATTGGATGCCAGTTAGTTGCTCATCGTCCGGTTAATTGTGTCCCCTTTGAGTCTTCTGTGCGGGTCCTTTTAGGTATCTCTAACTTTGCTGATTATTCAAATTGGGTAGGTGTTCTTTCCTCTTCTACCAGCTTTTGACATCAAATTCTTAAAATACCTCTTCTTTGGTCGCGTTCTTTCTTTCTTTTATTTTCCTACAGTTGCTCACTTCCTACTTATACGTTACACAGATAAATCAGGGATTTCTTCCTCTGTTGATTGGATGATTAGGTATTTGAGTTCTCCTCCTTCTATGTCATGAATCTATGGTTTCTTGCTCTCCTTCCTTCGGCGTCCTCACACTACAATGTGAGCGGTATGCTCCACGTGCATATTCGCCTTCCACATCCTCATACGTCACTAGAATCGTCACCGCGACGTGTCAGTGTAGGCGGAGTTATTAGGTGGAGTTTGCCGTCCATGTCACTAACCTCGTCACTACAACGTGTCAGGGTGGGTGGTGTTTGAGATCAAGTTAAAGATCAAATCCCCAGAATTTTCAGGGCATTCCATTTTCTTCCCACAGTAAAACAAAATTACTGATAGTGATTTTAGGTTAGAAGCCGCACTGGGGGTAATGAGTGATGACAACGTCTGTAAACGCTGCAGGAAATGTTGGACATTTACATGTACGGTATATTGTTTAGAACTCCTATAAATCAATTATTCACTAATTGTTCCTTACTTGTCACCCGTCCCATAGGGGGCATTGCGTCATGAAGATTGAGCATCTCTCCCTTCTCCCTCCACAGTCAGCATCTGTGTTTTGCGAACAGACACTTTATTACATCATGTGGACGTGATGTCACAAAAGGTGCTATTGACACATAGTTCTAACCTCCTGCTCGCTGTATAGAAAGAGATCTCCAGCATAAACACCTATGTGATTGAATGAGGAATAAGAAAGTGTCACAGGCGTTGAAGCTTTCTGAGGGAGGGGCGAGAGCTGCTCAATCAGGCACGACATATTGTCCCTTATGGGAGGGGTGACAGGTAAGGAGCAATTAGTGAATAAGTGATTTATAGGAGTTCTAAACATTATACAAGTGTAACAGGCAGCTCAGCATTATAGTCTAGGAGTGCAGTGACTGTACAATGTTTTACAAAATGTCTTTAAAATTATCCATTTTTTAAGGGCTGCTCATATCCAGAACAATAACAGTCTTCAAAGACTCCTCTAGTAAAAACAAATTTGTTACAATCAAAAAACAAGTGGATGAAAAATAGACCAAAATGTGTTTTTTATTTTTGCTCGATTTGTAATTTATCCATGTTACTTTTGGATTTATTACAAACGGATGACACCTAGGCATGTGAACAGTCCATCGGCACTTACTGATTTAGTTACCGTATGTGTCAACACAAAATAAGTGGTCAGTTTGTGGTGCAGAAAATTCTGGATCATAACTGCATCCTTTTTTAAAAAAAAAATGCAACAAAAATGCATTGTGTTTTTGATCCATTTTTGATCTATTTTTGCTGCGTTTTTTTTTCTCTTTTCATGTTTTTTTGTTCCGTTTTTGATCTGTTTTTGCTACGTTTTTCTTTTATTTTGAGGCTTGCATTTTTATTACAATAGGGTCAGTGGAGAAAATGGATCACTTAATTGACATGGCTCCTTCCTTTTCAGGATGGGTTTTCTGCACCAAAATCATACTGGTAAAAATGTAGGCATTGGCCCAGTATTTCTCAAATCTCATAGACTTTGCTGTCATCTAAAAAATGGAACCACCAAAAACGGTTCAAAAACCCAGCCTGTGCACATAGCCTTACTCTTAGGGCACAGACACTTTTATGCAAATGCATCTCACATTAGTCACCCGGCCCGGCCCCTGCTTCTCTGAACTCTGAAGAGGAGTGTGGAGCTGATTGTTTCTTTGGAGCTCCAGGACCTTTTGTGACATCACACCCATGTGATGTAATAAGGAAGTGTCTGTTACTCAAGTGCTTTCCGTATTGTCATGTGAATGTGATGCGAGTAGGTGATTTTGAATCCCAGTGCAATCTGTTAGTAATGCGTTTTTCCCTCAAGGATTTTAATGGGTGAAGAAACCCTTTTCATTTGCATCAGGCGAAATCTGTATAGGCCAATATGTGTGCGTATTTCTTTCACACCACTTGTATCTTGTGTTTGTGCGGTACATTTTTTCTTACATCCAGACACTTTCATTGGCCACCCAGCTGTGATATGCACATGCAATTGCAGCATGCCATGCTTTTGCACGCAGTCCAAAGTTCAACAGAGGAAAAAGTTAATAATCTGACCTGACTGATTATTTAACATTGGTCTGAGTGCAATGCAAGTTTTTCTCGCATTGCACTAGCGCGAGTTTGATGTAAGTGTGGCTTTACCCTCACTTTGACTCCCTCTATTGATTTGGAGCTATGACGCAATGATTGATAGTTAGGCTGTGTTCCCACACTGTGTATTTTTGCTTTTGCGCAGCGCTATTTTGAGGAAACATGTTACAGATGCGCTTTGCGCAAAAAAACGCATTTTTGTTCACACAGTGCGATTTTGAGGAATCAAAAATGGATGGAAAAACGCATCCTCAAAAGCAAAAAAAGAATTGACATGTTCGTTCTTTTTGAGGATGTGCTTTGCAGAGAAAACGCATCCTCAAGAATACGGAACGTCTGAACAAAAATTTGGAAAATGCATTAACTAGACTGGAATGCCAAATGTCTCTGCATTTCACTGGATTTACAGATCCACAAAAACGCAGCGTGTGAACATAACCTTAGTGTCCTATACTCTTTTTCTCTCTGTCTGAGCTTTCTAGACAATATCGCTCTGCAGAACTTGATTTACGGATTTTGTCCCACGTAGGCTTTTTAGAACTTTTTCTCTAATCCCACATTAGATTACCAAGTCTTCCTCCAGTCATCTCATACAGTTTTCTTTTTTTTCTTCATTTTTTTCAAGATCTAATGAAATATTTAATGTTTCCTCTCTGAAAGGTTAAATCAATTGTTTGTAGGAGTAAAGAAACTGTACAAAGCCGTGGACGGCAGTGTTAGCTTGCGGCCAATTCTCTTGCTTAATCAGCGTAAAACCCTGGGAGACACCTAGATAATTCATTCTAAGAATGGGAATGCTTCTCATGTTCTTACGTTTTTAAATGCACAGAAGTTTGGGCAATTTTTTAAGAACAAAAAACAAAGTTTTGGGCTACAGGCCATTTAGTTTCTTTGTATACGCGACTAGAACATTGGGGGAGGGCACAAATAACACATTCTGGTGTCCTTATGCATTGACCTTACAATTCATTTATTATTTTACATTCGGTTTTGGCCATAGAAAACACATCTTATGGGCCCCCTACTGTTAAATGCTTGGAAGGATGATGGCGCTTTCTGCTTAGAATTGCAAAATATGCTGGGGTTTTGGATTTCTTATAAATGTGGGTGAAACAAATCAGCTTCATGTGTTGTCTTCCATGCTCCTTGCCCAAGTTTAAGGTTTTGGAAAACACCAATCAGTTCTCAAAATAAAACCAATGATGAGAACAAGACTGATAATCATGTGAAGAACAAGACTGATAATCATGTGAAGAGCAAGACTGATAATCATATAAAGAACAAGACTGATAACCATGTGAAGAACAAGACTGATAATCATATAAAGAACAAGACTGATAACCATGTGAAGAACAAGACTGATAATCAGGTGAAGAACAAGACTGATAATCATATGAAGAACAAGACTGATAATCATGTGAAGAGCAAGACTGATAATCATATAAAGAACAAGACTGATAACCATGTGAAGAACAAGACTGATAATCAGGTGAAGAACAAGACTGATAATCATATGAAGAACAAGACTGATAATCATGTGAAGAACAAGACTGATAATCATGTGAAGAGCAAGACTGATAATCATGTGAAGAACAAGACTGATAATCATGTGAAGAGCAAGACTGATAATCATGTGAAGAGCAAGACTGATAATCATGTGAAGAGCAAGACTGATAAGCATGTGAAGAACAAGACTGATAATCATGTGAAGAACAATACTGATAATCATGTAAAGAACAAGACTGATAACCACGTGAAGAACAAGACTGATAATCAGGTGAAGAACAAGACTGATAATCATATGAAGAACAAGACTGATAATCATGTGAAGAACAAGACTGATAATCATGTGAAGAACAAGCCTGATAATTATGTGAAGAACAAGACTGATAACCATGTGAAGAACAAGACTGATAATCATGTGAAGAACAAGACTGATAATCATGTGAAGAACAAAACTGATAATCATGTGAACAACAAGACTGATAATCGTGTGAAGAACAAGACTGATAACCATGTGAAGAGCAAGACTGATAATCATATAAAGAACAAGACTGATAACCATGTGAAGAACAAGACTGATAATCATGTGAAGAACAAGCCTGATAATTATGTGAAGAACAAGACTGATAATCATGTGAAGAACAAGACTGATAATCATGTGAAGAGCAAGACTGATAATCATATAAAGAACAAGACTGATAACCATGTGAAGAACAAGACTGATAATCAAGTGAAGAACAAGACTGATAATCATATGAAGAACAAGACTGATAATCATGTGAAGAACAAGACTGATAATCATGTGAAGAGCAAGACTGATAATCATGTGAAGAACAAGACTGATAATCATGTGAAGAGCAAGACTGATAATCATGTGAAGAGCAAGACTGATAATCATGTGAAGAGCAAGTCTGATAAGCATGTGAAGAACAAGACTGATAATCATGTGAAGAACAATACTGATAATCATGTAAAGAACAAGACTGATAACCATGTGAAGAACAAGACTGATAATCAGGTGAAGAACAAGACTGATAATCATATGAAGAACAAGACTGATAATCATGTGAAGAACAAGACTGATAATCATGTGAAGAACAAGCCTGATAATTATGTGAAGAACAAGACTGATAACCATGTGAAGAACAAGACTGATAATCATGTGAAGAACAAGACTGATAATCATGTGAAGAACAAAACTGATAATCATGTGAACAACAAGACTGATAATCGTGTGAAGAACAAGACTGATAACCATGTGAAGAACAACTCTGATTATAATTTGAAGAACAACACTGATAATCTTGTGAAGAACAGCACTGATTATCATGTGAAGAACAACACTGATTATCATGTGAAGACCAACACTGATTATCATGTGAAAAATAACACTGATTATCATGTGAAGAAAAACATTGATAATCATGTGAAGAACAACACTAATAATCATGTGAAGAACAACATTGATAATCATGTCATGTGAAGAACAACACTGATAATCATGTGAAGAACAACACTAATAATGTGCGCGACAACACTGATAATCATGTCATGTGAAGAATAACACTGATAATCATGTGAAGATCAACACTGATAATCATGTGAAGAGCAACACTGATAATCATGTGAACAACAACACTGATAATTGTGTGAAGAACAACACTGACAATTGTGTAGAACAACATTGATAATCGTGTGAAGAACAACACTGACAATCGTGTGAAGAACAACACTAATAATGTGCAGGACAACACTGATAATCATGTCATGTGAAGAATAACACTGATAATCATGTGAAAATCAACACTGATAATCATGTGAAGAGCAACACTGATAATCATATGAACAACAACACTGATAATCGTGTGAAGAACAACACTGACAATTGTGTAGAACAACACTGATAATCGTGTGAAGAACAACACTGACAATCGTGTGAAGAACAACACTGATAATCGTGTAAAGAACAACACTGATAATCATGTGAAGAACAAGACTGATAACCATGTGAAGAACAAGACTGATAATCAGGTTAAGAACAACACTGATAATTGTGTGAAGAACAAAATGATAGTCATGTGAAGAACAACACTGATAATCACGTGAAGAACAAAACTGATAATCGTGTGAAGAACAACACTGATAATCATGTGAGGAACAACACTGATAATCATGTGAAGAACAAGACTAATAATCATGTGAAAATGGCATCGGTCAGGAGTGAAGAGCTGAAGCTAATGTGTTGGGAGCAATGAACATGGGAACGTGGAAGAATCTAAGCAGCTAAGAAAAGGGCCAAAATGTGGTGACTTGTTGGATACAGTGGGTGAAATAAGTATTGAACACATCACCAATTCACTGAGTAAATGTATTTGTTAAGATGCTATTGATATGAATTTCTCACCAGATGTCGGTAACAACCCATCCAATCTACACAGGCAAAGAAATCAAACCATAGATGTCCAGAAATTATGTGTAATAGTGAGGAATGACACACAGAACAGCTGAAATCAATCAGTAATTAGAAAGCAATCTGGCCACTTAGTGATAAATAATATCAGTTGATTCAACTGATGGCTGATGAAAAGGTGTCTCATTACCAAGAAACATCTCTTGATGGGTAAAACCAGTGAGCTACCTCAAGACCTTAACAATCTTATTGCTGCAAAACATACTGATGGCATAGATTAAAGAAGAATTTTGAAACTACTGAAGATTCCAGTTAACATTATTGAGGCCATAATCTGGAAGTGGAAATAACATAATTTCACCATAGTTAAAAAAAGTTTTTTGCTTGGTTCTTCATAATTTTGCTTCTATTTCCCATCTGATACCTAGTAACCAGAACGGCCTACATATATGTAAAGAATTTGATAGCAGTGGGATGATGATTGGATAATTAGTAACAAGATAATTTGCCAGCATTAGCACTGCTGTCTTTACTATAGACACAGGGGGCGCTTCTCTACCTCTTGAATGTGTAATGTAAGCAGTCTGTATATAAGGTTATGTGCTCACTGTAATGCAAAGACTTGCTGCATTGCAAATATGTATGCTGGGACTTGTAGTTCAGCTAGGTTGAGGTAATGCATTAGAAAATCAGGACTGCAGGTGAGCAAAAAAACAGGAACGTGTCTGGCCAACCTGATTAGTCACACACCTGCATGTCTCAGGGATATAATCTTTGTGATAATGTAACTACATGTCTCTGTGCGTTTGGGAACAGGAGCAGCCCTGGAAGATATATGGCCAGGAGGCAAGATCTTATGTTAAGGAGCAGGCTGCTCCTTGGAAGGCATGAGGTTCAGGGATCATGAAACCTCTTGCTTGGGACCAGCGGTAACTCTGGAAGGCATGAAGTCCGAATATCATGTACAGAACCTGTGAGGGCTCTATCTTGGTGCTTGGAGTGACCATTGTCCTGGAATGCACCTGGTATGGGAAGTGTGGAAACGGCCGGTGTCCTGGAAGTTGCACAATGAGACCACAGGGGTATTCAGATATTACAGTCCTGTTGGTGGATCTGGAACTGACAGGTGTTGGTGATCCTGGATCGGTAGGTCCCTGAAAGATGGACTGGCGGGAGTCAGTGAATGGAGCTGGGAATAGCTTCTGCAAGGTAACCATGTGATTAAGAGGGACTACATATATAATGCCATGCGGGCATCTCCGCCATTGAGACAGACTGAGGGTCATATAATGTTCTGTTGATGTACATATACTGGACTGTTTGTCATGCGGTTTATGATGTAATTAACCAGTGGACTGTTATTTTATGGAAAAATATACCAGTTTGACTCAATTCTGCTACCATTTGAGTACACCACATAAAATAAGTCAGTTTGTGATGCTGAAAATTCTGGATCACAACTGCATCCATTCCCCCCCCAAAAAAAACATATTATATTTTTTTCTGTTTTTGAGACTTGTGTTTTTATTGGAAGGGGGTCAATGGAGAAAGTGGATCAATTAATTGACATGCTCTTTCCTTTTGCTGATCGGGTTTCTGCACCAAAACTGCAACAATAAAAACACAGATCTCAAATGTCACAGACTTTGCTGGCATCTCAAAAATTGATCCGTTTTTGGTGCAAAACCGCAGCACCAAAAATGGATCAAAAACGCAGCGTGTTATTGCATCAAAACTTTAAGCGACAGACAGAAAGACCTAAATGCCACTATTATAGGGTTTCCAATAAATGTGGCTGCCCTCTGGCACGTTTACTTCACCCAAGGATGAACCACATGTATGTTCCTAGGATTAAGACCTCTGGTGGAACAGACACTTATAATCCCTCTGAAATATTGGAGGTATTCCAGTCATATTATAAAGACCTGCATAATCTTAGAGGGCAATTGTCAGACATGGTACACGACGACCTACAACAGAAAATTTGTGATTATATTATATCTACGGCGCTTCCTTCCCTGGGGGAATTATACCCTCTAGGGTCCAGGTTAGCGGCTCCCTGTCGGATCCTTTCGACATTAGAAATGGGACTAGGCGAGGATGTCTGCTATCCCCCCTTCTCTACATAATAGCCATGGAACACTTAGCCAATGCCATCAGGGGAAATGACAATATACATGGCTTACAGTCGGATCTGTCCCACCATAAACTGGTGTTGTTCACTGACGACTTGCTGCTTTTCATCTCCCAGCCGAGGATCTCGATTAAATCTATGCATCAAAGTTTGAGATCTTTGGCTCCTTGTGCAATTTTAAAATAAACTTCACTAAGTCAGAGGCGTTAAACATATCCTTACCCTCAAAGGAAGTCTACTCCTTGAAAACCAACTTCCACTTTAAGTGGAAAGCAGAGGCCATCAAATATCTGGGGGTGCACATTTCATCTAACCCATCAAAACTTTATTTACTCAGTTACCAACCCCTTCTATCTCAACTGGAAATGCAAATATCATCTTATAGAACACTCTAACTGTCTTGAATGGGGAGGATGAACATCATTAGGATGGACATACTCCCTCGAATTTTATACATCTTTCAGACTATCCCCATACAACTCTGTAGAGACTTCTTTGCTAAACTTCAGTCTATCACAGGGAGGTTCCTATGGAAAGGTGGAAGACCTAGAGTGAGCATGTGAACCTTGACAGCTCCTATCGAGTCGGGAGGAGCGGGACTACCTGACTTTTTTTTAACTATTTTCTTGCATCATCGATGGTACGGTTAATTCACTGGCAGTACAGATCCCAATCCAAGCACTGGGTGGCTCTAGAACAGGAAGGTATAAGCATCCTGCTATGTTATAAATTCCTTAGACCTAAGACAGACCGGGCCTCCATCCGACCTTACCATAGGTACTTTACAAATCTGGCAGTCATATGCCAAAGGATCCCCAGCAGAACGGATAATGGGCCCACTTACTCCCCTCTTTTCAAACCCAGCGTTTCGATCGGGATGAACAGGAGGATATTCACTTGGGGCAGATACTTCACCAAGGTGATATGCCCTCCTTTAAGTCGTTGCAGCGACACTCACCATCCCAGCCGTTACGTTGGTACGAGCTTTTCCAGCTGCGCTCTTATATCTCCTCGCTAACTCAATCGGTCGGGCTCTGATCTCTCCCCTCTCCTGTGGAGGAACTGTTCCAAAAAGACTCTACCCTCTCCCATGCAGTTTCTGAAATACATCGTATTATTGCAGGGGAGAAGGCAGTCGATAGGTGCCCCTTCCAGTTGGCCTGGGAGGAGTTGGAGAGAAATCTCTCTACAGTAGATTAGAAGAAAAGCTTCTTGTTCACTCGTAAGATGGTAAATACATGCACAGCCCAGGAAAAATCTGTAAGGTACTTTTTAGGTGGTACTGCTGCCATGATAGACTGCACACTGCCTTCCTCTCGATCTCAGAGTTGTGTTGGCATTGTGGTGCAAACATTGGAACTATGCTCCACATCTGGTGGGACTGTCCAGCAATCAAGAGTTTCTGGGAAGGAGTGTTTCGGGCCTACAATCTTATAACAGGAAACAGTTGGCTCTCCAGAGGTGGCCTTGTTGTCGGTATACCCCGGATCTACTAAATTCACTAAAAGAGATATTTTACGGTTCTGTCTTTTGGCCGCCCGGTCCGTCATCCCACAATATTGGAAGTTCACGCAGCAACCTCCTCTGGCTGAGTGGTACGCAGAGATGATGGACATTTTCTGGATGGAGGAACTGGCGGCCGAAAATTGTGGATCAATGAACGGATTCAATATTTTTTGGATGGATTGGATCATGTTCTGGGACTATCCCGTTATTCTAGGTTACTCTCATAGATGCCCTTGGCTAAAGAGAACCAGGCTGGGCAAGTGGCCCAGGATTCCTGGTATCCCACCACCAGTCCCTCCCCCCTTCCCAACATGTCCCTCCCTCCTTTCCCCCATACAAGGGTGTACACCCCCCATCTTCTTCTCCTCCCTGTTCTCTACGCCAGGGGTCCCCAACCACCGGTCCACGGACCGGGACCGGGCCGTCAGGGTCCTTGCGCCGGTCCGCGGCGAGCTTCCGGCTTCCCCGCCCCTGTGTGTCCCCGCCCACCGCGCCCCTCACCTCCTGAACTACGCAGCTCTGAGCCGCAGCCGAGGCCTCTGCCTCTGCCTCAGCTGCGTGCATATGTGTGAGGGGAGCTGTTGGCCAATCAGCAGCGGCCATGCCCTGCCGCGCTGTTATTGGCCGACGGCTTCTCTCATACAGCAGCTAAGGCAGAGATGTGTGCATCACGTGATGCGCTTGGAAATAGCGCGAGATATGAAAAAACTTCAGCCACATCTCTGCCTCAGCTGCTGCTGTATGAGAGAAGCCGGCAGGAGCGGTGAGCAGAAGAGCATCTGTGTGTGAGTGTGTTTCAGCAATGCCTGTGTGTGGGGGGTGGACTGTACTGGGGGCAGCATGTCTGTGTGTGAGGGGTATATACAAGGGGCAATGTGTGTGTGTGTGTGTGTGTGTGTGGTATATACAAGGGGCAATGTGTGTGTGTGAGGGGTATATACAAGGGGCAGTGTGTGTGTGTGTGTGTGTGTGGGGGGGGTATATACAAGGGGCAGTGTGTGTGTGTGTGTGTGTGAGGGGTATATACAAGGGGCAGTGTGTGTGTGTGGGGGGTATATACAAGGGGCAATGTGTGTGTGTGTGAGGGGTATATACAGGGGGCAGTGTGTGTGTGTGTGAGGGGTATATACAAGGGGCAATGTGTGTGTGTGAGGGGTATATACAAGGGGCAGTGTGTGTGTGTGTGTGTGTGTGTGTGAAAGGGGTATATACAAGGGGCAGTGTGTGTGTGCGGAGGTATATACAGGGGCAATGTGTGTGTGTGCGGGGGTATATACAGGGGGCAGTGTGTGTGTGTGTGTGTGTGAGGGGTATATACAAGGGGCAATGTGTGTGTGAGGGGTATATGTATATACAAGGGGGCAATGTGTGTGTGTTCGGGGGTATATACAGGGGGCAATGTGTGTGTGTTCGGGGGTATATACAGGGGGCAATGTGTGTGTGTGCGGGGGTTATACGGGGGCAATTTGTGTGTGTGTGGGGGGTTATACAAGGGGCAATGTGTGTGTGTGCGCGGGGGTTATACAAGGGGCAGTGTGTGTGTGTGTGAGGGGGGTTATACAAGGGGCAATGTGTGTGTGTTTGGGGGGGTTATACAAGGGGCAATGTCTGTGTGCGGGGTTATACGGGACAATGTGTGTGTGGGGGGAGAATTTATGCTATATGGAGGGATGAGACGCTGAATTATATTATATGGAAAGATATGAGGTTGCATTATACTTTATGGAGGGATGTGACGCTGCATTATATAATGTGGAGGGCTGTGACGCTGCATTATACTACCGTATATGAAAATAAGATGTAGAGCATCTTTTGAGGAAACAGGGCAGCATACGTTTAAAGCCCCGCCCACTGGGCCCCGGGAGGACGGTCTTGCATGAAGCCGGTCCCCGGTGCAAAAAAGGTTGGGGACCCCTGCTCTACGCTATCCTCCACCCTGTAAATACCCTACTCACCCTTTTCTTCTAATTTTCTCTTTATACCCTTGATCCACTTGTAGTTCAACATACCAAGCAGGTCTAAATGCGATTCACCTCGACTGATGCCTATTGGCCACCCAACTCACTAGATTAATTCACATTTGCCTTTAACACAAGTCAATATGTAATGGTACCTCGCCTATAACCAACTCACAAAAGGCCCTAGATGATTGTAATGTTTGTATACCTGATTGTTTCCTTATATGTGCCCGATACAATCACCCATGTAAACCAATGTTGATTTCACATTCTTTTTTATTACCTGTTCTTTTGAATTCATAATAAAAAAAGATTGAACATAAAAATGCAGCGTGTGAACATAGCCTAAGTGTTCATGTCGTCTAGTGATTATCTGCAGTCTTGGATGGCCCTGACGGACACAATTATCAGTAATTCCATCATTCTCCAGGCTTGAGCCCTATCGTGTGCTATGCCCTGAAGCATGCGAGGTTTGGGTGGCGGTATGGCTCTGTAATGCAGGTAACGTGACTGATATTCCACATCAGGCCTTTCACAATAAATAACTGTTAAGCCTTAATTATACTGACTAATGCGTTCAGCTCCATTTACCATTTCAGCTTTTGAGAACAGTGGAACAAAGAGTCTGCAAATTGCCCCATGTCCTTAGCGCTGGTTCCAGACGATCGTTAAGTAGCTATCGGTTTGCTGGAATTTCTGAATGCACTCGCTTTTTGTTTTGGAGGAAAATAATGAATGAATGCACGAGAGAGGTAACGATCTAGGATGACGGATAGCGCAAATGTTCAATCAATCATGCAAATAGCTTGTGTGAAAATATAAACTAAGCAGAGACGTTCACAGAGGATGTGTAGAAATTCTGTCTCTGACTCTGTACCTGAAGAATGGGCGACTTCTCCTGTGAAAACATAGAAACCTTCTGTTCCATCAAAGGACACAAGCATAGACAGTATAATATAGTGGAGAGCATTGGGACCCCGACTCCACGTGGAAAATCCCTGAGTTATATTTTGTTTATTTCCAAGCACTCGGACTGGTGACATTTGCACAATGTGAACCAACCCTTGCACCCCAGTAGTCACAGTTACCAACAGTCTAAGTTAACTTCTTCATGCCTGACTAGTAGTTGTAAATTATGTAATTTCCCGCACTGATCTCTGTAATGATTCAGAATTTTTTAAAGGAAGGTTCATCCACTGCAGTTGGTTAAAAGGGGAAATATTACACTTTGCTTTTATACTTCTATTCCTGTAAGGATCCAAAGCTTTTTGTGTCTCTTTGCACTTATCCAAGATGGAGTCTGATCCTTCGTCATGATCTTGTCTTGAACTTCCTGTCGGTTCTGCATCCATTCCTTGCCTGAGTATTTTGTGCTACCTGGCTTCTAAGTCACTCCAGTTTTAGCTCCCTGACATCTTGCTGTTGCTGTTAAGCTCTGCTACTGTGACTTTTCTGCTGCTCAACTGCCTGCAATCATCGGTGCATTTTCCAGATCCTGGCTGTTTTCTTCCATCCTCTAAGACTTCGAAGAGTCTGTAAGGGTTTGTGCTCATGGTCAGGAATTGCAGTGTTTTGGATGCACCGTATTGCCGCTGCGTACAAAATGCTGCATTGTACAGTAGCAGCTTAGTGGATGTGATTTCAAGAAAACCCATTCTTACTATGCTTCTCCCAACCGCAACGTGTTTTCAGCTGTGGTGCGGGTTTGTGGACTTCCGCATCTCCGCAGCATGTTAATTTCATGCTGCATAGTCGTAGGAGATAAACATAAGGTGCACGCAGGGGGAAGCCGCCCTGCACCCACCACAGAACCTGAGTACAGGGTGGCTGTGGACTCCCTACGTGCACCCATGAGTTCCTGCAGGTCCAGAGGCACTACGTTCAACATGCAGTGCCCCCAGATCATACGCACACAACCTTATACACTTGACTTTCTGTTTATTTGCCAGTGTACAGAATCTGGGACTTTAGTCGGTAAAGGCAGTACTGCTGGACTTTGTGCGTGAATTTTTTCAGCCCTAAAGTACACTGGTTAACTATTTGTTTGTTGTGCACGTTTCTGCTGAGACTTTCTGGACTATGTCATTTATTGTGCCAGTCGCACTCTTCATATAGTTTCAGGACTAATCTTCAATTTGTTTCTAATTAATACACTGGTTGGCTCTGCTTCTTTATTTGTTTGCGTCATGTGTGAATATAGACTTGAACTCAAAACCTTGTCTCCATCTTGTCTGGTCCCACGCTATTAGATTCCTAAGGGTATCCACAAGAGTGCTACACTTCCTTACTCTTTTTGGATTCACTGAGATAAAATAAAATTGCACTAAATCTGACATAATTACAGTGCATCACACA
Organism: Allobates femoralis; assembly: GCA_033576535.1. Taxonomy (NCBI): domain Eukaryota; kingdom Metazoa; phylum Chordata; class Amphibia; order Anura; family Aromobatidae; genus Allobates; species Allobates femoralis. The sequence continues at coordinate 128,982,284 of JARQOC010000010.1, forward strand.
GATAATATATAGAATTTATTATTATTATTATTGTTGTTATGCTGACGTAATGTTTTTTCCTGGCCAAGAATCAAATTCCTAAACTGTTGAACATGCGCAGATTATTTATTTATGTTGTTGTAAAACCAGATTGGATCTTGCTCAGGATCTCTGGTTTCTAGCTGCCGGTCTGTGGCTCAAACAAACACTTTAATTCCACCAGAGACAATCTGAGTCCGTGAATTATCTGTAATTATAACCTGACTGCGCTTCCACTCTGAGCGTTGGCTTCTTGTGGTTTCTGTCATTTTGACGACAGGCAGACTTGTCATGGATTAAATAACCATATGTCCTCATTCCGTAGAGCACTGGTGAGTGGGATACGGTGCTGCTGACAAAGAATTGTGTGAATAGTGGTTAATTTAGGGTCCGTGCCCAATCTGCAGACCAAATCTTAACAACTTTTCAAAGTAGATTATATTTGGTTCTACTCAAGAAAACTGTCATCACATTGTATGATTTAACACAATTTTAATTTGCACACTAACTCGAGGTTTTCTGACGATTCCTGCAGGACTTAGAAAGATGCAGGCACCCTACCCATATCTATCAATGATTAGATGAAGGAATTGAGGGTGAACTGATTAAATTTGCTGATGACACAAAACTAGGAGGGAAAACTAATACTGCAGAAGATGGAGAGGATTCACAAAGATATTAAAAACTGTAACAGCGGCTGCAAATAACAGAATGGATTATAACAGCAATGCAAAGTCCCACATCTGGGCGAGAACAATGAAAAAATAATCTACAGAATGAGAGGAACAGGGCGAAGCAACAGCACCTGTGAGAAAGACTTGTGTATACGAATATATCACAGACTGAACAGGAGTCACCAGTGTGATGCAGCAGGAAGAAAGACAAACACCATTCTGGGATGTAGTAACAGAAGCAGAAAGTCTAGATCACATTGTCATTATCCCCCTTTACTCCTCTTTGGTCAGACCTCATCTGGATACTGTGTTCAGTTCTGGGCTCCACATTATACAAAAGACATCAACAAACTGGAGCAAGTTCAGAGATCAACCAGAATAGTGACCGGTCTGCAAACCATGTTCTATGAGGAATGGTTACAGGATTTGGAAATGTTTAGCTTGCAAAAAAGAAGATTGAGAGGAGATTTAATAGTTGTCTGCAAATGTAAGGAAATATAACGAAAGACTAGGAATGGATGAAACTGAATCGGAGGAAACACAGATTAGAAAGCCTTAGAACCCCTTCAACTAAATGTGGGGCAAATTATTGAGCATTAAAAATGCTCAAAACTGGATCTGGATCCGCAGCCCATAGGCTCCCATTAAAAAAATGGATTGCTCAAATGACAGTCCGGTTACCGATTCCGGTTTTGCAGCCAGCGGTAAAAATCATGCAGGCTGCATCCATCGCAGCGGTTGCAAAACGGGATCCGGTTTTGTTAACATGGGTGCCTATGGGACCGTATCCGGTACCGCAAGGTACATAAATATACCAAGTGGTACCTGAAAATTGCAAAACTCCTCATTCCAAAACCAGATGCATTAATGCATCCAGATCTCGAATGAGGATTGCATTTTCACCAATTTTAAGAAGTTTGAAGGCACAGTCCAAAACTGTATCCGGTAATGGATGTGGTTTCCGGATTGTGCCTTCTAAGTGTGACCCTGGCCGATGTCAACCTTGGAGGGATGTCAACACAGGACCCCAGCGCTGCAAGACTGCAGTGCTAACCACTGAGCCACCATACAGTGCTAACCACCAAACCATCATATAGTGCTAACCACCAAACCATCATATAGTGCTAACTACTCAGTATGATACAGTGCTAACCAGTGAGGCACTATATAGTGCTAACCACTGAGCCACCGTACATTGCTAACCACTGAGCCACCATACAGTGCTAACCACTGAGCCACCATATAGTGCTAACCACCAAACCATCATATAGTGCTAACCACCAAATCATCATATAGTGCTAACTACTGAGTACCATACACTGCTAACCACTGAGCCACCGTACAGTGCTGACCACTGAGTCACCATACAGTGCTAACCACTGAGCCACCATACAGTGCTCACCACTGAACCACCATACAGTGCTAACCACTGAGCCACCATACAGTGCTAACCAGAGCCACCATACAGTGCTCACCACTGAGCCACCATACAGTACTAACCACTGAGCCACCATACAGTGCTACCCACTGAGCCACTATACAGTGCTAACCACTGAGCCACCATACAGTGCTAACCACTGAGCCACCATACAGTGCTAACCAGAGCCACAATACAGTGCTAACTAGAGCCACCATACAGTGCTAACCACTGAGCCACCATACAGTGCTGACCACTGAGCCACCATACAGTGCTCACCACTCAGCCACCATACAGTGCTAACCACTGAGCCACCATACAGTGCTGACCACTGAGCCACCATACAGTGCTAACCACTGAGCCACCATACAGTGCTGACCACTAAGTCACCATATAGTGCTAACCACTGAGCCACCATACAGTGCTGACCACTGAGCCACCATACAGTGCTGACCACTGAGCCAACATACAGTGCTGACCACTGAGCCACCATACAGTGCTAACCACTGAGCCACCATACAATGCTAACCACTGAGCCACCATACAGTGCTGACCACTGAGCCACCATACAGTGCTGACCACTGAGCCACCATACAGTGCTGACCACTGAGCCGCATACAGTGCTAACCACTGAGCCACCATACAGTGCTAACCACTGAGCCACCATACAGTGCTAACCACTGAGCCACCATACAGTGCTAACCACTGAGCCACCATATAATGCTAACCACTGAGCCACCATACAGTGCTAACCACTGAGCCACCATACAGTGCTAACCACTGAGCCGCCATACAGTGCTAACCACTGAGCCACCATACAGTGCTAACCACTGAGCCACCATATACAGTGCTAACCACTGAGCCACCATACAGTGCTAACCACTGAGCCACCATACAGTGCTAACCACTGAGCCACCATATAGTGCTAACCACTGAGCCACCATACAGTGCTAACCACTGAGCCACCATACAGTGCTAACCACTGAGCCATCATACAGTGCTAACCACTGAGCCACCATACAGTGCTAACCACTGAGCCACCGTACAGTGCTAACCACTGAGCCATCATACAGTGCTAACCACTGAGCCGCATACAGTGCTAACCACTGAGCCCTCATACAGTGCTGACCACTGAGCCACCATACAGTGCTGACCACTGAGCCGCATACAGTGCTAACCACTGAGCCACCATACAGTGCTAACCACTGAGCCACCATACAGTGCGAATAGTGAGCCACCATACAGTGCTAACCACTCAGCCACCATACAGTGCTGACCACTGAGCCACCATACAGTGCTGACCACTGAGCCGCATACAGTGCTAACCACTGAGCCACCATACAGTGCTAATCACTGACCCACCATACAGTGCTGACCACTGAGCCACCATATACAGTGCTGACCACTGAGCCACCATACAGTGCTAACCACTCAGCCACCATACAGTGCTAACCACTCAGCCACCATACAGTGCTGACCACTGAGCCACCATACAGTGCTAACCACTGAGCCACCATACAGTGCTGACCACTGAGCCACCATATACAGTGCTGACCACTGAGCCACCATACAGTGCTAACCACTGAGCCGCATACAGTGCTAACCACTGAGCCACCATATACAGTGCTAACCACTCAGCCACCATACAGTGTTGACCACTGAGCCACCATACAGTGCTAACCACTGAGCCACCATACAGTGCTAACCACTGAGCCGCATACAGTGCTAACCACTGAGCCACCATATACAGTGCTAACCACTCAGCCACCATACAGTGTTGACCACTGAGCCACCATACAGTGCTAACCACTGAGCCACCATACAGTGCTGACCACTGAGCCACCATATACAGTGCTGACCACTGAGCCACCATACAGTGCTAACCACTGAGCCGCATACAGTGCTAACCACTGAGCCACCATACAGTGCTAACCACTCAGCCACCATACAGTGCTAACCACTCAGCCACCATACAGTGCTAACCACTGAGTCACCATACAGTGCTAACCGCTGAGCCACCATACAGTGCTAACCACTGAGCTGCCATACAGTGCTAACCACTGAGCCACCATACAGTGCTAACCACTGAGCCACCATATACAGTGCTAACCACTGAGCCACCATACAGTGCTAACCACTGAGCCACCATACAGTGCTAACCACTGAGCCACCATATAGTGCTAACCACTGAGCCACCATACAGTGCTAACCACTGAGCCACCATACAGTGCTAACCACTGAGCCATCATACAGTGCTAACCACTGAGCCATCATACAGTGCTAACCACTGAGCCACCGTACAGTGCTAACCACTGAGCAATCATACAGTGCTAACCACTGAGCCGCATACAGTGCTAGCCACTGAGCCCTCATACAGTGCTAACCACTGAGCCGCATACTGTGCTGACCACTGAGCCACCGTACAGTGCTGACCACTGAGCCGCATACAGTGCTAACCACTGAGCCACCATACAGTGCTAACCACTGAGCCACCATACAGTGCTAACCACTGAGCCACCATACAGTGCGAACAGTGAGCCACCATACAGTGCTAACCACTCAGACACCATACAGTGCTGACCACTGAGCCGCCATACGTGCTAACCACTGAGCCACCATATAATGCTAACTACTGAGCCACCATACAGTGCTAACCACTGAGCCACCATACAGTGCTAACCACAGAGCCAACATACAGTACTAACCACTGAGCCACCATACAGTGCTAACCACAGAGCCAACATACAGTACTAACCACTGAGACACCATACAGTGCTAACCACTGAGCCGCCATACAGTGCTAACCACTGAGCCACCATACAGTGCTAACCACTGAGCCACCATACAGTGCTAACCACTGAGCCACCATACAGTGCTAACCACTGAGCCACCATATAGTGCTAAACACTGAGCCACCATACAGTGGTAACCACTGAGCCACCATACAGTGCTAACCACTGAGCCACCATATAGTGCTAACCACTGAGCCACCATACAGTGCTAACCACTGAGCCACCATACAGTGCTAACCACTGAGCCACCATATAGTGCTAACCACTGAGCCACCATACAGTCAGAGGTGTAACTAGGTTTTCTGGCACCCGGGGCAAGGATTTATTTTGGCGCCCCGCCCCCCCCCCCCCGGTGATAAATCCGGCGATAAATCCGGCGATGTCGTCCCGTGTAGCGGCCCCATCAAAGTAGCGGTTCTGCAGGTGGTGACCACAGACTATTTCCGGAGCCCTGCTGGCCCTGGAGAAGGGGGGGACACTAAGCAGTGAAACACATAATACACAGAGCACAGCTGTATATAGAGGACAGGCTGCACACACAGAGCACAGCTGTATATAGATGACTGTCATCTATATACAGCTGTGCTGTGTGTGCAGCCTGTCCTCTATATACAGCTGTGCTCTGTGTGCAGTCAGTTCTATATATTATATACACATTATATATACAGTGTGTCATATATACAGTATATACACCTCATAGTGTGTGCCTAATATATATATACAGTATATATACACCCTATAGTGTGTGCCTGATGTATACATATATATACCTGAGGTATATATATGTATACATCAGGCACACACTATGGGGTGTATATATACTGTATATACATCAGGCACACACTATGAGGTGTATATATGTATACATCACCAGGCAGGCACACACTATGAGGTATAATATTATACCTCATAGTGTGTGCCTGCGCCTGATGTATACATATATACACCTCATAACTCCCAGCCGGGTCAGCCACCACCCCCCCTCCCCTCTCGCCTGTTTAGGCTCTTCTTCTTCTCCAGTCCTCTCTGTCCCACTGTGCGGTGCCGGGTGACGTCAGCCGGGGGGGTGGTAACTGCCAGGGGGCGGACCAGCAGCAGGGCTTGTGTGTGCACACACTTCTTCACGGCCGCCCGTGCCAATATGCGGCGAGGAGAAGATTAGTTCTGGCAGCGGCGCTGCAGTGCCAGCGCCGGATGCCTGGTCACCTGATAATGGCACCGGCGCCCCCCACTGAGCGGCGCCCGGTGCAAAAAGTCCGGCTGCACCCCCCTAGATACGCCCCTGCATACAGTGCTAACCACTGAGCCATCATACAGTGCTAACCACTGAGCCATCATACAGTGCTAACCACTGAGCCACCGTACAGTGCTAACCACTGAGCCATCATACAGTGCTAACCACTGAGCCGCATACAGTGCTAACCACTGAGCCATCATACAGTGCTAACCACTGAGCCACCGTACAGTGCTGACCACTGAGCCGCATACAGTGCTAACCACTGAGCCCTCATACAGTGCTAACCACTGAGCCACCATACAGTGCTAACCACTGAGCCACCATACAGTGCTAACCACTGAGCCACCATACAGTGCTAACCACTGAGCCACCATACAGTGCTGACCACTGAGCCACATACAGTGCTGACCACTGAGCCACCATACAGTGCTGACCACAGAGCCACCATACAATGCTAACCACTGAGCCACCATACAGTGCTTACCACTGAGCCACCATACAGTGCTGACCACTGAGCCACCATACAGTGCTGACCACTGAGCCGCATACAGTGCTAACCACTGAGCCACCATACAGTGCTAATCACTGACCACCATACAGTGCTGACCACTGAGCCACCATATACAGTGCTGACCACTGAGCCACCATACAGTGCTAACCACTCAGCCACCATACAGTGCTAACCACTCAGCCACCATACAGTGCTGACCACTGAGCCACCATACAGTGCTAACCACTGAGCCACCATACAATGCTAACCACTGAGCCACCATACAGTGCTGACCACTGAGCCACCATACAGTGCTGACCACTGAGCCACCATACAGTGCTAACCACTGAGCCACCATACAGTGCTGACCACTAAGTCACCATATAGTGCTAACCACTGAGCCACCATACAGTGCTGACCACTGAGCCACCATACAGTGCTGACCACTGAGCCAACATACAGTGCTGACCACTGAGCCACCATACAGTGCTAACCACTGAGCCACCATACAATGCTAACCACTGAGCCACCATACAGTGCTGACCACTGAGCCACCATACAGTGCTGACCACTGAGCCACCATACAGTGCTGACCACTGAGCCGCATACAGTGCTAACCACTGAGCCACCATACAGTGCTAACCACTGAGCCACCATACAGTGCTAACCACTGAGCCACCATACAGTGCTAACCACTCAGCCACCATACAGTGCTAACCACTGAGTCACCATACAGTGCTAACCGCTGAGCCACCATACAGTGCTAACCACTGAGCTGCCATACAGTGCTAACCACTGAGCCACCATACAGTGCTAACCACTGAGCCACCATATACAGTGCTAACCACTGAGCCACCATACAGTGCTAACCACTGAGCCACCATACAGTGCTAACCACTGAGCCACCATATAGTGCTAACCACTGAGCCACCATACAGTGCTAACCACTGAGCCACCATACAGTGCTAACCACTGAGCCATCATACAGTGCTAACCACTGAGCCATCATACAGTGCTAACCACTGAGCCACCGTACAGTGCTAACCACTGAGCAATCATACAGTGCTAACCACTGAGCCGCATACAGTGCTAGCCACTGAGCCCTCATACAGTGCTAACCACTGAGCCGCATACTGTGCTGACCACTGAGCCACCATACAGTGCTGACCACTGAGCCGCATACAGTGCTAACCACTGAGCCACCATACAGTGCTAACCACTGAGCCACCATACAGTGCTAACCACTGAGCCACCATACAGTGCGAACAGTGAGCCACCATACAGTGCTAACCACTCAGACACCATACAGTGCTGACCACTGAGCCGCCATACGTGCTAACCACTGAGCCACCATATAATGCTAACTACTGAGCCACCATACAGTGCTAACCACTGAGCCACCATACAGTGCTAACCACAGAGCCAACATACAGTACTAACCACTGAGCCACCATACAGTGCTAACCACAGAGCCAACATACAGTACTAACCACTGAGACACCATACAGTGCTAACCACTGAGCCGCCATACAGTGCTAACCACTGAGCCACCATACAGTGCTAACCACTGAGCCACCATACAGTGCTAACCACTGAGCCACCATACAGTGCTAACCACTGAGCCACCATATAGTGCTAAACACTGAGCCACCATACAGTGGTAACCACTGAGCCACCATACAGTGCTAACCACTGAGCCACCATATAGTGCTAACCACTGAGCCACCATACAGTGCTAACCACTGAGCCACCATACAGTGCTAACCACTGAGCCACCATATAGTGCTAACCACTGAGCCACCATACAGTCAGAGGTGTAACTAGGTTTTCTGGCACCCGGGGCAAGGATTTATTTTGGCGCCCCCGCCCCCCCCCCCGGTGATAAATCCGGCGATAAATCCGGCGATGTCGTCCCGTGTAGCGGCCCCATCAAAGTAGCGGTTCTGCAGGTGGTGACCACAGACTATTTCCGGAGCCCTGCTGGCCCTGGAGAAGGGGGGGACACTAAGCAGTGAAACACATAATACACAGAGCACAGCTGTATATAGAGGACAGGCTGCACACACAGAGCACAGCTGTATATAGATGACTGTCATCTATATACAGCTGTGCTGTGTGTGCAGCCTGTCCTCTATATACAGCTGTGCTCTGTGTGCAGTCAGTTCTATATATATATACACATTATATATACAGTGTGTCATATATACAGTATATACACCTCATAGTGTGTGCCTAATATATATATACAGTATATATACACCCTATAGTGTGTGCCTGATGTATACATATATATACCTGAGGTATATATATGTATACATCAGGCACACACTATGGGGTGTATATATACTGTATATACATCAGGCACACACTATGAGGTGTATATATGTATACATCACCAGGCAGGCACACACTATGAGGTATAATATTATACCTCATAGTGTGTGCCTGCGCCTGATGTATACATATATACACCTCATAACTCCCAGCCGGGTCAGCCACCACCCCCCCTCCCCTCTCGCCTGTTTAGGCTCTTCTTCTTCTCCAGTCCTCTCTGTCCCACTGTGCGGTGCCGGGTGACGTCAGCCGGGGGGGTGGTAACTGCCAGGGGGCGGACCAGCAGCAGGGCTTGTGTGTGCACACACTTCTTCACGGCCGCCCGTGCCAATATGCGGCGAGGAGAAGATTAGTTCTGGCAGCGGCGCTGCAGTGCCAGCGCCGGATGCCTGGTCACCTGATAATGGCACCGGCGCCCCCCACTGAGCGGCGCCCGGTGCAAAAAGTCCGGCTGCACCCCCCTAGATACGCCCCTGCATACAGTGCTAACCACTGAGCCATCATACAGTGCTAACCACTGAGCCATCATACAGTGCTAACCACTGAGCCACCGTACAGTGCTAACCACTGAGCCATCATACAGTGCTAACCACTGAGCCGCATACAGTGCTAACCACTGAGCCATCATACAGTGCTAACCACTGAGCCACCGTACAGTGCTGACCACTGAGCCGCATACAGTGCTAACCACTGAGCCCTCATACAGTGCTAACCACTGAGCCACCATACAGTGCTAACCACTGAGCCACCATACAGTGCTAACCACTGAGCCACCATACAGTGCTAACCACTGAGCCACCATACAGTGCTGACCACTGAGCCACATACAGTGCTGACCACTGAGCCACCATACAGTGCTGACCACAGAGCCACCATACAATGCTAACCACTGAGCCACCATACAGTGCTTACCACTGAGCCACCATACAGTGCTGACCACTGAGCCACCATACAGTGCTGACCACTGAGCCGCATACAGTGCTAACCACTGAGCCACCATACAGTGCTAATCACTGACCCACCATACAGTGCTGACCACTGAGCCACCATATACAGTGCTGACCACTGAGCCACCATACAGTGCTAACCACTCAGCCACCATACAGTGCTAACCACTCAGCCACCATACAGTGCTGACCACTGAGCCACCATACAGTGCTAACCACTGAGCCACCATACAGTGCTGACCACTGAGCCACCACATACAGTGCTGACCACTGAGCCACCATACAGTGCTGAGCACTGAGCCGCATACAGTGCTAACCACTGAGCCACCATATACAGTGCTAACCACTCAGCCACCATACAGTGCTGACCACTGAGCCACCATACAGTGCTGACCACTGAGCCACCATACAGTGCTAACCACTGAGCCACCATACAGTGCTGACCACTGAGCCACCATATACAGTGCTGACCACTGAGCCACCATACAGTGCTAACCACTGAGCCGCATACAGTGCTAACCACTGAGCCACCATATACAGTGCTAACAACTCAGCCACCATACAGTGCTGACCACTGAGCCACCATACAGTGCTAACCACTGAGCCACCATACAGTGCTAACCACTGAGCCACCATATAGTGCTAACCACTGAGCCACCATACAGTGCTAACCACTGAGCCACCATACAGTGCTAACCACTGAGCCACCATATAGTGCTAACCACTGAGCCACCATACAGTGCTAACCACTGAGCCATCATACAGTGCTAACCACTGAGCCATCATACAGTGCTAACCACTGAGCCACCGTACAGTGCTAACCACTGAGCCACCGTACAGTGCTAACCACTGAGCCATCATACAGTGCTAACCACTGAGCCGCATACGGTGCTAACCACTGAGCCATCATACAGTGCTAACCACTGAGCCACCGTACAGTGCTAACCACTGAGCCACCGTACAGTGCTGACCACTGAGCCGCATACAGTGCTAACCACTGAGCCACCATATAGTGCTGACCACTGAGCCACCATACAGTGCTAACCACTGAGCCCTCATACAGTGCTAACCACTGAGCCACCATACAGTGCTAACCACTGAGCCACCATACAGTGCTGACCACTGAGCCACCATATACAGTGCTGACCACTGAGCCACCATACAGTGCTAACCACTCAGCCACCATACAGTGCTAACCACTCAGCCACCATACAGTGCTGACCACTGAGCCACCATACAGTGCTAACCACTGAGCCACCATACAGTGCTGACCACTGAGCCACCATACAGTGCTAACCACTGAGCCACCATACAGTGCTAACCACTGAGCCGCCATACAGTGCTAACCACTCAGCCACCATACAGTGCTGACCACTGAGCCACCATACAGTGCTAACCACTGAGCCACCATACAGTGCTAACCACTGAGCCACCATACAGTGCTAACCACTGAGCCACCATACAGTGCTAACCACTGAGCCACCATACAGTGCTAACCACTGAGCCACCATACAGTGCTAACCACTGAGCCGCATACAGTGGTAACCACTGAGCCACCATACAGTGCTAACCACTGAGCCACCATACAGTGCTACCCACTGAGCCACCATACAGTGCTAACCACTGAGCCACCATACAGTGCTAACCACTGAGCCACCATACAGTGCTAACCACTGAGCCGCATACAGTGCTAACCACTGAGCCACCATACAGTGCTAACCACTCAGCCACCATACAGTGCTAACCACTCAGCCACCATACAGTGCTAACCACTGAGCCACCATACAGTGCTAACCACTGAGCCGCATACAGTGCTAACCACTGAGCCACCATACAGTGCTAACCACTCAGCCACCATACAGTGCTACCCACTCAGCCACCATACAGTGCTAACCACTCAGCCACCGTGCTGCACATGCCTAAATTCTATGGAATGTAAAATCGTGCAATTTATTTAAGCAGAGTGAGAGTGTTTCCCACCGTCTGCACCGTCACTTCTTCTTCTTCACTTTCATCACTTCTTCCATCTATACATCAGTGTTTTATTCCTTCAGTAAACATTTTTATATATGTGTAGGTTCCTCACTTTCGCACAGTAGCAATTGGATAATTGCAGAAACCAGTTGTCATTGGTTTGGCACAAAGAAGTAAATAATTAAGGGCTTGTCAACCACAGGCAATGTCCTCATCATTTATTATTACAGTCCAGGCTCTGGGGAATGAGGTATAATGGTCTGGAGGAACGCAGATTCCTTCCCATCAAAACTTTCTGTAGAGAAATATCAGTGATGTATTCATTAGAGGCTCCACATCTTCATTATTGTTCATTCAGCAACATCACTTTATTTTAACTTCATTTAAGATTATTTAAGATAAACAAGTGAAATTACTCTGTTTGAAGGTCCAGAAAATTACGAGAGGCAATTACACTAATTAAAACATGAGAAAAAGCGATGTCATTTCACAAGTATGACAATGCCAAACAAAGGCTCATGTTACAGCAAAGGCTGGATCCAACAATTATCGTGGAAGAGCCAATATCCCCGTGCCATTCATAATGGTACCTGAAGCAGATGAAATACATTCTGCACATTCTGCAATCTAAAGAATGACCTGTTATTATATTATGATTCTGATTATGTGAGAGCCACGGAAAACCTTCGACCTTCTCAAGATCTCCTTCTCTACTCCCCTTTTAAGGGCCCGTTACACGCAACAATATCACTAACGATATCATTGCAATGTCACCGGTTTTGTGACGTTGCAGCAACCTCGTAGCGACGCCGCTGCGTGTGACATGTACCAGCGATCAGCTCGCTGATCGTTGGTAAATGGCCAGGGCCCCAACGATCCCCATTCTGTGCCCAGTACCCTGAACGATCCTAACGACCATCGGGTGTCGGGCGCAGACTGGCTGATCGCTGGTGAGTCTGCCTGTGCGACAGCTCACCAGCGATCAGATAACGATGTCCCAGCGATCCCGGCCACGTCAGATTGTTGGTCGGATCGCAGGAACATCACAGCATGTAACCCGACCTTTATCTCCTCTTCCCACAACCGCATACAAGATTTCTCCCGTGCTTCCCTCATACTCTGGGACTCTCGCCTGCTGTGGAAACCTTCGAAAGGAACCTGAAGACCCATCTCTTCCGACAAGCCTACAACCTGCAGTGAGCCTCAGTCTACTGAACCGCTGCACAAACAGCTCTACCCTCTCCTACTATATCCTCACCCATCACTGGTAGACTGTGAGCCCTCGTGGGCAGGGTCCTCTCTTCTTCTGTACTAGTCTGTGCCTTGTATTGCTCATGTTTATTGTACTTGTCTATGTATGCCCTTTCCACATGTAAAGTGCCATGGAATAAATGGCACTATAATAATGAATAATAATAGAGGAAAAATGTGTCCTTCTTGTTACATACATTACATTACTGATCCTGTACTGATCCTGAGTTGCCTCCTGTATTATACTCCACAGCTGCACTCACTATTCTCCTGGTGTAATCACTGTGTACCTACATTACATTACTGATCCTGAATTACCTCCTGTATTATACTCCACAGCTGCACTCACTATTCTGCTGGTGCCGTCACTGTGTACATACATTACATTACTGATCCTGAGTTACATCCTGTATTATACTCCAGAGCTGCACTCACTATTCTGCTGGTGCAGTCACTGTGTACATACATTACATTACTGATCCTGAGTTACCTCCTGTATTATACTCCAGAGCTGCACTCCACTATTCTGCTCGTGCAGTCACTGTGTACATACATTACATTACTGATCCTGAGTTACCTCCTGTATTATACTCCAGAGCTGCACTCCACTATTCTGCTGGTGCAGTCACTGTGTACATACATTACATTTCTGATCCTGAGTTACATCCTGTATTATACTCCAGAGCTGCACTCACTATTCTGCTGGTGCAGTCACTGTGTACAAACATTACATTACTGATCCTGAGTTACCTCCTGTATTATACTCCAGAGCTGCACTCACTATTCTGCTGGTGCAGTCACTGTGTACATACATTACATTACTGATCCTGAGTTACCTCCTGTATTATAGCCCAGAGCTGCACTCACTATTCTGCTGCTGCAGTCACTGTGTACATACATTACATTACTGATCCTGAGTTACCTCCTGTATTATACTCCAGAGCTGCACTCACTATTCTGCTGGTGCAGTCACTGTGTACATACATTACATTACTGTTCCTGAGTTACCTCCTGTATTATACTCCAGAGCTGCACTCACTATTCTGCTGGTGCAGTCACTGTATAGATACATTACATTACTGATCCTGAGTCACCTCCTGTATTATACTCCAGAGCTGCACTCACTATTCTGCTGGTGCAGTCACTGTAGAACATAATACTGGTTGCAACTTTGGATCAGTACAAGAAAGCAAATATAAATACAAAGTTGTAAAGATGTTCATTAAGGAGTGTTGAGGCATAATTTCCCTTCTGTGGACCCACACTGTACCTCAATTTTCAAATGTTTTTATTGTTTGTTTCTCAGATTCCTTGTAAATGCACAAGACATACAGGGGTTGGACAAAATTATGGAAACACCTGACGTTTTGGCATCATAATCTTCGAACATGTTATAAACATGTAAACCGTGACATATGTTAATGTTTTGTAGTTGATTATTTGTGTTAAGTGATATGTGTATGTAAATGAACTGTTTGTTTTGCCGAATTGTAAGAACCTGATGCCAATGGCAGACCTTTCGGATGGTTGGTGCTCGTATGGCAGGCGCTAGTGTAACAGAAAGTGCCCGAATGCTTGGCGTGTCAAGAGGTATGTCTCCAAAGTAATGACTGCGTTTGAAAGAGAAGGAAAAAACGTCCGCAGCAAGCACAGGTCCGGCCGAAAGTCGAAGTTCACTAGGAGACCGTCGGACTCTAAAGCGAATTGTGAGAGAGGATAGCAAGACCGCGGCTCCGAAGATCACTGCTGAGCTCAATGAAACCTACAGAACCCAGTGTCCACGAAAACTGTTCATCGGAAGCTGTACAAATCTGGACTCCACGGAAGAGCTGCAGTTAGAAAAACCGCTGCTCCCAATGACAAATGTTTCCAAGCGTTTAGAGTGGTCTAGAAACCTCCAGAATTGGTCCCTCGAGCAGTGGAAACATGTGATATTGTCACACCAATCATCGTTTACCCCATTTTCCACCTCTCGGCCAAGTGTACGTTTGGAGACAGCTGAAAGAAGCATTCCATCCAGACTGCCTTCTCCCAACCGTAAAACATGGCGGAGGGTCTGTGAGGATTTGGGGTGCTATTTCGTGGAGATACGCCGGGCCAATGATATCACCTTGTATGAATCCATACCTCGGAGAATTGAGGCTGTAATTCCCACAAAAGGTGGATCTGCACCATATTAAACTAACTTTTGTTGATTTTTCCAGGTGTTTCCATTATTTTGTCCAACCCCTGTACATTAGCTCTGTTATGAGTCCAGCCTTAAAGAGGATCTGTCACCCCCCAGTGCATCGCAAACTAAATGCAGCACTGAATGCAGCATGTCTGCTTCATTGAGTGAAGGGGTCCCCCATGGCTCTAGTTCCCCCCTGTAAGCTTTAAAAAATACTTTAGAAACCTTACATTTAAGAGGTCACCTGGTTAGATCTTATTAAGAGGTCTTCACTGCTGGCACAGGCCTCCAGCCTTCTCCTTGTGTGTTCTGCCCACTTCTATGTGTTTGCCGCTGCCGCCTCTTCTGCTCCTGCTCCTTGGGATGTCAGGAACAGAAGAGGAGGGCAGACCAGCAGAAGATGAGGCGCGCAGAAACATAGAAGGGGGGAATACACAAGGAGGAGGCAGGGAGATTGTGCTAGCAGCAAGGATCTCTTAATAAGATCCCACCCAGTTGACCTCTTAACTGTAAGCAGTGGTGTACCAACCGCTGTCGCAGGGGTCGCAAGTGCGACCGAGCCCGGAGGTATATGGGCCCAGCGCCCGCCAACCCCTGTGACCCCTGCTCCTGCATCCCTGAGAACGCACATCCATGTCACTGTGGGCGCTCTGCCCGACTGGTCCCCACTTTAAATCTCCCGCTGCCACTGCTGCTGCGCTGTGATGAGGTCATGTGACCTCATCACAAACAGGACGGAGCTGAGCTGCCGGCGGGAGTGGTGAGGCAGAAGAGCTACAGCTTCCGGAGAGGGAGAGGGAGTGTGTGTGTGATTGTGTCTGTTTGACTGTGTGACTGTGTGTGTGAGACTGTCTGTGTGTGTGTGTGACTGTGTGTCTGTGTGTGACTGTGTGTGTGTGTGACTGTGTGTCTGTGTGTGACTGTGTGTGTGTGAGATGTGTGTACCGTGTGTGTGTGACCGTGTGTGTGTGACGTGTGTGTGTGACTGTGTGTGTGTGACTGTGTGTGACCGTGCGTGTGTGACTGTGTGTGTGACTGTCTCTGTGTGTGACTGTGTGTGCATGACTGTGTGTGTGTGTCTGTGTGTGTGTGACTGTGTGTGTGTGACTTGTTGTGTGTGTGGTCTGTGTCTGTGACTGTGTGTGTGTCTGTGTGTGACTGGTTGTGTGTGTGACCATGTGTGTGTGTGACCGTGTGTGTGACTGTGTGTGTGACCTTGTGTGTGTGAGACTGTGTGTGTGATCGTGTGTGTGTGTGAGACTGTGTGTGTGACTGTGTGAGACTGTGTGTGTGTGTGTGTGACCGTGTGTGTGAGACTGTGTGTGACTGTGTGTGACCGTGTGTGTGAGGCTGTGTGTGACTGTGTGTTTGTGTGACTGTGTGTGAGAGTGTGTGTTTGCGGGGGCTGTGCAGGGGGCAGTGTGACTGGGTGTGGGAGGGCTGTACAGGGGGCAGTGTGTGGGGGGGCTGTACAGGGGGCAGTGTGACTGGGTGGGGGGGCTGTACAGGGGGCAGTGTGTGTGTGGGGGAGAGGGGGGACTGTACAGGGGGCAGTGTGACTGGGTGTGGGGGGCTGTACAGGGGGCAGTGTGTGTGTGGGAGCTGTACAGGGGGCAGTGTGTGGGAGCTGTACAGAGGGCAGTGTGACTGGGTGGAGGCTGTACAGGGGGAAGTGTGTGTGGGTGGGAAGGGGACTGTACAGGGGGCAGTGTGACTGGGTGTGGGGGGCTGTGAAGTGGGCAGTGTGTCTGTGTGTGGGGGCTGTACAGGGCACAGTGTGACTGGATGTGTGGGGGGCTGTACAGTGGGCAGTGTGTCTGGGTGAATGGGGCAGGTTGTACAGGGGGCAGTGTGACTGGGTGTGGGAGGGCTGTATAGGGGGCAATGTGTGTGTGCGTGGGGGCTGTACAGGGGCAGTGTGTGTGTGCGTGGGTCTGTACAGGCAGGTGTGGGGGGCTGTGCAGTGGGCAGTGTGTCTGTGTGTGGGGGGCTGTACAGGAGGCAGTGTGACTGGGTGTGGGAGGGCTGTATAGGGGGCAGTGTGTGTGTGTGTGCGTGGGGGCTGTACAGGGGCAGTGTGTGTGTGTGCGTGGGGGCTGTACAGGGGCAGTGTGTGTGGGGGGGCTGTGCAGTGGGCAGTGTGTCTGTGTGTGGGGGGCTGTACAGGGGGCAGTGTGACTGGATGTGTGGGGGGCTGTACAGTGGGCAGTGTGTCTGGGTGAGTGGGGCAGGTTGTACAGGGGGCAGTGGATGGTGTGGGAGGGCTGTACAGGGCAGTGTGTGTGGTGGGGCTGTACAGGGGGCAGTGTGTGTGTGTGTGTGGGGGCTGTACAGGGGGCAGTGTGTGTGTGGGGGGGGCTGTGCAGTGGGCAGTGTGTCTGTGTGTGGGGGGGCTGTACAGGGAGCAGTGTGACTGGATGTGTGGGGGGCTGTACAGTGGGCAGTGTGTCTGGGTGAGTGGGGCAGGTTGTACAGGAGGCAGTGTGTCTGTGTGGGGAGGATGCATGCTATATGGAGGGCTGTGACGCTGCATTATATGATATGAAGGGCTGTGACACTGCAATATATTCTCTGGAGGGCTGTGACACTGCATTATATTATCTGGAGTGCTGTGATGCTGCATTATATTATCTGGAGGGCTGTGGTGCTGCATTAAATTCTCTGGAGGGCTGTGACACTGCATTATATTATATGAAGGGCTGTGATGCTGCATTATATTATCTGGAGGGCTGTGACGCTTTATTATATTATATGAAGGGCTTTGACATTACATTATTTGGAGGGCTTTGACGCTGCATTATATTATCTGGAGGGCTGTGAAGCTGTAGTAAATTATATGAAGGGCTGTGACGCTACATTATATTATCTGGAGTGCTGTGATGCTGCATTATACTATATGGAGGGCTGTGACGCTGCATTATACTATATGGAGGGCTGTGACACTGCATTATATTATATGGAGTGTTGTGATGTTGCATTATATTATATGAAGGACTGTGACGCTGCATATTATAATCTGGAGGGCTGTGAGGCTACATTATATTATCTGGAGGGCTATGAGGCTACGTTATACTATAATTGAGGACCATATATACCAGGATAAGGGCATATTCCAGGAGGAGGACCATATATAGCAGGATAAGGGACATTAATAGATAATGAAGGGGAGAGAGGGCAATTTGTGAGTCTTTATAGGATTTAGAACGTTACATGGGGCCCATACATCTGATCAATGTGGGCACGCGGGGGAAGGGGGGGCAGATCCAAAATTTGCATCGGGCCCTTCGGACTCTAGTTACGCCACTGACTATAAGGTTTCTAAAGTCTTTTTTACAGCTTACAGGGGGGCTAGAGACATGGGGAACCCCTTCCCTGAATGCAGAAGACATGCTGCATTCAGTGCTGCATTTAGTTTGCAATGCACCAGGGGGTGACAGGTCTTTTTTAATGCCATGTTTTGGTGTATAAAAGATCTAATGACCACTTCAGTTTCTGCAATTTTCAACTACTGACTCACAGGGATTTTCTTGATGCCTTTGACCTTACACTATTTCCATTGAACATAATGGGAAGCAAACATGAGTCGAATCAATTAAGCAGGTGGTTAAACATGTCGTGTCATTTACAGACTTCTATCATTCCTTCCTCAGCTGACAGGAAGCATAACAGAGGATAAATACAGAACCGGTTCCAGTATTGTTGAGAAAATTAGTTGTTCTTGAACTCTGCAAATGTCGCAGCCTTAAGGACTGGGGTACTCGGTAGCCGGGCAGGTGGTCTGTTGGGATGTCACAGTGGCAATTGCCCAGCCCCGTGGCCCTGACTGGACAAGTTAAAGGGGGTTCATGAGAGTGGAATAAAGTTTATTGTGACGCCATCCATGGATTCTGGTCAGGAGGACCAGTGCTGCTTGTAGAGACCACAGGTAATGAATGTTGTAGCATCCACGTGTATCACTGCGCATGCCCAGGTATGACGCAGTGTGATGAGGCGCCCAGCATCACGTCATACACCAGGAAGTGCGGGCCCAGAGATTTAAATCAGGACATCGGTCCTGAAGGAATGATGCTGCCCATCAGGGTGTCATTAGAGCAGTGAGGCGGGGGTAGCACGGCCCTGGATACACAGCCTACTCGTCAGCAACGCCCCATCATCAGAGATTTTGTAAGTTTAAAAACTGTTCTATTCCACTTTTATAATTGCAAGATTGGTCAGAGAGGGATGGTTAGGACAGTAGTAGGTGGCTGCAGGGATAGGTAGGGATAGGTTAGAAGGGTTAAAACAGTGGACAGGTTCCCTTTAAAGCCATA
This sequence comes from Allobates femoralis, assembly GCA_033576535.1. Taxonomy (NCBI): domain Eukaryota; kingdom Metazoa; phylum Chordata; class Amphibia; order Anura; family Aromobatidae; genus Allobates; species Allobates femoralis. The sequence continues at coordinate 129,001,898 of JARQOC010000010.1, forward strand.
AAGCGGCCATTTGAAATGACTTTAGTTTTGCGCCATGTCTGTGATCTGCTTTTATTCTACAAAATTAAACAATGAATGAACATCCTCCGAGTGCGGGGATTCCATAATTTTTGCCAGAGGTTGTACCTGATGTAGGGAGCTCCATCTGATTCCAAGCATGATACCACCACTGGTTAAGTAGGCAATACCATTGTGACAACTGGACCATAGGGGCGCCACCCAAATACAACCACTTAATTTCAGTATGGGGCATAGTAATATTTACTCCATTAATTTACATAAACCTTGCTGATCTGAACTGAAAGAGGAGATAAAAAGTGCTAAAATAACCTGAACCCCTGCACATGTCCATGTATCCAGTATGTGTGAAAGCAAGTACTTCTCATAGATTGCGCTTTCTTCAACCTTTTGTTCTACTTAGGAGTTCTTTTGGGGTATAAATTTGTGAATGAGAGCCTGTCTCTTGTCTTTATTTCTTTAATTTCTTTAATTCTCTCTCTTTATGTCTTTCAGATTCATGTTTGTGGACTACTTGGGACTCGTTGGACTACATTGGATCTTCATGGCTTTTTAACTTAATGGGTTGATTGGACTGGAAACAGGTAATCATAATACAGGGAAGGAAGTTTATAAAACTTATTTATTAGGTGAACAGGGGGAGCCAGGGCATAATAGCCACCTTCTTACAATGCAGCATAGGTGGTGCATTTAGTTTTACACACCCAAATCAGGTGACAGGTTCACTTTAAAGGAGACATCTGACACTTAGATATTAGTGACCGAAACTTAGGAAATTTGTACCCAGTTGATGTAGTGGTGGTTTTTGGGTACTGAAATGAGAGCTCCCATGATTAAGCATCTGAATACCGCCAAGGCAAAGCGCACGTAGGGGTAAGTCTGGCGGGGGGACCTGTCCTCTCTCTTGTTCTCTGACACCTGCACCAGCACTTTGGTAATGATCTGATATTTACTTTTTGTGTATACTGTTGTAACCTGACCATGTGATAAGGGACTAAGTGCAATATATGGCACATGTGCAATACATGTATGGTGATTTGTAACTTCAGTATCATATCATGAATCTGTAATTCTCTATTGCCTAAGGTGCTGGTATATCCATCTGCTGCATAAGATATGTACCTAACTGCTCGATCTGTGATGCCTTTAAGGTGTATGTGTTTCCTGTATTAATAAGATAAGCCTATTTTGTTAAGAAAGCAATTGAACTCCACTTGTTTCTCCAGTTTATGAAATGAGAGCTGTAGTACCTGAAAGGGGCCACTGCACAGAGAGTGGCGCCGTGGTTTTCCAGCTCAGTACACTGTCGTCTTTTATCCTTTGAAGTACCAGGTATCAGCGGTGAGGATTTCTGACCTCTATTGGGTCATCAGTATTTTAGCCCTGGACAATCCCTCTAATTAAGTCTTTATAATGTGCCCAGGCACAGAGGTTCTCCAGTAAAGGAAATTCTGATTCAAGCACCCACAGAAGAGGTTAAATGGTTTGTCTTATTGACCTCGACCTTGAATTTAAGTCTATTAAGTCATATTGGGCCCAGAGTAGGGGTCTCCCAGACATTAATTACAAAGCAATAAAAGTGGACGCTGAAACATGAGCTGAGACCTCCTGACTAAGCTCATGGCAATTACTCTGCATGTAATAAAATGGTCTTGTACATTCTTCTCTAACTGAGAATGAATTAAAGTCCTGAGACTTATAGGAGGTCACCTTTAAGTTAATGTACTGTTGACTTTCTCGGTAGTATTTTTTTCTGGCAGTTATGATGCCGAATTTCAAAAGAAAACTAGTAAGTCATTCCTCTGGCATCCCGAGCATTCTTGTGGAGTGTTTTATTGACTAGTAATACTATAAAGTGCAGTAATGTGTACATATGGCGGTACAACTAATGAGAAACTCAGGTACATATGCAAATAGATAAAACATAATACAAACCACACTATCCACTAGTAATAGCTGAAGCATTGTCTATGGGGCTGCCTGAAATATCAAAGCACTGTATAGAGGAGAGGTCAAGTATACGCTCTATAGAGATCTCTATACTGGGTACTCCATCAATTCAAAAGTTATACCCTGTCCTGTAGAATTGTAATACCCTGCTGAATTACTGAATTACAGAAGAAGTAATTTAGGTTTTCACTGCAACCAATAATCCACTGAAAATAAGTGTTTGGACATTTAACAATAACACAAACAATTTAACATTGAAGCTAAACATTTGTGGAAACTGGACTGGGTCAGAAAAGCAATGGACAGAGAAAGCCTAGTTCACAGGCTGTAATATGCTGTAGGATTACTCAGAGATCTATTAGCAGATGGGAACATAGAAAGACTGAAACCAAATTTAAAGGTGAACAAGTCTATATTTCTCACACGTGGCAGATATAACGAGAAGTGCAGCAAATGAGTAAGCTCATAAGCAGGTAACAACTGAAAGCCTTTTGAGATAGTTGTGGCACGATAAAGTAAATAAGAATGTCTCTAATAATAATTCTCACGGGGAAAAAAACGATGGAGAAAAACACTGTTACAAGAATAATAAACTCCCAGACGCCTGGTAATGGGAAACAAGTTGAATATTTATTAGTGCAGTGCAGCTTTTAAAAGAATCCAGAATGTCCAGAGAGCTGCATCTGCACAATAAACAATAGTTCAATAAGTACTGGCAGGGCACACGATGCTGACATGACACTGGGCTTGGTGAAAACAAAAGCAAAGTCAGTGAATTAAACACAGGCAGCAGAAATCAGGAGAGAAGTTGGAGGTAGGTGAGATTGCTGAAGTAGGTAGTTGCTGGAGAAGCATGAGCAGATCAGTACGAGGTGGAGCAGGCTGATAAAGCAACAGGGAGTCAGGAATTCAAATTGAATACTTGAGCATGGTTAAACAGTAAGCTGAGGTTTATAAAGGCAGAAAGGAGATCCACATGAACAAAAGTGAAGCTGCAGACACCATCTTGAAAAGGGGCAAAATGCACAGAATGCCAATAGAAGATCCAAAGTCCTAACAGGGGCATTGGATGACTAAGTGTGCCCCGTAACAAACAACAGCGGCACTCTGCTAAGACATATCATTGAAAATGGAACAATATTATAGCTAAGAAAAAACTAAAAACTGAGAAACTTAACCGCCCAGTAGCCATGTGGTGATGTGGCTACTTGGCGGTTATCAATATTGACATATTTTTAAGTTAAGTGTCTCAATTTTTCATTTTTTCTTAGCTATAATATTGTTCCATTTTCAATGATATGTCTTAGCAGAGTGCTGCTGTTTTTTGTTACAATGTATCGTGTTCGCTGCTACACCTCTGCACACTATAGGATTGAGTGCCGCAGATTTGTTTCTTGTTTTGTTGTTAAATGCACCCTGTGACTTAAGGGGTTAATCAGGGGTGCATTTTTTTGGTAGCTTGTACTCTCCGCAGTGGGTTATTTTTACTATTTGCTTTGGAGCTTTCTTAACCTCGTCTGTATTATTTTTCCAGCAGAATAAAAGCATCGTGCGGTTCAGTCGAATACTTTTCATCTTCGCTTTTTAAGGGTTGGGGGGTTCACAATTTCCTGCCATGATTTTTCCTTCTGACAATAACATTCGGCTGTAAACAATCAACTCTGGAGTAAAAAAACAAAACATTCGTTTATTCAGAACGCGCTAAAAAAAATGAAGCAAATAAGCGGATAAGCATGGACATCACAACATCCGAGTATTACTGACATCATTACTGACATACAATACAAGACACAAACTGGGCTGTTATTGATTGCAATATATTTCCCCTGGGCAACATCATTCTAGTGAGTGTGAGCTACTCAGGACATGGAAATTGAAGGGATGTGACTGCATTTTGGCAATAAGTTATTGAAGCATTAATATCTGCTCTTATGTGTCACCATCCTGGATGCCTCAAGGACGGTTCTCCAATAACACCAAAGAGTCATTGCTACTAAAAATTATGTATTTTACCCCCTATGCTGTAGTAAAAGAAATATAAAAAGATATTGTACTAATAACATAACTATAGGAAATATTGCTGTCTTTCTATAGTTGTCTATACATTAATTCTTCTCTTCTTTAAGCTATACTTCTCCTTAAATGGCTGTATCTGCCTTTACCTTATCTTTTGGCTCGACATGAAAATGAGCTTAAAAAATTATTTCATGATGCTCTGATGCTTTGTCATGTTGCAGCGTATGGATACCCAGCGTGCAGCGCAACACAAAAAGGACAACAAAAATGGAATAGAAGAAAGGCCCTGATAATAGTGACAGGGGTCACCTCATCTGAGTCTGGACCCTGTACTCCCTAATTCCCTATACGGGTTCTTCCCCTTGTTGCCGTCACATGCCTAAGCCCTTGCTTGCCTGGCACTCACCCTGGTTAGTGTGTAGTCCGGCGAAGATCTTAGTCTCACCACTGCAATAACACAACACGAGGAATTGAAGAAAGAGGGAAAATAGACGCAAAAGGATAAAACACTCCAACTCCTCCAATGCAGCAAAACACCAGAGCTGTAATTTTACGACTCTCCTCAGCTTCATCCAGAGACAACCTCCTTCCAAAGTGGTCAGCATAGAAAGGGACTCTATAACCGTCGTCAGATGGTAAGACACGTGACTACTTGACACGTGACTAAGAATCATAAATGCCTACACTGCTAAAACAAATTAGATTAATTTAAACTGGAGTTGTAGACCTTCAGATCCCAACTTAACCAGAGGTATTCTGGGGTGGGACATACTTGTGTCATATTTTTTTATGTGTCTTTGCAAAACCACCTGGAAGTAGTGGTGTGAATTGCAGCCTGTCTAATTAGTCTCCAGCCAGTCACTGTAATGTATTGATTGAATCTGTATTCTGTAATGTAATTCTCTCCAGAATGAGAAAAATGCTGTACTGTTAACAAATGACTTTCATTTATGTAGAATTATTCCCATTGAAGATAATCCAAAAATAAAACTCATAAATTTAGGAACAAGTCATAGGAAAAAAATATAATTAATCAACAATTTTCTGGGCCCAGTGTTATTCAACATCTTATCAATGATTTGGATGGAGGGATTGAGGGTAATCTGACTAAATTTGCTGATGATACAAAGTTCAGGGGGAAAACTAGAGAAGAGAGAGAATTCAACAAGATCAACAAGATCTGCCGCCTTCGACACGGTGACCACTCCTTCTTCTCCGGATCCTGGAATCCCTTGGCATCACCCACCTTGCCCTCTCCTGGATCTCCTCATACCTAGCGGACCGGACCTTCAGTGTCTCCCATTCCCACACCTCCTCCTCGCCCTACCCCCTTTCTGTCGGAGTCCCCCAAGGTTCGGTCCTGGGACCCCTACTTTTCTCCATTTACACTTTCGGCCTAGGGCAACTTATTGAGTCCCACAGCCTCCAGTACCACCTCTACGCTGACGACACCCAAATCTACCTGTCCGGCCCCGACATCACCTCCCTACTCTCCAAAATCCCACAATGCCTTTCCGCCATCTCATCCTTCTTCTCTGCTCGCTTCCTTAAACTCAACATGGACAAAACTGAATTCATAGTCTTCCCCCCAAGAAATTCCACCCCACCTCCCAACCTATCCATCTGCATCAAAGACTGCGCCCTCTCCCCAGTCCCCAAGCCAAGTGCCTCGGGGTAATCCTTGACTCCTCCCTATCCTTCAAGTCCCACATTGAGGCCCTCACCACATCCCTCCGGCTCCAGCTCAAGAACATCTCACGGATCCGCTCCTTCCTCACCCACGACACCGCTAAAACACTCATCCATGCTCTTATCATCTCCCGCCTTGACTACTGCAACCTCCTTCTCAATGGCCTCCCAGCTAACTCCCTCACACCTCTCCAGTCTATCCTCAACTCCGCTGCCGACTAATCTACCTGTCCTCCCGTTACTCCCCTGTCTCCCCCCTCTGCCAAGCCCTTCACTGGCTCCCAGTCTCTAAGAGATCCCAATTCAAAACACTAACCATGGCGTACAAAGCCATACACAACCTGGCCCCACCATACATCTCCGACCTGGTCTCCCGATATCTACCCTCACACAACCTTCGCTCCTCCCAAGAACTCCTCCTCTGCTCCCCCCTCATCACCTCTTCGCACAACCGAGTCCAGGACTTCTCCCGGGCATCTGCCTTACTCTGGAACTCCCTGCCCGAACACGTCAGACACTCTCCTACCCTGAGTAGCTTCAAGTGTCACCTGAAGACTCACCTATTCCGTCAAGCCTACAACCTGCCATGAGACCCAGGCGACCGCCCCATACCTGACATTCCCCCATCCTACTGTATCCTAACCCGCCCCTCTTAGATTGTGAGCCCTCGTGGACAGGGTCCCTGCCCCTCCTGTACCTGTACGTCCTGATCGCCTAGATTTAGTGTACTTGTTCTTGTCTCCCTTATCCTCATGTAAAGCGCCATGGGACCTAATGGCGCTATATAAATAAATAATAATAATAATAATCTAAACACATTGGACCAGTGGTAGCAACTAACAAAATGGATTATAAGAGGGAGAAAGGCAAAGTCCTACATCTGGGCAAGAACAATGTAAAAATCATGTATAGAATGGGAGGACTAAGCAACAGCATGTGTGAAAAAGACTTGTGTATACTAATAGATCACAGACTGTACATGAGTCAACAGTGTGATGTAACAGGAAGAAAGACAAGCACCATTATGGGATGTATTAACAGAAGCCACAGTCTAAATCATCTAAAGTCATTATCCCCCTCTATTCCTCTTTGGTCAGACCTCATCTGGATACTGTGTCCAGTTCTGGGCTCCACATTATACAAAAGACATCAACAAACTGGAGCAAGTTTAGAGAAGGGTGACCAGAATGGTGACCGGTCTGCAAACCATGTCCTGTGAGGAATGGTTACAGGATTTACGAATGTTTTGCTTGCCAAAAAGAAGATTGAGAGAAGACTTAATAGCTGTCTAAAAATATCTGAATGGCTGTGACGCTGTAGAGGGATCAGCTTTATCCTAGGGCTGTCACGCTGTAGAGGGATCAGATTTATTCTAGGGCTGTCACACTGTAGAGGGATTAGCTTTATTCTAGGGCTGTCACACTGTAGATGGATTAGCTTTATTCTAGGGCTGTCACACTGTAGAGGGATTAGCTTTATTCTAGGGCTGTCACACTGTAGAGGTATTAGCTTTATTCTAGGGCTGTCACACTGTAGAAGGATTAGCTTTATTCTAGGGCTGTCACACTGTAGATGGATCAGCTTTATTCCACAACTGTCACACTGTAGAGGGATCAGCTTTGTTCTATCGCTGTCACACTGTAGAGGGATCAGCTTTATACTCATTTGCAAAAGGAAAGACTAGAAGCAGTGGGATGAAACTGAATGGGAGGAGACACAGATTAGATATTAGAAAAAACTTTTTGACAGTGAGGGTGATCAACGAGTGGAACAGGACGCCACGAGAGGTGGTGAGTTCTCCTTCAATAGAAGTCTTCACATAGAGGCTGGACAGAGATTTGTCTGTGATGATTTAGTGAATCCTGCTTTGATCAGGGGGTTGGACCAGATGACTCAGGAGGTCCCTTCACACGATGACCTGGGAGGTCCCTTCACATGATGAGTCAGGAGTCCTTCACATGATGACCTGGGAGGTCCCTTCACATGATGAGTCAGGAGGTCCCTTCACATGATGACCTGGGAGCTCCCTTCCAACTCTACCACTCCATAATTCTATGAATGTTACCAAAAGGCTGTGAACACCATATCTCAAATGTTTTTCCAAAACTCATAGGAAGATATGTAATAGATTTTCTTTCCATTTATTGGAAAGATTCCGGTAACAACATTCATTCCCTTTTAGCTTCAGATTTATTTCTGATCCGGTCACAGTTTGCAGTGAACCTCTGTGAAATAGCTAGGGCCCAATCCTATGACATTCCCTGTAAAATATTCCATTTTCCACGGCCTCGCTACTATGGTTCCAGACCATTAATTTGACACCAGGAACTGCCTCTGTCGAGTGAAATGTTTGACTCATCGGATAATGCATCAGTGACTGTAGCCAAAGCAGTGATACACAAAGCGAATGTGTCCGGCACGCTTGTGTTTGTAGGATCGAGCGCAGGTCCGGGACGTCCTGACACTCATTAGTGTCTCTACATTAGAGGCAGGCGCGGTGACAGCCTGCGGGTGTCAAAAAAGGAGCAAACACTGAATCCCAAGCAGCTGCGTGTGCGGCATTCTACTCCACAAGAACGAAGCAGGTTGATTCCTAAACTTGGCAAATCGTATAAACCGTCTATGTTCTTCACTTTTTCAAGGACTGTTACTTAATTAGAATATCTGATATTTCTACCTAAAATACCCACAATTTTGCCACAATGTAATGTATTGCTTGGAAAAGAATCAAATGAAAAGTAATCTTATCCCCCCTATTGACCGTTACACTACATGTCTACAGCAGCGGTGGCAAACCGAAAAGCCACGTGACCCGCGGTGCCATTCTGTGTCTTCTTTGGCACTTCATATTTGCTACCCTCTTCTGCTCACTACTCCAGAAAGGATATTATATTTGCTTTTGTTTTCTTATGTGGGATGTGTCTCCACCTTTATTTCTTTTCCCTGAAGTGCTTAATAAGCTGTGGACTCCCATCTTCCAAAAAAGTAAAAGGGAGAAAAATATTTATTAGCTATTTATGACCAGGGCTGTGGAGTCCGGAAGCCAAATCCCAGACTCCTCGATTTCACCGACTCTGACTCATCAATTCTGACCCCCCAAATTTTCTGACTCTGACTACACGACTCTGACTCCTCAATTTCCCTCACTCCAACTCCACAACTCTGACTTGTCATTTCCATGACTCTGACTTCACAACTTCAACTCCTCGATTTCCCTGACTCTGACTACATGACTCCGGCTCCTCAAAGTCCCTGACTCTGATTCCATGACTCCGGCTCCTCAAATTCCATCACTCCCACTCCACAAATCTGACTCAGACTTCACGATTTCCCTAACTCTGACTCTTCGATTTCCCTGACTCCGACTACACAATTCTGACTCCTCGATTTCCCTGACTGACTCCTCGACTACAACTACTCACTTTTTGTGTCTATGACTTCACAATTTTGACTCCTCGATTTCCCTGACTCTGATTCCTCAACTACAACTCCTCAATTTTACTGTCTCTGACTCCACAACTTTGACTCTTCGATTTTCCTAACTCCAACCCCATCACTCTGACTCCTTGATTTCCCCAACTCCAACTCCACTACTCCGACTCCTCGATTTCCCTGTCTGACTCCACAATTTTAACGCTTCGATTTCCCAGCCTTCGGCTCCACAACTCCAACTCTTCAATTTTCCTGTCTCTGACTCCACAACTCTGACTCCTCAATTTCCCCAACTCAGATTCCACAACTCCTACTCCTCGATTTCCCCAACTCCAATTCCTTAGTTTCCCCAACTTCATGACTCCATGATTTCCCTGACTCCGACTCCACGACTCCTCGATTACCCTGACTCCTCGATTTCCGTGACTCCACGACTCCAAATCCTCGATTTCCCTGGCTCAGACTCCACAACTCTGACTCTGACTGTTCAATTTCCCTGACTCCAACTCCCTCATGTTTAAGTGGTAAATTTATTGTAGTACAATACAATGTGAACATCAGTCTTATAATCATTATTATGATAGAATACACAGGATAACTAGATAGACCATAATAATAATTCATAATTCATATATAATATATTTTCTTTGTCAGTCCATTTTATACTCCAACTCCACGAAAAGGGAGACCGACTCCATGACTCTGACTCCATAGCCCTGTTTATGACATATACAGTCAGATATAATACCCTGTTAGGCTTTTATGCAACCTTAAGGATGGCTACAATATAGCACTGTATCATTGATCCAAAAAACATGGCGTATCTCTACTCTGGGGGATGCAAACTGTTTTGTGATACACGGCATATGTGAAATCAAGACCTCGCTGTTCATGCATCGAAGCATTACAACAATGTTTATAGGTACAACTAAACCAATATTACCCCCTCTCCTGATTGCTGCACACAATTATCGGCATCACTGGTCGCCCGTCTATGTTGTGCCCAACAAAAAATGAACTTTTCATGCTCAGTTCCGTCCTTTTGAGACTTAAATGATATTAGATCTCAATCTGTGCATGTGCCACCTGCACTGTTATTTTGAGGACCGACATCTATGCATGCGCTGCCCATGGCAATGATGGCACCGGCGAGAGATTTGAAGCAGGATGGAGGTCATCCAGAGATGGGCAGAACGGCCGGGGGCAGGAGCCTTATAAACAGTCCTGCCCCTGTGCACCTTAATCTTATTGCCCCCAAATTTCAAATGCGGATTAAAGAACAACCACTAAGTGGATTTCTTCACTAAAGGGATCGATTAATCTCCTTCACCCACAGGCAATTTCTCATTTTCCAGTCTTCATTTTTCCCTCCCCTTCTGCCAAGAGCCATAACTTTTTTATTTTTCCGTCACTATAGACATATGAGGGCTTGTTTTTTTGTACGTTCGAATGAAATCACTTATTTTTACCATATAGTGTACACGAAAACAGGGAAAAAACAGGGAAAAAAGTGCAGTGAAATAGCAAAATAAGTGCAATTACACGTGTTTTTTTTTTTTTTTTTATTCATCATGTTCACTATATGGTAAAACCGATGTGTCGGTATGATGTCTCGGGTCATACTATATGGTAACACTGACGTGTCAGTATGATGTCTCGGGTCAGTACTATATGGTAACACTGATGTGTCGGTATGATGTCTCGGGCCAGTACTATATGGTAACACTGACGTGTCGTCGGTATGCTGTCTCGGGTCAGTACTATATGGTAACACTGACGTGTCGGTTAAATGTCTCGGGTCAGTACTATATGGTAACACTGACGTGTCAGTATGATGTCTCGGGTCATTACTATATGGTAACACTGATGTTTCGGTATGATGTCTCGGGTCAGTACTATATGGTAACACTGACGTGTCGGTATGATGCCTCGGGTCAGTACTATATGGTAACACTGAGGTGTCGGTATGATGTCTGGGGTCAGTACTATATGGTAACACTGATGTGTCGGTATGATGTCTGGGGTCAGTACTATATGGTAACACTGATGTGTCGGTATGATACCTCAGGTCAGTACTATATGGCAACACTAACCTGTCAGTATGATGTCTCGGGTCAGTACTATATGGTAACACAGAGGTGTCGGTATGATGTCTCAGGTCAGTACTATATGGTAACACTGACGTGTCGGTGTAATGCCTCGGGTCAGTACTATATGATAACACTGATGTGTCAGTATGATGTCTCAGGTCAGTATATATGGTAACACTGACATGTCGGTATGATGTCTCAGGTCAGTACTATATGGTAACACTGATCTGTCGGTATGATGTCCTCAGGTCAGTACTATATGGTAACACTGACATGTCGGTATGATGTCTCAGGTAAGTACTATATGGTAACACTGACGTGTCGGTATGATGTCTCTGGTTAGTACTATATGGTAACACTGACATGTCGGTATGATGTCTCAGGTCAGTACTATATGATAACACTGATGTGTCGGTATGATGTCTCAGGTCAGTACTATATGGTAACACTGACATGTCGGTATGATGCCTCGGTCAGTACTATATGGTAACACTGATGTGTCGGTATGATGTCTCGGGTCAGTACTATATGGTAACACTGACGTGTCGGTATGATGCCTCGGGTCAGTACTTTATGGTATCACTGAGGTGTCAGTATGATGCCTCGGGTCAGTACTATATGGTAACACTGAGGTGTCGGTATGATGCCTCGGGTCAGTACTATATGGTAACACTGAGGTGTCAGTATGATGTCTCGGGTCAGTACTATATGGTAACACTGACTTGTCGGTATGATGCCTCGGGTCAGTACTATATGGTAACACTGACGTGTCGGTATGATGCCTCGGGTCAGTACTATATGGTAACACAGGTGTCGGTATGATGTCTTGGGTCAGTACTATATGGTAACACTGACAAGTCGGTATGATGCCTCAGGTCAGTACTATATGGTAACACTGATGTGCCAGTATGATGCCTCGGGTCAGTACTATATGATAAAACCGATGTTTTGGTATGATGTCTCAGGTAAGTACTATATGGTAACACTGACATGTCGGTATGATGCCTCTGGTCAGTACTATATGGTAACACTGATGTGCCAGTATGATGCCTCGGGTCAGTACTATATGGTAACACTAAGGTGTCAGTATGATGCCTCGGGTCAGTAGTATATGGTAAGACTCAGGTGTCGGTATGATGTCTCGGGTCAGTACTATATGGTAACACTGACATGTCAGTATGATGCCTCGGGTCAGTACTATATGGTATCACTGATGTATCGGTATGATGTCTCGGGTCAGTACTATGTGGTAACACTGAGGTGTTGGTATGATGCCTCGGGTCAGTACTATATGGTAACACTGACGTGTTGGTATGATGCCTCGGGTCAGTACTATATGGTAACACTGAGGTGTCGGTATGATGTCTAGGGTCAGTACTATATGGTAACACTGAGGTGTCGGTATGAAGTCTGGGGTCAGTACTATATGGTAACACTGACGTGTCGGTATGATGCCTCGGGTCAGTACTATATGGTAAAACTGACGTGTCAGTATAATGCCTCAGTTCGGTATGAGTTCATAGATACCAAACATGTTACTTTTACTGTTATCTAAGTGGGGAAAAAATTCTGAAGTTTTTAAAGAAAAAGAATTGCACTTTTGTCGCCATCTTCCGTGAACCGTAGTGTTCTCATTTGTCAGGGACCTGGGGCTGTGTGACGGGTTATTTTTTGGCCTGACGTTTCAAATGATACCATTTTTGGGTGGATGCAATGTTTTAATCGCCCATTATTGCATATTATTGCAATGTTGAGATCAAAATAACGTAATTTTGTCGTTTGGGCTTTTTTTTTTCAATACGCAGTTTACAGATCTGATTAATTGATTTTATATTTTGACATATCTGGCATTTCTGAACACGGTGATACCAAATATGTGGGGAGTTTTTTTCAATTTTTTAATAGTTTAATTTTCAATGGGCTTAAAGGGGGTGATTTGAACTTTAGTGTTTTTGTTCCCATATTTTTCAAAACATTTTTAAAAATCTTTTCTTTACACTGCTCCATAGAGGGAGTCAGTGCTGCACACTGCGATCGCTTGTCCTATGTACTGATGAGCTACAGCACGTCAGTACATAGGGGAAGTGATCACTGTCTGTGGATGCTGAACCTCGCCAGCCATCCACAGGAAGTGAATCAGGACAGCTTCAGGGGTCATCACAGGACCCTGGGCTGTCAATAGTAACAGATTGAGGTCCTGTGATTGCTTCATGAGACCTCCAATCACGGTGCAGAACGGCATAATCCCTACAGTGGGGCTTTGGATCGTGCTGTCATTCAATGACTGTGCAATCAAAAGGGTTAACAGTGGTGATCTGATCACGCATCTGATGATGAGATCAGCTGAGATGTGCAGGGGATGATGCGAGCTCACAGCCTAAGCTCGCATTAAAGGGTGGGACGTGACCTTTGATGCACACGTGCAGCATAGGTCATGAAGGGCGTTTTAAATGTATCAAGAAAACAGTTAAACAAGGTTGAAAAATTCCAATTTTTTCTTGTTAATTGCTAGGAGAGTTAATATGAAATACATTTCTCAGCAGGGAGCAACATACAGAACAGGAGAACGTTCCTCAGGAATGTACCGTACCCTTCCGAGAATCATGGCCAGAAGGGGCTTTGTAATTAAAACAGTTAATTAGCTAAACATTTTGTAAACGTCTTTACTGTGCGACAGAGGAAATATTACTTTATTAATGATGTTTATATTACCGGTCACTGGTATTGTGATTTACATTCTGTATTCTTAAGTCTGGAGAGATTTAATACTCTCCGTACAGGAATAATTTAACTTTCAACTACTGGAATCATTTGTAGCAGTTGTATCGCTCTGCAATTAATGTCTGCAAACAGTCTGTGTCTTTACCCTCAATCGTGTCCTGAGTTTTGTAATTGTGGAAACTCCGGTTAGGAATAAATAACCATTAACTTGGAAATAATCTATCAGCACCATTAGTCCAATCAATTCTGAGCTTCAAAGGCTTATTTTGGACGTTCTACGTCTGAGACGAGCTGTATTAATGTGGAGCAGTCGGTCTGGTTTCCAGACATGAAGATCTGAATTCTGTCTTGTCCCACTAAAAAGAAGGAAAAACATCCATTTGTAGAGTTTGCCACGCCACGAGATCTAGGTCCAGAGACAATACCAGGAGGGGAAAACTCGGTGATATCATTTTCCGAGAAAGAGCTGGCGGTGGTCCTGCCAGTTTTGAGACCACCCATGTGGGGAGATGTTTTGTATAAGCAGTTTTTATATCCTGATACTCTTTCTATAGGGGGCAGTATTGTAATTCCCTTTTATACTTTTGTATTCAGCTGTTGTTATTCAAAATAATAAAAATACATGTAACATAATAAATATTAATCCTTTTCCTTCCCACATTTCCGGTGATGTGTCGTTGATGCTCCTCGCTCATCTTGTGTTTATCTTCTCTGCAGATGTCACAATCCATGTATCTGCTGTGGTCTCTGCAGCCAATCACTGTCCTATATGGCTAATATATGAAGATAGAAGTGAGCCAGTATCAGATAACCTTTGATAGTTGTATGCTGACAAAACAACAAACAAACATCAGGGGCGTATCGAAACGCGTCAGGTAGGGCCCCTGTGCCCTTGATCCAATTTTAAAGTACATGAACATTTAATAAAGGAATATCGATTTTAAAAATATATGTGGTGCTGGCTCACTTCTATCTTCATTTGTGGACACTTGCGGACTCCAGCTACTGCCAAGCACCTGTGGATCTTCCTAATGCGTACAGTGAGCTTCTCCATTTCCCCTTCCTTTACATTCAAACTATATGGCTGAGGCTGTTATGGTTATTGGGGGAATACTCACTGTGATGATTGCCGTCAAGAAAAACTGGACAGTCATTGCAAGGCGACATAGGTTAATATTTATTAATTTATATGTATTTTGCCTATTTCTTTAATGTTGATGAGCCCCAATATTTCCAGAATCATACCTAACTTCAGAAGTAGGGGAAAATGTGTGATGACACAGCATATTGCCTCATCCTCTCTATCTAAATTATTCAGAGTAAAATTATGCAGATGGAATGTACTGCTGACCAATGAGAGAACAGCCTTATCCAACCAATCCTGTAAAAAGACAATACCCTGAGGTGCAGACTCAGGGAATTAAAAGAACTTGCTGAAGTCACCAGTAGTGATATGCCTAGGGGCTTCAGTCCTGGTTAGAAGATCATAACCTGGATCATATTCGACAAGAGTTCAGCTTAGGATCCTAGGATTCGGCTGGAAGATACCCATATTAAGACAACCCCCGTAGATTGTGAGCCCTCGTGGACAGGGTCCTCTCCCGTCGTGTATCAGCAAGCATTGACTGTTCATATGTACTGTACCTGTCCTTGTTACCCCCACTTCTTATGTAAAGCGACCATGGAACCAATGGCGCTATATAAATAAATAATAATTATAATAATATAATTAGTTCACCTGGCTACAGACTTTGCTGTACTCAGTCATATTTTTAAGCTTGCTGCTGTTCCTTTCTCGGTGGGTGTCTGACTAAAGCGGGGTGCTGCTGGATTGGTGTAGTTGGCCCTGGAAGCCCTGAAGGCACGAAGATTCTAATCCCTGGTGAGCCAGCGGAAGGGTTATACTCTGTTGCTTGTTACATTGTGTGTTCTTGCTCGTTATGTGTTATATACCTTTGACTGTTGGGATCCAATAAAATCTTCCCATTGTGTGGTTACCTCACCCTGTGTTGTCTGAGAAGTGTTCTATCCGCGGTTAAAGATTTCGGGCATTTAGTTAGGATGAGCCCTGGTCCATGCAGTCTTTCTAAAGGCGGCCTAGCCAGCAGACGAGAGCACCCACTGACCCCAGGGTCTCCACAAAAGGCTTTCGGGTTTCAGCATCCCCTATCCTTTTGTTCTTAATATGCTGCCAAAGGTGTTGTTTCAACAACTTTTCCTTGGTCACATTCAGAGAACACTTGGATCAACTGGACGTCTATGAAGGGATCGGTAGAAGTAGCTGCATGTATTCCCAGCTTAATTGGCAATTAAGTTGCAATTTTTTTTTCACCATTTAAACCTCATTTCTCCTTATTTTAGGGCAATTTATCCGTGATATATTTTCTATCCACATATGTTAAAATCAACAATATCTTTATCCAAAGAAAAAGTGACAATCTTTCCGTAAGGACAGAATCTTTTAGCTACACTTAGGTGTCAAAATACAAAAACAGGCAGCACTCCAAAATATAAGGTGAAAAATGTGGATTAATCATCCATCCAGCAACATTTCAGAGGTGTAACCGCTTTCCTCAAGCACCTTGACGAACCTTCCTGGGTTATTCAGCCGAAACGTTGCCGGAGGAATCATTTAATCCACATTTTTTTCACCTTATATTTTGGAGTGCTGCCTGTTTTTGTTTTTTGATATCTGAGTTGGGTTGGACATTACCTACACGGGATTATTTTGCACCCATTTTTCTATTTTTACTTTGTGCTGCCCTATTTTTGCATTTTTTTACACTAGATGTCAGATAAGTGATGGTATATCCAATGGCCACATCAGGATTTAATTGTTGCTGGAACGAGAGCCCCGTTAATCACTTGCTACCTGCTGTCGTTCCCAACTCCTTTTTTCATTAGCCGGACTGATGTTATGGTTGCCATGTTGACAAATTAAATGGGGAACTGGGAAAGCCATAAGGTAGGAAGAGGTTTGCAGTAGATATAGTCAGTCGGAGTGTCCTGCGAATCAATAAATTGTACTAGTTATGAACCTAATTGTGCACTCAACAGAGGTCTTAATCAATTTTTTCAATCCTATAAAGTGATGGCAATCTTCACATCTTCACTAGTGATGAGTGAGTTCATGCTCGGGTGCACTCGTAACGAGCAGTTGGATGCTCGGACATCTGCTACTTGATTAAGGCTGTTTTCACACTACTGTTTTCCGGTATCCGTGTGAATCCAGTTAAAACTGGATGCACCCGCATCCGTTTTTGGTACCATTGACTTTCAGTAGGGCCGCAAGAACTTGCGGGTGCATCCAGTTCTTCCCGTTTCCCCCTGATATGGGTGTCCACAGTTTTTTCACCTGGACCAAAAACGCATTTTGTAGCAATTTTGGTTCGGTTTCAAAACTGTGAACACTCAGACTGGGGCACAACAGGTTAAATTAGAATGTGGTTCCATGGAACCTGGATCCGGACGCCGGACCCCGGGTTTTAGACTGAGCATGCCCAGAGCCCAGTTTTAAATGACACACCCACTATGGGGCGTATCATCTACAACACGGTAGTGTGAAACCAGCCAATCTGAGTGTAATGGAAGTCAATGGGAAACTCAAGCATTGTTCAGAAGAGTTCCCAGGAAAATGTTTACGCTCTCCATTGACTTGCATTATACTCGAATACTTGAGTCGTGCCCATCTGAGCATCGAACTGCTTGTTGCGAGCACCCGAGCATGTCACTAGAACTCACCAATATTGAGGACTGCTGGCTTAGTGACGTGTCTGACTCTTTACATTTTCCCTTCAAAGTGTTGTGCTCCGGCCCTTTATTCTCAGTATTCTCAGGATCGGTGGGGTCTTTAGTGTCAGAGTCTACTGGTTATGTAGCACGGTGGGATCTTTAGAAGTTCGGAAAATCCCTTAAATTATTCATGTACCCTAAATGTTAAAGTGACTGTATAAAACTGTATTTCCCAGTACATTTTACAAGAGAATAAAATAGAAAAACCCTGATAAATCTGTTAGTTGGTGTAAAGGAGGTAAGAATGAAGTCATGGTGCTCCCTTACCTGATGATGTCTAGTCCGGGTCTGCAGGAGGAGTCTGCGTTTAATGATGATGTCTATAACAAAAGGAAAAAATGGTTAAATTCAAGTGAGATTTCTGGTCTCCCCGCACAGTTTCTCGCCTATAGTGAGGCTTTATCATAACTAAAAATAGATGTGGAGATTAGAGACGAGGAGCTGACGGCCCAGATCACTCAGCTTTTTTGGCTCACGAACATGAAATAAACTGCTCGTAAAATGATGTACAGTGCTGCATCTTCAAAGGCAAACGCTGGAAAGTAAATAGATCTGAACTTTCAGCCTTTACTTTATAATCCAGCGGAGACCAAGGCCGTCCAACATATGTGTAGGGAGAATGACCTTAATTACGAGACTGTGTTATATTGAAGAAATATTCTACAGAGGTGAAGATCAATATTGTTGTATCCGTTTCTCTATTGAAATTTGTTGCAAAAGCTAATCACAAAACGATTTGTAAATCATTAGTTCATCCCTTTATCTTTTATCATATAACTAGTTACCAGTTACTAATGTATCTACACAGATGGAGTTGAGGACTGGGTGACACTTCAGTGTGGATTATCCAATTTACTTTCCTGCCAATAACAGTCAATAATAAATAGTATAAAGTCTCACATTGTCACAAAATAGCACAGCGGTAAGGGAGTTAGGTAGCAGGATGGAATAAATAGGTAAGGAAACCTGGGTAGCAAGTCTGAGCCTGTACTGGAGTCCCTGGCTAGCCCTGTACCCAGAAGTACCTCTGGTGAGGAGGTCTGGGCCACCACACTTGCCCTCAGATCCTCAACCAGCTCTGTGCTTCACCCTCTCATCTCCCACCACAGACTGGGGTATACAGCAACCTTCCAACAAAGGAAAAGTTCCATGAAGCATCAGCACAATTGCAAAGAACTCTATCTGCGACACCCGGTGGAGGGAAGTGGAACTACATAAAAGCTGAGGGAGTGGAGATCTGAATGCAGTGACACATACCCCCACCTGCAGAGCTGCATACTACAGCAGCTTTCTGAGATTAACACTGAATGTGCCAAAGGAAATTATCTCAGATTTAATTCACTGCAGCAACACACATGACTGCAAGGCAGTCAACGCGTGACACACATTAGATGAAAATCGTCCAAACTCGCTTTGGGAATCCCAGCTGACTGTCTTATATGTATGGGGTTCTCAAGGATCTCTTTTTATTTAGACAAAAGAATTTTTAGAACCACTAGGCGGCCAATAAATATGTACAATGAATTAAAATCCATATTTATTGATGACATGACGAAAAGCCATTGGCGTAGACATGTTAATACATGTCAACAATAGATAAGAATTTTAATTCATAACTCTTTTTGTCTATTGCACTTGGATGCTGGACTTCACATCTGTTTTCTACCTAAGTAATCAATACGTAACCAACAAACTTTCTGCCTTCACAAAAAAAAACATATAGGGCACATCTGCATTTTCCTGCGTTTGCGTTTCTATGCATTTTTACCGCTAAAGACACATCCAAACGCAACCAAAAACGCACCCATAGGGTTCAATGCAAATGCAATGCAAAATGCGTGTCATTTTGCAAAAACACATGCGTTTTTGCAAACACTGCCCAAAACATAGACTGCAACATTTTGGGATGCGTTTGCAAAAATGTATGCGTTTTGCGTGGCGTTGGTGTCGGAGTCGGATTCAGTGAAATCCGAGTGTGCCCATGTTGGTGGAGTCTTGAGTCAGATTTAGGGAAATTGAGGTGTTGGAGTCGGATGTTTGGCTTACTGACTTCACAACCCTGGTTGTGGAGTAGGATTCGGTGTCAAATTGGAATTTGATTCGAGTTGGATTATGGGAAATTGAAGAGAGTCAGAGTCTGATGCTTGGCTTACTGGCTCCACAGCCCAGAATTTCATCTTCAAACCTTTGTTTTTCAGGTCCACTGACTAACGTTTTTTCTTCAATTTTGCCATTGAAAATACACGAATGCTCGACCAAGTGTTCATGTGAAAAGACTCAACTTCGGTAATGGTAAAATCGCAAAGTGCTTGTAAATCTTCTCAAGAATGAAGGGATTTTTAATTTAAATATTTAATGCTCATTTTGTAGAGTAGCTGAGCAGGATCTTCCAAAATCTTTTTAGTAGATTTTAGTTTGTAACCTCTGATCTAAAGCCTGATGTCCCAGCATCGGGCAGTGGACAGTTTTTCGACAGCGCATGCTCTGCTCATCCACTATCATTAAACTGGGTGTGACCGAGGTGCTTCATAGTATGAAAGGGTGAATGTCTTTGTTGTCCAGCTGAAGTCATTAACTCCTGAGCTTCAGCTTGTTGGAAAGCACCACACCAGAAATAGCTTTTGGTTTCCCTCACTAAGTCTCCTCTCTTCTATTGGTGTTTTTCTGTGTTACCTCGGCCTGTTTTTTGGACGCTTCTCCTGCCTCAATTTTTGTACTTTGCTGCCATCTTGGTTTTGACCCAGCTCCCCGACTACGTTATCGGATCGTGATTTTGTTCTTTTTCTGACCTACCGGCTCTCACCTTACTTGTCGACTATTCCTGTCTCTGGACTGCAGCTCTTCCATAGGCAGCAATGTCCTGGACCCTGTCGTAAATCCACATGTCTGTATAGGGGTTAAAGAGTGTTAAGGTGTCAAGTGATGGTCATAACAAACGAGAGGATAAGGTAGCTGGATGGCAGTGACGGGCAAACGGGTGCTAGTCTGACTCTTAGACTGCGGTTCCCTAGCTGACCCTGTTCCCAGAATTACCTCTGAAAGTGAGGATGTCTGGGCCGCCACCCTTGTCCTGCTCCTAAACAGCCCTAAGCTAGCATCCTCTTATCTCCACCTTGGGGTCGAGGCCAGAACAGCAAAACCCCCACATACGATGTTGAAGGCTTCATCAGACACTGCGCACAGAATTCATACAGCGTCAAACAGAGTATGAAATCTATCAGCGACATCAGGTGATGGGTAGTGAGACTATTTAAAGGCTGGAGAACTGGTCAAACACATCACCTGATACACACAGCAGCAGCAGCTCATACTACACTGCCACAGCAACTCATACTACAGAGCCATAGCAACTCATATTGCAGAGTCACAGCAACTCATATTGCAGAGCCACAGAAACTCATACTCAGAGTCACAGCAACTCGTACTGCAGAGCCAAAGCAACATTAACCATTAATGTACAAAAGGAAATTTACTACCATTTAAACTACTGCAGGAGCAGTTGACAGAGACTGCACAGCAGTCTACACCTAACACAGGGTTTCTCAGGGTTCTGCCTAATGGAGCGGCTTGTTCCTACTCTGTCTGATATACCCTTTTGTGCCTGTAGCTTCAGACGGACGTCTCAGATATGTCTTCTGCTAATGTTTGAAAACCTTGTTAATTACATGAGCATAGGGCATGTATTGCTTCCATCCAAAAATATGTTCCATTGTTAAGCAGGCCACTTCATCTGATATATTCATCAATTAATCTTCATGTTGATCAATTTGTACATCTCCCCCATGGACCGGTACAAAATACATTAATGATGTCTGCCAAGTGGTGATCAACGGAAACTGGCTTCCAGACAGTCATTTCTCCCTGTGAGCGGCTCAGCTAATAATAATGACTACTTAGCAATGAACATACATTTTATAGGCACAGTCTGTTCTTCAATAGTTATGTTATGTCTGAGCCAAGAGGTGATAGAGTTACTGCTGGTCTTGTTATAAGGTTAGACGTCGTCCGTGAGTCATTCTGAGGTTTGGAGGTTACATTGTACACTATGCGCTTCATAACCATGTGTTTATCCTCTTATATACTATACCTGCTTCCTTTATACATCATAGGTCTTCGCTGCACAGCGTAGAAATACAGCAGTCTGCTGCCCGCAGGACTTAAGTTTACTCAAGTCGGAAGATCAGTTTCCATCAAATTATCAGCGCACTTTACATTTCTGCTACTGCTTTCCTAGTTTCCACTCCTGATGAATGGGTGTGTTTTTTTTTTTATCTTGGGGAATCTGGCCAGGATCGTATTGCTGATTAAGCCTTCCTGGTAGCAATTCATAGCCGGCCAGCGTTTGACAAACAGACGCAATCCCGTAAAAAATGGCAGTGGGCAGGCATGAAATGAAGCAACGTTATTAAATCATTCCTTGATCTTATGTTACTGTCACAAACTCCTTTTGACATCTAGTATATAATTCTTGGTGTTTTTCCTTTGATAAGCTGCCTATACACCTTTCTTAGCTGTCGGTTGAATGTCCTTTACCCCAACAGTTATTGCTCCGACTTGACCTTGGGTCAAATGAGTCTGTAGGTGAGTGCTACGTAACTATGTAGATATTTTTAGGAATCTGGTAAAGTAGGGCAAAACAAGACTGAGACAAGGTATTCAAGTCTGTATTTAAATACGTGCAAGGTATAAGTTCAAGTGTTAGTGCAGCAAATAAGGAGCTGGGCAAATTTATAAGGAGGGTAAAGTTCATAAAGTCTTTCCATAAACAGTTCTCAAAATAAGAAGCTGGTGACGGAAATAGTCTATAGGTAACAGTCCATACCCACGAAGGCCTGGAAACAGAGAAGTCGCTGAGTAACGCAGTCCAGAACTAAATACAGTGCAGAGCAACTAAATACAAGTCCAGAGAGTCCAGAGTACTGCAACTGCAAATAATATATACACTGAATTGACGCAGTGGAGCTTTTGTGCGGCACAGCTTAAGTGTAGCAGAGAACAATGCTTGACAGAGCACAGTTTGATGCTGGGAGGCAAACCAGGTGTAAGTGAAGGTCACCTGATCTGATGTCAGAGAAGGTGAGAAAAAACGATCCAAAATATCTGGAGATGGAGCTCAAGTCAGAAGTTTCACTGAGGAGCCAGAGATTGAAGCAAAATACTCAGAAGGTCTGGATATCGGACTGGAGCTTAAATAAGCAGAAAGGCAGGAAATACATGGACATGACGAGGCAGCAGATGCCATCTTGGATAAGGGCGAGGAGACACAAAAGGTAACTTGGAAAAGCCGGAATCCTGACAGCGAGCTTCTGCTGGACACCTCTATTAGTTTAGCTGCCTTAAAAACAATGGGATTGGACATATTGAAATTCATCATGCCTGATATTTTTTTTGTACCGACCTTTGTCTAATATGAGTGAGCACCTTGAGCCAATTAGCCACATGGTTGGTGTACCACAAGGTAACATAGACTTTCAGGTTTGTGAGGATATTCTGATGATAATCCTGCAAATAAGAACGAGCAACAGGATGTCACAGTCATCGATGTCCTAAAACATCAACTCGGACACTGAAATGTGAATAGAGTGACTTTCAGCCCCACCGTGTCTATTGTTACAGCTGATGGGCTGCAGTACATCTGTCGGCTTCTGATTGAGACCTACTGCTTGCAGCTATATATCTTTCAGTTCATTAATGATTCAAGAGAAGTTATTCTCAAGTGTTTCATAAAATATGAAAATTCAGACAAATGCTAAACTATTATCAAGATACAGTATGGATTACAGAATCAGCCATATGTGTCTGCGGCCTGCACCGTTGGGTATTATTTCGTGTTGTAAAGTCACGGTCTTTAGGATTCATAAATCACCGAGATGGAGAGGAACAGTAGGTTCCTTCACCCTCTGTTAATATTTTGTCAGGCGTCACTTGCTTATCCAGGTTATAAAGTAGGAATGAAGGAAATGATACATTTTAGGGACCTCACACATGGCCCTTATTCTCTCCAGGGGGCCACACATTATTCGTTATTTCAGAAGAGATCAGAACATTTCAGCTGTGGAGCTCTGGGCTCATAGTGAAATAATGATATGATTGTCTGCTTACTGGGTGAATCATCATCTGCCGAGGAGTATCTCTGCACTGTTGTGTCACTGTATATCCCGAGTACAATCAATGCTTAGCAGATACCTATGTGCGACATAAAAACCGGTACTCTGCACTGATAACCTGCCTACTGTGACCAAATACCAAAACCACCACAGCAATTGGCCAGCATTAAAGCAATACAGACTACTGTATTTGTCTCAAAATCAACTGTTGGGCTATTCCAGTTAAAGTTAATCCATTAGCTGCTTTTGCTACCTCTGAGAGCAGCATGATGTAGGCAAATAGGCCCTGAATCCAACATTGTATCACTTAGTTTACTAGGTGCAGCGGGTCGGACACAATGATTTAGCATGTTGCAGAGCTCAGAAAGGCTCTCTATACAATGCCTATAGATAGTAGAGCTGCTGGTCACAGAGGGGGTCATCCGTATTTGGGCTTGTGTGCATGCTGCTGTGTTCAAGCAATGATAAGCTCCTGGTGCTGAAACAAACTTGCAGATAACACCACACAATGCGATAAGACACACATTGCTGAATTCTTTGTCTTAACAGTAACAGCATGCTGACTTCAGATTACAAAGAAAAATCTTGCTGACAGATTCCCTTTTAACCCTGAGTGCAGGTCTCATCCTTAAATAAATTTCCACCTTCTGTCACGTGTTGACTGCTCTGGAGTCCATGTGAAATTGTTGTGTCCCACGAATGGCAACAACCTGTAATGCCTATTCTCTGTATTGTATGTATTTCCTCCAGTCAGTAATTCTTGTTGTTACCAGGTAGATTGACTGTCTACTAAGTTTGACCCTAAGTTGCTGCCTTAGTTGTGTCTGTACTGGACGTCCCCCCTTCTTCCCCAGTTAGTCTGCAGAAGCCATTACTGAAGACACATGTCTGTAACCCCTGTACAGATTATTTCCTTTTACCTGCTGTTACGTTGGATTTAATACAAGATTCTGGAAGAAATTTACAGCGTTTCTCCTTTCTTATTACAAGTCATCGTACTGGCCGAGTTGAAATCTATCTGTTTTCCCCTGATGGGTAAGTGTTCTGGGTTACTATTATCTAAGGGACTGATAACTGCAGCACCAACATTACAGCCATCAGAAGGGGACAGAATAGAAATGCTCTGCATTAGTTTAAATGGGAGTAAACTCCCTTTGACACATTAAGTGTTAATGACAGACGCTGCTTCTGTCTATAGCACTCCAGCTCTCCAGGGGCAGGTGAGCTGCTGCAGCTGGGTGTTCAGCTGACATCTATCCACGCCCTTGGCCATTAAATAGTTCCCTCTTCTACCAGCAGATGTTGCTGATAGAGTTTTAGTCTATGCCAAGACCATGGGCTGTAAGGACGTAGTGCAGTGTGTGCTGATAATTTCCTGCTGTTCCTGCTTGGAGTTTTCATTTTGTGGGAGATGCTGTGTATCCTGGTGCATGGGTGGAGGTTATGGGGACTTAGCCTAGAGCTGTTCAAGAGCAAAGGGCAAGGGCGGTGGCCTTCCTCAGCTTCAGAGGTAATTCTGGGAACTGGGTCAGACTAGCTCCCGAGATCACCTTTTGCCCACCTTACTATCCTGCTGCCTGACTCCCTTTACCACCCTGTGACACCTTCCTGCTGTCATAGTACTGATGAAACATTAGTGTATTCTACTATGTTTCCTGGCTTTTTTGTCATTTTGTTTTGCGAGTTTGCTCTCATAAGTGCCATGTAGTTTCCCTTACCAGGGTTAACAACCAAGTCAGAAATCATTTAGTCAGAAGTCATCTTACAGACTGTTGTTTCAGGATGCTTACCCCTCATCAGTGTAAAGCACAGTTTCACTGGCTAAGTGAGATGGACCCTTGACCAGCAAAACTCTGCTTAGCCCTGATGAGGGTCAAGCACCAAAACCAATGGTTTATAGATGATTTTCAGGCTTGGGTTGGTCGTGTTGCACAACTTGCATTAAAGTCAGAATGGGGTGGTTACCTTTCATATGCAGCACTATATCTGTATCTGTTTTATTGTATCCTGTATCTGTATCTATTATTTGTTCTTTAGTTCTAGTTTGCATTTTTTTTGCCATGGAGCAATGCCAGTACAACTCCAAGCTTGACTGGTCTCCGTAGGGAATAAGTAATCTCCTACAGCTCCTTTTTTTAACCATATATCTATATTTTTTATTGCTGATCTAAAAGTCCCAGTGACATGAGAAGAGCAGCACTCTTGTATGTTCGTCGTGCTGTGAAACATGATTGTGGAGTCGGTGTCCATTTTGGTGTCAAGTTTCCGGGGGAAGGCGCCCAAGGGTGGACACACTGGGCCATGGTACTGAACTCCCCTGGGTGAGCTGGTCGTAGTTTAACCAACCCCTATACAGGGATTGTCAGGGGCAAGCCCAGGGGGTCTAAATACCACAGCTGCTAGTACCTAGGAGGCGGCTCGTAGGGTTAGCCTATACTACGGTATAGCTAAGGAGGATTCGAGGGATCAGAGCCCGAGCCTAGGA
Source organism: Allobates femoralis (assembly GCA_033576535.1). Classification (NCBI taxonomy): domain Eukaryota; kingdom Metazoa; phylum Chordata; class Amphibia; order Anura; family Aromobatidae; genus Allobates; species Allobates femoralis. The sequence continues at coordinate 129,028,198 of JARQOC010000010.1, forward strand.
AAGCAGGAATGGGACTACCGAAGGAGAGCACATGGAGGGCCTGACTAACAGCCAGAGAAACAGAAGCTGGAGGTGGCCTGATATACCGGAGGACGGACAGCTATTGGTCAAGGGGAATGTCAGGTTGAGCCGTGCCGGCCCCTACATTCACAGGGGAGAGCGCAACCGCGCCTAGTGCACCACTGATTAGGTTCATGACTCCGACCATTGTAGTGTGCTGATGTGTGAGCCCAGTGGTCAGCAGACAGGAAGGGGACCCGGCGATGGCTCTAAGACACAGCACGCCTGGACACCGGATGCCTGATCGGTAGAGGAGCAGAGGATGCAGACCCAGAAGAGGTGAGCTGAGGAGCGGTGCCAGGGGACCTAACATTCGGTAAAGTCGGATTCAGGGAGATAGAGGAGTTGGAGTCGGATGTTTGGCTTATTGACTTCACAGCCATGCTGTGAAATCCAGCGTATCACTTTACACCGCATAGTGTTTAGTGTGAAATTAGCCTAATATGTCCTCCGCGGCTCATTATCTCTAACCACATGCAAGTCACAAGCCTCCATATCTCTCATCATGCTGAGCTACAGAGTACGCCAACGGATGAGCCTCACATACAGAGAAATATGCAGGACCGCAGAGCCACACTTGTCAAAGAGACAAATTAATTCCAACGGGAGTAATTAGGAGAGGCACACATGTTATGAACTGTGGTGAGAAGGAAATCAAATCGGAAGTTGAGCTTGTTTGTTTGTTAATGAGGTTTCTTTAACCAACACTTCATCTGGAGCCCTCGAATGAACCCTGGGTGTGGTGTCAGCTCTAATACTGATCATCACATATATTTTCTGCATTTCAAGAATTTGTCTGGTAATAGAAACTCAATTATATCACTTCTGTGTAGTATTCTTGCAATGTCACCAAGAAAACCAGTGGAAAGATAGAGGAATACTTTAGTTGAATTTTTTTATAGGGGTCCGCTATCTTCAGTGGATGTTGGAGGTTTACAGATCTGCATTAAACTGGAGAAAATGGGCTAACCTACCTCTATCCAAACCCCATGAGTCTAACAGGTGAATCATCAAGCTAAGTCCTATTGCGACAGCTAGACAGTCCTCCAAGAAATTAATTACCCAACTGGCTAGTTTCATCTCCACCATTTGTGTCTTAGCTGCTTGTGTGAATAACAAAAAACTGTGGCGCTCCATCATGTAATGTGTACAGGTGCAACGCTGAACATGACACACTGTAACAAAAAGACAACTGAATTCTCAAATACTAAGACATGCAATTTTGAACTTAAAAAAAAATATAGAACAGCATTATAGCTAAGGAAATATGAAAGAATTAGACACTTAGCATATAAACATGGCCATAACCATAACTACCCAGTAGCCACGGTGAGGCGTGTCTCTTAACTGGGAACCTACACTATGAGTCATAACCTCTCTGGAATTAAAAACTCCTTTTGAATGGGTGAGTAAGAACCTGCTAACAGAGAACAATAAAACCTAAGGCTAGTGGCGGAAGGTGCACGGCAGAAGGTGTGGACCCATAATTGTGGCACTCCATCATGTAAAGTGTACAGGTGCAATACCATCAGGTCTATATAGTGTGTAATTCTGACATGTTATATAGCAGTCGGACTGCAGATATCTCCTCTCACCGCCTGTCACATACACGCAGACGAATACAAACAAGTTGAGATGAATGGTCGCTCTCTTCTTCCTCATCATGTCCACGTCCCTAACACCAGTCTTGTTTTCATTCAACTAGTCACAATGACACAGACACACACCGGAAGATGTATTATAAGAAAAAAAATCAAAGTGTAAGTATCCGATATCCATTCTGCTCCGCAGTTACCTACAGCTCCATCGTGCAACTCTCCAAAGTAACCGGCAACGTTTGCAGCAGAGTCCGGGGAGAGGGCAGTTCGCAGTATTTGGCAAATCGTAGAGAGTTCACATAGAGTTAAAAAAAAGTTTTAAAATACAAATGTCTATTGTAATACTGGCATTTAGTAGTATGAAAAGAAATGTATCAGGCCCAGATGTTTCCACTCAATGCATGACGTTAAAAGAACTTTCCATTTAGCGTAGATCCCTGTATCAGGGCTGATTGGAGCAGTAAAACTGTGATCCGTCTGGAGAAGATCCTCACTTAGTTTCCAGGTAGATGAGTCATGGTGTAGTGATAAATCAGAGATGGAAGACTTTATTGGGGTCTGCCTTCTATACTTTCTTTTTTAATGGTTTTCTTTTAGTCCCCTTCTCTCACTGATCTTTAAGAGGGTCATCATCCTACCCCATCCTTACTCAGCTTCTGTTACTGTTAATCTTCTCCTTGACAATTTACTGAACGTAATGTCATGCACAGACTAGTGGATGTCCAGCACATGGTGCAACACAGATGTACAATGGAATATAAAGGGAGAGGCTGGCACCTGAGCTCCCCTAATGTCCCTAAGCAGGTCCTTCCCTCATTGTCGTCAAGTACCTAGTCCCTGAGCTGTCCCTCTATTCAACCTGGCTAGTGTGAGGGCCAGTGAGTGCCATAGACTACTTCGTCTCTACAGTAGTCCAACACAGGGGAAGGAAGACAGATAGGGGAACAAAAGGATACAAAACAAACTTTACTGCTACAGCCAAACACCAGGGTTGCAGATGACACGGCTCCCACAAGAGAAGTTACAGAACTCAGCAGCAGATCTCCAGCAGCCATTAGAGACCACCTTCCTCAATGGTGGTCAGAATAGAATGAATCTATTACCAGTCACAGGAGATAGATCACATGACTATTTAAAGGGAGAGGGGAGTGGTCACAAACTGGCAACAACTGAAATTAACTAAACAGGAGCTACCAGCAAGGAAAATGCCATTAACCCTTGCTGGTCCAAAACAAAGCAATAGCATTTGAAAACCAGAGTGTCACAAGTTCATGTTAAGCTCAGATCCTAGAGCTGTCACAAGTTGCAAAGACATACTGATAGGATATTTAGATTGTGAGCCTCCATAGGGGCAGCATTGAACCTCCTAATGTTATAGATGTAATTGAAAGAATATCTCAACATAGCATATATGAATATAACTTTTCCCTGAGAAACAATTGCTTTAACAAATTTGTAGAGAGGTGGGAAACCTGGATCATAGTCTACTCACCAAATCTCTTAAATTGAGGCTAACTGACGTACTTCTTTACACTAGCTAGATTTCTTTGCTTGACAATAGAAATATGTTTGAAGGTATTGTTCATAGCTCAGAATTTACGGTATTACTTGTTACTTGCTATTGAATTTAACCCTCATTTTTCTTTCTGTATATAGTATTGATGTATGTAAATTGTAAGTTCTAAAACGTATAGTTTGGAATTTGATGTACCTGAAGGCAAAAATGTATATTTATCGCTGTAAAATTCCCTATTTATGTTTGTTTGCATTCAATGTAAAAATTTCCTCCCCTCCCCTTCCTTTCCCTATTTAAGTCCCCATGTTACTCCCCACCCTTTCCCTTAATAAAAATATTTGAAACACACATAGGGGCAGCATTACTGATGTATGTAAAGGGCTATGGAATTAATAGTGCTATATAAATGAATACATTATTATTATTATAGTCTCCTAATGACGGGACATACATGTCACACTTAAAGGGATATTTCGGTCCATTAGATAATTTGCATCTGTTCATTGTTAGAACTCGTGTCACCTGCACTTTCCTGGTTCTCTACAGCTAGAGGTTGTATGGAGTGGCTGGTTGGACACGTGCACCACCAATCGATTCAAGGTTTATGCAACTGAGCAAGGTATCCAAGTGCAATGAAAATGGAACGACAGGCCACAAGCATAACCAGCTGTTCAGCTGATCAGTGGAGGTCCAGACAGGACTGTGGAGTCTGAATCAGTGTTCATTTTGGTGGTGTCAGATTCAGTGAAATTGAGAAATCAGAGGTTTGGCTTACTGACTTCACAGCATGGTGTGGAGTCAGAGTCGTGGAGTCAGAGTCGTGGAGTCGGAGTCGTGGAGTTGGAGTCAAATTCATGGAAATTGAGGAGTTGGAGTAGGAGGTTTGGCTTACTGAGTCTGACTTCACAGCCCTGGTTGTGAAATCTGTGTCCATTTCAGTGGAGTTGGAGAGATGAGACCAATATAGACCTTTTTGGTATGAACTCCACGTGTTTGGAGGAAGAAGGATGAGTACAATCCCAAGAACACCATTCCAACCGTGAAGCATGAGGGTGGAAACATAACACTTTCGGAGTTGTATGTTTGGCTTACTGACGTTATACCCATGGTTGTTTGTAGTTGGAGTCGGTGTCCATGTAGGTGGAGTCACAATCGAATTCAGGAAAATTAAGGAGTCGGAGGTTTGTTTATCGACTCCACAGCCCTGGGTCCAGGTTGTCAGAACCCCACGCATCACTCAAAAGACCTAGGAGAAGCTTGCAGCTCCTTTGTGTGCACACAGGGGAAACCGGAGTGTGTGTATGTGTTGTTGTGTGTGCGTCGTGCGTGCGTGCGTGCGTGTGTGTGTGTGTGTGTGGGCTAAACAAAGCTCAGCATCTCCGATCAGATCTCTAATTTACCCTGTGCAACCCCATATCAAACCAACAAATAGCCAGGATCTCGACCTTATTAAACAGCTTTAACCCCATCATCTCTGGGTTTCTTCCTCATTACCAAGTAAAAGAAAGGTTGTTTTTGTCTGTCTAAAGCAAGTTTGTTTGGCAGCCAAAATTAACATTGCCTCAAATCTGGTTAATTTATTTATGCTGAGGGACGACAGAACGTTCCATTAGGCCAAAATGTCAGTTTACCGAAGGCTGCCAGCAAACCTGACTACTGTTCTGAATAAATATTAATCACCGGTGTAACAGCCGCCTGTTCATCATTGCGGCCACCGCACATCACAACACAACTGGAGCTGTTGTCTTTTTTTCCTTTTTATTTTCCTTCTCTTTTCCGTAAATACCAAGACGTTAGTAAGACATTTCCTTTCTAAGCAAGCGGCTTATTAGCAGAATACAGGCTGCTATATTACAAAATGTTAAATGAAGGCCATCATGGCAAACAATTCAATCAAATATAAGAAACTTATCAGATACATCTGCTTCTTTCTCCATTTATAAACCACTTGCTCTGCTCCTGCATTCACCATCCACTCTGAAAAACAGACTTAGTCAAATCCAGGTCTGTAAATTCACTGAGGGATCAAATTACAGCTGAATATTAAAGTCTTATGAGACTGGGAAACTGAGAGATCAGACTACAGCATTGAAGTTTTAGAGATATCACATTACAGCTGAATATTGAAGTCTTATGAGAGTGGGAAACTAAAGGATCAGATTACAGCTGAATATTGAAGTTTTAGGAGAGTGGGAAACTGAGAGATCAGATTACAGTTTAATTTTGAAGCTTTCTGACAGTGAGAGACTAAAGGGTCAGATTACAGTTGAAGATTAAAGTTTTAGGAGAGTAAGAGACTAAGGGATCAGATTACATCTGAATATTGGAGTTTTAGGAGAGTGGGAAACTGAGAGATCAGATTACAGCTGAATATTGAAGTTTTAGGAGAGTGGGAAACTGAGAGATCATATTACAGCTGAATATTGAAGTTTTAGGAGAGTGGGAAACTGAGAGATCATATTACATCTGAATATTGAAGTTTTAGAAGAGTGGGAAACTGAGGGATCAGATTACAGCTGATTATTGATATTTTAGGAAAGTGAAACTGAGGGATCAGATAACAGCTGAAAATTGATTTTAAGAAAGTGGAAAACTGAAGGATCAGATTACAGCTGGATATTGAAATCCTAGGAGAGTTGGAAAGAGATGGGAGAGATGGTCGTACACCCAGACCATGCGTGTGTTATCTATCCCCTGTGATGTAGTCACACCTACATTGCTCGGCACTATAATGACCTTCATGCTTCTTCATTCAGTCAAGTGTTTTATCTCACCACAGAGATGGACTCATCACTCTCCTGCTCAGTATTGCTGTATATTGTCTTTATTTTGCTACATGGCACAGGAATTTCTCATGTCTATGTGTGCTGTATATCAGGGACTTCAACTTCTCTCCACTCACTAGCTCAGAAAGGACTGAAAATTCTCTATTGAACATGTAGAGTGATAAACTGGTGAAAGTGCAAAACACAAATATGTAATGGATAGAAATCGTGCTATTCCTCATATAGAAACATCACAGCTTATTGTGAAAATCATCTTAAAGAACAAATGTACTTTGATCCTCCTTGTGCTTGTAGTTACGTGATATACTTTCCTGCTTATAACACTATTTTGCTCTGAATAACAGCATTGCAAACGGTTTCAAACTCTTGATGTTGTCACATTAACAGCTGCCTTTTCCAGGCTACTTCAGCTTAGACTGCTATCGATGTCACATCACCTGGGTCAACACATTTGGGGCAGGACGACAACTCTTCTTTATCAACTGTTTCAAGAATTTCACGTCGGCTAATTGACATTTCTTTTTTTGGGGTCTTCCAGGATGTTAAAGGATGGTGGACCTGTGTTTTGTCATTTTTAAGTGTGTTCCCCTTAAAATTGTATTCTTTAATTATAAGGCTATATGCCCACTGTGCATTTTTTTGCTGTGACTCTGCACTAACAACACAGCACCCCCAGCTTTATCATTGCAGTCAATGTGATTTTCCAAAAGCTGTGCCCGCGTCTGCGTTTTTGGAAATCGCCTGTGTTTTTTAATGTCCCTGCAACTAACATGCCCGTTTTGGGCTTTTGGTTTCCCCCAGACTCTATTTTAACGCTCCCCCCCCCCCCCCCAAAAAAAAGCAGTACAAAGGATGGGTATTGTATTCCCACAGTGCATTTGTGATACTTTTTTTCCTGTGATTTCCAAAACAAAAACACTCCAATACCTGCCCTCCCCAGCGATCCCACGGTGATCCCCGGTGATTCTTCCTCCATGCACCAGCAGGAGATGTGTTTATCAACCTTCCAAAGACCTTGCACCATGTGATTCAGGCTGTCACATGGGGCGCAGGATCTGGAAGATCGATAAACATAGCTGACGCCAGTGTATAGAGGAAGAATCACCGGGACTCGCCACGGGCTCACCAGGGAGGGTAAGAAAGTGTCTGTGTGTGTGTCTGTCTGCGTTTGTGTGTCCCCTTATTTGTGCTGCATTTGTATGTGCACAAACACAGCACAAACGCAATACGTTTGTGCTGCTTTTGGTTATGCACAGCTTCCTATGCACAGCTGACAAACACAACACAATAAATAAGCACAGTGGGCACATTTACAATTACACCACACACAACAGCTTTCTGTGATAAAGTGCATTTAGTGGTACAAACACAGACAAAAAATACAATGTGTACGGTATATAGATATGCACCTGATAGTCTAGCCAGGCAATTAAAATGAGCCTGGATGTCCCAAAACTGACCCTCCACTGTCCCTAATCTAGTACATACATACTATCAATCCAAGGAATAAAGGGTATAATGGGAATCACACAGCATAATTGATATAGAGCTCTCAAACTCCAGTCCTCAAGGGCCGCAAGCAGTGCAAGTGATTTTATTATCACCTGTGCAATACTAAGGAAATCCTGAAAACCTGCACTGTTTGCAGCCCTTGAGGACTGGAGTTTGCAATCCCTGATATAGAGCATTAAGCACAATAATAATATTACGCTAATATATCAGACTTGGGATTGTTGGACATTCCTGATATTTTACATTAACAAAGTAAGAATATTTTACACTTTATTAATTCAAGGTCTCAGATAGTTGTGCACCCCTAGGATTGGTGGGCATGCGTGATATTTTGCATCATATAAAGTAACAATAGGTATTACTTAGCTTTATAAATCCAGGCCCTCAAATGGTTGGGCACGTATAGTTCCTGCCCAACCATTTGAGGGCCTGGATTTATAAAGGAGGTATACGGCAGGAGGCCACACAGCCCCCAGTAAACGGCATGAGGTAACACAGCCCCCAGTAAATGGCAGAAGACCGCACACAGTCCCCAGTATACGGCAAGAGGCTGCACACATCCCCCAGTATACAGCAGGAGGCCACATATAGCCCCTTGTATACAGCAGGAGGCCACACACAGCCCCTAGTATACAGCAGGAGGTTGCAGACAACCCCCAGTTTACAGCAGGAGATCGCACACAGCCTCCAGTATACAGCAGGAGGCCGCACACAACCTTCAGTATTACAGCAAGAGGCCGCACACAGCCCCAGTATACAGCAGGAGGTCGCACACAGCACCCCATATACAGCAGGAGGCCACACACAGCCCCCAGTATACAGCAGGAAGTCGCACACAGCTCCCAGTGTACAGCAGGAGGCTGCACACATACCCCAGTATACAGCAGGAGGCAGCACACAGACCCTAGTATACAGCAGGAGGCCGCACACATCGCCCAGTATACAGCAGGAGGCCTCACTTATAATCCATTCATGGAGTCCGGTCACCACCATGATCAGAGGGAGTGTTGGCAGCACATCTTAGGTATATTTCATGGTGCCCAGGTCTTGCTCACCAGCCTCTTGTGCCCGGTGCAGACTGTGGTGGGTTTAGAACAGGGGTCTCAAACACATGGCCCAAGGGCCGCATGCGGCCCCTGGGGCTTCACTGTGCGGCCCGCGGCACCTTGGACAACTTAATGATGCATCACCCAAGTGCAGGGGGCCGCTGCAGTCCCCGCTGTGTGATGACTTCCGTGCGCGGCACTAACAAGCTCTGACACTCAGCAAGATCAATGCAAGCTGCAAGCGAATGAGAGGCTCGCAGCTGATGGCGGAATAGGCAGATTGCATTGATCTTGCTGAGCAACAGAGCTTGTCTGAGCGGCGGCTGGAGGAAGTCAGCACAGCTGGGACCGTGGCGGCCCCCTGCACTGGAGCAATGCATCATTAAAGTGAGAAAAGTGTGAGTGTATGTGAGGGTGAGTGTGTGAGGGTGTATGTGAGTGGGGATGTGTGTATAAGAAAGTGTGTGTGAGTTTCAGTGTGTGTATGAGTGTGTGTGTATGAGGATGTGTGGATGTGTGAGAGTGTGTGTGTGGGTTTGTGTGTGGGGGTGTGTGTGAGTGTGAGTGTGAATGAGTGTCTATGTGCATGTGTAAAAAGAAGATAAAACAGGACGGGAGGCATCACTATAAAAGTAGATCAGGATGGGGGACATACCTAGAAAAGGGGATCAGGATGGGGGACATCAGTAAAAAAGGGGACCAGGATGCGGACCTCACGACAAAAGGGGTCCAGGATGAGGGACATCACTACTAAAGGGGATCAGGATGGGGGACATCACTACTAAAGGGGATCTGGATGGGGACATCACTACAAAATGGAACCGGGATGAGAGACACGACTACTAAAGGGAATCGGGACGGGGGACATCACTACTAAAGGGGAACGGGATGGGAGACATCACTACAAAAGGGGATCAGGATGGGGGACATCACTAGAAAAGGGGATCAGGATGGGGAACATCACTAGAAAAGGGGATCAGGATGGGGCCATCACTAGAAAAGGGATCAGGATGGGGGACATCAGTAGAAAAGGACATTACTACAGGATAGGGGATATTACTAGAAGAAGGGGATCAGGATTTGTACTTTACTACATTGAGCAAAAAATTCTGGTATTACTAAAAATATCACTAAGGGCCACGTCACACACACAGATAATTGTGCATAGATTGTTGGCAGATCTCTGGTTGCAGTGAAATCATGGACACATTGTTCTATTTTGTGGCCGTGTACAAATGTAACAATGTGTCCATGATTTCACTGCAACCAGAGATCTGAGAACAATATCTGCACATATATCTGTGTGTGTGACTTGGCCCTTAGTCCTACAAGGGATGCGGCCCCCCGCTATAAATGTTTGTCTATGTGCGGCCCACCAACTCAGCTGAGTTCGAGACCCCTGGTTTAGAGTCTAGAAATGTACCGTGATGTGGAGCAACCAATTGGTGCTGCAGCTTCCTATATTTTCAGGCTTTTCCATTTTTGCATTTTATACAATTAAAGTCCATCCTATATTCCAGTGAGTAGTCATGAATAAAAATGCTTTTAGCATTCGAAATGTGTCGACTTAGGTCACAGCAACCATGCAATTCACCTCCTGTATGCACTTTATTTAAAAATAAAAATCTTCATGTTCAAGAGCTGGATTCCACTTTTTACTCATCTTGACTGTATTACCGGGTCATGGCAGGGCTGGATTCTGGGCTCCATGAAGATTGGATGAAAGACAATAATGGTGGCTGTGGTTAGCACTATAGTGTGGCTCAGTTGTTAGTGTGGCGCCCTGCTCACGCAGGTAGCCACAGCCTTCCCTACTGCACAGCTGGGTTTCCACAGCAGGTACCTACTACATGCAACACCTTCCACCCCGGCACAGTAGGGGGTGCTAGCCTCACTGACTTTAGGTGAGTTCCCCTATAAATACTGCTGCTGGGGGAGGAGTTAGTCAGAGTGTGCAGACGCTAGGAGAGCTGCGAAGACGTCCTGGTGATTGGTGCCGCGGTTAGGCCCGAACCAGTGACCCAGAGTGGCCCTTCTGCCTTCCAGACAGCCTAGGAGTGGGGACAGAAGGCACAGAGCTTAGCCAAGGGAGCAGAGAAACTAGTGGAAGTTCACCCATGACGTACCGGACTTCGGGGATCCGCACCTGCAGGATTACTCCAGGACTGCAGAAAACCCCGGCACACCGTGGAGACTTCAGTCACCCGGTTCCCCTGCGTACCCAGCAAGAGGGAGGCAGACACCATAGTGTGGAATCACACAGCAGTGATCAGAGAGGGTAACCCGTGGACTGCGCAGGAGGAGAGAAAGACAGGACCCGAGAAAGTGAGGAGGCCGGTCATGTTGCATACAGACAGGGCTTCAGCGACAGCAGGGAACCTGAGGAGGCCGTATACCCACTTGCTGTGTAGACTCACTGTGCACCTGGTCACCCGACAGTGCTCTGGACATCTTTACCTGTGAATACCATCAGTAAAAAGGTAAAAGAGACTTTCTATGGAGAGTGTGCGTTATTCCTCTCCATCCCCAGCCTCCCTATAGACTGCCTTACTGCTTCCTACCCTGGCCTCAAGTCCCACTCCAAGGTGCCCCTATTCTCTACGCTGCCCCGGAGGACCAGCTCCACCTGTAGGGAGCTTTGCCATTCCTGCCGCAATACCATCGCCCTCCGGAGGACTGTGGCGGCGCTGGTGACCCATCACCAGGCACTACAGGTGGCGCCACGTGACAATAACTCTTATTCCCTGTACATAACCCCTCTATTAAAGTGTCACCCAGGCCACGGGCTCAGGCACCGCCACCCGTGACATCCCCGCGAACCCCTCCGAGCCTGATACCCGAATACCCCAGGGCCTGGGGCTCGACATTAGCACTTCATGTTGGCTCAGTGGTCAGCACTGTAAGATGGCTCAGTGGTTAACACTGTATGGTGGCTCAGTGGTCAGCACTGTATGGTGGCTTAGTGGTTAGCACTGTATGGTGGCTCAGTGGTTAGCACTGTATGGTGGCTCAGTGGTTAGCACTGTATGGTGGCTCAGTGATTAGCACTGTATGGTGGCTCAGTGGTCAGCACTGTATGGTGGCTCAGTGGTTAGCACTGTATGGTGGCTCAGGGGTTAGCACTGTATATGGTGGCTCAGTGGTTAGCACTGTATGGTGGCTCAGTGGTTAACACTGTATGGTGGCTCAGTGGATAGCACTGTATGGTGGCTCAGTGGTTAGCACTGTATGGTGGCTCAGGGGTTAGCACTGTATGGTGGCTCAGTGGTTAGCACTGTATGGTGGCTCAGTAGTTAGCACTGTATGGTGGCTCAGTGGTTAGCACTGTATGGTGGCTCAGTGGTTAGCACTGTATGGTGACTCAGTGGTTAGCATTGTATATGGTGCCTCAGTGGTTAGCACTGTATGGTGGCTCAGTGGTTAGCACTGTATGGTGGCTCAGTGGTTAGCATTGTATGGTGGCTCAGTGGTTAGCACTTCATGTTGGCTCAGTGGTCAGCACTATATGGTGTCTGTGAAAGAAAGAATGCGCATATAGGGTCTTATCTCAATTAAAAACTCTCACTTGTCGATGTGGAATTGCTCACCTTAGTCAGTTGTGAAACCCACAACTGGTAGAATAGCGTACGGGCAGCTGCTGCAGGGACCGCACTCTCAACGGTGACCGTGGTCGTAATACAGAATCCTGGACAAAGTGCTTCGGTGTCCGCGCTGCTGCTCCAAAGCCAAAGAAACACAGACACGGGAATGTCTGGTACAGCTACAGCTTTTATTTTCCTCCTACGCGTTTCGGAGCCTCCTCCCGAGCTCCTTCCTGAGGAAGGAGCTCGGGAGGAGGCTCCGAAACGCGTAGGAGGAAAATAAAAGCTGTAGCTGTACCAGACATTCCCGTGTCTGTGTTTCTTTGGCTTTGGAGCAGCAGCGCGGACACCGAAGCACTTTGTCCAGGATTCTGTAGCACTATATGGTGGCTCAGTGATTAGCACTGTATGGTGGCTCAGTGGTTAGCACTACAGCCTTGCAGTGCTGGGGTCCTGGTTTTAAATCCCTCCAAGGACAACATCTGCAAGGAGTTTGTATATTCTCCCTGTGTTCTCTTGGGTTTCCTCCGGGTTTCTGGTTTCTTCCCACACTCGAACTGAGAGACTTATTTAGATTGTGAGCACTAATGGAGACAGTGATGATGATGTATGTAAAGTGCTGGGGAATTAGTAGCGCTATATAAATGAATAAATATTATTATTATTATTATTAGCAAATTGCCTTTTTAGAGAGGAAGACAGCTTGAACTCTAGCACCACCTGTTGGAAGTAGCAATACTAAAAGTCAGTAGAAACCCTTTAACAAGCCTTGTCATATGACTTAGCATTTATACCAGATCAGAACCTTAATTTGCAGACACTGTGTTTCTGGGTATTGTCTCTCGTTAATGCAAGGTATGAGATCTGGTTTGGCTACCCGGAAACACTGTGCCTGTAAATTGAGATTCTAGTTTGTCTATTATTATCTTAAGTCATATGACAAGGCTCGTTTTACTTTTAGGATTGCTACTTCCAATAGGTGGGGCTAGAGTTTCTCTACTTCTTCTCTTAAGAGGCAGTTTGCATATTTAATTTCCCAGAGGATCATTGCGTCTGTAAGTCTCCTCATTACCAGCATGTCACTCTTCACATGGAGAAACCTATGTGCCAAAATTGTGGCACATATTATGGGCACAAAGTAAACCATCTCATAGATGGGATAATCTTAGACTGGACAGATTTATTGCACTGATAAATTTGGCGCATTATAAGGCTGTGTCGTCTGAGTTTGCACAGTCTACACATTAGTTTTGATAAATAAGCTCCATTGACTTTCCTTGGACACAAGCGTCCATTGTGGTCACAAATAACCAGCTGACCAAAAATACGTTTGTGTGAACAGAGTCCAACTCCATATTGTCTCCTGCTGAGACTTCTAACCTTCATTATTGCATTGACAAGCCAAGTATAAGCTGAACTTGGCTATTGTACTTGACTATGGATGCCCCTTTCATATGTAAAGCGCCATGGAATAAATGGCGCTATCATAATAAGTCATAATAAGTAATAATAATCGCGGTCGTATGTAGGGAGGATAAGCATTATAACAATGAGTGTGAATATATCTGGAGATGTCCTGGAAAAGGACAGAAAGCGATGTCTTATGTCTTCTCTAGTGCAGCCAGCAGAGGGCGATGTAACCATCACACGTGGAGTCTGTGTACGACTAACCATGTGGATCCAACCGTGGTCATAAAACATCGGAAACTGTGAAGAGCTATAATAGATGATTGAGCGCTGTTCACACCTTTCTGAGATACACATGCATCTTCTCTCAGGAAACCTCAGCGCTCCTATATTATCATCATTCATTAGACAACTTGTCCTTTGTGATTGATGGTTGGCTTCTATCTGTCTGCTGATGTCTCCTGTCTACACTGGAGGAAGCAGATCCCGACTCTACACTTCACACTCAGGGAACGTAACGGCCGAACCCGTTACAAACGCTCAGGTGTAAATAGATAAATAACATGGACGTGGTCTGGTTAGGGGATCCACAAGACAGACTGTGTGGCCGGCCGGTGACTTCTAGAAGAGCTTTATTAGTATTCGTTATAGTGCGTACACCATGACTATGCTGACCCCACTCCCGAGAAGGCCATGTGCCGACAATGCCGATATATTATGGATTTTGCTGCATTATTGTTGCATATCTGCTGACGATCTGCACCAAATAAGCAACATAGTGTAGGGTAAGCCAAGTCTATGTAAAATCACAATATTTGTGCCAATGCTGCATTTTTACCCACAACGGAAATGCTGTGGATTTTTCCACCAAAACGTGCTCTCTCACCCCCCTCTCAATTCAATTCTCCCTCAATGTTTTTCTCGCTCTCCTCTCTCCCATCCTTCCTTTTTCCTTCCCTCTCTCTCTCTCTCATCTCCTCCCTCTCTTCCCTCTCTCTCCTCCCTCTCTCTATCTCTCTCCTCCCACTCCATCCCTCTCTCTCACCCTATCCCCTTTCTCTCCTTCTCCTCCCTCTTTCTTTCTCTCCTCTCTCTCTCTCTCGCTCTCTCTCTCTCTCCATCCCTCTCTCTCCCCTCCCTCTCTCTCCCTTTCTCTCCTTTTCTCTCCTCTCCCTCTCTATCCTGTCCTTACCTCTCAAATCATTTCAATTCTCTCTCCCCCTCTCTCTACTTTTTCCCCCACTCTCTCCTCTCTCTCTCATTCTCATTCCCTCTCTCTCAATTCAATTCTCTCTTTCTTTCTCTCTCTCCCCTCCTTTCCCTCTCTATTTCATCTCCTGCTTCCCCCTCCTCTCTCCTCTTCCCTTTCGCCCTCTTTCTCTCCTTCCCTTCCTCTTTCTCCCTTTCTCTCCTTCCCTCTCTCTCTCCCCAACTGTCCCCCTCTATCTCTCTCCTCTCTCTTTCCTCTCTCCCTTTCTCCCTCCCCCTCTGTCTCTCTTCCCCCTCTCCCCTTTTATCCTCCTCTCTCTCTCCCTCTCTCCCCCTCTCTCTCCTCCTCTCTCACCCTCTCTCTTCGCCTATCTCTCTCCTGTCTCCCCTTTGCTCTCTTTCTCCCTCCCTCCCTGTTTCCTCTCTCTCCTCTTCCTCTCTCTTCCTCTCTCTTTCTTCCCCTCCCCTCTCTCTCTTCCCCTCCCCTCTCTTTCCTCTCTTTTCCCCACCCCTCTCTCTCCCTCTCTCTCTAATCTTCTCCCCGTGTATCCTCCCTCTCTCTCACTTCCTTGCCCTCTCTTTCTCTCTTCCCTCCCCTCTGTCTCCTCTCTTCCCATCCAGTCTCTCTCCTCTCTTTTCCCCACCCCTCTCTCTCTAATCTTCTCCCCCTCTCTCCTCCTTGCCCTCTCTTCCCTCCCCTCTCTGTCTTTCTCTCACTCTCTCTTTATCTGCAACGGCCGCAATGGCCGGGGTACTCGGACACTCTGGGGTATCAGTCTGTTCAGTAGTCACAGTGGCAACCCCAGAATCTGTGGCCCTGACCAAGCATGAAAAGGGAATATTTACAGGGGAAAATAAAGTCTATCGTGACGCCATCCATGGTTTCTGATCAGAATGACCAGTGCTGCTTGTACTGACCCAGGGGAATAGGTGTTGTTGCAGCTAGGTGTATCACTCCCCACAGACGGGAGTGGGTCCCCAGATTTTTGGTATGAAGTCAGTGTAGATGACGGTGGTAGTTGTTGTAGGAAGGCACAGGAGGAGTGGACAGACACAGGTGTTGCAGTTCTTACCAGTCTCTTTACTTGCAGCTTAGTTTGGTGCCAACCCAGATGGGGTACTGTGGTCTCCCAGATTGCAGCTTGGCCAGCTCTCAAGCAGATTGGGTCCACTTCACTGAGACACTGTTCATAAGCCTTTCTGTGCTGCTCTTTCTTTCCTGCGCTGTTCTCCTCTCTCCCTTCTCGTGCGCCTTCGTGCTACAAGTGCCAAGGCAGGCGACTGTGGGCCTGCTGAGCGACTGCCTGTAATGTCCTCTTGACCCTTTCATGCCACTGTGCCTGGGAGAGTCCACGGTGGGTGGCCACTACACCTGCAGTCCAGTGGCCTCCGGTTTCCTGGCTTGATCATAGCATTTCACACCAGATTGGGGCCAGTCCCCTCATGCAGCTAGTTCCTTTACCACAACCTGGGCGTCAGCTGTAGATTCGGGGTTCTCTGAATTGGGGTTTCCTCGGCCGACCTACTCACTGGTCCCGTTAGGCCCCAGCTCCAGTAACCCCTAGAACTACATCTTGCTACTCCTGCTTATTCTCACTAAGGCTAGGGCCACACTTGTGTTATGCATCCAGTAACTGGATCCAGTTTTTGACATGTTGAAATCTTGAAAACCGGATCCGTTAATGCACCCATAGACTCCAGTGCAAAAACCTGATTGCAAGAGTTTTTCCCAAATCCAGTAAAAACATGGTCTGCAACGTTTTTTGGTGCATTTTCAAAACCAGGTGGGTTTTATTAACATGGGAGTCTATGGGCAATGCATCCGTTAATGCATGGTACATGTATGTACCATGCGTTAACGGATCCGATATCGGATCTGGTAAAAATGCCTCAAAAATGGCTATGGGAAAAACTGGATCCATTAATGCATCCAGTAAACGGATGCAACCTCTCAAGTGTGACCCTAGCCTAACTCTGACTAACTAACTTCCGTCCTCCCTGCCCCCTAAACCTACTCCTTCCTCCAACCAGTAGATGGGTCTGCCCTCTAGAGGGTTTTTTTCATCTCCCTGGTATGGAATTAGAATGGGTGTTGGGTGTGTGATTGGGTGTCTCAGCTTTATGTTCCTATCTTACCTGAGAGCAATGGCACCACACCTGTGGAGTAGGTGCAGTACCACTGTGGTACTCTCCCTTTCTCTCTCATCTCCCTGTCTCTCTCCTTTCCTCCCCCTCTCTCCTCTCCCCCTTCCACTTTCCCTCTCTCTCTTTCTCTCTCTCCTCGCACATTTTCTGCACTAAAGAATGCAACATAAAACACACTGTTGACACAGACAAAAAATCTTCACCACTATTTTCTAGTCGACTCATAACTTAAAGGGTTGTAAAGAGAAGACTCCATCACATCCATGACCTGGAATCCTTACTCGCTAGAGCAGATTGATCTACACATCCAGGATCTACTTTTCCTATAATATCATTCCTAAGTTTTTTGATAATCTGCCGATCCTTCACCTCTTCCCCAACATAAACACTTGACCACTTTTCTTGACTTCCATTGCCACGAGCTTTTTAAGGTGAAATCTTCTGCACTCGCTTATGGGTCTTGTCTTAAGCAGGGAAAGGGTTAAAACAAAATCCTCACATGTCAATTTTTGGGAACCGTCCTCTTTTCCCGCCCTCTAATTCATTCTCTGCCAAAGATTACAATTCAGGGACACTGAGCCATACATTTTATCAGGCCAAGCATTACTGTCAATTAAAACCAGAGTTCCAGGACGCTTCTTGCCATTGAGCAGCTGAAGTCACTTTATCGGAGCGTCTGCGTTCACATGGCTGAGAACCGAGCACAATCTCGCTGCTTAACCTCATTGTGGCTGGAGAAAGTCGGAACAGCAGAGTTTGGATTATCAGCCCCTAACATCCCTCAACGTTTGGCCGTCCGTCATTCAAGAGCCTCCGAGAGGGGAAGTTTCATTCTTGGCAGAATTCGCTGCGGTTCCTGATGAGTTTATGCTCGGGTGCCATATCGTCAATTAGACATGTCTTCTTCTGAACTACTCTGAATAAATTAGTTTTCTTTCCTCTTATCAATCCGAGCATTATGTCATAGGGTGGTCTACAGCTGCATGTCAAGTAATTAACTTTTGATGGCTTACTGTTGGAATCAATCTGATTGTAGTTGGCCTATCCACTGACTAAAGCTTATTGAGTATAATCAATTTAATCCTCCATTATCTGTTTTAATGGAATAAATGTGTTCAGAGGACCTAGACGTAAATGTCTCTGTCATGGGTGGCTGTAATGGACGAAGGGGTATGGAAGCAGGATGCAGTGATGTGCTAAAGGCGATCAGGGGAACTAATCTGACCATTAGACTGTGGGTCCATAGCTAACCCTGTTCCAAGAGTTACCTTTTAAGGTGAAGTTGTCTGTTTCACCACCCTTGCCCTGCTCCTGACCAGCCCTAGGCTATAACCCCCTCACCTCCACCTTTGGACCAGGTAGTCACAACAACTCCAAGAAACAGCTTCAGATTGTCATTGTCTAATCCACTGACTAAAGCTTATTGAGTATCAATTTAATCCTCCATCATCTGTTTTAATGGAATAAATGTGTTTAGAGGACCTAGAGGTAAATGGCTCTGTAATGGGTAGGTATAAATGAAGCGTTATGGAAGCAGGATGGCAGTGATGGGCTAAAGGTGATAATGGGAACTAATCTGACCCTTAGACTGGGGGTCCCTAGTGGATGCTGTTCCCAGAGTTACCTCTAAAGGTGGGGATCTCTGGGCCATCACCCTTGCCCCTGCTCCTGACCAGCCCTAGGTTATAACCCCCTCACCTCTACCCATGGACCAGGATAGTCACAGCAACTCCAAGGAAGAGATAGCTTCTGAAAACTCCAGCAGAAACTGCACACAGCATGACACAGGTGACAGTCATAGAATGAATGAACTCTTTCAATGACACCATCTGATGGGTTATGAAATTATTTAAAGACTAGCAGAGTGGACAACCCAACCACTTCACCTGACACACACAGCAGCAGCTCACCTGGAGAGCCACAGAAGTTAACTCTTAATAGACTAAAGAAAATTAACTCCATCGGTATGAAGGACACTGCTCTCCCCTGGTTCTCTTCCTATCTTTCTGACCGCTCTTTCAGTGTATCATTCAATGGCTCCACTTCTTCCCCTCTTCCTCTCACTATTGGGGTCCCTCAGGGTTCAGTCCTTGGACCTCTTCTCTTCTCTCTCTGCACGGCCCCTATTGTACTGACCATCAGCAGATTTGGCTTTCAGTACCATCTCTATTCTGATGACAGACAATTATACACTTCAGCCCCTGACCTTACCCCAGCAGTACTAAAGAACACCAAAGTCTAGCTGCAGTTTCAAAATCATGTCTGCTCTCTATTTGAAACTCATCCTTTCCAAAACTGAAATTCTTCTGCTCCCGCCCTCCACTAACCTCCCTAAATCTGACATTTCTCTCAGTGTGCGGCACCATGATAACACCTAGGCAGCAGGCTCGATGTCTGGGTGTTACGTTTGACACTGATCTCTCCTTCACCGCCTATATACAATATACAACCAGTCGCATGCACCTGAAGAACATCTCCACCCCTTTCTCACTATGGAAACAACGAAAACCCTCACCGTGGCCCTAATCCATTCCCGCCTTGACTACTGCAATTCTTTATTAATTGGCCTCCCCCTCATTAGCTTTCCCCTCTACAGTCCATCCTTAATGCAGCAGCCAGGATCACCTATCTAGCCAATCGTTACTCAGATGCCTCCGCTCTGTGCACTGGCTGACTATACACTACAGGATCCAATTCAAATTGCTTGTTCTCACCCACAAAGCTCTTCACAGTGCAGCACCCCCCCCCCCCACATCTCCTCCCTCATCTCTGTCTATCAACCTGTTCTCTAAGTTCTACAAATGACCTTCGACTAACATCTGCACTAATCCGATCCTCCCACTCCCAGCTCCAAGATGTCTCCCGAGCTACACCAATTCTCTGGAATGCACTATCCCAATAAATTAGGACTATCCACAACTTACATAGCTTCAGACGCTGCCTAAAAACACATCTTCTTAAGGCGGCCTATCATGCTCCCTAATAGAAGTCCTTTATACCGTACATAGCCCATTCACTATCTCTCTGGACATAACTCTCCTTCAAATTTCACCAAACCCAAAGGCTCTACACAGATTGTCTGGTGACCATTCATGTCATTTTTTCTATCCTCCTCTTCCTCAAGATGCCTGGACCATCATTATAATAAGCCCCTGTACTTTGCGTAACCCTTACCTTGTTGTAGATTGTAAGCTTTTGAGCAGAGTCACCTTTATTTTTGCTGTAATTATTGTATTGTATTTTTTACATTGTTTCTCTGCTTTAATTATTGTATTTTTTTACATTGATTCTCTACTTTAATTACTGTATTTTTTTTTTCATATATATAATTGTTACCTATGACCGTCTGTATATCAACCACTGAATTGTAAAGTGCTGTGGTATATGTTGGCGCTATATAAATAAAGATTATTAATAATATTATTATTATTATTAACTACTGCAGAGCAATTCAGAAACTGCAGAGACGTTTACACATGACATTAACTACTGCAGAGCTATTCACAGAGACTGCAGAGCAGTCTACACGTAACAGGCTCTTTCACCACCCCCTCTATAGGGCTTCTTTCAGAAGTCCGTGATTTTTACAGATATTCTGGAAATTGCCTCCTCTGAGAGGAAGTAGAATTGAACTCCTATTGGAAGTAGCAATCCTAAAAGTCAATATCAACCCTTTAACTAGCTTTGCCATATGACTTAGGATAAAAGGCAAACCAAAATCTCAATTTGTAGACACAGGGTTTCAGGGTATTGCTTCTCATCAGTGCAAAGTATGAGATCTGATTTGGCTACTTGAGAGGTTAATATCTGCAAACTGAGATTCTGGTTTGGCTTATAAATTATAGGGTCAATACTGACTTTTATTATTGCTACTTCCAATAGGTGGCACTAGAGTTCGAGTTTACTTCCTCTCTAAAGATTCAATTTGCATATTTAATTTCCCAGAGGAGCATACAAGGTGTTATCTCATACTACCAGGTCACTCTCCACAAGGAGAAACCTTACCCCTTATATTTTCACGGATAACACCTATCCATTACAGTAGGGTCATATTTGTATTTTTTTTTTCAGACATAATGGTCCAAAATTAATTACTTAGAAAAATCCATGACTTTTTAATTTATTTTTTTTTATTCATACAAAATGAACAGTCTAAACTTTTTATCTCTGGTCCCTGCCTAATTCTCATCCCCTACCTTTTATTAATCCAACATCAGCAAAGAGAGTCTCACCGGCAGAGATAGCTCTCGGATGCATTTCTGGCTTACGTCCTTAGCCAATGAGTCATAGGAACATAATGGAATTATAAAAGCGATACACTGTTCATTTATTTGTGGATGCATTTTTATCCTATGTATATGTGTCGTGCCTGCGGTCTGGCTGCCACAAATGGTATTTCTTCACAGTCATTTGTATCATGTCTGGGAAGAACTGGAGCGCCCTCTGCTAGAAGTGAGAAGCATCCAACACAGCCTGATGTCTAAACAAGATGGTGAGCACTGAAGGGCCTGGGTTAGGGTACTTTCACATCAGCGGTTTTCGCCGATCGCGGCAGATGCGGTGAAAAAACCGCATCTGCCGCGATTAACGCATAACCGCTGCACTTGCGGCACAGTTGCGGCACGCCCCATGCATTGTCTATGGGGCTTGCGGTAAGTGTGCGGCAAGTGCGGTTTCGGCCGCGTTTTTTTTTGCAGCCGCACCTGCCACAAGTGCCGATACCGCACTTGCCGCACCTGCCGCAAGCCCGCATAGACATTGTATGGGGCTTGCTGCAACTGTGCCGCAAGTGCAGCTGTTATGCGGTAATCACGGCAGATGCGTTTTTTTCATCGCATCTGCCGCGATCGGCAAAAACCGCTGATGTGAAAGCAGCCTTAGGCTGTGACTCAGTTTCTGGTTGGAGGGAGGGGTTAGGGTAGGAAGGCTGAGTAAGGCAAGAGGAGAGGTTCAGTCAGGAGCGAGCTGGGAAGTTGCTCTGAGGGGCCAGCTGCACAGCAGGGCACTAGGTTACTCAGGCTTACAGAGCCTAGTGGGTTTTATGCTAACTAACCACTCAAGTGGGAGCACTCGGAGTGGTCGTAATACATAGGATCAGGGAACTGCACCAAAGGAAGAATGAATACCCAAAAGGATCTGAACTACTTGCCTGGTTTGGGGTCATCCACAGCAACCAGAGGAAGTACAGGACAGCACAAAGGCACCTAGAAACCTACAGGCACCTAGAAACCTACCAAAGTACAGATGTTAGCAGGAAGGGCACTATACCCACCCGACAGATCGGACTACAGCTCTCATCAGACTGGCCAGGCCACCTGCCTATTGAAGGTTGCACTACTTTAGATTTGAGTGAATATTTTCAGAAATAGGTAAAGCAAAGAGACTGACTCTGTGTGCCTCCTTTCTCTCTTCATCTCATCATTACTACTATCACCCTCATCATCACCATCTCCTGGGAGTCAGCCTTAGTCAGGAATGGTTTACCATCTACACTGCCATCTTTCTCCCAGGGATCTCCTGCACTGCCAGCCATATCTGGTTGATTATCCCGATTGGCGTCACAAACTATTTATTTCTTTATTATTTTTTAGTTCTCCATTTTTACTCTCCCTTTTCAATGTGAGCCAGGGCCACAGCACTGACTACTGGCCCAGTTGCTGAGTCCCCTAGCCCTTTGCGCTCCACATTTATATGTATATGATCCTTTGGTATTTCTTTGCAAATCTGCTTGTATGTAAAAATGTTCATACCTGTATTTAATTAATTAATTAATTAATTATGGTTTTTTTCTGTGATTGGTGGACATTGGTTTATGCTGTTCCTATGACTCATTGACCAAACACGTCTGAGAGCTATCTCCATGTCAAGAACTTAGTCAGGACCTGCTCTCTGGTGCCCTCTTGTCCTGCTGGCCAAACCCGGTATTGTCAGAGGATAAGCAAAGGGGCGCAGCTGCTCTAATTTATGTTGACTATTGTGGCACATGATATGATAGGATGTATATATGTGGTGTCCCGGGGTCCGGTAGCCACAATATAACCTTGGAGGTGAGGCAAGGCATCCGCCAGGTAAACACACGCACAACACCATCCTGACTCCAGGCCAGAAGGGGGAGCTCTAAAGCCTGGGTTCAGGGCAGGTCCCCTATAAATTCTGGCCTGGGGGAGGGGCCTGTTAGTTCAGTTCCAGGGAGGACTGTGGAAGACACCCTAGGGACAGTAGCCGCGCTAGGCCCGTCCTAGGAGACGGACTGATTGTGTGTTAGACTCGTGGTGAGGGTCTGAGGAAGAGGAGAACTAGGTCTGGGGAGTGGAGCCAGCGCCGGTTCATCACAGGGCCTTGTGAAGTACGGTCACCGGGGACCAATGTTGTCAGGGATTCTATACCCAGCAACCAAACCCGGAGAGCGGGCAATTTCAGGTTTCCTGTTCACACTAAAGCCAGGAGACACAGCCGCACCACAGAGCCCAGGAGGGGTAGTTAGAGAGAGATCCAGACTGGAGAGGGGCTCGCGCCATCTGTCATATGACTACACCGACAAGAAGCAGCACAGCACAGCTCTATGCAGCCAGGGCCCGCCTGAACCAACACCGTAGGAAGGCCTCAGAACTTGCCCGGCATGGATAGCCCCAACTCGCCTCCAAGCACCGTATCCCAAACAACAACTTGGGCAGTACTCGGCTACACCAGCAATAACATCATTAAAGGTAAAATGGACTTTTCTTCCCTTGTCTGTCCACTTCTTCATACGCTGACTCCTGCAACCCCCATCCCCATCACCCATGGACGATATACCGGTCCAGGGGATAACCAGCCCTGCCCGTGGAAGGCTTAACACCTTACTGCCCATCGCCATCATCCCCAGGACCATGACAAGCAGCGGTGGCTCACACTGGCCACAAACCACAGGTGGCATCACATCCCTGACAAACTCTTTCTCTTTTTCATTTTTTTTATTTTTCCCCTTTTATTAATGTCATCCAAGGCCACGGAAGCGGTCCGCTGCCTCCACTGTGACATCCCCAGGCAACAGAGACTGAAGGGGTCGGTCCTGAGTACTCCACAGCCCTGGTGGGCGACTCATATATACCACCAGTTCCTGCCAAGAATGTATATATACCTCAATCCAGCTGCCCTCAAGACACAATATCACATAAATACAAAAGTATGCTGCCACCACCAGTCTCTTAAAAGGTGGATCGGAAACCTGTTTGGTAACGTGAATTTGCAGGAGGACTTGGTCATGACGATCACAGAACATGAAGAACGAAACTGAGCAAATTTTAAGTTTTTACTCCAAAAAGTTGGCAGTGTTTACAAAAAGATATAAAAGATATTACAAAAGAGACAAATTACATATATGCATAAACAGTTATTAAAATAATAGGGATTAAAATAAAGATATAACACTAAACCAGTGCCACGTGGTGACAGTCACAGATTTAGGAGGGAAGGCACCCTGGAAATAGGTCAGGATTCCGGCCTCACAGCAATGGTGTTGCTATGTCCTTCAATTAAGCTGGAATGAGGCATCAAAATGGACGCCCTGGTTTTATGTGTTAGGCCATAAAACCAGAAACTCCCACTTAGCTTACCTCACATGTGGGCTGTTTCTTGGAAAACGACCCAGCTCCACAATTCTCAAAACCTCCAATTTTTCCATATCTTTGGCCAGGACGCTCCCAGATCAAAGATTTGGCCATCATGTTTCCCCTCGTGATATTAGGTGCTGTTTGAGTCCAAATCTGATATGCCTGTGATGTGCGGAAGGTCAGAATTCATTTTCCAGGTTTCTGACCTGTATCCAGACATATAAGAGATACTATTAGATCTGCAAAAATGTAAGTATTTCAAAAATATGATTTATGTGTTTGTGACATTAATGTGCATTATTAAATTTGACGTTAAAAGTCTGTATCTGCGAACAAAAGAATTCTGGAGGGAAAAACAGAACAAACTAGCTGGCTTTCAGCTTAGCTCAGGTTTATGGCTTGGCCTGTTCATAAAAATTCCTGACTGGGGGGAGCAGAGGGGAGATGGACACAATTCCTCTACAAACCAACAAGGGGGCGGAGATATAAGCCAGCTCTGGCTGTATCTGGTGCCCCACTGGGTAAGCCGCCACCAGAGGTACTGCGTTCCCGCGGTTAGGGAGTGTAGTGCCCCTGTTCTCCAGGTTCTGGGATGTTGTGGCTTAGCCCAAAAGAAACACAAACAGCACCCAAACACGTAGGCCCTGGGACAATGGGAGGACCTGAGGGAGGGCTTAGGTCACAAAAGGGAGACAGTAAAGTGTTAGATAGGAGAGTAGGAGGAGTATGTGGTGGAGGAAGGAGCAACAGGAGAGTGCAGAGACGGTGCTGTGCCGGCTTCCGGGGCTTGGAGCACAACCATGCTTGCTCCAGGAGGGATAGACCAGAAGGGTGGAAGGAGAGAAGAGCTCTAGGGGTGCAGAAGAGACACCGATCCCTCATACACCTGAATCTGACAGAGGGGCTGGTGGATGACATAGGGACCCGGCCCTGAACACGGTGTGGATGCTGCACGCCCGAGCCGTTGAACCGGAGGCCTCAGACTTCTAATGGGAGCTGTGGCCGAACACCCAACATAACTTGGGAAAGGTGGTCGAACTAAGGAGCAGTGCCCGGGAGAGGAACCTAATGGCGCCCGGGACACAAAAGCACCCGTGGCTATCGGTACTTGAGTTCTGTGCTGCGGACAGCGTTTAGAGCCTGAGGAGCAGAGCAACGACTTGCTCACCTCAGAAGAGAACTACCCCTTATAGCGCTGAGAGAGAACGTAGACCCACCAGAGACACAACACCCAGTAAGAGAGAGAGAGGGCACCAACCGAGGCTCAGTAACACCAACCCGATCCTGGAGACAATGCTAAATCAGAGCCTGGGAAGGGGACGTACCCGGCAGCCATGTTAAAACACCAAGTAAAAGTAACGGAACTGTAGCTCTGGTGTGTGTGTGACTTTCTTGAGCGGCGACTACCAGCCACAGAGACCGCCGGAGACACCGGGGTACCGACGTTCCACTGAACATCTGCCAAGGTACGGACTGACTCCTCCATCCCACTGCCCTGGGGACCGCACTCCGCCTGCGGGGAGCGAAACCATCCAAGCTGCCGGTCAGAGGTTCTGAAGCAGCAGTGGCCACCCTGGCCCCATGCCGCAGGTGGCATCACGAATACCCCCTTATCCCCTCAAACTTTCCTTGTCATCATTCCCTGTTTATTTTAAATGACACCGCCAGGGTCACGGGACCAGGTCTTGGCCCCCGTCTGTCCCCGTGAAAGAAAACAAAAAGAGGTAAAGAAGGACAACGAGTAACCGCCCGGTTCCCAAGTCTTCCCCAGCCCTGGAGTGGACGTGTCATATCTCTATAACAATAAATATAGTCTATATTTTCCTGACACTCCACAATTATGGACTTTAATGATTTGTACTATATGAAATAAACTTTAAGTTTTTAATCTACGTGGGGTTCACCGATTCTTTTATTAATCAAATTATTCTACAATACAAAAAACACAACCTCTTTACTTCCTTTGAGTTGTAAGGACTTGTTTTTTTATCTCTATTGTGTTATGCTGATTTTTGCATCCTTAGAACTGCTTGCATATAGATGAAGCATTTCACCACTGGAATAAACTATATTTAATCTGCTACTTATGTTGAGTTCGGCTATCCTACTATAGACAACACGGATGGGGTCAACGCACCCCTTGAGCTCTCCAATTATCCCGGAGTGCTGCACCTTTTGTTCTTCCATTTGTCTGCTGTGCGCTATTCTTAACATTTGACCTTCATACACGTTATATTAGCTAGGAAACAACACTGTGATAAATGAGAATTTGTGTAATCACACATGTTTACGTGGAGGTAAACACACATATGTATCAATATATACACTGTACTATGTGTGCGCACAGGAATGTCAGTAGGAAGTGAAGTATTAGCCTCAAACGTGATGGAAAATGGTCACCGTGATGATTTACGAGCGCTGACATCCCCCTCTCTGCTGTCTTCCTTTGGTTTTAAATCACAAATCATACAAACAGGGCTCTGTAAATCCTCTGTGAAGGATCCCTGTGTTTTTACATTCCTCTTCCTCATCAATCTAAACTTATTAGGGGTCGTTTATCAACGTCCCACAGCCAAATATATGTGCTGATAAAATGATTGTTTAAAAGGACGGTAATAGGTTTTCTAAATGTAAGTGTAATGTTGCTAAATGGCAACATGGAGTGAATTTACCACTGCTGGATAATAACTTGATACGTTTACATTTGAGTGGGGCATGAGCTTTTCTGGGACACACATGAGACCAAAGCCTTATATTAGGTATTATGGCCAGGGCTGCCACTAGGAATTTCAGGGCCCCTCACTGGTAAAATTTTGGGGCCATCCCAGAGACTCCACCCCAGTTCTGCCTCCACCTCTCGAACCATCCACAGTTCCACCACCCACTATTCGAAAAACTCCACTTCTGTACCATATCCTCACCCAGTACACATTAACAGTTCCTATTGAACACCAGATAACATACAAACATAGCTATCAGATTTTATTTGGCTGTAAGATAAGCCTGCCACCATGACAAGGTAAAATCTTGGAAGGATCCTACTCTGCTCTCTTCTTTCTTTTTTTTTTTTTTACACCATGATCAGAGCGCACATTACCACCACATAGTAACCGAACAACACCATATACAAGCAGAAATACCACCACACCATGATCAGAGCACATATTACCACCACATAGTAACCGAATAACACCATATACAAGGAGAAATACCACCACACTATGATCAGAGCACACATTACCACCACATAGTAATCGAATAACACTACATGCAAGGAGAAATACCACATCACCATGATCAGAGCATACAATGCCACATTGTGACCGAATAATACTACATACCAGGGGAATACCACTACACCACACCATGATGAGAGTACACATTACCACCACACAGTGACCGAATAATACCATATACAAGAAGAAATACTGTCACACCATGACCAGACAGCATATAGTTATGATTGCACCTCCATAGTCCTTCTATTATTATAGTTCACTTCCATAGTCCTCCTTTTATTACAGTGCACCCCTATAGTCCATTATTTATTATAATGCACCCAATAGTCCTCCATTTACAATAGTGCACCCCCATAGCCCTCCTATAATAGTAATGTTTATTTATATAGTGCCAACATATTCCACAGTGCTTTACAATTCTCCTATTTTTACAGTCCACCCCCATAGTCCTCCTATTATTATAGTCCACCCCATAGTCCTATTATTGTAGTGCACTCCCATAGTCCTCATATTATTAAATTGCACCCTATAGTCTTCCTATTATTATAGTTCACACCCATAGTCCTCCTATTATAATAGTGCACTCCCATAGTACTCCTAATATTATAGTTCATCCCCATAGTCCTCCTATCATTATAGTTCACCCCATAGTCCTCCTATTATTATAGTTCACCCCCCATAGTCTTCATACTATTATAGTAAGTGGGGGAAGATCTTTGTCTCTTCAGGAAGGGTGGCAGATCTTTGTATCTCTACAGGAAATGGGCCAGATCTTTGTATCTCTACAGGGAGTGGGGGAAGATCTTTGCCTCTATGGGAAGTGGGGTGGATCGTTGTCCTTACAGGAAGTGGGGCCAGATCTTTGTGCCTCTACAGGAGGTGGGGCAGATCTTTGTCTACAGGAAGTATGGGCAGATCTTTGTATCTCTACAGGAAGTGGGGCAGATATTTGTCTTTCTACCTGAAGGGAGGTTGTGTGTTTATCTCTACAAGAAGTGAAGGCAGAACTTTGTATCTCCACAGGAAGGGGACAGATCTTTGTCTACAGGTAGTGGGGCAGATCATTGTCCTCACAGGAAGTGGGGCCAGATATTTGTCTCTACAGGGAGTTTGGGCATATCTTTGTCTCCACAGGACGTGCGGGAAGACCTTTGTCTCTACAGGAAGTGGGGGCAGATCTTTGTCTCTCCTCAGGAAGTGGGGGCAGATCTTTGTCTCTACAGGAAGTGCGGGAAGATCTTTGTCTCTAGAGGAAGTGGGGGCAGATCTTTGTCTCTACAGAAAGTGGGTGCAGATCTTTGTCTCTAGAGGAATTGAGGGCAGATATTTGTCTCTACAGAAAGTGGGGGCTGATCTTTGTCTCTACAAGACGTGGGGGCAGATCTTTGTTTCTACAGGAAATGGAGAAAAATCTTTATGTCCACAGAAAGTGGGGAAGATATTTGTGTCTCTACAGGAAGTGGGGGCAGATCTTTGTGTCTCTACAGGAGGTTGGGGCAGATCTTTGTGTCTCTACAGGAACAGGAGGTTGGGGCAGATCTTTGTGTCTCTACAGGAGGTGGGAGAAAGAAAAGAGGGGGGCGCAATGTGAAGACCTATTTGGGGTGAATGGATTATGGTGGGCACTATTATACCCTCACCTGGGAGTGTTGTGCGCCATCGCCCAACACCGGTATATAGCTCTGGCTTCCTCCTCCTTAGCCATCGGTCACCAGCCGCTGCTATGCTGGCTCATCCGGCGGGGAACATCACGTGGACCGTGTACGCGTCACCAGGAGTCCTGCACTGCTTGACTGGTCGCCCAGCAACCACAAATGCTCGGGAATCGATCTGTTTGCCTTCCTCCACTCCTCACTCTCTCTGCTGCTCCTGCTGTTTTCCCTCCAGGGGATACTAATAGATACTAGAAACAAACAGTCTTTTTAGGAGCGCTGAGAATGAAAGATAATGGAGGATTATTATTCCAAAACCTTTATTAAGTCCCTTCATGAACACACAACGCGTGTACAAATAAAGCAAACCTGCCCTAGCAAAGAGAAGATGTTGAACATCTGAATGGTCCAAAAATGGGGAACAGATCACAATAACTTCAGTCATCAGGTTACATTTTATAAGAGAAAAGCTAACAAGCAGAAGTGTGGATCGGGCCATCATCACTTGTTTCCTTAGCTGGGAGACATGGCCTGTAAATGGTTTGCTGACAGGAGAGCAAAGGATTTTCATGACTTTATTTGAATAAATGTTGATTTTTTTTTTGTTCAAGAATAAACATAGATTGCTATTCATGGGAAAATAAGATGTTCCCTGAAAAAAACCCTAACGCAACTTTTGGAGAGAAAAAATAATACCCTGTCTTATTTTCTGACAAGTAGTAGGTGTAGTAGCTTGTAATAAGCCTCTAAAGAGGGGTATATAATGAGAAATAGAGCCGGCGCAGATCTAAGTGCAGGAGTTAGTTTGTTAATTTCAATAGACGGTTTAAAGTCTAAATTGTGCTCACCTTTATGGTGTCTTTGTTGGACTGTATGTCTATGTCTTAGGATCACCTTAGGTTTGCAGCTCGCCTTTTCTGGGTGGATCAGGTCTTTAGGTAGAGAGTTTCCCGAATCTACATGTGTAGTTGAAAGATTGCCGGACTTATAGGTCAGCGCTTCCTAAGGAGTCCTAATGTTCCTTATTTTCTGACAAGAGAGGCATCAGCTCTGCAGTCAAGGTCATGGTCGACTCTGATCAGATCCTTTCACACCATGTGTTGTATTTTGCCTCATTTTTAATTACTTATTTATAAACTAATAATCCGATTTATTTCCATCCAAGACATGGAAAGAAGAGTCCAGTGACTGCTCATTGTATTTATATCACAAGATTAACTGATTTTCAATGGATCAAAGGAAGCAGTTGATCTGGATGTGATTACAGCGAGTGTTTGTGTAGCTGAGGT
The DNA here is from genome assembly GCA_033576535.1 of Allobates femoralis. Taxonomy (NCBI): domain Eukaryota; kingdom Metazoa; phylum Chordata; class Amphibia; order Anura; family Aromobatidae; genus Allobates; species Allobates femoralis. The sequence continues at coordinate 129,058,830 of JARQOC010000010.1, forward strand.
TACCAAGTGTATGGAAAGCTCTGCACCACATATGTGAACCCAACACATCTGCAATTTGGGGGTTCAGCCTGAATACTGTCAGATTATTGATTATAAAATATTGGGCAAATTTGACATTTTGTTCATAAATACAATTGGGTTCATTGTTATTTTGAGTGATTTCCTCCTTAAAGAGAACTTTAAAGTCTTGTAACTGGGGTTCTGGAAATATATCTTATACTGTACATAGAGAAGTAAAAGAGTTTAGATGCAAATGAATGGCAAGCGTGTGTCATGCTGATTGCTGCAGTCTATGTGTAAAGCTCTCTGTAGTTTTAATAGGAGTTAATTTCCTTGCCACATTCAGAGTTAATGTGTGGATGCTGCTGTGTTGCTGTCTATGTGTAGGTGGCTCTGCAGGTAAGAAGTTTTGGGATTGTCAGGTGACCACTCCCCTGGCCTTTAAATTGTTCCCTCTTCCATCAGCAGATGACACTGATAGAGTTATAGTCTCTGCAAGATCACAAGTTGAGAAGACGTGTGTGTACTTTGCACTGAATTTTTCCTTATTTGTGGGTGTTGCTGTGTTATCCCAGTCCATGGGTGGAGGTGTGGGGGCGTGTTAGTCCAGGGCTCGTTGAGGAGTAGGAAAAGGGTGGTGGCCCAGACCACCTCACCACCAAAAGGTAACAAGCTAGCTAGGGACCCCAGTCTATAGGGTAAGTCACCTTGCCCATTATTGCCATCTGGCTTTCCATTCCCTCATCTGCTATACCTCTTTTGTGACAGCAAGAGGGCGAAGACAATCTTGCTGCTCTAAAGTGTGTGGGTGTTGACTCTGACCTTGAAGTTATCTGTTTCCTCTCCTACAGCAGATAACTGATGGGCAGGTTTTTTTTTACAAAGATTTATTGGGATTTGTGTTTTTTAAGATGTATTAACATCAGCTGTTCCTGCCCATAAATTGACCTCTGATTGGCTACATACAAAACCAATAATACAATCATTCTGTGAACATATAATATTAAGAAAATCATCATCTGTTTATAGCGGTTTTAATGCCCGCATGAATGATTCAATCACCCGATGCACAACCATTTTTGTAATAACTATTGTGGATAACTCAGAAATCTATTAGTGTGGGACAATACATGACTGAGACAAGCCTTAAGCCCCCGTCACACATAACGAGATCATTAGCAAGATTGTTATAATGTCACAGTTTTTGTGACGTAACAGCGATCTCACTAACGATATCGCTAAGTGTGACACTTAGCAGCGATCAGGCCCCTGCTGTGAGATCGCTGATCGTTACAAAGTGCTCTGGGTCATTGTTTGATCGTTGGTCTCCTGCTGGTTAGCACACATCGCTGCATGTGACAGCGAGAGACAGGCGAACAGCAATCTCACAGGCTGGTAACTATGATAAACACCGGGTATCTAGGCAGCGAGCGATGCCTGGATACCCTGTGTTTATCATAGTTACCAGCGTCCTCCCTGCTTACAGGCTGCGCTAAGCAGGGAGGATGCTGGTAACCCGCTGTTTATCATAGTTACTAGCGATGTGGATGTGACTCCCTGGTCCCTGGTCGCTGGGGAGATCTGCCTGTTTGACAGCTCCCCAGCGACCAGGTAACCACACACCAACGATCCCTACAGGATCATTATCATTGTCGGGATTGCTGGTGCGTCGTTGTCTGTGACGGGAGCTTTAGAGGTGAAAAGTCTGTATTAACACATCTGGCAGTGGAACAAATGAGAAGTGCAGCAAAGTAAACAAAGTTCATTAGACGCATAAATAATAGTTCTTTGGGGAAGCCAAGTAGAATAGTCTCTAGAATAATTTACACAGAAAGATGCTGTAAGCAGAACAGTCTATGAGCACAGTTCACACTGGGAGATGCTTTAAGCAGAAAAGTCTATGAGCATAGTTCACACCCAGCGAGACCTGGGAGTGGAAATCTCTAAAAACGTATCCAGAACTTGTCCAAAACTTTCAAGAAGTGCAGTTTACCTAGAAAGTCCAGAACTGTCCAGAGCACTGCAACAATAAACAGCGGGAAGCTGCAAAGAGCTTGTAAAGAAACAAAGGTTACATGAAACGGGGCTTGCAGGCTGGAACTGAAGCAGAGACCAACAGCACTGAGTAGCTTAATTCTGAAGAGGAACTGGAACCAGGTGTGGAAACCTGAACTTCAGAATGCAGATGCTGAAGCCAAACTGGATTTGCAGGAGGAGCAAATTTGAGATGCACAAGGTGTGGGAATCCAAGCAGAATACTCAAGAAAGGACTGATAGATTGATTGCAGCTTATAAAGGCAGGGAGACACAAACACATGGAGAGGAACGAAGCAGAAGACACCATCTTGAAAAAGGGCAAGGAGGCACAAAAAGGCAAACTGCAGATCTGGAATCCAGACAGTTCTTTTTCCTTCATCGGGTAATTGCTGGCTTCTCTGCAAAATGCTATAAATGTGTCTTCATTCAATGTACAAATGACATAAAGAGCCACAACATAAAAATTAAAAACCGTAAGATTATACAGCGAAAATATATGATTGACCTTTTTATAGCGGGATCCATGACAAATCTTGGATCAGAGATTTGTATTGTGAACTGCAAACCAATGTTCATTTGACTTTAATTACATACATATGCTCATTAAGGACAATTAAATGTGATGACAATATTATTACTTTGATTATTGTGCTATTTAGGAAGCTACAAGAAACCGGAATCCAGAATTATTTCAGTATATAAGGTTTCATGCAGACTCATAATGGTGATCACTTATGATATGGGAATATTATTCTAGAGTACCAACCGGAGCGGAGGGCCAGACATTTAGATAATACACTAGGTACAATAACATTCTACAGAAATTGCATACTTTTTTTCAGCTGATTTATTTTTTTGTATGTGCAATTTACTTATTCATTAAGCAATGCAATCAGGGAAGTATCTACCTGGCTCCAAGACTATTCTGTATCTGAGACCCAAATATACAGCCAAAGTTGGGCGGTCACTAAATACAGAGGACATAGGAGACCGTGAGGGTCACTGAATACTGAGGATGGAGGAGAGGGGTGGTCACCGAATACTGAGAATGGAGGAGAAGAGCTGTCACTGAATACTGAGGATGAAGGAGAAGGGCTGTCACTGAATACTGAGGACAGAGGCCAGAGGAGACGGGCAGTCACTGAATACTGAGGACGGAGGAGATGGGCGGTCAACAAATACTGAGGATGGAGGAGAAGGGTGGTCACCGAATACTAAGGATGGAGGAGAAGGGCTGTCACTGAATACTGAGGACAGAGGAGACGGGCGGTCACCGAATACTGAGGACGGAGGAGACGGGCGGTCACCGAATACTGAGGACGGAGGAGAGGGGCGGTCACTGAATACTGAGGGTGGAGGAGACGGGCGGTCACTGAATACTGAGGGTGGAGGAAACGGGCAGTCACTGAATACTGAGGATGGAGGACATGGGCGGTCAATGAATACTGAGGATGGAGGAGATGGGCAGTCACTGAATACTGAGGATGGAGGAGACGGGCAGTCACTGAATACTGAGGATGGAGGAGATGAGCGGTCACTGAATACTGAGGATGGAGGAGATGGGCGGTCACTGAATACTGAGGACAGAGGAGAAGGGCGGTCACTGAATACTGAGGATGGAGGGGACGGGCAGTCACTGAATACTGAGGATGGAGGAGACGGGCAGTCACTGAATACTGAGGATGGAGGAGATGGGCGGTCACTGAATACTGAGGACAGAGGCCACAGGAGACGGGCAGTCACTGAATACTGAGGACGGAGGAGATGGGAGGTCAACAAATACTGAGGATGGAGGAGAAGGGCGGTCACCGAATACTAAGGATGGAGGAGAAGGGCTGTCACTGAATACTGAGGACAGAGGAGACGGGCGGTCACCGAATACTGAGGACAGAGGAGACGGGCGGTCAACGAATACTGAGGACGGAGGAGACGGGCGGTCACTGAATACTGAGGGTGGAGGAGACGGGCGGTCACTGAATACTGAGGGTGGAGGAAACGGGCAGTCACTGAATACTGAGGATGGAGGAGATGGGCAGTCACTGAATACTGAGGATGGAGGAGACGGGCAGTCACTGAATACTGAGGTTGGAGGAGATGGGCGGTCACTGAATACTGAGGATGGGAGAGATGGGCGCTCACTGAATACTGAGGACAGAGGAGAGGGGTGGTCACCCGAATACTGAGGATGGCGGAGACGGGCGGCCACTGAATACTGAGGACAGAGGAGACGGGCGGTCACTGAATACCGAGGACGGAGGAGACGGGCGGTAACCGAATACTGAGGACAGAGAAGAGCGGTCACCGAATACTGAGGACAGAGAAGGGCTGTCACTGAATACTGAGGCTGGAGGAGACAGGCGGTCACTGAATACTGAAGATACAGGAGACAGGCGGTCACCGAATACTGAGGACAGAGAAGGGTTGTCACTGAATACTGAGGACAGAGGAGACGAGTGGTCACCAAATATTGATTTGTCATTGTTTCCTCAATTTAAGTTTTGTTCAAATAAACTATTAACACTTCTATTTTTGGAACCATTCATATCTTGTAGCATTTTATACACCTTCTGCTCTGGATCTAGCCATCCACTCATTTTTAGGTTGTTGTTTGTCTTTTTCCTAACCCTACTATTGTTGCCTGGACTTGCACCTGCTGTTCTTCAATGGCTTTTACATCTTTTATTAAAATGACACCGTTCTGTTTTACTTGCAGAACCAATAAGACCCAGCCCCACTTCCTATAGAGAAATACAGTAGATCTTACCTTTTTTCCTATAATCTCTTTTAGTGAGAATAACTTGCCTGAAAATATAGCAGCAATTTAATGTCTTTTGGATTCACATGTTATAAAACAAAGTTACATTTCTATAGGAAACTTTGAGCAGACAAGTGAAATGTCAAAGAAGAAGGTCCTCTACACGATGTCCTGTAAATGAACCTTAAGAACATTTGTGCTGAAAATCCAGGAGGTTGCAAATACTTACTCAGATGTATGACATAGGCATAGTTTATGTTAATTCAATCAGAATAGACGACATTCTAAACTTACAGCAAATTGGGAACGTCCATTTTTTTACATGAATCTACCTGAAATACAGACTGATGGGAAAAATGTCAGAAACGCAGAGTTTGACGGCAGATGGCAAGCATTGCTCCGACCACCCACTGTGCTCTTCCCCGGCTGGGAAATCTCATCCTATTCTATCTGATCCATCTCTGGTCCATCCTTTCTTTTTATTTAATTGAGCTTTGGTAAACAGCGAAGTAGAGAAGGATGTAAATTACAGAAAATATGATAGTAGCCTGGACGTTAGCGGTGGTGGAGTGGAAAAGCTTGTATGTAGTTCTGCTGTCCATACGTGGTGTATTTTTTAATAATCTGAAGCTTGAAAGATAGTCAAGTGATCATATAATAATTTAATTTAATCTGCATTAAAATGGTTTTGCAAAAAAATAACGTCATGTTGTAGATTGCTGAATTGTTCTGCAGTAGTTAAATGGAGTTCATTTTCTTTAGTCTATGAAGAGTTAACTTCTGTGGCTCTGCAGTACTAGTTGTAGTTGCTGAGTGAACCAGCTGATGTAGTTGACCACTCCCCAGTCTTTAAGTAGTGACATGACCCATCAACTGGTGTTGCTGATAGAGTTTATTCTCTGCAAAGACCGTGAGCTGTGCTGATGCCAAGTGCTATTCTGCTGGAGCTTCTTTGCTGTGTAGCTTCGTGGAGAGTGCTATCTTTCTAGGAGTTGCTGTGTGTTGTGCTATTCCTGGTCCATGAGTGGAGGTAAGGGAGTTATAGACTAGGGCTAGTCAAGGGCAGGGCAAGAGTGGTGGCACACACATCCTCACCTTCAGAGGTACTTCTCGTAAACAGGGTCAGACTAGTTCCTCTGATTGCCTTTTTCCCGCCACTGCCATCCTGCTTCCTAACCACTTTGTCCATTACTACCACTCGTGACAAAAAAATAGGAGTTTTGGTGGTATTGACTGGGCTCAGCATTCTTGGCCTTGCATGCTGGCATGCCACAGAGCTCAGTGATTGACTGCAATGGTGTTGTGTGGTATACAATGTGGCATGACTGCTGCCCAAAACAGGTAGACTGACGGGACCTAATTCTGTCATTTTAGGGATTTTTCCTCCTTGCTTGTATTTAAAAAATAAAATATTGGTAAATCCCTTTAATGATGACCATGGTTCCACATATTGGCCATATTCTGTGCATATTTCATGAATTCCTCAACTCTAAGGCTGAATTCAGATGTCTGTATGTTATGGTCGGAGTACTGACTGTAATGCATGGACCTGAACTCATAGACATATGTGCCTACAAGTTAGAGCTAATTCAGTCTAAGAGGTGAAAGCAGCTCAAAAAGGAGCAAATTTATTCAGAAAAAGATGAATCAGGGCCAATTTGTTAAAGTTCTGACCAGAGTAACTATGGGGCTCCTGTATACATAGGAAAAACATTACAATAAAAATATTTTGACCCAACCAGAGAGCTACCGCAAAGTCCTGACTTACATTGGGCATTGATGTCATATTGAACTGTGCAATACTTCATTTCCCCTGCAGAGGTGCTGCAGGGAATTTAAAGGGAACCTGCCATGTCAATATTTTAGTTTTTAAACCACCTTCAATGTTATTTAAATCATGCACTGTGCATCACTAACCTGGTTTAAAAAAAACAACATGTATTTATATAATTAAAAAGCACTTTAGATGTTTTCATTAGGTTTCTGCAGGATCAGCCATCGAGGCGGATACTCTAGCTGGATTCAGTCATGTCAATCCACTTCTGTCATTCAGTTTTGTAAATGTGCAGTGTAATATATTGACATCCATCAATGAAGGTCCTCTGGTGGTGAAGGACCTGTGGTGATATCACAACCATCTGGCTGTATTGGGGAGAGCTAAGCCCAAAGGACCTTTCACTTCAGGCCTGCTTAGTTCCCCCCATTATGGTCACATGGTTGTGGCATGACCACAGGTCCTGCAGTGTAATATATTGACATCCATTACTTAAGTTCCTCTGGTGGTGAAGGGCCTGTAGTGATATCACGATCATGTGACCATAATGGTTGGAACTAAGCAGACTTGAAGTGAAAGAAATAGCTCTAACCATTACGGTCACATGGTTGTGACATCACCACAGGTTCTGCAGTGATGTCAATCAATTACAGTGCAGGGGGCGGGAGGAAATTCAAAAAATATCATGAAAGAACGTGTGTAACAGTAAGGAAAAGCTCCTCCCCTATGACTGAAGCCAGGTATGTGTGTGCAGTCACTGAAGCATATCAAGTATTTTGTTTTGATGCACAGTGCATAATTTAAAAAACATTGGGGCTGGGTCAGTATCACAAAACAACATGACAGGTTCCCTTTAAAACGGAATCCATATTAGTTTTGATATACTTTTTACTGGAAGCATGTAGTTCCAATATTAAGGGTCTGTCTCTAGGGAGACTTTTACATAAGCCGCCTTCCAAACTTCATTTATAGATACTTCACTTGACCCATCATTTCCTTTCTTTCCCATCTGTTAGTGATGCCTTCAGTATCATAGAACCAGATCTAGAAAGTGTTTGGTCTGACTCGCCAACCTTTGCCCTCTTTAGTTCTATATATGGTGGGAGGAAGGATCATATGGAGGGGAACATGCCTCAGATCTGAGTCTGATATCCTCAATGTGTATGGGGGCTGAGCTCATGCATTGACATCACACGGATGGCCATTAAGCTGAACTTGCACTTTCTCCAGACTCGTATTTTTCACATCTCTGTACATTAAATGTTTCTTTGTGTAATGACATAAGCCAGAATGAAAGCAGAAACGTGCCTGCCGGCCTCAAAGAGATCCTGCATGTTAATGAATGATTTCCTCCCGCAGACAGCCGCGCAGTCCAAACGGACTTTATTTTAGACGTGCAACTTACAATGTTTATACTGTATCAGCAAATGCTTTTTCAAGACTCTGTTAACATATCAAACCCAAAGACATACAATCAAAGGGATGGATGTATCTCTAATATGTAGGCTGCGTAAATATAGCACACGCACAACCCAGCCTTTTATACGACATAAACGATCAGTATATGTTATCCTGCCTGTATATACTGAACGTGCAAATATTATGAAGATATATGCACTGACAGAAACCAGCGAGTATGTGCGTGTAGCTGTGTGCCAGCTGTTCTGAATGATGACCCCTCCAGAATGGCATCCGCAGCAGCCCTAAATCGGATATTTAGTTATTTACTAACACTACAGCTGACCTATTCCTCAGCCTTGTCCTTGGTTTGGTCCCTTGACATCTGTGAAGCACAATATAATCTATATACTTCAAGCTTTTGCCTGCACTATAATGTCTGCTCCATCAACAATATGCCACAAGACCTAGAGGGGCAGAGAGTGTTACTCATCCACAATACGAAGCTCCAAATCGGATATTTAGTTATTTACTAACACTACAGTTGACCTATTCCTCAGCCTTGTTCTTGGTTTGCTCCCTTGACATCAAGCTTTTGCCTGCACTATCATGATTACTCCACAGAAAATATGCCAAGAGCTAGACGGGCAAAGGGTGTTCCTCATTCACGAAGCTTTAGATCAGATATTTAGTTTATTTACTAACACTATAACTGACCCATTCCTCAGCCTTCAGGCCTGCTTAGTTCCACCTATCACAGTTATACGGTCATGACATCACCACAGGTTCCTTTAGATTAGAAATGTGATATTGGCAGGTATCATAGAGGGTATGCAGAACGTTCTTTAAATTAGAATTAGCAGGCTTAATCCCTGTATGGTTGTAGGAGTGTAAGTCCTTTTTATATGGTAGTTATTTCATGTGGTGGAGGCCCTGCTCTCTTAAGAGTAAAAGGTGCAAAGTATGCTCTCTTGTTATGGAAAAGGTGCTACAGCTAGAGGTTGCCACAATAGGCATCAAGGATGGCACATGACTCCCGCCCTTGTGTCTGTGACTTTGTAGTTTGGAGGCTGGGAGTTCTTCTTTATGACTCCCTACAAATCGTAGGTGCCATCCGCTACCTGGATAACCACCCTCTTTTTTTTTACATCAACTTTGCACTCCTTATCCAAATAAACCAACACTAACCAGAACTTGTTTCCTGAAAAAGGCTCATGTTGAGCCGAAACGTTGGAATATTGCACTTTTTTTTTACCTCACAATAAATAACCTAAAGAGGATTTTCACTCTCTGACTCAATATTTCATGCAAGTGTGCCGAGGTTATCTTCTCCTTGATTTGAAATCTTTTTCCCTTAAGAGCGCCTGCCATTGGTCGAGCCTGACCATATCCACTATTACTGTAATATATGTCAATCCATTAGTGAAGGTTCTCTGGTGGTGAAGGACCTGTGGTGATGTCACGATCATGTGACTATAATGGGTGCAGCTGATCAGGCCAAGAGGTTTGGTCCCCTGACATCTGTGAAGCACAATATACGGTTCATTTACAAAGCTTTTGCCTGTGCTATAATGTCTGCTCCACCGAAAATATGCCACCAAAGCTAGATGGGCAAAGAGTGTTCTTCATTCCCAATACCAGCGGTTCATGCAGCTTTAAATCAGATATTTAGTTATTTACTATTAGTTCAACTGACCTATTCCTCAGCCATGTTCGAGGTTTGGTCCCTTGACATCTCTGAAGCACAATATAATCTATTTACTTCAAGCTTTTGCCTGCGCTATAATGTCTACTCCACCGAAAATATGCAACAAGAGGTAGACGGGCAAAGAGTGTTCCTCGTTCCTGCGATTCACGAAGGTTTATTTTCATGGTAATACGCCTATCACGGTGTGTGGTTCTACTCCTGGTATTTAATCAGAATCTGAAAATACAGATGGGAGTACAATCCAATGAAGCAAGCACAAAGATTATTTGTGAATACAGCTCTGGAAGTGGAAGCAGATAGTTGGCAACCTTCAGGATCAAAGGATTAAATGCTGCACTCCAAAGATCACAGGATCAAGAGCCAACTACAAGAAATCTAATGAATTATTCATAAACTTTATATGAAATGTTCTGATATTTTCTCAGAATTTTGGATTTCAGCATTTTGAAAATGGCAACAGTCTTCAGTCCTGTAATCTACAATAATAGGCATTCAATTGTATTAACTAACCAATGTGTTACATTTTTCACTGAAGGAATAGGAATCTGAGGGCACACTCACCCAGCAAGTTATGTGTACCATCTTATGGGCGCACTTGCACCATCATGTCCCCTTTCCCGAGGGTGGATGATGGGTCTGTGCTCGTCGATATGCCATGGATGTCCCAAATGGGTCAAACTCTAAGTATTCTGCTATCATAGAGATTATTGAAGGGCCCTAGTGAACAGATAAGCTTGAAACAGCCAAAAGTGGAGAGCCAGAGCATGGCTGTGTCTGCCCGCAAAAGTGGGGAGAGATGACTCCAATGCCGATCAGCCTGGATTCACGGGAACCCAGCAAGGAAACATGGAGAGGAGAGGTTTGTAACGCAATGTGTTGTGCACATAGGAAATTAACTTATGCTGGACCAGTTGATAGTCCCCAAGAAAATATATTTTGTTTTCACATAGATTGTTCTTCCTAATATATAGATAATACTTAGTGGACATAAAATAAGTTTCTTGCCAATTGTTAGAGACATTCTTAAGCAAGAAAGACTAATCTTTGGCGTCATCCTCTGACGTTCAGGATTTAAAGTTTTGTCTTTGTTTCTGTAATTAAAGTCTGATTAGACATTATTGTAACTAAGTTCTTACCAGCTGGACCTAATGAATGGCACTGAGGTCATGCGCTTATTCTGTCCTTCAAGATTTACATCTGCTCTTGGAATAATACGTGTTATAATGTAGCTGATAGTTTACTGGATCACTGGACTCTCCTGAACTGTGACTTCTGGGGAACCGACCTCACGTGAAGCGTAGCAGGATAAATATCATCAACCCAAAGCCTGTCAGTAACAATATAAGAAGGCATTCATTAATGATACCAAATACTGGATGTGTATATTCCTCCAAAGTGATCCAGGAGTCGTTTTTCAACATCACAACTACAGGCCGCACGTTCCACGTTCTACTGTAAGCAGCCTGCGTGGACTAAACAAGTTATCATGGCTGCAGCGTCTCTGGACGTCTCTCACTTAGCTGCAGCATTTCCGGATTCGTCTCCCTCAGCTACAGCAACTCCAGACTTGTCTCCCCTAGCTGCAGCGCCTCTGAACTTGTCTCCCTTGGCTGCAGGGTCTCTGAACTTGTTTCACCTGGCTGCAGCGTCTCTGGCTTCATCTTCCCTAGCTGCAGCGTCTCTGAACTTGTCTCATCTAGCTGCAGTGTCAATGGACTTTTCTCCCTAGCTGCAGTGTCTCCTGACTTGTCTCCCCTAGCTGCAGCATTGCCAGACTTGTCTTCCCTAACAGCAGCATCGCTGGACTTGACTCCCCTAGCTGAAACATCTCCTGACTTGTCTCCCCTAACTACAGCATCTCTGGACTTGTATCCCCTGGCTGCAGCATCTCTGGACTTGTCTTCCCTAGCTACAGCTTCTCCGGACTTGTCTCCCATGGCTGCGTCTTTGGACTTGTATCCCCTAGTTGCAGCATCTCCAGACTTGTCTCCATTAGCTGCAGCATCTCTGGAATTGTATCCCCTGGCATTACGTATTGACTGCCTTGCTGTATGGACATGCTGCTGTTGTGGTTTAAATTAAGCCTTTTTTTTTCCCTGCTCTCAGTGTGGATAGAGGAACCTAATGAGCGGGAGCTGAAAGTGCAAATGTGTGTGATGAATAAGACTCATGCTTAGGTGAGCTGAGGGGCATGCCTGGGCTGGTTGCTCCCCACCCCTCGGCTATAAATGGGTCAGATCACATCCACCTGATGTTGCTGATTTAGTTCACTCCTGGACTGTGACCTGTTGGGAGCAGACGCTGATCTGAAGCTGCTGTTTACTCTTCCATTGGAAGCTGCTGGGTTCCGTGGTCTGTGGGTGGAGTTGGGGCTTATGCCTATGGCTTCTCAGGAGTTTTAAGGTCTTAGGCTAGTGGCTCAGACCTCCTCACCTTCAGAGGTACCTCCGAGTACAGGGCAAGTCAGGGATCCCAGTATCAGGTCCAGAGCAGGCTCCCCTGACTCCCTACGCCCAGTTCCGTCCTACTTCTGGATACCCCGACCCCCCTGCATGACATAATTAGCAACCCACTATTGTTTCCCCGAAGCCGCTATGTCGTCATGAGCTTTTGCGCACCTGGTGGAGGAACTCTCTCAGGAGGTGTCTACCCTGCGAAACTAGGTGGTGCATCAGCTTCGAGAAGTGGTTGGGTATCTGCCTGCAGTTCACACGCTGGCTGTACAAGAACCCAATATCTCCCTTCCTGACCGATTTTCAGGAGGCAGAGATAAATTTTTCTTTTTAAGAGAAGCCTGCAAATTACATTTCAGACTGCATTCTCGTTCTTCGGGGAGTGAGGAACAGTGCGTGGGGATTAGACTCTCCCTTCTTAAAGGGGATCCCCAGGCCTGGGCCTTCTCTCTCCCAACCGATTCTCCATATCCATGTGGTCGGTGGACGTGTTTTTTGCAGCACTTGCCCTGGTGTATGGGGACCCTGATGCTGTGTCTTTTGCTGAGTCTAAACTACGTAAGCTCAGGCAGGGAGCATGACCGGCCGAGGAGTATTGCTCTCTGAGTTCAGGAGGTGGGCCACTGATGCTCAGTGGAATGACCCTGCTCTAAGGAGTCAGTTCTGTCTGGGGTTGTCGATTGGTTACAGGACACCATGACTCAGTACGCTGCTCCGGAGACGCTGGAGGCTGAAATGGCGCTTGCTATTAGGTTGGACAGACGCCTAAGAGAGAGACCGGATCCGACCCTGCCCTTGGTGACCATCCCTGCTGTGGAGGTTATACGTGTGGGTTCTGATGTTCCTAAGCAGTTGGGGACTGTGGAGTCTTGTACTAACCCATCTGCAGGTCATCAGGTTGGGCAGTCTTGTTTCTTTTGTGGTCAACCTGATCACTTCACTAGGGTGTGTCCATACCGTGCTAACCCCGCTTCTCAGCTGCAGACGTCCCATGTGGATAAGCGCATGAGTGCTGCTGTGTCTGCCGTGTTGGTCAGGCCTGCTCCTATGTTTCTACCGGTGGTGGTTAATCACCCAACGAAGGATAGGAGTAAAACCCCGCCGACACCTCAGATTGATGCTGGACTCAGGGGTTATCCGGAGAAGCGTGTTAGGGGGAAGGTGGTTACCCCCACTAAGCCCTTGGGAAGAATGATCCCCGAAATTAAACCGGGAACCATCTCTGCCGTTTGCCCCCCGAGTGTGCACCTTCGTTCTGTGACCGCGTGCATGGCAATAAATGGTCAGGTTCAGACCTGAGTGTGGGTGACTATGTATGGGTGCTGTCGAAATACGTAAGGTGGAAGTGTGTGGCTGGAGCTGCTACTACTGGAGTAATTGGTCAGTTTAAAATTGCGGCTGTTTGCAACCCTGTGTTGTTCCAGCTAGCCATCCCCCCAGTGCTTTGTACCCGTACTATCTTCCATAGGTCGTCGCTCAGGAGGTTCAGACCATTGCTGGACGTGTCCGTTTTAGAGTCCGGAGGCCTCTCATAAAGAGGGGGGTACTGTTACGTATTGACTGCCTTGCTGTATGGAAGTGCTGCTGCTGTGGTTTAAATGAAGCCTTTTTTTCCCCTGCTCTCAGTGTGGATAGAGGAACCTAATGAGCGGGAGCAGAGAGTGCAGGTGTGTGTAATGAATATCACTCATGCTTAGGTGAGCTGATCCGGTTGCTCCCCACCCCTCAGCCATAATTGGGTCAGATCACATCCACCTGATGTTACTGATTCAGTTCACTTCTGGACTGTGACCTGTTGTGACCAGACGCTGATCTGAAGCTGCTGTTTCTTCCTCCATTGGAAGCTGCTGGGTTCTGTGGTCAGTGGGTAGAGGTAGGGGCTTATGCCTAGGCCTTCTCAGGAGTTTTAGGGTCTTATGCTGGCGGCTCGGACCTCCTCACCCTCAGAGGTACCTCTGAGTACAGGGCAAGTCAGGGATCCCAGTATCAGGTCCAGAGCAGGCTCCCCTGACTCCCTACGCCCAGCTCCATCCTACTTCTGGGTACCCCGGCCCCCCCTGCGTTACACCTGGCTGCAGAATCTCTGGACTTGTCTCCCTTAGTTGCAGCATCTCTTGACTTGTCTCCCCCCAACTGCAGTGTCTCCAAACGTATCTCCCTTAGCTGCAGCACCTCCAGACTTGTTTCCCATGGCTGCAGCATTCCCAGAATTGTCTCCCATAGCTTCACCATGTCTGGAATTGTCTCCCTTGGCTGCAGCTTCTCAAGACTTGTCACCCCTAGCTGCAGTGTCTCCGGACTTGTCTGCCCTGGCTGCATCGTGTCTGAACGTGTCTCCCCTGGATGTCCTTAAGTTATAACAATTCAGGTCAGCATTTCTTTTTACATCATATTCACTTATCTTCCAAGTAACCAGTGACCCCATTAAAATAACTCTCCATTAGTTCTCTAAAGTGTTCATTCTGTAAACTTTATTGGCATCAGGTAACCTGAAAACTACCCATCTTGTAGTTCTGGAGTAAGATTCACTCCAGGGAAGAGAAGGGTGGCTTGTGTCCAGTTGCAGTGGAGCAAAACTTCTGACTAATGCATGAACAATGCAAAATTTGTAAACTTCGGCACAGCGGAATCAGTTGTTTTTTGGGTTTGAGACAGGATGAGAGGGGGAGATGATAAGCACAGATGTTGCTTAATGGACATAACTCCTTTCACTGAAGAAAGTACTATGTGATGTAGAGTCTTAAATACGAGAAGTGAAGAACTCACAATGGATCTTAAGGTCCTGTCACACGCGTCAATGTCGTCAGCGATCTGATCGCTGACGACATTGACGGCTGATCGCTGGTGAGCTGTCACACAGACAGACTCACCAGCGATCAATTGACCAGTGACATCATGGAAACGATTTAAATATCGTTTCCACGATGTCCTGCTCCCGCTGCCAGCCTGCTGGAAGCGGGAGCAGCCTGGTCTCCAAGGTACACTGCGGGTAACTAGGCAGCGCGCGCTGCCTAGATACCCGACGTGTACCTTAGTTACCAGCCTCCTCCGCTCACCGGGTGAGCGGAGGAGGCTGGTAACTAAGGTACACGTCGGGTATCTAGGCAGCGCGCGCTGCCTAGTTACCCGCAGTGTACCTTGGAGACCAGCTCCCAGCGCTTGTGACAGGCGCTGGGAGCTGGAATATCGCTCGCTCCCGGTGTCACACGCAGCGATGCTGCGTGTCCACCGGGCGACAATCGCCAGGTTTTAGGACTGATTCTAAAACCTGGCGATCATCAACCAGCGATTTATCGCTGGTTGATGCAGTATGTCACACGCGTCAATATCGCTGCAACGTCACGTGCAGCCGATATCGTGCAGGCAATATTGACGCGTGTGACAGGCCCTTTATGTACCAGTTCTATCGATAACCTATCAGCTGTACCATCACATCCAACCTTTCCTAATCCCTCCATGGAAAGTTACACTATTAAGAACCATCTGCAGTTAATGTACTTGGTACAGAAAGGATTATATGTTTTGTCCACTCTGTGATGCCTTCCATTCTACCCTAGGTTGGTGGTCTATTGTTTAACATTCTGCCCAGCTGGGAATTAATCATTTAATTACTGTGTTTATCTTGGCATTCAGTCTCAATGGATCACATTAACATAATGAACTGGTAATAATTTCCAACTGTGCGGTTGTAAGGTTTGAGAATGAAAGTATCTGGACTGAGAGGGATCGGATCAGGAGATAGTAAATTAGACAATAGCAAAGATCCCACAACACCGCTTGTCAATGTTGGTTTCAGACAACCTCACTATTATGACTATGAGATTCAACCCTCTCATATATTGATCTCACATTAGCCTCTATATAGGGATCTAAATTTGGTCAAGCACAGTCTTATATTTTGAGTATGGATGTTAAAGTGTAACTAAATTGCGAAATCTGGATGATATAGGAATAAAACAGAAAAAGAATAAACACCTTCGATAGTGGCTGGAAAAGGATGTTATTAATATTATGGGTGGCAAGAAGAACAAACAAATCAAGCCAGACATGTCATTGGAAGCAACAAACACCAAACTACGACTTGTCTACACATCATACGAAGAGAGCAATCACTGGGAAAGGACAACATGGTAGGAAGAATAGCTGGAATAAGGCAAAAAGACCGATATAGGCTTGGAGAAGCCCATGGTGGACCTATCTAGGCTTAGAAAAGACCCTGATGGATCTATCTAGGCTTGGAAAAGACATTGGTGGACTTATCTAGGCTTGGTGAAGACCCTGGTGGCTCTAACTAGACTTGGAGAAGACCCTGGTGGACCTACCTAGGCTTAGGAAAGACCCTGATGGATCTACCTAGGCTTGGAAAAGACCTTGGTGGACATATCAAGGCTTGGTGAAGACCCTAGTGGACTTAACTAGGCTTGGATAAGACTCTGGTGAACCTATCTAAGTTGGAAGAAGACCCTGGTGGACCTATCTAGCTTGGAGAAGACCCTGGTGGACCTATTTAGGCTTGGATTAGACCCTGGTGGACCTATCTCGGCTTGAAGAAGACCCTGGTGGAGCTATCTAGACTTGGACAAGACCCTCGTGGACTAGCTAGGCTTGGAGAAAACCCTGGTAGACTTATCTAGGCTTGGAGATGACCCTGGTGGGCTTATCTAGGTTTGGAGAAGACTCTGGGACCTATCTAGGCTTGGAGACGAACCTGGTGGGCTTATCTAGGCCATGGTTGGCCTATCTAGGCTTGGAGAAGACTCTAGTGGACTTATCTCGGCTTGAAGAAGACCCTGGTGGGCCTGTCTAGTCTGCACAAGTTCAAGCATTCATCCATCAAGTCACCATGGCTCGAGATCAAACTGACGGCTGTTAAAAAATACATAAATTGTATTTATTTGAAATTGTCCTTAAAGGGTTCATCCCACATAGACATATATCACCTTTCTAGGATGGGTTATAAATGTCTGATCACTATGCGCTATACCGAGCTGTCTCAGACAATCTCTGGTTTATTCTTTGGAAATCTTTTTCTACTGATTGCTTAGGCCCAAGTGATAATACATTTATTACATATCATGTGAATATTATTTTTTAGGGCAACTATTTTAAGCCTACGATCTAAAGTAGAAAAAAGACTACAGAACGTCCCCCCGGTGCTCTTCGCCTTCTTGGGGTTATGTCTTACTTTCAGATATTTTCTTTTATCTCCTTTTAATTTTTCAAAACCAAAACAAAATCTGCAGTTTCAGAACTTTTCTTCTTTCAAGCAGCAATTTATTCCGAATGCTGGAAAAAAGCATTAAAAAATAAACAAGTTCTGCGATGGATTCAGGACATTGAAAGAAGTCCGAAAAAACGTTTAATAAGGCAACAAAGAGAACATTTTCAAGTGTTATGGAACAGATGCTTATCTTAACCCCAACGAGGACTGGAATAACAATCTTTCTCAAGGAACTTTCTGAGACACTGTACGAGCGGAGTCCAATACAATACTTCTGTTGTGTGAGACCATCTTAGTAAAGCTTCATTCATTGTCTGCTCTGCGTCCTGGAATGACTCTGTTCTTACATTCCTCAGTACCCCCAGCATCGTGCACTGATACAACAGAGATCCTTCCCTACAGTAGGTTTGCGATATACGTACCACAATAGGCTCAATGGACAACATCATATTTGTGCAATGTTCTGCTATTGTTCTATGCAGAATTAGATCAAGACCCCAGATATCACTGGTGCAACCTGTGTAGGGGAGATGGGGCCAATTTCTACTTCCAATGCATCCTGGAATTGTGCATTTTGATGACTTATTGGACTCGAAAGGGCCCATATATTGTTCTTGCACAGGGGCCCTCTTCTGTCTGTGTCCGCCAGCGCCCAGATATATTGTAACATGTACTTGGGGATAGGTTGTTTATTGCAGAATAAAATCATTCACAATAATGCCGTAGCGGACACAGTGTCACACCGTGGACTAGAAAGCATCCGGATACAGTGTGTGACAGTGGTGCACAGACCAAAAGAGTCCGGCACACTACACAATAACAGACAGGGAAAATATCAGGGGTACAAATGCAACGGGGGCCTTGCTTGTAGGGAAAGGAGAACTCCTGCACTCACCTGCGGCTGCGCCCTGATCTCCAAACCATCCCTATACTGGTTCTTTCACCCCGTCACCAAGCAGGGCATCTAGTCCCTCGCTGGCCCTGATGTGAACCCTCAATAGAGAATGGCTGATGGGAGCACTAGTCCCAACCAAAGCATTAATAACAAGTGGGGAAGAGGAGACAGACAAGGAAACCACAAAACAACTTCATGACTGCTGCTAGTCTCCTAGGCAGCAGACGGCTTGGCAATGGTCAGCTTCTCCAGAATACTACCTTCACCTCAGGTAGACAGGCGAAGGAATTGAGTTCAACCATCATCAAGGAATGATAGATCTTGTGACCACATAAAGGAGATGGGAGTGATCACAAAGTAGTCACACCTGGGAAGAGAACTAAGGAGTATTGCAGCAATGGAAACTGACATTAACTCCTGGGCTACCAAAGGAAAGAAACACATTTAAAATAAAGTCTCATTGCAGGAATGACACACAGGTCCCAAAACTGTCACAAGTCTCCAAAGTAAGAGAGACCATCGTGACTCACATGCAGAAAACGGCCACAGTGCAAGAACAGTATATGGGCCCTTTGCAGCCCAAGACCTCATCAAAATGCACAATTCCACTTGGTTTGGGGGTAAAAATGGGCCCCATAACCCCTTGGGCTCCTGTGCAGTTGCACAGGCTGCACCAATGATTTGTCTGCCCATGCAATAATGTCTGATTAGGCGGTTGTACACAACATTAAAGGGCCTTACTTTAGCATCTCCCTTAGGGCCTTAATACCTGGACTACCACAGGGCAACTTTAACATAATTATAGAACCGTAAGTCACCCTTATGGTACCTTTACACGCAGCTACAGGTAACAGGTTTTCAACAGGTAACTTACTGGCTGCAGTGAAATCATGGAGAGATTATTCCATTTGTACACAGCAACAAGATAGAACCTTGTCTCCATGATTTCACTGCAACCAGTAAGTTACCTGTGGAAAACCTGTCACCTGTAGCTGCGTGTAAAGGTACCATTAGGGCACAGACACACTATGCAAGCTGCATGGGACCATCTCACATGAGTCATCTATCCCAACCCCTGCATAGTAATACAATCTGCTCCTCTCTCCCGTTCAGAGATGCAGGGGCTGTTCCAGGTGAGTCATGCGAGATGCATGCAAGATGCTCGCATGTAGCTCGCATATCGTGTCTCTGCCTTTACACAATAGACTGGTGGCAGCCAAATCCACCATCATCGGCAGGACCACCTGTCAATCTAACAAGTCTGGAGGCTGCATGACAGATGAAGGCTATAGCACATCAGATTACCGATGGACAATCATTTGATCTCTTGGAAAAGCTGGAGGTAGCTTTCTCATTGAGAGCAAAGGAGTATTCAGACTGGCCAGGCGTTTCTGTGGTTGGGAGACTTGGAAGAGTTAGGTTGAATTCAGACAGAGTGCTTGTGCTTCTTTTTTGTTGATCCATTTTTGGTGCAGTTTCTGCACCAAGAACGGATCCTCTTTTTGAAAAAAAAAGTATCACAAGCGCATCATCCGTGTGTGCTGCTTTTTTGCAACATTTTCAGGGGACACCGACAGACAGACACACACACACTTTCTCACTCTCCCTGGTGATCCCACGGTGAACTCCTGAGATGTTTCTCATCAGAGCACCGGCAGGACCTGTCTGTGAGTAGTGCAAGTACTTACAGGACCTGGCACCATGTGACTCTCAGGTTGAGTCACATGGGGCACAGGTCCTGGAAGTAATCGACTACCCACAGGTCCTGCGATGTCCAGGAAGAAGATATCACCGGAGCTCACCGAGGTGCAATATGATTTTAATCGAATGATCATTTACTCACTAGGTATCTATTGTATATGGGGGGCTTTAAAGTGATTTAGATGGAGTTGAAATGAATGGTAAAATATAGCCTAGCTATCACTGTAACCTTTAGGCCTTGTTCACACTGCAATTTTGATTCATTTTTTGTGATCCGTTTTTTTTTTTTATGGATCACTTTCTCTGATGTCCAGCAAAGTCAATGAGTTTTCAGAAATGCTGCTTAGACGCCGCGTGTTTCATCTGTTTTTCTCCATTGATACCATTGTAAACGTTAAAAAAAGACAAAGCAAAAAAAAGGGTCAGAAACGTGATGCCTTTTTCTCAAAAATGGATCCAGTTTTGCTGCTGAAAATTCAACAAAAGCTCAGCACAAAAAAACAAATAAAAAACGCACAGTGTGAACATGGCCTTCTATTATCGATGTAGGCCCACATAAATTGTCCTTATTACACAAGTAAACCAATCGTTCAGTTTCCGTCCCAGTATCACCCAGCTCACATTAAGTAGGTTAATGGAAATCATGTACAGACGCTCAAAAAAAACAACCAACGAATTCAAACAGCCCATTTATAAGATCAAGGACCAAAAAAACGGAGGACAAAGGATCAAAAGTCAGAGAGAAAAAAAATAGTTCTGTATGTCACAAAAAAAGTCATGATAAGAAAAACATCAGAAAGAAAAAAGCATTTTATGAATTTGTATGAGCCAAGAATAATAGAAGCCAAAGTATTCTACCAAACCGTGTGCCTGCACTGAAATACTGAGCACGGCCCGGTGGGGGTTGGTCATCTCCTGTGGATGAGCGAGGGAACATACATGTGTAAGGAAAGGAGCGTCTTGCCGTTACAATCCGGATATATCTAAGTGCTGGGAAAATCATCGCTCATTCTGCACAATGATTCCTATAGCTGCCGTAACCCTTCATTGGTGGCACGTGCACTTCTGCAGTTTAGCGCACTGTTAGCAATGTGCCTACTGCTAGGGCATAGACTGGTGCTGCACCGGGTGACCAAGTCTGGTGCCTTTGTGAGCAACTGGAATCTTCAACAGAACCATAACACTTTTTACTTATGAACCCTCCAGATATCTCTAAAGGTACCGTCACACGCCGCAATCTCGCCTGGAAATCATAAAGGCGATGTGTCGCCCCAGAGCAATTGCCGTGAAATTGCCTCACGGTTGTGTGATTGGGGAATTTCGCGGCGATAAATCGCCCCTCGGCCGTCGCCTAATTCCTGAACAGTGCTCAGTAATCAGCCGCAATCCTTAAAGCGAGATTTCCGTGTTGTGGCGTGTGACAGGGCGATAATGATGGAAAGAGCGCCTTCTATGATCTCCCGTAGGCGTGCCTCAAGCGTTCTGTAGCCCGCGCCCCGTCTGTGATGATTGGTGTTGGCTACTGTGTTCCCATTAGCTGTCAGTTGACAGGGCGCCATATTTGAAAAGCTGTCCATTCAGCACCACACACATCTTCAGCTACACAACCGTCCGCAAACTCAGTGCAATTAGGTGCGCCATTGAATAGCATAAGTTATGTTGTTTGCGTGTATTAAGTTGCGCTGTGTGGAGTATAGTGCCACACATGACAGCTCAGATGTTGCCCTACACATCATAGATGGGTGCCATGGGCCACGGAGTACAATCGCCCTAGGTGTGTGAATTTGGTGACGCTGCTGGGAACATTATACTGCTCTCACTCCGCGGACGTCTACCTTGTCAGCGCCCTCAACATTGGCGGCGCCAATGTGCGTGGTGACACTTTTGCGCCTTGAAAGTGTGTTGCAGGAGCCACTCCGATAGACAATGGAGTCATCTATTAGCCAGCCTTCCAGAGCAGGCTGACCAATCGTAACGATGTTGCGTTGTCCAATAAGCGTGTATGGGGCGTGGTGTAAACCACTGTGGCACGCCTATCTCCTCGCCGCGCTGAACATATACGCCCACATTGCCTTTGAGATTGCGGCGTGTGAAGCGGCGATGGAATGAGGCAAGATTGCTTCCGCAGTAGCTGAGGCGATTTCTGGAGCGATACATCCCCTTACTTTCCGGGTGATATTGCGGCGTTTGATGCCGCCATCGGCGATCTGAGGCGACCACGAAAAACTTGAGCGTTCATGTTAGATCGCCATTTATCGCCAGGCGATATTGCGGCGTGTGACAGTACCTTTAGGAAAGCTGTTGGAATTGCTCGTTGGTCCATACCTGGGATCTTCTGCCTAAAATCTGGTATTTCTGAACGCGGCGATACCAAATATGTGAACATTTTTTTTAAATAGTTTTATTTTCAATGGGACAAAACTTTTGAGGGTTTTTTGTTTTTCATACTTTTTTTTAAACTTTTTTTTTAGTGCCTCAGTACTGCAGTGTGTGATCGCTTGTGTTATGCAGAGAAATGCTTCAGCATCCCCATGTACAGCACAAATGTTTACTTCCTCCCAGCGATGCCCGAATGACATTGCCAGCAGAAAGCAATCATTTGTGTTGTGCAGAGAAATGCTAAAGCAATTCATGACAGCATCCAGGGTCATCAGATGACCCCTGGCAGTCACGAAAACACATCGAGGTCGGTCGCATGATCGCATCAGCCACTGATACCGGCATGGAACAGCTCAATCCTCGCTGCCGGTGCTTTGAATCGCACTGTCGGTGATTTACAGCACGATCCAAAGGTCTAACAGCACTGATCAGATCGCTGTTAGTTGCATGTCGGCTGATCAAATCAGCTGACATGTACAGGGGGTGATGAGAGCTCCGCGCATGAGCTTGCATCAGAGGGAGGGACACGGCCAAAAACGTATAGATACGCCCTTTTGGTCATAAAGAGGTTAACTTTTATTTCGATTATCTTAATCTAAGGATAGACAATGATAAGGGGCTAATATCTGACATCCCTACAGCAGCTGAATGTAAACAGAGTACAGAGCCAAAAACAGCACAGCTTAGTACACTGTATATTGGCCGTCAAGTACTGCAGCTCAGATCACATTCACTTCAATAGGAGGCAGGAACGGCCACTACATAGTATATGGAGCTGTGGTTTTCTATTTTATTCACAACTAGTGTGTGACCCTGTAGTAGCTTGTTGATGGGGTTGCACGGTGTTAGACTCCTACCGGCTTGACATTGATGACCCATTATAAAAGATAGGTCATCACCTTATTAGCCCTGACACGCTCTAAATGTGTAATTCTCAGGATGTACCATAAATGCTTCTGTGGTCCCAATGTTCCTTGCAATATTTTAGCTATTAATTACAACAAAGAAGTCAGAATTCCAAAAAAGCCGCGGCATCTGCACATGAAAGAACAGAACATGTGCACCGGTCAATGGGCTCAGACGTACAACTTTTCTTAATAAAGAAATAAATGGTGTCAAGTGGTAATAGTCACTGCCTTTCATCTATATAATCATCCAACACTACAAAAAATGCTGAATTTTGTTACAAATATATAGAGGAAAAACCAGAATTCCTGAATTTTCGCCATAATTCACTGTCGCTCTTTGGACGACTCCTGATGTTTCTGTCCATTTGTTGACTTCCATTTTCTTTGACTGATTATGAAGTTGATGGTAAGACATACAGTAAGATCACATCTGGATGGGTGTGAGCAACTGCAAACACATCTGTGCAGAACGTTATAATGAAGGCAAACATAGGGACCTTCCTATCCCCAAGAATGTGTTTCCACTGGTGGCAGCCGGGCAGCTGGTGTCTGAGCTCAGGGAGAAGGTGATGGAGGCTTGATGCAGAACAGTCTGTGTATCTGGAACACATTAAACGTTCTATAAAGGTTGGTGGTCTCTGAACGTGGTGTGGGACTGTGTAGCTTTATGTAGTGACATGTGCAAGTGGTTCCCAGCTTGTGCTCTAAAGTCTTCCTTATGCTAATGGTATTGGGTCACTACAGTCAATCCCGTCCCATAGATAACAGATTTAGAGTTTTATCCCAAGATTTCCCACAGCACTGGCTGCCTCTCATCAACAAGTTCAAGTTGGGTGATAGCTGAAGAATTACCGTAAGCTACAAATCCAAATTGACCCCATCTGACAGGACTTAATATAAAGGGTTATGCCAGAAAAATCAAATTATTTCCGATCCACTTGCCGATTCCTGGAGCTTCAACCTTTACAACCCCCACCGATCCCAAGAATAGGGCTCAAGAACCATGCTAAAGAAGCTCTATAACCTCGTCAGGAATTGTACCCCAGTGTGGTGCCCCTGCGGTCCATACGCCCCAATTGGTACTGCATCCAACACCCTGCACTGTCATGCCTAGAGAGGGGTAAGGATCATGCTGCTGTTATTCCCCAACAACACCCAACACAGCCTGAACTCCAATGAGAGAGTGCAGGGCGGAAGAGACCTACCTTAGGGCAGGCCCCACTTCTGGTTGGAGGGAGGAGTTAGGTGAGGGAGAGGTAGGCAAAGGAGAAGTTCTAGACTGGATGTCGGACTGTGAAGCCAACTGGTTGAATCTGCTGCCAGCTCTGAGCAGTTGAGCAGAGGAATGTTGCTGCAAGCAGGGGCCAGGTCCTAGGTGTCCAGGTGTCGAGGACCTGTCCACAGATCCTGGAGACTATCAGATTACAAGTCTGGTAGTCACCTTTGTGGACCCATCCAAGACACAGTGGGAACGGACGAGCCAGCGGGCCTAAAGAGAGAACGCGCGCAGGGCTTGTGCCACCTGTCCAGCTGGAGGGTAGCCACAGACAGGGAAGACTAGAGGATGATGCAGAAGACTAGTAACCTGGAATTAGAAGTTAGCAGGAAGGCTGACACCTTATTGCAGCAGGGTGGTCTATCTCTCTCTGGACTGGTCAAGCCGCATACCTGGTTAAACACAGAAGTCCCAGCTGTGCTTACCAAGTCATCAGTAAAGGTACAGGATTGTGAATCTGTGTCCTTGTGTCCGGCGGCATCTCTGCACTTTGCACTACAACTCCCACCATCATCATACCACCATTAATATAATAATAATAATAATAATAATAAATCTTTATATAGCGCCAACATATTCTGCAGCGCTTTACAATACAGTGGGTAATTGATGAAAATACACAGTATAATGCAGTAAGAGAATACACAATATAATACAGTAATTCCAGTAGAGAAAGAAGACAGTACAATAATAGGAAACAATACAATAAGCATAAAATCAATGTAAAAAATACAATACAATAAATAAAACAAAAAAATAAGGATGACCCTGCTCAAGAGCTTACAATCTACAATGAGATAGGGGTTATACAAAGTACAGGGGCTTATAACACTGATGGTCTAGGCATCTTGAGGAAATGGGGGATAGAAATAAAGTTAGATGAATGGTCACCAGACAATCTGTGTAGACCTTTTGGGTTTGGTGGAGTTTGAAGAAGAGTTATGTCGAGAGAGATAGTGAATGGGCTATGTACAGTACAAAGGAATTTTGTTAGGGAGCATGATAGGCAGCCTTGAAAAGATGTGTTTTTAGTGAGCGTCTGAAGCCATGCAAGTTGTGGATAGTCCTGATTTCTTGGGGTAGATAATTCCAGAGAATTGGTGTAGCTCGGGAGAAGTCTTGGAGCCGGGAGTGGGAGGATCGGATTAGTGCAGATGTTAGTCGAAGGTCATTTGTAGAACGTAGAGAATGGGTGGGGTGATAGACAGAGATGAGGGAGGAGATGTAGGGGGGCGCTGCTTTGTGGGTGAGAACAAGCAATTTGAACTTTATCCTGCAGTGTATAGGCAGCCAATGCAATGACTGGCACAGAGCGGAGGCATCTGAGTAACAATTGGCCAGGTAGGTGATCCTGGCTGCTGCATTAAGGATGGACTGGAGAGGGGAAAGTTTAGAGAGGGGGAGGCCGATTAATAGAGAATTGAAATAATCAAGGCGGGAGTGGATTAGGGCCACGGTGAGGGTTTTAGTTGTTTCCATGGTGAGAAAGGGGCGGACTCTAGAGGAGCGGACGAGAGATTGTATGTAGGAGGTGAAGGAGAGATCTGTGTCAAACATAACACCCATACAGCGAGCCTGCTGCCTAGGACCCAAATCTGGTGACAGGTTCACTGTAAATGTTACAACCTGTGACTGAATGTGCATCGGCTATCAGCTGTTGAAGGTGTATAGGATGTCCAGTTTTCTGTGATATTAGATGTTGAAACTCCTAATGACCCTGCCTGCATATCATGCTGCACAAACCCTGACACCATGACTCAAAACTCTGCTGTGCGATTCTATCCAGGACCAAGTGTCTTTAGGTCCGCGCTGCTGCTCCAAAAAAGTATCAGAAACACCGGAATGTTTTGAACCAAGTAATCTTCTGTTTTATTTTCCGACGCGTTTCGGAGCTAATACCCAGCTCCTTCCTCAGGGAATTCCCTGAGGAAGGAGCTGGGTATTAGCTCCGAAACGCGTCGGGAAATAAAACAGAAGATTACTTGGTTCAAAACATTCCGGTGTTTCTGATACTTTTTTGGAGCAGCGGCGCGGACCTAAAGACACTTGGTCCTGGATAGAGTTTCACCCCCACGTTGTGGAAGTGCGGTCCCTGCTGTGGCTGCTGGGTTTGAGCGATCAAGCTGGTTGTGGGCTATACAACCGAACCAGGTGAGCAGTTTTCATACTGTATGGGATTTGTTTCCTAATTAGGATAAGACCCTATGCACATTCTCATTTTTTAGATAAACATCAAAGTCCGACTCCTCAATTTCCCTAAATCTGACTCCACCAAAATGGACATCGACTCCACAACTTAGACTCCACAACCATGGTTGTGAAGTCGGTAAGCCAAACATCTGACTCCTCAATTTCCCTGAATCCAACTCCATCAAAATGAACACCGACTCCACAGCCCTGGTTGGCAGATAATAGCGATGTCTTTATGAGAATACTCCTTCAACATTACGAAGGTTTTCATGTTATTTATTTTCTACATTTTGGCAAACGTGGTATAAACGACTTTTGTCTTTAACCATTACAGCGGCTTTCTACTGGATCGGAAGCCATTTAATGACTGTACATTGCATCCAATTTCTGTAGAAGAAACGTTTTGCCGTCCGTCTATCTGATAATCTCTCAGAAATGTCAGTGGTTATGTATATAAAAGATAATATCCACATGAGAATCTCTTCACTTTCTGACAGCTGTAAAGAGAATTCTTTAAACACAGAAGGATTTGACTACACAGTGATTTATGGTCTCTGACTCAGGATTTAGTCTTTCTGGAATTAAAATGTTTCTTAGGTTGAATTATGCCACTTGGATTAGGTAATAATCCAGTGTAGAGATATGTGACTGCTGCCCGTAAAGCAGAAGTCTTGTTGTAAGCCTCCCATTGGATTATAACTCATGTAAAAGGCCGGTATGTCACTGATACTGACAGAATTCCCAATAGATAGGAATTGGTTAAATACTAAACCGTGCTGTCATTATAAACCTCACAATAATGCAATCCAGTCCTTGGCTCTCAGACCGAGTGAATGGTGCAGACATGGAAGCTTTCTGCCCTAGAGAAACATTTTTATAGAGTGTTTTTGGACCTGTGACACTGTAGGAATTCAGTGCACCCCGAAAATAAACTTGTAAATTATCCCAGCAAAAGACTGAAGGTTGCATAAGAGTTTCAAAATGCACTTTGGGTTTCCCCTTGTGATGACCGTCTGCTGGTAAGGCAGCACCCCGAGAAACCCTGAGACCCTGTAACCCCTATACAGGAGTCTGGAATAACTGTGGAGCCCAGGAAGTTGCTGCCTATAGGTGAGCAGCAGATCAGAGCAGGGAGGTCACCAGGCACTGTCAAGGTTAGGAGGTAAGGGAACACCAAATCAGGATACGAAAGAGTAATCAGAAAGTAGCGTTAAAACCGGGATGACAGCAAAAGTAAATATCGTCAGGTGGTAGGAGAGTCCAAAATCCAATATACAATATAGTAGAACACAAACTAGACAGCAGGGGAAACCAAGACTATATCTGGAGGTTTGCAGGACATGCCCCAAGGTAGTTGAAGGGCACGGTCCCCTCTCATAGGCTGGAGCTCACAACCTGATGACCTTATCTGGACCGTCCCTACAACCAGGCCAGATAGTGTTGCACCACAGGTATCAGCCAACCGCTCTCCCCCATCACTAGCATCACTCACCAGGCGAGCACGGTGATGCCCATAGACTGAGGCTGGAACCAAAGGAGCAGGTCCTGGTGAGGACATGGCCCCCTATCACCAGCACCACCACCACTAGCCAAAGGGATCCGGCGGAGCCTAGTGGCTGGGGCAGGAATCACAGGTACAGATTCTGATGGAGACACGACACCCCTGCCATAAGATACATTGGAACAGCCACCGAAAGCTCAGAAACTGGTGTTTATGGAGTCTGACGGAAGTCCATCATAACCTTATGACATGCTTTCTTATTTGGAATCTCCACAGTTGGAGCATAACCTAGTAATTTAGTTATTCCTTGGAAGTGGTGGACATGGTGGATTTCGGGACTGGAGAACGCCCCTGTCCCAACATTAAATCTTAATTTCCAATATGCGGTAACCTAATACCGGTAAATATTGATGTGAAAACACATTAGGGACCAGACGGTTGTGCAATGTTGGGTCAGATAGCCGTGTATGTCAGCGAAACGTTAGATCATGATGGGAATATTGGAAAGCTGGGCATACATATATCATAGCTCTTTTGAAGTCATCCATGGTGAGATGTTCTCCAAAATCTTTTGGCATGGTAGAAGAACATTAAGTTATTCCCTCTGCTATACATGATTTTCACCGTCACAGAAAGTCTGTTTTTATCAAGTTTTTGAGTCTTTGTCAAATGCAAAGTTTGTTTCTTCACATAATTTCCATATACACATAATGTGAGAATATCTGCTGCCAAGACTGAGAGATTCCTTTGTATGATAGCAGCGAGGCCATAACGTTCTGCCGTACAATGATATCCATCTATCCCTCATGTACGGAGCATGGAGGACAATGCCACAATCCTAACATTGATAAGAAGCCTCAGCAGAGCTTGGACGATTGCTCATGAGGTGTGTATACAGCTTGCTTACAGTGGGGTAACTTGAAGCTCAGGGGTCCCAATGCAAAAGCTCCAACGGGGCCCGCAAGTATTGCAAATCTTTAATAGCATTAGTCTTTTTCTATAAGTCAATGGGTCTTTTGGGCCCCCTAGGCTACAGGGCCCGGGTGCGATTGCAACCCCTGCACCTATTGTAGTTACGCTCCTGCTTATACTGTAAACTCGGATTGGGCTGATCATTTTTATATTATTTGTATGAAAATTGCCTCTATAAAGATAACTTGAACTCTAGCGACACCTATAGTAGTAGCAATCCTAAAAGTCAATATTGACTCTTTAACTACCCTTATCATATGACAAAGATATAAGCCAAATCATATTCTCAAGGGGCCGACACAGTGTTTCAGAGTATTTGCTCCTCGTCAATGCAAAGTATGAGATATGATTTGGCTAAGTGAGACTGGGGACAGAGGACATGTAGGACTTGACATGTCATCCCTCCATAAAGAGAAACGTTATACAGTCATGGCCAAAAGTATTGACACCCCTGCAATTCTGTCAGATAATACTCAGTTTCTTCCTGAAAATGATTGCAATCACAAATTCTTTGGTATTATTATCTTCATTTAATTTGTCTTCAATGAAAAAACAAAAAGAGAATGAAGCAAAAAGCAAAACATTGATCATTTCACACAAAACTCCAAAAATGGGCCAGACAAAAGTATTGGCACCCTCAGCCTAATACTTGGTTGCACAACCTTTAACCAAAATAACTGCCATCAACCGCTTCCGGTAACCATCAATGAGTTTCTTACAATGCTCTGCTGGAATTTTAGACCATTCTTCTTTGGCAAACTTCTCCAGGTCCCTGATATTTGAAGGGTGCCTTCTCCAAACTGCCATTTTTAGATCTCTCCACAGGTGTTCTATGGGATTCAGGTCTGGACTCATTGCTGGCCACCTTAGAAGTCTCCAGTGCTTTCTCTCAAACCATTTTCTAGTGCTTTTTGAAGTGTGTTTTGGGTAATTGTCCTGCTGGAAGACCCATGACCTCTGAGGGAGATCCAGCTTTCTCACACTGGGCCCTACATTATGCTGCAAAATGTGTTGTAGTCTTCAGACGTCATAATGCCATGCACACGGTCAAGCAGTCCAGTGCCAGAGGCAGCAAAGCAACCCCAAAACATCAGGGAACCTCCGCCATGTTTGACTGTAGGGACCGTGTTCTTTTCTTTGAATGCCTCTTTTTTTCTCCTGTAAACTCTATGTTGATGCCTTTGCCCAAAAAGCTCTACTTTTGTCTCATCTGACCAGAGAACATTCTTCCAAAACATTTTAGGCTTTCTCAGGTAAGTTTTGGCAAACTCCAGCCTGGCTTTTTTGTGTCTCGGGTAAGAAGTGGGGTCTTCCTGGGTATCCTACCATACAGTCCCTTTTTATTCAGACGCCGACGATAGTACGGGTTGACATTGTTGTACCCTCGGACTGCAGGGCAGCTTGAACTAGTTTGGATGTTAGTCGATGTTCTTTATCCACCATCCGCACAATCTTGCGTTGAAATCTCTTGTCAATTTTTCTTTTCCGTCCACATCTATGGAGGTTAGCCACAGTGCCATGGGCTTTAAACTTCTTGATGACACTGTGCACGGTAGACACAGGAACTTTCAGGTCTTTGGAGATGGACTTGTAGCCTTGAGATTGCTCATGCTTCCTCACAATTTGGTTTCTCAAATCCTCAGACAGTTCTTCGGTCTTCTTTCTTTTCTCCATGCTCAATGTGGTACACACAAGGACACAGGACAGAGGTTGAGTCAACTTTAATCCATGTCAACTGGCTGCAAGTGTGATTTAGTTATTGCCAACACCTGTTAGGTGCCACAGGTAAGTTACAGGTGCTGTTAATTACACAAATTAGAGAAGCATCACATGATTTTTTTAAGGGTGCCAATACTTTTGTCCACCCCCTTTTTTATGTTTGGTGTGAAATTATATCCAATTTGGCTTTAGGATAATTCTTTTTGTGTTTTTTCATTGAAGACAAATTAAATGAAGATAATAATACCAAAGAATTTGTGATTGCAATCATTTTCAGGAAGAAACGAGTATTATCTGACAGAATTGCAGGGGTGTCAATACTTTTGGCCATGACTGTAGCTTAGATTTTATTTGTGGAATTGTTGCCTTTAAGAAATGGTTGTCCAGTAGTGGAGTCTCCCATATAAATGTCTTACTGTTTCAGTAAAATGTGATGTAATTATGTGCCAGATCTGTCTCTGACCCCTCTCTGCTCAGCCCTCCCTTTTCTTCGTGTTAGTGATGGCAGCAGGGAGGGGGGTTTTAAGTAGGTGATCAAAGAAGGGGACAGCATTTATACTAATATGGAGGGCAGCGCTCAGGCTGTAGATACGGAAGACAGACACTAACTAGAAGGGGAGATTGCTCCTAGTGTAAACGATCTGTAGGAGCAGCAAACATGGGGCAGCTAGACCAATCTATACTGCTTAAGAGTTGCTACCACCAGTTTTTTTAGTTTACTAATTGGTAATAATTATTTATGTATACTTTAGCTTACTGTCCTGCAAATATTCAGACGCTATAAGTAACAGCTGACTTCGCTCAAAGCTACTTAAAGGGAACCAACCACCAGGATGTAACCACCTGTAAATCAGTGCAGCAGAGGATTGATGTGTGCAGCATGACATCACTATTTGGGTTTTTTATCCCTCACCTGTGGACGTGGCAGTCTGCTGTAAGCCAAACCCCTCTGGATGAATCTGAATGAGAGACGGGAGTTCGGCTTACAGCAGAAAGACAAGCCCACAGGGGAGGAATAACAAAAAAAAACAAATAGTGATATCATGCTGCACACATCAATCACCTGCTGCACTGATTTACAGGTGGTTAAATCCTGGTTGTTGGTTTCCTTTAAGCTGCATATGATGATAACGCATTTTAATATTGACTCTTAGTTTGGTGCTGGATTCTTTACCTTTTGTTTTACTTAAGATTGGATGTGATAATCAATCTCTGCCCCTTCCTATGCTCCCAGTTCCTCTTATTCATATAACTACTGGGCTATTTCTCAGATATGCTGCTCTGGGAATTATTGAGATGTGTGCATTTAAAGAGCAGTAAGGGCTATGTTCACACACTGCGTTTTGGTGTTCAGTTTTTACCGTGGTTTTATGATAATCTAAACCTGTGTTTTTGAGTCCCAGTGTAACCTGAGTGATTCAGGGAAAAGCTCTGCACACATTGGTTTTATTTCTTTGCAAAACTGAAACCTGTACAGGTTTTGCATCAATTCATTTCTGTGTTCTTGCAGCTTCTATAGGCAAAAAACGCAGGAAAAATGCAGAAAAAAGCTCAGCAAAAAACAGTAAGAACACAACAAGAAACGCAGCAAAAACACAATAAAAATGCAGTAAAAACACAATACAAATAATACTGTAAAAACACAGCAAAAATGCAGAAAAAAGCTCAGCAAAAAACAGTAAGAACGCTACAAGAAACGCAGCAAAAACAGTAAAAACACAATAAAAACGCAGTAAAAACACAATACAAATACAGCAAAAATACAGTAAAAACACAAGCAAAAATGCAGCAAAAACTCAGGGTTTTTTCCTGCCAAGAAATCCGGATTTACAAGAAACCCTTAAGGTCTTGCTGCAGCCTAAGACTTTGAACAAAGTTCTAAACACTGGATTTCCCATACAGAAATCTCACAATGACCTTTCTCCAACAAACGTTCCATTTGCAGACATAAATCCAGATATTGATGTGAAGATGCAAATAATCTGCCCCATCCGCTTTATACCCTGCAGCTGTTCACTATCCCGACATCACACAGCTAAAGAGAAGAGCCCAGCGAAAGCCTCGCTTCCTAGTCAGACTCCACACAGCGCTATGTACATTGGATCAGATCCATCCATTCATTATTACTGTGCTTGTAGATGACCCAAGACAGGGGCTAATGGCGTTCATTCCTTGACCACACTGCAAGACGTGCAGCTTTATTATTATCCGGCCATTGTGTGTGTTTGGACACCTTGCATTCTGCAGTATCAGAGCTGTCATTAATGAACTTCTAAAACATATCTATTCTCCCATCAGATACATTCTGTGAAGACTAAACACGCTTTACTACCTTTATCTTCCCAATCCGAGCTCAACAAAAAGCCGCTGGTCCAGAAGAGAACAGAACATCTGAGACTGTATCTGGTAACAGGATACAATTGTATCTAGGAGAAGGTACGATGACTTTTGTCTGTCGCTGTGTCGAGCTCCTACATTCACTTGATTCATTGTAACTAATAAAGAGCCATTTATCCTGCCGGTTAGAAGGAGAATTTGATGTGGTTAATGGGATCTCAGTGGCCTGAAATCCTGCTTCATTGTGTTCTTCTAAAAAACATTCCTGCCGTGGAATATGCCTTCCAGGGCTTACTAGAAATCTAATGGAAAGTATGAAGTGGGGGCTTCACTCGCACCTCGAGGAAGACTTCACTCATTGTAATGTCTAAAACTAACCATCCAATCAACAGTCAAAGTAATAAAACCCATAGATGTTCATAAATTAATTTTTGTGTAATAATTAAAAATCACAGGGAAAAAATATTGAATACATGAAGAAAGAGAGGTGAAAAAGCCATGGAAAGTCATAACATCAGCTGAAATCGATCAGAAATTACGAAGCCATCCTGACACTTAGTGAAAATAATATCAGCTGGTTCAACTGATGTCTCATTACCAAGTGCCACACAAGAAACATCTCATGATGGGTAAAACCAGTGAGCAGTCTTGAGACCTTCACAACCTTATTGCTGCAAAACAGGCTGATGGCTTTGGTTACAGACGATTTTCTAAAATACTGAAGCTTACAGTGAGCTCTCTTAGGGCCATAATCCAGAAGTGGAAAGAACATGATTTCACTATAAAGCAGC
The DNA here is from genome assembly GCA_033576535.1 of Allobates femoralis. Lineage (NCBI taxonomy): Eukaryota > Metazoa > Chordata > Amphibia > Anura > Aromobatidae > Allobates > Allobates femoralis. The sequence goes on from JARQOC010000010.1 coordinate 129,092,845, forward strand.
CACACTCTGGTGCTCCCCGCGTGATTTCACACACAGGAGTGAAAAGAATTATCAGAACAGGTGTCCATGAGCCAAGGAGACCTGTGGAGAACTACAGAAAGAGCTGGAATCATCAGATGTAATTGTTCCACAGAAAACAATAAGTAATGCACTCCCCCTCCATCACCTGTATGCATGCTCCTGTATGCATGCTCACTATACAAGACTCTACTACTGAACAAAAAGAAGGTTCAAGAGCATTTAAATTTTGCTTAACAACATCTAGACAAGTCTGAAATACCGTAGAATATAATCTGGTCACATGAGAACTCTTTGGATGCCAAAATACACACCATGTCTGGAGGCCAAAAGGCAAATCACCCCCAAAGGAGGTGGGAACATCATAATGTTGGGCTGTTTTTCAGCATACGGCACTGGCAAACTTCATATAATTGAAGGAATGATAAATGTACAAATGTACTGAGATATTCTTGATAAAAATCTGCTGCCATCTACCAGGATGACGAAGATGAAACAAAGACGGACATTTCACAAGACGATGATCCCAAACACACAGCCGAGGAAACTCTCTAATGGTTTCAGAGAAAGAAAATAAATCATCTAGAATGGCCGAGCCGATCACCGGAGCTGAATCCAATAGTAGGAATAAAGCTCAGAGATCATAGAAGAATCCACAGGATCTGCAGGAGGTGCAGAGTGTTTGTGTGGAAGAATGGCCCAAAATCCACCTGAGCAATGCAAGGACGAGTGTTTCCATTCAGGAGGCGTCTGGAGCTTCATCACCAACAAAGGCACCAAGTATTAAATACATTTCAGTAATGTGTTCAATACTGTTTCCCCTGTGTCATTTCTATATACGTAGAAAAGAATCCCATTTAGCTGATACAGTAATGGACTTGAAGAGCTATCAGGGTGAAGCTGCTGATCCACCCAGCATGTCATGGCGTCTTGTTACATCGTATTCAGTGTTGCAGGTGACAGCCACGTGGATTGGGCATAGTGTAGGGTGGAAGAATATGGACACAATCCTGACAATGCTGTGGAATATGTTGGTGCTTAGGATCCGCAATGACAAGTACATTTGTCATTTTCCCCTTCTTTATTGTGCTTTCTGCTCTTACACAATGGTTTGAGATTGTCATCTTCAGTTTGTGTTATAACCAGGGGGTAACTACAATAGGTGCAGGGGCATTGGAGCTTAGGGGGCCCCAAAAGTCCCTTTGGCCTATTGGAAAAGATCCATACAATTAAAGATTTGCATTAGAGTTACACCACTAGTTATAACATTTTCTGACATCAACGCTCGTTGGGTTTAATGGCCAATTTACAGTCAGTCCTAGATTTGCCTTTTAATAACTAGTTGACTCAGCATTGCTGGTTGTTGTAGTACACACCATCTGACTGCACTGGAGCTTGACCACCTCTGATTGCACAGGGGTTGTTCTCTCTTCCATATTACAAGCTCGGATGGACTTACAGTAAATGTGTTACACAGTCATTACCTCCCCATCAGACCATCACGAGCGCCCTGATATACAAGACAATAACACCGGCTCTTCCCTTAAGACTTCAATTATTGTAGAAAAAACAAGTCCTGCTCCCACTAATGCATGAACAAATTGCCTGAAAGCACACGTTACACCCATACTATAGAAATATGCGATATTAGTGGAATAACCACACAGCACTAGGAGGCGACTGTCAAATTCTTAACGTATTTATTCCTGTACGGTCTTGCTTCACCCATCATTTGGGGCTTCTGATGTGAGACGTTTTCTCTGGATAGATCAATGTAAATTACCGGTGACAGCTCTGGAATGACATTGAGAGCCGCCATTTATATCTGCACAGCGCGGGCTTTGTGACCATGCTTAGATCTTTGCTTGTAGTTGTTAGGTTTCTTATGTCTTCAATCCACCTCAAAAGAAAAAAAATCACAATTGTGCAGAGTTGTAGAAATCTCACCTAAGCCGTGTGTGTAAGGTGCCCTGAAGGCGGCTCAACCACATAACAAGACGCCAGTATCATTATGACCATGATGTTGGTGCAATAGGGTCTTATTCCAATATAAAGGAAAGAAGATCCTGGAACTGTTTATCTGAGTGTGTTGTGAGAAAGCCACCACCACTTAGTCTATGTGCTGACGATGCGGATATATTACGGATGTTACCGCACGTTTGGTGCATAAACGCTGCGGATCTGCAACAAATCTGCAGCACAGTGAAGGGTAAGCAAAGTGTTAGCTCAGTGGTTAGCACTATATGGTGGCTCAGTGGTTAGCACTGTATGGTGGCTCAGTGGTCAGCACTGTATGGTGGTTCAGTGGTTAGCACTGTATGGTGGCTCAGTGGTTAGCACTGTATGGTGGCTCAGTGGTTAGCACTGTATGGTGGCTCAGTGGTCAGCACTGTGTGATGGCTCAGTGGTTAGCACTGTATGGTGGCTCAGTGGTTAGCACTGTATGGTGGCCCAGTGGTTAGCACTGTATATGGTGGCTCAGTGGTTAGCACTGTATGGTGGCTCGGTGGTTAGCACTGTATGGTGGCTCTGTGGTTAGCACTGTATGGTGGCTCAGTGGTCAGCACTGTATGCTGGCCTCAGTGGTCAGCACTGTATGGTGGCTCAGTGGTTAGCACTGTATGGTGGCTCAGTCGTTAGCACTCTATGGTGGCTCAGTGGTTAGCACTGTATGGTGGCTCAGTGGTTAGCATTGTATGGCGGCTCAGTGGTTAGCACTGCATGTGGCTTAGTGGCTGTATGGTGACTCAGTGGTTAGCACTGTATGGTGGCTCAGGGGTTAGCACTCTATGGTGGCTCAGTGGTTAGCACTGTACGGTGGCTCCGTGGTTAGCACTGTATGGTGTCTCAGTGGTTAGCACTGTATGGTGGCTCAGTCGTTAGCACTCTATGGTGGCTCAGTGGTTAGCACTGTATGGTGGCTCAGTGGTTAGCATTGTATGGCGGCTCAGTGGTTAGCACTGCATGTGGCTTAGTGGCTGTATGGTGACTCAGTGGTTAGCACTGTATGGTGGCTCAGGGGTTAGCACTCTATGGTGGCTCAGTGGTTAGCACTGTACGGTGGCTCCGTGGTTAGCACTGTATGGTGGCTCAGTGGTTAGCACTGTATGGTGGCTCAGTGGTTAGCACTGTATGGTGGCTCAGTGGTTAGCACTGTATGGTGGCTCAGTGATTAGCACTGTATGGTGGTTCAGTGGTTAGCACTGTACGGTGGCTCAGTGGTTAGCACTGTATGGAGGCTCAGTGATTAGCATTATATGCTGGCTCAGTGGTTAGCACTTTATGATGGTTCAGTGGTTAGCAATGTATGGTGACTCAGTGGTTAGCACTGTATGGTGGCTCAGTGGTTAGCATTGTATGGTGGCTCAGTGGTTAGCACTGTATGGTGGCTCAGTGGTTAGCACTATATGGTGGCTCAGTGGTTAGCACTGTCTGGTGGCTCAGTGGTGAGTACTGTATGGTGGCTCAGTGGTTAGCACTGTATAGTGGCTCAGTGGTTAGCACTGTATGGTGACTCAGTGGTTAGCACTGTATGGTGGCTCAGTGGTTAGCACTGTATGGAGGCTCAGTGGTTAGCACTGTATGGTGGCTCAGTGGTTAGCACTGTTTGGTGCTCGGTGGTTAGCACTGTATGGTGGCTCAGTGGTTAGCACTATATGGTGGCTCAGTGGTTAGCACTGTATGGTGGCTCTGTAGTTAGCACTATATGGTGGCCCACTAGTTAGCACTGTATGGGGCTAAGTGGTTTGTTCTATATGGTGGCTCAATGTTCAGCACTATATGGTGGCTCACTTTTCAGCACTGAATGGTGGCTCAGTGGTTAGCACTGTATGGTGGCTCAGTGGTTAGCACTGTATGGTGGCTCAGTGGTTAGCACTGTATGGTGGCTCAGTGGTTAGCACTGTATGGTGGCTCAGTGGTTAGCACTGTTTGGTGGCTCGGTGGTTAGCACTGTATGGTGGCTCAGTGGTTAGCACTATATGGTGGCTCAGTGGTTAGCACTGTATGGTGGCTCTGTAGTTAGCACTATATGGTGGCCCACTAGTTAGCACTGTATGGGGCTAAGTGGTTTGTTCTATATGGTGGCTCAATGTTCAGCACTATATGGTGGCTCACTTTTCAGCACTGAATGGTGGCTCAGTGGTTAGCACTGTATGGTGGCTCAGTGGTTAGCACTGTATGGTGGCTCAGTGGTTAGCACTGTATGGTGGCTCAGTGGTTAGCACTGTATGGTGGCTCAGTTATTAGCACTGTATGGTGGCTCAGTAGTTAGCACTCTATGGTGGCTCAGAGGTTAGCACTGTATTGTGGCTCACTGGTTAGCACTATATGGTGACTCAGTAGTTAGCACTCTATGCTGGCACACAGGTTAGCACTTCACTCTTCCAGTGCTGGGTTCCTGGGTTCAAATCTTACCAAGGACGACATTTGCAAGGAGTTTGTATGTTCTCAAGTTCTTGTGGATTTCCTATGGGTTCTCTGGTTTCCTCCCACACTTCAAAGACAACTGATAGGATATTTAGATTATGAGTAACAATGGGGACAGTGTTGCTGATGTATGTAAAGTGCTATGGAATTATTAGTGCTATATAAATATTATTATTATCTGGCAGAAAGTTGCAATTTTTTGTGCAACAGTAAATTACGCAGAGAATTCGGACTAATTTCTAACACCTTTCAGCCATATTTGTTTTACACCATTGAATTTTTGGTGCCATAGTGTTTCATTAGCATGTAAGGCCTTTGGGGCTGCAAACAGTGAACATTTTTAAGATTTCCTTAGTGTTGCACAGGAGATAATATATTCACCTGCACAGATGATGATTCCAACACCCTGTGCAATGAGCCTGAAAACCTGCATTGTGTGTGGCCCTTGAGGACTGGAGTTGGGGAACACTTCTGTAGACTACGCTCAAACTCCAGTTCTCAAGGGCTGCAAATAGTGCAGGTTTTCAGGATTTCTTTAGCATTCACAAGGTGTTAGGGTACTGTTACACGTCGCAATATCGTTCCAATATCGCCTGCAACTTCACGGGAGCGCGCACGTTTTTGGCACTTGTCCAAGATCGCATAGGAGATGTTACAGATATCAATCGCTCCTGCAACTTCCGACGATCCGGCGTCCCGGAAGTCGGCTGCCAAATTGCCCAGGCGATGTTGCAGATCGCAGTTGCAGCGTCACACAGCACAACCACATAAGCAATGTGGGTGTACTTTTGACCCAGCTTAGGACGTAGGCGTACCTGAGTTATCTGAACCGCGCCCAGAACACTCCGATTGGACGGCGAAAGAGCGTTACCATTGGTCAGCCATCTCAGACAACATGGTGGCGATATGGATGCAATTGCCCATCTCGAAACTGATGTCATATGTGATGTGTAGAATCTCCAGCAACACACTGTGGCGTCGCCAAACTGGCAGACAGGAACGCCTAGACGTACCCCTCAATAGTAAAGGAGGTGTTTAAAAATGATTCGCTTTGTATACATGCATTTTCACCAAATTCACGAGATGCAGAAGTCAATGAGTGTAGTGGTGTATGCACATATAATCAAAGATGGCTCCTTTACCAGGGACATCCAATCGGCATTCAATACTAGCCACCAATCGCCGTAGATGGGACGCGGAAAACACAACCCACAGGCACGCCTACCGCCTTGGTTGTGCAACCTGTGAAATCGCAAACAAGATCATAGTTGCGCCGTCACACTGCACGATCATGCCAGATCACATACAGTATTATTATTATTATTATTATTAATTTATATAGCGCCATTATATTCCATGGCGCTTTACATGTTAAAAAGGGCAGAGTAACAATACAAGTAGCAATAAATGTTGACAATTCAGTTGTACAGAAACAAGAGGGGAGAAATCCTGTCCACAAAGGCTCACAGTCTATGAGGGGCGGGTGGGGACACAGTAGGAGGGGGAAATTCCAGTCATAAGGCGGTGTGGTGGACCAGGTCTTATTGCAGGTGGTAGGCTTGGCGGAACAGGTGGGTTTTCAGGCTTCTTTTGAAGGTTCCCAGGGTAGGAGAATGTCTGATGTGTTGGGGCAGTGAGTTCCAGAGTCTGGGTGAAGCACGGGAGAAATCCTGTATGCGGTTGTGCGAAGAGGAGATGAGGGGGGAGTAGAGGAGAAGCTCTTGGGAGGATCACAGGTTGCGTGAGGGTAGGTAACGGGAGACCATGTCAGAGATGTATGGAGGGGACAGGTTGTGAATGGCTTTGTATGTCATGGTTAATGTTTTAAACCGGGATCTCTGGGAAGCAGGGAGCCAATGAAGGGCTTGGCAGAGGGGGGAGACAGGGGAGTAGCGGGGAGACAGATGGATTAGGCGGGCAGCGGAGTTCAAGAGGTGCAAGGGAGGTATTAGGGAGGCCGGTGAGCAGGAGGTTGCAGTAATCGAGGCGGGAGATGATGAGAGCGTGAATAAGGGTTTTAGCGGTGTCGTGGTCAAGGAAAGTGCAAATCCTATAGATGTTTTTGAGCTGGAGTCGGCAGGAGGTGGCGAGGGCCTGGATGTGGGGCTTGAAGGAGAGGGAAGAGTCAAGGATAACCCCAACCTGTAAACGTGAGATAAATGCGCATAGGGTCTTATCCTTTTAACAAAGGTTTGTAGCGGTGTATATTAGGAGCTGCTCACCTGGCTCAGTTGTGTCACCCACAACCGGTATAATCGCCTGTAAGATGGCTTGTAGAGAATGGCTGCTGCAGGGCCGCACCTTCACGATGACCGTGGAAACAGGAATGCTGTAATGGGACAAAATGCCGAGTTGCCCGCGCTGCCACCAGGAATCACCAGGAAACAAGGAGTTAACTGGGCAGATGTTTCTTTATTTTATCCTACGCGTTTCAGAGCCTCTATCCGAGTTCCTTCCTCAGGAACTCGGATAGAGCGCGGGCAACTCGGCATTTTGTCCCATTACAGCAAGGATAACCCCAAGGCACTTGGCATGGGGGACTGGAGAGAGAGAACAGTCGTTGACGACGATGGATAGGTCAGGTAGTGAGGGGGAGCGTCTTGGGGGGAAGACTATGAACTCGGTTTTGTCCATGTTCAGCTTAAGGAAGCGAGCAGAGAAGAAGGATGAGATGGCGGACAGGCAGTGTGGAATTTTGGATAGAAGGGAGGCGATGTCAGAACCAGACAGGTAGATTTGGGTGTCGTCGGCGTAGAGGTGATATTGGAGGCCATGGGACTCAATGAGTTGCCCTAGACCGAGAGTGTAGATTGAGAACAGTAATGGTCCAAGAACCGAGCCCTGGGGGACCCCGACAGATAGGGGGTAGGGCGAGGAGGATGTGTGGGAGTGGGTGACGCTGAAGGTGCGGTCCGTTAAGTATGAGGAGATCCAAGAGAGGGCAAGGTCCGTGATGCCAAGAGATTCCAGGATCTGTAGTAGAAGGGAGTGGTCAACAGTGTCGAAGGCGGCTGACAGGTCGAGGAGGAGGAGAACTGAGTAGTGGCGCTTGCTTTTGGCAGTCAGTAGGTCATTTGTGACTTTGGTCAGGGCTGTTTCTGTGGAGTGGAGGGGTCGGAAGCCAGATTGCAGGCGGTCAAAGAGGGAGCAGGAGGAGAGATGAGAGGACAGCTCAGAGTGGACATGCTGTTCAATTAGTTTAGAGGCGAAAGGGAGGAGAAATATAGGGCGGTAGTTGGAGACAGTTGTTGGATCGAGGGAGGGTTTTTTGAGGATGGGTGTGATCAAGGCGTGTTTGAAGGCTGAGGGGAAGGTGCCAGGTAAGTGATAGGTTGAAAAGATGAGTTAGGGCTGGGATGATAACGGAGATGAGGTTGGGAATGAGGTGGGATGGGAGCGGGTCGTGGGCACTGGTGGTGAGGTGTGATTTTGACAGGAGGGAGGAGAGCTGGTCTTCAGTTATAGGGGGGAAGCAGTTGATGGAAGTAGAGGGCAGTATAGGTGAAAGGGGAGGCTGTGGGGACAGTGGGTCAAAGCTGCCTCTGATTCTGTCAATCTTTTCTTTGAAGAAGGAGGTTTGCCTCCTGTCTTCAGCAGAGATAAGGGGAGAGGGAGGGGGAGCAGGTGGGCGGAGTAAGGAATTGAAGGTTTTGAAAAGTTGCTTGGGATTGTGGGACAGGGAGGTTATTAGGGATAAGAAGAAGGTTTGTTTGGCGGTGGCAAGTGCAGTCTTGAAGGCGATGAGGGACTGCTTGAACAGTGCAAAATGCTCAGTGGAAGGTGATTTTTTCCATCGTCTCTCGGCGACCCTGGATGCCCGTCTCAGGTCTTTAGTGAGGGTGGTGTGCCAGGGTTGCCTATTAGTGCGTGGAGCGTGGTGTGTGAGGGGGGCTGCTAGGTCGAGTGCCTTGGTTAATGTGGTGTTGTAGAGGGTGGTGGCAGTGTCTGTGTCACGTATAGATGTTATGTTGGCGAGAGGGAGAAGGGATTCTGAGAGTGAGTGTAGATCAATGTGTTTTAGGTTTCTGCGGGGATGATCAAGTTTGCAGAGAAGAGTTGATGTAGTAGGGGAGGTGAGGGAGGAGAAGGTCAGCAGATTGTGGTCAGACAGGGTGAGGGTTGAGTTTGTGAGATTAGTAAGGGAGCAAAGACGGGTAAAGATGAGATCCAGCGTGTGGCCATCTTTGTGGGTGGCAGAGGAGGACCATTGGGAGAGCCCGAAGGAGGAGGTCAGGGAAAGAAGTTGAGAGGCGGTTTGGTGGGCAGTGTCAATGGGGATATTGAAATCGCCCATAATGATGGTGAGGATGTCGGTTAGAGAGGAAATGAAGTAGCCAGGTGGTAAAGTGGTCGAGGAAGGTGGGGATGGATCCAGGGGGGCGGTAGATGACAGCTAGCTGGAGGTTGCAGGGGGAGAAGATGCGGACAGAGTGGGCTTCGAAAGATGGGAGAGTAACAGAGGGGGGTAATGGAATAGGGGCGAAGGAGCAGGTGTCGGAAGTATGCCGACATCTCCGCCATGTTTGTCAGAGGGGCGGGGTGTGTGGGAAAGATTGAATCCGCCGTAGGATAGGGCAGCAGGGGAGGCCGTGTCGGAGGGGGTGAGCCAGGTCTCTGTGATGCCAAGGAATGAGAGTTTATTAGAAATAAAGAGTTCATGGATGTCTGTGAGCTTATTACAGACTGAGCGGGCGTTCCAGAGTGCGCCTGGCAGGGAGATTAGAGGAGCAGGGGCTGGGGGGATGGGTCTAAGGTTGGTCGGGTTGCGAGGGTGGGTGATGGCGGGGTTATGAGAGTTGGTGATGGGATGTGGGGGTGGGGTGTAGGTGACTGTGGGGATGCGGCGGGGGGGACCGGGATTAGGGGAAATGTCGCCAGCGAGTAGGAGGAGCAGGGAGAGGGTTAGCAGGTGGGAGCATGAGAGTTTACGTGGTGGCCATGCCTGATTGGAGATGAAGGATTGAAAGTGCATGAATAGTTCAGAGGAGTGGGTGAGGTGGTTAGGTAGGATGGAGGGTGAGAGAAGTACTTTGTTGCTGGGTGGAGGGATGAGCGGGGGTAGCAGGAAGTGGAGAAGGATGGGAGTGAGAGTGCAAAGGAGGGGATACATTGTGGATGGTGAGCAGGGGATGGGAGTAGCGTGGGTCAGATGCAGCGGGAAGGAGAGCTGTAGTGGTGGGTGAGAGGTCAGTAATGATGAGTAGTCTGGGGTTTACATAGTGAATACATAATTGCAGTACAAGTGAACTAATTGCAAATCTGTTTGTGTGTCTTGCATGACTTACCGTATATACTCGTGTATAAGCCGAGTTTTTCAGCACAAAAAATGTGCTGAAAAGTCCCCCCTCGGCTTATACACGAGTATATACGGTAATAATAAAAAAAAATATATATATATACCCGGCTGTATACAGCCCCCCCCCCCGTGGTATACCGGGCCCCCCCTGTGGCAACCTGTAAAGGAAGCGATGATTATACTTATCGGGTCGCTGTCGCCGACGCCGCCGCTCTGTCACCGTCCGTCACCGCGCTCCTCCTGGTCTTCATGCTTCCTTCACCGTCGCACAGGAAATGACGTCATTTTCTGTGCGCCGGTGAAGGAAGCATGAAGACGGGAAGGAGCGCGGTGACCGACGGTGACAGAGCGTCGGCGTCGGCGTCGGCGACAGCGACCCGATAAGTATAATCATCGCTTCCTTTACAGGTTGCCACAGGGGGGGCCCGGTATACCAGGGGGGAGGACTGTATACAGCCGGGTACCGCTGTATACAGCGGGAGCTGCTGTATACAGCGGGGGCTGCTGTATACAGCGGGGGCTGCTAAATACCCCTCTGGGGCTGCTGTATACCCCTCTGGGGCTGCTGTATACCCCTTTGGGGCTGCTATATACCCCTCTGGGGCTGCTGTATACAGCTCTGGGGCTGCTGTATACAGCTCTAGGGCTGCTGTATACCCCTCTGGGGCTGCTGTATACCCCTCTGGGGCTGCTGTATACCCCTCTGGGGCTGCTATATACCCCTCTGGGGCTGCTATATACCCCTCTGGGGCTGCTGTATACCCCTCTGGGGCTGCTGTATACCCCTCTGGGGCTGCTATATACCTCTCTGGGGCTGCTATATACCCCTCTGGGGCTGCTGTATACCCCTCTGGGGCTGCTGTATACAGCTCTGGGGCTGCTGATACAGCTCTGGGGCTGCTGTATACCCCTCTGGGGCTGCTATATACCCCTCTGGGGCTGCTGTATACCCCTCTGGGGCTGCTGTATACAGCTCTGGGGCTGCTGTATACAGCTCTGGGGCTGCTGTATACAGCTCTGGGGCTGCTGTATACCCCTCTGGGGCTGCTGTATACAGCTCTGGGGCTGCTGTATACAGCTCTAGGGCTGCTGTATACCCCTCTGGGGCTGCTATATACCCCTCTGGGGCTGCTATATACCCCTCTGGGGCTGCTGTATACCCTCCTCTGGGGCTGCTGTATACAGCTCTGGGGCTGCTGTATACAGCTCTGGGGCTGCTATATACCCCTCTGGGGCTGCTATATACCCCTCTGGGGCTGCTGTATACCCCTCTGGGGCTGCTGTATACAGCTCTGGGGCTGCTGTATACAGCTCTGGGGCTGCTGTATACCCCTCTGGGGCTGCTGTATATACCACTGGGGAGGCTACTGTATACTACCACTGGGGAGGCTGCTGTATACTACCACTGGGGAGGCTGCTGTATACCACTGAGGGGGCCTGTATACCACACTGCTAAGGGGCTGTATACCTGTGCTGGGGTCCACCCTCGGCTTATACACGAGTCAATAGGTTTTCCCAGGTTTTGGGGGCAAAAGTAGGGGGGTCGGCTTATACACGGGTCGGCTTATACACGAGTATATACGGTACCTGTTTCCTGCCCCGTTTAACTGCCCGGTGTAACTGCACTTCTACAGTTGGCACTTATGCTGTTGGCATGATTGCACCCCTTTAGGTGGCTCTACATATATAGTGAGTTTCTACTTAGATCTGGGTCTATTACACTTGTTAATCAATCAATCAAAGAAACTCAGCACAGCACATATGCAACATTGTACTTTTGAAGGGCTTGCACAATCTCCTTGCGATGTCGTTCCTGTGATTTATTGCAGTAGCATCTCCCTGTTATACGACACAATGCACGAACGATATCAACTGCAACGACCACACCACGTGGCTTTTGGTCGATGTTGCATGCAATGTTGCAACATGTAATGGTATCCTTAGAATCATCATCACCAGTGCAGGGGATTATATTATCACCAGTGCAATACTAAGGAAATCCTGAAATCTTACACTGTTTACGGCCCTTGAGGCCCAGAGTTCCCCACCCCTGATGTAAGGTAAGGTGGAGATCTTTGTCTCTATCACTGGATTGGTGCAAGCCATTTTTGTACATCATGGTAAGGCGGAGATGAGTACAGAGATGTCTGTCCCACACTAAATATTATATAAATAGTAGATAGTGTATAACAAAGACTTCTACCGCCACAGGCAGACACTGATGGAAAAGGGGCCCCTGTGCAAGAATGGTAAGTGGACCCTTTTGCAGTTCCACAGCTCATCATATTGCACAATTCCACCTGCTTTGGAGGTGGAAAAGGGCCTCCTTACCTCTTGGGTAACATTGGTTTCTGATGAGGAAGGGGCCAGAGAGCCTTGAAACGCGTTGACAATAAACCTATGTTATAACTTTAACTCTTGATGTTTTATGGATCTTGGCAGTGCAGTCGTTAACCCTTCATCTGCTTCTCCTGGATATACAGGCTACACCAATGATATGTCCGCCCCTGTCTACCGCGCTGAACCTAATATTTGGTGAATACACACTTCCTGCTGCTTTATATGGGACATCACACCTTCGAAGTAGACTTTACAGATCGCTCAGGAATAGCAGCATCAATATGTCAGTAAAAAGCGAGGACATAGATGAGATGTGTTGGTTTTTTGCTCCATAAACATAAGGTGGGGGAGATGCGGTGATGTACGCTCACATTGTTGTCCGGATATGCAATAAATAGTCATCTGCGGTCTCTAAATAGATGGGTGCGGTATAATAAACACTAAACGCCCTGAGATGTTATGATTGCACATCTATCAAATGGGCCAATAACACATTAATACCTTCTGTCACATATTCCAACCCTATGATATTCCATTATTGACATTGGCTTTCTGATTTATTAAATGGATTGGTTTCTTTACGATGGAAGTTGAAGGAAACAGGCGCATTGCGGTAATACTGAAGATTTAGTCATATTCCAGCAGTCTCCCCAAAGTAAGAGACAGTTGGCACCACCTAGGCGGCGCGTTCTGCCAGGAACCTTTCATCACCTTGTCCCTGCAGGAGCCAAGATAAAACGGACAGGTTGTCATAAACGATGTAATATGGACCCAACGGGATGTCCCTCTCCGACCATCCTCCCCAGCATTCCCAGACACGAACATTTACCCGTTTTCCTTGGATCAGCTCTTAAATAAATATTCTTAACCTGCGCCCTGCCAGCAGGGTTTTTGTTAGGAATTTTGGGCCACTCAGAGAACATTAATTGCACATTAACATGTGTCAGATGCCAAACTGAAAGCGTCCGGAGTATAAATTGTGGCCAGTTTATTGTATCCTGGGCAGTGCCGTTGCTTTCTGCACCGGAGTTTTATTTTACATGACGTCTATGAAGATAGATCTTGGATTTTGGTTATTTGAGGCCATATTTTTGCATTAAAACTTTAGACGTTTTCTAAATTTTAAGAGTAATTGACAAAAGTTACCCCCAATTATAGTGATAAGTCGTCGGAGATGGACAGCGGATCAACTTTGTGAATACATTCTGGTACACTAGATGTGTTAAAAGAAACTAAGTACGGTACTATGGGTCTTTAAAGCGTAACCGACGTTTACATTTTTATTTAATAATAATGTAGAGTAAGTGATTATAATAAACTTTGAAATATACTTCATAAGAGAAATCTGAAAGAAAACCTTTCAAAAACCACTGCACTCCAGAATTCTGTAAGAAAAACTGTCTGCCAAATCAGCCCCTTTGTTCCACTTTTAGCCAGGGCTTTATTAAATTGCAGAATGAGGCAATAAACCTAAAAAGAATTAATTTTCATTGTATGACAATGAAGGCAAAATTAGCAAGATAGCAATCAATGATGTCATTTTGATGGGAAACGACAGCTGGAATGTGATGGGACGATGTTATTTACTATGGGAACAATATGTATCATCTCAGCGATCGTTACAGAAATGTATTGATGAATCAGTGAAGCCTCTTGTAGGTAATGATGGCGGCTACAGATCATTACCGACACATCAATCCTGAAACATTAAGGAATTATAGGGCCATTGAGTAGACAGGTGGTTGTAGTTTACATTGTAATAAGGACAATCTCATCTTTGTTACATCTCGGGCTTATCGATCACATATGTCCGTGTAATATGAGAGACGACGCTTGGTAGAGCTAAATCCAAATCCATTTATCGTATGCATAATCTATCATCATAAGAAGTTACATCTCGCGTCCTCCCCCTCCTCACATGATGATGTGAATAGGAAGAGCTGTGCAATCATCATCTGAACAATGACGTATGATCATATTATTTATAATTATTATTAATATTATATTGTAATCTCCTCACGTCTGTCTACGGCTGACGGCAGTATTTTTCAGCAAGTTTTCTATATAAGTGATTTCATTGTTGAAAGTTACATCTCACGTCCTCCCTCCTGCCCACATGATAATGTGAATTGGAAAAGCTGTGCAGTCATCATCTGAACAATGACATCCGATCAGATTTATTATTAGTGTCATATGGTAATCTCCTCACTTCTGTCTGCAGTCTTTTTCAGCAAGTTTTCTGTATAAGGAATTTCATTTCTGCTCTGTGATTTTATATATATTTAGATATTAAAGCTTAGGAAAAAGTATTGTCTGAAACATTCTTTTTGCAGCGACGTTCCTGGCGTTTGTGTCCGGCGTTACGTTTTTATTCACTGATATCTGCAGGAGAAGCTTATCGTCTTACAAACGTGTCAGTATGAGAACCGCTCACACCGACCAAGTCCAAGAACAATCATCTTACTCGCCCAGAATCAGGAGAGATCATTCCATTGTAGCAGCAGGGAATCCATATGTGACCATTCATACATTTCCTAGGACATGTATCCCATACAGATAAAATTCAGTTGGACCTCACTGAATATCTACATTGTTTCTGCACCTCCCTGAAGGATGATGTCGTTTGGCAAAAGATCCGAATTCAAGAGTAGAAAATGTGCAAATTGTCCCAAAGCCGAAATATGAGCGCACCCATAATATATAGATCAGTAAGCTGATACAGTAGTAAAGCTACCAGCAAAACGAAGCATATTCAGAAGACCTTACTCTAAATTGGAGAAATAAAGTTCATGCATTATTGGGAATCTCAGATATCAGTTAGTTTATTATCAGCTTTCTCTATCACTGATCATCTGTGAATAATCTGCAGATAGTAAACATATGTTGCGTATATAGTATGTATTCTGCTGGTTATGATGGTCTATAGTTTAGCTCTTTATTGCTCAATGACTTGTGTAAGTGCAGATTAATCCTCATAAAAAGTGCTAATAGAAGCACAGTGGAGCATTGCAGATTATGGTGCTCGGTGTACATCCAATCTAGAGTGACCCTTTAGCTCCTATACATACAGGGATTATCTGTGCGACAGCACCTGGCGCACGTGGACAAGTGCTGGGGCCATGGACAAACAGGCGGGCCCACTCGATGGGGACAAAGTCCCCAGCCCTTAAAGATTTATTGGGTCCGGGCTAACTGTCTCTCCTTCACCTCCCTGTGGCTATGTTCTTCCCTCCTTCGCTGTGCGATGAGCGCTTAAGCCAGCAGCAGAGATCAGTGATGTCACTGGGGCAGAAAACGTAAGGGGGAGAGCACAGGGGAAGAAAAAAAGGCACAGGGGAGAAAAGAGCGCACAGGCAGAGATCGTAAAGGGGGAGAAGAGAGTGCATGGGGAGAAGAAAGCACATGGGAAAAGAAAGTGCATGGAGAGAGAGCTGGAGAGGGAGAAGAGAGCACACAGGTAAGAAAGCACACAGGAGGAGAAGAGAGCACACAGGGGGAGAAGAAAGTTCACAGGATAAGAAGAAAGCACACAGGGGGAGAAAAGAGCTCATAGCGGGAGAAGAAAGAGCACAGTGGGAGAAAAGAGTGCACAGGGGGAGAAGAGAGCACACAGAGGGAGAAGAGAGTCCACGGGGAGAAGAGAGTGCACAGGGGGAGAAGAGAGCACACAGGGGGAGAAGAGAGCACACAGGGAGAAGAAAGCACACAGGGGGAGAAGAGAGCACACAGGAGGAGAAGAGAGCACACGGGGAGAAGAGAATGCACAGGGAGAAGAGAGTGCACAGAGGGAGAAGAGAGTGTGCAGGAAAGAAGAAAGCACACAGAGGGAGAAGAATGCACACAGGGAGGGAAGAGAACACACAGAGGGAGAAGAAAGTGCACAGGGGAGAAGAGCATGCACAGGGGGAAGAAGAGAGTGCACAAGGAGAAGACAGCACATGGGAAGAAGAAAGTGCACAGAGGGAGAAAAGGGCACACAGGAGAAGAGACCACATGAGGAGAAGATAGCACACAGGGGAAGAAGAGTGCACAGGTGGAGAAGAGAGTGCACAGAGGGAGAAAAGAGTGCACAGGGGGCAAAGAGAGCACAGGGAAGAAGAAAGCACAAAAGGGGAGAAGAAAGCACACAGGAGGAGAAGAGAACACACAGGGGGGAGAAGAAAGTGCACAGAGGAGAAGAGAGCACACAGGGGGAGAAAAGTGCACGGAGGGAGACAAGAGCACACAGGAGAAGAGACCACATGGGAAAAAAGAGCACACAGGGGGAGAAGAGAGCATACAGGGAGGAGAGAGCACAGGGGATATATATATATAGATATGTGTATATATCTATATATATATATATATATCTGTATACAGCACAGACCAAAAGTTTGGACACACCCTCTCATTCAAAGATTTTTCTGTACTTTCATGACTATGAAAATTGTAGATTCACACTGAAGGCATCAAAACTATGAATTAACACATGTGGAATTATATACTTAAAGGGAACCTGTCACCCGATTTTAAGCTCCTACACTATCTCTAGCTGTCCCTACACCTTCCTAGCAGCTCCCTATCTCTCCCTTTCTTATCTAAAGTGTCCCTATAAAAGAAGTGTAAAATAAGATTAAACTTACTGCAGTCCCCGTAGTTAGGGGACTGGGTAGGCGTGGCCTCTGTTCCTTCCTCACTCCTCCGTGTGGAAATGCACGCCCGCTGGGCGGCATTATTGTGGGTCCTCTCTGCCCCCATTAACATTAATCCTCCGCCCTCTACACCTCTTTGCACCGGCCGGGCGTCACATCCGGCGCGGTGCATTATGGGCCGTCACGTGATCTGCCCTAGTGCATTCTGGGTCCGATCACGTGATCGGCCCCAGTGCATTATGGGCTTGATCACGTGATCGGCCCCGGCTTCAATAAGCGCATTGCGCATGCGCGGAGCCGGGGCCGATCACGTGATCAAGCCCATAATGCACTGGGGCCGATCACGTGATCGGACCCAGAATGCACTAGGGCAGATCACGTGACGGCCCATAATGCACCGCGCCGGATGTGACGCCCGGCCGGTGCAAAGAGGTGTAGAGGGCGGAGGATTAATGTTAATGGGGGCAGAGAGGACCCACAATAATGCCGCCCAGCGGGGCGTGCATTTCCACACGGAGGAGTGAGGAAGGAACAGAGGCCACGCCTACCCAGTCCCCTAACTACGGGGACTGCAGTAAGTTTAATCTTATTTTACACTTCTTTTATAGGGACACTTTAGATAAGAAAGGGAGAGATAGGGAGCTGCTAGGAAGGTGTAGGGACAGCTAGAGATAGTGTAGGAGCTTAAAATCGGGTGACAGGTTCCCTTTAACAAAAAAGTGTGAAACAACTGAAAATATGTCTTATATTCTAGGTTTCTTCAAAGTAGCCACCTTTTGCTTTGATTACTGCTTTGCACACTCTTGGCATTCTCATGATGAGCTTCAAGAGGTAGTCACCGGAAATGGTTTTCACTTCACAGGTGTGCCCTGCCAGGTTTAATAAGTGCTCCTATATAGGGAAGATGGTGTGTCACGGCCCGCGCTGCTGTCTCAGTGGAATCCCAAGGGATGGATGTCTCCAAGCAGTCACAAGGAAGGCAATGGTTCCAAAGCAAAGATCTCCTTTATTCACCTACGCGTTTCGGCACCTATCCTGGCACCTTCATCAGGGTATTACATGTACAGCAAGAGACAAGGTTTTTATAGCCCACAAAACAAGTACCTTGATTGTTAAAAGGGGAGTGTCTGTTTACCATGATGTCAAAATCGCCATCGAAAGGGGCGGAGCTACTGGCTATGATGTCAAAATCATCATCAAAAGGGGCGGAGCCATTGGTTTTGGAGCAATTTTACTATTATAAGGGTATTCTGTACTATATTGCATCACAATTTATCTTATGTCATCATGTAGCGAGGACGCAGCACCGAGGAGCGGCGCGGATCAGAAGCCCGGGATGGTAAGAGAAGCGCCCGGGGGGGGGAAGCCTTGCAAGGGGGGGGGTGAGTGCCAGCATTTGGGGCTGCTGGTTACCCCAGGGGGCTGCTGGGTACCCCCAGGGGGCTGCTGGGTACCCCCAGGGGGCTGCTGGGTACCCCCTGGGGGCTGATGGGTACCCCCAGGGGGCTGCTGTATAGCCCCTGGGGCTGCTGTATTACCGCTGGGGCTGCTGTATTACCGCTGGGGCTGCTGTATACCCCTGGGGCTGCTGTATAGCCCCTGGGGCTGCTGTATTACCGCTGGGGCTGCTGTATACCCCCTGGGGCTGCTGTATACCCCCTGGGGCTGCTGTATACCCCCTGGGGCTGCTGTATACCCCCTGGGGCTTCTGTATAGCACCTGGGGCTTCTGTATACCCCCTGGGGCTGCTGTATTACCCTGGGGCTGCTGTATTACCCCTGGGGCTGCTGTATTACCCCTTGGGCTGCTGTATTACCACTGGGGCTGCCATATTACCACTGGGGCTGCTGTGTATACCCCTGGGGATGCTGTATAGCCCCTGGGGCTGCTGTATAGCCCTTGGGGCTGCTGTATACCCCCTGGGGCTGCTGTATTACCCCTGGGGCTGCTGTATTACCCCTGGGGCTGCTGTATTACCCCTGGGGCTGCTGTATAGCCCCTGGGGCTGCTGTATTACCACTGGGGCTGCTGTATTACCACTGGGGCTGCAGTATTACCACTGGGGTCCGTATATACCACTGGGGTGGCTGCTGTATACCACACTGCTGGGGGCTGTATACCTGTGCTGGGGTCCACCCCCGGCTTATACACGAGTCAATAGGTTTTCCCAGGTTTTGGGGGCAAACGTAGGGGGGTCGGCTTATACACGGGTCGGCTTATACACGAGTATATACGGTATAAGGTTTAATAAGTGGGATTTCTTGCCTTATAAATGGGGTTGGGACCATTAGTTGTGTTGTGCAGACGTCTGGTGGAGATACAGCTGATAGTCCTACTAAATAGACTGTTAGAATTTGTATTATGGCAAGAAAAAAGCAGCTAAGTAAGAAAAAACGAGTGGCCATCATTACTCTAAGAAATGAAGGTCAGTCAGTCCGAAAAATTGGGAAAACTTTGAAAGTGTCCCCAAGTGCAGTTGCAAAAACCATCAAGTGCTACAAAGAAACTGTCTCACATGAGGACCGCCCCAGGAAAGGAAGACCAAGAGTCACCTCTGCTGCGGAGGATAAGTTCATCCGAGTCACCAGCCTCAGAAATCACAGGTCAACAGCAGCTCAGATTAGAGACCAGGTCAATGCCACGCAGAGTTCTAGCAGCAGACACATCTCTACAACAACTGTTAAGAGGAGACTTTGTGCCGCAGGCCTTCATGGTAAAATAGCTGTTAGGAAACACTGCTAAGGACAGGCAACAAGCAGAAGAGACTTGTTTGGACTAAAGAACACAAGGAATGGACATTAGACCAGTGGAAATCGGTGCTTTGGTCCGATGAGTCCAAATTTGAGATCTTTGGTTCCAACCACCGTGTCTTTGTGCGACGTAGAAAAGGTAAACGGATGGACTCTACATGCCTGGTTCCCACCGTGAAGCATGGAGGAGGAGGTGTGATGGTGATGGGGTGCTTTGCTGCTTTGAAGCTCATCAAGACAATGCCAAGAGTGTGCAAAGCAGTAATCAAAGCAAAAGGTGGCTACTTTGAAGAACCTAGAATATAAGACATATATTCGGTTGTTTCACACTTTTTTGTTAAAGGGAACCTGACCCCACAAACTGACCCCCCCGCATCTTTAGACCTGTCCCTGCACCCCCTCTTATCATTTCTAGCCATCCCTTTTGCAGAAAAAAAAATCGATTTTGTAAAGTAGAGAAAAGTTTATATTTACCTCGTCCTGTGTGAGTTCTCTGTTTCTGAGGAAGCCGCAATAGGCGGGGCCTGTCTGCTGCTACCTTGTAATTATGCACGCCCCTCTCTGCTTGGTAAGAGCCTGGGCGCATCATGAAAGGGGCGGGGCTCCGGTATGACACAATTTTAGCTCTGCCCCCTTTCATGACGCGGCCAGGCTCTTACCAAGCAGAGAGGGGCGTGCATAATTACAAGGCAGCAGCACACAGGCCCCGCCTATTGCAGCTTCTTCAGAAACAGAGAACTCACACAGGACGAGGTGAATATAACCTCTTCTCTACTTTACAAAATAGATTTTTTCTGCAAAAGGGATGGCTAGAAATGATAAGAGGGGGTGCAGGGACAGGTCTAAAGATGCGGGGGGGTCAGTTTGTGGGGTCAGGTTCACTTTAAGTATATAATTCCACATGTGTTCATTCATAGTTTGATGTCATGAAAATACAGAAAATCTTTGAATGAGAAGGTGTGTCCAAACTTTTGGTCTATACTGTATATATATAGACTACAGGGATGTATCATGTGACATTACACTTTAATGTCTTTTTATGCTATGTAGCTAAATGCACAAAATCTTAAAGGTAAACTGTGCAGCGGACTCACATGGAAGCCACCGAGCTGTGTCTATAGACACAAGGAGTGTAATTCTCCCAATATTAGGTTATATCTGCACCTGTGCTCTTCTCCTTTTCCTGCTTTTACGCCAATATTCTGTTTTGGGAAATAATATGTGCAGTCTAAGCCGAGGTTCACTGCGCGGCGGGGCGTCCCTGTGTGAATCTATGGCTCTTGTTCAGCTGCACTTGTCAGATTACAGGTCGCCTAACCTTATAATACACTCTATTACTTTCCCAGAAAGATGCTTTCCTTCCCAGTCCCTATATCCAGAATGATTTCATAGTAAATAACCCTGAAAAATTCCAAGACCAAAGGGGAAAGTAACGATGGAGAAGTGAAGCATTGGAGGTGATTACAAATACATTGTCATTTTATGGAGCAGCTAATGAAGACCGGTCAGGATACGGATGGCAAAAAAAAATCTCATACACTATATGTGGATTTTCAAGTAACAAGCTGCACTTACATAGACATGTGTAAGGCTGGTTTCACACTACCGGTTCTTGAATCCGGCGGGTATACGGAGCAAACCGCATCCCCCCGCAATTGTCAAACTAGATGCAACTGGACACTCGTGCATCGGTATTGTTGCTGATTGGCTAATACCGCTGCAGGAGCATCCAGTTGCATCAGATTAAGTACGTTTTTTTAACGGATGGTTGGTGGTTGTGGCTGAACCTGGCTCCCAGGCATGCTCAGTCCATAGAACTCCATTTTAATGCCAGCCAGATAGCCACAGATCCGGGTGCTTCCGGGTTTTAACCGAGCACCAAATTCGCAACATTTTGTGTTTTAGGTATCAGCCAAAAACCAGTGAGACCTGGATACAGCTTGAACCGTATTCAATCAGATGCACCCGCAAGTTCCAAGAAAATGGATGCGGTGCATACGGTGTCAGCTGGATTTCACAAACCGGTAGTGTGAAACCAGCCTTATACCAGAGCGATGACTAAACGATCCATCAGGGATTGAGATCAGGGACCAATATGAAATTCTTTATTCCAGCCTCAGGTGAACTTCTCCCAACTTGCATTTGGCAGATAGCTGCACAAGGTGAACTTCATCCTCCATTATCTTATGAATTTAGATAGTGAGTGATTCTTCATATTGTTAGAAATGATCATTCTACAATATATTCTAAACCTGTAATAGATAACTGAACAATCCATCACACAGCCTCAATGCCGAGGTTCAGGGACTGATGTACAGTCCTTTATTCAGGCTCAGGTGAACTTCTCCCAACTTGCTGCACAAGGTGAACGTCAGCCTCCATTCTCTTACTTCGTGTGTAGATAGTGATTCTTCATATTGTTAGAAATGATCATTCTACAATATATTCTAAACCTGTAATAGATAACTGAACAATCCATCACACAACCTTAATGCCGAGGTTCAGGGACTGATGTACAGTCCTTTATTCAGGCCTCAGGTGAACTTCTCCCAACTTGCTGCACAAGGTGAACGTCAGCCTCCATTCTCTTACTTCATGTGTAGATAGTGATTCTTCATATTGTTAGAAATGATTATTCTACAATATGTTCTGAACCGTAATAGATAACTGAACAATCCATCGCACAGCCTTAATGCCGGGGTTCAGGGACCAATGTGAAATCCTTTATTCAGGCCTCAGGTGAACTTCTCCCAACTTGCATTTGGAAGATACAAAGTGAACGTCAGCCTCCATTCTCTTACTTCGTGTGTAGATAGTGATTCTTCATATTGTTAGAAATGATCATTCTACAATATATTCTAAACCTGTAATAGATAACTGAACAATCCATCACACAGCCTTAATGCCGGGTTCAGGGACCAATGTGAAATCCTTTATTCAGGCCTCAGGTGAACTTCTCCCAACTTGCATTTGGAAGATACAAAGTGAACGTCAGCCTCCATTCTCTTACTTTGTGTGTAGAGAGTGAGTGATTCTTCATATGTTAGAAATGATTATTGTACAATATGTTCTGACCCATAATAGATAAGTGTACGGACCCCGCACCCGATCTGACCTCTCTCCGTCGTACAGTCCTCGGTGTTATCCCAGCAGTCACATACATTACTGAGGATAAGTTATCTGACTTATGAATAGTTTGAGAGCTTTCATGCTATACACCAGTATCCGCACGTTCCAAGTTCTTTTCCTCCCACATTAGTTGTTCTGGTTTCTGTGGAAACTTTCAGCCAATAGACGTCGTAGTAAAGATCTCCAGCGTTTGTTTTTTCTTACTTTTTGACAGATGCCGTCACCCGGACGTTAAGCTTCTTAATTTTGCGACGTTACAAACTTTCAATCTGTTTCTAATTCCAGGACTGTTACTAAAAAGAAAGTTATGTTGTTGCTAGCAGTTATTGTTATTAACTATATTTTCCATTATTCTAGTTGATTATATAAGATAATAAGAGTTTTGGGGGTCTACATGCTTCTAATGCATGGATGGTATTTCTGGATAGTGGGCAGCAGGTGCACTGATATACGAATGCCATTAAGAACTATAAAGTACAGCGGTGGATTCATATTTCTCATTATGCATTGCTAAGGACATTCATACAATCTAGGTAATGGCAGAGAAGACCCTGGTGGGCCTACATGGGCAGAGAAGACCTTGGTGGACCTACCTAGATGGAGAAGACCCTGGTGCATCTATCTAGGATTTGGAGAAAATCCAAGTGGACCAATCTAGGTTTGGAGAAGACCATGGTGGACCTAATTTAGGCAGAGAAGACCCTGGTGGACTTATGTAAGCAGAGAAAAACCCAGTGGATCACCTAGGTGGAGAAGACGTGGTGGACCTACCTAAGTGGAGAAACTCTGGTGGACCTATCTAGGCTGGTAGAAGACCCTAGAGGACCTATCTAGGTAGAGAAGACCATGGTAAACCTAACTAGACAGAAAAGACCCTCGAGGACATATGCAGCTTAGAAAAGACCCCGGTGGACCTATCTAGTTTAAGAAGACTCTCGTGGACCAACCTAGGCGTAGAAGACTCTGGTGGACCTATCTAGGAAGAGAAGACCCAAGTAGCCCTCTCTAGATTCGCACAAGATTGATCTTCTTACAGAATGTTCATCTATCAAGTTGCCATGACTCGAAATCAAGGACATCAATTTTTTTTTCTTCATCAGACACCGAGGAAAACTGCCGCTGTCACATGTAGATGAAGGCCTGGAAGTGATTTCAGCCGCTAAACAATACCTGATGATGGGACCAGATATAGCAATCCCGTAAACTAACCATAAAATGGTTCCGGCACAGACCTATGAAACATGTGAATGAAGGATTCCCTAGATGAACAATATATTCTTGAGGGTTTCCCCCATGGCAGAAAAGGTAGTGATGACTTTATAGTAATGATGGATTGTGAGTCTATATGGCCGTTCATTCTGATGAGATTTTATAGTATTGGGATCTGAGTGATCCGGTTGCTGTTATCTGATTGGCTGCGGAGTGAGCGGCTCGTTCACCTGCCAGTATGTTCAGGGCTCTGTCTGCACACATGGCCACAGTTTGACAGTAGATCACAGTCTCCCTCGCTCACGTTGTGACTTTCCCCGGTATGCCATTGCATCATAATGACTTTGTAGACTAAATATAGTGTGCAGCAGCACCATTCATTCCTATGCCGAAATCATTCACACCCACCATATTCCAGAAACATTTACTTGCCTTAATGAATATTATATGTACCATGGAATAAATGGTGCTAGAATAATAATACTCCACAGCAAAATTCACTTTTTGTATCCAACCACAAAGTCGTAAAGAACCAAACCGTACCGATGCAATACATACGAGAGGCGTCTCCCCAAACCCAAACCTTATAGGAGGCGTCTCTTTGTCTCCTATGACAGTTTGCAGATTTTCGCAGTGATTTATTGTCTGAATACCTATTTCTATTAGGGCATATTGGGCATTCACCCACCCCTCCATATACAGGAAACCTGGCACAAAACTCATTTTGGCAAAGTGACAACAGATAAATGCAGAATTCCTGTGTGTGCAACCCTGCATAGCTTTACCTAACAGGTATAGTCCCATAGCCAGCGACAGTGGTATAACATCTGCACATCGTATACATAGAGCAACCCTATAATCAGTGCAAGGTCCTGCAACATGTCCAGGTACAGCATGCAGGACATGTCCATGTCATCTGTGCACTTACCCTGCAGGTGACAGTCTCATGCATGGCTATAGGTCCTCCCTATAGGAATTAATGTGGACATTCCTCCCAGCCTGTGAGTTACATTCTCATCCTGAGACTCTGTTCATTATGTCTGAAACCTTCTTTCTCAGCTGAAGTCTCAAGTTCCAGCCTGGGATTCCCTTCTCCACCCCCTTTACAGATATTTAACCCTGATCCCGCTGAACGTTTGCTGTATGAAGCGTCCATACTTATCTGTACAGATGACAGATTGGGGGACCCATCTGTTTAATATTTGCTTTTTTGTTATGAAGATCTTCCTTGTCAATGAAGTCTGCCATTTGTTTTGCAGAGAGCCAATAATTATGACAGCTAGGAAAGTTCCATTGTGCATTACACCACAATTACTGTGTTGGTTAATTAGATATAACATAAGTTGCTGAGTTTGCAGATATCTAATATGTAAAGCTGAGTGTATGTTAACCCTGTTGACCTATCTAGGCTTGAAGAAGACCCTGGTGGATCCCATCTAGGCTTGAAGAAGACCCTGGTGGACCTATCTAGGCTTGAAGAAGACCCTGGTGGACCTATGTAGGCTTGGAGAAATCCCTGGTGGACCTATCAAGGCTTAGGAGAAGACCTATTGGCTAGAGACCTACCTATCTAGGCTTGGAGAAAACTCTGCCGGACCTATCTAGGCTTGGAGAAGACCCTGGTGGAGCTATCTAGACTTGCACAAGATCGATCTTCCTACAGAATGTTCATCTATCAAGTCACCATGGCTCAAAATCGAGCTAAAGGACATTAATTTTTTTTAAATAAGTACGGTACATTATATAATTTATCAAGTATCAGACATCAAGAAAAACTGCAGCTGTCACATGTAGACGAGGGCCTGGAAGTGATTTCAGCCGCTAAAAAATACCTGATGATGGGACCAGATACAGCAAACACCAAACCTATCCAGAAAATGGTGCTTGCAAAGACCTATGAAAGATGTAGATGTGTGTGTGTATGTAAGGTACACTGGCAATCAAAATTAGAGAACAACATACAATTTCTTTAATTTTAGATCATTCTTTTGTCCTATGTGAAAACATCCTAATGTGAGTAAATTGTCTGTATTTTAAAGGGGTATGTACACCCCGCCGCTCTGTTATGCCTCCAGCACGCATGCGCAGTGCGGGTCTTGAAGCTAACAGAGCGGCGCGGGTGTACCCACGTCACTCGAAGCTGGAAATGACGCGATTCGCGTCATACAGCCGCACACTGCAGCCCGGCTGTCAGAGGAGAGTGGGGAGGCGCGCATTTGAATGTGAGTTGAAGATCACGCCTATTGAGACGTGATATTAGGAAGAGGGAGAGCCTGCCTGGGTGACTATGAATACAGTAGTCACTCATTAACATCACTAATGAGGTAGTTTAATAACGTTTATCTTCATTTTCACTAGATGCATTTAGGAGCTAAAAGGAGTGTAGGGTAAGTGATAATATGCTCTAGGGACAGCTTTTAATAGCTTTAGAGGTGTTTTGGGGGTGACAGGATCCCTTTAAGTTTATTGCATAAATTGAATATATTCTAGTAAAAATGTAAATGAGATAAATGAAAAAGACATTGATCAAAATTAGAGAACACTCATATACCTGCAAGTTATTGGTGTTAATGTGCACGTGATGCAAATATCCTTAATTATCTGACACACCCTATGTAATAGCAGCCTAACTTTCCAGTTTGCATTCACTTTGCCGTTCCAAAGTGACTGATACCCTCCGGCAGCAGGGATCGCCCTATCAGCCACAGCAACAGAAGTTGGTTGTTCCCAGTCTGTGACTTCTAGAATATTGCATCTTTACAACATCGCAAACTCTTTCAAGTCCCTCAAGAAGGCTGGTCGTCCTTAAAAGACATATTCAAGAGAGGACAGGATAATGAGAATTTTCATTGGGAATTGTTTCAGCACTGCAATTGGAATAGCTCACTAGTTCCGCACTGAACAGGGTAAGGATCTGTCTCATCAGTGTTATGATGTATAAGAGCATTTGGACTGAAAGCCCACTCTGCAGTGACCAAACCTCTTATTAGCAGAAAGCATAAAAAGCTAGACTCCCCTTTGGTGGGAAGCATGTGGTGTAGACAGAGGAGAAGTCTACAGTTCATTTAGTGATGAAAGCAAGTTTATTTATTTGGGTCTGATGGGAAGCATTATGTTTGTTGATGAACTGGGGAAAGACCTAACTCATAGTGTGTAAAGAAGTCAGTGAAAGGTGATGGAGGAAGTGTCATGTTTTGGGGGATGTTTTCTGCTGCAGGGGTTCGACCTCTCATACAGTTCAAGGCAGATTGAATGGAAGTGTGGATCAGAACCTTATTCACCAACATGCGGTTCATTACTTGTGTCCAGCTCTCAATCTGCAGCAAATTTCATGTAGTACAATGTCCTCTGTCACACAGCAAAACGGGGAAAGCAGGTCCTTGAGACAGAAATCATTGAAATGACATGACCAAATTCTGACCAAACCCAATAGAAACCTCTCGAAAATTCTTGGTGACAAAGTTATGGCCGAGAGACCCCCAACAGTCACAGAGTGTGGAAGAGACTGGAAGAAGAGTGGAGCAAAACCCCCAGAGCAGATAGAGACTAGTGATGTCCTGTGGCCGCAGATGTGCTGAACTCATACACAGCAAAGATCTGACAGAGCAAAGGCCTGGACACAGCAAAAGCCTGAACAAAGCAAAGGACCTGGACACTTCCTACTGATTGGTGACTGTTGTAATCTTCACAACATTTAGTTTATTCTCTCTACAGTCATTGCTGTTTCTATCTAATTCTGATCATCATGTTTTGTGTAAAATAAAGGTTTTAAGTTAATAAACTTTGGTTATTTTGGGAAAAACCCTGTTCTAGTGGCGTGGTGCACCACGTACACAAAAAACCAAATGTTCTTCAATGTAGATTACATTCTATTTGAAAACATCAAGTGATCGGACATTGTTCTCTAATTTTGATCTCCAGTGTATAGGGAATACCTGTAGCGGCACATGTGGGCCAAGTAGCTTTAGTTGCCCATTACAACATTAGCTGTGATAGTCAGGATTTATTATAGTCAGTTCTGCAGATCTCGTGTACTTGCATCACTTTAGGATCTTGTAAACCAAGGGCGGATTGTGACCGGCTCATTGTACGCTAAAAACACTTTTATATTGAGGCTTTATAATTAGGGACCATATCAAATCTCATTGCCAATCAAATATGAGGATTAACTTCATTAAAGGTATAAAGAGTATAAAAATAATATAATTTATTTTATTTACATCTGCATAAATTAATTAAAAAATTAACAAGAATTAAATGGGGTTTCCTCCTATGTAAAAGGGACAAAATCAGATAAATACAAACTGCATATACACAGGTATTGTAGCCATATAGTACCATGTCTTTAAAATCAGTGGAGACTAGTCTAGGTGGCCATTTTATAGCACATAGAATATAGATAATATAAATATAAAATATAAAATAATAAGTAATGGGTGTATAAAGAATCCCTGCAGTATCAGATTGGCTGTCCTGCATCCCTACAGCCCAGGCACACGTTTCATTTTATGAACCCCTGAAGAAGTGATGACGAAACGACACGTCGGGCAGCAGGGACGCAGTTGATATTGAGGTCTGTAGACATAAAGTATGCACTGACGATTGTATTACCATTAAGCAAAATCAGTTAATACCCGATCAACATACAGACAAGTTTGAAATGTAGATTTATATGTATTATGGCTTGATTCACCTGGTGTCTCCTGTGTTTACTGATGTTGCTGCTTTCATTAATGTCCAATTTGGTGCTCACACATACACTGTTGGCTCAGTCTTATCTGTTTCGACCTCTGCGTTTCACAAAGCACTGGATTTGGGGTTCCTAAACTCTGCTAAGGATCATGCCCAGCAGAAGTGTCCTTGATGCACGGTGGATGCTCGCAGTCTGTCCCTGGCATTTTCAGGGAGTCTCATGGGGAGATGAAAATCACTACAATCAATGTGTAGTCTTGAGAAAATGAAGACTTAGACTGTGGACTGCTGCCTTCCTCACATGGTCCTGAATCCCAGTGATAAAGTCCATCTACTGATGTCACCAGCTCAAATTAAACTATATACAAATAGCAACTCTCTCTTTTTTTCCCCAATGCACTGTGTTAGGAAGCAGGGAGACTGCGCTCGGACTGATGCCTTCCATGGGTATTATGCATTTAAGTTCTATCTGGATCTGGAATTGGGGTCTTCTTTTCCAGTTTATCAGTCTTGTACTTTAAAAATTGCAGCAGTGTTGTTGGATTATGTTGGCCTTCCCCAGCTCCTCAGCGTGGCCTGCACTCAGGGGCATAACTATGACAGGTGCAGGGGTTGGGATCGCACCCAGGCCCTGCAGCCAACAGGGCCAAGTCCTTTGGCTATAGAAAAAGACTAATGCTATTAAAGATTTGCAATAGTTGGGGGCCCCATTGGAGCTTCCGCATCGGGGCCCCTGGGCCTGAAGTTACGCCGCTGCCTGCACTTCTAAGTTTGATCTTCTGTAACATGCGCTTTTGTCCAGGTTGGATACGCAGAATATTTAGAGATTGCACATGAAAGTTACAAAGGTGAATCACACATCCTGCAGGGGAGGAACCTGTCTGTAGGGAAGAGTAAATGGAGCATGAATGATACAAGAACTTATAATACATGCACCCATCCCATGGTACAAGGACTTATGATACACAGACTGATGATACAAGGACTTATGATACACAGACTGATGATACAAGGACTTATGATATATGGACCCATGATGCAATGACTGATGATATACAGCCTCACTCTTTGGACTGTTCCATTGTCCTTTAATGCTGGAGGCAGCAGTTCTCATTAAATTCACTTTAATTTTATGGGATCCTGGATTAACATTCTTTCTTTCTGTATACATGACACACACAACATTTATGTCCTGTCCCTAAGGCCCTTAATATGGTTAGTTACACAGGATGTATATGTATAGGACTTTATGCTTGGAGTCAAAACTTTGCTTGGGTAATAAAGGCCTAATGATACAAGGATTTATGATACACAAACTGATGATACAAGGACTTATGATACAAGGACTGATAATACAAGGACTTATAATACACGGACCCATGATACAATGACTTATGATACACGGACTGATAATACACAAATCCATGATACAAGAATTTATCATGCACAGACCCATGATATGAGGACTTATGATACACGGACCCATGATTCAAGGGACATATGATACACGAACTAATGATACAAGGACTTATAATGTACAGTCTCACTCTTTGGGCTGCTCCATTCTCCTTCAGTGCTGGAGGCAGCAGTTGCTCATTAAATTCACTTACTTTCATTTTATGGGATCCTGGATTTATATTCTTTCATTCTGTATACATGACACATGCAACATGCCTTAGTATGGTTAGTTACACAGGATGTATATGTATAGGACTTTATGCTATGCTTGGGTAATAAAGAAGATGTCTGATATTGGAGAGCAGCCTTCATTCATGTAGTTGGAGGGCGTGCTGGCAGTGATCGGTCCTCACATTGCGGTTTTATTTTTTCTATTGTAGTTTACACACATATATAATATTATATTGCTAGGTAAGGCTCTTCTGATTTAGAGTCATATAAATTGCTTCCCCACAATACTCACCACACAATGTTCATTTGTTTGGTACTTGGGGTAATTGTAGCAAATCGCAAAGAATTGAAAAACGTGACCTTCTCATTATATGATTTAAACTTATGACTTTGTTTCTTTTAAACTTAATGTGGATAAAACCAGCACTGCATCACTAGAACCCCCATCATTACTACATCACCAGAACCAAGTTTTGAGTATTTAAAAAGGATTGGACAGTTTCTGCTCCAAAGACTCATGAAAACACATTCTAGCTTACACTGAGCTTTTGAAGCAGAAACCTGCCAAATTCTGCTTATAATCTCAAAACTCTAAGGTTTGACAATTTTTCAGTTTTAAGAGACATGAAGCCTGTTATGGATTGCTACATGTATACAAGATCAGAACCACTGTCAGTACATCAGAATCATCATCACTACATGAATGCAGTGCAAGAACCACTGTCAGTACAATAATGCAGTTCCAGAACCGCAATCAGTACATGAATACAGCATCAGAATCAACATCATGTGAGGTAGCGACCCTGGGGAACCCGCTTGGCACAGGGAAATTACATCAGCGACTACATTGTAACGGAATATAACCAGCGGATTTATTGTTTTTCTGTCATAAACCGCTTTCATCACATAAAACATAACACTGTATTTACATTTTCATATGATATAACGACCACATTAGTACATCACATGACATTACATTACATTCACATGAGAATCAACGGGACCATATCATGACCTATTGTCAGCCCCAATAGCGGTTACCTCCGCCTAACACCCTGACAGGGATCTTTCCCCATCCTGCTGTAGGGATCCTCAACCTACTCCTAGGGAGTTTCAACCCACACTGCATCATACACATCATACATGGCACTTTTACATAAGCCATCATATATATTACACTTTTAACGGGTCCTTCTCACGACTACCCAGTCGGACCCAATGGCGGTTACGGCCGCCTGACCTTCACACCTGGATACATCATATGGTACTTTTCCATACACCACTATGAGTCACCCAGTCACTTATCACACAGGGTAATTATACATACGCCCTTGTGAATACAGATTCACCTTCAAACATAGTCAACGGTACCATATCACGACTAGCACAGTCAGTCCCAAAGTCGGCTATACCTATGACCGCCTGGCCCTTGAGCCGTCCTCGGTCTCTCTCGCCATCCATATGACCGCCTGGCCCTTGCGCTGTCCTCAGTCTCTCATATCACACATATGACCGTCTGGCCCTTGAGCCGTCTTTGGTCCTCATCACTGGCTGGCATGCACACATCAGGTGCACCGGCATGGAGCTGGCAGGCTCCCTTCACTTCCCCCACCGGGGACGGATCACTTCCAGCACGTCCTCACAT
Organism: Allobates femoralis; assembly: GCA_033576535.1. Classification (NCBI taxonomy): domain Eukaryota; kingdom Metazoa; phylum Chordata; class Amphibia; order Anura; family Aromobatidae; genus Allobates; species Allobates femoralis. The sequence continues at coordinate 129,124,612 of JARQOC010000010.1, forward strand.
GGCAGTGGTCTGGACTGCTCTGACTCCCATCGTCCTCTCTCTCACTCAGACACCTGGCAGGTTCTTATCCAGGCTGCCTCACCCACAGCTGCAACACAGTGAGTCAATCAGCACATCTCACTCACACACAGACCTGAGATGTGATTAACCCCCTGTGCACCATTCAGATTTAGCCCAGCAAAGCACACATACACACAGGTTCAGCTGCTCATTTGGCTTATGAATCTCTCAGATCTTCAGCACTCACACTCAGCTGTTTTACTCAGCTCATGAAAACCCTTCAGCTGTTAACCCACTGTACACCGGACAGGTTTAACACAGCCCACACACACAGGAAAACCGGCCCATGTGAACAGAGACCTGCACTGATAATCCGTGTAATGCACCCGGCCAGGGGCCACATCACCGCAATCAATACATGAATACAGCATCAGAATCACCATCACTACGTGAATGCAGTGCCAGAGCCACAATCAGTACATAAATGTACAACATAACCACCATCAATATATGTATGCAGTTCCAGAACCACTGTCAGTATAGTAATGCAGTGCCAGAACTACCACCAGTACAGGAATTCAGCACCAGAGGTACCATTGGTACAGAAATGCAGTGGCTGGACCACTGTCAGTACTGAAATGCAGAGCAAAAACCATCATCAGTACAGGATGGTAGAACCAGAACCACTATCACTATATGAATGCATTGCCTTAACCATGGTCAGTACACAAATGCAACACCAAAACCATTATCAGTACAGGAATACAGCATTAGAAACACTGTACAGGAATGCAGTGCAAAAATCACTGTCAGTACATAAATGCAGTGCCAGAAACACCATCTGTACATGAATACATAACTAAAACACCATCAGTACACGAATGCAATACCAAGTCTAGTACTGTGATCAATTGTAAAGTCAGGTCAACTCCATATGCAATTGTATAGCATGAATCTAGTACTCCCAAGTATTTCCTAAACAATGGTAAGGAGATGCTGGGGGTTGTTGTTACCAGCCATCAGACTGTGAACAATACAGGAACCACAGCACTGATAAGAGGACATCATATCACAAATAAATATTTACATCCATCCATTTTTTGTCCTAATGCAGCACAGACGCCATTGTGAGATTTCACACTGCAGACTTCCCTATTCTCCGTATTCAGCAGCATTTCCCGACAGGGTGCCCTTAAAAATAAAAGTATCTCCCATTCTACACTCTTAGTAATTTCCTCTCACTGTGCTTCCTGAACAAAATATCCAAAAAATGAAGACTAAGACGAGACTTAATAGCTGTCTACAAATATCTCAAGGTCACACTTTATAGGAATCAGCTTTATACCAGGGCTGTCACACTGTAGAGGGGTCAGCTTTATTCTGGGCTGTCGCACTATAGAGGGATCAGCTTTATTCTCATTTGCACAAGGAAAGACTAGAAGCAATGCGATGAAACTGAATGTGAGGAGACAGATTAGATATTAGAAAACACCTTTTGACAGTGGGGGTGATCAACGAGTGGAACACGCGGCTACGAGAAGTGGTGAGTTCTCCTTCAATGGAAGTCTTCACACAGAGGCTGGACAGACATCTGTCCGGGGTGATTTAGTGAATCCTGCTTTGAGCAGGGGGTTGGACCAGGTGACACAGGAGATCCCTTCAAACTCCATCATTCTATGATTCTATTTTCCCCACACTGCCATTCTCCATAATATACAGACACACACACTACTCCTCGCTTCATTGTGCCCTTGCAGTAACACCCTGCCCCATAACCTATTTCCCTTCCCAAAAAATGTAAGGGTATGTAATCTTTGGTTCCTTCATGGAGAAATACCCATTCCCCAGCTGTCATGGGGTGATATAATGGACAATGGAGTAAGGTAGCAAGATAGCAGTGAAGGGCAATGGTAATCAGGGAAGTAGACTGACCGTTAGACTGGGGGTCCCTGGCACACTCTGTTCCCAGAATTATTTCCGAAGGTGAGGATGTCTGGGCTGCCAACCTAGCCCTTGCTCCTAATTAGCCCTAGGCTAAAACACCGTCATCTCCACCTATGACTGGGAAGCACAATAACTCCCACAAAATAAGAAAAACTCCAGGCCAAAAAACTGCAGGGAGGCTTCAGCATGAACTTCACTAACGTCTTCACAGCTCATGATCTTTGCAGAGAATAAATTCTATGAGTGACATCGGCTGGTGGGAAAGGGAACTATTTAAAGGGTAGGTCGTCTACAACTGTGTAACCTGACTCACCCCCTCACCTGAACAGCCAGAACAGATCATAGACAGCAATACCACAGCAGCTTCTGAGATAGAAATTAAACATATTAAATCACTGCAAAGCAGTTCAAGAAAACTGCAGCACAGGCTACACAGGACACCAGCACATCCTGACATCCTCGCCACCTCTGCGCGGCACTCAGCACTGCATTGACAGCAGCAGTGTGATGTGGTCAGCAGATTGATAACCTCCTCATGCTGTTTGCACATCGGGGTGGGTGAGCGCTCCTCTCTGCAGCTGTCCTGGCACTTGTGTATTCCAATGTATTCACTTCTCAAAGGCGCAAGATTTGGATAGAGCAAGATGACAACCGGAATCACCCGGCTCTATGCGGGCCACATCGAAACTCTTGTCAGCCTGTGGGCCATATGTCATGCAGGCCTGGGCTAAGGGTTACAGACACTATTGGCATTAAAAAAAAGTTTTATTTTACTTATGTTAGTGACGACTTATAATTAATACAATTTCACTAAGTTCTGCTCAGCATCTCCATCTCCATTCATTTTCTCATTCGCATTAGTAGCCTAATTCAGTATTTATCTCTTGTACCAGTGTCTCTTCGAGTAACTCGTGATGGACCTGAGGTCTGCGTGTATCCAGGGCGCTGCTGTCATCACTAGTGCACTTGTCCCATATGCTTACAGCCTGTTTTCTCTGCTCTCCATGAGACTACACATGCTTTCTTTCTTCCATAGCCACATTATGCAGATCAATAATATATTTCTTCAGTCCCCCACAAAGCCGATCCACGCAGCAGCATGTTAAAAAGAATCTGACACACCAGATTTCTAGTGCTCTTTTCGTTTCCTTTTTTTTTTAATAGCTTTTCTGTTACCCTTTAAAACATTTAGGGCAATATTACGGCCACAAACCGACCTTTTTCAAGCAAATACAGAAAATGAGTTATAAAACAGAGAAAGCTGTGAATCAGTGGTGGGGTCATACAGAGAAAGCAGCCGAGCATTGATGGGGGTGGGGTTATACAGAGAAAGCTGCCAATCAGTGGTGGGGGTGGAGTTATACAGAGAAAGCTGCCAATAAGTGGTGAGTGTGGGGTTATACAGAGAATGCTGCCCATTAGTGGTGGGGTAATACAGAGAAAGATGTCAATCAGTGGAGGGGGTGGGGTTATAAAGAGAAAGCTCCCAATCAGGCGTGGGGTCATACAAAGAAATATACCAATAAGGGATGGGGGTAGGGTTATACAAAGAAAGCTGCCAATCAGGGGTAAGGTAATACAAAGAAAGCAGCCAATCAGTTATGGGGTGGGGTCATACAAAGAAAACTGCCAATAAGGGATGGGGGTGGGGTTATACAGAGAAAGCTTCCAATCAAGGGTGGAGTTGGAGTTATACAGAGACAGATGTCAAAAAATTGTTGTGCAGGATCATACAAAGAAAGCAGCTAATCAGTGGTGGGGGTGGGGTCATACAAAGAAAACTGCCAATAAGGGATGGGGGTGGGGTTATACAGAGAAAGCTTCCAATCAGGGGTGGGGTAATACCAAGAAAACAACCAATCAGTTATGGGGGTGGGGTTATACAGAGAAAGCTGCCAATCACTGGTGGAGGTGGGATTATACAGAGAAAGCTGCCTATAAATCATGGGGTGGGGTTATACAGAGAAAGCTGCCTATTAGTGGTAGGGGTGGGGTAATACAGAGAAAGCTGTCAATCAGTGGTGGGGGTGGGGTTATACAGAGAAGAATGTCAATCAATGGTAGTGCAGGATAATACAAAAAAGCAGCCAATCAGTGGTGGCGGTGGAGGTCATACAAAGAAAACTTAATCAAACGGGAAGAATTTGGGCACTAGAGGGCTGGATTTAATTTTAGGCTGGTCTCAGCTCCCTGCAGTTAGGTGTTGCACAAGTCGGAGCAGAGCTTTAGTCAAATATTTAGAAGAAAAGACGGCACTCACCATTGATAGGTTTCTTTAATCCATTTCTTTCTTAGAAAGTGTAGGTTACATACGTTTAAGTGGTGGGGGGGAGGGAGGTGCGGGGAGGACGACGGGCGCATTTTTCCGCCTGGTTAGGCTTCCACGGATCTGGACCCATATGTAACTACACTTTCTAAGAAAGAAATGGATTAAAGAAACCTATCAATGGTGAGTGCCGTCTTTTCTTCTAAATATTATACAAAGAAAACTGCCAATAAGGGATGGGGGAGGGGTTATACAGGAAAAGCTGCCAATCGTGGTGGGGGTGGAGTTATAGAGAATGCTGCCAATCAGTGGAGGGGTGGGGTTATAAAGAGAACGCTGCCAATCAGGGCTAGGAGTGGGGATATAGAAAAGCTGCCAATGAGTGGTGGGGTGGGGTTATACAGAAAATGCTGCCCATTAGTGGTGGGGGTGGGGTTATACAGAGAATGCTGCCATTAGTGGTGGGGTGGGGTATACAGAGAATGTGCCCATTAGTGGTGGGGGTGGGGTTATACAGAGAATGCTGCCCATTAGGGGGGTGGGGTATACAGGAATGCTGCCCATTATGGTGGGGATGGTATAAAGATCTGCCATTAGTGGCGGGGCTGGGATTATACAGAGAAAGCTGTCATTTGGGGTGGGGTTATACAGAGAAAGCTGCCAATCAGGGGTGGAGGTGGGGTTATACAGAGAAAGATGCCAACTGGGGTGGAGGTGGGTCATACACAGCTCAGCCTTCTGAGCACTGCTAGAGCTACAGATAGAAAATAGCCATTTTATCAAAACTTCAAGCAACAGCTCAGTAAGTGATACATTGCTGGAATAAGGGTCTCTTCCCCTTCATCATGCCATTTTCAGGTGGTGGCAAGAACCTGGTGCCAGACTCCCATGGAGCTAATAGCCATTTGACCTATTTTTGAACTGTCTAAGATTGGATCTCTGTGGGTTAAAATCACCCGATCATTCCCAGATTCTTTTTTTTATGGGAGCCATAATTAGAAATCCACAATCCATTATCTGTGCAGATGAACATAGTGTAATGCAGAGTTAATATCCTCATATTACAGCGTAATGAGAAGTGGCTGCGTCCTGACTGCTCAGCTATAGCCAATGTATGGAATTCATTGTAGATAATGGCTGCAAATCAAACGGGAAGTCTAATGTCTCATATAATGAATACGGTCCCCATTATGTGATGGGAACATAGACATGCAGTTTTCCTGTCCTGGATATGTGCCCAGCAGAGGTTTAGATGGGGTTCAGCCTGGGGGTAATGTGTGTGTGTGGAGGGGGCAAACACCTCCGAGTGGCCTCTGACCCTGCTACAGTCGCAGAGGTGGCTATAAACGCCCCAGTGGCTCCCCAGCAGATAAACATTTCCTGTGAGTAAGATGATGTGCTGCTTCATCTCTACATTACTTAATGTGCACCTGTCACCTATTTTGGGGGTTGTAATCCCTGCCCACCACTTTTAATATGATGTAATTAAGGTTTCTGAAACCCCTTTATATCCCAGACATCCCTCTGCACCTCAGAAAACGGGTTTACTCTGTCCCGCGCCATATGCTAATTTCTTTTATGGGTCATATGGGGGTCTGCACACTACGGTCAGCGCAGCCCTGCTCCATGCAAACACTGCCCCTCCTGCGTGTATGGAAGTGGATGACATAGCTACAATTCCCATGTCCCGCGCCTGCGCAGTGGCGCCTCACTGTGCCCTAATGAACAGCCAGTGATTCCACTGTACAGGCGCGTGACGTCGGTCTCGCATCAGCCGCACAGTGCCCGACGGCACAGCCATATTTCATTTGTTGCCGTATTCGTTGTGAAACTACAGAATTGAAAAATTGCATGATCTCTGGCTGCAGCAGTTGAGCTGACTTTACTGACTACTGTGCTCTGCACAGTTTGTACTGAATGTACAGAGCTCAGCAGCCAATGACACCCAAATTACTGTGCTCTGTACAGGCAACAGCTGAATTAACACAGCTGAGCTCCATAATGATACAATTATAATTGTTCTAAGCTTAAAGCTGTCACAGGGTGGTCTAATGGACAAGGGAGTAAGGTATCAGGATGCTAATGATGGGCAAAAGGTGATAAGGGGAACTAGTCTGACCATTAGACTGGGGGTGCCTGGCTCATCCTGTTCCAAGAAGTACCTCTGAAAGTGAGGATGTCAAAATCGCCACCCTTGCCCTAGCACTGATCCGCCCTAGACTCAAACCCCTTTACCTCCACCCACAGACCGGGAAACACAGCAACTCCCACAAAGTAAAGAAACTCTAGGTAGAAACAGCAGGAAGGCTTCAGCACACACTGCACTAACGTCTTCACGGTTAAAGGTCCTTGCAGAGACTAAACTCTATCAGAAATATCTGCTGGTGGAAGAGGGGACTACTTGAAGGCCAGGGTTGTGGACAGCAGCATAACCTGACACACCCTCTCACCTGAAGAGACATAATACCATAGACAGCAGCAGCTGCTGACATTAAATCCAAGTTTACAAACAGGAATTAAACATACTAAATCATACAAAGCAGTTTAAAAAGCCTGCAGCCAAGCTACACATGACAACAGCATAGCAGCGGGACATGATGTGACTGCTGTGCTCTGCATACTGTGGGTATGCGGGAGGAGTCCCCCTCTATATCAGTGGTCCAGGAACTGCTACCCACATGCTGGTTAAGCTTCTGGGGCACTGCCTTTGTATACGCTGGGTTCTAAGTCCCACATATACAGTACTCAAAGTGCTCAATAAAACATAAAGCTAGCCTTACATCTTGGAGTCCTTCTGACCCTCCTCTCCAATACACATCCACACTCAATTGATTGAATGCTCATGTGTTCCCAATGGGAGGAGCAGCCAACGATTAAACACTAAACCGAAACATGCCTGATTATAATTATTATTGTCCCAACATCAGTTGTTGTGGAACAGTTGGAAGCTCCATCCAAAAGATAGTTGGGGGCTCTGGCTATTTTTGTACAGAAGAACCGAAGGCACCACTAGGTAAAGTTAGGATCTGCCACACTGGTCAAAAGAATGCGGATCAAATGAGAGAAGGAAAGCTGACCAGTATAAAATAGGCGATCACCAGTTATAGCATAACAATAATCTTTATTATAGAAAACCACACACAGACATGGAAAGTACTATTAAAAACAATTAAAAGGGCCCATTATAGGGCTATACTGATGTCAAAAAATCCGCCCACTGCAGCCGGAACATGTGTAATAATTGTATCAAAGCAAGATCAAAAATCATACAATATCACCAATATCAAAATCAATCTGTCCCCAATAGTGCACACCAGGTCAAAAACTCGCTTTAAAACTCCCTAAGGTGGAGAGTTACAATTAGCCATAGTCAGTGTTGCTCGTTCAAATCTCCAAAGTGCATGGAGGAGAACCGAGGAGCATAGGTGCAGAGACAAATAAATCAGATAACATCAAGCAATAGATAGAAACATAACCTGCGATGCTTCAGCTGTGTGGGCAGAGAGAGAGGGTCACCCGATGCATTTCGTCATCGTAGATGACTTCATCAGGGGAACCAACGACGAAATGCATCGGGTGACCCTCTCTCTCTGCCCACACAGCTGAAGCATCGCAGGTTATGTTTCTATCTATTGCTTGATGTTATCTGATTTATTTGTCTCTGCACCTATGCTCCTCGGTTCTCCTCCATGCACTTTGGAGATTTGAACGAGCAACACTGACTATGGCTAATTGTAACTCTCCACCTTAGGGAGTTTTAAAGCGAGTTTTTGACCTGGTGTGCACTATTGGGGGCTCTGGCTATTTTTCATGTGTATTGTCTCCTTAATTTTTAACATCTACGGCAAGGCTGTGGAGTCAGAGTCCATTTTGGTGGAGATGGATTCAGGGAAATTGAGGAGTCAGAGTCCGATATGTCGCCTACTAACTTCACAGCCCTGGTTATGGAGTCGGAGTCGTGAAGTTGGTGAACATTTTGGTGGAGTTGGATTCAGAGACATTGAGGAGTCGGATGTTTGTCTTATTGACTCTAAAGCCCTGATCAACAGATCTGTCGCCTGCTTGATGCCATTTTCCAGGTAGCAGCATGTATATTATGTCATATTATATTTCATGGTTTCATAGTTTAAGCCCATCTAGGTCAAACTGCACCCTAACATGCTGATCCAGAGGAAGGCAAAATAAAACCATGTAGCAAACACTAAGCTGCACATTGTGGAAAAAAATATGTTATGCTTGACAGAGAAAAAATGCATAAAAGCTAACACCCAATAGTGGAATATTAGAGCGTGCACAGTATAGATATGCAGACTGTAGGGCCAGTAATAATCCAAACAAGCACTACGTTGTATCAGGATTTGGCTTGATAACTGCAATAATCATAATCCATCTCCTAACCTTTGCTTACAATGTTAATGCACTTCATAAGGGGCTGGTACCACACCGCGTCTTCAATGTCACATTTCATGGCCAGTCATTGTGGTCCTTATGCGAACTGTGAAATATGCTTTGGGGAGTATTCATACCTCAATTTTTCTTGTGCAAATTCTATATGTATTTCTCACGTATAGCACTTGTACCTATGGTGTGGTTGTTCAGAGAGCGTTCTGCACAAAAGTACCAAGACTTGTCCAATAATGGTCCAAGTGTCAGATAAAAGTCGCCAGTGCCAGTCTATGGATTCATGAACAAATCCGACAGCATTAGGATGCCATCATATGCTGTTATTTGTTCACAGTGTGTTTGATAAAAGCGCCTTCAGTTCTTTTTAGCAGCCTAATAAAACTAATGAAACTGACCAAACAAGGATGGTAAAAACTGAATCACCCTGAGGAAAAATATTGATGAAACTCAGACTGTTTTATGCACACAAATGTTCCCTACACTGTTCAAAAGAAGTCGGAGCGGAGCACATCAGGAGCTTTCATGGATTTTTGCAGGGTGTAGTGGGGCCTTCTGATTTTAGGTGGTACATTGGTGAGCCTGTCTTGTGAGATACACTCATATAGTGTTACCTAGCCTGCCATACCTGGCGTTACTAATAGGCTATTGTTCAGACACCGTGCATACACTCATGCAGTGTTAACAAGCCCGCCCTATCTGCCGCTACTAATAGGCTCTTGTTCAGATACTGTGCATACACTCATGCAGTGTTAACTAGCCTGCCCTACCTGGCGTCACTAATAGGCTCTTGTTCAGACACTGTATATATATTAATATAGTGTCAACTAGCCCGCCCTACCTGGCGTCACGAATAGGCTCTTGTTTAGACACTGTTTATCTCACTTATCTATATGTCAGGCTCCCTATGCATGTCTCATTAGTGTGCATCTCATGCAAGCAGCTGCTCCTCTCCATTGGAAGGCTGTGAGTGGCTGTCCCATCAGCATTATGCACCAAGGCTATCCCCATCTCTATATTAGGAAGTTCTCTGCACCCTGATTGTGCATTCAGTATTAGGATGGCTGTGGTGAGTTTTTTTGAAATTTGTTTGTGGTTTTGCTTTAATGGATTTGTCACATATTTTGCAGCGATCAGTGAGATAAAAGGTGTATAGACACTACAACAGCGAAATCTAGAACATTTTTTACAAATTATTCCAAACAAGAAAAAGTTCCTAAGAGGCCAAGGAATTGTTCCAAATGTTCGTCCTGTATTTAGCACTCTTTAAAAGAACATCAACGTAGGGTGAGTTGACGTGTTTCGACACAATTATAATTGTTAAAACACGGGATTGTGTCAAAAAGCGTCAACATACCCTACGTTGATGTTCTTTTAAAGAGTGCTAAATAAAGGACGAACATTTGGTGCAATTCTGTGGCTTTTCTGGAACTTTTTCTCGTTTGGAATGCCTTAATTTGCCGATGGGCATGTGACAGAGGTGTGGACCCAGAATGGCATGTCTATATTTAGTATGGAGAGCATTTGCTCAACTTACCATTTTAAATGAATGCTATACAGTTGGCTTACTTTGCATTTAACGAGCAAATAAAGAATAAGAAAAAAATGTGCCAAGATGTACTAGTGCATCTCAATGAATTAGAATATCATAAAAAAAAAACATGAAATAGATCCCTCTGTGTGTAATGACTTTATATAATATGGGTGTCACTTTATGTATTGAATTACTGAAATAAAGTAACTTTTTGATGATATTCTAATTCATTGAGATGCAGTAGTATATAACCTTTGCCTTTTAAACAATTGATTCTTGAGCAGTGTACAGACCTGATGTGAGGCTTCCTACAATTTTCCATTACTATTTACTGCGTGCATGTGTCAGGACTGAATATTTTGATTACCATTTGGGCATTCTTGCCCTCTTCCAACATGGCATCCTTTGCTTCAAGTGTCCTTTGTCTTCTTGCCTTTATAAACCAAACCCCAACCTTTAGTCAGTGCCTCTAGTAATTCTGCCTGGTTTCCTGCTCCTAGTGGCCACTCAAGGTCTCTGGCTACTCCTGCAAATCCTGTGTGGATCTCCTGATTGCTGCTCTTCAGAGGTTCTGCTACCTACATCTTTTGCCAGTGTTCTTACTGCTTCTGGCTGCTCTGCTTCATCTCTTGCCTCACCTGCCTTTGCTCACTTGACTTTATTTAGTGCATTGTAGTTTCCTACATTCAAATAGACACAGAGCACGAGACTGTTCTGGACTTCTGGACTCTGGTAATTTTCTCTGCATCTGGTTCTGGACTTTCTAAGGCTGTGGTCACACATAGAAATCCGTTTTTGGAAGTGATTTTCATCACCAATCCGTTTTTTTCTGGGTGCTTTTTGAGCCTCCTGCACTCCTGAACGTTTTTGGAATTTTCATTAAAAAAACGCATGCGCGAACGCATGCGCAAACGCAAGTGCGCGTTTGCATGCGTTCGCGCATGCGTTTCCCATAGGGCCCCATGTTAAAGAAAATGCATGCGTTTTTTAACTGATGCCAAAAACGTTGCATGCAACGTTTTTGACTCAAAAACGGACAGGGCAATGTTTGGAGCTCCAGAGAAAAACGGACAGGGTGTTTATTCACCCAATCCGTTTTTCTGTCAGTTTTTGGACTTAGAAAAAAAATGAGAAAACTGAAGCCAAAAACGGACTGAGGGCTTATGTGGAACCCCAGCCTAAGACTGCCTTTCCCAGGCCTCCCTAGATGATTTAAAGTGTTATATAGACTTAAACTTCTCCGCGTTAGGACTTGCCATAGACTTTCCTTTTACAGCATACTCAAGTGTGAACTGCGCTTTATAGACTGCTCCACTGATTGCATTTTCCTCTGAGGTTTTTCAACAGACTTTTCATTAAGGCTTCATTCAATATCTACACTGTGTGTTTATGGACTTTGAGTTTCCCTCTGCACTTTGCTGTGAATCACTGTGTGTTATAATATAGACTTTTTTACCTATAAAAGGTCTTCAATTGTGTTTTGCTCCACGCAAAAAGACTCCTGAATTATCCATTATAATTATTACAGCATCCATCTTGAGTTTATGCATATTCCTTGTGCTTTGTAATGTGACTGTTCAATTCTAACCCTTTTATTGAATCCGACTTTAAAGATCAACAGTGGTAGAAAGAAGTCCAAAGTTACTTATTTCTGAGTTTTTTATTCAACAAGAAATGCAACATATTTAGATGGCCAGTATCCTCTCTTAATCTCAGAAATGCTAATATTTATACATATTAAACAAGAGGAAAGTGGATTCATCTATAATACACAGGCCTATGAACTATCAGATTTTAATACAAGTTAAAGGGGGAAGATAGAGAGAAGGGGGAAGAAGCAAGAAAGAAGGGAGATAGGGAAACAGAGAAGAAAAAGTAAACAAACTGACATAAGGAAAAGGTATTCACCAAGGGGTCGAGGAGGGGAGACCTCCCTGTCCAGAAGAAGACCCACACAGGTCCCATAGAAAGTAATTCTTGTTCTGGGGAGAGCAAAGCTTGATATTCGTTTGTAAATTTACACTCTATCCAAGGACGTTTTGTAAAAGGAGTCATATCTGTCGCATAGAGAAGCTGTCAAATCCTCAATATACATCAGTTCATTCACTGTATTAATCCAAGTGGAAAGACTCAGAGGGGAGACCGATCTCCAACTCAATGTAAGGTGTTCGAGTTTTACGTGGACCTGGTTTTGTCTTCTTGCCTTCATCTAAAATGGAGTCAGATGCCTCGTCCTGCCCTTGAATTTCCTGTCTGTCCTGCCTATAAGTCCTGGTACAGGAATAATTCCTTGTCTAGGTATTTTGGTGTTAGCTGGTTCCTGAATCTCTCCTGGTATGCTTCTTGACATCCTTCATATAATTCCTGACTATTCACGTAATTGTGCTGGTAGCACTTCTACATATTGTTCCTAGACATTCTCGTATAGTGCTGGTAGCACTCCTGCATGTTATTCCTGGATATTCTCATACAGTGCTGGTAGCACTCCTTCATATTATTCCTGGACATTCTCATATAGTGCTGGTAGCGCTCCTGCATATTATTCCTGGACATTCTCATATAGCGCTAGTAGTACTCCTGCATATTATTCCTGGACATTCTCATATAGTGCTGATAGTACTCCTACATATTATTCCTGGACATTCTCATATAGTGCTAGTTGCACTCTGGCATATTATTCCTGGACATTCTGATATAGTGCTGGTAGTACTCCTGCATATAATTCCTGGACATTCTCATATAGTGCTGGTAGCACTCCTGCATGTTATTCCTGGATATTCTCATACAGTGCTGGTAGCACTCCTGCATATTATTCCTGGACATTCTCATATAGTGCTGGTAGTACTCCTGCATATTATTTCTGGACATTCTCATATAGTGCTGGTAGTACTCCTGCATATTATTCCTGGACATTCTCATACAGTGCTGGTAGCACTCCTTCATATTATTCCTGGACATTCTCATATAGTGCTGGTAGCACTCCTGCATATTATTCCTGGACATTCTCATATAGCGCTAGTAGTACTCCTGCATATTATTCCTGGACATTCTCATATAGTGCTGATAGTACTCCTACATATTATTCCTGGACATTCTCATATAGTGCTAGTTGCACTCTGGCATATTATTCCTGGACATTCTCATACACTGTGTGCAGAATTATTAGGCAAATGAGTATTTTGATGACATGATACTTTTTATACATGTTCTCTTACTCCAAGCTGTATAGGCTTGAGAGCCAACTACCAATTAAGTAAATCAGGTGATGTGCATCTCTGTAATGAGGAGGGGTGTGGTGTAATGACATCAACACCCTATATAAGGTGTGCTTAATTATTAGGCAACTTCCTTTCCTTTGGCAAAATGGGTCAGAAGAGAGATGAGACGGACTCTGAAAAGTCCAAAATTGTGAGATGTCTTGCAGAGGGATGCAGCAGTCTGGAAATTGCCAAACATTTGAAGCATGATCACCGAACAATCAAGTGTTTCATGGCAAATAGCCAACAGGGTCGCAAGAAGCGTGCTGGGCAAAAAAGGCGCAAAATAACTGCCCATGAATTGAAGAAAATCAAGCGTGAAGCTGCCAAGATGCCATTTGCCACCAGTTTTGCAATATTTCAGAGCTGCAACATTACTGCAGTATCAAAAAGCACAAGGTGTGCTATACTCAGGGACATGGCCAAGGTAAGGAAGGCTGAAAAACGACCACCTCTGAACAAGAAACATCAGATAAAACGTCAAGACTGGGCCAAGAAATATCTTAACTATAATTCAAAGGACTGGCTTCACCTTTAATGTGCAGGTGCAGGCAAAAAAAATGTGTATGCAATAAAGGGAGTAAGTTTGCCGCTACACTGAACACAATATGTTAGAGAAACAGCTAAATGGCTGGTACATGAAGTGCAGGATTGTCTGTGCAGCTAATGAATGCATGTATGAAAAATGAACACAGTTAATACTGTACTGGAATAAATGAATTGAGAGACTTAGCTTCATCACTGACGTCACTGCGAAGAGCCCGGTAACTGCGCCAAAGTGCTCTCAAACTTACCGGGTCCTACTCTGACTTTATGTGTGGCCTACACTGCTAGGAAGTGGTTTATATGCCTGTGTAATGCAATTAAAAAACCAGCTGGTAGTGGTCTGAACCAGGACCAGGGCTACGGCAAGATGGAGGTGTGGGCGAAGCTACTGGGCGGGGGTAGGGAGCACAGTCAAAAAGGGCCAAACTATAATTTAAAGGACTGGCTTCACCTTTAATGTGCAGGTGCAGGCAAAAAAATGTGTATGCAATAAAGGGAGTAAGTTTGCCGCAACACTGAACACAATATGTTAGAGAAACAGCTAAATGGCTGGTACATGAAATATCTTAAGACTGATTTTTCAAAGATTTTATGGACTGATGAAATGAGAGTGGCTCTTGATGGGCCAGATGGATGGGCCAGAGGCTGGATCAGTAAAGGGCAGAGAGCTCCACTCCGACTCACATGCCAGCAAGGTGGAGGTGGGGTACTGGTATGGCTGGTATCATCAAAGATGAACTTGTGGGACCTTTTCGGGTTGAGGATGGAGTGAAGTTCAACTCCACTGGTTGTCCTGCAAACAAAATGGGATTCACATAGGGTGAGAAAGGAGGTTGCTAGTGATTGGGGCTGGTGTTCTGCATTTATGATGCCTTCCTTTATAACCTGGGCAAAGCTGCACACAGCACTGAGTGTAATGGTCGTCTGACCTGAATCTGCTATGGTAAGGAAAGTAGTCAACTCCCGGACCTACTGCCAGTTTCTTGGAAGACACTTCTTCAAGCAGTGGTATAGGAAGAAGTCGGTGTCGTTCAAGAAAAACATGATTTTCATGCAGGACAATGCTCCATCACATGCATCCAACTACTCCACAGCGTGGCTGGCCAGTAAAGGTCTAAAAGAAGAAAAAATAATGACATTGCCCCCCTGTTGACCTGATCTGAACCCCATAGAGAACCTGTGGTCCCTCCTAAAATGTGACATCTACAGGGAGGGAAAACAGTACACCTCTGGGAACAGTGTCTGGGCGGCTGTGGTGGCTGCTGCACGCAATGTAGATCGTAAACAGATCAAGCAACTGACAGAATCTATGGATGGAAGGCTGTTGAGTGTCATCATAAAGAAAGGGGGCTATATTGGTCTCTAATTTTTTAGGGTTTTGTTTTTGCATGTCAGAAATGTTTATTTCTAAATTTTGTGCAGTTATATTAGTTTACCTGGTGAAAATAAACAAGTGAGATGGGAATATATTTGGTTTTTATTAAGTTGCCTAATAATTCTGCACAGTAATCGTTACCTGCATAAACAGATATCCTCCTAAGAGCCAAATCTAAAAAAAAAAAAAAAAACATTCCAACTTCCAAAAATATTAAGCTTTGATATTTGAGTCTTTTGGGTTGATTGAGAACATAGTTGTTGATCAATAATAAAAATAATCCTCTGCAATACAACTTGCCTAATAATTCTGCACACAGTGTATAGTGCTGGTAGTACGCCTTCATATTATTCCTGGACATTCTCATATAGTGCTGGTAGCACTCCTGCATATTATTCTTATACATTCTCATATAGTGCTGGTAGTACTCCTTCATACTATTCCTGGACATTCTTATATAGTGCTGGTAGCACTCCTTCATATTATTCCTAGACATTCTTATATAGTGCTGGTAGCACTCCTTCATATTATTCCTGGACATTCTTATATAGTGCTGGTAGCACTCCTGCATATTATTCCTAGACATTCTTATATAGTGCTGGAAGCACTCTTGCTTATTGTTTCTGGACATTCTCATATAGTGCTGGTAGCACTCCTGCATATTATTCCTGGACATTCTCATATAGTGCTGGTAGCACTCCTGCATATAATTCCTGGACATTCTCATATAGTGCTGGTAGCACTCCTGCATATTATTCCTAGACTGTGAGCCCTCGTGGACAGGGTCCCTGCCCCTCCTGTACCTGTACGTCCTGATCGCCTAGATTTAGTGTACTTGTTCTTGTCTCCCTCATCCTCATGTAAAGTGCCATGGAACCTAATGGCGCTATATAAATAAATAATAATAATACTAATAATAATAATAATACATTCTCATATAGTGCTGGTAGCACTCCTTCATATTATTCCTGGACATTCTTATATAGTGCTGGTAGCCCTCCTGCCTATTATTCCTAGACATTCTTATATAGTCCTGGTAGCACTCCTGCATATTATTCCTAGACATTCTTATATAGTGCTGGTAGCACTCCTGCTTATTGTTTCTGGACATTCTCATATAGTGCTGGTAGCACTCCTGCATATTATTCCTGGACATTCATATATAGTGCTGGTAGCACTCCTGCATATTATTCCTGGACATTCTCATATAGTGCTGGTAGTACTGCTGCATATTATTCCTGGACATTCTCATATAGTGCTGGTAGCACTCCTTCATATTATTCCTGGACATTCTCATATAGTGTTGGTAGTACTTCTGCATATTATTCCTGGACATTCTCATATAGTGCTGGTAGTATTCCTGCATATTATTCCTGGACATTCTCATATAGTGCTGGTAGTACTCCTGCATATAATTCCTGGACATTCTCATATAGTGCTGGTAGCACTCCTGCATATTATTACTGGACATTCATATATAGTGCTGGTAGCACTCCTGCATATTATTCCTGGACATTCTCATATAGTGCTGGTAGCACTCCTGAATATTATTACTGGACATTCTCATATAGTGCTGGTAGCACTCCTGCATATTATTCCTGGACATTCATATATAGTGCTGGTAGCACTCCTGCTTATTGTTTCTGGACATTCTCATACAGTGCTGTTCAGACTACTGCATATCATTACTAGACATATATATATATAATATATTCGTGCTGGTTGCACTTGCATTTTGATATTGTCTTCTGTTTTTTATGCTGTTACTATTGTTTGAAATACAGTTTATTAACCCAAGTTTTGTCTCAGTCTCATTAAATCCTATGTGGAGCGGAAATAGATGGATTCAAGTCGTGCTGCCCAGTAAAGGATGCAAAGCTTTTCCTGAGGAAGTGTGGGGATGCACACGAAATGCGTTGGATACAGAATAAACAACACAAAGCAATCACTCAGGGAGACCAGTCCAAGTCCTGTGTTGAGACTCCTTAACGAGGCTCCACAGACTCTACCGTGTTTCCCCGAAAGTAAGGCCCTGTCTTACATTCTTTTGGGGGCCAAAAGTGGCCCCCGGCCTTACTTTCGGGGGGGGGCCTTACATTGGGTGCCCCAGCAGTGTGGCCTACAGGCCCCCTCCTGCTGGGACACTGCGGGAGCGGGTCGCACGTCACGTGCGCCCGCTCATTACATATGCACTGCATCCCCCTGTCAATCAGCGACAGGGGGAGCAGTGCATTATACAGTATATATGGGCCCCCTATTGCTGGCACACTCCCCCCTGTTATGAGGCCCCCACCGCTGCTGCTGCTGAAGAGATCTTACCCTCCAGGGTCTTCTTGCAGCGCGTCCATCCGTCCTCTGTACTTGCTCGGCGGTCTCTCCCGGATCATGTGACCGGCCCGTCGCAGTCGCGATGACGTCATGCGCTGCGACGGGTCACATGATCCGGGAGACCGCCGAGCGAGTACAGAGGACGGATGGACGCGCTGCAAGAAGACCCTGGAGGGTAAGATCTCTTCAGCAGCAGCAGCGGTGGGGGCCTCATAACAGGGGGGAGTGTGCCAGCAATAGGGGGCCCATATATACTGTATAATGCACTGCTCCCCCTGTCGCTGATTGACAGGGGGATGCAGTGCATATGTAATGAGCGGGCGCACGTGACGTGCGACCCGCTCCCGCTCCCCCCCCCCTCCGCTAGCGGCCTTATATTGGCCCCCCCGATTGTAAGGCCTTATAATCGGGGGAGGCCTTACATTGGCAGGCCCCCCTTTACCCCCAGGCGGCCTTACAATCGGGGGGGCCTTACTATCGGGGAAACACGGTATTTACATATTTGGGACACAGAATAAAGGCTTTTTCTTTTATCATTTAATTCTTGGTTGCATCCTTTACTGAGCAGCGCGACTTGAATCCATTCATTTCCGCTCCACATGGTCTTTCGTTTCACGGGTGGTTCGCTGCAGCCTGAGACTTCATAGTAGGTTGTGTCTCACACAACCCCAAGAGGTGAGCATATACTTTGTAATTGTGCCATTTTCACACCAGTCAAGACTCTGTGTGCTATTATGTTCCACTAGCTTCTACCTCATTGATCTACATACTATGCTATTAGGTTCCAGGGTGTCTTTATAATTGTTACACTCAGTGGGATACCATAACAAGGAACCTCAACAGGGACCGTCTATAAGATGGGACAGATAGATCTGTGAGCTGTAGAAGAAATAACTCGGGGCCTAAGACGTGTGTAGTTCCTGACTCAGATCTGACAACACTCTTCCCTCCAAAATGGCTGTAACACTGGATATGTCCAGAAGCGATGTAGAAAATCCCCCTCCTCAACTCTACATCTCCAGCACTTGGAGTCCACAAACAGGGTACAGCCTATGGAATTTGGCCGGAACCCTATACCACCGGGATAGAGTCCAAAGTCTCTTATTTTTAAGTCTTGACTCTTTAAAGTCAGTGTCTTTATGGTCGATACGTTTGAAGCGTGATCCTAGTAGTCAGATTATTGCATAGGTAGGGTCATACTGTTTGTATTAAACAAAAAGCGGCCTGTTTCTTATAATCCTGAACAATCCCTTTAAATTGGAGTAAGATTAGATGTTACGTCTCTTCTTCAGAATAGCTCCTGCACAATATATCACTTTTGCAGTCTTATATATCGGCATGCAGTCATCTGTGTGATATATGTTGTATCTTCATGGACCCCCAAAGACTTTAGTGATGGATAAAAGCCATCAGATCCCATTGGCTGAGAGGATAACCAGATCCCAGCGCCGGTGTGAGACGCTTGTACCTCTTGTTCTTCTCGTTCATTTAATAGCTTCATGCTGTGATGAGAATATTCACAAGTTTCTCATCCGATCCCTGAGCAATTCTCAGTGATTACACAACTCTCTGGATGAGAGCAGTCACCGCTCACAGGGGGTTATACCCTGCGTCTGCTGGGCCCCTGCCAAGTCACTGACCTGGGGATGAACCAATCCATTTGGTAGGTGATGGGTGTGCTGACATTACATGTGTACAAACACAGGAGCAAATCGGTATAAGTTATATGTGGGCACCCTGCCAAGCCGGGAATCTCTGCCAACTAAGAGAACGTGAATCACTGAGAGCAGCGTACAAGAATGCGTGAACATGCTCCGGACATTCTTTGCTACATGTTATGTTGCCTATTGGCAGATAGTGAGTATTCCTGGTATTCCTGAACCTCGGCATATGCCGGATAGTAAAACCCGTACATACCAGAGTATTGTACTCTTATTTGCTGCTTGTACGAATTTTGATCTAATCTTCGCTGTTGCAGAAATTTCCATGGCAGGCAGAGCAAAGCCTGTGCTGTCACATGCAATATGGAAAATAACCTGCAGGTGGCGGTGCTGGGAATCGCTGTGAGCGCAGCACCTGCTGCATACTGGATTCTCATTCACCAGTGATCTTACACTACGTGGACCTGTGCCATATATTACAGTACAAGGATCGAGAGCATTGATTTCATGTTCAGCCTAGCAGAAGAAAAACATATTCTCTGGAAAGAGTAAATGCATATCTACACCAAAATCCTAATAGCAGATCTGCATTGGATAAAGCTGAAGATTTGCCCATACTCCACTTGTTGGTGCACTTTAGATTGCAATGGCTTCTGCCAAGATTGCATTGTCTCAGACAGGGGCATAACTACAATAGGTGCAAGGGTTGCAATCGCACCCGGGCCCTGGAGCCTACAGGGCCCTAAAGGGGGAGTCACACGCGTCAATGTCGTCAGTGAGATGATTGCTGACGACATTGACGGCTGATTGCTGGTGAGCTGTCACACAGACAGACTCACCAGCGATCAATTGACCAGAGACATCATGGAAACGATTTAAATATCGTTTCCACGATGTCTTGCTCCCGCTGCCAGCCTGCTGGAAGCGGGAGCAAGCTGGTCTCCAAGGTAAACTGCGGGTATCTAGGCAGCGCGCGCTGCCTAGATACCCGACGTGTACCTTAGTTACCAGCCTCCTCCGCTCACCGGCTGGTATCTAAGGTACACAGCGGGTAACTAGGGACCCTAGTTACCCGCTGTGTACCTTAGATACCAGCCGGTGAGCGGAGGAGGCTGGTAACTAAGGTATACGTCGGGTATCTAGGCAGCGCGCGCTGCCTAGATACCCGCAGTTTACCTTGGATACCAGCTCCCAGCGCTTGTGAGAGGCGCTGGGAGCTGGAATTATCGCTACTCCCGGTGTCACACGCAGCGATGCTGCGTGTCCACCGGGTGACAATCGCCAGGTTTTAGAGCAGATTCTAAAACCTGGCGATCATCAACCAGCGATTTATCGCTGGTTGATTCAGTATGTCACACGCATCAATATCGCTGCAACGTCACGTGCAGCCGAGATCGTGCAGGCGATATTGACGCGTGTGACTCCCCCTTAACAGTCCCTTTGGCCTATAGAAAAAGACTAATGCAGTAAGATTTGCAATAATTGGGGGCTCTGTTAGAGCTTTTTTACCGGTGCCCATGAACTTCAAGTTACGCCATTGGTCACCATAGCCCTTTATGTGAGCTTGTAATGGCATCACATCCATCTGAATTATACTGAGCCGGGATGGTTTTCTTTTACCTACAGTCATAATACTCAGAGAGTACTTTCTACTGCTATTGCGCTTCTGTTGGTTCATGAGTTATCCTGTCCTTTAACATCTCAGTAGCAACCAATGAGGTGAACCTGTCACCAGATTTTTGGGTTGTAAACTAAAAGTGCCCCCTTCAGCAGCACCTATGCTACCGTTCTATGAAGGTGGCTATTATGACCTGACTGCCCCTGTACACCCCAGAAATACCTTAGGGTAAGTGCACATTACCCGGCGGTTCGGTCGGCGGCTGCTGGCGGGACCCGCCAGGAAGCTCCGGCGCCGTGCACCGGCTTCTTGGCGGGTATGAGCTGCGGGAGCCGGGCGGTATCCGGCGGCTGCCCAGCGGGTTCTCGGCGGCGATTCTGCAGCGGCTGGAAGCAGCACATGATTCTGCTTGCAGCCGCTGCAGAACCGGCCGGTTTTTAGAACATGGTCATTCTTTGCTAACCCGCTGGGAAACCTGCGGGTTAGCAACGGATGACGCTGGGTAACCGCCGGTATGTGCACAGCCTTGGGCGGGTTACATTAGTTTCAATGTTAATCCAAACGCCGGTTTGGATTAACATAAATTTAAATAAAATTAATGTATGCAAAACGGCGGTTTACACAGGTAAACCGCCGAAAACCCGCCCAGTGTGCACATACCCTTATAAAAATCTCCTCCTCTGTATTATAATTACCTGGATCTGATGGGTTTAATTGCAGAGCAGTCCCCTCCACCTCTCCGGGCCATCAACATACTCTTCTTCTGACTGATGTAGTTAACACCTCCTGTGTTATTCGAATCGCGCTTTGAAATATCGTACCTGCGCAGAGGCTTCTCTGGCTCGCGCAGGTGGACTGTGCTCTTTCCTACTGTGGGCAGAGTCTAAATCTCATCTACACGTGTGCAAACCATTGAAGTCTCTGCGCAGGTCCGAGATTCACCCGAGTATATGAATGACGCAGAAGACGTCATCCTGAGAGCAGAGTTGAAATCTCGTGCCTGAGCAGAAGCTTCTCTGGCTTGCGCAGGCGCACTGTGCTCTTCCCTACTGCGGGCAGAGCCTAAAACTCATCTACACATATGCGATATGCTGAAGTCTTTGCGCAGGTCTGAGATTCACCCGAGTATATCAATGACGCAGAAGACGTCATCCTGAGAGCAGAGTTGAAATCTCGCGCCTGTGCAGAGGCTTCTCTAGCTTGCCCAGGCGCACTGTGCTCTTGCCTACTGCGGACAGAGCCTAAAATGCATCTACACATGCGTGAACTGCAGAAGTCTCTGCACATGCGCGAGATTTTCCCGGGTATATGAATGACGCAGAAGACATCATCTTGAGAGCCAGGGTGAAATCTTGCGCCAGCACATAGGCTTCTCCAGATCATGCAGGTGCACCGTGCTAATCCTACTGCGGGCAGTGCCTAGAACTCATGTATACATGCATGAACCACTGAGGTCTCTACACATGTGCGAAATTCATCCTGTTTTATGAATGACACAGATTACATCATCCTGAAACCTAGGGTGAAATCTTGCGTCTCTACAGAGGCAACAACAGTTTGTGCATGTGCATATGAGGCTCTGCACGGAGTAGGGCAGAGCATAGTGCATCTTCTTGAGCCAGAGAAGCCTCTGTGCAGGTGCGAGAATTCAAACCTCGATGTGGATAACACAGGGGGAGTTCTGATTTTTTCAGTCAGAAGAAAAAGATGTTGGGACGGCGAGGTGAGGTGGGACGGACAGCGAAGAGGCAGGATGGACGACGAGAAGCCGGGCAGACGGCGAGGAGAGGTGGGACAGACAACGAGGAGAGGCAGGACGGACAGCGAGGAGAAGTGGGACAGACGACGAAGAGAGGAAGGGTGGAGGTCAAGGAGAGGCGGGATGTACGTTGAGGACAGGGAGGAACGGACAGTGAGGTTAGGGGAGGCGGATGGCAAGGAGAGGTGGGACGGATGGAGAAAAGCGATATGGACAAAGAGGAGAGATGGACGGATGGTGAGGAGAGGCGGGATGGATGGTGAGGGGAAGCGGGACGGATGGCAAGGAGAGGTGGGACGGATGGAGAAAAGCGATACGGACGGAGAGGAGAGGCGGGATGGACGGACGGTGAGGAGAGGCGGGACGCATGGCAAGGGGAAGCGGGAGGAGAGGTGGACAGAACGAGCTACAATCAAGCCCAGCGAACTGAGGGCAGGAGATTTTTATAAGTTATTTATTCAGTGTACAGGGGGAGTCAGGGCATAATAAGCACCTTCTAGAATTGCAGCATAGGCACTGCTGAAGGTGGCGCTTTTAGTTTACAACTCAAAAATCATGTGACAGGTTCACGTTAACACATAACATTGCAAATCTATACAATTTATGTCCCTGTTCTGAATATTCCAGTCAACTAAATGTGTTGCAAATTTACAGAAATGCGTAATGCAAATTTTTGGAGCCGCTGAAACACATGGAATCGATTGCCGGGATGTAAACATGGGTTGACCAAGTTACATATGATGTAAACTTTATTCCTGCGCTGAGCTTGGATCTATCAGCTGCAGTGGGTTTATATTGTGCACATGTATCTGCAGGGATTGTCTTACTTAGCTGCCAGTCAAATTTCTGTTACTCTGGGACCCTTCATTGGGAATCGGTTTAGACTATGAGAATTTTCAAAGGAATATGGATGGTAGAAGTGGTAAGACTGCACAGGGGCATAACTACAACAGGTGCAGGGGTTGAAAACGCACTTGGGCCCTGGAGCCTAGAGGTCCCTTTGGCCTAAAGAAAAAGATTAATGCTATTAAAGATTTGCAATAATTGGGGGCCCAGGTGGAGTTTCTGCATTGGGGCCCATGAGCTTCAAGCTACACCACTGAGACTGCACTCTGGTGTCCGAAATAGAGGCCTGATGTGTCGATTACATAATGAGAGAAGTCCTGGCGTTCACAGAAGTATAACATTATATCTTTCATTGGTGGACACAGACAGAAAAGGGTCCTTGTGCAAGAACAATAGATGGGCCTTTGGCCGCTCAAGAGCTCATCAAAATATACAATTCCACCTGCTTTGGAGGTAGAAATGGGCCCTTTTACCTCTTGGACCCCTGTGTGGCTGCACCAATGATATGTCCACCCCTGATATCTTTATTACATCACACTGATTCAACTGAACGATAACCTTATATCTCACTGATCCAACTGATCTGTAACCTTATATCTCACTGATCCAACTGATCTGTAACCTTATATCTCACTGATACAACTGAACTATAACCTTATATCTCACTGATCCAACTGAACTATAACCTTATATCTCACTGATCCAACTGAACTATAACCTTATATCTCACTGAATCAACTGAACTATAACCTTATATCTCACTGATCCAACTGAACTATAACCTTATATCTCACTGATCCAACTGAACTATAACCTTATATCTCACTGAATCAACTGAACTATAACCTTATATCTTACTGAATCAACTGATCTGTAACCTTATATCTCACTAAATCAACAGATCTGTAACCTTATATCTCACTGATCCAACTGAACTATAACCTTATATCTCACTGAATCAACTGAACTATAACCTTATTATCTCACTGATCCAACTGAACTACAACCTTATATCTCACTAAATCAACTGAACTATAACCTTATATCTCACTGAATCAACTGAACTATAACCTTATATCTCACTGATCCAACTGAACTATAACCTTATATCTCACTGATCCAACTGAACTATAACCTTATATCTCACTGATCCAACTGAACTATAACCTTATATCTCACTGATCCAACTGAACTATAACCTTATATCTCACTGAATCAACTGAACTATAACCTTATATCTCACTGAATCAACTGATCTGTAACCTTATATCTCACTGAATCAACTGATCTGTAACCTTATATCTCACTGAATCAACTGAACTATAACCTTATATCTCACTGATCCAACTGAACTATAACCTTATATCTCACTGATCCAACTGAACTATAACCTTATATCTCACTGAATCAACTGATCTGTAACCTTATATCTCACTGAATCAACTGAACTATAACCTTATATCTCACTGAATCAACTGATCTGTAACCTTATATCTCACTGAATCAACTGAACTATAACCTTATATCTCACTGAATCAACTGAACTGTAACCTTATATCTCACTGAATCAACTGATCTGTAACCTTATATCTCACTGAATCAACTGAACTATAACCTTATATCTCACTGAATCAACTGATCTGTAACCTTATATCTCACTGAATCAACTGAACTATAACCTTATATCTCACTGAATCAACTGAACTATAACCTTATATCTCACTGATCCAACTGAACTATAACCGTATATCTCACTGATCCAACTGAACTATAACCTTATATCTCACTGATCCAACTGAACTATAACCTTATATCTCACTGAATCAACTGAACTATAACCTTATATCTCACTGAATCAACTGAACTATAACCTTATATCTCACTGAATCAACTGAACTATAACCTTATATCTCACTGAATCAACTGATCTGAAACCTTATATCTCACTGAATCTACAGATCTGTAACCTTATATCTCACTGAATCAACTGAACTATAACCTTATATCTCACTGATCCAACTGAACTATAACCTTATATCTCACTGATCCAACTGAACTATAACCTTATATCTCACTGATCCAACTGAACTATAACCTTATATCTCACTGAATCAACTGAACTATAACCTTATATCTCACTGAATCAACTGATCTGTAACCTTATATCTCACTGAATCAACAGATCTGTAACCTTATATCTCACTGAATCAACTGATCTGTAACCTTATATCTCACTGAATCAACTGATCTGTAACCTTATATCTCACTGAATCAACTGAACTATAACCTTATATCTCACTGAATCAACTGAACTATAACCTTATATCTCACCGAATCAACTGATCTGTAACCTTATATCTCACTGAATCAACTGAACTATAACCTTATATCTCACTGAATCAACTGAACTATAACCTTATATCTCACTGAATCAACTGAACTATAACCTTATGGCTATGTGCACACAGGAAGGTTTAGTGAAGGTTTAGGAGCGGAACCGCCGGTCGGTTTCCATCAGGTTTATGCAAATTTATGTTAATCCAAAAGCGGCTTTTGGATCAACATAGAAACCTATGGAAACCGACACCCGGTGTGCACACACCGGCGGTTTCCACATGCTCATCTGTTGCTAACCCGCTGGGTTCCCAGCGGGTTAGCAAAGAATGTGCATGTCCTATAAACCGGCCGGTTCTGCAGCGGCTGCAAGCAGAATCATGTGCTGCTTCCAGCCGCTGCAGAACCGACGCCACTAACCCGCTGTGCACCGCCGCACACCCGACCGTCTTCTGCAGCACGGACCCGACAGGAAGCCGGTGGACGGCTCGGGAGCTTCCTGTCGGGTCCGCCCAGCCGCCGCCGCCCCTAACCCGCCCCCGTGTGCACATAGCCTATATCTCACTGAATCAACTGATCTGTAACCTTATATCTCACTGAATCAACTGAACTATAACCTTATATCTCACTGAATCAACTGAACTATAACCTTGTATCTCACTGAATCAACTGATCTGTAACCTTATATCTCACTGAATCAACTGAACTATAACCTTATATCTCACTGATCCAACTGAACTCTAACCGTATATCTCACTGATCCAACTGAACTATAACCTTATATCTCACTGATCCAACTGAACTATAACCTTATATCTCACTGAATCAACTGAACTATAACCTTATATCTCACTGAATCAACTGAACTATAACCTTATATCTCACTGAATCAACTGAACTATAACCTTATATCTCACTGAATCAACTGATCTGAAACCTTATATCTCACTGAATCTACAGATCTGTAACCTTATATCTCACTGAATCAACTGAACTATAACCTTATATCTCACTGATCCAACTGAACTATAACCTTATATCTCACTGAATCAACTGAACTATAACCTTATATCTCACTGATCCAACTGAACTATAACCTTATATCTCACTGAATCAACTGAACTATAACCTTATATCTCACTGAATCAACTGATCTGTAACCTTATATCTCACTGAATCAACAGATCTGTAACCTTATATCTCACTGAATCAACTGATCTGTAACCTTATATCTCACTGAATCAACTGAACTATAACCTTATATCTCACTGAATCAACTGAACTATAACCTTATATCTCACCGAATCAACTGATCTGTAACCTTATATCTCACTGAATCAACTGAACTATAACCTTATATCTCACTGAATCAACTGAACTATAACCTTATATCTCACTGAATCAACTGAACTATAACCTTATGGCTATGTGCACACAGGAAGGTTTAGTGAAGGTTTAGGAGCGGAACCGCCGGTCGGTTTCCATCAGGTTTATGCAAATTTATGTTAATCCAAAAGCGGCTTTTGGATCAACATAGAAACCTATGGAAACCGACACCCGGTGTGCACACACCGGCGGTTTCCACATGCTCATCTCTTGCTAACCCGCTGGGTTCCCAGCGGGTTAGCAAAGAATGTGCATGTCCTATAAACCGGCCGGTTCTGCAGCGGCTGCAAGCAGAATCATGTGCTGCTTCCAGCCGCTGCAGAACCGACGCCACTAACCCGCTGTGCACCGCCGCACACCCGACCGTCTTCTGCAGCACGGACCCGACAGGAAGCCGGTGGACGGCTCGGGAGCTTCCTGTCGGGTCCGCCCAGCCGCCGCCGCCCCTAACCCGCCCCCGTGTGCACATAGCCTATATCTCACTGAATCAACTGATCTGTAACCTTATATCTCACTGAATCAACTGAACTATAACCTTATATCTCACTGAATCAACTGAACTATAACCTTGTATCTCACTGAATCAACTGATCTGTAACCTTATATCTCACTGAATCAACTGAACTATAACCTTATATCTCACTGAATCAACTGAACTATAACCTTGTATCTCACTGAATCAACTGATCTGTAACCTTATATCTCACTGAATCAACTGAACTATAACCTTATATCTCACTGATCCAACTGAACTATAACCTTATATCTCACTGATCCAACTGAACTATAACCTTATATCACACTGATCCAACTGAACTATAACCTTATATCTCACTGAATCAACTGAACTATAACCTTATATCTCACTGAATCAACTGAACTATAACCTTATATCTCACTGAATCAACTGAACTATAACCTTATATCTCACTGAATCAACTGATCTGTAACCTTATATCTCACTGAATCAACTGAACTATAACCTTATATCTCACTGATCCAACTGAACTATAACCTTATATCTCACTGATCCAACTGAACTATAACCTTATATCACACTGATCCAACTGAACTATAACCTTATATCTCACTGAATCAACTGAACTATAACCTTATATCTCACTGAATCAACTGAACTATAACCTTATATCTCACTGATCCAACTGAACTATAACCTTATATCTCACTGAATCAACTGAACTATAACCTTATATCTCACTGAATCAACTGATCTGTAACCTTATATCTCACTGAATCAACTGAACTATAACCTTATATCTCACTGAATCAACTGATCTGTAAGCTTATATCTCACTGAATCAACTGAACTATAACCTTATGCCTCACTGATCCAACTAAACTATAACCTTATATCTCACTGATCCAACAGATCTGTAGCCTTATATCTCACTGAATCAACTTAACTACAGTTGTGGCCAAAACTATTGACACCCCTGCAATTCTGTCAGATAATACTTAGTTTCTTCCTGAAAATGATTGCAATCACAAATTCTTTGGTATTATTATCTTCATTTAATTTGTCTTCAATGAAAAAACACAAAAAGAATTGTCCTAGTTGACATGGATTAAAGTTGACTCAACCTCTGTCCTGTGTCCTTGTGTGTACCACATTGAGCATGGAGAAAAGAAAGAAGACCAAAGAAATGTCTGAGGACTTGAGAAACCAAACTGTGAGGAAGCATGAGCAATCTCAAGGCTACAAGTCCATCTCCAAAGACCTGAATGTTCCTGTGCCTACCGTGCACAGTGTCATCAAGACGTTTAAAGCCCATGGCACTGTGGCTAACCTCCGTAGATGTGGATGAAAAAGAAAAATTGACGAGAGATTTCAACGCAAGATTGTGTGGATGGTGGATAAAAAACCTCGACTAACATTCAAACAACTTCAAGCTGCCCTGCAGTCCGAGGGTACAGCAGTGTCTACCCGTACTATCCGTTGGCATCTGAATGAAAAGGTACTGTATGGTAGAATCGCCCAGGAAGACCCCACTTCTTACCCCGAGACAAAAAAAAGCCAGGCTGGAGTTTGCCAAAACTTACCCGAGAAAGCCTAAAACGTTTTGGAAGAATGTTCTCTGGTCAGATGAGACAAAAGTAGAGCTTTTTGGGCAAAGGCATCAACATAGAGTTTACAGGAGAAAAAAAGAGGCATTCAAAGAAAAGAACACGGTCCCTACAGTCAAACATGGCGGAGGTTCCCTGATGTTTTGGGGTTGCTTTGCTGCCTCTGGCACTGGACTGCTTGACCGTGTGCATGGCATTATGAAGTCTGAAGACTACCAACAAATTTTGCAGCATAATGTAGGGCCCAGTGTGAGAAAACTGGATCTCCCTCAGAGGTCATGGGTCTTCCAGCAGGACAATGACCCAAAAGACACTTCAAAAAGCACTAAAAAATGGTTTGAGAGAAAGCACTGGGGACTTCTAAGGTGGCCAGCAATTAGTCCAGACCTGAATCCCATAGAACACCTGTGGAGAGATCTAAAAATGGCAGTTTGGAGAAGGCACCCTTCAAATATCAGGGACCTGGAGCAGTTTGCCAAAGAAGAATGGTCTAAAATTCCAGCTGAGCATTGTAAGAAACTCATTGATGGTTACCGGAAGCGGTTGATAGAGTTGTTTTGGCTAAAGGTTGTGCAACCAAGTATTAGGCTGAGGGTGCCAATACTTTTGTCTGGACCATTTTTTGGAGTTTTGTGTGAAATGATCAATGTTTTGCTTTTTGCTTCATTCTCTTTTGTGTTTTTTCATTGAAGACAAATTAAATGAAGATAATAATACCAAAGAATTTGTGATTGCAATCATTTTCAGGAAGAAACTGAGTATTATCTGACAGAATTGCAGGGGTGTCAATACTTTTGGCCACAACTGTATAACCTTACAGTATATTTCACTGATCCAACTGAACGTTAACCTTATATCTCTAAAGGAACCGTCACACGCAGCAATATTGCTTGCAATTTCAGTGGCAATTTGCTGGTTGCAGTGAAATCATTGTTCCATTTGTACACAGCAACAAAATAGAACAATGTGTCCATGATTTCACTGCAACCAGCAAATTGCCACTGAAATTGCAAGCAATATTGCCGTGTGTGACGGTACCTTAAAGGCCACGTTACAGACAGATTATTGCGCAGAGATTGTTGGCAGATCTCTGGTTGCAGTGAAATCATGGACACATTGTTACATTGTACACAGCAACAAAATGTAACAATGTGTCTATGATTTCACTGCAACCAGAGATCTGTGAACAATCTCTGCACAATTATCTGTGTATGTAATGTGAATGTGAATGTTTTACTGTGCCTTGCAGCATTACACAAAAGGTTAAATGCATGAGGTTCTGTGTGTGTGTGATTGAACACAGCTTCCCACCTGTGAGTGTGTCAGGTAGGATATCAGCTGACTAGTTCTAAGTAAGAGGAGTCTTCCATAAGCCTGCAAAGGTGCAGCACCCACTATTGAGATTGCTCTGCAGAGACACAGGGAATGCAAGAGTCTGGAGTAGAAAAGGAACCTCTGAGTGTGGACTTGGGAGTGGCTGGCAGGCGTTCAGTGTGTGTGAACGTGGCCCAAGTCACAATGAGGAATGAGACGGATGGTAAAACTTATGTCCACTGACTGAAGGCGGTGATTGGACCCTGTAAGTACTCCACTGATGTATAGCATATACCATTGAGACTGATGTATAAAATGTCCACTGAGAGATAAATGGACTATGTGTTATAGTGTTATAAGGACATTTATGTTATGTTGAAGTTAAAGGAAGCCTCGTGTTTATGCTATGGAGCAAGGTTTATGAGGATGTGAATAAACAGATGGACTATGTTTTATAAGAAAATGTTGCAGTGTTTCTGAATATTGCACAGTAAGCGAGTGTACCCCAACACAATAACCTCACAGGGGTTATACACAGAAAGCTGCCAATCAGTGGTGTGGGCGGGGTTATACACAGAAAGCTGCCAATCAGTGGTGTGGGCGGGATTATACACAGAAAGCTGCCAATCAGTGGTGTGGGCGGGGTTATACACAGAAAGCTGCCAATCAGTGGTGTGGGCGGGGTTATACACAGAAAGCTGCCAATCAGTGGTGTGGGCGGGATTATACACAGAAATCTGCCAATCAGTGGTGTGGGCAGGGTTATACACAGAAAGCTGCCAATCAGTGGTGTGGGCGGGGTTATACACAGAAAGCTGCCAATCAGTGGTGTGGGCGGGGTTATACACAGAAAGCTGCCAATCAGTGGTGTGGGTGGGGTTATACACAGAAAGCTGCCAATCAGTGGTGTGGGCAGGGTTATACACAGAAAGCTGCCAATCAGTGGTGTGGGTGGGGTTATACACAGAAAGCTGCCAATCAGTGGTGTGGGCAGGGTTATACACAGAAAGCTGCCAATCAGTGTGTGTGGGCGGGGTCATAGAGCTCCACATTCAAATAACTGCTAAATCTGCAGCAGAGAAAAGAGTAATTTTGTCAAAAATGGCATCAAGCAGCTAAGTGACACATCGCTGGAATCAGGGTCTCTGCCTTTATTTTTAACATTGTCGCGCTCAGATATGGTGGCAGAAATCCGTTGACAGATTCTCTTTAAGATCCTCCAGCATGGCGGCCCACTTAGCTTTTATTTTTCTCTTTTCTCCTTTTCCCATATAGATGCATACACACATCTGTGGTTTTCTGCCATGTGCTGGCTATGAGGTAAGGTTTTACCCCAATATTTAATGCATATGTTATCATTGTGCATGCAGTTATTGCTGCAGAAACCTGATAAAGGCGAGCAATAAACCCAGGATTAAGATCTGAACTCTCCTTAGATCCAGCAGGTTAGACGACCCGAGTGTTCCAGACACAGAGAAACTTTATCTTATATCCCACCTCAGCCCCTGTGTCTCTTGGCTCGAGTCCAACCATCCTAGGTACAGACCGATATTAAAGAGGCAATCTTAAGAACCCAGATACAGTATATCCTTTATAATTTGCTTGTGAGAAGTATGTGGAACTGACCAAGATGAAATTATTCTCAGTGATTTCTATTCTCCTCTACATCTGGGATAAATCCACAGTAGAAAAACACCATTCACATCTCAAAATGTTCAAATATCCCGCGCACGTCTGTAGGTGCAGTGTATGGCGGCATTATAATCCTAATATTGGTCACTTATGGAGGAAGGGGTGACTGCATGTGAATGGGTGATGATAACCTTCCTTATCATTATACATTGTGACAGTAGTTTTTGGGGACTGATGCTCAGCGCACCAATAAAAGTCAAATTCATGCAAAATACTTATCATGGATAAAACATTTTCTAATAAGCTGACACATTTGGAGAATTTTCTTTCACACTTTATAGGACATTGGCTTATTTTAATATTTGATGGAGTGCGTCCTCTTGGACACTCCGACCACACTAATCCGTTAACACTGTGAGGAATTGGATGGTGTCGGCTATGGATCATTATAAATTAATATTTTAGGAAATAGGGACATAGATGTACTGAAATAAATGTAAGTTACAAAGTTTGTCATTAATCATCTGCAGGCAATCAACAAATTCTCAGAGGTATACAACATATACACCATATACAGTTGCAATCAAATTACTTCCCCTTTGCAAATGTTTTAGCAACATTTGCAAAACGTCTGCTGTTTGCAATAAACTAATGAGGCAAGAATAATAATTTATATAACTCAATAAAACTAGTACTAATAGTTTCTTCAAATTTAGCACAAAATGCAACTTATTATTGTATTGAACACTACTGTCTCAGTATTAGTCACCACTTCACCAGCGTCTTTAGTACTTAAAGGGACTCTGCCAGATCATTTTTCAGTATAATACTAATATTATCCTTTAATAGGGCCTGGGCAGTCCTTTTAAAAACACGTAAAATCAATATTGTACCATTTGTAGTTTCCATGCTATGAGCATCTTCACACCCTGCAGGGAGCTGGTGCATTAGTCCTCTCCATTACTTTCACAGCTGAATAGTCCAGCTGTATAAGTGTTATTTAAATATCCACGCCTATCCAAGCTGTTGTTCTGACCCTCCCCTCTGTGGTCTGTGCTGGGAGGGAGGGGGGGTGTTTTGTCCTGTACTGTGTGGTTTCTGTAAGATATTTCTATCATATGAATGTTGATTTTTCTGCATACTGCTGAGCTAATGATCAAATGTTTTTATAATTACATAGAAATATCTCTGCAGACACTACACACATGCTTCAGATACACACAATGACATGACGAGGTCAGAGCTACAGCTAAGATCACACACCTCCTCCCCACTCATTTCTTCTCTGCAATGAGTCACACAGCAGACAGATCAGGGGAGGAGGGCAGGACAATGTAGTGATGCAAAAATATTGGGGAGTGAGCAGCAGAGAACTCACTGTGATTAACAGATGGAATTAATCTTTTATTTTTAAGTTTACAAAGGATAGGAGGGAAGCACGAATAATAGAAATTCATGACTAGACAGAGCTTAGAGATTTACATTATGGATTTTTGACCTGACAGATTCCCTTTAATAAAACCCCTTTGACGTTTAAGATCTGCTGCAGATGTGTTGCATAAATGGGTACTAGCTGTGTATGTCCTTGTGGGATGCACTTACTTAGTAATGGGCAACCTGCCTGAACTGACCTCATCGAACCCCTGAAGTGCTCTACTGTAGACATACCAAGCCCTCACCAAACTCCCCCTGTCTTTCACTGTAGGCCTCACCAAACTCCCCCTGTCCTTCACTGTAGGCCTCACCAAATTCCCGCTGTCCTTCACTGTAGGCTTCACCAAATTCCACCGTCCTTCACTGTAGGTTTCACCAAATTCCCGCCGTCCTTCACTGTAGGCTTCACCAAGTTGCTGCTATCCTTCATTGTAGACTTCATCAAGCTCCAGTAGTCCTTCAGTGTAGGCTTAACCAAACCCTCACCAAGCTTCACTATAGACTTCACCAAGCCCTCACCATCTTTCACTGTACGCTTCACAAAGCCACTGCCATTCTTCACTCTAGGCTTGACCAAGCCTCCGCCATCCTTTACTGTAGGCTTCACCAAAGCCTCAACATACTCTATTGTAGTCCTCCCCAAGACCCAATTGTTCTTCACTGTAGGCATCCCAAGTCCCTCCCATCCTTTACTGTAGGCTTCACCAAGCCCCTGATGTCCTTCACTGTAGGCTTCACCAAGCATTCCCCATACTTTAATGTAGGTCTCACCATACCCTGTCATGCTTTACTGTAGGCTTCATACATCTTTCACCATGATTCACTGTAGGCTCCACCTTTCCCCACCATCCTTCGCTGTAGGCTTCACCAAACCCCCAACATCCTTTACTGTAGGTTTCACCAAGTCCTCACCATGCTTCACAGTAGGCTTTACCATGCACCTGCCATCTTTCACTGTAAGCTTCACCAAGCATCTGCAGTCCTTCACTGTAGGTTTCACGAAACCCCCGCCATTTTTTCACTTTAGGCTTCACTAAGCCTTTATTGTCCTTCACTTTAGGTTTTATCAATTCCTTGTCATCCTTCACTGAAGGCTTCATCAAGCCCTCACTATGCTTCATGGTAGGCTTCAACTATCACCTACTGTCCTTCACTGTAGACTTCACCAAGTTCCTGTTGTCTTTTACTTTAGACTTCATCAAGCCCCTCACAATGGTTCACAGTAGGCTTCACAAAGCCCTCACCATGCCTCACTGTAGGAAGGGTGGTCATCTCAGTATATACTTCATTTTTCTTCTTCTAGTCATTATTCTAGTCATTACACTGAGCCATGAGCCTGACAATTGTCAATTGTATTTTACCTATGCACTGAACAGAATCCTGAAAGTTCTGTGGTTATTTCTATGGCTCTGAGCATATTTGAGATGACTTTTCTTGAGCTTTTGGGTCAATAGAAGTGATATTTGGAGATCAGGCATGGAAACCGGCGCCTTACTGTACATACTGTAGCCTTGGTATCCAATACTACTAAATCTTGCTGCAGGTCTATTGCAGTAAGTCAAGGTGTCTTGTCCACCTACCATCTGTTTTTTTTTAGTCCGGTGGCAACTCATGTCCACATGCTTATGGTGCCACATCCAGGCGGTGTAGTCAGTGTTCCTATGTGAGAACTACTCCCAGCTGGATCTTTAGGAACGGAAACTGCTGCTTTATATATTTTTCTTGCTTGACTAAGAGATGGTCTCATTTTATTCTCTTGGACAACTCAAGAATATTAGTGATCTTAAGGCTATTGCCCATAAAGAATAGACCAAACCCCCATGAACATAGTCAAAAGCTGTTGTCTGGCTATCACATCTGCAGCATGTTATAACGGCCATAGAGGCTCTACTAGGTACTAAAGATACTTCTATAAAGTGGTGAATATTTCTGAGACTGCAGTAGTAATCATGTATGGGTTTTATTTTTTGCAATGCTTGAGCTGAAGCTGAGTGGATCCCACACGTTGGTATGAGACTGAGCTGGCAGGTAGGTCAGATCTGCACAGAGCATGGCACACCTATGGTGTAGGACAGTGCACATTGCTGTAGGTCAGATCAGCACAGAGCATGGCACCCTATTGTGTGACACAGTGCACATTGCTGTAGGTCAGATCTGCACAGGGCATGGCACCTATGTGTGGCACAGTGGACATTGCTGTAGGTCAAATCTGCACAGAGCATGGCACCTATGGTGTGGCACAGTGGACATTGCTGTAGGTCAGATCTGCACAGAGCATGGCACGTCTATGGTGTGGCACAGTGCACATTGCTGTAGGTCAGATCTGCACAGGGCATGGCACACCTATGGTGTGGCACAGTGCACATTGCTGTAGGTCAGATCTGCACAGGGCATGGCACCCTATGGTGTGGCACAGTGGACATTGCTGTAGGTCAGATCTGCACAGAGCATGGCACGTCTATGGTGTGGCACAGTGCACATTGCTGTAGGTCAGATCTGCACAGGGCATGGCACACCTATGGTGTGGCACAGTCCACATTGCTGTAGGTCAGATCTGCACAGGGCATGGCACCCTATGGTGTGGCACAGTGCACATTGCTGTAGCTGCCTCACTGACTTATGTGTGACTGCACAGACAGTGGCTTATTCTGTAATGTCTCAGGTGTCTCAATAAGGGACCAATAAAGTACACCCATACATATTACATGCACATAAGCCCATCATCAAAGATACAACTCTTAGAATAGAAAGATTGGAAACTTTTGAAGAGACATCTGGGCTCCATATGAAAGACTTTCTTGTAGCTGTTGAATATTCTTTGGTAAAAGACACGGCGCAGCGATTGATCTTTATATCGCCTTCATCTTGTGCTCGATACATAGATAAACCTGAGATGATCAGTGGATACAAGTCTGACCATATCCGACTCAGTACCGTCTTCTGGGCATATCTGATGCTTTAGAAATGGCCTGACAGGGTGAGAGCAGCGGGAAAAGCTCAGCGATTAGGCTGATATATTTGGCTGTGGTATAATGAAGCCGTCGTTGTACATGTCCTTAAGATGGGATGACTTTTAAACATTAAGTATCATACACCGACTGCAAGGGTAATCAATATATGATTGGTAGAGATCTGACCACTGGGACCCCAACCGATCACAAAAACGGGGTCCCAGAATGCCTTGTTAATACATCTTTCTCTGTCTATAGGAGCATTGGTCAGTGATAAAGACAGCCAGGCCCTCTGCAATCATACGCTTACAATCATTACTATCTGGCTCTGATTTGTATGTGCATCTCAATGAATTACAATGTAATCAAAAAGATAATTTTTTTTCATTGATTCAATGAAGGAAGGAGCCAGGTTTTGAGCTCCAAAACGCGTCGGAAAATAAAGCAGAAGATTACTTTTATTCAAAGCATTCCGGTGTCTTTGATATTCCTTTGGGGCAGCGGCGCGGACCTGGAGGCACTTGGTCCCAGATAGAGTTTCATCCCCACGTTGTGGAAGTGTGGTCCTTGCTGCGGCTGCTGGGTTTGAGTGATCAAGCTGGTTGTGGGCTTCACAACCGAACTAGGTGAGCAGTTTTTATACTGTACGTGATTTGTCTCCTAAGTGGGATAAGACCCTATGCGCATTCTCATTTTTTTAGATCATACACAGATAGGCTTTCTGTGTTCCCAGGTTGAGACACACACATGACCTCCTAGCTTCCTTTTACCTCCGCCCATTCCTCTCATTAATTCATCAGTAGCCAGGTGATACTAACCAGGCTAGGTCACATAGGACAGATACCTGGGCGAGATATACCTGCCCTCATCCACTAACCCAAAATGACTCTCACTATATATATATCTCTGGGCATCACAGACTTGGCCCTGTCCTGGATCTCGTCGTATCTAACACATCAGACTTTTAGCGTCTCCCTCTCTGACACCATCTCCTCACCTGTCTGTCGGGTGTTGCCCAAGGCTCCGTTCTAGGCCAACTACTCTTCGCCATCTACACCTTCGGCCTGGGTCAGCTCAAAGAATCACATGGTTTGCACTATTATTTCTACGCAGATCTACCTCTCTGGACCTGACATAACCTCTTACTGACCAAAATCCCACAATATCTGTCTGTTATTTCATCATACTTTTCTGTTCGCTTTCTAAAACTGAATATGGACAAAACAGAATTCATCATCTTTCCCCCATCTCACTCTACCCCTCCACCAGACCTACCCATCAAAGTCAATGGCTGCTCACTTTGACCAGTCCGAATGCTCGGTGCCTCGGGGTGATCCTCAACTCTGTCCTCTCCTTCAAGCCTCATATCAAAGCCCTTGCCACCTCCTGCTGACTCCAACTCAAAAATATATCCCGGGTCCATACATTCCTTGACCAAGAAACCGCAAAAACACTCGCGCATGCCCTCATCATCTCCCTCCTCGACTATTGCAACCTCCTACTCTCTGGCCTCCCCTCTAGCACACTAGCACCACTCCAATCTATCCTAAACTCTGCTGCCCGACTAATCCACCTGTCTCCCCACTATTCCCCAGTCACTCCTCTTTGCCAATCCCTTCACTAGCTTTCTATTGTCGAGAGGCTCCAGTTCAAATCCCTATTTATGACATACAAAGCCCTCCACAACCTATCTCCTTCATACATCTGTGACATGGTCTACCGGTACTTACCTACACGCAACCTCCGATCCTCTCAAGATCTCCTTCTCTACTCCCCTCTTATTTCTTCTTCCCACAACCGCATACAAGATTTCACCTGTGCTTCCCTCATACTCTGGAACTCTCTACCCTAACACATCAGACTCTCACCCACCCTAGAAACCTTCAAAAGGAACATGAAGACCCACCTGTTCCGACAAGCCTACAATCTGCAGTGATCCTCAGTCTACTGAACTGCCGCACGACCAGCTCTACCCTCTCCTAATGTATCCTCACCCATCACTGGTAGACTGTGAGCCCTCGCGGGCAGGGTCCTCTCTTCTTCTGTACTTTGTGTGTGTTGTATTGCTCATGCTTATTGTACTTGTCTATGTATGCCCCTTTTCACATGTAAAGCACCATGAAATAAATTGCGCTATAATAATGAATAATAGTAATA
Organism: Allobates femoralis; assembly: GCA_033576535.1. Lineage (NCBI taxonomy): Eukaryota > Metazoa > Chordata > Amphibia > Anura > Aromobatidae > Allobates > Allobates femoralis. Next base: position 129,163,440 of record JARQOC010000010.1, read on the forward strand.
ATAATAATAGTGGGTACAGAAAGTATTCAGATTCCTTTTATATTTTTCACTCTCTATTTCATTGCAGCCATTTGGTAAATTCAAAAAAGTTCATTTTTTCCTCATTAATGTACACTGCACCCCATCTTGACTGAAGAAAACAGAAATGTAGAAATGTTTGCAAATTTATTAAAGACAAACTGAAATATCACATGGTCATAAGTATTCAGCCCCTTTGCTCAGACATTCATATGTAAGTCACATGCTGTCCACTTCCTTGTGATCCTCTTGAGATGGTTCTACTCCTGTCATTGGAGTCCAGCTGTGTTTAGTTAAACTGATAGGACTTGATTTGGAAAGGCACACGCCTGTCTATATAAGACCTCACAGCTCACAGTGCATGTCCGACCAAATGAGAATCATGAGGTTAAAGAATGCTCAAGAAGCTGAGAGACAGAATCGTGGCAAGGCACAGATCTGGCCAAGGTTACAAAAGAGTTCTGCAGTACTCAAAGTTGCTAAGGCTGGCTTCACACCATGGCACTTTCCAGTCCGGGGCTGTCCGGTCTAAACCAGACAGCCCGGACCGGTTTTTTACCCCATAGTAGCCTGTAGGGCCGGATGGAGCCGGTGGTTGGATGTCCATGAGAAATTGGATTTTACTCACCATACACAAAAACGGTGCTTGCAACGTTTTTGTGTCCGGGGAGAAAAATCTCCCCAAAATGCCGTATCCTGGAGTCGCCCGGATTCTCCCGGATCCGAGGCAATCTGGCGCTCCCTAATATGGGAGCCTATGGGGCCGGATTGCCCTAGTCCGGGAGGATTCAGGGGCCGGATACCAGCGGCTACACGCCGCTGTTGTTTCAGGACCGTGGCTAGCTCCCCGCGAGCCTCGGTCCTGATTCATTAGCAGCTGCAGCTGCGTCCGGCTGCACACAGGACCAGAGGGCACATTTGGCCCTCCGGTTCTGTGTGCTGATCCGGTCCGGGGCTGTCAGGTTCATGTCTGACAGCCCCAAGCCGGACTGTGCCGTGGTGTGAAGCCAGCCTAAGAGCACAGTGGCCTCCATAATCCTTAAATGTAAGAAGTTTGGGACAACCAGAAGTCTTCCTAGACCTGGCCGTCCAGCCAAATTGAGCAATCGTGGGAAAAGAGCCTTGGTAAGAGAGGTAAAGAAGATCCCTAAGATCACTGTGGCTGAGCTCCAGAGATGCAGTAGGGAAATGGGAGAAAGTTCGCAAAGTCAACAATCATGCAGCCTCCACCAGTCGAGTCCTTTATGGCAGAGTGGCCGACGGAAGCCTCTCCTCAGTGCAAGACATATGAAAGCCACATAGATTTGCTAACAAAACACACTAAGGACTCCCAGTCTATGAGAAATAAGATTCTCTGGTCTGATGAGATGAAGATAGAATTTTTTGCTGATAATTCTAAGCGGTGGAGAAAACCAGGCCTGCTCATCACCTGCCCAATACAATCCCAACAGTGAAACATGGTGGTGGCAGCATCATGCTATTGGGGTGTTTTTCAGCTGCAGGGATAGGACAACTGGTTGCAATTGATGGAAACATTATTGTGACCAAGTACAGAGAGATCCTGGATGAAAACCTCTTCCAGAGTGCTCTGAATCTGAGACTTGGCCGATGGTTCACCTTCCAACACGACAATGACCCTAAGCACACAGCTAAAATAACAAAGGAGCGGCTTCACAACAACTCTGTGACCATTCTTGACTGGCCCAGCCAGAGCCCGGACCTAAACCCAATAGAGCATCTCTGGAGAGACCTGAGAATGGCTCCACCAATGTTCACCATCCAACCTGACGGAACTGGAGAGGATCTGCAAGGAAGAATGGCAGAGGATCCCCAAATCCAGGCGGGAAAGACTGCATCATTCGAAAGAAGAAGCCGACTCCTGGCTGTACGAGCTCAAAATGTGCTTCTACTCAATACTGAGCAGAGGGTCTGAACACTTAAGACCATGTGATATTTCATTTTTCTTTTTAATAAATTTGCAAAAGTTTCTACATTTCTGTTTTTTTCAGTCAAGGTGGAGCGCAAGAGTGAACATTAATGAGGAAAAACATACATTTTTTAATTTACCAAATGGCTGCAATGAAACTAAGAGTGAAAAATGTAAAGGGGTCTGAATACTTCCCATACCCACTGTATATATATGTTTAAAACTCCAGTAAAAAGACCAACCTTTTCCAACAAACCTACAATCTGCAGTGAGCCTAGGTTCACTAAACTGTCGCATGACCAACTCTACTTTCACCTACTGTATCCTCCCTCATCCCTTGTAGCAGGGCCGGCTCCAGGTTTCTGTGGGCCCCGGGCGAAAAGGTCTCAGTGGGCCCCCTTTAAGTACATATCGCGGACTAATATATATATATATATATATATATATATATATGTATATATATATATTGCCGCACACTTACCGCAAGCCCCATAGACAATGCATGGGGCTTGCCGCAAATGTGCAGCAAGTGCAGCCGCTAGACGGAAAATGCGGCAGATGCAGGTTTTTTTTACCGCAACTGCCACATTTTAAAAAAAACTCCTATGTGAAGGCAGCCTTACAGGAACAGTGACTGCCGAATCCAGCAAGAGCTGCTCCTGACAGTGAGTATATTACACGTTGTTAGGGCTAAATTGCGATTGCGTTCCCTTGCGCCTTTTAAAAATACCCTTCAAATGCAAAATGTTGCATTTTCTGGTCATCATAATGGGAGACCCAGACAATGGGGTTTAGGGCACTGCCCTCCGGAGGTCACACTAGGTACTACAAGTTTGTAGACACCGCCCCCTCCGCTTATAAACCCCTACCGCAGGGAACATCCTCAGTTTTAACCTTAGTGTGCTCGGAGGATCACGCTTTGCTTGCACTTCACTGCATTCTCACTACTTTCGTGATGGCGTCTGAAGACAAGGTAATAAGGTCCCAGTCGGGACCGGTGACAGCCTCCCCGCTCACCCTTAGTGGCACACGCTGGTGGAGGTACCGGAGGGCCTAGTGCCTGGACACCTGGTGTTTTCCCGGTACGCTGTTACACTCCTCTCCATCCCTCTCTGGGGGGCTCTGGTGAGTGGGAGATGGGAGCCTTGCACAGCTCCGCTCCGTCCGAGGCCTCCCTAAATGGTGCTTACAGACCGGACTGGAGCCAGCCCAGTCCGAGGCCTCCCTAAATGGTGCTTACACTCCGGACTGGGCTGAGCGGCCCAGTCTGAGGCCTCCCTAAATGGTGCTTACACTCCAGACTGGTGCTGCACCCCCGTCCGAGGCCTCCCTAAATGGTGCTTACAGACCGGACCGGCACTGAGGCACTCTGTGTCTCCTGTGTGCCTGGGGTAGTGTCTGGCACTTTATGTGTTTCATGACACTCAGACCGCGCGTTGCCCTCGGGCCCGCGGTTCTGCGGGTGTACCCTGTGCTGGGGTCACCCTGGCTGACCGCCCTGTGTGTCACAGGGGCTGAGGCCGTAGGCTGCGGATGTGTGACACGTATTTGCAGTCTGTGTATAATGTTTTTTACACTGTTTCCCGCGCTGCGGGCTCCAGCTCCCTCATGAGACGGATGCTTGGAGGATGGGACGCAGCCCGTGCGGTGACGTCACCGCGGGGCGTGTGTGTGTGTGTTTCCCGCGTGTCTTCGGCGCCGCCCACATTTTCACTGTCGGCGGCCATCTTTACCCTCACTTCCCGGCGGGGAACTGTATGCAGCGTGCGTCTGCACTCCAGAGGGGAGACCGGAAGACGGCGCGGAGGTCACACACACACACCGCTCCCTCATACCGCTTTATAGCGGTCGGTAAGCCACCGGGATCCCCGGTTTTATTGTCTGCAATTGGGCTTATCTACCCCTACTGTGGCCATGTCCTCAGCTGGGAAGCGTGCTGCTAAGGCGGCCGAGACCACCGTTACATGTGCTACGTGCAATGGAACACTGGTGGAGGGGTCCTGCAATAACTGCGGACGCCCAGAGGCCCGGGCTGCAACTGCTGGGTCAGCAACCCCGGTGCTATACCCCGAGGTTCAGGTGATCTCAGGGCCATGGGAGACTCAGAACAGGATCAATGAATCTCTGTTGTCTCAGCTGTCCTCCATGTCGCAATCCCTGGAGGCACTTAATAGGAGACTGGATAGCCCAGCTACTCCTTCCAGTTACCCCCGGGTGTCTCCCTCTTCTGCTGTGAGACCCCTTAAGCGGGCTCGTCGTGAGGCTTCACCCGAGCTCCAGACTCTCTCTGAGGAGGAGCGTTCCTCTGATGGTGAGGAAGATGATGGGGGTTCAACTTTCGGGTCAACGTCTGTGTCTGAACCTCCAGATGGGGTGGAGGATCTGGTGTCCTCTATTAACGAGTCCTTACGTCTCGTGACATCCCCTGAGGAGGTGGCTGTACACCCGAAGGAGGTCTATCAATGGCTGCGGCCTGAGGCTAGACCAAGTGGCTCCTTCTTGGACCACACCAACTTTGGAAGGGTGGTTAGGGCACCCAGGTTACATCCTGGGCGGCGTTATGTCCGAAAACCGAAGGACACTCGCTTTCCCTTCCCCCAGGAGGTGCTTCAGGAATGGTCGCAGTCCCCAAAGGTGGATGCTTCCATGACCAGGATTGCTGCACGCTCCCTATTTTCTGCCTCTGATAGCTCCTCGTTGAAGGATGCGACTGATAGACAGGTCGAGCAACTCGCCAAGTCTTCCTATGAGGCTGTGGGGTCGTCCTTTGCCCCCAATTTTGCCGCGGTTTGGACCTTACAAGCAATTACTGTCTGCTTGGATGGTATCGCGGACCTGGCAAGGTCCAGTCCAGAGGTCAAGGCACTTACCGAGAGGGCAAGAGCTTATGCTGACTACGCCAGGACGGCGTCTCTGGAAGCTGCCAATCGCTCAGCTGTGGCCTCGGCCAATGCTATTGCGATTCGTAGGTTGTTGTGGCTGCGTCTCTGGGACTCAGATGCCACATCTAAGAAGATTTTGCAGAATCTTCCATTTGCTGGTGACAGGCTGTTTGGCACTGAACTGGACAGGCTGATAAAGGATTCTGCTGAGTCTAAGATACCGCAGAATAAGCCTAAGCCACGATATACGGTGAAAAGGAACCCTAAGCAGTGGTCCTTTCGCTCCAGCTTACAGTCATCAGCATCGTCCGCTCGTGCAGACCGAGGGGGCAAGCCTGCTTCGCAGTGGCGCACCAAGAGTCGTCCCAAGAAGCCGGCGGGGGCAGCAGCTGCCACCCCCAAACCCGCCTCTACATGACTCGCTCTCCCTTCCTGCCTCCCCACAGGTGGGGGGCCGCTTGTCTCGCTTTCAAGACCAGTGGCTTCTTCACGTTCAAGATCAGTGGGTTCGAGACGTGGTCTCGAGAGGTTACAGGATAGAGCTGACATCACAACCTTTACACCGATTCCATCGGTCGAGTCCCATCGCCAGACAAGGCTCAGGCTTTTTATCTGGTGTTGGAAGGTCTCCGCAGGGACGGAGTGGTGGTCCCAGTGCCCACGGCAGAGAGGTTCAGGGGTTTTTACTCCAACCTCTTTATCGTCCAAAGAAGGACGGATCCTTCCGCCGGTTCTGGACCTGAAGTTGTTCAACCGCCACGTGCTGGTTCGGAAGTTCCGTATGGAATCACTGCGCTCAGTGATCGCGGCTGTGTCACAGGGGGACTTCTTAGCGTCCATAGATATCAGAGACGCTTACCTTCACGTGCCCATTGCACCGGCTCACCAGCGATGGTTGAGATTTGCAGTGGGGGAGGAACACTTCCAATTTGTGGCGCTGCCGTTCGGCTTGGCCTCGGCACCGCGGGTGTTCACAAAAGTGATGGCCTCTATGATGGCTCTCCTGCACGTGCAGGGCCATGCCGTCATTCCCTATTTGGACGACCTGCTGGTCAGGGCGCCATCGGAACACCTCTGTCAAGCGAGCCTGGATGTGACCATGCGGTCTCTGGAACAATTCGGTTGGCTCCTCAATGTTCAGAAGTCAACCTTGGTTCCGACCCAGTCCTTGACTTATTTGGGCATGGACTTCAACACGTCCTCAGCCCTGGTGTCTCTGCCACAATCCAAACAGGTGGCGATCCGATCGGGAGTACAAGCAGTGCTCCTGTCACCACAATCATCCCTTCGTGGGTTGATGAAGCTGGTGGGTCGCATGGTGGCGGCGATAGAGGCGGTGCCGTTTGCACAATTTCGCCTCCGTCCTCTCCAGCTGGAGATCCTACGCAGGTGGGACAAGAGGACGATCTCGCTGAATCGGCTGGTGACACTGTCACAAACCGACCCGAGATTCGCTGCAGTGGTGGCTTCAACCACATCACTTGTCGCGGGGCCGGTCCTTCATAAAACCGTCTTGGTTAGTGGTGACCACCGACGCCAGTCTGAAGGGCTGGGGTGCGGTGTTCTTACACCACAGGGCCCAAGGCCTCTGGACTCTGTCGGAGTCGGCATTGCAGATCAATGTACTGGAGATCAAGGCGATCTATCTAGCACTCCTGGCTTTTCAGAGATTCCTCTCAGGACATCCCATCCGGGTTCAGTCAGACAATGCGACGGCCGTCGCTTATATAAATCATCAAGGAGGAACCAGGAGTGCAGAGGCTCTGGCCGCAGTCCACCGCATCCTATCCTGGGCGGAGGACAACAACTGCCTGATCTCCGCAGTTCACATCCCAGGGGTCGAAAACTGGGAGGCCGACTATCTGAGCAGGCAGGGGATGGACGCCGGAGAGTGGGCCCTTCATCCAGACGTCTTTCGGGACATCTGCAGCAGATGGGGCACTCCGGACGTGGATCTGATGGCCTCACGGCTGAATCATCAGGTTCCGCAATACATGGCGAGGTCATGGGACCCCCAGTCGTTGGGAGCGGACGCCCTGATCTTGACTTGGTCCAGATTCAATCTACCATATGTGTTCCCTCCTCTGGCTCTGATTCCCAGGGTGCTGTGGAAAATCAGGTCGGAATGCAGGGTAGCCATTCTAGTGGCTCCAGACTGGCCCAGGAGGTCCTGGTATCCGGACCTGTGGCAACTGTCAGGCGGACACAGGTGGGCTCTTCCAGAACGCGCAGATCTTCTCGCGCAAGGCCCATTCTTCCACCTCAATTCCAAGGCTCTCAGATTGACTGCATGGCTCTTGAGGCCTGGCTGCTGACATCCAGGGGGTTCTCCCCTACAGTGGTTGCCACTATGAATCGGGCTAGAAAGCCGGTTTCCAGGAAAATGTACCACAGGACGTGGAAAATCTTTTTTACCTGGTGTGCCTCTGGGGGCCGGTCCCGTGGCCCTTGTCCATCCCGACATTGTTGGCATTCCTACAGTCGGGTTTGGAGTTGGGATTATCCCTTGGCTCCTTAAAGGGTCAGGTCTCCGCACTTTCTGTGCTGTTTGACAGACGATTGGCGCTTCTCCCGAAGGTCCGTCAATTTCTGCAGGGGGTTGTCGCGGATGGTTCCACCCTACAAAAGACCTCTGGATCCGTGGGACCTTAACATGGTCCTGGCGGCATTGCAAAAAACCGCCATTTGAGCCTCTGAGGGAGGTTTCCCTTTCTCGTCTGTCCCAGAAAGTGGCTTTTCTGGTGGCGATTACATCTCTGAGGAGGGTCTCAGAATTGGCTGCACTATCGTGCAAGTCTCCCTTTCTGGTGGTTCACCAAGACAAGGTGGTGTTACGTCCACGGCCGGAATTCTTGCCAAAGGTGGTTTCAACGTTTCACCTGAACCAGGAGATTGTTCTCCCATCATTTTGCCCCGCTCCCGTTCATCAGGTTGAGCGCGACCTCCATACTCTGGATTCTGGAGAGCTATACGCATTTATGTGTCCAGAACCGCCTCCTTTAGGAGTTCGGATTCTTTGTTTGTTCTTACGACAGGTCGCTGTAAGGGGTCCGCGGCTTCAAAGTCAACCTTAGCCAGGTGGATTAAGGCTTCCATTCAAGAGGCTTACCGGTCTTCTGGTTTGCCTCTCCCGGTGGGATTGAAGGCTCACTCTACCAGAGCCGTAGGTGCCTCATGGGCCTTGCGACATAGAGCATCTGCTCTACAGGTGTGTCAGGCGGCCACGTGGTCCAGCCTACACACTTTCTCTAAACACTATATGGTGCATGCCCATGCCTCTGCGGATGCAAATTTGGGCAGGCGGGTTCTCCAGGCGGCGGTTGCTCACCTTTAAAAGGGAACCATGTTATCCGTCTTGTTGAGGAACTCTTCCCGCCCTGGGGTATTGCTTTAGGACATCCCCATTGTCTGGGTCTCCCATTATGATGACCAGAAAAAGAGAGAATTTTGTTTACGTACCGTAAATTCTTTTTTCTTTAATCATCAATGGGAGACCCAGTACCCACCCAGTTGTTCCTTTGCATGTTTTGCATTGGCCCTGTTCTCTGTTGAGACAGTGTTTGCCGGGTTGTTGAACCGTTTGTGCACGGCGTTCTTCCCGATGTTTCGGGTGTGGTTTATTTTCCTCCTCGCAGCTTGTAGACCAAACTGAGGATGTTCCCTGCGGTAGGGGTTTATAAGCGGAGGGGGCGGTGTCTACAAACTTGTAGTACCTAGTGTGACCTCCGGAGGGCAGTGCCCTAAACCCCATTGTCTGGGTCTCCCATTGATGATTAAAGAAAAAAGAATTTACGGTACGTAAACAAAATTCTCTTTTTTTGTGCATCTGAGGATGCTTGGTATATACACAAGCATCCTGAAGCACACAAATAATGCAAGCAGCTCAATGGAGCCGCACTGCCATATGGTGGCACCGCAGCCAAGCGGAGTGTCTGGCCGTCCAGATCTCTCTTCTCCTCACCTTTCTTCTCGCTGCTCCGGTCTCCTCCGGTCGCTCTGCACATATCAGCACAGTGATGACATCGTGCCCCTCCATGCTGAGCTGCAGAATGCAGACAGCGGCAGAAGAGACTATGGAGAAGAATGCTGCTGGCAAAGGTGGCTGAGACTATAGGAGCGGAATCCGCGGGGGGCTACCACTGGTACACATACTTCATACACACGCGGCTCTGCTACGTACACCTCATACACACGCGGCTCTGCTCCGTACACCTCGTACGCACGCGGCTCTGCTCCGTACACCTCGTACACACAGGGCTCTGCTCCGTACACCTCGTACGCACACGGCTCTGCTCCGTACACCTCGTACGCACAGGGCTCTGCTCCGTACACCTCGTACGCACGCGGCTCTGCTCCGTACACCTCGTACGCACGCGGCTCTGCTCCGTACACCTCGTACGCACGCGGCTCTGCTCCGTACACCTCGTACGCACGCGGCTCTGCTCCGTACACCTCGTACACACGCGGCTCTGCTCCGTACACCTCGTACACACGCGGCTCTGCTCCGTACACCTCGTACACACGCGGCTCTGCTCCGTACACCTCGTACACACGCGGCTCTGCTCCGTACACCTCGTACACACGCGGCTCTGCTCCGTACACCTCGTACACACTCGGCTCCGCTCCGTACACCTCGTACACACACGGCTCCGCTCCGTACACCTCGTACACACACGGCTCCGCTCCGTACACCTCGTACACACAGGGCTCTGCTCCGTACACCTCGTACACACACGGCTCTGCTCCGTACACCTAGTACACACTCGCCTCTGCTACATTCACACTGTAAATCCCTCCTGACCCCACACATAACCTTCACCTAATTGCCATACACCTAGTACACACTCACCTCTGCTACATTCACACTGTAAATGCCTCCTGACCACACACAAACTTCACCTTATTTGAGCATCATTCATGCTGGCCAGCAGAGTCCTGGATACACTGAGGAGCTGATCATGAGACCCCTGACTCCTCCCCTCCATGTGACATCATCGCAGGTCCTGTAAGCACAGAGTGTGTGCAGCTCTGTCGGCTCCCGTGGAGGGGGGAGGAGGGAGACCTCCGGTGCTGCAGCCTGCAGGAGCCTGAAAATGACCCCCCAGCTGCCCCCTGGATATGGCTCTGGCTGTGGGGGCAGTGTGCTCAGGGGCCCCTGAGGCTAGGGTCACACTTGCATTGTGACCCTAGCCTTATGCAAGTATTGTATGTTGCAACGCTGCTATGCGCTGGAGGCAGCCCATAGAAACCCGACGTTTACCGTGACAACCACTCGTTGTCAATGTAAACTGCGGGTTTCTATGGGCTCAGTTGCTGGCACCGCATAGCGTTAAACGCTCTGCGCTGCAGCAGACAATACTTGCGTCAGGCTAGGGTCACAACACAAGTGTGACCCTAGCCCTCAGGGGCCCGGTGGGCCCCCTCCAAGCCGTCGGGCCCCGGCACTTGCCCGGGTACGCCGGGTGCTGACGCCGGCCCTGCCTTGTAGACTGTGAGCCCTTGCGGGCAGGGTCCTCTCTCACCTACTGCATCCTCACCCATCCCTTGTAGACAGTGAGCTCTTGCGGGCAGGGACCTCTCTTCTCACATACTGTATCCTCACTCATCCCTTGTAGAAAGTGAGCCCTTGTGGACAAGGTCTTCCCTTCCCCTACTGTATCCTCACCCATCACTTGTAGAATGTGAGCCCTTGTGGGAAGGGTCTTCTCCTCTCCTACTGTATTCTCACCCATCCTTGTAGACAGCGAGTCCTTGTGAGCAGGGTCCTCTCTCCTCTCCTACTGTATCCTCACCCATCACTTGTAGAATGTGAGCCCTTGTGGGAAGGGTCTTCTCCTCTCCTACTGTATTCTCACCCATCCCTTGTAGACAGCGAGTCCTTGTGAGCAGGGTCCTCTCTCCTCTCCTACTGTATCCTCACCCATCACTTGTAGACTGTGAGCCATGCAGACATGGTTCTCTCATCTACTGTATCATTACCCATCTCTTGTAGACTGTCAGCCCTCACATTCAAGATCCTCTACCCTCACCTACTTTGTAGACTGTGAACTCTCACGACAGGGTCCTCTCTTTTTCCCAACTGGATCCGCACACATCTCTTGTAGACTGTGAGCCCTCATGGATAGGGTCCTCTCTCCTCACCTACTGTATCATCCCCTATCTCTTGTAGACTGTGAACCCTCACATGCAAGGTCCTCTCTCCTCATCTACTGTATCCTCACCCATCCTTTGTAGACCGTGAGCCTCCATTGGCAGGGTCCTCAATTCTGTACCTGTCTGTGCTTTGTATTGCTCTTAATTATTGTACTTGTCTATGTATGCCCCTTTTCACATGTAAAGTGCCATGGAATAAATGGCGCTATAATAATAATAATACATCTCATCCTCTGTGGATGGGATATACAATGCTGTGGAAATTAATTGGGGCAAAGTAAGTTTTTTCTTGCATTAGTTTTACTATTGCTGATAAGTATTTTATCAGTTTTTGTTGTTGTTTTCCTTTTTCTTCCACATTTTCCTTTTCGTTTTGGAGAAAACGATCCAGTTTCATTGTGTGTACGAATTATTCTTGAAACGGTAATTTTCTAATACCAACGGTGGAAGCGATTTCTCTTACAGTCAGACTTGTGTTCATTAAGAGTAATAATTCTAGACCTCTTCTGTGGAGTAACATCCATTAATACAGGCATAAATCACACAGAGAGAAAAAGTACATTAAACCACTCCTCACAGAAACAAGCTCTCAACTAAAGCTGAGCAGTTAGCTGTTATTTTCTGACTAAAACCAGTCAAACCACACTTTGTTACTCAAGGTTGTAACACTCACACCTGTTCAAAGCAGCTTAAACTGTTGTGAACGGGTAACCAACTTTCGATTTTACTTAAATGCTTTGTCCCAATTAATTTGCACAGCACTGTATAAGAGGGTGAAGTACCTAATCCTGTTCATGGTGCCTCCTAATAAGATATATGGTCTAATATAATGCTGCTTGTCCTGTATAACTGTATGGCATCATTTTGGTTTTGTATTGGCTGTAGATAACGCCCTATATGCTTCTCTTCTTGGACGTATCTGTGTTTAGTCCTGTAGGTCCATCAGTGGGTGCAATGAAATAGATCCCAGGGAGTTTTACAATTTGTCATTGAGATAAGATGAGGTCCTGACCTTACTGTTCCTTTATTTCACAACTAATTCCCGTGTCATTATGAATAATAGTCCTGCTGACAAAAGCACGTCACCGCTTCTTCAATCATAGTCTTCTGCTAATTCTGCGTAGGACCCAGGAGTTGTTATTTTTTTTATAATATACCACTATTTCAGTTTCTGCTCTCATTGATCAGAGCTTGCGGCTGCATTCCCCGGCTGATCACACTGATATATGGATATGAATTGGGAGATGAAAATCATGCTGTCAGGATCTGCAGCTTAGAAACTAGAAAAATGACAGCTAGTGCTTTCCTTATGGAAGATATCAAAATTTAGGCAGTACAGCAGGCCCCAATCATTCTAGTATACAGTGACCAATAATGGTTGGTGCCTCCTCACTGGCCTCTGCAAAAATCAGCAGAAATCTTGTCTGACCAATAGCTTGGCTTTATCAAAGGGGATGAAAATTTTAAAAAAACTTACATAAGTACATTCAGTATGAAATTTACAAAGACTGCCTGATTCTCACAGTTCACGAAACTCCACTTTATAGTTGTAATACAAAGAGCTTCTTCCACTCCGCAGAATATAGCACACATCCAGTAAAAAGCTCTTCTTTATTTAGTAAGTCATTAAAACATCAAGGTATAACACTGCAGTGATTAAGGGGAGAGGGAGCAAGGGGGTTCAGCCAGGACAATGTCCGTTTTGAGTTGACACACTTCAATGGGTCCACAGTTGAAGCATGTTAATGTGAAACGGCAGTTGTCCTGACTGAACCCCCTTTTGCTCCCTCTCCCCCTAATCACTGCAGTGTTATAACTTGATGTTCTAATGACTTACTAAATAAAGAAGAAGTACCGTATTTACCAGATATGTGCTGTTAGATCTTGCTATATTCTGCTGCTTGGATCAGCCATGCCTGGGAATGCTGGTTGAGCGCCACCAGATCTTCACCACTCAACTCAGTATAGACCCGACAAAACCTGTATGTCCTTTCCAATTTGTTCTTAAGTGGTAGTGCCGATATAAGCCCTTTTTCTGACTTTGCGAGCTTCTTCCACTCCCCTCTGTCTCAGATAATAGCAGCTCTCTGTGTGTCCCAGGTCAATAGCTAAGCCAACCACCTTCTCCCTCTTAACCAGTGAAGTGAGTTACAAAGAACCTATAAAGCACATCACTAACATGGGGGAATATGTTAGAACAACAATGGAAATGGAGCTTTGTAGACTGTGAGGTCTAAAATTAGTCAGTGCAGGCTTCATATTTACATTATGTTTGCATGAATGGCAATTGATGATAACAATTTCTGCAGCAGTTCCCCAAAATTGGGAAGGAAAATCCACACTATATTGTGCATACCATATTTTTAATGAGTATAAATCGGCCGTCACGCGCTACGATACTCGCTAGCGATATTGTAAGCGATCACGTGCACGCGCGATCGCTTACAATATCGCTCACATCGCTGGTGAGATGTCACACAGACAGACTCACCAGCGATGTGGAGCAGCGAGATCGCTGGTTACTAAGGTACACATCGGGTTACTAGGCGCCGCGCGTCGCTTAGTAACCCGACGTGTACCATAGTTACCATCTCCCAGCATAGGCTCTGCCGCTGGGAGATCGTTCATCGTGGTGTTATACACCACAATGAGGCAGATCGTAAAATCGTTCATCGCAAGATCTGAGCTCCGGAGCTCAGATCTCGATTTTGCGATTTTATCAATTCTCGCTCGTCGTATCTTGCCGTCACACGCACAGACATCGTTCAAGCGATGTTTAATCTGGTGCGTTCAAGCGACATCTTTCAAGATATCGTAGCGTGTGACGGCCGCTTTAGGCACACTTTTTATCAAGATTACAGCCTGCAGTAAATGCCCTGTCTCACATAACGATATCGTTAGAGAATTAGTTGTAACTGTGACGTTACAACGATCTCTCCAGCGATGTCGTTCTGTGTGACATTTTGCAGGGATCAGGTCCCTGCTGTGAGGTCGCTGATCGCTGCAAAGTGCTGCAGGTCATTTTTTGATCGTTGGTTTCCCGCTGGTCAGCACGCATCGCTGCGTGTGACAGCGAGAAACCAGCGATCAGTGACCTCACTGGCTGGTAACTATGGTAAACACCGGTATCTAGGCAGCGCGCGCCATGTTTTTCATAGTTACCAGCGTTCTCCCTGCTTACAGGCAGCGCTAAGCAGAGAGAACACTGGTAACTATGATAAACAGCGGGTATCCACGCAGCGCGCGCTGCCTGGATACCCGCTGTTTATCATAGTTACCAGCATTCTCCCTGCTTAGTGCTGCCTATAAGGCAGCGCTAAGCAGGGAGGACGCGGACATCGCCTTCAGCGATGTGGGAGGTGGCTCCCATGGCCCTGATCGCTGGGGAGATCTGCCTGTTTGACAGCTCCCCAGTGATCAGGTAACGACGCTCCAGCGATCCCGGCAGGTCGTTATCGCTGTTGGGATTGCTGGAGTGATCGTTATGTGAGACAGGACCTTAAGATCAGAAGTGCTAAACTTAGCTGACTGCTTTCTAAGGGTATGTGCCCACAGGACGTTTTTGCTGTGGTTTCTGCATGCAGTTTACCATTGGTTTTATGGTAATGTATGCTAATTTGTTCCTGCGGTTTGGATTCCCAGCAAAACCAATGTGTTTCACAGAAACGCTGTGCCCACACATTGGTTTTGCAAGTGTCAAGTGTCAAGTGTCCAACATGGACTTCCGGGCACATGACAAAATGTGGCTCACTTGGATAACGCTTTAGATGAGTCCGGTGGTGCGGCAGGGGAACTGGATGGCGATGGCATAACAAAGGAGACAATTAAGATCTATAGGGGATTCCTACGTAAGAGGACCAAGGTGTGGTGGAACAGGGCCTTCCTGGTCAAATATATGGAGAAGTGCATGATACTGAGGGGCCTAAGGGTGCAAGTGTTTCCCTCTTTCCAGATAGATGATGAGTCCTTTCGGACTGAATGGGAGGGTCTGGCAAGTGCCTGTTCTAGCGGATTCCTTGGTTTGCTGAGAGATCTGAATACCGCTCCATCGAGGAATTGGAGAGCGAGATGGAAGTATTACTAGCCCAAATAAAGGCGAAACTGCCACCCGATGAGCTCATAAAATTTAAAGCCCAAAATGATAATGATTTAAAGAGGATGGAAAAAGAAATAAAGAGCACCAAGATAAAGATGTTTCAACGAGACCAAACTGACTTTAACTCTGATCGCGTTTATAAATGGAGGGCGGGTGTGAAACCTAAACCTCACTTCCACCCGAAACCCCAGCCTCGACCAGGTCCACGCCCTAAAATGATACCATTTGAAATGCCGGAACCAAGGACCCCTAGTGGTACGAATGAATCTGATACTGAATCAATTCTCAGTGAAGGTGTTTTGACCCGGTTTAGGGCGAGGAACCATCCTGAAGCTGGCACATCCGGAACAGGCAGGACACAACAGGTGATTAATCTCTCATTTTGTTCTCTTTCCAAAACACACAACCCTCTCCAGGGGCTATCTTTCTCACCCACGAGTCCATTTCATTTTTTTACAGCCTTGAAAGATCTTCAACTATTCTGTAGGAAGTTGGTTTTGAAAAAACTACAGAGTAAGAAGATGCAACGGCCGAATGAAATGGACTCCGGGGAGATGGAGGCCCTGAGGAATTTAGAGGACTTGGCGGAAGTAATGATCTACAACAAAACTGGTGAATTTCCACCCATTACACGACCAAAATCTACAAAATTTCCCCCCTTGTCCGTTTCCCCTCAGTCGATATCTTTTCCAAGGTTGTGATTGAAGACCTTAAAAAGGTACCAACTAATTGTAGATCCGGTAATCTTAATTACCAACAAAGACAGGCATTGCTTGACCTCGAACGGATGACTGATGTGGTAATTAAACCTGCGGCCAAGGGGGGAAACATTGTGATTTGGCCTGTGGATAAATGAGCGGGAAGTTTTTCGCCAGCTACATGATAAGAATACCTACTCTAGACTGGCCTGTAATCCTGTGACACCTTTCTCTAAAGACCTCCAGGCCATCCTCGGGCGATTGTGTGAAAGTGGTGTAATCACTAAGAAGGTTGTGGAGAGCTTGACAGTCAGGTATCCAATAATACCGACATTATATCTACTACCCAAGATCCACAAGGATCCCGTCGTTCCCCCGGGACACCCAATAGTGTCCGGCATAGGGGGTTTGTGTAATCCGGTGTGTCAGTTTATTGACCACTATTTGAAACCACTCGTTGAAAATTTGCCCTCCTATGTTTGTGACAAGGGGGACGTCCTCAGGAGACCGACAGGTTCTTTTTGAAACCAGGGAGGATGGTCTGGAGGCCGCCGCTTCTTTCCTTTGGCTAGTGGACAAGACGGTGCTTTATGTGATTTGATTCTTGAGCTGCTCCACTTTGCCCTTACCCACAATTTCTTTGTATTTAAAGATCATTACTACTTACAAACCTGCGGCACTGCCATGGGCGCGGCCTCTGCTCCCTTGTACGCAAATCTTTTCCTGGGTTACTGGGAGAGGAGTTTGCTGTGCGAAGGGGATGGTCTGGCCGACGCCCATGTGCTAGTGCTGGTGGAGGTATATTGACGATTTATTGATTTTGTGGAGGGGCACTGTGGAGCAGCCTGAGGTTTTTATGGGCCGGCTCGCAACAAATAACTTTAACGTCAGACTTACATATAAGTCTGACGTGAGAAAGATTGAATTTCTGGACATTTGCATGACAGTGGATCTGACAACGTCATGCAGACTGATGTATACCGGAAATCTACATCTGTAAATTCACTTTTGCATGTGAGCTCGGATCATACAGCATCAACAATTGCACCGTCTCCACTGGCCAATTCCTTCGGATGAGATGCATATGCTCGTCCGAAGAGGCATTTGAAACGCTTTGGAGAGAGGGGCTACCGCAACAGGTCAGTCAAGAGGGCCTATCTAAGAGCTAAACACGCATCACGTGATGACCTGCTCTATGGACAACGGGTGGTTGATGCAGATAATGCACAACTGACCAGGTTTATTTCCACCTTTAACCAGGGTTGGAATTCATTATGTGATGTGTTGAACAGGCACTGGTCGATCCTCCAGTCAGACCCTATCCTAAAGGACTCACTGCCCGAGAGGCCTCTTTTGACTGCTCGACAGTCACGGAATTTACGTGACATTTTGGTCAGGAGTAATTATGTCCCTGCTCCACGAAACCCCTTTGGTTCGGGGGGTCCCCGTTGGGGCTGTTTTCCTTGTGGTGACTGTGTGGCTTGCCCTAATGTCTATGCATCAATTCCTTCACCTCCACTGATGGCTCATGCACGTATGACATTAGAGAATATATGCCATGCGGGTCAAGCAATGTGATATATTACACCACATGCGCTTGCCAGCTGATATATATTGGTATGACATCAGGTCTAAGGAGGAGGGTGAGGGAACATGTAGGGGATGTTTTGGCAGCACCACAGGTGAAGGACAAAGCCACTTTAAAGACACTGCCACGACATTTCCTGGAACATCATGGCAGCGATCCTACTTCTCTGGTCTTCAGGGGGATTGATGCCATCCACGGTGGTATTCAGGGGGGCGATACCAGGAAATTGTTGGCACAGCGTGAGACACATTGGATAGTGTCTCCTGATACCATGTCACCGCGCGGCCACAATGAGCACCTTAGTTTTGCCTCCTTTCTTTAGCCATCGCCATTCGTGTTTTGTTAGGGTATACTTTTTTTTATATTTTATAATGGGTATGTTATTTTGTGGTTTACAGGTTGCCTATTCACCTGGAAGAATCCCTTCTTTGTTGCTACCACGGCTATACTGAATTATGGACAATGATATATGCATTTACTAACCACATATGAAGAAAACATGGAGGATATATCAAGTTCTATTTGAAACCCCATGATGGACTTTCACTAATTAAGAGTTTTTTATGTGATGTATCCTTGTTTGTTTAACCATTATATTGTTATCAAGGCTTGTTTTTCTGTGTGGCCGCTGTTCGCCCCTCGCTCCTCCACGCTGTCTCTTCGCCTGCTGCTCGTTGTCCTGGTGATGCATCCCAGGTATTACTAAGCTGCGGGCTGACTGCGTGGAGTGGGCGGGCAGTGTGCAGTAACTGCGGCAACGCGATGCTTATGGTCACATGACTGGTGATGACACGCAGGGCCTGTCCCGCAATCACACGGGTGCCACCGACGCGTCATTTCCGGTCATGTGATTGGCCCAGAGCGTCACTTCTGGTTCACGGTGACGTGGCCAGACAGCGACATAAGAGAGGGGGCCTAGGCAGCCTAACAGCATTCCCCCTGATGAAGTGGCTATAGGTAGCACCTAGGCCACGAAATGCTGTTGGGGTCGCAGCCCTAACCCTCCCCTGCCTCTTGCCCCCTACCCCACGATCTCCAGTGGTAATTGTTTTGGTTTTGCTGACCTAAAGGTGTTCCGGTCCTGTAGGTAATTGACAATGCCTGATTATGCTGTTACTTGGTCGGTTTTAATGGTTCATTGATACTTCATATGGTTTAACCTTTAAGAGATGTATGACTGATATGTTATGGGTTCTTCATGACTTTGCATTGAGGGCATACAGCTCTCATATTTGAAATTTATTACTGTTACCATTTGCATATCTTGAAACATTGAATTTTTATTGAATTAAAAGGGTAACAAGGAGGGAAACAATACAAAATAAGTGCAGTATAAGCAGTGCAGATCACAAAATAAAACAGAATTTGTCTGGAATATAGATACAATAGAATGTGTGGGGTTGAGGGAAGGAGAGTAGGGGAGGTAAGAGATAATAGGGTAAGTTGGTGCTGGATTCCATGTTATAGAGGTCCATAGAGAATGGGAGATAACTGATAAGATATAATAGGGATAAGTAACCTATTAATGGGTCGCTGGAGCATATTGGGATAGGGCCCAAGGGTCCCACCAATTTAATTTTTTGGATTTAACAATATTATCATGAGACAATATTGTTTCATATTGCATGTGCAAATTAATGAGCGCTATTAATTCGTCTTCAGATGGGGAGGTCCCATCTCTCCAGTGTCTGGCTACACACAATCTAGCTGCTACTAGAATATTTGTGATGATAGGTTTGAGAGGAGAAGGGAATTTGTCTATATCTATACCTAGAAGGGCCAAAGGAGCCTCTAAAGTAACGGGCAGTCCTGTAACCCTGCTTAAAATACGTTCCGTTATTCTCCAGAAATTCCGAACCCCTGGGCAATACCACCACATATGCTCCATTGTACCGTCTTCTATACAACCCTTCCAACAATGTTTGGGTGTAGATGGACAAAATTTGTGGAGTTTCATAGGAGTCAGGTACCAATTCAGTTGTAATTTTTTAGCCTGTTCCAGATGGTTTAAACAGGATGTATATTTAGAAGTGTGTAAGGCAGCCGTTTGCCATGTCTCCAAAGATGTTGTGAATCCCAATCTCTTTTCCCAGGTTAGCATATAGGGGAGTTTAGTTTTTTCAATAGGGGATAGGAGAGCTTGATATACTATAGAGACTCCATGTTGACTAGAAGAGGATTTGAAATATCTCTGTAGGTAAGGGTTCGCCCACTCTAGGTCAATTATAGGAACTTTACAACTGTTTATTAAGTGGCGTACTTGTAGGTATTGGTAAAATAATTTATTGGACAGTCCAAATTTATTTACTATATCTTGGAATGTTCGTATCTTATCTAATTCAAGTAGGTCGAACAGAAGAAGGGCTCCTTTTTCTCTCCAATCTTTGAGAGACAGATCCGGAATTAGGATCTCCAGCGCTTTGAGAGATATGTATCTAAATAAAAATTGGAGATGGGTCTTACTCAGATGATACCACAACCCCAACAAGGCGTCCATGGTGGAAAGATTATCACCTCTCGTCTGAGGGCTCATAAGCCCAGCCTCTAATAGAAGTCTGAGCGACCGAGAGGGGGCTCTGTTAACCTCCAATTGCAGCCAACCTACCGAGGTTGTGTCTCCCGACCACCACAACTGTGCAGGTTCCATGATGGCCGCCCTGTGGTAAGTGAGGACGTCAGGGACACCTAAGCCTCCCTCCTTATAAGGTAGAATCATGAGCCTATGAGCTACCCGGTGAGGTTTCCCTCCCCAGATGAATCTGTTAATGATGCGCTGTAGCCTGGTCAAACAGGTTCGTGGGAAAGTAAGAGGTAGGCATCTGAACAAATAGATTAGTTTGGGGAGGATAAGCATTTTTATTAGTTGGATCCTGGCGATCCAGGAAAGACCCACCGAGTTAGTTTTATCTAGTTCGCGTCCAATGTCCTTAGCAATGAGGTCTACGTTTGTCTTGACTATTTTATGCATAGATGTTATATAAATTCCTAGATATTTAAAACCATCAGGTGCCCATGTAAAGGAAAAATTCTTTGTAATTTCTTCCATAGTGTGCATATTCAAATTTATCGGGTAGATAATAGACTTAGAGATGTTAAGTTTATAGTAGGAAGCTGCTGAGAATTTTTCTAAAACAGCCATTATCTCATGTAATGTTGGTATAACCTCAGAGCAAGTTAGTATAACGTCGTCTGCGTAGAGGCCAACTTTGTGTTCAATACCTCCCACAGTTATTCCCCTAATCCGGGGGTTTCGCCTGACATGCGCTGCCAAGGGCTCCATAACCAATGCGAAAATTAAAGGTGAAAGAGGACATCCCTGGCGCGTGCCATTAGTGATATTGAAGGATTTTGATGTAAAGCCGGAGGCGCAGACGGAAGCATTAGGAGAGGAATATAACGCCATTAAAGCCGACAATATTGGGCCAATAATACCAAATTTTTTCAAAACAGCTTCAACATACCCCCAGTGTACTCTGTCAAAAGCTTTTTCAGCATCAAGTGACAAGAGCACACTGGGGGAGTCGGTTTTCTCCAGTAGTTCAAGAATGTTTATAAGGCGTCTGGTTCCGTCTCTCGCCTGGCGACCCGGCACAAATCCTACCTGGTCAGGGTTCACAAGAGATGGAAGGACTTCCATCAATCTGGTGGCCCAAACCTTCGCATATAATTTGGTGTCGCAGTTGAGCAGCGCTATCGGGCGAAAGTTACCCGGATCTGTGGGTGTCTTCCCTGGTTTAGGGAGGGTAGTTATTATAGCTTCTAGACCTTCTCGCCTAATTTCCCCCCTGGATCGCCAGTAAGCAAACAGTCTCAACAAGTAGGGGGAGAGAATGGGGTAAAATTGCGTGTAGTAAGCATAGGAGAAGCCGTCTGGTCCGGAAGCCGTGCCTCTCTTGGTGGACCTAAGAGCGAGATTTAATTCCACTTCAGTAATTGGGGAATTTAGCATGTTTAATTGGGGTGGTGTCAATTTAGGTAAATCTAAGCCATCTAAGAAAGCCGAAATCGTATTTTCATTAGGTTGTGGTATAGTGCCATCAGATTTTAAGTTGTATAAAGACTCGTAAAAGTTACGGAATTCTTCCGTTATGGAGATGGGGTTCTTTATCTGATCTCCTGAGTGAGTGTTGAGGAATGGTATTTTAAAACGAGCAGCTCTCTTCTTGACTCGACGAGCCAGCAAGGTCCCGGCCCTGTCCCCCATGTTATAATAACGGGCTTTTAGTTTTTTAAGATTATTCTCAGTTTTTTGCAGTAATAGGGATCTTAGGTGGTTCCTAGCCTCTAGGAGGGCCTTTAATAGTTGTGGGCAGGGGTTCTGTTTATGTTGAACTTCCATAGTACTAATTTTGGCCAAAGTATCTTCCAGATCCGCTGTATATAACTTTTTTACATGGGCAGCAATTTTAATAAAAAAACCTCTGATTACTGCCTTATGCGACAGCCATAGCACCTCATCTGATATTTCTTCATTATCGTTAATTAAAAAATAATCCTTAATCTGATCAGTCATATTTTTTATAATATCTGGATTTGTTAGAAGGTAAGAGTTTAGTTTCCATGTGTGAGGTGGTGACATGGCCATGACATCGGAGATCTGTAACGTAATCGGGGCATGGTCGGACCATGTGATGTTGCCAATGCTCGTTTGTTGACATTTATGTAATAAGGCATCATCCACTAATATGGCGTCTATTCGGCTGTAGGTGTGATATCTATTGGAGAAAAAGGTGTAATCACGCTCCCCGCCATGTTGGTACCTCCACACATCGTGTAGACCACTCTCAGAGATTATGTGTCCTAGCTCCCCTCTGGTATGTGAGGGTCCAGTACAATCCAATCTCTTACACATTGGCATGTTAAAGTCTCCACATATTAATCTATGGCCCTGCGCATGAAGCTGTACTTTGTCCAGGAGAGACCGCATGAATCTGATTTGCCCAGTATTGGGGGCGTAGGACGAGACCAACGTATAATGACAATTATTTATAGTGCATTTAAGAATGAGGTAGCGCCCCTCAGGGTCAGGAATGGATGCTATAAGTTGGAAAGAAACAGAGTGTTTTATAAAAATTCCCACTCCTGCCTTTTTTGCTTCGTTATTAGCATAAAATTGGTGGGGGTATATATTTGAATGCATTCTATGGTTGTCTACAGCTAATAAGTGTGTCTCCTGGATAAAGATAATCTCACTCTTCGATTTGCGCATATGACGCCATGCTATCGATCTTTTTGTTGGGGAATTTAACCCATTAACATTAATAGATAAAATATTAATACTCATATCGACAGTTTAACTTGAACTCGTATATTATCCCATAGTGTAAATAGTTCCAGTAGACCTGCACGGAAATATTTTTCTGCTTCAATAATCCAAACTGGGATGGGAAAGGGAAAGGGAAATAGGAGAGTGGGAAACAGGTTAAGGGGTAAAAACAGCAAATTTGAACAGAATTTGGTGAAGTGGGAGATCGACATCCCATCCCACCAGGACCAAAACAGAACAAAACAGGAAAAAAATAAAGCCAAAACAAAAGTGGCAAAAATGGAGAGAGGTACATCTCTCCAGTAGTGTCCAGTGAGTGACAAAAATACACTCTGAGGGTTAACGTCCAGGATTACAGATCTTCTCCCTGGATCTTAACAAACCTCAATTCTTGGCCACATCCAAAGGAGAAAGTTCAAAGCTCACAGAGTCTAGGTAATGTGCTCAGACTGTGTTCCATTCAGGATCAATGTGTTTTTTGTTTGGAGCAGATGGAGAAGAAGAAGAGCCTCCTTTTTTAGTCGGTGATCCCAGTCCCCATTGGGGCAAGAGCTTGGCCGCATGTTCTGGAAGAACGCAGACATGTGTAGTGTCATTTCGGCGTATGAGGAGTTTAGTTGGGAACCCCCACGTGTAGGGGATGTTTTCCTTTCTTAGGACAGAAGTGTATGGCTGAAACGCCCTACGTAGTGCCAAAGTGCCAGGAGATAAGTCTGAAAAGACAACAAGGGGTGCAAATTGTTCTGGAAGGTCAGGCTTGCCTCTGAGACAATAAAGAAAGTCCTCCTTTAGTTCATAAAAGTGGATCCTGGCTATTGTATCTCTGGGCAGTGCAGGGTTTATATGAGACGGCTTTGGGAGCCTATGAATCCGGTCAATTATTATGTCCTGTCTCTGAACTTTAGGCATAGCTGCCATTATGAAGTCCTGCAAAAGAGGACGGAGGTCTTTAGGCTGCACAGATTCTGGAATCCCCCTTATACGGATGTTGTTCCTCCTGTGTCTGTCTTCCAAATCTAGTTGTTTTGCCTGCACTTTGGCCATGTCAGCTTTCAGGGTTTCGTGTGTATCAATTAAGTCATTGTGTGACTTAACAAGTTCCACCATTTTTCTTTCTAGTCTATCTGTCCGGCCTCCCACTTCAGCTATTTCCCCCCTCATGTCAGCCATCATACCTTTTATATCTTCCTGTAGTGAAGATCTGAGGGAGGAAAGCATGGAAGACAGCATTTTTTCCATGCTATTGTGTGTGACCGGCGAGTCCTCCCTTCTTCCTCTGGTAGACACAGATGAAGCCACTGAACTCCGTCTGGAGGAAGAGCGGGGAGCGAGCGGTGAGGACGGCGCCATCTTGGGTAAGCTGCTGGCAGGCTTAGAGCTGGTGAAATAAGCGGTCACACGCTGCGGGGAATTAGGCTTCCCGCTCCGGGTCTTCCCCATGTGTGCTCTGTGCTGTCCCGAGTCAGCGGGGCCGGTTTGCTGGCTTTTAGCAAGGTTCTGGGCACTGGTTGAGCCGCTTTAGTATCTGTGAGCCTCGGAGCTCCGGGATCAGGCGGCCATTCCTTAGCTGCGCCAAGCCACGCCCCCCCATTTGCATATCTTGCATATTGGTTGTTTGCCTATGAAATTTTTTTTTTTTTTATCATCATTTGGTTTTTATTGGGTAAATTTCTTTACATGGACAAATAAAACATGTACAACAATAATAGAGAAGGAAAGAAACCAAGGATGAGGCTATCGAGTGGGGGAAGAAACGGGGGTACAAGTATACGTTGAGTTGAGAGTGAGTACAGTCAAGTTCAGTCGTTCTGCTGACTCATGTGCCGGTGGTCATTATTAGAGCTTGAGCAGGTTCGTGGTGGAGAGGGATGATAGGAGTCCATGAGTTTGTCTTCATCCGTCCTTCCCAAGCGGCACCACCGCCACTATGATCTTTGCCACTTAGAGGCGTGACATCAACAGGGCAAGAGTGAAGGTTAGAGTGAAAAGAGGAAAAAGGAGAAGAGCCTTAGGACAGGGAGGGGGAGGATTGGGGAAGAAAAAGGGGGGGGGATATGGGAAAGGGAGGTTGGGGAGGGAGGCGAGGGGGCAGTAAGTACCGGCTGCACTCCCCTCATCTCCATACCAGAGGTCCGGAAGCGCGGACGATTTAGCTTAGCCTGGTAGCCGCAGCGCCAGAGGGTGACGGGCCCAAAGGTCCCATGCCTCTGTGACATATCTCCTTGCTCCCCGCTCCAAGGCCAGATAATATTCGTGTGTAAAAATTACATTGATTTTGTTTGTTAGATCTTTCATTGTTGGAGGAAGTGGGTCTTTCCATTTGGACGCCACGCAAAGCCTGGCAGCCGTCAGGACATAGGTCATCAGTCTACGGATCACTGGGGGGAAAGTCATGACGCCCAGGTGTAGTATTGCAACCTGGGGCTCAAGTGGGATCGAGGTCTCAGTCACCATCGTCAACAGAGAGGCCGTGGAGAGCCAGAACTGACGTATCTTCGGGCAGTCCCACTACATGTGGGAGAGAGTGCCGGTTTGACCGCACTGTCTCCAACATAGGGGAGAGGCATTTTTGGTGAACTTCGCTAGCCTCACTGGGGAGGAGTGCCAACGAAGGTGAATTTTCTTGGTTAGTTCGACATGGTTGAGGCAACGCGACGCTTCCAGAACGCAATGAATGAAGTCCTCCCAGTCCTCTGAGGTCGCCGTGAAGCACAGCTCTTCCTCCCAGGCCCTGACATGTGCAGGGATGGGGGGGGACCCAAATTCTGCGAGGTCCGCGTAAAGCTGCGCGAGTCCCCTTTTCGAGGGCGGGTCGTCAGATAGACTGTGTCGCAGGGCCGAGGGGGCTCTTGGAGGGGTCAGCTTATGCCCAAATTCCGAAGAACGGATCAAATGTTGCACCTGCAGGAACAATAGGAATGTGTTCCGGAGGGCTGGGAAGCTCACGGAAAAGTCCTCCCAGGACATGAGGCGAGGGCCGGCCATGATGTCCCCCAAGGTCTGCGGGCCGCCACTCCAGGGGGAGAGGTTCAAGGAGGGGATGAACCACTTGAGAGCCCCCAGAGGAAAAGCCTCCGTGGGGATCTTGGTCCACTCCCCCCTCAAAGCTCCCAACACCCGGAGAAGCTCGGTGACGGTACCCGGTATCCCAATCGGGGAGACCATTCCCGCAGTCCTCGCCACAATGAGGCTCCTGATAGAGCCCTTCTCAACCATCGCCTCCTCGAGCTGCCTCCATCCCTGGGGATTTGTGTCCCTCCACCAACCCCAGCCGCCTCCAAAATCGTCGCTCTCCGGTATCTTTCTACGTCGGGGACTCCCATACCCCCGTATGTAAGGTGTTTGCACATGGCCGATTTTTTAATTCTCGCCGGTTTGTTAGCCCACACACATCTGCTGATGAGCGCCTGAAGTCGCGCCACCGACCCGGACGGGTAACGAATCGGGACACAACGAAACATGTAGAGGATCTTTGGCAACCACATCATCCGCACAGCCTGGATCCTAGCCATGAGCGACATTGAAGATAGCGGAAAGCTTTCCAACGCCCGGGACAGGTCACCAAGGATGTGCGTGATGTTTTGTAGGGCTACCGTCGTAGAGGAGCTTAAAATAATCCCCAGATACTTGATCCCTGTGGGTGTCCATCGGAAGGGGAATGTTCCTGACAATCGCGTCGTTTCTTCCCTCCCAACACCAAGAGGTAGGAGCTCCGATTTGGAAATATTCAATTTGTAGTAGGAGATACGTGCGAAGTGGTCAAGCTTTTCCAGTACAACTGGGAGGGAGGAGGAAGGGTTTTCCGTCATCACTATGACATCATCGGCATACAACCCCACTACATGCTTCCTGGAGCCCACCACAATCCCAGAGATCCCTGGGTCAGATCGTAATGACATCGCCAGGGGTTCCATGAGGAGGGCAAACACCAGGGGCGAGAGGGGGCAGCCTTGCCGGGTGCCATTCGTAATGCGGAAAGGTCTGGAAACCTGTCCAGATGCGAGAACCCTGGCACATGGGTTGGAATATAGGCTGAGGATGGCCGACATGATAGGGCCCGAAAACCCGAAAGCGGAAAGTACCTCCCGGAGGTATCCCCAATGTACCCTGTCAAATGCCTTCTCGGCATCAAGAGACAGGACAGGAATACAGTGGGGACCCCCCTTTTTTCTGCCACCTCTATCAGGTCGAGCATCCTCCTTGTGCCATCCATGGCTTGGCGACTTCGTACGAACCCCACTTGGTCGAAGTCGACCAGGAGCGAAACTGCATCTCCAAGCCGGTTAGCAATCAGCTTGGCGTACAGTTTAAGGTCGGTGTTGAGAAGGGAGATAGGGCAAAAGTTTTCAGGTCGATCGAGATCCTTCCCCGGCTTAGGTATAGTGGTTATCGTGGCTTCCAGCGCAGAGCTGGGAATGGAGCCCATCGACTGCCACTTGTTGAAGAGACGTAGCAAGTACGGGGATAGAATGTCGCCGAACATGTTGTAGTATTCGTTAACGAACCCGTCCGGTCCGGGGGCCGAGCCCTTCTTAGCCACCCTTGCCACCTCCTCCACTTCCGCAAGCGAGAAAGGCCTGTTTAATGCCTCCAAGGCCTCCAAAGGGAGCGAGGGGAGGTGCAGTCTGCCCAAGAAATCAGAGATCGCCTCCGACGTGGGCTGAGGAGTCGAGGGATCATCTCTCAGGTTGTATAATCCCTCATAGTAGGACGCAAAAACCTCCACTATCTCCCCCGGGTGCCTAACCAGTGTGCCCCGAGCATCTCGTAGTGCCGAAATCGCCGACCGGGCTACCTTGCGTCGAAGTCTGTTCGCAAGCAGTTTCCCGGCTTTGTCCCCGGATTCGTAGTATTTTGTTCGCATTTTTCGTAGGCCAATTTCATGCAGGTAAAGCAAATGAGAGCGCAACTGGGTCCTGATGGAGCGGATTTGGGTCAGGAGGTGTTGGGATGGCGACCTTTTATGGAGATCCTCTAATCTGTGCAAATCAGAGAGCCAGCCTTCCATCAGACGTTCCCTACGTTTTGTGGCCTGAGAGGCCTTTTGGAGAAGGAGTCCGCGGAGGACCGCTTTGTGGGCATACCACAACGTGTCGTCCGCGATCTCCGAATCGTCGTTGATGCGAAAGTAAGAGGAGATCGCGTCTGAAACGGACTCCGCTACTGCGTTGTCCGCGAGTAAGCCCGCGTTTAGTCTCCATCGTCGGGGAGCGCCACCCCCCGACTCCACATTTACCACCAGGTCTATCGGGGCGTGGTCCGACCAGGAGATCAGTCCAATCCCCGAGGACCCACAATGTTCCAGGGCCCGGTCGTTGACCAGGAAAAAATCAATCCTGGAGTATGTTTTGTGCACAGAGGAGAAGAACGAGAAGTCCCTCTCCTTCGCATGGTGGTACCTCCAGACGTCGTGGAGGCGGCGCTCCCGACAAAGGTCGCCCATTCCAACTCCTCTCCTGGTCTGCGCAGACGAAACGTCCATGTGCTGTTCCATCACCGCATTGAAATCCCCACAGATTATCAACCTGTTTGCATCCTCCATCTCCAGACGTGTCAGGAGCGCTCTCGCGAATTTCAATTGCCCTGTGTTAGGTGCATACGCTGTAACTATGGTGTAAAGCGCTCCGCCTATGTCGCAGCGCAAGATCACGTATCTGCCTCCTGGGTCTGTGTAGACGGAACGGAGAGGAAGGGGAGGGGTAGAGGGCGAGGGAGAAGAAGGAAGGGAGGGAAAGGCGGGAAGAAAGGGTGCGAAAGAGAGGGCAGGGAAGAAGGGGGGAGGGGTGAAGAAGAGGTAGGAGATCTAGGAAAGAGTTTAGAGATCCAAGAAAGGAGAAAAGTCAAAGGGTAGTAACGTTATGTAAATAACAGTAAATCACACAAATTAGTGGACCGATCTGCAATACAGACAGTGGTCTGCGCAGATTCCAAGCGGGGGGTAGGGAGAGGAGGCGGAGGACTGGCTCAGCCGGAACATAGGTCCCCAGTCCCCAATACACACCGATTAAAGTAACACTAACCGGTGGAAAAGTCCAAACGAGCGGAGGTCATAGCAACCGGCCCAAGTCCGCCGCAATAGTCCCGAACATTAAAAGTTCTTGTCTGCTCTATGGATTCACACAGGATTGTTGTCTCCTGGAGCCGCTTGCTCATCTGGTAAATCCTCTAGTGGTGGGGGCCTGGCACCTTCCCCTCTCCCCGGTGAGGCAGTAGGGAACAGGCACCATGATCGTAGTGTTTTCCGAAGAAACGTCGGTGAGGCGAAGGAGTGTCTTCTGCCGTCAAATCGAAAGTTCAGGGATACCGGCGAACCCCAGGTGTAAGGGATACCTCTATCGCGGAGGATTCCGCAGCTGGAGGCAAACTCCCTCCTTCGGGCTAGGGTCCCAGGGGACAGGTCCTGATACACCGCCACACGGGCGTAGGGGCCTCGTATAGGGGGACCCTGCCGCATCCTGCGGAGGAGGTGGTCTGCAACCCCGGTGCGATGCATACGGACTAGGATGTCTCTGGGTGTCCCCGCTGGGAGGCTTCGTGGTTTGGGGATCCGGAAGGCCGACTCAATCTCCAGATGAGCCAGGGGGAGATTAGGGAGAGCCGTCAATAGGAAGTCCTTCGCAAGTGCTGCAGGGCTTTCCGCCTCTCCAGCCTCAGTGACGCCTCGGAGCTTAAAGTTATTACACCTTAGTTTGTCTTCGAGATGGTGCAAGACACTGTTGATGGAGCTAATTTCCTTGTCTATAGTCGCATAATCGTCGGCCAAATTGTTATGCGCCTTCGCGATCTCTCCCATCTTTCCCTCCAAATGCTCCGTACGTTCCGCGATAGCTCTCACCTCCTCTCTAACGGGGCCCAAGAGTGCCACTATTTCGGTCATCATGGAGTCCCGGAAGGATCCTAGTAGCTCCTTCAACATGCCCTGAGTTACCGGGGCGTCGTCATCAGACGTAGGCTGTTTCGATTTGCCTCGGGTGGTTGGGCCCGGACTGGCCGAAGGTCTGGAGTCCAGGGAGAGGCGTTCGGTAGCCGGCGCCATCTTAGGGAGGGTGGCTCGTGGTGAGTCGGGGGAGAAGTAGTCCGTGAGCCGATTCCCAGCTGGGGGCCGTTTAGACGCTTTCCTCGACATCTCACCGGAGGCCGCAGTGTTAGTAGAGGTGGTTTGATCGGTTCAGCGTGGATCCGAGCAGCTAGGACGCCGTTTGATCGTCGTAGGACGGGACGGTTGCCGGAGCTCTTTCAATGTGCGACCAGCGCCATCAACGGCTGGACACGCCCCCTCCCTATGAAATTTTAAGTGTAGCACCAAAAAAACTGTTTTGGGTTATGTTAAACCATCTATATGTAATTGTATAGATCTATGGTCCTACGAGACTAATTGTACCACTGGGTCGTGGGCATTTTACCACCGCCCTCACCTTGCTTCCCAAGTCTATTTAATTCATTTTTTATACAAATTTAAGCAATTACTCTGTTTCTCTTTGGTTCTGAAGTGTCAAGAACTGTCAAATCCCTGCGGTTTTGCTGAGGATGGGAGAGAAGTGACATGTTCTATTTTTCCTGCATTTTTTCTGCAGTCAATGACAAAAACGCAGCATCAAAAACGCAGAAAAAATGTGCAAAAACACATGAAAAACGCGATAAAAACGCAGGACCTGAACGCAGCAAATCTCCTGGCAAAGACTCCAAGATCTTTGAACTAGTACAGGTTTTGCTGCGTTCAGGACTGCTTAAAAAACGTCCTGTGGGCACATAGCCTTAACTCATAGGAGCACAGTGCTTTTATTAATGCTCTACACTTTCCCTGAGATAGGTAAGCAGCTTCTAAGTTCTCTCTTGATCTGTGCAATAAATGCTGAGCAGGGGAGACTGTCCTGAGCTTGCTAGGGTAAATAGAATGGATCTTTGGTGTCCAGGCTGAAGAAAAATAAAACTCACACCTAGATAAGTTGATTTACACTTATTCTCCAGACAAAGGTCTATCTCCTGCATTTCAACATGTTGCTCTGTCTATGCACCATCACCATGTTTGTGATACAGTCCTTGTTTGCCCACATTTATATATGGTCTCAAAGACCAGAAAAAATCAGTATAGCATAGGACAGCTTGACATAAAATCTACAATAGGCATCCTTTATGATGTGGATATTACAATACCTTCTAGTAAAGTTTACAAATTGTAAGTAAGGAGTTTAATCAGCATAAATGAAATATATTACACATGTAATAGGCACGTAGAGGATTCCACAATAAATGAACTTGTCTTCTTTATGAACTTTGGAGTAAGACAACCAAGGTAAACTGTGCTGAAACCTTGTTATGTCACTGTTAGGGACAGTATATAATGCCCTTTATTATTTGGTACAACCCTTCTAATATATTTTACCACTTTAGAAACCAATGACAACTCGGTTTTCGGCAATATTCCATCTGAAAATAATTGGCCGAAACTGTTGAAACCCGAGGCAAGTATGTCCATAGAAATCAATGTAAATCCAATTAAATTGTTTTAGACATTCCAAAATACATAAGAAAAACACATTTGATATAGAATTAAGATAGTGTTTAATGCTAAAGACATTAAGAAATTAATATAGAATGAATATAAAAGACTAATGTAAAGAATAAATGAACATTTAACATGTCATTTACTTTTCTAAAGACTCTTCTTGGAGTATAAAAGACGACAAGGACGAGAGAGAGGTGCAGATATTATTGTTTGGAAGGGGAATTGCGTGGGCCACTCTTTTTTCTTGCAAAATTGCAGCGAGGGCACGTGCACACCTACGAAAACCAAGACACATTTTTCATTGAAAAAATCAACAAAAACCAAAACAGACAACAAGTGACTTCAACGAAAACCGAGGTACTACTGTAACTCCAGGGCTGTAGAGTCGGTCAGCCAAACATCCGACTACCGAATATTCAATTTCCCTGAATTCAGCTCCAACTCCACCAAACTGGACACCAAGTGACTCCATGACTTCAACTCCACAACCATGACTGGGAAGTCCATAAGCCAAACATCCGACTCCGGCTCCTCAATTTCCCTAAATTCGACTCCTCAACTTCCCTGACTCCAACTCCACCCAAAATTGACACTGACTCCATAGCCCGGTGTAATTCATTACCCCCCTCTTCTACCACAGAGCACCAAGTAAGGAGCACAACCGAATCCAGCCAACATTAACCCCATATTATCCCCTCAAAATCTTTATATCACCAAGTTGGTTTTATTATTAACATTTTTATCTTTTTCCTATTTTCTGGGTGCATCTTATGGTCGGGTGCATCAGTATTTTGCTGATTACTTTCCCCATGGAAAACCACCTGTAAAAATAACTATATCACCCATCCATGCCTATCCATGTACATCCTGACCTCCTGCGATGATGCCTTGTCCCATTGATCCTAAGAGGCTGGGTTGTACAGAGACTGAGGACGAAGAAGAGAGGATCAGGATGTGAATATTGTCAGATTTCTGTGTGCAAAGTGTTCTTTCTAAGGATCTACCGATTGTGCTGTGACAGTGTCTGTCTCTATACATGTAGCGTGGGTTACAGATGTTCTCACACAGAGAACACAGTGAGGGTGGTATATATCACCAGTCCCAGACCAGAAATATACTTAGAAATCTTTGTCCATCACTGCCAAGTTCACCAATAACACAAGAACACAATGCTGCCACCAGTTCCTCGTTAGATATAAGCCCGGTTTGTTAACAGGCTTATACTGGGGTCAGAAACCAATCCACAGGTAGCGTATAATATTAAATGATCACATAGATGTGGGGATTGTGAATTGAGATAAAAGAACTATAGTTACCATCCATGCCTATCCCTGTACATCCTGACCTCCTGCGATGATGATTTGTCCCATTAATCCTAATGGGGACGTCACACACATCAATGTCGCCAGCGATCTCATCGCTGGCGACATTGAAGGCTGATCGCTGGTGAGCTGTCACACAGGCAGACTCACTAGCGATCAGTGCCAGCAAGATTGCTGGTAACCATGTAAACAATCGGGTAACTAAGCACCGTGCGGCGCTTAGTTACCCGCTGTTTACCATGGATACCAGCTCCCAGTGCTTGCTGAGAAGTGCTTGGAGCTGGCTTCTCGCTCGTCTCCCGGTGTCACACGCAGCGGTGCTGTGTGTCCACCGGGCGTCCATCGCGAGGTTTTAGAGCAGGTTCTAAAACCTGGCGACCATCAACTAGCGATTTATCACTGGTTGATTCGCCCTGCCACACACGTCAATATCGCTGCAATGTCATGTGCAGCAGCAATATTGCACGCGATATTGACTTGTGTGACATCCCCATAAGAGGCTTGGTTGTACAAAGAGTGAGGACCAAGAACGGAGGATGGGGATGGGAATATTGTCAGATTTCTTTGTGGAAAGTATTCTTTCTAAGGATCTTCCAATTGTGCTTTGACAGTGTCTGTCTCTATATATGTACAAGGGGTTGCCGCTGTTCTCATGACACACAGGTGGGTGACACACCCAGACTGACAAACACCAGCTTTTACCCAGCACCAACACAGTTCATCACCCCGACCTTCACCCACAATTTAATACAGAAGAGACTGACTTCCAAAATTTTCAATCAAAGGGGAAAAAAAAATTAGGTCTAAGGTTCTCTTTAAGTTGGACCTAGATTGTGTCTGAGTTTTCATTGGCGGCTGGGGAGTTTTTTTTTCATCTTCTTTAAAACAAAGAAGCTGGGATTCATTTTTCTCATCGGAGACATTGTTAATGTAATAATTAAATTACAGACAATGGAATTACCATCTCCGGGACCTTTACTCCTCTAAACCATTAAAAGAGCGAATAAACAGAACAAACGCCTTTTTATTCACATTTTTCAAATTCCTTAAAATGTCAAGAAGCTAAAAAAATTGGGATCTGCCCCTCCCGTGATTCCGTGATTAAAAGAATTCAGTCTGTCATATCGATGGCATATAGCGTCAGTAACATGAAAGGACATCATTAAGTATAAAGAGTCATGATGAACAGAAGATAACACATTGCATCCGTCTTACAGAGCCGTCACATAGACCCAGTGTTGGATTTCGTCTGGCTTCCATCAAGTTTCCCTGTTCTTTATTTTCTTATTCTTAGATGAATGTTCAAGGCGTATTCAGTATATTGTTACTTACTCTAAGTTCCTCGTAATGTTTCGTGATGAAAGTACTGGTTCTCCTTCACAAGATCCGCTTGAGTATACAGTCTTCCATGGAAGGAAGATATGCAAATTGGTTCTCACAAAATTAAGAAAACTTGCAGATACCATCTAGGAGAGCCTTGCAATATGGCTGGGAAGAAATGCCAAGCTGGCAACCCACAGACTTGTGCCCTCATCCATGCAGAGAAGAGTCTATCCGGCTGTGCCGCTGAGGAGTTTCTGGGATAATGTATGTAATGAAAAACACCAGCTCTCTGACGCCCCCTTATCATCAGGACAACTTGGGAATTGACTGAGGATAAGGAAGAGACCACAGCTGTACCGTACCAGTCTCAGGCCAGAGATATAGATATAGATAGGAGCACAAATAGGGTTTTACATGAATAATAATTTAGAGGAGTTTTATTATTTTGCTCACCATATCAGGTTGTGTGACGCACAACCAGTTGAAACACATATAATGGCTGCTGCAGGATCCACCAGCCGCATGCCACAATTACGAAAATGGATATACAAGTGGATGTATAATCCAAGATGTTACAAGAAACAAGTGGTGGCTTTTTTCTCAATGTGTTTTGAAGTGAATCCTCACTTTTTCCTTAAGAGACCAACCAAGTCCAAGGAGATATAATTATCACTTTGGCCATCACTGCCAAGTTGCACAAGAACATAATGCTGCCACTAGTTCCTCGTTAAATATAAGCTTGGTCCATTAACAGGCTTAAACAGGGGTCAGAAATCAATCCCACATAGCGAAGAATACTAAATGATCGCATGGACGTGGGGATCGTGAATTGTGATAAAAGAACAACCCAAGTGTTAAAGTGTTATATTTAATTGCCATTGCACACTAGATAATAATAATTGAATTATACAACATTTCAGTCAGATATGCAAATAAAGGCAGTATGATACAAAAGATATATGCAGTCAAATGTAAGTCAGCTACCAGATTTCTTGTTGCTGGTGACCACATAGAGGGATTGTAGAGCCAGAGGGTTTTCCTTGGGTAGTCCTAACACATAACATGACGCGTCCTCCTTAGTAGTGACACTGAGAAATGTAGCCGGTCATTCTTAACCCCTAGGCTGTTAGTCCTTCTCTGCTTCTGGGCTTTTCTAGAATTCCCTCCCCTTGCACTGTAATTTGAAATATCCCAAAACCTACTATGGGTCACTGGGATGTCCAAGAAAAAATGGTGCTGGTGCCAATGGATCCCGCTGGATCTCCTCTATGTATGGTTCCCTGCTTGACTTCTACTAGCTATTCTCTGTATTTCTCAACCCAGGGGGTTAGAAACCAGAACCTTGGCGCATTTGAAGTTTGCTGTCACAATTTCAGTGATAAGATTGGGGATAGGTCTACAGGCCCCGTCACACGGGGCAACATCGCCCCTACGTCACCTCATGTAAAGGGGCGATGTCGGCGCCGCCGGAAGGTCGCCTGGTTTCAGAGCAGTGCTCTGAAACTAGGCGACCGATCTGGGGCGATGTGCACACATCGCCCCATGTAACCGACCGCCAGCGAGCTGACAGGCATGGGAGCCATATGCTCCCATTAGATTAATAGAATTCAAATAGAATATGCGGTTCTAAGGTAGAGCGCAGGTATAAAACGGGATACTTTAATCTTTATCTCCGTAACTTTATTCATAAAAAGCTCCAGACCACAACGCGTTTCGACGTGCAGACGTCTTCCTCAAGTGGATCCGCTTGAGGAAGACGTCTGCACGTCGAAACGCGTTGTGGTCTGGAGCTTTTTATGAATAAAGTTACGGAGTTAAAGATTTAAGTATCCCGTTTTATACCTGCGCTCTACCTTAGAACGCATATTCTATTTGAATTCTATTAATCTAATTCCATTGGGGAAAGCGGTGACAGAGCTGCAGGCGGGATAGGGTTAATGGATCAACCTGGTGTTTCCTGACCCAACCCTGGAGAGAGAGCGTGGACAGCACGAGGCCAGGAACAGAGGTGATTGAGGATACAGGAGCACTACAGATCCAAGGCTGGCAGCCTGAGCCACAAAACTACGCTCACAATCTGGTTGTGCGGATCGGGCACAACCTTTAAAGGTTAGTTCACTTACAATACGACCACTTTAAAGACAGGAAGAGGTCCACAGGTGGCGCAACACTATTTTTTCTTTTTATAGGCTCCCATTGTCCTGCATCGCCACCTGTCATGCCGCCGGCGCGGTGCTGGAGATGTCCCCCATGTAAATGGGGGACGGCAACGCTGGCGGGGCGCCAAAAACGTGTGCGCGCCCGCCAGTCGCCACCGACATCTCCAGCCCCGTCGCCAGGTGTGACAGGGGCCTAAGATGTATGGTACATCCATAATTCTTATAAATATGATAGCTAAAATGAGTCTAAAAGTGCTGTCAAAACTTTGCTAGACCAGCAGGTGCGCCGCCCTTCTTTCTTCTAGTGTGGATTTGTGACATCAGCTTTCCTGTTCATATTTGCTTTATTCCCTGAGGGGTTGGGGGAGTGGGGGGCACAGTTACAAAGGGATCTCTCTTTCAAGGTAATTGAAAAGTGACACTTATCTGGTATGGTCCTTATGTTGAGGAAATGTAAGCTTGCGCAGAGTCGGAGTGGGAATGCTAATAATGTGTAGGAGACAGATGTAGGAATACACTGTTGAACTATAATATTATAATTAAAGAAATATTGGGATTTTGCTTGATTGATATGTCAGAATATATTCCATATTCTTCACAAGTTTCCCTGTTTTTTTATTTTCTTATTCTTAGATGAATGTTGAAGGCGTATTCAGTATATTGTTACTTACTTTATGTTCCCCATTATGTTTTGCGGGGAAAGTACTGGTTCTCCTTCACGAGATCCACTTGAGTATGCAGTCATACACCATGGGAGGAATATATGGAAATTAGGTTCTCACAAAATTAAGGAAACTTGCAGGTACCACCTCGGAGAACCTTGTAATATAGCTAGGAAGAAATGCCAAGCCAGCAACCCACAGACACGTGCCCTGATCCGTGCAGAGAAGA
Source organism: Allobates femoralis (assembly GCA_033576535.1). Classification (NCBI taxonomy): domain Eukaryota; kingdom Metazoa; phylum Chordata; class Amphibia; order Anura; family Aromobatidae; genus Allobates; species Allobates femoralis. Next base: position 129,200,269 of record JARQOC010000010.1, read on the forward strand.
GTCTAGCCGGCTGTTCCGCTGATGAGTTTCTGGCATGGTTTACATCTCTGGCTGGGTTGCAATGTTCATTACAATGAAGGGTAGTGATTAGATGCTACTTGCATGGACAGTTTATGCTGTTCTGTAAAAGAGCTAATTTACATGCCAGGTTTTGTAATGTTCTTTTCACATAGTCACTGACATGTAAAATTGTTTCCAGGAGCTCTGCTGTTTGATTGACTGTATGTAACAATCCCTTAACGTAGCTACATCTACGACAATAGAGATATTGCTGTGAATGGTACCCAGGTGTACTGGGCTATGAGTATGCTAATATTCAGCACAGTCCTCCATTCTGGTTCTAGGAGGTTTTGGGTTGCTCAGGTTTCCACCTTTCCAATGAGTGCTCTGCTACTTTACTGAGCAGCCTCTCCCAGAACTCAGCCAGTCGTACATTTTATGTATACCTGTGTCTGTTCTGATCATTGTTAGCTGGACTTGCACTGTTGTTTTATAACCTCTCTACTTGCTCTTTGTATTTGACGTAATCTCCTGGTATTTCAACCCCGGACAGTGACCTGACCACGTCTCTGTTGACTCCCTTTATTTATTACATGCCTTCCAGGAAACTAGAACTCGGACTGCTACTTTACTACGTCTGTATAATCACCAAGAATCCACTACGAGCACTCTTGGTACCTGACCTCAGTTTATCTGACTACTGCTCCTTCTGGATTATCCATAAGTAGGGACTAGGGTCACACTACCCATGGGTATTCTATAGGTTGCAGGTGTCATTCAAACTTAGTGAGTGGAGATTGAACACTTTAGACTCTTGATCTCTTTCATGGTTAGACTGCTAAAATGCTCATCTTAATATCTGGAGTTTACAGCTATTCTGACATGGATTTTCAAAGTAAATACGCCTGCCTCATCATGTCTAAAATATATATTTACTAATAGCTTGTATTGTGAAATCTTGACACAGAATTGCTTGACGATCTGTCACTCCTTACCTAAGAGATGGTCAGAGATGTTCGACAAGGAGGCAGACTTAATCAAAGCTGTGGATTCGGAGTCAGAGTTCATGTCCATTTTGGTGGAGTCGGTGTCAGATTCAGGGAAATTGAGGAATTGGATGTTTTGCTTACTGACTTCACAGCCCTGGTTGTGGAGTCGGAGTTTTGGAGCTAGTGTCCATTTTGGAGGAGTCGGATTCAGGGACACTGAGGAATCAGAGTCTGATGTTTTATGTAACAAACAGAAAGGGAGCGCCAATAATGAAGATCCATTGAGAAGTGGATTTAAAATCAAGTATTTAGGACCACCGCTCATCAGGGGGAGTTGTGCTCGGTCCTCACACAACTGAGGTGTGAGCTTCCAGGTGAGGGAGAGGGCCGTACGACTGCAGACGCTGCGGGGACATTCCTCCGGCGTTGGTCACATGACTGGGACCACGTGACCGCTGAGGGCGTTCCGCGGTGGCGTCATGCCAGGTCCATTAATTATTAGATGATCTCGGAGCTGCTCCCACCGCTCTCCCCGAAGGGAGATGAATCAGCAAGGATAGAGGAGAAATACGCAGTGTTATGGGAGCGCTAGAGTAAGGGATAGGAGAGGTGACTACTAAAAGCACAAACCTTTATTAAAGTTCTGCTCTCTAATCCACAACACGTTTCGATAGCCACCGCTATCTTCCTCAGTGGTATGGAGAGCAGGTCACCTAGGCCACATTATAAAGGGATAGTGCACCAATGAAGATAAACTAACAATTATGACATCACAGGAAATGTTGCATCACAACAACATTCCAAATGAAACAACCCTACATAGAATCCTAAGTACAGAAATGCCAATGTAAAATACATTACATATACACTATAGGAATTATTGATCATCTAAAAAATGTCACATAAGGTTATACAACAAGGATGAAAAAAACAAATTACACAATATAAAATGTGAAATATAAAATATGAGCTCTAATATAGGGTCATGACTAATGGATCGCATTTTACAACACAGAATAAATAACACATTACAAAATATAAAATGTGAAATATAAAATCTGAACTATACTACAGGGTCAGGACTAATGGATTGCATTTTCAATAACTAGGTTCAGACCTTCAGGGGATAAGGTGCTCAATCTAAAGATCCAGTAGCTTTCACGGTTAATCAAATGACCAAGGCGATCTGGTATGGTATTAACAACCTGGTCGATAATTTTCAAACTTAATTCAGCAGGATCCTGATGGACCATAGTGAAATGTTTGGACACGCTGTGTAAAAGGTAACCATTCCGGATGTTGGACCTATATTTATTAAGCCATGAATGCATGGCCTGTATCGTGCGGCCTACATACTGTAGGCTACACGTGCATTCCAAAAGATAAACTACATACGTGGATTGACAATTCAAGGAATGTCTGATGGTAAACGTTTTGCCTGTGGTATTTGAGGAAAAAGATTTTGATCCACTCAAAATCATATGGCAACACATGCATTTCGAGGATCCACAGGAAAAACATCCCCATTTCCCAAAATCTTTGGTTTCAACAGAGGGAGGTATACATGTTACATTACTGGGAGTCACCATGTTCCAAAGGCTTTTGCCCCTTCTGAACACCACACTAGGCCTATCAGGGAGATGTCTAGAGAGGACAGGATCACCCTGTAGGATGAACCAGAACTGTTCCAGCAGTCTCTGAATATTTTTACGTGACTAATTAAAAGTGGTCACAAGGCTCCAATTTGCTAGCTCATTATTTTATTTTCATTGGGAACAGTGCTGTGAATGTCAGGCCCCATGTATATTTATGGGATGTTAGAGTCCATCTTCATCGCGCATTCCCCAACTGTACATGGACGCATCTGTTTGTACAAACGCTACATTGATGATTTATTCTTCCTGTGGTCAGGGACTAAAGAGGAGGCTTCGATTTTTGTAGATGAGTTGAATTTAAACACATGGGCCTGACGTACACAGCAACTATGTCAGAGGATCACCTCCAGTATCTGGACCTCTTGGTGCAGGTTGACTTCCTGGGAAAGTTGTCCACATCCACTTCAAACATGTTGATGTTAACAGTTACCTCTGCTTTGACAGTGGACACCTGCCCAGGTGGGTCAGAAACGTACTGTATTGCCAATACTGGAGAGTCCGAAAAAACTGTACAGATGATTCTAACTTTTTTAACACTAGAAGACCCAGAAATTTTGAGCTCCCCCTGAAGTCCCGAAAGAAGGTCAAATGACCCTTAGTCCAAACTGAATAGAATTAACTAGAAGCTAAATGGCTAACTCAATGGAAAACAACAACCTTCTGTGGTGCGACAGTAATGGCCTTAATTACAGAACAAAAGACGGTGATTAGAGGATGTTAGCTAAAATCCTTCAGGTCATTCGACCCATCTCTGGGTTCCAAAGGTAGAAATGTTAAATAACCCCTCTCTGAGACTTCTAGTGTTAAAGAAGCCAAAATTGTGAACAAACGTTTTAGACAAAAGGGTTATCCACTCAGGCTCCTAGGTGATGCTTTTCAGAACTGTAAGACATTGTCTCAGGAATCCTGCATTAAACAACTTGAGCTTGACACTAAGGACAGTGTCACCATTGATGGTGCCACTGCAAGCGGCACTGTTCCCAATGAAAGTCAAATTAATGAACTTGCAAATTGGAGCCTTGTGACCATTTTAATTAGTCACATAAAAATATTCAGAGATTGCTGGAACGATTCTGGTTCATCCTAAAGGGTGATCCTGTCCTCTCTAGATATCTCCCTGATAGGCCTAGTGTGGTGTTCAGAAGGGGCAAAAGCCTTCGGAACATGGTGGCCCCCAGTAATGTAACATGTATACCTCCCTCTGTTGAAGCCAAATATTTGGGGAAATGGAGATGTATTTTCTGAGGATCCCCGAAATGCATATGTTGCCATATGATTTTAGTGGATCAAAATCCTTTTCCTCAAATATCACAGGCAAAACGTTTACTATCAGACATTCCTTGAATTGTCAATCCACGTATGTGGTTTATCTTTTGGAATGCACGTGAGGCCTACATTATGTAGGCTGCACGATACAGGCCATGCATTCCGGCTTAATAAACATAGGTCCAACATCCGGAACAGTTACCTTTTACACAGCGTATCCAAACATTTTACTATGGTCCATCATAAGGATCCTGCTGAATTAAGTTTGAAAATCATCGACAAGGTTGTTGATACCATACCAGATCGCCTTGGTCGTTTAATTAACCGTGAAAGCTACTGGATCTTTAGATTGGGCACCTTAATCCCTGAAGGTCTGAATCTAACTATTGAAAATGCAATCCATTAGTCCTGACCCTATAGTATAGTTCAGATTTTATATTTCACATTTTATATTTTGTAATGTGTTATTTTATCCGTGTTGTAAAATGCAATCCATTAATCCTGACCCTATGCAGAATTATTAGGCAAATGAGTATTTTGATAACATGATACTTTTTATACCTGTTGTCCTACTCCAAGCTGTATAGGCTTGAGAGCTAACTACCAATGAAGTAAATCAGGTGATGTGCATCTTTGTAATGAGGAGAGGTGTGGTCTAATGACATCAACACCTTATATAAGGTGTGCTTAATTATTAGGCAACTTCCTTTCCTTGGGCAAAATGGGTCAGAAGAGAGATTTGACGGGCTCTGAAAAGTCCAAAATTGTGAGATGTCTTGCAGAGGGATGCAGCAGTCTGGAAATTGCCAAGCCTTTGAAGCGTGATCACCGAACAATGAAGCGTTTCATGGCAAATAGCCAACAGGGTCGCAAGAAGCATGTTGGGCAAAAAAGGCGCAAAATAACTGCCCATGAATTGAGGAAAATCAAGCGTGAAGATGCCATTTGCCACCAGTTTTGCAATATTTCATAGCTGCAACGTTACTGGAGTATCAAAAAGCACAAGGTGTGCTATACTCCGGGACATGGCCAAGGTAAGGAAGGGTGAAAAACGACCACCTCTGAACAAGAAACATAAGATAAAGGCGTCAAGACTGGGCCAAGAAATATCTTAAGACTGATTTTTCAAAGGTTTTATGGACTGATGAAATGAGAGTGACTCTTGATGGGCCAGATGGATGGGCCAGAGGCTAGATCAGTAAAGGGCAGAGAGCTCCACTCCGACTCAGATGCCACCAAGGTGGAGGTGGGGCACTGGTATGGGCTGGTATCATCAAAGATGAACTTGTGGGGCCTTTTCGGGTTGAGGATGGAGTGAAGCTCAACTCCCAGACCTACTGCCAGTTTCTGGAAGACAAGTTCTTCAAGCAGTGGTACAGGAAGAAGTCGGTATCGTTCAAGAAAAACATGATTTTCATGCAGGACAATGCTCCATCACACGCATCCAACTACTCCACAGCGTGGCTGGCCAGTAAAGGTCTAAAAGGTGAAAAAATAATGACATGGCCCCCTTTTTAACCTGATCTGAACCCATAGAGCACCTGTGGTCCCTCCTAAAATGTGAGAGCTACAGGGAGGGAAAACAGTACACCACTGGGACCAGTGTCTGGAGGCTGTGGTGGCAGCTGCACGGAATGTTGATCGTAAACAGATCAAGCAACTGACAGAATTTACAGTTGTGGCCAAAAGTATTGACACCCCTGCAATTCTGTCAGATTGCAATCATTTTCAAGAAGAAACTGAGTATTATCACAAATTCTTTGGTATTATTATCTTCATTTAATTTGTCTTAAATGAAAAAACACAAGAGAATGAAGCAAGAAGCAAAACATTGATCATTTCACACAAAAATCCAAAAATGGGCCAGACAAAAGTATTGGCACCCTCAGCCTAATACTTGGTTGCACAACCTTTAGCCAAAATAACTGCAATCAACCGCTTCCGGTAACCATCAATGAGTTTCTTACAATCCTCTGCTGAAATTTTAGACCATTCTTCTTTGGCAAACTGCTCCAGGTCCCGATATTTGAAGGGTGCCTTCTACATACTGCCATTTTTAGATCTCTCCACAGGTGTTCTATGGGATTCAGGTCTGGACTCTTTGCTGGCCACTTTAGAAGTCTCCAGTGCTTTCTCTCAAACCATTTTCTAGTGCTTTTTGAAGTGTGTTTGGGTCATTGTCCTGCTGGAAGACCCATGACCTCTGAGGGAGACCCAGCTTTCTCACACTGGGCCCTACATTATGCTGCAAAATTTGTTGGTAGTCTTCAGACTTCATACTGCCATGCACACGGTCAAGCAGTCCAGTGCCAGAGGCAGCAAAGCAACCTCAAAACATCAGGGAACCTCCGCCATGTTTGACTGTAGGGACCGTGTTCTTTTCTTTGAATGCCTCTTTTTTTCTCCTGTAAACTCTATGTTGATGCCTTTGCCCAAAAAGCTCTACTTTTATCTCATCTGACCAGAGAACATTCTTCTAAAACTTTTTAGGCTTTCTCAGGTAAGTTTTGGCAAACTCCAGCCTGGCTTTTTTATGTCTCGGGGTAAGAAGTGGGGTCTTCCTGGGTATCCTACCATACAGTCCCCTTTCATTCAGACGCCAACGGATAGTACGGGTTGACACTGTTGTACCCTCGAACTGCAGGGCAGCTTGAACTTGTTTGGATGTTAGTCGAGGTTCTTTATCCACCAGCCGCACAATCTTGCATTGAAAACTCTCGTCAATTTTTCTTTTCCGTCCACATCTAGGGAGGTTAGCCACAGTGCCATGGACTTTAAACCTCTTGATGACACTGCGCACAGTAGACACAGGAACATTCAGGTCTTTGGAGATGGACTTGTAGCCTTGACATTGCTCATGTTTCCTCACAATTTGGTTTCTCAAGTCCTCAGACAGCTCTTTGAGCATGGAGAAAAGAAAGAAGACCCAATGTGGTACACACAAGGACACAGGACAGAGGTTGAATCAACTTTAATCCATCAACTTTAATTTAATTTAGTTATTGCCAACACCTGTTAGGTGCCACAGGTAAGTTACAGGTGCTGTTAATTACACGAATTAGAGAAGCATCACATGATTTTTCTAAAGGTGGGTTTACACGTTGCGATATCGGCGTCCAATTTCAATGAAAAGTCACGTGGTTCGATCGTTGGAGCCGATATCGTTCCTGCGTTGTATGGTGTGAACGTCCAATACGATGCAGGAACGATGTCAATGCGATATCGGGGATTGAATGAGCGTGCTCTCCAATGCTCCGATATTGAATGGAGATTGGAGCCGGATCGTGCTGTGTGACAGCCCAACTCCGATGTGTACTGCCACGTCACCCATTCACTCCCATGTTAAATGGTCGTTCCTGGGTTGGGGGGCGTACACATCGTCGGGACGTTGTATCCCGATATCTCGCTGCCTAAACCGGCGATGCAGTGCAGGGAAAAGCGCGCTCAAAAAGCGCGCTCCCGCGTCGTTGGATACGATATCGGCCCAATATTGCGACGTGTAAACCCACCATTAAAGTGCCAATACTTTTGTCCACCCCCTTTTTCATGTTTGGTGTGGAATTAGATCCAATTTGGCTTTAGGACAATTCTTTTTGTGTTTTTTCATTGAAGACAAATTAAATGAAGATAATAATACCAAAGAATTTGTGATTGCAATCATTTTCAGGAAGAAACTGAGTATTATCTGACAGAATTGCAGGGGTGTCAATACTTTTGGCCACAACTATATGGATGGAAGGCTGTTGAGTGTCATCATAAAGAAATGTGGCTATTTTGGGCACTAATTTTTTGGGTTTTGTTTTTGCCTGTCAGAAATGTTTATTTCTAAATTTTGTGCAGTTATATTAGTTTACCTGGTGAAAATAAACAAGTGAGATGGGAATAGATTTGTTTTTTATTAAGTTGCCTAATAATTCTGCACAGTAATCGTTACCTGCACACACAGATATCCTCCTAAGAGCCAAATCTAAAAAAAAAACACTCCAACTTTCAAAAATATTAAGCTTTGATATTTATGAGTTTTTGGGTTGATTGAGAACATAGTTGTTGATCAATAATAAAAATAATCCTCTAAAATACAACTTGCCTAATAATTCTGCTCACAGTGTATATTTGAGTTCATATTTTATATTTCACATTTCATATTGTGTAATTAGTTTTTTTATCCTGTTGTATAACCTTACGTGATATTTTTTAGATGATCAATAATTCCTATAGTGTATATGTAATGTCTTTTACATTGGCATTTTTGTATTTAGGATTCTATCTAGGATTTTTTCATTTGGAATGCTGTTGTGATGCAACATTTCCTGTGATGTCATAATTGTTAGTTTATCCTCATTGGTGCACTATCCCTTTATAATGTGGCCGAGATTACCTGCTCTCCATACCACCTGAGGAAGATAGCGGTGGCTATTGAAACGCATTGTGGGTCAGAGAGCAGAACTTTAATAAAGGTTTGTGCTTTTAATAGTCATCTCTCCTGTCCCTTACTCTAGCACTCCCATAACACCGCATATTTCTCCTCTATCCTTGCAGAGTCGGATGTTTGGCTTACTGAGTCCACAGCCTGGCTTAAGATCCAATCTTCCGAGCTAGGAATAGAAGTTGGGAATGTAATTTTTGTTGGGTCCATCAAAGAATTGCAGGTGAGGAATGACGGGACTTTTATGTATGTCAGTACACAATCTCATTCTGAGTAGAAATGTCTGAACAGTCCTACATACATAGCAGCTGCCTGCAGTAAATGTTAGGATTATAAGGGGGTATCAGAATGCAAAGCAAGCACCCTTCCAATGACGAGTACTCAGCATGGCATCCAGCATATGGAAGCATGGTCACTAAGTTTGAGGATCTTTAAATCAAGTGGATTTAGTCAGTGTAGAAAGGAAAATCAACGTGATTCAAAAAAGCCGAGATGGACAGTGTTCACGGACCTGAGCTGCGCTGTATATGCCAAAATGGGTCGAACAATGTTCATCACTAAAGCTTTATTTCCGACACATTTCAGAGTTAGTCCCAACTCCTTCCTCATGGAACAGTAGTGTCATTAGCGCAGGTCTGTGAACACTGTCCATCCCGGCTTTTTTGAATCACGTTGATTGTTTGAGGTGTTGACCTTGCGGCAGCCATCTTCAATACTTTGATACTGGTTGTGTGCTACACAACACCCTCAAGTGAGTGGCTAGTTAGATCTAGTCTCTTCACATTTAAATGATAAGACCCCTTTGCGATTATCTTTCCCTTTTTAGAATTAGATAGGAAAATGACTCTTGACCAAGTGACTTCTAGTCACGGCCACTGACTCTCGTCATAAACTGAGAGCTCTGTGCCGGGCACTGTACGATTGGCGTTGGAAAATGAGGAATCACTCAGCGAAAATGCTGAACATATCCACAGACCCGTGTTTGGCAGCATTGATAGGGCTGAATATGTTGTTTTGTACCCATGTCTAGGAGGGGCATCTATGGGGATATTTGTCGGAAAATCCTCCATGTGCAGACCTCTCTGATGTAAACCGCTGCCTGGCTTTAGTGACACTATATGCTAGCTTTATCAACCTGCAGAATTGCAATATAATTTGCCATCCTGTCCAGACAAGCAGCAGTACAATATAATCATGTTGAAAGGTTTGTTCACTATAAGTGGATATTTTGGCCAAATCACACAAGCTCGTAATCCATGTCAAGGATCCTCACGCTTATGAATCCCTAACAATATATTCAGAAAAAAATACAAGGACTTATTTCAGAAAACTCACCATAAACTGCCAAAAGGTCCGATATTGAATGCACTTAGCAGGATGCAGCAGGCCCCAATGCATTCAGTATTATACCTTTTGGCTGTTTATGGTGAGTTTTCTTAATTTATGTCCTTGTAATATTTTATTCACTATAAGCATCATTGTAATAATTACTCAACAAGATGGCGTCACCTCTTACTTATATTCAACAGAATATTTGTGGGGCTACTAGCCTGTCATTCTGTCCCCGGCACGTCATGTGAGATTTTATTTCCAAACACAAGGAATCAGCTGACTGAGACATTTTTACTAATGTCTGGAAAACGTCTGCTCATATCACTTTCCTTAAATTGAAGCCACGTTCTTACCACCTCCTGTGGGTTTTTCCTGGCTTCTGTCTCCTCATGTGAAGCTTTATACACGTTCGGCAGGACCTTAAGCTAGTCCGATTTCACTAAACTACATTTTATTAACTCCAGGTTAAATATCTGTAAAGTCAACAACGTTCACATGTCCAGAGTGAGCTCATTGTCCCGGCAGAGAGTCATCAAAACATTCCCTAGTGCTCCTCCGGCTGTACGATTGATAAACCCAGAATATCGTGCACAGTAGAGACTTCTATAAAATAGTCGTTACTCAATGTCCCAGCATAATAATTGTATAATAGAATTGTTCGTCAATGCTAATAAAAAACATTTGGCTGAAGACAAAAGGCACAAATTTCTACTCTGTAATATTCTGTATTCATAAAAACAATCATCTGGTCTGAGTTCCGGACGGATAGCAATGCTGTGCTCTAGGAGCGTATCCAGTTGGGTGTATAGATTTATACGGCAATACCGACCATTGGATTACTCTGCACAGTATGCGAATACTCATATTTTGAGGGGTTTCCCTATATGATTTAAAGAGGATAGACTAGTAATATACAGGATCCTACAAACACTATAGAACGACTGTCAAAACCAAAATCCACCTTAACATGTTTCCCAAGAATTGTAGTTGTAGACATCCTACTTTTATATAAATTTTTTATTTTTTTGTTAAATTTATCTTTATTGAGTTTTATAACATTGGCAAAAGACAGTGGTACAAAAGAATAAAATACATAACAGGGTTAAGATTTGACATCCTTAAAATGGAACACAGGAGGCTGGAATATATAGGATAAACTATGAAATAACAAATAGAAAAACAAGCGGTGTCAGAGGATTGGAGCGCTAAAGAAACCACGGGTTGGTGATTAGATTACCGATAATTTATTGCACGAACAGCAGGGGTCCAGTATGCCACAACGCGTTTCGACGCACAGATGCGTCTTTCTCAAGTGGATCCACTTGAGAAAGACGCATCTGTGCGTCGAAACGCGTTGTGGCATACTGGACCCCTGCTGTTCGTGCAATAAATTATCGGTAATCTAATCACCAACCCGTGGTTTCTTTAGCGCTCCAATCCTCTGACACCGCTTGTTTTTCTATTTGCTAATCCCCTTCTCCCTTGTTGGGAGTGCGGTGTGTGAGCTGCTCTAAGATCCACAGTACCTGGCAGTACATCATAAAGACCCACCCTTGAATGATCAACTGATACACAGTGTGGAGCTGGGACGGAAGCCAGTGCAGCGAGTCTGCCTCTTCGGGTGGAGGAGTGAAGGAGCCCACCTCCATCTCCAGAGGAACTAAGGAGCCGACCACCAGGCCCGGAGTATCTGAGGAGGAGGGTTTATTGGCCCTTGTCACTACAGTGATCCACATTAAGCCATCAGTCTGGTTGTGCGGGGTGTTGCACAACCAGTAAAGGTTAGTACAAACATAGTAAAACCGTGTATTAAGTTCCTCCAGTTGCAGTGTGGCGCAATATCTGTTTTTTCTTTTAAACTATGAAATAACACCTCCTCAGCGCTCTAGTGCGGCAACACCGGAACAGTCTCAGATCATGTGTAGAGAATGGGTGTGCGATCTATGGGAAAGCGCACTATTTGGGAAGTCACAAGGAAGATTCTCGATCTCCCAGCATAGGTGCAGGTGGGAGATGGAGAAGGGAGGGGAGAAAAAAACAAAACAAGGTATGCTTGTAACCTATTGGTCGTCTAGGGGAGGGGGAGAGGATTAGGGAGGAGGATAGAGATAAAGAAGACGTATTCAGGATAAGAGAGGAAAAGATAAGGGGATGCAGAGAACAAAGTAGGCGTAGCTCTCTCAGCCAACAATACCAGTAGTAAGATGTTAGACAAAGGCCCTTGCTATGAAGTAAGAACTAAGGCCCCTTTCACATCAGCGTTTTTTTCAAATCGCGGCAGATGCGGTGAAAAAAACGCATCTGCCGTGATTAACGCATAACCGCGACACTTGCGGCACAGTTGCGGCAAGCCCCATGCAATGTCTATGGGGCTTGCGGTAAGGGTGTGGCAGATGCGGCAAGTGCGGCCGCGAAAAAAACCGCTGCTGACTGCATTTTTTTTGCGGCCGCACCTGCCGCAAGTGCCAATACCGCACCTGCCGCACCCTTACCGCAAGCCCCATAGACATTGCATGGGGCTTGCCGCAACTGTGCCGCAAGTGTCGCGGTTATGCGTTAATCGCGGCAGATGCTGTTTTTTCACCGCATCTGCCGCGATTTGAAAAAACCGCTGATGTGATAGGGGCCTAAGAGAACAAATCGCGGAAGTTAGGGGCGTCTCTAATAAGGATCCATTCAGACCACACCTGGGTGAACTGTGGAAGAGTCTGCTCGAGCCCGGCTGACAACTCCTCAAGGCGGCAAAGAGATTCCATTTCAGTATACCATTCAAAAATTGAAGGTGGGGTCTGATCTTTCCAGTGACGGGGAATCACTGACCGGGCCAACGCAGAGGCAAAATCTGAGAATGTCTCTCTTCTGGGACCTCAGGGAACCAGGTAGCAAAGAAAGTAAGGCCATCTCAGGAGAGCCTTCTATTTGTTTGCCAGTAAGGCTGGTTTCACACTGCAGTTTTTTCACTGATCAGTTTCCATCCGATTTGTGTGCCAAAACCAGGAGTGTCTCCAAAACTCAGAACAGCTGTCAATCTTTCAATTATACTTTTTCTCTGCAAGTTCCTCTCCTGGTTTTGGCACACCAATCTGATGGACACTGATCAGTGAAAAACTTGCAGTGTCAAACCAGCCTAACCAGACCATAATTCCTGAACACCCCTGACCAAAATCCACCAATAAAGGAGCAGCCCCACCAAACGTGTAGCATGGTGCTCTCCTTGGTTCCGCAACGCCAGCAAAGGCTGGAGGTGTCAAGGAAGCATTTATGCAGCCTGTCTGGAGTGAGGTACCAACGGAAACGTAATTTGTAGCTTTTCTCCAGAGCATCATTTGAGCTGGAAGTCTTTTGGTTTATAAGGAAGCATCTCTTCCACTCAGTATCCGAGACAGTCCGTCCCAATTCCCTCTCCCAGGCTAGCCGGTATCCGTGGGTCTCGGCACCTGCCGCTGTGGACAGTATGTGATGAATTACCGAGATCCCTCGGTCCGGGGCCTCTTCTCTTGCAAAAAGCTGTTCCACGGGGGTCGTGCTAATATTTGGACCTTGAGGGAAGGCGGCCGATCCAAGGAAGGATCTCAGCTGAAGATACTCCCACCACTTCAGAGTCCGGTCCGGAGAAAGATTTTGCAAGACATTGAACGATGGGAGTTCTACATCTCGGAGGACCTGGCCGATGCGAGCGTCGTCACGAGCAGTCCACAGCAGAAGGGTAGTATTAGTCATCCCTGAGGGAAAGGCTGGGTTATAAAACAGTGGAGTCAGGGAGCTTGCCGACAGAACGTCGGGTAAGTCCCTAAGGGCTGTCTGCCATGCTTTAAGCGTCTCTTTTGTAAGGAAAGGCAAACAGCTAGTGTGATCTATAGCCTGTGGGGAGACCCACTGGAGGTAATGTAGAGGCATGTCCAGGTCTGCTTGTTCGACTTGAACCCACTGTTTGGACGTAGCTCTATATTTCCAGTCCAAAAGTCTGACCAAGATCGTAGAGAGGCAGTACCTACGAAGATCAGGGAGGTCAGCCCCTCCCGCTTCACGGGGAGCGGAAAGGATCCTGAAGCCTACTCTCGGCTTTATGCCGTTCCAGACAAACCGAGTAATCAGGGAGCGGAGCGAGAGGAAAAATGAGCTATGTGGCCAAACAGGTACGGATTGAAAAATATACAAGAATCGTGAAAGTATGTCCATTGTAATAACCCGGATCCTGCCGAGCCAGGACAACTTCAACGGACTGTAGGACCTCAAGAGGGCCCCCACCTTTTCTAACAAGACCCGATGATTGAGATGGAAGATCTTAGACGGATCGTCAGGGAGGCACACTCCCAAATAGGACAAATGGCCCTTTTTCCAATGAAATGAAAAATCCCTCTGTAAAGAATGGACCTCAGCTGGCGGTAGGGAAACGTTCAGTGCCTCAGATTTGGTATAATTTATTTTAAAATTACTGAGGTCACCGAATGTCGCAAATTCCTCTAATAACACTGGGAAAGTTATGGACGGGTTCGCGACATACAAGAGGAGGTCGTCAGCAAACAAAGCTGCCTTATGATGGATGCTCCCCACCTTCAATCCCCGAATATCATCGTTACTTCTTATAGCTTTAGCCAAATGCTCTATGACAATAGTATAGAGCAGGGGGGAGAGTGGGCACCCTTGCCGTGTCCCATTTTGCACTAGAAAAGAGTCAGATAAAGTCCCATTTATTCGTACCCTGGCCGTTGGTCAGGATTATAGTGACAGGATCCCGTTCAAGAATCTGCGCCTCAGGCCTATGTGCTCCAATGCTTCCCATAAAAAGCTCAAGTGGACCCTGTCAAGGGCCTTCTCTGCGTCAAGGGACAACAGACATAGAGGGGACTTCCACACCTTAGCCCTCTCAACAAGGAGAAGGGATCTAATAATGTTGTCCCGCGCCTCTCGACCTCTGACAAAGTCCACCTGATCCAAATGAATTATGGAGGGAAGCATCCAAGAGAGCCTATCAGCTAAGATCTTGGCGAACAGTTTGTCATCCACATTTATCAAGGATATGGGTCGGTAACTCGCTGCACTCAGAAAGGTCCTTATTAGGTTTGGGAATCACACAAATGTGTGCCTCTAAAGCCTGAGGGGCAAAAGTGTCACCCCCCAACAATGCCTTAAATGTCGGAAGCATATGAGGCAGCAAGTCACCGAGTAGGGTCCTGTAAAGTATGGGCGTGAAACCGTCGGGTGCGGCACATTTTGATATCGGAGTGGCTTTAACAGCCTCCGACAACTCCTCTTCTGTAATATCTTCCTCAAGAGAGAGCACATCCTCGTCAGAAAAGGACGGGATCTGTATTTTGGAAATATAGGAACGGATTTTTCTCGTAGTGCAGAAGGGTCCATGTCGGCAAACCTTCCTTTGAGATTACATAGTTCAGAAAAGAAGGCCTGAAAGACCCCTGAAATTTCCTCACTGCTGTGAACCATCCCTCCCATGGGCGATTTGATTGAGGAGACAAAATTGGGGCCCCCCTAGGGTGCAGCAGCCTCGCCATGGGTCTCCCACAAGTGTTTGCCTTTTTGTAAAAAAATCCCCTCGTCCGCTCCCTGCGTCTCCAGTATTGGTCATCTAGAAAATGTTTAAGTTCAAGCCTCTTAGTGGTCAGGTCTATCATCAATGCATGTGACAGGGTGGATTTATGATTAGCTTCCAGGCGGCGAATCTGCGTCAATAAGTCACAAATCCGTTCGTTCCGGAATTTTTTTAACCTGGCCCCATGTTTAGTTAACGTCCCTCTCAGGAAGCATTTGAGTGCCTCCCATTTAAGGGGGGAAGTCGGATCTGATGCATGTGATTGAGTGAATGTCACTATATCTGTCCTCAAATCCTCCAGACAGGCCGCATCCCGCAAAAGATTACCATTCAGGCTCCATGACCACTGTCTCCCTGCCAGACCGGGCACCTTAAAGGAAAGGAATATGGGACTATGGTCTGATAAGAGAATATTACCAATTGTCGCTTCCGGTTTCCATGAGAGGAGACGTGACTGACAAGTAACATGTCAATTCTGCTATAAGAACCATGAACCCCAGACATGAACGTGTAGTCCCTGCCCCTGGGACTCCAAACGTCTACCAACCTGAGCCTATGGAGCCGACTCTGAAGCGCTCTCACCCGCTTCTGCGGGACGCTCCCCGACCAGAGGTGGAATTAGCCAAGGGGTCAAAAACAAAATTGAAATCTCCCCCAACCACAACGTGGCCCTCTGCAAACTCTGCCAATTTTAGTAAGAGAGACCTACACACTCTAGTTTGCTCTCTGTTCGGGAGGTACAAGTTCACCAGGGTGAGCAGACTGTCGGTCACCCTTAGCTTAAGGAAAATAAAACGGCCTCCTGGATCTACTACTGTCTCCATCATAGTATAGGGCAGATTCCTGTGTAGTGCAATAGAGACCCCCTTAATCTAGACTCAGGGTTCGTGCTGTGGAACCAAGTCGGGAAATTCTTATCACTAAAGGTCGGAACATGGTCCATTTTAAAGTGTGTTTCTTGCAGAAATACCACCTGCGCCCCCGTTTTGTGCATGTCTAAGAGGACATGGGCCCTCTTCTGGGGTGTATTGAACCCCCGAACATTTAGGGATCCTATCTTCAGGGAACCCATCTCGGTAGGGCGTTAACCAGAGCCCACTGCGACTACCTCAATGAAAGAGTGAAGATGAAGAAGAATAAAGTGAAGAGGAGAAAGAAGAGAGGAGGGGTAAGAGAGAGTAGGGGAAGAGGAGGAAAGGGGTAGGGAAGAGAATGGGTAATTACCCAGACGACCAATCAAACTATATACAAACAATGTTTGTGGGGTATATTCTTGAACAGAAGCACCACTCTCAATGGCAAGCATGGTGGTGGCCCTCCGCAAGGAGGGAGAACGTCACACTGTGGGAAAATAGAGGACAGAGTCCTGAAATATATCTAACAATAAACTAAAACAGAGTAAGATAGACAGCGACTCGAAGAGTATATACTCCCTGGCCAACAGCCTTTAAACTGTCACCTGAAACATAGCAGTGGCAGCAACCTGGCACATATGGTCAGCCCCATTTCGGGGCCAAGTGACCGCATCCAAACAGAGGTACAGAGAGGACCCTCGCAAAGGGGTACAATACTGTAGGCTTTCCGTTAGCATGACCCGGGGAAAGAGTTCGGGAGAAAAAAAAAGGGGAGGGGAGGCGAAAGGGAAGAGCAGGGGAAAGGAAAGGGATGAAGCGGGGTGGAAGGTTAGAAAAGGGGGAGGAGGGGCGGGGGAAACGGAGTAGGGGGGTCAAGCTATAGTCCAAAAAGAAGAACCCCCTCAATATTAGTAACGTAACATAATGAGAGTCATATGGGAGCAGTCTTTGGTACCTGAATGAATAAAAAAACATGGCATATAAAAGAAAAAGGATTCACCTCATCTCCTAACGTAATCAGCCAACGTCCGAACGGGCAGATTCACTGAACCTTCGTCTGGGAGACCGACCACCTCCTCTGTTTCTCTTCCGTGGGGCCCTCTGCGACGCGAGGGAAGTGAGAAGAATCCTTCAGCAGAGGAACCAGGCCACTCCGGAAACACCAAGCCCGGATCAGGAATATCCAGGGACGTGAGGAACCCCTGGAGGTCCCTAGGATGTGATAGGGAGATCAGCTGATTACTTCGTCGAATCTGCAGGCGGAAAGGATATCCCCAGGAGTAAGCGAGTTATTCTGTCTCAGTAGGTCCAGGAGGGGACGCAGGGCTCGTCTTTTCTGGAGGGTCCTTCTGGAGAGGTCTGCCATCAGTTGTAAGGGGCAGCCTTGT
Organism: Allobates femoralis; assembly: GCA_033576535.1. Classification (NCBI taxonomy): domain Eukaryota; kingdom Metazoa; phylum Chordata; class Amphibia; order Anura; family Aromobatidae; genus Allobates; species Allobates femoralis. The sequence goes on from JARQOC010000010.1 coordinate 129,217,730, forward strand.
AGGCAAACCTCATTACAGCGCCTAGCATTATTGAGGATCTCTTTCTTGATCTGATATTTGTGGATACGGCATACCACATCTCTAGGCAGCCCACCCTCGGGCGGGGAAGGGCCCAGGGACCTGTGAGCCCTGTCAAATTCAATGAAGGACTCCTCCGGTTTGTGTCTAATAGAATTAAATAGGCTCTGCAGGGTCTCTTTTAGAGCTTCTGTCGGGATAGACTTCGGGATGCCCCTCACTCTAATGTTCTGGTGGCGTTCACGGTTCTCAAGATCCTCTAGAGAGTCCAGAAAAGCCTCAAATCTAGACGCCTGATTAGCCACTACATCTTCCAGTGATTGAACCCTCCTAGAGAGACTGTCTACAGTGGAGTCGGTTTGAGAGACTCTATGAGATATGTCCTAGACCTCTCCTCTAATAGCCGCAGTCTCAGCCTTCATTGAGGATTCCAGTTTAGAGACAAACTCTACCAGCTCTTCTCTGGTCGGGACATTGAGCATACGTGCTTTAAACGAGTCCCACATGTCACCGCTCGGGGCTAGGATGTCCTGGGCTGCTGGGTGGCTGGGGCTGGTGACCGTAACTGGGGCAATGCAGCGCTGCCCTCCACTCCAGCTTTGATAGCCTCCTGGGGGACCATGTTGATTCCTTCTACATCATGTAGGCTGGTGGCTGAGCCAGGGCACATATGGGACAGCACCCCTGGTGATGGCGACCACCCCTGGGACTATGCCTCTCTCATAACTGTGGCAGTTAGTATCATGTGTCCATATGAGTGGGGGGGAACATCTGACCCCTGCAGCAAGGCTTGTCCCTCCATTCTGCCACCTAGTAAGCCTCCAGACTGTGAGGGGCCAGGGTGCCCTGTGTATATCCCCCCTGCAGCGCAGCTCCCATTACCTCCACAATCGATGATGCGAGCACCGGGCTCCTCCTGTCCCTGTTGCTTCTGTAGCTTGTATCACCAGTTCCTCTCTGCTTCCCGCTCCTGCAGTCCGCGCTGTAACCCCGTTCTCGTCCACGACGGGGGTCAGTATAGATTCCGCCGCCACTGACTGATGAGAGTAACGCTGCTCTCTGCCGCCATATTCCCTGCAGGCACAGAGGGGGAGGCGGGATCCGCCATCTTGGAAGCAGCTGCAGCGCCTAGGGGCTTGCTGGAGCTGCGGAGATACCGGGAGATGCTGCCTTCCCGCGGGTCCAAGGGCCGTGTGCGGTAGCTGAGCGGTTCCCCTTCCGTTTCGCCGACATATGGCGATAGTAGGCCAGGTTGCGGGCCGATAATTAGGCTGGAAAGGGGCCAGGGAGCAGGAGCTCTGAGATCAGCGTCTCTCTCCCCTCATGGCCAGGACATGTACCCCTTATATAAAAATTTTGGTTTCATTTTTAGATTGATGCCATTTTCTTTATACCTTTACCTCCTACAGTTTTTAGATTGATATATACAGGTGCATTTCAATGAATTAGAATATCTTAACGTTAATTTATCTCAGTAATTCAATAAAGTGAAATGCATATATTATAGTCATTACACACAGAGGGATCTATTTCATGTTTATTACTGTTAATGTTGATGATTATGGCTTACAGCCAATGAAAACCCAAAGGTCATTATCTCCGAAAGTTAAAGTAGGGAGGATGAAGGGTCTGAGAGATAAAATATGACCTAAATAGGTATCAGAGGCTTCACCTTGTGTGGTTGTGAGAATCACAACCACTATAAAAGCAGATCAGGCTGCTGCAGTCCCCAGCGTGGTGCATATAGAGTAGGGGGGATGAAGGGTTAAACACTGCGCTGCCATATTCCACCAGACATCAAAGGATGAATATAATATTGATTAGTCAACGAGTTTCAGGGCTCCCTGGCCCTTTCCTCAGGACAAATCAATATCATATTGCCATCAGGGAGCCCTGAAACGCATTAATAAATCAATATTATATTCACCCTTTGATGTCTGGTGGAATACGGCAGTCCTGTTTTTAACCCTTCATCCTCCCTACTTTAATTTTCTGAGATAATGACCTTTGGGTTTTCATTGGCTGCAAGCTATAATCATCCACATTAACAGAAATAAACATATGAAATAGATCCCTCTGTGTGTAATGACTCTATACAATATATGAGTTTCACTTTATCTATTTAATTACTGAAATAACTTTTTGATGATCTTCTAATTCATTGAGATGCCCCTGTACTTGTCTCTTTTCACTGTAAGCTAAGGCTCATGTAGGAATCAGTACAGCTCTGAAACATGTTGCAGAATTCTTAATAATGGAAGTATTTCTGCTGTATTCCGCTGTATATGACTGTCTACACGTGTGGGAGGTAGCACGAGTAGAAGGGTGGTCATTGTTGCACTCTTTTTGAGATTCCAGCCAATGGCAGAATTCTGATGGGTTTATAGTCTGCATCACCCCAGTACCAAATACACGTGCTCCCCAGTATCGTATACATGTGCGCCCCTCTTTCATATAAATGTGCTCCCAGTGTCATATACACATGCTCCCAGTATCAGATACACATGCTCCCCAGTATCATATACACGTGCTCCCCAGTATCATATACACGTGCTTCCCAGTATCATATACACATGCTCCCAGTGTCATATACACATGCTCCCAGTGTCATATACACATGTTCCCCAGTGTCATATACACATGCTCCCAGTATCATATACACATGCTCCCCAGTATCATATATACGTGCTCCCCAGTATCAGATACACATGCTCCCCAGTATCATATACACGTGCTCCCCAGTATCATATACACATGCTCCCCAGTGTCATATACACATGCTTCCCAGTATCATATACACGTGCTCCCCAGTATCATATATACGTGCTCCCCAGTATCAGATACACATGCTCCCCAGTATCATATACACGTGCTCCCCAGTATCATATACACATGCTCCCCAGTGTCATATACACATGCTTCCAGTGTCATATACACATGCTCCCCAGTGTCATATACACATGCTCCCCAGTATCATATACACATGCTCCCCAGTGTCATATACACATGCTCCCCAGTGTCATATACACGTGCTCCCAGTGTCATATACACATGCTCCCCAGTATCATATACACATGCTCCCCAGTATCGTATACACATGCTCTCCAGTGTCATATACACATGCTCCCCAGTGTCATATACACATGCTCCCAGTGTCATATACACATGCTCCCCAGTATCATATACACATGCTCCCCAGTATGGTATACACATGCTCTCCAGTGTCATATACACATGCTCCCCAGTATCATATACACATGCTCCCAGTGTCATATACACGTGCTCCCCAGTATCATATACACATGCTCCCCAGTATCGTATACACATGCTCTCCAGTGTCATATACACATGCTCCCCAGTGTCATATACACATGCTCCCCAGTGTCATATACACATGCTCCCCAGTGTCATATACACATGCTCCCCAGTGTCATATACACATGCTCCCCAGTATCATATTACACATGCTCCCCAGTATCATATACACATGCTCCCCAGTATCGTATACATCTGCGCCCCTTTTCATATAAATGTGCTCCCCAGTGTCATATACACATGCTCCCCAGTATCGTATACATGTGCGCCCCTCTTTCATATAAATGTGCTCCCCAGTGTCATATACACATGCTCCCCAGTATCAGATACACATGCTCCCCAGTATCATATACACGTGCTCCCCAGTATCATATTACACGTGCTTCCCAGTATCATATACACATGCTCCCCAGTGTCATATACACATGCTCCCCAGTGTCATATACACATGCTCCCCAGTGTCATATACACATGCTCCCCAGTATCATATACACATGCTCCCAGTATCATATATACGTGCTCCCCAGTATCAGATACACATGCTCCCCAGTATCATATACACGTGCTCCCAGTATCATATACACATGCTCCCCAGTGTCATATACACATGCTTCCCAGTATCATATACACGTGCTCCCCAGTATCATATATACGTGCTCCCCAGTATCAGATACACATGCTCCCCAGTATCATATACACGTGCTCCCCAGTATCATATACACATGCTCCCCAGTGTCATTATACACATGCTTCCCAGTGTCATATACACATGCTCCCCAGTGTCATATACACATGCTCCCCAGTATCATATACACATGCTCCCCAGTGTCATATACACATGCTCCCAGTGTCATATACACGTGCTCCCCAGTGTCATATACACATGCTCCCCAGTATCTATACACATGCTCCCCAGTATCGTATACACATGCTCTCCAGTGTCATATACACATGCTCCCAGTGTCATATACACATGCTCCCAGTGTCATATACACATGCTCCCCAGTATCATATACACATGCTCCCCAGTATGGTATACACATGCTCTCCAGTGTCATATACACATGCTCCCCAGTATCATATACACATGCTCCCAGTGTCATATACACATGCTCCCCAGTATCATATACACATGCTCCCCAGTGTCATATACACATGCTCCCCAGTGTCATATACACGTGCTCCCCAGTATCATATACACATGCTCCCCAGTGTCATATACACATGCTCCCCAGTGTCATATACACATGCTCCCCAGTATCATATACACATGCTCCCCAGTATCATATACACATGCTCCCCAGTATCATATACACATGCTCCCCAGTGTCATATACACATGCTCCCCAGTATCATATACACATGCTCCCCAGTATCATATACACATGCTCCCCAGTGTCATATACACATGCTCCCCAGTGTCATATACACATGCTCCCCAGTGTCATATACACATGCTCCCCAGTATCATATACACATGCTCCCCAGTGTCATATACACGTGCTCCCCAGTATCATATACACATGCTCCCCAGTATCGTATACACATGCTCTCCAGTGTCATATACACATGCTCCCCAGTGTCATATACACATGCTCCCCAGTGTCATATACACGTGCTCCCCAGTATCATATACACATGCTCTCCAGTATCATATACACATGCTCCCCACTATCATATAAATTTGCTCCCCAGTGTTGTATACTCGTGCTCCCCAGTATCATGTAACTGTGCTCCCCAGTGTCGTATACTCGTGCTCCCCACTATCATATAAATTTGCTCCCCAGTATCATATAACTGTGCTCCCCAGTGTCGTATACTCGTGCTCCCCAGTATCATATAACTGTGCTCCCCAATATTTTGTACATGTGCTCACATGGTTGTTCTGCACCCAGCATGACACCATCACATTGGATGTTCTGCCTCCTCTGTTCTCATTCTGTTGTTGCTGGTATACCACCCCTGCATTGTACTGTACAGAATATTCCCCACCACGCCTTGACATTTCAGTCAGGAAACTCCATGCTAATTTAGGGCGTTGGATTTAATTGTATTTGGTTCAACACATAAGTACATAAAACATATTAGAATCAGTAGGAGCCAGAAGCAACATCTAGCGAGGCCACGGCATTCACATCAGGAAAACCTTGCTGGGTGTTCACTATAAGTGAAGGGCTTTTGGCTCGTACTGATCCTAATTTCTTTCCTGCACCTATTTCATCCAGTGCCGTACATTAGTAAGTAGTACCCTGTCTAAAAGCTGAGCGGCGGTGGCCATATCAAGGTGGAACTTGGTTCTGTTCATCTCAAGCTCTGGTTTCACCAGTCCCTTTGTTAGATGAATGATAAATCCGAACAAGGGAAATGTGTTACCAAGAACAATTAACTACTGTATTTTTTGGAGTTTAAGACTCACTTTTTCTCCCCCTAAAATGGGGGTAAATGAAAGTGCATGTTATAGTCCTGCTGTAGCTTACCAGCGTCACAGCGGCGGTGGCGCGGGATCATAGGAGGCAGAGTCACCACTGAAGGACGATAGCAGTGACACCAGTGGGGCAATGCTGTGGGTCCTGGCCTGGGAGGAGGGGGTGTCACATCGGAGCATGGCAGGTGCCATTTATCTCCTGGCAGTGGACACGATGGACTTAAAGGGAACCTGTTAGCTCGTTCTACCCCCCCCCCATGCTATCGCAACCTGTTCAAACATCTTGCTAGCTCATCCCTAACCATCCCTGTCTGATCTAAAAGTGCCCTATATATATATATCTAATATATAAAGCTGAATGTGTGTCTGTATGTATGCATGTCCGGGATTGGCATCTACACCGTCGCAACTACAGCCACAAAATTTTGCACAGTCACACGTCTGGACCCCGAGAGCGTCATAGGCTATGTTATGAGGCAAAACTTTAACCCCTCGCGTTCCAGTTCACCAAACAATTTTGCCCCTATCTACATAATGGGGAAAAAGTGAAAGGAAAAGTGTTGGAGGAAAATCGACAGCTGTCAGCTATAGCCACAAAATTTTGCACAATCACACGTCTGGACCCCGGGAGCGTCATAGGCTATGTTGTGAGGGGAAATTTTAACCCCGCGCATTCCAATTCACCAAACAATTTTGCCCCTATCTACATAATGGGGGAAAAGGGAAAGGAAAAGTGTTGGAGGAAAATCAACAGCTGTCAGCTATAGCCACAAAATTTTGCACAGTCAAAAGTCTGGACCCCAAGAGCGTCATTGGCTATGTTGTGAGGCGAAATTTTAACCCTGAGCGTTCCAGTTCACCAAACAATTTTGGCCCCATCTACATAATGGGGAAAAAGTGAAAGGAAATATGTTGTAGGCAAATTGACAGCTACCAGATGTGAACAAGGGGGACTTAAAGAATGAGAGCGATGCGTCAAAGAGTATATACCATACAGTTGCTAAGGTGGGGCCTCGACATAGGATACTCACCACGCACGGGGATATGAACACACACACAAAATGCGCCTCACACTACCACGTGCTTGAACACATATACCACCCTCAGCACACATTTCACCACACATACACCAACCTCGCCATGTAATCGCCCTAAAACACACGCAAGTCTGGTATTATCCTTCAACAATAAAAATCTGATTAATTAAGCAGCAAAACTACAAGAGAAACAAATGTACCATATAGGAAATACGGCAGCTGTCAGTCACATGAGCTGTCTATTATGTGTATGTGTGAGCTAATATATACTGTCAGGGGGGAGGGTTTCCTGTTGCCTGGGGATTTATCAGGCTGCCAATAGCAACCAATCACAGCTCAGCTTCTATTTTGCTACTGTTAATCTGAGCTCTGATTGGTTAATATAGACAACAAAGGACATTCTCAGTAAAGCTTCTGTGAGGTAATAGGATGTCTGTGAGGTAAGGTGTCAGTGGTTGTTGGTGGAAAGGCTGATGTCAATCACATTACCTCTATGTGAGAGGATATAGAAACTGCCAGTTACAGACTATTTTTACCACAATAATGCCTCATAAGAAAAGGAGTTCCTTGGCACGAATGTCAGCTGATGTGAAAAGAAAAGCTGCATTACGGGTGAGTGAAAAATGTGAAGACTGAGAAACAAGGCTGACACACATGAGAACAGCAGCTGCTTCCTCAAGGGCCAATGAACTTTCTGAGGAGAGGGAAGCGAGGCTTGCAGACATGAAAACAAGAGCTGCTTCCTCAAGGGCCAATGAACTTTCTGAGGAGAGGGAAGCGAGGCTTGCAGACATGAAAACAAGAGCTGCTTCTCAAGGGCCAATGAACTTTCTGAGGAGAGGGAAGGAGGATCCACCAAAGCTGTGTAATGGAACAAGACTCTTGATTAAGAACCTGTTTCCACATGTAATTCAGGCAACCATTTTGACAGGATGGCCACAGGAGAAGATGTTTTCATTCCAACAATTCCTCTTATTCCATCTGATTTGCCTTTTGATTTTAAACGCCTCCAGTTTCTGTTCGACTGGCATTTGCTATGTCCATCAACAAGGCTCAGGGACAGTCTTTGAAAGTAGTTGGAATTGATTTACAATCTCCATGCTTTTCTCATGGTCAACTTTCTGTGGCCTGTTCAAGAGTTGGAACAGCCAAAAATCTGTTCGTCTTTGCACCTGAAGGAAGAACTAAGAATGTCGTCTATGAAAAGGCTCTCGAATAAGGAGTAGAAGATTACTTCACATTACTTGGCCAATTTAGTTAAATCTGTGTGGAATATCTGTGGTGTTGAAATATATGTTGTGAAATGCTTCTATTAGCTTAGTTTTTGCCTTTTAATAATTACATTTCTATCGATTTGTTTTGTGGTTTTTGTGTGCTGAATACATTTTTGTTAACACATTCTATTTTGTTAACAGCAGTTATTAACCCGGGCGAAGCCGGGTAGTACATAGTACAGCTAGTATATATGTATAATATATATATATATATAATTGACTGGGCGACTAAGTCTTGAGTGGTGTTATATATTTCTGATTCATCCTCGGTCTATGAATATATAGATTGAACATCTTTCTTCATATTGTAACATAGTAACATAGTAACATAGTTTTTAAGGTTGAAGGAATACTTTAAGTCCATCTAGTTCAACCCATAGCCTAACATGTTGATCCAGAGGAAGGCAAAAAAAAACCATGTGGCAACACTAAGCTCCACATTGGGGGAAAAAATTCCTTCCTGACTCCAGATACGGCAATCAGACTAATTCCCTGGATCAACGCCCTATCAAAGAATCTAGTATGTATAACTGATAATATTATAGTTTTCAAGAAAGGCATCCAGGCCCCTCTTAAATGTTAGTAGTGACTCACTCATTACAACATCATGTGGTAGAGAGTTCCATAGTGTCACTGCTCTTACAGTAAAGAATCCGCGTCTGTGATTATGTACCACCTAGATTACTAATCTCCTTTTATTGTACTTCATTGATTTCTGTATCATTCATGCAAATCATACTGTATGTTATACCGTTCTTTTATTTGCAAACCAATAAAAAATGTTTGAACATAAAAGTGCCCTATAAAGTTTAAAAAAATTTTTTAGAACTTGTATGCAGTCTCCATCTGAGACTGGAGAGGCGGGTACAGGGGCTCCATTCTCCTCCCCCTCTTGCTGGCTCTCAGCACGCCCTCTGGGCGTTATCAGTCTTTCTGTTGTTTCACCTCTGTTTGAAATTCCCGCCACCTCTCGTAGTACGATGTGCTGGCCGGAACATCATATCTGGTCTGGTGCATTGTGGGGGCTTACGACGTACACGGCTCGGCTTCAATATGTACACTACATATGCGCCTGAGCCGGGACATACCACGTGATCAGCCCCAAAATGCAGATTGAGATCCCTGATCTCAGGGATCTCAGTCTGGTCATGCGCTGCAGGACCCGCAGCATTGCCCCATTGGTGCCGCCACCGACTTCCTGCAGTGGTGACCCTACCTCCTGTGACCCCCCACGCTCCACCGACGCCACCCACCTCATCCGGTGAGCTACACTTGGACTGTGAGACAGACTATAAGACAGACCCTCATTTTATCAATAGAAATTCTTTTTTTCCTATTTTCTTCTACATTTGGGGCGTGTCTTATGGTCCGGTGCTTCTTATAGTCTGAAAAAATATGGTATATTGCTACTTATCAACTTTAGCATGCAAATTGGCACCAAGGAGATTCAAGGGTATAAATATAGTAGAGGAGACTAGTAAATGTAACATATGCATAAAGGTATCTATCTGCATAAAGCAGAACACAACACAGGGCTGGATCTCGTGCCTGTGGTTCACGCAGGCATAGTGCAGTATAACGCTCTGCCATAGCAGGGCAGAGCTCAGAGCGCCTGCGCTAACATCGAGGAATCTGAGCAGGTACCGAAAACGAGAATGAGACATGAGAAGAGGAGGCGGACAGAATACTGAAGAGGTGGAGGAAGACCAGAGAGGCAGTGAAGTCTGGAAGGAATGAAAACCTATCTGACCTATAAGTAAAAATTAGCATACAGGGCAGGAAAGTTTATAAAATTATTATGTAGGTGTACAAGGCAGGTAGGGGGATTATAGCCAGCTTCATAAAATGCAGCATAGGCACTGCTGTAGGTTGTGCTTTTAGTTTAATAAGCACAAAAGGAGTGACAGGTTTACTTTAAGCTCACAAGCCCCAATACAAACCACAGTTATCACAGGTCACAACTAGAATTGGACGATTGGTCACAGCCATTGCATTCCCAATCACGTTGTGTGGGTGCGAGATGTGGACCTTGACAAAGGGTGGTCAAAGAAAGATCGATTCCTATGAACTGTGGTGCTGGAGGAGACTCCTGCAAATCTCATGGACAGCCAAGATCACAAATAAGGCTGTTCTAAAACGTGTCAATATACAGACGTCCCTAGTAGGAAAAGCCATGAAACAAACTATCTTACTTCGGCCATGTGATGAGAGCGAATTCCCTTGAGAAGGACATGATGCTTGGTTATAGTCAGTATCAATAGAGATTGCAGAAGACCTAAAACCCCTTGGCTGAAAACCATCATGACAGACACGGAAAGGGCTGTGGAGTCGGAATCGGTGTCCATTTTGGTGGAGTTGGATTCAGGGAAACTGAGGAGTCGGATGTTTGGCTTACCGACTTCCCAGCCCTGGACACGGGAATGAGCATTTAAAGGGATCCTGTCACCTCCAAAACGCCTCCTAAGCTATCAAAACATGTCCCTGCAGCATCCCATCACTAATCTCACACTCCTTTTGTCTCCTAAAAGCATCCTGTGAAAGTGGAGAAAAACGTTTTAATACTCACTCATTAGTGATTATAATTAGCAGGGGCCATATTCTTTAGTCACCAGGGGGTGTTCTTTTGCAGCCTCGAGGATCCACCCTCTCTCTGTCTGTGCTGCTGTGAAACTGAAACTGAAGGCAGGACTAATGATTTGCATTCTGTGAGTGATAGAGAGAGGGGAGGGCAATGCCTGCACATCACAGCAGAACACACAGAGACAGGGTGGATCCTGGAGCTGCACAACAGCCCGCCTTGGTGACTAAATAGTCACTGCTAATTACATTCATTAATGAGTGAGTATTAAAACGTTTTTATGCACTTTCACAGGATGCTTTTAGGAGACAAAAGGAGTGTGAGATTAGTGATAATATGCTGCAGGGACATGTTTTGCTAGCTTAGGAGGCGTTTTGGAGGTGACAGGATTCCTTTAAGAACTGAAAGAAACTTGGAAGAAAATGGTTCACATGGTATCCAATAGTCAGAATCAACTGAATGGATGAAATTGGAAATATGGACCAAATGAACCTTTTATACTTCCCTAGACTCCTGGGCTCAGGTGCGATTGAAGCTTTTTACTTACACTTTTGTAATATCCCAGTAAAAGGGAGATGGTGATAATATTTGGCTGAGAATGGAGAACACATCTGTCTGGATCTCAGTTAAATCCCTTCTCATTCGGGGACTGCTTTTTGTAGAGTATAGATACCGTGGAACATTCCTCACTCATGACCGCAGCGTTCCCAGCACTTGCGAAATCACTTCTGACGTAAGATGCGTTTTAGGAATGATGTTGCTTAATTCCTTCTGTCTCATTCAGAAAATCTAATGATTTATTGTGGAGAACACAATGAGCACACAAATAGTATAAATTCATTAAGACTCAACAGTTGTAAAACATTATGAAATACAGTGGACCCAGGACAGAAATTCAAGACCAACATAGGAAATAAAGGATCTTAATGTCTATCAACTAGTCATGAGTCAGAAAAAGTGATGAAAATCAGATCATCTACTTGTGACCCCACAACTTGTAGACTTTCTCTTCTATCTACCAATTAGATTTCGATTATTATATTATGCATGCTGTGTCTGTGTATTTTGTCATAATAATTTTGACTTGTGAACTTTGCTTTTTGATCCTTTTAGCTCAGGTCACCTACATCTCAAAAACATCTCTAGAATTTGACCTTTTCTTACCACTGACTTTGCAATAACTCTTAAGGGGCCGTCACACGCGTGACGTTGCAGAGATTTTGACGCGTGTGACATGCTGAATCAACCAGCGATAAATCGCTGGTTGATCATCGCCAGGTTTTCGGACTGCATCCTGCGTGTGACACCGGGAGATGCGATCAGCCAGCTCTCAGGAAGCGCTGGGAGCTGGCATCCAGGGTAAACTGCGGGTAACTAGGCAGCGCACCCTGCCTAGATACCCAATGTATACCTTAGTTACCAGCCTTCTCCGCTCACCGGCTGGTATCTAAGGTATACAGTGGGTAACTAGGGACCCTATCTATCACCTGCCCGTACCCTCCACATTGCTGTACTGCCCTACATATCCTCCTCATCTGTCTATCACCTACCCATCCTCTCCACAGTTGTGCATCACCCTACATCTCTCCCTCATCTCTATCACTCTACCCATCGTCTCACAGTGCTGCACTGCCTTAGATTTCCTCATCTTTGTATATAACCTTACCCATCCTATCCACAGTTCTGCACCACTGTACATCTCCTTCTCATCTCTATCACCCATCCTCTCCACAGTGCTGCACCGCCCTACATCTCCTCATCTCTATCACTCAACCCATCCTCTCCACAGTTCTGCACACCGTACATCTCATCTCTGTCTATCACTTACCCATCCTCTCCACAGTGCTGCACCGCCCTACATCTCCTCACCTCTATCACTCTACCCATCCTCTACACCAGGGGTCTCAAACTCGGCTGGGTTGGTGGGCCGCACATGGGAAAAAATGTATATTGGGGGGCCGCATCCCCTGTAGGACTAAACGATATTTTTAGCAACACCAGAACTTTTTGCTCAATGTAGTAAAGTACAAATCCTGATCCCCTTCTTGTAGTAATGTCCCCATTCTATAGTAATGTCTCCATCCTGGTCCTCTTCATGTAGTAATGTCCTCATCATGTAGTACTGCCCCCGATTCTGATCTCCTTTTCTAGTGATTTCCCCATCCTTATCCCCTTTTCTAGTGATGTCCTCAATCCTGATCCCCTTTTCTAGTGATGTCCCTCATCCTGATCCCCTTTTCTAGTGATGTCCTCAATCCTGATCCCTTTTCTAGTGATGTCCCCATCCTGATCCCCTTTTCTAGTGATGTCCTCAATCCTGATCCCCTTTTCTAGTGATGTCCCCATCCTGATCCCCTTTTCTAGTGATGTCCTCAATCCTGATCCCCTTTTCTAGTGATGTCCCCATCCTGATTCCCCTTTTGTAGTGATGTTCCCTCATCCTGATCCCCTTTTCTATTGATGTCCCCCATCCCGATCCCCTTTAGTGGTGATGTCCCCATCCCGATCCCCTTTAGTAGTGATGTCCCTTATCCTGATACCCCTTTTCTATTGATGTCCCCATCCTGATCTACTTTTTATAGTGATGCCACCCATCCTGGTTTACTTTCTTTATACACACTTACACCACCCTCACACTCATTCACACTCACACACTCACATGCAAACCCACACCGTCACACACACCCTCTCACACACACTCACACTTTTCTCACTTTAATGATGCATCGCTCCAGTGCAGGGGGCCGCTGCGATCCCCGCTGTGCTATGACTACCTCCAGCCGCCACTTAAACAAGCTCTGTTGCTCAGCAAAATCAATGCAATCTGCCAGCCAGAGGCCCACAGGTGACGTCATACGCCACTGTCAGCTGTGGGCCTCTCATTGGCTGGCAGCTTGCATTGAACTTTGCTAGTGGCAGAGCTTGTTAGTGCCGCAACCGGAAGTCATAACACAGCGGGGACTGCAGCGGCCCACTGCACTGGGGCAATGCATCATTAAGTTGTCCAAGGTGCCGCGGGCGCACAATGAAGCCCCAGGGGCCGCATGCGGCCCTCGGGCCGCGTGTTTGAGGCCCCTGCTCTACACAGTGCTGCACCGCCCTACATTTCCACTTCATCTCTATCACCTATCCGCCACCTCCACAGTTCTGCAACCGCCCTACATCTCCTCCCTTATCTCTGCCTATAACCCTTCCCATGTCCTCCGTTCCGCAATGACCAAATAATGACTTGCCTTACAATCTGAACATTCCACTTTCGTCTCCAAGACTTCTTGCAAGCTGTGCTAATTCTCTGTGATCCACTACCTAGGACAATTCAAATAATTCACAATACCCAGAGCTCTAAGCATGCCTTAAAAAACGATTTACTGTACACTGGCCTATCACCTCACTTATTAACTATTCCCGTTTTGCCTTAACAATTTGTTTTCCAAATCTTGCCCCTTTTATAATCTGTTTATACACCCTCGAGGCATGTAATTGCACTTCATCTGTACTTGTACATATCCTGGCTGGTGACTGGTTCATGCATCGTTATATAAATCACCTATTTATTATATTGATGGCTGGACCTTATATGATGGCACTTTTACCATTTACCTTTTGTGCCTCCCCTATTTCCACATAGATTGTAGCTTGTCATCAGGTCCTCACTTCTCTTAGTATCTGTTGAATTGTTACTCTGTAATGTCCGATATTGTCTGTAGAATTGAAAAGTGCTATAGAATATGTTGACGAAAGAGAAATAAAAATAATTATTATTATTGCAGAAGTAGTGAAATATAGATCTTTTGCTAAATATAGAAATCACTTATTAAAAAAAAAACAAAAAAAAAACACTTGATGTCTTGTCAATTAAATATCCCTTTGACGTGATGTGCAATGACTGTCAAATCAATAGGTTTCTAGCAGTAGTAAAACAACAATGAATTAAAGGAGGTGGGGAGAGACTTTGCTTCTACACAGGAGGGTGGGACGAGACTTTGCCTCTACACAGGAGGGCGGGACGAGAGTTTGCCTTTATACAGGAGTGGGGGAGAAACATTGCCTCTACACAGGAGGTGGGTGATAGACTTTGCCTTTACACAGGAGGTGGGGAGAGCTTTGCCTCTGCACAGGAGGGCGGAACCGAGACTTTACCTCCATACAGGAGGTGGGGGCAAGACTTTGCCTGTATTCAGGAGGTGGGGGAGAGACTTTGCTTCTACACAGAAGATGGGGGCGAGAATTTGCCTCTACACAGGAGGTGAGAACAAGACTTTGCCTCTACACAGGAGGTAGAGGCCAGACTGCCTCTTTACGCGAGGTGGGGGCAACACTTTGACTCTGTTCAGAAGGTGGTGACAAGATTTTTACTCTATACAAGTAGGTGGGGCCGTAACTTTGCTTCTATATAGAAGGATGGGGGTAAGATTTTGCCTCTATACAGGAGGGTAGGGGGCTGACTTTTCTCTCTGTAGGAAGTGGGGGCAAGTCTTTTTCGCTTCAGAAAATGGGATGGGCCTGTTTCTCTACAGCACGCAGAGGCTGGTCTTTTTCTATCTAGAGGTGGTGGAGCTGGTTTTAAACACTTTAAAGTGTGGGTGAGTCTTTCTTTTTACAGTAGGTAGGCCTCTGTTTCTCTATAAGAGGTAAAGGTGGCTCTGTCTCTCTGCAGGTGGGGTCGGGTCTTTGTATCTACAGTAAGTGGGTTGGGTTTTTTGTATCTCACGGAAGTGGGGACAGATCTTTGTTTCTACTGGAAATGGGTCGGGTCCTTGTATTTACAGGAAGTGGGGTCGGCTCCTTGTGTCTACAGGAAGTGGGGTCAGGTTCTTGTGTCTAAAGGAAGTGGGGTTGGGTCCTTGTGTCTATAGGAAGTGGGGTAGGCTCCTTGTGTTTACACAAAGTGGGTCGGGTGTGCTTGTGTCTATAGGAAGTAGGTTGAGTCTTTGGAGGAGAGTCTGTCTTACTGCAGCAGATAAGGTTGTTTGTCTATGGGGAGTAGGATTGGTCCATGTCTGCAGGAAACACTATAGGAGATGGGGAGCATCATAGAAGGCACAGCAGATCTTTCAGTATCAAATTACCTAATACAGTATGATAGGTCCTGATCAAGTGAAAGAAGCCAGCACTGAATTGCATTATTCTAGTTCCCCTTTGTTTTCTGTTTCACAATGTATACGCCACATTCTACATAAGGGCTTATTCAGAGGCCTTATTTTCATGAGTGAGGTCCACAGAAAATCGTAGACATGTCCAATTGTGAACGGACGGTCTGGTCAAAATCGGCAATGCAAGTCAAAGGGTTTGGATGAACTGTGTGGTCTAATTTTAATAGACACTTAGAATGGTGAAAGTGAAGAGATGTGTGATTGGCTCCTAAAAGTAATGCTGAGGGAGCACACAATTGCAAAAAAATACCGGTGTTCGGCTATTGTAATCAGATTTGCAGTTTTGGCTTTCCAGGGCTGTGGAGTCAAGAGTCGTGGTCTATTTTGGTGGAGGCAGATTCAGGGAGAGTTGAAGTCAGAGGTTTGGCTTACAAACTGTACACCAGGGCTGTGGAGTCAAAGTCAGAGTCCATTTTGGTGGAAAGTGAAGAGTCTCAGTTGGAGTCGGAGGTTTGGCTTACTGACTCCACGTCCCTGAATGGAAATCACCATGCGCCGGCTGCCTGTGACTCCCAGTAAGATGTGTCCTGTTTATTCCACTGTCATGTTTCACATTACTTAGGCGTTTTAGTGTTGTTTTTCTTACCCAGCCCTCTTTGCTCTGTAGAAGGTATATCATTAGATGTATTTATACACTTCCTCTTTTCGGAGGTTGGAATATGATGATTCTGAAATTTAATTACAGAACTGTAAAACATTGTTGCTAACTGAGGTTGAAGGATCTGTCCTTTGCAGAGAATGGTTTCAAGTGTCATCCTGATCTGTAAACTCGATGCCGAGCAACAAACTGGCCCTGATGATCCCCAGCACGCCAAACCCAACTGTTGCCTCTACCATATCATCATCCGCAGGCTGTCATAGACACGAGTCAGGAGAGCATAATCTGCAATAAGGATTCCTCTCCTTTTGGCTGGAGACACACGTATGCGAGACACATTGCAAGAGTCTCGAATTGATTCACACAGGATGGCCGCCATCTCTTTAGACGGGAGCTTGTCAGCTGCTTGTGTTTCTATGCAGCTGACACCCTCCCATCTAGAGAGATGGTGGCTGTTCTGTGTGAGTCATCTGAGACTTGTGCAAGTATCTTGCATATGTCTCTAACCTTAGTAACTGAAATGTGAGATAATGCGCAATAAGGTCTTATATCTCGGACAAGAGATGGAATACAAATCTTAATGAAATCTGCTCACCTGATATGGTTGTGTAACTCACAACCAAGTATGATAGCTCGGAAAGACAGCTGCTGCAAGATCCGCACCTCCACGGGTGACCGTGCTGAAGAGAAACTCTTAATGGGACGAAGTGCCGCTCGACCTGCGCTGCTGCCAAAGACCACAAGAGAGTCGGGATATCTGGGATAATTTATTGCTTTAATTCCGACGCGTTTTGGAGCTGCTACCGGGCTCCTTAGGGACAATCCTGAGGAAGGAGCCCAGTAGCAGCTCTGAAACACGTCGGTATTAAAGCAATATCTTATCCCAGATATCCTGACTTTCTGGTGGTCTTTGGCAGCAGCGCAGGTCGAGCTGCACTTCGTCCCATTAAGAGTCTAGCCTTAGTAAGACACTCGCGGGCATAAGTGGTCAGTCCTGCAGGGATCAAAGCTATAGCAGATCGGTCCCAGCTTATGTGTATGGTGAATTTGGGGTGCACCCATGCTGTGGTATATGATCTGCACATAACAATTCCTTACTAAATATTTAACATTCATTAATTTGGTTTCTAATAAGCAGAACTGGGGTGACCAAGCTACTCATTCTGCCCACGTCACCAGTTGTGAAGGTGCTCCGCATGCTGTGTGCTATGTGCTCAATGAGGCAGCTGTGTTTGTACTAAAATGATGACATTGTGTATTGCTAGCTTGCTTCATCTTGTTCCTGTAGCCGACCTATAAATTAACACAACCCCTAAAGGTGAGCTCCTCATGCCCATATTTCTTTACAGCATGTCCACTGCTGGCGAGGTGCCAACTCACACAGACAAATCCCACACATTGTTCATAAATACATATTTATTAAGGCTCCGGCTATCCAAGCATTATTAATAATGTGACCACAGAAGTGAGATACAAATGGTTTGTATCCTAAAACAGAGGTTGTAATTTCCTATGTCTTGACCTTGTCACCTGTAAAATAAGACACTTCATGTAATACAAAGCATCAGTGACTTAGGAGGACACTGTGGATATTTTTCCTTATACATTATCGCTTGCTGTAGGTACATCGATGACACTGATTGGCTTTAGGCTCTGTTCACATCAATTCTGTGTGTTAGGCTTAAAGCTGGTACATGTTACACTCGATCATCATTGTAACCAGTACCTCAGCCTGACTGAGACCATTAGTCTGTTATACACGTGTCATCAAATGATATCGAAATGATCATGGACTCAAATTCTTAAGAAAAAAATAAAACATTTCAAAGTATAATTATATAATTATGTGGTATTGAAAAACATTGCTACCTCCTACAAAAAAAAAAGCGCTTCTGTCTACAGGATGTGTCAGGTATACCCTTGCTTACTTAAAGAAGCGCTCCCACCAACTGTATTGCCTAATGCCATGTAAATACAGTAATGTAGTCACCAATCTCCATCTTCTTTCTGACTTTACGGCCCACACTGGGGCTTATGTATGAGTGAGAATTCGTTATTACAATGTAAATCTATGGAGTGAAAGAATGAGTCTCAGGGGGAGGCTCCATGAACAAAATGTAAAGGCGAGTTCCAGTTCACATGTAGAGCCCAGTGTGGTCCGAAGTCAGAATAGCCATCACTTGACCCTGAAGATGACCCTAGCAGAATGATTGGTGAGCAAAGTTTTGCACTTCCATTTCACTACATTGATAAGGCAGAGAACCGGGATTACAACTCTGCGCTGCCAATGGATCAACAGGGTCCAGCAGGGTTTCAAAGTTTTAAGACAGTCGTTATACGAAAATACAAGTACAGATATATAAAGGACAAGCATATGATACAAATCAAATAACCTCGCCAGTCTGACATAGGCTTGGCGTCCCACATGACTCGAGGCACACGAGGGTAAATAGTTTAACTCTATTACGACCAATGACTAGTTTAGCCGTCAAGTAAACAGTGACAGTTCAATTCTAACAGCTGTCAGTCAGTGACAGCTAAGGATCAGGGGCAGAGGCAAGGGGACCCTTTTTAGTGGTCCCCACACTCAGAGTGATGTGATCAGTCAGTCAATCTAACTGACCGATCACATCATGATCGCGCAGGAAAGTGCTGAATATCAGCACTTCCCCGCATGATCGCTGCATGAGCCGGGCTTTCAGCTGTGCCCAGCTCTTGCAATCATCCCCTACCTGTGGCCACCACCCCTTCACTGCTGTGCCCAGTCCCCGCTCTCCTCCCTCTTCTCCCCTCTCTCTCCAGCTTCCATACTGTGCCCCACTCACCTCCTTTCCCCCCACTCTCCTTCTCTGGTGCCCGCTCACCTTCTCCTACTCTCTGCTCTCCTCCTTCTGCAGCCCCTCCTCAGTCTTCTCCCGGGTGCCCACCTGCCAGCTCTGCCCCGCTCTTCTCAGCCTCATCCCCTGCATGGAGGAGATCAGGCTGAGAGGAGGGATCTGACAGCCAGGGGCAGCGATCACTATGTGGTTGCTGTCCCTGGCTCTGTGTCGCCCCTAAGTGCTGTGATCTTACGATCAGGGTCATTTAGGGTCCGGGAGAGGGGGTGCAGGGTTACTCCCCCCTTCCCATGGTGATCAGCCCATCATAATGTAATTGCAATGTTCCGATCGCCATGGTAACCAGAGGTTGCCATGGATACATCTGGTAACCTGACCCAAGCCTCAGAGATCATGTGATCTCTGGGACTTGGGTTTGCAGCACTGACAGCTGCGCTGTATGGCAGATCATTGCCATACAGTGCAGCATCAGTGTGACCCCAGAGACTGCAGCTAAAGGACCATTGATCGTTTGCTGCAGTCTCTGGAGGTGACTGACCATGGTTGGACCATCGTCATGGACTACGTCGGAGGGCATGTGGGAGTAATAAAGATGGAGTCCAAATATGTGTTTGTGTTAATTGTTATAACAAAATGATTTTTTTCACGGTGTGTTGTGTCTCATGTACCATTGATGTAGAGGTTTCTAATGGCCGGGTCTTACATTGGCCCAACATTATGAACCTTGGGCTTAGTGCTAGCTGCCAATACAAAGCTGGTGTTAACCCCGTTATTACCCAGTTTGCCACCAGCACCAGAGCAACTGGAAGAGTCTGGGTAAAGCGCCAGAAAATGCCGCTTCTATTGAATGCGCCATTTCCTGGAGCAACTGCGCGCTGCAATTTGCAGCATGGGCGACCCAGAACGCTTGTGCCTCTCCATGCTGTGGATTCCAGCCCCCAGCTGCCTAGTTGTACCTGGCTGGAAACTAGAAATACGGCGAAGCCCACGTTATTTTCTTTTAAAAATTATTTCAAGAAATAATTAAAAAAAAAAGGGCAGTGTTGTACTTTGGTTACCAGCCAGGTACAACTAAGCAGCTGGGAGTGGGTGGTAGCCAGTATCTGCTTAGTTGTACCTGCCTAGTTGTAGCTATCTGGAAACTAAAAATACAGCAAAGCCCACGTTGTTGTTTTTTTAAATTATTCCAAGAATTAAAAAAAAAAAAAAAGGGCTCCACTGTATTTTGATTACCCACCAAGTAAGACGTAAGACTAGGGGTGGGTGGCAACCTGTACCTGCCTGTTGTGCCCGTGCTGGTGACCAAAAATACAGCGGAGCCATATATTATGAGGGTAAAATCTCCAAAAGTCAAGTGGCGCTCCTTCCCTTCTGAGCCCTGCCGTGCCCCCAAACAGTTGTTTATGACCACATATGAGGTATCGGTGTACTCAGGAGAAATTGACCAACAAATTTTAGGATCCATTTTATCCTGTTGCCCACGTGAAAATGAAAAAATTAAGGCTAAAAGAACATTTTTGTTAGAGAAATTAAAATGTCCATTTTTTCCTTCCACGTTGCATTAATTCCTGTGAAGCACCTGAAGGGTTAATAATCTTCTTGAATGTAGTTTTGAGTAGCTTGAGGGGTGCAGTTTTTGGAATGGTGTCACTTTTGGGTGTTTCCTGTAATGTACGCCCCTCAAAGGGACTTCAAATGTGATGTGGTCACTGAAAAAATGATTTTGTAAATTTTGCTGGAAAAATAGAAATTGCTGCTGAACTTTGAACCCTTATAACTTCCTACCAAACAAATTTTTTTTCCCAAAATTGTGCTGATGTAAAGTAGACATGTGGAAATGTTATTTATTAACTATTTTGTGTCACATACCTCTCTGGTTTAACAGAACAAAAATTCAAAATTTGAAAATTGCAAAATTTTCAAAAGTTTGTCAAATTTTTTATTTTTTTCACAAATAAACACAAAAATTATCGATCAAATTTATCACTAACATGAAGCCCAATATGTCACAAAAAACAGTCTCAGAATCGCTAGGATCCGTTGAAGCTTTCCAGAGTTATTACCTCATAAAGGGACTCTGGTCAGAATTGCAAAAAACAGTCTGGTCATTAAGCTGCAAAGTGCCTTGGTCCTTAAGGGGTTAAATACGCACTCTGAGAACCCACATCATCTTCTGTCCAAATGTACAGGGTGAGCGATCCAAAATGGCCGCCATGGTCACCACCATATACTAATGTGATACAAACAGGAAGTTGATATCACCAACCATTTCTATTTAATTAGGTGTAACCATATAAATGGCCCACCCTATAAATAGCCCGCCCTGTATATGTTAGTGGTAGGGAGTTCCTTTTCTGAGTAGTGGGGAACCCCATACACTCAAGAGCATACATAAAGGGTAATTCCCCTCACCCTACAAACACGCCCTAATCACGACCATCCTAAAAAAACCATCCCTCGACCCTACAACAGTCTCCAACTATCGCCCCATATCTCTCCTCTCGTTCGCCTCTAAACTTCTTGAACAACATGTCTATTCCGAACTTTCCTCCCACCTCTCTTCCTGTGCTCTCATTGATCACCTACAATCCGGCTTCTGACCGCACCACTCCACCGAAACAGCCCTAACCAAAGTCACTAACGACCTACTGATCGCCAAGAAAAAACTACACTACTCTGTACTCATCAATCTCGACCTCACTACTGTCTTCGACACTGTTGACCACTCCCTCTTCAAATCTTTGAATCTCTTGGCATTACTGACCTAGCCCTCTCCTGGATCTCCTCCTACCTAACTGACAGGACCTTCAGCGTCACTCACTCCCACACCTCCTCCTCACCCCACCACCTATCTGTAGGAGTTCACCAAGGCTCGGTCCTGTGACCACTACTCTTCTCCATTTACACCCTCGGCCTAGGCAAACTCGAGTCACATGGCCTCCAATACCACCTCTACGCCGACGACACTCAGCTCTATCTGTCAGGCCCTGATATCTCCTCCCTTTTATCCAAAATTCCTCACTGCCTATCCGCCATCGCATCCTTCTTTTCTACCCGCTTCCTCAAACTCAACATGGGACCAAATTCATCGTCTTTCCCCCTAACAACCCTCCCCCTCATCCTGACCTATCCATCACCGTCAATGACTACACACTTTCACCCGTCCCCCACATGAAGTGCCTCGGGGTAATTATCGACTCCTACCTCTCCTTCAAGCCCCACATCCAAGCCCTCGCCACCGCCTGTCGACTCCAACTAAAAAACATTGCCCGTATCCGCTCCTTCCTTGACCACAGCACGACTAAAACACTTGTCCACGTCCTCATCTCCCGCCTGGACTTCTGCAACCTCCTGTTCACCGGCCTCCCTGGCCCCTCCCTTGCACCTCTCTGCTCCATCCTCAACTCTGCTGCCCGACTCATTCACCTATATCCCCGTTACTCCCCCGCCTCCCCTCTCTGCCGAGCCCTCCACTGGCTTCCCACTCCCCAGAGATCCCACGTCAAAACCCTAACCCTGACATACAAGGCCATACACAACCTGTCCCCTCCCTACGTCTCCGACCTGGTCTCCCGTTACCTCCCCTCGCGCAACCTGCGCTCCTCTTAAGAACTACTTCTCTCAACCCCCCGCATTTCCACCTCCCACAACCGCATACAAGACTTCTCTTGTATTTCTGCCATACTCTGGAACTCCCTCTCCCACCACATCAGACACTCCCCTACCCTGGGAACCTTCAAGAAAAACCTGAAGACCCACCTCTTCTTACAAGCCTACGGTCCACACTGAGACCCATCCATTAAACCACCTCACCCCTCCCCCTCCTACTGTCTCCCTCCCCACCCCCTCTAGACTGTGAGCCCTCGCGGACAGGATCCTCAGACCTATTGTACCCGTATGACTGATTTGTCGTTTTACTACTTGTCTTTGTCTACCCTCTCACTTGTAAAGCGCCATGTAACCTAATGGCACTATATAAATACTTAATAATAATAATTTTACATTTTTATATTCATTATTTATTATATATTAACACAAAGTTCATTTAATGTCTACAAAAGGCAGTTTTTGAAATTTTGTGAAAGCTTTTATTTTAGAAACTCCCTGAAACAAGCAAAGATAATAAAAGGAGATGGTGTTTTCTATATAGTGATTTTAACAGATCCATATCAGTTCCACTCTAGTATTATAAATTATCATTCTAATATATATTTCCAACGAGAGAAAAGTTTAATTTAATCCAATAGAACATAAGATATCCTCAATGGTCTTGAGGGAATTCCCAATGTTTCAGGACTATAGTCTGGGGACAAGGGTTTGATTAATCAAGATGTTTGATGTTGAAGTGTTATTTATATTATATTTTATTTTACCCCAACCCCCTTTTTTTCACCTCATATATCTCCTATTTTTATCCTAAAAAAATATCTGACAATTTTTAATACCACTAACACATACATTGGGACAGGAGATGATGTGGACTCTCAGAGCGAGTGTTCAAGCTACTTACCCACGTGTGCCTCGAGTCATGTGGGACGCTAAGCCTACGCCACACTGGTGGGTTTTTTTTTACTTGTGTCGTCATATGCTTTTTCTTTATATATCTGTATTTGTACTTTAGTATAACATGACTGTCCCCTGATGAAGTAGTGGACCGATAAGAAACGCATTGGCTTAATAAAACTTTGAAACTTATCTGGACCCTGTTGATCCATCGGCATTGCAGAGTTGTAATCCCGATTCTCTAACCTATCCATGTATACCACGTAGGAGTCTGCAGCAGCCATTGTGAGCCTCTAATGTGGTTGTCTTAAGATAAGAACCTGTTGCGCCTTTTGTTTCCCTATCTTTTTTATGGGTTGAAGAAAGTAGTGAACATCGCTGCTCACCTGGACTGGTTGTGGGACCCACAACCAGTTTATGCATTCAATACAGCTGCTGCTGGATCCACACTCCACGTGCACGGTGGTTGAGATACATAAATCCAAAGAACGGTGCTTTTGCGATCCACGCTAACTGTATATGGACAACGAGCACAAAGGATCTGCAAGTAATGGTGCTTTACTTCTACATGTTTCAGAGCAATCACTCCTTCAGCAGCAATGCAACCATAAAGACAGCATAACACGTGGCAGATATGATATGGTACATCATGCATTATATTATATAGAGCATAATGTCTGTCTGCCTCGTGTTATGCTGTCTTTATGGCTGCATTCCTGGTGAAGGAGGAAGGAATGCTCTGAAACGCATAGAAATAAAGCACCATTACCTGTAGATCCTTTGTGGTCATTGTCTATATACCGTTAGTGTGGTTCGCAAAAGCACCATCCTTTGGATTTACTTAATGTGGTTGTGACTTTCGCAACCCTGAAAAATGAGCCTAATGGTACCTTTACACGCCGCCACAACAGGATGGATACCAACGGCAACTTCACGTGCACGAGCACAGCCGAACGGTTACCAACGGGAACCGCACCCTCTTTACACGCCGCCACAAGGTGCGCTACGCCACGCTACATCTACAGCTAGCTACATCGCCGGGTGTCGCAAGTAGCCATCTGTAGCTCAATTACACACCGCTATAACCAGCTACTATGGGCGGACCTGGTGCAGCAGGGACAGCACATAGGCGTGCCACAATTGAGAGTACGAGCCGTCCGTACGCTGATAGGACAAAGCAATAACATCCTGATTGGCCAGGCATCGCAGGAGGCTGAGTAATACAGCACGCTCGAGCGATTGTGTAGTGTGACTCGTCAGCTCCTGAAATATGCCTCCCTAGGCAGCGACTACCAATCGTCATGCAGCAGCTTCCACCAATGATCGCACATGGGGCGTGGTAACACGGAGCCAGGGTCACGCCTTAGCTACATTGCAGGCTGTCCCGAGTTCCCTTCCGTAACGTCTTTAAACGCCGATACAGCTCGCTACAATCGGCGATGTAGCCATATGTTTATGGGCAGTGCACGGATACAGAGGTATCTGTAGCCGGCTGTGTCGTCCCGTCTTCACACGCCGCTACTACGGGCGATATTGGCGCTACAAGCTACATTTGTAGCCTGTAGCGGGTTGTATCCATCCTGTTGTGGCGGCGTGTAAAGGTACCATAAGTGATTATACCACTTCAATCCTTTATCGCAGGGGTCCCCAACCTTTTTTGCTTCGGGGACCGGCATCAAGAAAGATAATTTCTCCAAGGCCCGGCGGGGGGGTGTTATAGGGGATGGGGCTTTGATCATAAGGGGCGGGGCCATGTAGAAGGGGTGGGGTTTAGTATCATGTTTCCCCGAAAGATGCATTACATCTTATTTGCGGGGAATGTCTTATTTCTTTATCCCCTTGCAGCCCCCAGGCTCCTTTTCCATCCCCCAGCCTCCTATCTGCAGCCCCAGCCTCCTTTTCCAGCCCCCAGCCTCCTCTTTCAGACCTCAGCCTCCTTTTCCAGACCCCAGCCTCCTCTTCCATCCACAACCTGCTTTTCCAGCCCGCAGCCTCCTCTTTCAGCCCCCAGCCTTCTCTTCCAGCCACAGCCTGCTTTTCCAGCCTCCAGCCTCCTCTTTCAGCCTCCAGCCTCCTCTTCCAGCCATAACCTGCTTTTCCATCCCCCAGCCTCCTGTTTCAGCCTCCAGCCTACTCTTTCAGCCTCCAGCCTCCTCTTTAACCCCCCAGCCTCCTCTTTCACCCCCAGCCTTCTCTTTCAGCCTTCTCTTCCAGCCACAATCTCCTTATTCAGTCTCCATGATCCCTGACACGCACACACACACACACACACACACACACTTCGGTCATCGCCTGCTCCCCCAGCACCTGCTGCATTACATCCTCTCTCTTCGTTTCCTCAGCTATGTGAATAAAACTACATGACAAGCCATCAGCCAATCACAGTGCAAAAGCCACTAACCAATCAGGGCCTGGCTGCTGCACCGTGATTGGCCGATGGCTTCTCATGTAGTTCTATTCACATAGCTGAGGAAAAGAAGAGAGAGGGAACGTAATGAATGCTGCAGGGGACTGTGACATCACTCCGGGAGTTGCCGCAGAGCACACAATGTGTAGTGCTGGTCTGCGGCGGTGCGGACCGGCACCCAGACCCCAGCGGCCCGAAGGTTGGGGAACCCTGCTTTATCGGATAAAACCCTCTGTGCGTGTCCTCCTTTTTTAGCTTTCTTACACTACATTCACATTAACACAGGTCTCGGTGATAAGTTTCTTGGGAGCGCCTCCTTACTAAACTGCCTTACCAAGACTGGCACTGCCTTAAGAAGAAAGCAGCCGTTCTTTTTTTCCTTCCTTATACAGCATCGTTTATTTCAGAATTATAGAAATTATAACTTTCATCATTCCTCCAAATTACAATTAGCTAAATTAGTAGCTGTAACAAATCTTCAGCAGTGTCAAAGACCAACAATGCTTTGGAGGTCATCTTGGCTTGAGCAGAGAACAAGGCAGTACATGTTTAAAAACTTTCGATGTTCTTGAGGTTTGTGGAAATTTGAAAAACCACTAAACCTAAAATATAAGCTCCTTTATATAAAAGAACCACAACATTCATCATGGTATATGTTAGGGTGCAGGTCCAAGAGGTTAGCATTGATTATAGACTAAATGGCTGCTCGGCTGGAAACAGTCGCCTCCCTACATTACATGTTTCACATTTACCTACTGTAAGGAGATATGAGTGGCCGTTGGTATTTTAAAGTTTTGTGGTCCTTTCACTTAGAAAACTTGATGACCCCCCCCAGATTTTAGGCATGTCTGAGGATTGCTGGGTGAGAAGCACACCTCATGCCAAAGGTGAATCTTCATATGGTTAGAGATTGGGCCACATCCAAACTAAAAGGAGTGCAAGTGATCGGGAGAGTGTGCAGGATCCCTCCTGCTGAGCTGTAGGGGGTCCCAACTTTTAATTTGGCTGAACATTTATACAATGTGAACACTTTTGGGACAATTTCCATCCAAAATGCATGCATTTTTTCATTACTTTGGTTTCTGCACCTTCTCTGTAGCCGTTATCTCTGCGCTCCTGAATAACCCTCTGAATTGATTCATGAGCAAAAGTTCATTTAAGTCATAGCTTCATGGTTGTTGAGGAGAGGAGAGCGCGGCTGGAGACGGATTTCATTGTGAATGCCTGGTTGTTCAGGACAGGAGAGTGCGGCTGGAGACGCATTTCACTGTGAATGCCTGGTTGTTCAGGACAGGAGAGTGCGGCTGGAGACGCATTTCATTGTGAATGCCTGGTTGTTCAGGACAGGAGAGCGCGCTGGAGACGGATTTCACTGTGAATGGTTTTGTAGCAGGAAACACGTCATGAGAGAAATCAGGAAAAAAAATTGCAGCATTAGTTGATAAATCATTGAAAATAATTCATGGCTGCTCCTCATCTAGTCTCATGTACTGCAGTCTGGTGGTTTAGATGTCCTGATGTGGACAGGTCACAGATTGGCTGAATGTTTTTGTACTAAATAATTTCTGCCCGTCCGGCTACTGGATAATAGATTCGTGTTCGATTTGCATCTCTGGCTGCAGTGCAGATTGCAGTGGCTCCACTGCCTGTAAGAGAAGAAATTAATGAAAATAATCATATTGTAAGCACAATGCAGTGTATACAATCCGATATCACAACCAAATGTAATGTTGAAATATGCCGGCACTTCGCTGTCATGACCAGGGCTGTGGAGTCAGTAAGCCAAACATCCGACTCCTCAGTTTCCATGAATCTGACACAGACTCCAACTCCACCAAAATGGAAACCGACTCCATAACCAGGGCTGTGAAGCTAGGAAGTCTAACATCCGACTCTATAACCAGGGCTGTGAAGCTAGGAAGTCTAACATCCGACTCTATAACCAGGGCTGTGAAGCTAGGAAGTCTAACATCCGACTCTATAACCAGGGCTGTGAAGCTAGGAAGTCTAACATCCGACTCTATAACCAGGGCTGTGAAGCTAGGAAGTCTAACATCCGACTCCAACTCCTTAATGTCCCTGACTCCGACTCCACAGCCCTGGTCATGACTAGGGAGCACGTGTATTAAGGCTTGTCAGGTGGCAGCCTGGATCTGTTTGAGATACAGCCCACACATTGTGTACATTTGCTGAGTATGGGGGACCATCTGTTCCTCTGGCGGTATATATACTATAGTGATAACAAATTTTATAAACTGTAGATAACATCAACATTAAACAAAGTAGGAATAATAAAGAACATAAAAAAATTAGTAGGAGTAGAAGTATAATACCACACATGTTGATATAGCGAGTACAGAACAGTATCACATTAGTCCTAACTCGATGGATAACAGATATTTGCCACCAGGTGACAAGATTTAGGCAAAAAGAGGGTTTAATCAATATAGAGGTAATTGTGTATTTTTTTAAAATGTGCATTTAATTAAACACTGGTGTCTTTCTGAATAATATAGCATTCATTATTATGAGCTGTACTGATGGTCAGCGACATGGGAGCACAACCATAGGAGATTACAGCTGGGTGATGAGATCTGAAGATGCCCTGGGACACGCCACCTTTCTGGACACAAATGGACACCTGTAGTAACCAGGGCCAGTGGCGTAGCAACTGTTTGTGGCGCCCGGGGCGGTCGAAAAATTTGCCGCAGTTGCCGCCCTTAAGTATTGGGCCAAATGGCCACTCACCTATTGGGGTTGTCACTGTGCACCGCCACCTTTGCACAACCCCAGTGTATGGCAACAAGCAGGACTCAAGACCTCTTTCCCCCACCACCCAACACTCTCCATCCCCCTGCACACACCATCCTCCTACACTCTCCATTCTCCCTGTATCCTCTATCACCCCCCTGCACCCTCCATCCGCGGCTCTCCATACCCCTGCAGTCTCAATCCTTCTGTAGTCTCCATCCTCCTGCACTCTCCATCCCCATGCGGTCTCCATCCTCCATCCCCTTGCAGTTTCCATCTTCCATCCTCTTCCACTCTCCTTCTCCATCCTCCTGCACTCTCCATCCTCCTGCACTCTCCATCCTCCTGCACTCTTCCTCCTCTGACACTCTCCATCCTCCTGCACTCCCCATACTCCATCCTTCTGGAATCCCCATCCTCCATCCTCCTGCACTCCACATCCTCCTGCACTCCACGTCCTCCATCCTCCTGCACTCCACATCCTCCTGCACTCCACATCCTCTATCCTCCTGCCTCCCCATCCTCCTCCACTCCACATCCTCCTGCACTCCCCATCCTCCTGCACTCCCCATCCTCCTTAACTCCCCATCCTCTTGCACTCCCCATCCTCCTGCACTCCACATCCTCCTGCACTCCACATCCTCCTTGCACTCCACATCCTCCTGCACTCCACATCCTCCTGCACTCCACATCCTTCTGCACTCCACATCCTCCTGCACTCCCCATATTCCATCCTCCTTCACTCCCCATCCTCCTTCACTCCCCATCCTCCATCCTCCTGAACTCCCCATCCTCCATCCTCCTGAACTCCCCATCCTCCTGCGCTCCCCATCCTCCATCCTCCTGCACTCCCCATCTTCCTGAACTCTCCTTCCTCTATCCCCTGCAGTTTCCATCCTCCACCCCTCCTGCATTCTTCATCCCCATGTACAGCCTCTTGTACCCTTGTTTATTTGGTCCCATCTTCTCTTCAGCTTCTTGTGTGATATTTTGCTCCTTCACGCTGGGTATACTCCATGGCTCCGCCCACTCGGGTCACATGCCTGTGACATCATCGCAGGTCCTGATCTGCTGCTCTCTTCTGCTGGGCCCTGAGTGACACTGCCAGCAATCAGAGGCTGCGCCCATCACCCCAGTGCCCCGGGATGCAGGGTCCCTAATGCAGCCACCATCCACCGCGACCGCGGTGTCTGAGATGAATAACCTGCAGGCTGCTGCCGCCCCACACATGTGCCGCCTGGGGCGGGCCGCCCCCTCCGCCACCCCCACGCTGCGCCAATGACCAGGGCTGGGGAGTCAAAGTCATATTCAGGAAAATTGAGGAGTCAGAGTTGGATGTTTTGGCTTACTGACTTCACAGCCCAGGTTGTGGAGTTGGAGTCCATTTTCATGATGTCAGAGTCGGATTCTGGGAAAATAAGGAGTCAGATGTTTGGCTTACTGACTCCACAGCCCTGGTTGTGGAAGAGTCGGAGAGTTTGAGTCCATTGTCATGGAGTCAGATGTTTGGCTTACTGACTCCACAGCCTTGCTAGTAACAGCAGTGACTGAAAATATAATAAGATCCTCAAGTTCAACTGGCTTCTTAAAAACAGGGTCAGGCTCAGTGCTGGGAGTCCCTGCAGATTCTTGAAGGATGTTTGCTTTTACTTGAATTTATTTTTTAGGGAATAGAAGGTGTTTGAAATTAAATACAGAAACCGCAGAGTCCAGGTCTTGGCATCATCAAAGTCATTGCTGGCATTGATAAAACCTTTATTAGTGACCCCGCTGAGCGGCAGGTTTGGGGCGGTTATTCTATATCTGAGCTGCAGGAGATGAATATATGCTCCAGTCGTCAGGAATTAAACGTCTACATTCCATGGTTTTTTTGTTACAAATTCCTTGTTATTCCTATTGATTAGGATGTCAGATCCCAGAGGAGGAGGCTCTCTGTGAAATGTGGGTTATTAATTATCTACAAGAATATTATATATAAACATCTGGGCTCAATGTCACTATCCTTCCCATCTCTCCTGCTTGGTCCATGGCATCGCTCATTAGTCCCACATACAGGAATAGTTACAGTGCTGCTCACTATTATTGGCACCCCTCTTCATTTTGTTCATAGACTGTACAGTATCTTCAGAAATAAGTGGAATGTTTCACAGTTCTATCCTCAAGAATTTTCAATTAGTGTCCAGAGTAATACAACAATAAAACATTGTTTTTCTACTTACATGTTACAATTTCAAATAAGAAACAGAATAAACCTCATGTGCAGCAATAAAGGCCCCTAATTAATACTTGGTCGCCCCCTTTGGCATTGATGAAGCCTCCAGACGTTTCTCGTAGCTTCTAGAAGCTTCTTGCTCTTCTTCGCTGGGTTTTTCTCTTCCTTTGCAGTTTCTTCAGCTCTTGAATGTTTGCAGGTTCTTTTCCCCAATGGCAGATTTCAGCTCACCCCAAAGATTTTCAATAAGATTGAGGTCAGGACTCATTGCTGACATTTTAAAACAGTCCATTGTTTCTTTTCCACCATTCCTGTGCACTTTTGGATTTGTGCTTTGGGTAATTGTCTTGCTGGAGAACCCAGGATCTTCGACTCAAACCAAGTTTTTAACTGGGTTGGACATTTGATAATTCTCTGATTTCATGATTCCTGTGATCCGTTAAAGCCTCCAGTACTAGATGCAGCAAAGCAACCCCACAGAATTATGCATCCTTCACCATGCTTAGCTGTTGGTAGGGTGTTCTTTTGCTTATAAGCTTCATTGTGCAATCTCTAAACAAACTAGCTTTGTACCAAAAAGGTCTACTTTTGTTTCATCTGTCCACAGAACGTTTTCCCAGAAGGATTGTGGTTTGTCTTTGGCAAAGATCAGTTGTTCCTTATTATGTCTTTTCTTCAGCAATGGTTTCTTCCTTGGCCTTTGCCTATAAAGCTCTGCTTGGTTTAGTGTGCAGTGTATGATACTTGTTGAAACCATGACCCCAGACAGTTCCAGGTTGGCCTTCAGGTTTTTGGATGTGGGATGTGGTGCTTTTTCCACCATTAGCACCAACCTTCGAAGTCATCTCTTGTCAATTTTCCTCTTTCCCCCACATCCAGGGAGGTTCTTGATGGTTCAATGCTTAGCAAACTTAATAACATTGCGCACTGCTGAAACTGGGACACCAAGGTCTTTAGAGACGGGCTTATACCCTTTGGAATTCTTGTGTTTGCTAGTAATAGCAGTTCTGGTGTCCTCAGACAGCTCCTTTGTTTTCACCATTGTGGCAAAGGAACATGGTCTAACATCTGACAAAGGAACAGGGCCTAACATGTGAATCCTGAGGGAAAGGATCTTTGGAAAAACGCCCACCTCACCTTCCACTGATCCGACAGAGGTGCAAGGCAGTGGCTGGTATCCACCAAACTTAGAAGGCAATACAGATGAGAAAAGCCAGCACCCAGTCCAGTTCCAGCTAAATACTTTATTTGGAAAACACATAAAATATAAAAATAGCATCTGATCAGGCATGATGCTGTGGCAGTAAGTGAATAAGACCAACCCAGAGGAAGAGTTACATTTGGTCACATACAAGTCAGATCCATCATGGCAGATGTTTGTTACAATGACTAAAAAAATGGGCAAACGAAAAATGGCCGCAGGGTTGAGCTTACAGTTAGATTTAAGTGTTAGGGTTCGGTGTTAGGCTTCAGAGGTAGGTGTTAGGGCTAAGTGTTAGGGTTAGGCTTCAGGGTAGTTGTTAGGGCTAGGTGTTAGGGTTACATGTGGGCATTTTTCAGGGAACCATTTGTTACTGATGTACAGAGATTCTGAACTTCATTGTGGGGATGAGACTCGGTGACTTCCTAATAGACATGTTTAAATACTGCTGTCCAGCCCGAATACACCTGTCTCTCTAACCTGATGACATAGGAACAGCTACAGAGAGGAGCTCATTTCATCCACTAATTGCAAGTATTAGGATATTATTGAGCCAGTATTACTTGTTCATGTCTTTTAATATAACACGTCTCAGGTGTCTCTTTTTCTTTCTTCCTTCCTGCAGGGGTTATTTTGGCTTCCTAGGATATTGGGGATCTGGCTTGCAGTAATCACCAGGGCAGCACCAGCAGTAAGAGGTACTGTTCTAGATAAATGGAGTTAAAACGCTCTATTAGAAATTACTCAGGAGAGGAATCACCCAGACAAAACGGTGTCATGATTTTCATTGCTCATTAACTTCCTGAGTGGCTCACATGAGACCCAGCTAACTGGAGTCTAAAGTCAAGAGAAGTTTACTAGTTTTTGGCAATTCCTCAAAAACTACGCAGTGCGCCCTCTGTCTATCCCTTAGGACTCCCTCATATATCAGTCACCACAATGTTTAAGGTGTGAAATCTCTATGCATTTTATTACACTTTTAGCTTCTATTAGATAGCCCATAGCCCTTCAAAGCAGAGGGATCAGCAGAGGCACAGAAGACTTGTACTTTGTAGCCTGTGTTACTGTACAATGTCTCCAAATTACATGTGTTTGAAAGTGTGTCCGGTGTAAACAGATACCACTGTAATCGTACACTGAGGGTGAGGCGGCAGTAAATGCTCAATTATACTGTACTCCTCCGTAGACACATTAACCCTTTGTATGAAGCAGATATTAGACATTATGGACTGTTGCATACCTGAGCTGTTGCTGAAGCTTCACTAACTGGTGCAAGTTGGACATACTGGACCTGGATATCATTGCCCTGAAGGGGGGAACCATTGACCACTCCAGTTGCTGGGTCAGCAGAGGCGACGGCGATGAGTTGTGCTCCCTGGAGAACCTGAAACAAGTGAGAAATGGTTAAACAGCAATATTGGATATTACTATGGATCACGCTAATTGGATTAACTTCTGGATTTACATTCTGTAAAATAAACAACCCCATGAATATGAGTGTCCATCTGCCCCATGCCCTCTGCTAAATTAATTCCAGCACTGAAGAGGTAAAGCATGAATTTAGGAGAGGCTCCAGAAGACTATTGTATACTCAATGCCAGCCAAAGCAGCATACCGCAGTGATGATTACAGGGAGGAATTCCGGAGTAGACAACCACCGAGCTCTCTGAAATGGCCAGGAAACATTGAGTGGCATGTGTATCCAGAGCTGCTGGAACACACCGCCACAACATAACCCTTGCAGATCCATAAAATATGGCAAAACAAGGATTTTTTTTGCCTCAATCGTAAATTACGTCTTTCAATTGAGAAACATGATGGATAAACATTTGAAGAATAAAGAGAGGACGCGCTGAGTAATATCCGAGAGGAAAAGCATGAACAACTACAGGAGTTACTTATGCTGGATGTTTTCTAAGGGGTAAAAAAGTATTAACCGGTCACAACCTACGACTAAAACAAACATGTACCAAACTTCCCACACTTTTTATTGAAATGACTTTTGGCGTCTGACTCGATGGCCATTTTAGCTTCATTCATGACCTGCCACCTTCACAAAAAATGGACTGAAAAAATGTATCTGAGCAACAACACACCGTGTTTCCCCGAAAATAAGACATCCCCCTAAAATAAGACATAGTGGAGGTTTTGACAGGCTGCTAAACATAAGCCCACCCCCCAAAAATAAGACCTAGCAAAGTTTTATTTTTTCTTAAGCATGCCCACCTCACAGACGATCAGGGCATGCAGCTGTGTCTGTCTGTGTGTATGTATTACTGTACTGTAGCACGCCCGCCGAACTTGTCCCGGTGACTGCTGCTGCACGTATTATGACGCCAGTCTGAGCTCTCTGCCTCACTTGTTTAGATGTGTGGGGAGCTGCTGGCCAATCAAGAGCCCAGAAGCCACCAGCCAATCAGAGATGTTACATGCGGGCCTCTGATTGGCTGGTGGTTCCCCTTACATCTATGCAGCTGAGGCAGGAAGCTGAGAGCGGCCGGTGCCCATAATACTGCAGCGGTAGACAGGTGAAAAAAGGGTGTGAATGTGTGCCGTAATGGGGATGATGGGAGCTGCATGGGGATGATAGGGAAATTGGTATTGGGAACTGCATGGGAATAATGGGGGCTGTACGGGGATGATGGGGATATGGTATTGGGGGCTGTATGGGGATGATAGGGGCTGCAAGGGGATATTGAGGTCTGCAAAGGGCTGAAGGGGCTGAAAGTAGATGATGGGGATATTGGGGGCTGCAAGGGGATGATGGGGATCATGGAAAAATAAGACATCCCCTGAACTTGGAGCAAAATTAATATAAGACACTGTCTTATTTTCGGGAAATGGGGTAGAAATGAAGATTAATACAGTGATACCTGTTTTTTGTGGATAATCCATCTGAAACTATTAAAGGGAACCTGTCACCCAAAATAACCTTCCTAACTTATCAATACCTGTCCCTGCAGCCTTACACTACTTTCTAAGACATCCCTATCCGACCTATTTTAGTAATCTATGAGTAGAATAAAGTAGTTAGCAAACTTGCAAAATCCATAACAGCGGGGCGTTCCTCGCTGTGTTTGTGACGGGTAGGCGGGTCCCCTGTGCCGCGCTACCCCCGCCTCGGAGCTCTATTACGCCCTACTGGGCGTCATTACACACTGCAGAGCTCAGGCACGATTTAAATCTCGTGCCCGCAACATCACCGATGCGACGCGGTGACGTGACGCCGGGATCGCATCACTTCCGGTCGCCGCAAGTCTCACAGGCCGACTAAGCGCATGCGCAGATTGCATGTTGAAGTCAGCCTGTGTAAGATCAGCGGAGACCGGAAGTAACGCGATCCCGGCGTCACGTGACCGCGTCGCAGCAGTGACGTTGCGGGCACGAGATTTAATTCGTGCCTGAGCTCTGCAGTGTGTAATGATGTCCATTAGGGCGTAATAGAGCAATGAGGCTGGGGTAGCGCGGCGCAGGGGACCCGCCTACCCATCACAAACGCAGCGAGGAACGCCCCGCGGTCATGGATCTTGTAAGTTTACTAACTACTTTATTCTACTCATAGATTACTAAAATAGGTCAGATAGGGATGTCTTAGAAAGTATTGTAAGGCTGAAGGACAGGTATTAACAGGTTAGGAAGGTTATTTTGGGTGACAGGTTCCCTTTAACGAAAACCAAAACCGAGGAAATGATTTACATAGGAAACAATGTAAAATCAATTCATTTGCTTTAGACACTCCAAAATACATACAACAAAACAAATTTTATAGAGAATAAAGATAGCCGTTAATAATGGAAGCAATCAGAAATTAATATAAAATGAATATGAAACACAAGTGTAAATAAAAAATGAACATTTAATTTGGTATTTTATTTTGTATAAACCAGTGGTTCTTAACCTTGTTTGAGGTACTCAACCCACCAGTTTCATATGCACATTCACCGAACCCATCTTTAGTGATAAATCTACATGCAGCCGTTGGGAGTGTGTTGACCTCCGTGGCAAAGGCTCCGCCGAAACCCTGAGACCGACACACCATACCCCTGGTTCGATCGAACCCGGTTAAGAACCACTGGTAAAAACGCTCTTTTTGGCATATGGAAGGGAAGAGACGGGTGCACATATTAATTTTTGGAAAGGGA
The DNA here is from genome assembly GCA_033576535.1 of Allobates femoralis. Classification (NCBI taxonomy): domain Eukaryota; kingdom Metazoa; phylum Chordata; class Amphibia; order Anura; family Aromobatidae; genus Allobates; species Allobates femoralis. The sequence goes on from JARQOC010000010.1 coordinate 129,254,181, forward strand.
ATTTCGTGGGTCACCATTTTTTATCGCAAAATTAGCAGCGATGAAAGTTGAGGCATTTACGATAACCGAAATCGACGATAACCGATGTGAACGGAAACGGAGGTATCGCTGTATCTGGAACACAACAAAATTTTATGAGAAAAAATAGCACATTATCGCTGGTATGAAGAAAAATAATGGTGGAAAGGTTTGAAGAAAAAAAAAAACTTGGACATAAAATATATTTTGCAGGGAATGAAAAGTTCAAACATTTGTATTGACTCATTATCAAAAGTCTCTGCCAGCTCCATATGTGTTTGGCTTGGATGGCTGCAGCGTCCTGACTCCGCTACTGAACATTCCTAGCACAAGTATTTAATATAAGACAAACACCGGCCCCCTGTGTCTTCTCTTCAGGCCCATATTGCTACAACTGCACCAAATTGTTGCTTGATTGATGTGTGTAGGTCAGCCGGCGCACACAGACCGCACTGATGTCATAGTACAAACATTCAAGGGTAATTAATATTTAAATGTAAAGTATATCTAGCACATGAATAAGTGCTGGAGACTGCGCTGATGTGACCCCACTAGAAAGCAACACATGGGCCAAAATGCCCTATTGTGGGGCAAATTTTCCACTTTTAGGGCTACAGAGAATCTCCCAATTTCCTTTATGCCTTTTCTTTGTTTAACCCCTTAAAAGGATTGCTTTTTTATTTCCTCCGCCTCTTCCGATAGCCATAAGTTTTTTATTTTTTCACCAACATAGCCATTATGAGTTTTTTAGATGTGAAAATGTTATTTCGATTGACATCATTATATCTTACTATACGATGTCCTGGGAAAATGGAAAAGAAAATGAATGAATTTGGTTTAAAAAAAGAGTGATTCTGACGTGGCTTTTGTTAGGTTTGTACAGCCGTCATTGCGTGATGACAATGACCGTAGCAGTAAAATAACAGCGATACCAAATGTGTCCGGATTTTTACTTATTTTAGTGGTGACAAAAATTTAGAAAATTTACGAAAAACATTTTTTTTGTTTGTGCTATTTTCTAAGACCAATAACTTTTTTTTGTTTTTCTGTCGATGGAGCTTGTTTTTTTTGGCATGACAAGTTAACCTTTTTCTACAACAATTTGGAGTAGATATGACCCGCATAATCTACCATCCTTTACTGGCTAGTGCTTGTCTCGATTCCTTCGCTCTGCATTCAGGGTGTGCTTGGCTGGGTGGTGATTGACAGCTTAGCCATCCTATCTGGAGCTGCAAGGTGCTGGGTGGTTGGTTTTCTTATTGACAGCTCAGTCACCCAATCTCTTTCTAGCTTGTACAGAGATTCTGCAGCTGCTCCTCTCCTGTAATTGCTCATCTTTTTAGCTCTGCCAGTCCTAGTTTCAGGTCTGTGGTGCCAAGTTGGTCTCTTGAATCTATGCTCTGGGAATTGATCTTTTGCTGCCTGACCTTGCCTGTGTTTAACCATCCTTTGGTCTTTGTCCCTCTGTTCTGATCCAGTCCTCTCCAGGTAGCTGACCTTGGACCGTGATTTAACTACCTCACTGTTTTATCCCCTCTATTTTGAAGCGCTCTCCTGGTATCTGACCTGAATATTTGACAATTCTAAAGCTTCATGGAAATGAAGGCTCCAATAAGAAATAAAATCCTAAAATGGGAGATGGGAAGGGAGACTCAATAGAAGAAAGGAAGATTGGAAGCCTATTATCACAATCTGAATTACAGCACCTTCTTTAGAGTTTGTTACAAACACCAAAACCAAAATTTGGCTTTTTAGAAAAGATGATTAGATATTTGCATTAGATACCTACGCAATCAGTCTTCGGGGTGGAAATTGGTCACATCAGTCCACATTCAGACATGCAGTTTTTTAAAAGTAGTCACGCTCCCCTCTGCTGCAGAAGGACCTTAGCTGTGGTCACGTCCATGTGATCATAATGGGCAGAGCTAAGCCCATATTCTCTTCATGTCAGGCCTTTTTAGTCCTTCTGCAGCAGAAGTGAATGTCTGAAGGTGCTTCTGTGCTATAATAATATATGGAAGTTCCTCAAAAAGAAAAAAAAGGGCCCTCACCCGTTAATGTGCAACCAGTTGTCTTTATTCCGATGCCGGTTTAAAGAACAGCAGGGAGGGGGTGGAGGACGAAGGACAATGGCTGTTTCATGCCTGTCTGGCACTTCTACAGGTCCTACTACAGGGACTCTGACTCCTCCAGACAGGCACGAAACGGCCCTTTGTCCTTCATGCTCCACTCCCTCCCTGCTGTTTGTTAAACTGACACCGGAAGAAAGACGACTGGTTGCACATTAATGGATGAGTGCCCTTTATTTTTGATGAACTTCCATTTGTTGAAATACTGAACTAAGAGAGCACAGCCAGTGCATTCGCATATTGCCTGTCTGAGCCGCTCTAAAGAGGTCTGTGATCTGCGGTGGCACTCGACTATTTTCTATATGGTGGACTGTGATATATTAATATTACACGGAGGGGGCGACCTACATATAGAAAACTGCATGTTTGAATGTGGATGGATTGACGTCACTGTTAGCAGCTGAAGTATCCACGCCGATGACTGTGTGTGCAGGTACCTAATGCACACATCTAAGCATCTAAAATGCTTTTATATGATAAACACATGGATTATTTGGTTTTTTTTAAACCAGGTTAGTGATGCACAGTACATGATTTAAATAAAAATTGGGGGCGGTTTGAAAACAAAAAGGGACATGACAGGTTCGCTTAACGGTTGAATACATGCTTTTCTGAACAACTAGCAACTTTCCATCAACCTCAGCAGTGATCTTTCAAGTCAACATTTGCTTTTGTAATAATTAGCTTCTAGGCACGATAACAAAGCAACAAGTATTCGCTCATTGACCATTATCATTAAAAAAAAGTTACTGTCTAATAGGGTCTTAAGTCTAGCAACTGTAATTCATGAGGGAAGGAAGCACGGAAAATGCTACAAAAAAGAATGTGGAACACACAAATATCCGATGGATACAGCATACTGTTTCATGGTAATTCTCTTATGAAGTATCAGCAAAGTACAGAAAATGGGCACCTTCTAATGTAGACCTCCACCCACTCCATATGCTGGCCAAATGGCTAAACATTTAGGGAGCCCGTCTTCTATTACACAGGTCAACAAAAAAATTTTTTTTTTCTGGTGCCCAAAATATTTTAATGAATTTGGGGTATTTTTGGGGTGCTGATTCTGAATATGCTATCAGTTTTGCCAGATTGGCTCAAGTTTTTGAGATTTTTGTTATCTTATTTATAGCACTTGTTCGTAAATGCAACGCATCATCTCATTAATTTCTTTGGATTAGTACTTGAACTGAGCAGTTCTCAATATAGTTTTGTGTTAATTAGTGTTCTAAAAGTTTGTTCATAGCTTGGTTTTTGGCACTAACTTTATGTTGTTGTCTGTTGTCCAGTGAAAAGCATGAACTCATCAAGAAGAAGTTGTCTTAACGATCCAGACTCATTCTGTTACATTTGTGGTGAATATACACTGACAAAACATAGAAGAAACATAACAGACTTCGTTAAAAAAGTAGCAAAAAACGTCTTTTTTGTTACACATTTTACGAAAAATCTCAAAAACTTGAGCCAATCTGGCAAAACTGATGACATATTCAGAATCAGCACCCCAAAGTTACCCTAAATTCAATGAAATATCTTTGGCACCAAAAATGCTGTTGACCAGTGTTATGCTTACATTGAATTTCTAACATCTCGGTCAAGGTTTTCAGAAAAGAGATAATCCGATATTTCAAGTTAATTGCAATAGATTAGCGAAATTATGTGGGAGACTGCTGACTTTGCCTGCTGGTTCTGATTGGGGCTTATAAAGTGTTTGACCCTCTTCTAATGGGACCACGATTCTTATTGAGTCAATGGTAAATGTATTTTTAAATATAAATAAAGCCTTTATTTCTCCAGTTAATCAGTATGACACATAGGTCAAAACTTATCCCACCTGTAATTTGGATATAAGAACCAAGCTTGTTTTTATTTTTATTGTATTTTTTATTTTTCTGTTGATATATCAAAGGCATGGTTTATTGTGGTAAGAATTGTATTTGTCATTCACACTATTTTGGGATATGTATAATTTATTGATTAACGCTTTCTGGAGTAAAATAGCAATTTCAGCATTTCTTTCTTGCTAAAATAAAGTTGTTTTTTCTGTTAAGGAGGTGTCTTCTTTCCTCTTTTTGTTAAACCTTATTATATGCAGCGATCTTTTGATCACTTTTAATGTTTATAGTATTAGATCTAGTCTGCAGTTGCTGTCATCATAACCACAGAAGGCAGCGCGCTTACTTTACATGACTGCGACTGGAGGTCTGATGACCGACATTGGATTCTCCATGTTGTATACCTACCAGGGCTGTGAAGTCAGTAAGCCAAACATCCAACTCAGTCGACAAGATCAGAAACAGCTTTGGTCCACTATCCCCACAACTCCCCCTCCCACCTACACTGCCCTCCTCCTCCATCAGCCACTTCCTCCCCATAACTGAAGACCAACCCTCCTCCCTCCTGTCAAAATCACACCTCACCACCAGCGCCCACGACCCACTCCCATTCCACCTCATTCTGAACCACACCTCCATTTTCATCCCAGCCCTCACCCACCTCTTTAACCTATCACTTAGCACTGGCGCCTTCCCCTCGGCCTTCAAACACGCCCTAATCACGCCCATCCTAAAAAAAACCTCACTTGACCCTAACCTCTGTCTCTAACTATCGCCCCATATCTCTTCTCCCATTCGCCTCTAAGCTACTTGAACAGCACATCCACTCCGAACTGTCCTCTCACCTCTCCTCGTGCTCCCACTTCGACCGCCTACAGTCTGGCTTCCAACCCCTCCATTCCACCAAAACAGCCCTGACCAAAGTCACCAACGACCTACTGACCGCCAAGAACAAACACCAGTACTCCATCCTCCTCCTCCTCCTTGACCTGTCTGCCGCCTTCGACACGGTTGACCACTCCCTTCATCTCCAGATCCTGGAATCCCTCGGCATCACCCACCTTGCCCTCTCTTGGATCTCCTCATACCTAGCGGACCGGACCTTCAGCGTCTCCCACTCCCACACCTCCTCCTCACCCTACCCCCTTTCTGTCGGAGTCCTCCAAGTTCGGTCCTGGGACCCCTACTTTTCTCCATATACACTCTCGGCCTAGGGCAACTCATTGAGTCCCACGGCCTCCAGTACCACCTCTACGCCGACGACACTCAAATCTACCTGTCCGGCCCTGACATCACCTCACTACTCTCCAAAATCCCAAAATGCCTTTCCGCCATCTCATCCTTCTTCTCTGCTCGCTTCCTTAAACTCAACATGGACAAAACAGAATTCATAGTCTTCCCCCCAAGAAATTCCCCCCCACTTCCCAATCTATCCATCTGCGTCAACGACTACGCCCTCTCCCCAGTCCCCCAAGCCAAGTGCCTCGGGGTAATCCTTGACTCCTCCCTATCCTTCAAGCCCCACATCGAGGCCCTCACCACATCCCTCCGGCTCCAGCTCAAGAACATCTCACGGATCCGCTCCTTCCTCACCCACGACTCCGCTAAAACACTCATTCATGCTCTTATCATCTCCTGCCTTGACTACTGCAACCTCCTTCTCAATGGCCTCCCGGCTAACTCCCTCACACCTCTCCAGTCTATCCTCAATTCCGCTGCCCGACTAATCTACCTGTCCTCCCGCTACTCCCCTGTCTCCCCCCTCTGCCAAGCCCTTCACTGGCTCCCCGCCTCCAAGAGATCCCAATTCAAAACACTGACCATGGCGTACAAAGCCATACACAACCTGGCCCCACCATACATCTCCGACCTGGTCTCTTGATACCTACCCTCACGCAACCTCCGCTCCTCCCGATAACTCCTCCTCTGCTCCCCCCTCATCACCTCTTCGCACAACCGCGTCCAGGACTTCTCCCGGCATCTGCCTTACTCTGGAACTCCCTGCTCCAACACGTCAGACACTCTCCTACCCTGAGAAGCTTCAAGTGTCACCTGAAGACTCACCTATTCCGTCAAGCCTACAACCTGCCATGAGACCCAGGCGACCAACCCATACCTGACATTCCCCCATCCTACTGGGTCCCAACCCGCCCCTCGTAGACTGTGAGCCCTCTTTGGTTCATGCCCCTCCTGTACCTGTACGTCCCGATCGCTAGATTTAGTGTACTTGTTCTTGTCTCCCTTATCCTCATGTAAAGCGCCATGGAACCTAATGGCGCTATATAAATAAATAATAATTATAATAGTCTCCTCAATTTCCCTAAATTCGACTCTGACTCCACCAAAATGGACACCGATTTCAAAACCATGACTGTGCAGTCAGTAAGCCAAACATCCAGCTCAGACTCATCAATTTCCCTGAATCCAACTACACAACTATGGCTGTTAAGTCAATAAGCCAAACATCCAACTCCTCAATTTTCCTGAATTCGATTTCAACTCTACCAATATAAACACAGACTCCACAACCATGACTCTGGAGTCAGTAAGCCAAATATCTGACTCCAACTCTGACTCCTCAATTTCCCTGAATCCGATCCACAAAGTGACACTGACTCACAACATGCTGGAAGTATAGCCAAACATTGACTCCATCTACTCTCATTCTGAATCCACCAAGTGACTATAATGACTACACAGCTATGGCTGTGAAGTCAATAAGCCAAATTACTGACTCCAACGCCTCAATTTATCTGAACCCAAGTCCACAACTCCCAACTCTAGTAAGCCAAACATCCGACTCTTCAATTTCCCTGAATCAGACTCCACAGCCCTGATACCTACACTGTTTAATAATGGTGTTATTTAAAAAGCAAGTTTCACAAATACAATTATTTCAGCATACTTTAAAAATTGCAAATCTGAATCTTCACTGCGAATGGTCTGGCTTCTTTTTTCCCATCGCAGGCACACACATAACCTGGCTCATAAAACCATTAACTTGTATTTTTTTTTTTTAAATCTAATATTAATTTAACCCTAATCCATAGATTTATCTCATAGGATATTTACTCTAGATGTTGGAGCAAGTCCAGCACAGAATTTCATGCTTAATCCAATAATATAGAACCATAACCCTTTACTCAACCAAAATATTGAAAAAAAAAAAACAAATTTTCCTTCCAAAGTATAATTCCTATTTTCTAATTTCAGACGGGCTTCTGGCTGCTAAGGCACAATAACAAGTGAGCCTCTTTCGCCTGAGGAAGACTGATTTAGGAAACCAAACGCAGAACTGCGTGAAATGTTTCCTCTTGATTTTTCACCAGAAGCATCTGAAACAGATTAACTGTTGGAGTAGGTGATGAGGAATGGTAGGTGAGCTGTCTCTTCTGGCCCAAAGAACCGGAGCTCATATTACACAATGAATAAGCAACAAAGGAACGTATGGGACATGACCCCAATGTACCGAGGAAGAGGGACTACCAGCCCGACAAAAAAAGTTACTTTAAGATTGAGTTAACCATACCAATCAGGTAACTTGTTTAGCTGCTACAAGGAGGGGAAGATTGCTCCTATAATTACCGTAAACCATCATCAGAAGGTGCCAAGAGGCTTTAACATTAACAAATATGGGAAGAAAAATACAGGTCCTAGTGATTACAGCAGCCTTCTGTCCTACATAGGGGAAGGTACTTCTAAAAGTGTGATTGTGAATAAGGGCTGTGGAGTCAGGAGTTGTGGAGTTGGATTCAGGGAAATTGAGGAGCTGGAGTTGGTATTTATTTTGGTGGGGTTGGATTCAGGAACATTGAGGATTTGGATGTTTGGCTTACTGACGTCACAGCCATGGTTGTGGAGTCGATGCCCAATTTGCTGGAGTTGGTTTCAGGGAAATTGAGGAGTCAGAGTCAGGTGTTTGGCTTACCAACTCCACAGCCCTACTTATGATGCCGTGTCCAAAGGACATCTCATATTAGACATTTTCATGTCATCTGTATTATCCATTTTCCGGGATACAGTTGGACACTATGCTGGAGACTTTCAGCTCACCTCATTTTTCTGACTTGGATTATTGCGCAGATCATCAGTGGCTCCCACCCCAAATATTACACATGTGCTAGTGATTTTCAATTTTCAGCACCTAATGTAAATGTGCATCAAGCTAAGATGTGAAACTAGTAACACTGAACCCCAACTGGAATGGCCAAGATGTTCTGTAGTGTACAAGATCATTATTACACTCGTTTTCAACCAGTGATAAACGTAAGATCCACTGTCCATGGACTGCCATGGGACATGGAAAAATTCACTGGCAGAATTACAAAAAAATAAAACATGATAGCATTGTAAATTATCTACTTTAAAAATCTGTTCAGTGTTTGATTTCCATCAATCTCAGGAAATTTTCGACCTGGAATCATGTCAACATTCCCATCCCAAGGTCAATCATTCGTCCTATGGTTCAGGACAGTGTCATTTTCAGCTGAAACACAGGGTTGTGGAGTCGGAGTCATGGTTCATTTTGGTGGAGTCAGATTCAGGGAAACTGAGAGTCGATGTTTGGCTTACTGACTCCACAGCCTTTCTGAAACACTCATGTTGCTTCTATTTCTTCTGTAATCAAGGATAATTTTTTTTAAAGTTTCCCAATAGATTGAGCAGAGTTTTGTAGACCAGCATCTATTACAGTCGTTGTGAAAGTATTCGGCCCCCTTGAACTTTTCAAGCTTTTGCCACATTTCAGTCTTCAAACATAAAGATATAAATTCTATTTTTTTGTGAAGAATTATCAAGCGGGAATCATGAAGTGGAACGAAATTTATTGGATATTTTGAACTTTTTTTTAACAAAAAACTGAAAAGTGGGGCGTGCAATATTATTCGGCCCCTTGAGTTAATACTTTGTAGCGCCCCTTTTGCTGCGATTACAGCTGCAGTCTCTTGGGGTTTGTCTCTATCAGTGAAATTCTTGTCCATTCTTCCTTGCAGAACAGCTTTTCCTCAGTGAGGTTGGATGGAGAGCGTTTGTAACAGCAGTTTTCAGCTCTTTCCACAGATTCTCCATTGGATTCAGGTCTGGACTGTGACACCTGGATACGTTTATTTTTGAACCATTCCATTGTAGATTTTGCTTTATGTTTGGGATCATTGTCTTGTTGGAAGATAAATCTCCGTCCCAGTCTCTGGTCTTTTGCAGACTCCAACAGGTTTTCTTCCAGAATGGTCCTGTATTTGGCTCCGTCCATCTTCCCATCAATTTTAACCATCTTCCCTGCCCCTACTGAAGAAAAGCAGGTCCAAACCATGATGCTGCCACCACCATGTGTGACAGTGGGGATGGTGTTTTGAGGATGATGAGCTGTGTTGCTTTTACACCAAACATATTGTTTTGCATTGTGGCCAAAAAGTTCGATTTTGGTTTCATCTGAGCAGAGCCCCTTATTCCACATGTTTGGTGTCTCCCAGGTGGCTTGTTGCAAACTTCAAACGAGACTTTTTATGGATATCTTTGAGAAATGGCTTTCTTCTTGCCACTCTTCCATAATGGCCAGATTTGTGCAGTGTACGACTGATTGTTGTCCTATGGACAGACTCTCTCACCTCAGCTGTAGATCTCTGCAGTTCATCTAGAGTAATCATGGGCCTTTTGGCTGCATGTCTGATCTGTCTTCTCCTTGTTCGAGATCAAAGTTTAGAGGGGCGGCCGGGTCTTGGTAGATTGGCAGTGGTCTGATACTTCTTCCATTTCAACATGATCACTTGCACAGTGCTCCTCGAGATGTTTAAAACTTGGGAGATCTTTTTGTATCCAAATCCAGCTTTAAACTTCACCACAACAGTATATCGGACCTGCCTGGTGTGTTCCTTGGTCTTCATGATGCTCTCTGCACTTGAAACAGAACCCTGAGCCTATCACAGAGCAGGTGCATTTATACGGAGACTTGATTACACACAGGTGGATTCTATTTATCATTACCAATCATTTAGGACAACATTGGATCATTCAGAGATCCTCACTGAACTTCTGGAGTGAGTTTGCTGCACTGAAAGTAAAGGGGCCAAATAATATTGCACGCCCCACGCCTCAGTTTTTAATTTGTTAAAAGTTTAAAATATCCAAAAAATTTTGTTCCACTTCACGATTGTGTCCCACTTGTTGTTGATTCTTCCCCAAAAAATTAGAATTTATATCTTTGTTTGAAGCCTGAAATATGGCAAAAGGTTGAAAAGTTCAAGGGGGTCAAATACTTTCGCAAGGCACTGTGTATGTATGATTCTGTCAGGGAGTGAAAATATGAGTTGTTATATTATTATTGTTAGTTATTATTATAGCACCATTTATTCCATGGTACTTTATATACTTTAAAGTACTTGATTTATTAAACATCATAAAGATATATCTTAGCTTCTACTAAACAGTTTTTTTTAGCAAAAACATTGCCCCAAATGTGTGTGCTGGGTTGTAGGGACACATATTAACAGTCCGTGGGGGTTCATTTGGGTGGTTGGTTCCTTTAAGACAAAAATGGCTCATAGATATGTAGTGTCTCAAATACAGTTAAGAAGGCCAAACTGAAAATGATAACATTTGCAAGTGTCTAAGTTTAGACGCAAAAGAAAAAATAATTTAGGTGTCTGTAATACAACCCCAATTCTAAAATTTGGGCTGCTGTGTCATGTATGCAATGATTGGAAAATCTCTTATCGCCAGATTATACAGAGAATATAGGACACAGATCATCATTGGACATTTTTCCATTTAAAGAGGTTGTGCACTACTTTAACAGTAATGGCTTATCCCTAGAATAGGTCATAAATACCTGATCGTCTGGCACTAGACATCTGGCACCTCCACTGATCAGCTGTTCTCGGTGTTGGCAGTGGCAATTGGTGGTTGTATATGCTCAGTTCTGGAGCTGATCCGTCTTCCGATAGTGTACGCAGCTGGATACTGCACATCTGCCTTTTATTGATTTGAATAGAAAGGACGTGGATGTGCATGACCTGGCCTCGGCCACTATTAGAAGATGGATCAGCTCCGGAATTAAGCATTTACCTGCTGCTGCCGCCCACATTGACAACAGCTGATTAGCAGGGGTGCCGAGTGTATAATGATCAGACATTGATGACCTATCACAGGCCATCAATGTTAAAGTTGGGGCCAACCTCTTCAACTTTAAAAAATAACTCCTTTATAAAATGATGGCAGGAACATGTCTAAAAAGAAAATTGAGCCCGTGCTCTGTCCACCATTGTGCCCGGGCCGTGTCCAATATTATGCACGAAGCCATATCTACCACTGTGCCCGGGGCCGTGTCCACCATTGTGCCAGGGTAGTATCCAACAGTGTGTCCGGTTGCTGTCAATCATTGTGCTCGAGCCGTGTCTACAATTGTACCTGGGTTGTGTTAACCATTGTGCTAGGGTAGAGTCCAACATTGTGCCCAGGACCGTGTCAACCATTGTGTCCGGGTTGTGTCAACCATTGTGGCCGTGCCATGTCCATCATTGTGCCCGGGACGTGTCCACCATTCTTCCTGGGACCGTGTCAGCGTCCACCACTGTGCTCGGAGCCGTGTCCACCACTGTGCCAGGGACGTGTCTACTATTGCGCCTGGGCCATGCCCACTATAGTGCCCGGACCCGTGTCAACCATTGTGCCCGTGCCGTGTCCATCATTGTGCCCGGGACGTGTCCACCATTGTGCCAGGACTGTGTCCACCATTCTGCCGTGGGCCGTGTCAGCCACTGTATTCGGGGCAGATGTTCACCACTGTGCCCGGTTGTGTCCACCATTATGCAGTCTCACCTCTTCCCTTTACCACAGATCTTTTCAAAACTTCCTTTTTGCATCTGGCCTCAGAGCTGGGTAGAATCGGATTAATTTCATGCAGAAGAAAGGGGAGATGTAGTACAGCAGAAAGGAGCCAACACATCGTGTCTGGTACAAGTTTTGGTTTATATTAGATGGGGTTATGGCTGTAATCACAATGTTTAGTGACTCACTAATATTTGCTCATAATGAGACATATAGATAATCTGGAAATGCTCAATGTGCCGGCATATGGTCACATTTAGGAGAAATTAGTCAATATGCACAATATTTTAACCACTTAAATGATTACATGAATTCTTATCTGTTCCTGCACAGATAAGCCTTTCATATAATAAAAAAAAAACCTTTGGATTATAGTGTGTGCCTGTAAGCTACGGTCATTACCAAAATCTGGAAAAGGAATTTGTGAGAAACTGTGCCAGAGTCCAATTGAGTATATGTTAGGCCTATTTATGAAGTGGATTATCCATCGGTTGAGGCCAGAATAACATTCTTTGTGCGGCAGAAGGTGACACATCGCAGACTGGTGTGCAGGAGAAACCACATGGTGTTTAGAGCCGCTGTGAGTCACACACTGTCTGCAGATACTGAATCACTGCAGCCATCGACCAGATCCATTTACATCAGATTCACTCGACTGACCCACCGGACTGGCCTCCAAGCCAAAGCATCAACTGCACAATATGTTACTGGCATGCCCCCTCCTCAGTGCGTTATTTGGGAAAAGATCCTCACTTGGTCTAAGGATTGAGACCCCTGATGAGCAATGTGCTGCTAGTCCATCCAGCTCTTTGACCTACAAGTAAGACACTTGAATTATGCAGTCAGAGGCAATAAAATATCATGGAAGTATTTAGTGAGGTTTTTTGCCAGGTTACCAAATGTGTGAGAGGGGAAGCTGGCTGGGATTAGCTACAGCATCTTATTACAATTAGATGACTGGGCATCCATCAAGGCATATCGTCCTCTGGTGGCTGGTCCTCGGGGTTGGATGCCGTGTTCACTGATCAGATTTATGAAGATGATAGACAAATGTTTGACTTTTGGAAAGTGTGAAGAAATGTCAACTAGCACAATGACACGGGGGCAGATTGTAGTTTAATGGAAACACAGGAGACATTTAATGGGGTTGTCTAGTCTAAAGTGATAATTCTGCAGTTAGTCTATGTGACTGCAGACTTATCAATTCTTCCAGCACCCGCACTGTGCGCTGCGAGGATTTCCAGTTTCTAAACTGGAAATGGACCGCAATTATGCAAGTATGCATGTTCCCAGCCAGAGTCTCCTGACTAGTGGGTGCGGCCTCCTCAATACAAGTGCATGGAGCAAGGCCTCACACACTAGACAACCGCTCCCACTAGTCCAACACACCCGCTCCATACACTTGTATAGTGATGCCGCACCCACTGCATACACTTGTATTGAGTGATGCCACACCCACTAGTCTGACATGCCTACTCCATACACTTGTATTGAGCAAGGCCGCACCCACTAGTCAAATCATTGCCGAGAACATGTATATCGCACAATTGTAGTCAATTCCTGGCTTACAAACTGGTGATTCCTCACAGCGTACAGTGTCGGCACTAAAAGGATTGATAAGTTTGCAGTCATATTGAGTGACTGCATAATTTTTAGTTTTAGACAGAACCACCCCTTTAAGTACAGAGAACTTAGTGTCTATCAAGGTGGCCACAATGGTCTTTTTTTTGTCTCTTGATTCTTTGCATTGTTAGAACCCCAGTCAGGATATTCCTGTACTAGTATATTATCAATTTTTTGAGTCTCCTGAACATACCTCACATCACTCTTGCTTCTTACATATGCAAGGAAATAAAACAACAGTGTTAACTTTGGAATAGTTAAGAGTTGATGAATGAAGAGCGAGGTAGAAAAGTCAGAGGTTCAGTATAGATTCTGGGAATGATGTGAAAGCTGATGGAGGGGCCAACAAAAAATTAAGGGGGCAATCTAATTTCCTCACTCTGGGCCCTGTAATCCCTGTACCTTGACATTGAGCCATATGGCAGTCAAATGAAGCAGAATGGAGGCTACTGATAGAAACTGGCCTGTAAAGATGTTTTCCCTCTCAGTACACTTATCGCTTATTCACAGGATGAATGAAAAGGGTATTATCACTGGGGATTTCACTGGGAACTCCACCAATCCGTGTAGATCAAGGAGTTCCGGGCACTATTGAAGATATAGGTGGTAAAGAGGTTCCCCAACTAAATACATTCAAGTATTATTAGAGAAAAAAACAGAATGGAGTGGATATTGGGATATTATACAATCATTTATGGCCATGAAGGATTACAATGGCACTAGTACCAGAGGAAGGGAAAAGTCCTGCGATGGGCTGCAAGTGCTGTGCTACACAATACTCCTTCCTTTCAGATGTCTTTTTGGCTGGATGCCAAGTATTACAAGGTGCCCCAGTCTGAAATTAGGACTGGAGGCAACCTATGAAATCTGGCCCATTCATCGATCTCAATTTTGACCTTATGTCTCTTTTACTTTGGAAACTTGTGACAGGTTTGGGACTTGTGTCTCATTCCTGTTTTCACACTTCATTTTAAATGTGTTCCTTTCCTTTGGTAGTATAGGAGTTAAAGTCATTTTCTGTTGCTGTAATACTCATGAATTCTCTTCCCAGGTGTGGCTACTTTGTGATCACTCCAATCTCTCTTATATGGTCACACGATCCAGCATTCCTTGCCGGCGATTGACATCTTATGCCTATAGTGACAAAGATATATCAGGAAATAAGGCAGATCTGTAAATTGAATCAATAAGCAAAATATTTGCTGGTCGTCACTTATGTCAGACTGTTTTTAGGGAGAGTTCCAAGTAGAAAGGTTTTCATATAAAGGTCACAGTGACTTGGTGAAGAAGGAATGAAGAGGAAGCTGGTTAGTGAGACAGTGAGATTTGTAACCCACAGGGGAGCTTTGTAGTGAAGCTTCGAATTCGTCATCATATCTGTCTGGGAAACCTCTCATTAATAACATTTAACTCCGTTATAGCAGATCCCAAAATGTGTTCACGCGGTCACATCGATACATCAAGTGGGTGGTGAACCTCTGTGTAAACTATTTGTCATCCTGGTGCCCCCTGACCTGACATAAATCAGCAGGAGGGGGAAGAGCTGTATAAAGATGTTTTTCTATACGTCTCCTGTGCTGATACCTCATGTACAGTTAGGGCCAGAAATATTTGGACAGTGACACAATTTTGGCGAGTTGGGCTCTGCATGCCACCACATTGGATTTGAAATGAAACCTCTACAACAGAATTCAAGGGCAGATTGTAACGTTTAATTTGAAGGGTTGAACAAAAATATCTGATAGAAAATGTAGGAATTGTACACATTTCTTTACAAACACTCCACATTTTAGGAGGTCAAAAGTAATTGGACAAATAAACATAACCCAAACAAAATATTTTTATTTTCAATATTTTGTTGCGAATCCTTTGGAGGCAATCACTGCCTTAAGTCTGGAACCCATGGACATCACCAAACGCTGGGTTTCCTCCTTCTTAATGCTTTGCCAGGCCTTTACAGCCGCAGCCTTCAGGTCTTGCTTGTTTGTGGGTCTTTCCGTCCTAAGTCTGGATTTGAGCAAGTGAAATGCATGCTCAATTGGGTTAAGATCTGGTGATTGACTTTTTTGCACTCATGAACTCCTGGGTAGCTTTGGCTGTATGCTTGGGGTCATTGTCCATCTGTACTATGAAGCGCTGTCCAATCAACTTTGCAGCATTTGGCTGAATCTGGGCTGATAGTATATCCCGGTACACTTCAGAATTCATCCGGCTACTCTTGTCTGCTGTTATGTCATCAATAAACACAAGTGACCCAGTGCCATTGAAAGCCATGCATGCCCATGCCATCACGTTGCCTCCACCATGTTTTACAGAGGATGTGGTGTGCCTTGGATCATGTGCCGTTCCCTTTCTTCTCCAAACTTTTTTCTTCCCATCATTCTGGTACAGGTTGATCTTTGTCTCATCTGTCCATAGAATACTTTACCAGAACTGAGCTGGCTTCTTGAGGTGTTTTTCAGCAAATTTAACTCTGGCCTGTCTATTTTTCGAATTGATGAATGGTTTGCATCTAGATGTGAACCCTTTGTATTTACTGTCATGGAGTCTTCTCTTTACTGTTGACTTAGAGACAGATACACCTACTTCACTGAGAGTGTTCTGGACTTCAGATGATGTTGTGAACGGGTTCTTCTTCACCAAATAAAGTATGCGGCAATCATCCACCACTGTTGTCATCCGTGGACGCCCAGGCCTTTTAGAGTTCCCAAGCTCACCAGTCAATTCCGTTTTTCTCAGAATGTACCCAACTGTTGATTTTGCTACTCCAAGCATGTCTGCTATCTCTCTGATGGATTTTTTCATTTTTTTCAGCCTCAGGATGTTCTGCTTCACCTCAATTGAGAGTTCCTTTGACCGCATGTTGTCTGGTCACAGCAACAGCTTCCAAATGCAAAACCACACACCTGGAATCCACCCCTGACCTTTTAACTACTTCATTGATTACAGGTTAACGAGGGAGACGCCTTCAGAGTTAATTGCAGCCCTTAGAGTCCATTGTCCAATTACTTTTGGTCCCTTGAAAAAGAGGAGGCTATGCATTACAGAGCTATAATTCCTAAACCCTTTCTCCGATTTGGATGTGGAAACTCTCATATTGCAGCTGGGAGTGAGCACTTTCAGCCCATATTATATTATATATATAATTGTATTTCTGAACATGTTTTTGTAAACAGCTAAAATAACAAAACTTGTGTCACTGTCCAAATATTTCTGGCCCTAACTGTATATTATTACCGGGGTGTTTTGTATAGTGAAAATTACCGAGTGGCCTGAATTGTCATACGTCAGTGCAGGGTTATCATTCATTCTCTCCATCCATAAGATACAAATCTGCATTGTACAGTGAAGAAATTGAGAGTACAACATCAGAGTCTAATCGAGCACCAACATAAAATGATTGTGAATGGAAGTTCCAGTTATGTTTAGTATTTGGTATGATCCCTACCTGCAGCTGTGACTCTGACTCCATGTATTAGACCTGAGGTGATCGCCCCAATAATGAGCTGACTGCCAAACTCAGACAAAACTGTATGTGGCCTTTGGCCGTGAAAGTGAATTGTTTTGGACGTTTTGGAGAAGCCAGTAGGAGTTTTTTTTTAGTGTGTCGCGTACTCACTCCTCAGCACGTGACTTGGGGTTGCACCTGCAAGGGTTAATCTATCTCCTCTCACTCAATGCAGCACTTGACCTCTGTCCTATGCTGAAGGGAGCATCAATCACACCCTGACACAGACCACGCACCCCGCTTCACACACACTGCCACCACCCACTGGATTTGGGGCCGATGAGTCCCCCTAAACTAAGACTATCTAACAATCAACAGAATCACACCCTTTCTAGGGTTATGGGTTCCTTAGGGCATACAAGGTTCAGACTTATTAAAGTTTTAAACTTTAATATAAAAGGTAAAGTGCTTACAATAAAAGATTCAAATAGAAATAAAAAGTAACATACAAATTACAAATATGCAAGAACAGTTATGAAATAAAAAGGAGAAAACTTACAGATTCCTAAACTTTGCAGCCTGTATTCTATAGCCCAATGGGTAGGGCGGAAAGTGGAATGATGATCACAGCAGTGTTCAGCTGCCCCATCTCTGTGACAAAGGACTTTGGCTTGGAGGGTCCAGTTATAGGCTCAGACTGGAGGTCAGATTTCTAGACCAGCTTTCCAGTTTAATATTCTAATTCTGGAACTATGATTGGACCCTCTCAAGATGGAGGGACACGCAATATAGAATTCTTCACAGAGCTATATGGGGTTTCAATATCTCACCCACACAGGCCAATCAAACAAGATTGACGCATTGCCCGAAATGTAGAGCTCCCATGACGGACCTGGAACATGGCCTTTGGTCCTGCCCCGACTCTCAGAGATTTTGGGAAAATGTTGGGAGACTAGCCGCGGGATATTACACAAACGAGAATAGATTGAATCCTATGCTATGGCTGTTCCACTATCATGGAGGTGGGACGATGCCCCGGTCCCCCCATCCCTTATTCTACTACATAGCCATAATAGCCAAAAGACTCCTTCTCCGACACTGGCTGGACGCCTCCATCCCGGGTTAGGGAGAAATACACACACTTCTAAGGAAAACACTCTCTTTGGAGACAATAGAAACATTACGCAACCCGAGTGCACTTTCCCAGAAATTTTTCTCTAAATGGCGACAATATATAGAGAGGGAATTCACGGAACCAGAAATTAGATCTTTTATGTATCCTTTTAGATCTACAATCTGATATAATCAGGAAGACCTACCGTGTTTCCCCGAATATAAGACAGTGTCTTATATTAATTTTACCTCCAAAAGTCCCACCATGTCTTATATTCGGGGTATGACTTATATAAAAAAAAAAAATGACAATTAACCGCACCTTGCCGCAAGTGTCCCATACAGTACCGTACATTGTATGGGGACCTGCCGCAAGTGTGCCGCAAGTTGGCCGCAAGTCGGATGTGCGGCGGAATTGCGGTTTTAATGGGCAAGTCGGCAAGGAAACATCCTTACTTTTTAGGGTAATGGCAGCCTCGGGCTATGGATTCCTCCGCGGTGCAGGGCGTTGTCCAGATGCTTCTTCATGCAGGAGCTTCTGGCCAATCAGCATTCGAGCCGCTGAGCCAATCAGCGCTCGAGATGCTGGGGAGCCGCTGGCCAATCAAAAGCTCCTGCCGGCAGCGGTGACGTCAGGCCGGGGCGACAGGCGCACAAGATTAACCCTATGCCCTCGGGGTTACCTGCGGCACCTGAGGGCAGAGGGGAGCCCACGGGGGACAGCGGACCTGCGGCTGCACCTGAGGGCAGAGGGGAGCCCACGGAGGACAGCGGGGCCAGCGGGACAGCGGGGACACAGGTAAAACATGCAATGGGCAAAAATGGCACTTTAGCGGTACCCTGCCTTATATTCCCCGAAAATAAGTCACCCTGTCTTATAAATCGGGGTATGACTTATATTGGAAAATTCTGTGCCAGCCCTGCCCTGACTTATATTCGGGGGTGACTTATTTTCGGGGAAACAGGGTAGGAGGGACACTGGGTAGATTGAAATGTACAGTTTGAGATGTGATGGTGATAGAGCAGCAGTTACTTATACCACGGGAATTAAATGAGGCAATGGCGACTATAGGGATTTAGAAATTGATTTAAGGCTTGATAGGGGAGTCTATGTTACCACTTTTCAGTCAGACTGGATTGTTTAATTCGAAGGAATTTTGCTATCTTCAATGACTGACATTTGTTTTGTTTATGTTCCTTACAGGATCTGTTATGAATCAATAATAACAATGGTATTGACTTTACCCTTATGTTATATGTAAAAAATTCTATATGATATCCCCTGTAATTACATCAAAGCTTATTGTTTTTTCTTGTTTGTTTAGAAAATTTTTCAATAAAAAATGATGGTTCAAAAAAAAAAAAAAAAAAAATGGTTTCACTCTGAGAAAGGCCCCCTGGGAGACCTGTATTCACTGTGTCTGGAGAGCTAGCTTTGTGCTTAGATAACAATGCTTAGGTTGTGACCTGTGTGTGCTGTAGTTTTTGACCCTGGTGTGGAGTTTTAACCCTTAACTGCTTGTGTCCATTCCCTAAGGCTATGTTCACACATTTGCGTATTTTGCTGCGCTTTTTTGCGCGCACGTTTTGCCGCGTTTTTTGGCCGCGCAAAAAAGCGCAGCAAAATACGCAGGGGCTTTCACACACTGCGCTTTCTTTACCCCAGAAAGCGCAGTGATGTCACAGAGGGGAGGAAGAATCCTGCTTCCTCCTCCCCTCTGTGACAGCCCCATTAGATTTCACAGTGTATTAATATACACTGTGAAATCTAAATTAAACAGAGGCAAATGTATGTAAAATAAAAAAGAATTAATACATCACTTCTCCGGTGCCTTCTCCCACTGTCCGGTGCCTTCTGCCGCTCTCCGGTCTCCGGTTCCAAGTGAGAGGTGTACTGAGAAGACCTGTGGTGACGTCAGAGGGGGGGCGTTCCCATCGCTGATTGGCTGTTCGCGGTCATGTGATATGTATCACATGACCGCGAGTGCCCGGGAACGCCCCTCTGACATCACCACAGGTCCTGTCAGAAGAGATCTCACTTGGAACCGGGTATCGCACAGCGGCAGAAGGCGTCGGACAGGTGAAGTATTCATTCTTTTTTATTTTTCAGACACCTGCTTTTGTTTAATTTAGATTTCACAGTGTGTATTAATACACTGTGAAATCTAATGGGCGGCCACAGCTGTCACAGAGGGGAGGAGGAAGCAGGATTCTTCCCCCTCCTCTGGGAGAATACGCAGAAGTAGCTGCGTAAACAATTGACATATCAATTGTTTACGGAGCTGGTTTTCTCCCGGAAAACGCACTAAGTATTTTTACGCAATGTCTGCACTGCAAAGTGAATTTCCCATTCACTTTGCAGGCAGACAAAAGGCACATTGCGTATTTTGAAAAGCGCGTGTAAAAAAACGCGGCAAAATACGCAATGTGTGAATGCAGCCTAAGAGTTTTATTTTAAGATTGTTGTGCCTGCTTGTGTTTTCTATAAGGCTAGTTTCACACTTGCGTTCCGTTTTGATATGGTGGAAAATGCGTCCGACCACATCTGTTTTATTTTGAGGTGGGGGACTGGATGCAACCGCCGCAGTATTATGCCAGATCCAAGTATCAGATTCTATTGCGTGGGGGGCCCGATAACTATGGGCCCCCACCACACTGAGAATACCAGCACTGAGAATACCAGCCCCCAGATCCCTAATTTTATCTTGGCTGGCAATTAAAAATAGGACAAAGCCCATGCATTTTTTTTTTTTTTTTTGCCAGCCAAGGTAAAACTTGGCAGCTGAGGGTGGCAACCCACAGCTGTCCACTTATCTGTGATGAGAATGAAACATACAGCGAAATCCTTCAAATTTTTTTTCCACTATTTATTTTATACACTATGACAGCAGGTTGGTTGGCATACACCAATGTATATGGCAACCAAGCACAAACAATGGTACAGATTGTGGGAACGCAGTCTGAGTGCAACAGCCAATCACAGAAGCTCTCACAAAGAGTGAGCATCTGTGATTCGCCATTGTGGGTCAGTGCAGTGAATATTCATGAAGCTTAATGGGCGGCCCCTGAAGCAGCAGCGGGAGACTGGTGAGCTGTATCTATCTATCTATCTATCTATCTATCTATCTATCTATCTATCTATCTATCAATGTATCTTCTAGTAATGCTAAGTAATAAAAACTGGATCTGGTTTTACTGGATCATGCCTGATTGAGTAAAACCTGATCTAGCGCTCATTCAGTTTTCTTTTAATTTATGCTGGATCGTTCTAGATCCAGTTGGTGGCAGTTTTATCAACTTAAAAAATGCAACATTTGCGCTCCTGGAGGTAGACAAAAGACAGTTTCTGCTGGCAGAAACTGGATGAAACTGCATGTCATCGTCCGTGCCGGATTGCCCATTGTAAGTCAATGGAGAACAAACCGAATCCAGTAGCATCTGGTTTCTGCCGGATTCTCCTGAGGACAGAAAACCGCTAGTGTGAAACCACCCTTAGAAGACCCCTTTTTTCAATAGATGACATGTATACAGCAACCAAATATGACTGAACATGGTGCTGCCCTCTGTACAGGTCACTCTATGTGGTGACACTAAAGGCAGTGATATGTTTTGCAGAATACACAACAAGCAGCAAAATAGCTGCATCCAAAAATCAACCGATGTGCAGTTTTAATCACAATGTTAGCAGATGTTCATAGGACAAAGACAGTAGGAATCGCTCCTGCAATATACAAGTGTACAGCCGCAGCTTTTCACGGCACACATCTGTACCATCGAGTCACATGAGCGGCAGAGTTACATGTGAGACTCTGCATTCCTGAAGCTGTGACTCAGAGCCTGACCACGGCCGTCCTGTCCATTGGACGTCACTTAAACACCGGCTTCTTTTAACACCAAATTGTAAATTATCCTTCATCCAGAACCTTTCCCATCATCAGACTGAAACCGACATCTCTGCTCACAAGGTGGTAGCCATCCATTCTCATCCCACATCCCGCCCTGGAGAGGCTGGGAAATTCCAAAAGGTTCATCCTTAAACTGAATACTGCTTTAACTCAGACCATGAAAACAATAGAGACGGGCCCAAGAAACTGTAATTAAGTATTAGAGAATTGGGGAGTCTGGATTAGGCCTACAGGCAAAAATTAAAGCAGTCTTTGATGAGTCACTGAGTGCTGCTTCTAATTGAAATGCAGATGCTTCGCGCACATCTGTCACTCTCCATCTTTCGCTAGCAAAGCAAAATAAAAAGAATAACAACCCCAGACTCAGTCCTAAAATCCCTATTGCTCTGAACCTAAATCTTAGTCTTATAAATTATAGCCATGACATCCAGTTACACATTCTTTCCAGTTGGGGAAAGTGACGGAGATGCTGTAAAGATTATAAAGTGCATACTTATCACAACATAACGAGACACGAACAATACTCAATGATTCTCATGCGTGCAGACAATAATGAGTTACAGAAAATCAGTACATAAAGGGAACCTGTCACCTGTTTTGGTGGTTCTAAACCCTGCCTACCACCTTTAACATGATATAATTGGGGTTCCTGTAACCCCTTTATATTCCCAGCCGTCCCCCTGCAATTCAGAAATTGACTTTTAATCTGTCCTGCACCATATGCTAATTTCTTGTTTGTGTCATATGGGTGACTGCAAATTGCGGTCAGCGCTGTCCCGCTCCATGCCAACATTGCCCCTCCTGAGTATGTGCAAGTGGATGACATAGCGACGTCACCCACACAATTCCAATGTCTCACGCCTGCACAGTGGCGCTTCACTGTGCTGCCTCACTGTGCCCTGTTGAACAGCCAGTGATTCCACTGCGCATGTGCGAGACTTTGGGCACTGTGTGGCTTATGCGAGAGCAAAGTCTCGCACCTACACAGTGAAATCACAGGCTGTTCAATAGGGCACAATGAGGCGCCACTGCGCAGGCGTGAGACATTGGAATTGTGTGGGTGACGTCGCTATGTCATCCACTTGCACACACTCAGGAGGGGTAGCATATGGTGCGGAACAGAATAAAACTCTATTTCTGAGGTATGTAGGCGGATGTCTGGGGATATAAAGGGGTTTCAGGAACCCCAACTACACCATGTTAAAGGTGGTGGGCAGGCACATTTTAATCCAGCATATATAGTAGTGAGGCTCACATTAGTGGAGGGCTATGCCTCTTTTCCGTCACTTCCTCTTTTTGGATGAGCGTCCTTGCAGCATGCCCCCTATGCCATATTGCTGGCTTAATCCTACAGAATGCTGATGGTTTTTTCTTACATTTACAGACTTGACAGTCTGATGAAGGAGCCTTGAGCTTTGAAAGCTTACAAATATAATTTTCTGAGTTAACCAATAAAGGTATCACTCCTATAATGCTTTTATCAACCTTTTTTTGTGACTTAAGTATTTACATCAAGCTCTTTTAGGCTGAAGGCACACTGATCCCTCCGAAACGGCGCGTTTTTGAAGCGCGATATTGATGCGAGTTTGATGCGTGTAGTAGTGCTAGTGTGGTGCTAGTGTGGTGCTAGTGGGGTGCTAGTGTGGTGCTAGTGTGGTGCTAGTGTGGTGCGTTTGAGATTTTTTCATTCCTACTGCGATCCGACAAACTAGCACCCTTCTCCTGGTGTCAAAACTGCACTGATTTGCTGCCACTCATTTGTCAATGGGGTCACTTGTGGGGAAGCTCCAATGTTGAGGCACACAGGGGCTCACCAAACGCGACATGGTGTCAGCTAACAATTTGAGCTGATTTCCATTCAAATTGTTAGCGGACACCATGTCACGTTTGGAGAGACCCTGTGTACCTCAGCATTGGAGCTCCCCCACAAGTGACCCAATTTTGGAAACTAGACCCCCCAAGGAACAAATCTAGATACATAGTGAGCACTTTGAAGCCCCAGGTGCTTCACAAATTGATCCGTAAAAATGAAAAAAATATTTTTCTTCCACAAAAATCTTATTTTTTTATTTTTACGGATCAAATTGTGAAGCACCTGGGGCTTCAAAGTGCTCATTATGCATCTAGATTTGTTCCTTGGGGGGGTCTAGTTTCCAAAATGGGGTCACTTGTGGGGGAGCTCCAATGCTGAGGCACACAGGGGCTCTCCATACGCGACATGGTGTCCGCTAACAATTCCAATTGTTAGCGGACACCATGTCGCGTATGGAGAGCCCCTGTGTGCCTCAACATTGGAGGTCCCCCACAAGTGACCCCATTTTGGAAACTAGACTCCCCCAAGGAACAAATCCAGATGCTGCCACTCATTTGTCAATGGGGTCACTTCTGGGGGAGCTCCAATGTTTAGGCACACAGGGGCTCTCCATACGCAACATGGTGTCCGCTAACAATTGTTAGCGGACACCATGTTGCGTATGGAGAGCCCCTGTGTGCCACCAGCATTGCCACCAGCGCAAGGGCAACTGGAAGAGTTGGGGTACAGCACCAGAAAATGGCACCTCCAATGAATGCGCTATTTTCTGGGGTGGCTGTGGGTTGCAATTTGCAGCGTGGGGGGCCCACAACATTTGGATCTCTCCACGATGAGGATTGCAGCCCCCCAACTGCCAAGTTGTACCTGGCTGGCAACCAAGAATATGGCAAAGCTCCATGTCAGTTTATTGGTAGAAGTAATAAAAAAAATGACGTGGGGCTTCGCCATATTTTTGGTCCAGCCAGGTACAACTTGGCAGCTATGGACTGCCACCAACCCCCAGCTGCCTCGTTGTACCTGGCTGGCAACCAAAAATACAGCGAAGCCCATTTTATTTTTATTTCTAGAACAAATTCTAGAAAAAAAATTATGTGGGGCTCCGCCACATTTTTGGTCCAGCCAGGTACAACTAGACAGCCGGGGGCTGGAATCCGCAGCATGGAGAGGCCCAAGCATTCTGGGCCCCCCATGCTGCGAATTGAAGCCCGCAGCCGCCCCAGAAAATGGCGCATTCATTGAAGCGCCATTTTCTGGCGCTGTACCCATGCTCTTCCAGTTGCCCTGGTGCCGGTGGCAAACTGGGTAATAAAGGGGTTAATGCCAGCTTTTTATTGGCAGCTGGCACTAAGCCCGAGATTCATAATATTGGGCCAATGTTAGACCCGCCATTAGGA
Source organism: Allobates femoralis (assembly GCA_033576535.1). NCBI lineage: Eukaryota > Metazoa > Chordata > Amphibia > Anura > Aromobatidae > Allobates > Allobates femoralis. The sequence goes on from JARQOC010000010.1 coordinate 129,279,280, forward strand.
ATCTCTTGTAAGTAGTCAATAAATACACACAGAGAAAAATCTTTTTATTTGGAAAAAAAACAAACAAAATTCAGACTCCATCTTTATTAGAAAGATCCGACGTAGTCCATAACGAAGGTCCCACGACGCTCGATAGCCTCCGACGTAGTCCACAACGAAGGTCCCACGATGCTCGATTGCCTCTGCTCCAGAGATTGCAGCAAGGGATCAAGTGTCCTCTTCATACAGTCTCTGGGGTCAGAGTTATGGTGCACTGTATGAAAATGATCTGTCATACAGTGCACCATGGCTATGATCCCTGAGACTAGAAGAGGACACTTGATACCTTGTTGCATCCACCCATCATCCACGCATGTACGCATCCATTCGTGCACACACCCACACATGCAGTCACACATCCATCCATGCACGCATCCACGCACGCACCCACACATCCACTAACCCACGCATCCACACACCCACGCATCCACTAACGCACACATCAACGCACCCACTAACCCACGCATCCACACATCCACTAACCCACTAATCCATGCACCCACACATCCACTAACCCACACACCCACGCATCCACACATCCACGCATCCATACACCCACACATCCACACCCACACATCCACTAACCCACGCACCCATGCATCCACTAACCCACGCATCCACACACCCACTAACCCACGCACCCACACACCCACTAACCCACGCATCCACTAACGCACACATCCACGCACCCACTAACCCACGCATCCACTAACGCACACATCCGCGCACCCACGCATCCACACATCCACGCACCCACACATCCACTAACCCACACATCCACTAACATACACATCCACTAACCCACACATCCACTAACCCACGCATCCACGCACCCACTAACCCACACACCCACGCATCCACACACCCACGCATCCACACACCCACGCATCCACGCATCCACTAACCCACACACCCAAGCATCCACACACATCCACACACCCACGCATCCACACACCCACGCATCCACTAACCCACGCACCCACACATCCACAAACCCACTCACTCAATCATTGATTGATTCATTCATTCATACATACATACGGTACTTACCTCAGGGCGGAGCAGCACTGGAGGAGGGGCGTTCCAGCGAGGAGAGGAGGCAGAGCGGCGGCTACACCGGCGGGATCGGACACGGCTATCGAGGAGCGGTGAGATCGGACACGGGGGGGGGGGGGGTGAGGAGGGGATAAGGAGGGGGTGAGGAGGGGGCGAGGAGGGGGCGAGGAGGGGGCGGGGATCGGGGGGGGGGCGGGCGTGCATCCTCCCCCGCCGCTAGCAGCGCGGCGGCTGAAGCCGCAAACAGACCCGACATGGGAGGTGGGGGCCATCCAGAGGAGGGGGAGGCCTGAGGTGGGGGAGGCCTGAGGAGGGGGAGGGCATCGCGGCGGGTGAAGCCGCAATCAGGTCCCGGCATCGGGCGTGGGGGGTAGTGACAGGTGGGGGCCATCTTGAGAAGGGGAAGGCCTGAGGAGGGGGAGGGCATCCGCTCCCAACGCCAGCAGCGCGGCGTGTGAAGCCGCACACAGGTCCCGGCTGTCACAGAGATCACAGCCGGGATCACAGCCTCAGTACCTGCTTAACGCACCCATTGATTTTTATTGATATCTCATGCGTACAACTCGCATGCAGTCGCAGCATGCCGTGACTGAAACTCGCTTTGCGAGTTCAATGCTTAAAATGCGCACCAGTGTGCCCGACATGATAGAGAACCACTTGTCCTAGTGCAATGCGAGTTTATCTCGCATTGCACTCGTGCGAGGCACTGGGATCATGTCGGATGATGTGCCTTCAGCCTTAGAGTAATTCATAAATGGTATTTCTTTTTCCAAGTTACCCGTTGACCACAGTCGATATAACATCTTCAGAAGTTGCTGCGTTCTCGATTGTTGGCCTCTCAAGATCTTAGGCTACGTTCACACGCTGCATATTTGCTGCATTTTTTTTGAGGATGTGTTTTTACTGAATTTTAAGGATACGCTTTTTTGAGCAGGTGAAAAAATGCATTGCATTCACATGATGCGTTTTTTTGAGGATGTTTTTTTCTGCATTGTACACAATGACAGTGAAGAAAGATATTTCACAAAGAAAAAAAAGAGGCATCCTGATGTTATTTCCTGTCTTCTCCATTATATGGGATGGAGATACAGTGGAGCCCTATTTTTTTGTTTTTTTAAAAAAAAAAACAACAAAAAAAAAAACATTGGCTCCCGCAGCAATTTATATTACCAGCTAAGGGTAACCCAAGCAGCCTGGGTTACCTTTTCTGCCAATGGAAAATCCAGGGATGGCCGATTTATTTATTTTTTTTAGCTTTTAACAAAAAACTAACTACAAAAAAAAAAACCGTGGGTTTAGCTAGATTTTCTATTGCCAGCAAAGGTATCCGAGGCAGCTGGGGGTTGGAATTCTCAGTGTGGTAAATACCAAGTGTTCTGGGCCCCCCTCGCTGAGAATTGCAGCCAGCAGCTGCCCCAGAATTGGCGCCTCAATGAGGGACGCCAAAACTGGGGGCTACCTCGCTCTTCCAGCTACCCTGTGCGGGGGCAGAAAGGTTGCTAATGGAGTTGGTGATAGCTTTTTCTGCAGCTGACACCAAGCCCCTATTGCTAATGTCAGCCATCAATATGATAGCTGGCCATTAGCAATAGTGAAAAAAAAGTGTTTTTTTTTTAAAAAAACAAAACAAAAAAACTCCTTTATTAAAAAAGAAACGAACACACACACCTCGTCCACCACTTTATTATACCCACCAATTCCCTCTGACGTAGTCCAGGGTCCTGTGATGTCCAAACCAGATCCAATATCAGCTGATCGCTTTGCCAGCCGGTAAAGTGATCAGCTGATTCAGTCAGCTGACACATCAAGTGATCGCTTTGCCGGCCGGTCAGCTGACACATCAACTTATCGGTTTGCCGGTGTTGGTCAGCTGACACATCAGCTGAGTGGTTTGCCAGCCAGTCAGCTGATTCAGGTCCTTGCAGCTGATGTGCTGACCGGACATCTTCCCCTCAAATAGGTGAGTATTTTATTTTTTTTATTGACATTGTTCATTTCTATTTCTCTTTTGCAGCATATGCAAACACACTGCTAAAGCGAAAATACAGCCCCGACATCTCACGGGAACAGGAAACACAGGATTCTTCCTGTTTTCATCACTTCCCCCTGCGCCTCCACTTATAAGCGCTGGAATAGCGCATTTTGTGAAGAGTGATGCGTAATTCCAGTGTTTATAATGGTGCCTACAGAGGGAGCGTGCGCAAAAATGTGCAAAGAATTGACATGGTCATTCATTTTATGGACACACTTTCTACCCCAAAAGTACAACCGTAAAATATGCAGCGTCTGACCGGCAAAAGTGAAAGTGTATTCACTTTGCTGGTAACACAGACACAGATGCACTTTTAGAGGAAAACGCGGCCGAACAAAGAGCGGGAAATACGCAGCATGTGAACGTAGCCTTATTATATGTTCTTACTCTAATCTGTCAGATTCTAGCAGTAGCAATTACATGATAATTGTGTAATGTGAATGAGGAAAGAGACTGAGCGATGTGTCCAAAAACGCTCATTTACCATTTGCTTGTGTTAAGTAACAATCATATAGTTCAAACAATTGTCTTCTAGTATAATAAACCTTAAACTGCATTTACACTGACAGATTGGTAGAGTTGTAAGGGACCTACTGGGTCATCTGGTCCAATCCTGCTCAAAGCAGGATTCACTAAATCATCCCATACAGATGTCTCTCCAGCCTCTGTATGAAGACTTCCATTAAAAGAGAATGCACCACTTCTCATGGGCTGCCTGTGTCACTCGTTGATCACCCTCAACAGGCCCGGCGTCAGCACCCGGCGCACCCGGGCAAGTGCCGGGGCCGAATGCTTGGAGGGGGCCCACCGGGCCCCTGACGGCTAGGGTCACACTTGTGTTGTGACCCTAGCCTGAAGCAAGTATTGTCTGCTGCAGCGCAGAGCGTTTAATGCTATGCGCTGCCAGCAACCAGCCCATAGAAACCCGATGTTTACGTTGCCAACCAGTGGTTGGCAAGGTAAACATCGGGTTTCTATGGGCTCCAGCGCATAGCATTAAACGCTATGCACTGCAGCCGAAAATATTTGTGTCAGGCTAGAGTCACAACACAAGTGTGACCCTAGCCTCAGGGGCCCCTGAGCACACTGCCCCCACAGCCAGAGCCATATCCAGGGGGCAGCTGGGGGGCTCATTTGTATGGAGGTCATGTGCAGCCTCCTGCAGCTCCGGAGGTCTCCCTCTGTGGGAGCCGACAGAGCTGCACATTCTGTGCTGAGTTCAAACAAACAAGAGGAAAAGTTGCTTTAGCAAAAAGGGATTCTATTTATTAAGAACAATCCACATAGTTAGAAAATTATTGACAAGTAATGTTTCAAGGTAAAAGTAAAGTGCACAGTGATGAGACAAACGATAACACACAAAGAGTTACCTCCACAGCACTTTGGAACTCAGTTGACAAAGGGTTATACAGGTTTTACAGAGATGTATACATATACAGTTTCAGAAGGGTTTTTACAAATTAATGTCATGCATGTTATCATACATAGTATATATGTTGCTTAGATAACAGGTTTTACTCGGTCTATAGGTATTGCATCCAAATCTCAGGTGGCCACTTATTGGGATCTTATACATATCATTGTTATCATTGTTATCATAGCCTAAGATGGAGCACCATACCATGTGCCTGCTGGAGGGTCCCTCCGTGCGTGTGCCGGCCCCTACGCCGTTTCGCTGGTAAGCTTCGTCAGGGGGCGCATGGTATGACTGCAGGTTGACATACTGAGCCGTTGCTCTAGGTGATTGAACAGAGATTGGCGATCTGTGTAGTCATTGCAGTAAGGAGGTATTGTCTAAGCTGGCAGCATAAGGCAATGTGTTGTGCAGGAATAGGTGGTTAGAGTGGTAAAGGTGCTCCATCTTAGGCTATGATAACAATGATATGTATAAGATCCCAATAAGTGGCCACCTGAGATTTGGATGCAATACCTATAGACCGAGTAAAACCTGTTATCTAAGCAACATATATACTATGTATGATAACATGCATGACATTAATTTGTAAAAACCCTTCTGAAATTGTATATGTATACATCTCTGTAAAACCTGTATAACCCTTTGTCAACTGAGTTCCAAAGTGCTGTGGAGGTAACTCTTTGTGTGTTATCGTTTGTCTCATCACTGTGCACTTTACTTTTACCTTGAAACATTACTTGTCAATAATTTTCTAACTATGTGGATTGTTCTTAATAAATAGAATCCCTTTTTGCTAAAGCAACTTTTCCTCTTGTTTGTTTGAACTTAACAGTTGTAGCAAGGAAATATATAATCCAGACCTAGAGTACTGGTTTTCCTAATAGTAATTCTGTGCTGAGTGCTGACAGGACCTGTGATGATGTCACATGGAGGGGAGGAGTCAGGGCTCACATGATCAGCTCCTCTGTGTATGCAGGATTCTGCTGTGCTGGCCACCATGTCCATGATGCTCAATTAGGTGAAGTTTATGTGTGGGGTCAGGAGGGATTTACAGTGTGAATGTAGCAGAGGTGAGTGTGTACTAGGTGTATGGAGCGGAGCCATGTGGGTACTAGGTGTATGGAGCATAGCCGTGTGTGTACGAGGTGTACGGAGCAGAGCCGAGTGTGTACGAGGTGTACGGAGCAGAGCCGAGTGTGTACCAGGTTTACGGAGCAGAGCCGAGTGTGTATGAGGTGTACGGAGCAGAGCCGAGTGTGTAGGAGGTGTACGGAGCAGAGCCGTGTGTATGAGGTATACAAAGGGGAGCCGAGTGTGTACGAGGTGTATGGAGCGGAGCTGAGTGTGTGAGGTGTACGGAGCGGAGCCGAGTGTGTACGAGGTATACGGAGTGAAGTCGTGTGTATGAAGCGTACAGAGCGGAGCTGAGAGTGTGCAAGGATAACGGAGCGAAGCTCAGAGTGTACGAGGTGTACGGAGCAGAGCAGTGTGTGTACGAGGTGTACAGAGCAGAACTGAATGCTTACAAGGTGTCCAGAGCGGAACTGCATGTGTACGAGGTGTACGGAACGGAACTGCATGTGTACGGAGCGGAGCTGTATCTGTATGAGGTGTGTGGAGCGTAGCTGCGTGCGTACAAGGTGTATGGAGCGGAGCCGCGTGCATACGAGGTATGTGTACCAGTGGTAGCCCCCCGCGAATTCCGCTCCCGCTCCTATTGTCCCAGCCGCCTTTGCCAGCAGCATTCTTCTCCAGAGTCTCTTCTGCCGCTGTCTGCATTCTGCAGCTCAGCATGAAGGGGCATGATGTTGTCATCACTGTGCTGATATGTGCAGAGCAACTGGAGGAGACCAGAGCAGCGAGAAGAAAGGTGAGGAGAAAGAGAGATCCGGATGGCCAGACACTCCGCTTGGCTGCGGTGCCACCCATATTGTATTGCGGCTCCATTGAGCTGCTTGCATTATTTGTGCGCTTCAGGATGCTTGCGTATATACCAAGAATCCTCAGACGCACAAAAATGCAACATGTTGCATTTGCAGGGGACTTTTAAAAAGCGCAAGGGAACGCAAACGCACCTTAACCCGCTCCTAACAACGTGTAATATGCTCACTGTCAGAAACAGCTCTTGCTGGTTTCAGCAGTCACTGTTCCTGTAAGGCTGCCTTCACATAGGCGTTTTTTTGAAAAATGCGGCAGTTGCGGTAAAAAACCCTGCATCTGCCGCATTTTCCGCCTAGCGGCTGCACTTTCTACGCATTTGCGGCAAGCCCCATGCATTGTCTATGGGGCTTGCGGTAAGTGTGCGTCAATATATATATTATAGTCCGCAATATGTACTAAAGGGGGCCCACTGAGACTTTTTCGCCCGGGGCCCACAGAAACCTGGAGCCGGCCCTGACCCTCAATGTCAAACAGTTTTTTCTAATACCTAATCTGTGTCTCCTCCCATTCAGTTTCATCCCATTGCTTCTAGTCTTTACTTGTGCTAATAAGGATAAAGCTGATCCCTCTACAGTGTGACAGGCCTTGAGATTTCTGTAGAAAGCTATTAAGTCTCCTCTCTTGATCATTGCGCACAACCGCTGATATCACAATTATTTCGGAGGCTCAATGGTTAGCACTGTAGCTTTGTAGTGCTGGGTCCTGGGGTCAAATTCCACCAATGACAACATATGTAAGCAGTTTGTATGTTCTGCCTGTGTTTTCGTGGGTTTCCTCCACACTCCAAAGACTGATAGGATGATTAGATTGTGAGCCCCAATGGGGACAGCGATGATGTATGTCAGGGGTAGGGATCTCATGGCCTCAAGAGCCGCACACAGTCCAGGTTTTCAAGATTTCTTTAGTATTTGACAGTTGGTAATTTAATCTCCTGCACTGGTGATGATTGCAACTCCTGTGCAATGCTGAGGAAATCCTGAAAACCTGCATTGTGTGCGGCTCTCGAGGCCTGGAGTTCCCCACTCCTGATATGTAAAGCGCTGTGGAATAGCACTACATAAATTAATAAATATTATATTATTGTTATTTGCTGCCGATCATGTGGTGAATGAGCTCGTTCATTGCATTAAATTATTTTTGGGCAGGGCATCATCATGTGTAAACATATGTTGTGCTGCAGAGAACCATGGCCACCTATGTGCACTGATATATTACAGATAGCTTAATGCACAGTTTACTTTTCTGTGCTGTGTAAACAGGATAGTAAACGATCACCTATCAGTAATCCACTGATCAGTAGCGACTTCCACCACCTTTCACATCAGCGTTTTCGCTGATGTGCGGCTGATCCGGCAATTGGCGCCGCATTTGTCGGATCGTCCGCCTAACGCCTCCGGCAAGCCCCATGCATTGTCTATGGGTGCGATTCTGCCGGATGCAGATTCGGCACTTGCAGCCGCAAAAAAAACCTCGCTGCTTGCAGCTTTTTTTTTTTTGCAGCCACAAGTGCCGAATCAGGCGTAACTGCACTTGCTGCACCGGACCGCAAGCCCCAAAGACAATGCATGGGGCTTGCTAAATACGGGCCGCAAGTGCGGCCGTTAGGCGGCAGATCCGGCGCCACCTGCTGGATCAGCCGCACATCAGTGAAAACGCTGATGTGAAAAGGTTAGTGCTGCATAAATGGACCTTTAGTGTCAGTTGCACAATAATATAAATGGCACAATACAGTAATAGTGAATGTACAACCATGTCACTGACAACTCAGCTTGGCTGGTGGAGCTGGATTCAGAGGACACTGCCGGAGACCACCCAGGTCTGAGTAAATCGCTGCATTTAATCCCTGGCAGGAATAACTCATCTAAAGAATTCAAAAACTTTTCAGATTGCAGTGATTTTGGTGGGCACAGTTTCTGGCCAAACTAAAAAATGAAAACAAGTCATTGTGCACCATGTGGTTGAGTGTGTCCCACAGTGGGTATGACTAAATCACTATTCAGTGTTTGACTGAAGCTTATGTTCTGCCTTCGGGTTGTTTCCACACTGAGGGCAATGAAAGGAGACGGCGGTAAAGGCGGCCGCTGGCCGTGACTTGTGGTCACCATTACATCAACATCTGATCACAATGCTGCCACTTTGATAGAGCTGGAAAGGCATCGTGTACCGTCCTTTTGGAACTTCTGTGCTTTGCATCTTATGTTCTTTACTTTGCAGGAACCCACACAGCCTATTAACAATCATTGCAGTATTATCGAGTAAAAGAACACATTACTTACCCTAGCAATATTGCTGCCTCTGGACTGTTTATTAATTTACTCATAAAACCCCTTTAACCAGGGCTGTGAAGTCAGTAAGCCAAACCTCCAACTCCGGACTCTTCAATGTCCCTGAATCCAACTCCAACTCCACCAAAATGGACACCAACTACGACTCCACAACCAGAGCTGTGAAGTCAATAAGGCAAACATCCAACTCCAGAAATATGAGATAAATGCGCAATAGGGTCTTATCTTTATATGATAAGAGTGGTGCAGGAAATGTCAGAATCTGCTCACCTGATCCGGTTTTGTGTACCCACAACCAAGTATGAGCGCGAAGGGTCAGCTGCTGCAGGATCCACATATCCACGGGTCACCGCGGTGCAAGAAATACTCTGTAGGACGATGTGTCACACGATCCACGCTGCTACCAAGACAGAACACCAGAAGACCGGAATATCTGGGGAAATTGTAGCTTTAATCCTTTAAACATCCAACTCCGGACTCTTCAATGTCCCTGAATCCGACTCCAACTCTAACTCCACCAAAATGAACACCAACTCTGACTCCACGACTCCAACTCCACAATCATGGCTTTGGAGTAAGAAAGCCACATACCCGATTCCAACTCCTCAATTTCCCTGAATCCGACTCAAACTAACAAAATGGTCACCACTCCAACTTTATTGCTTTTAACAGGACGACAATAAAAACATCAAACAGGAAGAATCCTGTGTGGTTTTGATGCCTAAAGGCCCAGTTACACACACAAATAATTGTGCAGATATTGGTCACAGATGTCTGGTTGCAGTGAAATCATGGACACATTGCTCCATATTGTGGCTGTGTACAAATGTAACAATGTGTCCATGATTTCACTGCAACCAGAGATCTGTGAACAATCTCTGCACAATTATCTGTGTGTGTAACTGGGCCTTAAGGCCAGCTTCATATTAGCGTTCGCCGCCGCTGCGTATCGTGGCGGGTGAATGAAAGCTGACCGCAAGCACCGCCCATCCCTATGTTTAACATGGGGACGCACGGTGTATGCGGTCGGGTGCGGATGGCCATGCGTCCCCATTGCCCTCCATGTGTGATTTGCACGTATGCAGAGGCCTGCATACAAAACAAACATTCCTGGCCGCACAGAATCTCCAACCTGTATGCAACAAGTTGCAGATTCGGTGTGGACGCGAATGTATGATTTGTACGCAGGCCTCTGCATGCGTACAAATCACACATGGAGGGCAATGGGGACGCATGGCCATCCGCACCCGACTGCATACAATGTGCGTCCCCATGTTAAACATAGGGATGGGCGGTGCTTGTGTTCGCCCGCCGCAATACGCAGCGGCGGCGAACGCTAATGTGAAGCCAGCCTAAGAACTACTTATTGCAGAAGGACTGGTGTTTGGTTATCCTAAAATGCTTTATGTCCCTTTGAATATTGTAATAACCGTTCAGACATTCACTAGCCTATAATAAAGGGAGACCTTTCCTGGGCAGGGACCATGAATGTCTTATGTTCTCCTGAAACCTCTCATTTGAGGTTACTTTGAAACACAGATTTTCATGAAAATCCACAGATGTAGTCAGGTAAACAATGCATTCAAGTCTACAATCCTGAAAACAACAGATCAGAAAGGAGATTTATTCATTGTATAACAGTGTGAAAAGACATTTTATTCAGCACAATTAGCAGAGGAGGGACATTCCACATTCTTTAGAGCAGTGTTCCTCAACTCCAGTCTTCAGGACCCATCAACTGTGTCTGTGGAGTCAATAAGCCAAACATCTGACTCACACTTCTCAAATTCCCTGAATCCGACTCTGACTCCACCAAAGTGGACACTGGACTCTACGACTCCCAACTCCACAGTCAACAACAGTGTAAGTTTTCAGGATTTCCTTGGTATTGGACAGGTATTGTAATCATAACATGTGCAGGTACTTAAATTAGAAGAAAAAGCTTTGGTACTGTTTTAGCTAGTTGAGAAAATGTTGCTCTCTCTCAGTGGGAGAAACAAGATAACTTAAATTATCACCTGTGCAATACTTAAGGGGCCGTCACCCGCGTCAATATCGCTGCTGCACGTGACGTTGCAGCGATATTGACGCGTGTGACATGCTGAATCAACCAGCGATAAATCGCTGGTTGATCATCGCCAGGCTTTCGGATTGGACCGATCAGCCAGCTCCCAGCGCCTCTCAGCAAGCGCTGGGAGCTGGTATCCAGGGTAAACTGCGGGTAACTAGGCAGCGCGCGCTGCCTACATACCCGATGTATACCTTAGTTACCAGCCTTCTCCGCTCACAGGCTGGTATCTAAGGTACACAGCGGGTAACTAGAGTCCCTAGTTACCCGCTGTGTAACTTAGATACCAGCCGGTGAGCGGAGAAGGCTGGTAACTAAGGTATACATCGGGTATGTAGGCAGCGCGCGCTGCCTAGTTACCCGCAGTTTACCCTGGATACCAGCCTGCAGACATCGTGGAAACGATATTTAAATCATTTCCACGATGTCGCAGGTAAAATGATCGCTGGTGAGTCTGCCTGTGTGACAGCTCACCAGCGATCAGCCGTCAATGTCGCCAGCGATCTGATCGCTGGCGACATTGACGTGTGTGACAGGGCCTTTCAAGGAAATCCTGAAAACCTGCACTGTTGGTGGGCCTTGAGGACTGGAGCTGAGGAACACTGCTGTAGAATATACTTATTCTGATGAGGACTGACACTCTTTTTGAAGCAGCAAAGTTCAGAAAAATCAAGGAGCGGATGTTGAAGGAGTAGTTGTCAAACAATACATGGGAGGATACTGTGGTGGCCGCAGACATGTATTTATCTCAGACTGCGGGACACTATGTGTGCTGTGTCCAAACCATATGGAACATCAAAGGAATATTATCATAGTCCTCCTTACACATAAATTGCAGTAACATGAAAAAGAGGAGCCAAATGTGTCCTCCAAGGGCTCATATGCTGTCATTACCAGCAAGGTACATCTATTTCATCAGGACAGTGGAGTCGGAGTCAGTGTTCATTTTGGTAGAGTTGGATTCAGGGAAATTGAGGAGTCGGGATGTTTGGCTTACTGACTTTACAGCCATGGTTGTGGAGTCGGAGTCGTGGAGTTGGTGTCCATTTTGGTGGAGTTGGAGTAGGATTAAAAAAAAATGTAAAAGTCGGGGTCGGATGCTTGGCTTATTGACTCCACAGCCCTGCATTTCATGCAAAGACTCAAGTCATGTTCACAGATGATGTGACGTAAGAGCAGAAACGTTCCCATGACAGTCACATATTTTGGGGGATTTGTTCATTTTTAGGAAGCTGTGATTCTCAGGACAGACATTTATTTATAGGGTGGAGGGATTATGTCTTTAATTAAAAGACTGAAGAGGGATCAAATGAGAAAGAAGCGCACATCAGTCATTTAGTTGATGCCACCATCTTTTATGTCTTTGCATAAGCATGTAATGAGTTAATGGCAGGGAACGCCCCAGCACTTTGTCAGATCCTTATGATGTGTGATATGTATTCTGCGCTCCAAAATATAACGCTTGATTATTAACATTACGTTATGGGAAGTGGAAAGAAAAAAAATCTGTACCCAGAGCTTTATATGATCCTGCGTGCTATTTAATAGCTCTTAAAGCAGTCGGACGGTGTATCCAGCACATTCACTGCCCCATGGACATCCGCACCTGCAGTCACTCGGGCCGCCGCTCAGTGACGTTATGTCCGATAATCACTACAGCTTTCTTCACACTTTGTGTCCAAATTTTTGTTGTTGTTTTTAGTAAATAAAAACAAAATAGAAAGAAAAACCTCTACCATCAATGGAAAATACGATGTTATATTTCCTTATCAACTTATGACAAAGGATTTTGGATAAAAACTCATGGAACAAAAACGGAAATACATGGAAATGTGGTCTCTAGCACACGTATTTTCTTGGTATACCCTTCTGCAGCACAAAACAAATCAAGGGCTGGCTGGCCAGGGGGCAGGGGGGCAAATGCCCCCCAGGCCAGTGGTCAAGCAGCAGCTTTGGGCGCCCAGCCGTCTGTCATGTTGGTCTGGGAGGCTGTTCTGCCCCTGAAGCTCATTGCTCATGGGCCCCTGCTGTGTGCTTGCCCCCCCCCCCAGGCTGAAATTTGCCAGCCAGCCCCTGAAACAAATGCAGATTGAGTTTTGGGCGTCCATTGTGTTACCTTCTCACTTGTCTTCCCATTTGTTTCTTCATGAGAAAAAAAGACAAGAAACAAATAATACTAATAGAAAAAAAGGGCAGTTTCAGATCCAAACAGCTGCCAGGTTAGGAATTTGCCGCAGATATGGAGTTGCAGCAGTAAATGAATAATTCAGAAGTATCCAGATTGAATCACTGAAGCGGCACTCACAGATTTAGCTGATTAAGTCTCTTTATTATTGGTCCAACATGAACAGCGTGCAGGGAGGGGGGATCAGGAGCGGCGGACGACGACTGCCGTTTCGCATTGGCTTAGAGCTTCAACAGGTCCAACCGTCTTCCAACAAATCAAACAAATAAACTAATGCATGTATGTAGATGGAAAAAAACAAAAATCATGGCATTTTTACAAACTACAAAAAAGTCCTGCTTTCCTGAAGTTTTAATGAGGTTCTCCGGTTTCCGAAAAAAACATTGCCCCCCTCCCTGCAACCCCAGCTGCAGTTTGCATTTTGTTTTTATCTGTTACCCTCCCCGGGTCCAGCACTGACGTCACATCTACACAGCTGTAGCCAATACCGGTGCTTTGTGCCGTCAATTAGGGCAGAGTCACTGAGTTCAGTTACTGGCTACAAGTGCTATCACCATGAGGTCAGCGCTGTACACAATAACAGACACCAAGATCTGGGGAAGGTGAGTAAGGCACAGCCAGGCGGGTGTTTGATACTTGCACAAAGCACCTAAATCAATGAACAACCTCAGTAATTTCACCAGGAAGAGACGTAAATATTAAAACATTCCATAAAAATCCTGCACTGAAAATTGTTATGTCTGTGGAGTCTTAATCGGGATGGGCGGTAACAACTCGCTTTGGGCCTGGAAGAGATTCTGCAGCCAAGAGCTTTGTTCTTTTATATAATCTTCAATGGAGTGAAGAATAGAGTCTAAACCTGTCTAAGCAGTCCACTCACAGTTTACACACATGCAGGGTTTATGGCAAATGTTTCCTTTCATATCCACATCCCATAAATGTACCCAATCTGCCGGACAACTGACTCAGTGATAAACTCCACCAAAGAACATGATTTCCTGGGAGATCTCATATTGTGCAGGAAGTCGAGGAGATAACACTGAGGAATGAGTCACTTTCTACTACTTGTAGATGACTCACAAGTGTCTCGGCTGGTGGGAACTCTCAGATGTATGGCCGGTCACCAAGAATCCAAGAATTCAGCTGCCTAACATGTAAACATCTCATTAGTCCGGCTGATGTGTCTCATTCGGTGTGGCCTGGAACAACTGAATGGTGGAGCCACAATTCCCGATAAGTGATTGTCACGCCACAGCCTGGGGAGCGTCCGGATACAGTATGTGACAGTGGTGCACAGACCAAATGTAACCGCCGCACTACACAAAGCAACAGACAGGGGAAACACCGGGGGCACAAATACAACAGAGGGGCCAGCTCATAGGGAATGGGGCAAAGGAGACCTTCTGCACTAACCTGTGGCTGTGCCCTGATCTCCCTACTGTCCCTATACGGGTTCTTTCATCCCGTCGCTGAGCAGGATTCCTAGTCCCTTGCTGGCCAATGTTAACCCTCAATAGGGAGATGGCCGGCGAGAGCACTAGTCCCAACCACTGCACTTAAATCAATAAAAACGGAAGGAAAGACAAACAGAGAGACAAGAAAAACAACTTCACACCTGCTGCCACACTCCTAGGCTGCAGAAAGCTTGGCAACGGTCAGGTTCATCTTAGTAGCTCCTTCACCAAAGGTAGTTAAGTCAGGAATGGAGTTTCCTCACCAGCAAGGAATACTAGATCATGTGACCATATAAAGGAGATGACAGTGATCACAAAGTAGCCACAGCTGGGAAAAGAACTAAGGAGTTTTGCTATCAATTGACATTAGGCTACCTTCACATTTGCGTTCCCCTCCGCAGCGTTCTGCGGAGGGGATCCTCAATGTGAACGCAGCACCGCAAGCTCCTATCTTTATAATGGGAGCGCACGGTGCTGTGCTGACCGAGTGCACCCGTTCACTGCTATACGTGATCTGTGCGCAGGCGGAAGCCTGCGCACAAATCACCCAGTCTCGTCCGCAACACGAACGCGACATGTTGCATTTCTGGTGCGGACGAGACTGGGTGATTTGTGCGCAGGCATCCGCCTGCGCACAGATCACATGTGGCAGTGAATGGGTGCGCACGGTCATGCACAGCACCGTGCGCTCCCATTATAAAGATAGGGGCTTGCGGTGCTGCGGTCACATTGCGGATCCCCTCTGCAGAACGCTGCGGAGGGGAACGCAAATGTGAAGGTAGCCTTAATTAGTGTAGGAACACTGCCAAAGGAAAGAAGCACATTTAATAAACAAAGTCTCAATACAGGAATTAAACAGTGGTGCCAAACCTGTCACAAGTTTCCAAAGTAAGAGAGGCAATTGTAACAGTGATATGGAGACCACACAGAGCAAATTATATTCACCTTTACATGGCAGGAGTCTAGTGTTTTGCATGCAAATTGAGAAATGGAATATCAACAAAACTATTCTCTGTTTCTGGATCTGATCCTAATTGTGCCATACAGATAGTAATGAAGAGTAAAGACCCTGTCACACATAACGAGATCGCTAGCGAGATCGTTGTAACGTCACAGGTTTTGTGATGTAACAGCGATCTCACTAACGATCTCGCTACATGTGACAGCGGCGATCAGGCCCCTGCTGTGAGATCGCTGATCGTTACAAAGTGCTCTGGGTCACTTTTTGGTCGTTGCGCTCCCGCTGGTCAGCAGACATCGCTGCGTATGACAACAAGAGAACAGCGATCAGAGATTGCACAGGCTGGTAACCATGGTAAACACCGGGTATCTAGGCAGCACGCGCTGCCTAGATACCCGCTGTTTATCATAGTTACCAGTGTCCTCCCGCTTCCAGCGATGTGGAGGTGGCTCCCTGATCGATGAGGAGATCTACCTGTTTGACAGCTCCCCAGCGACCAGGTAATGACGCACCAACGATCCCTACAGGATCTTATCCTTGTCAGGATCACTGTTTTTTCATTGTGTGTGACGGGAGCTTAATAAAGTTGGTCTTACCCTGCAGAGACTGACGCCGTTAGCAGCTTTCCTAAAGACTATTTCCTCCATCATAGTAAAACGTTAACTGTCAGCCTATTCACACTGGGATACCCATGCAGATGTCAATAAGAAGCTACTCCTTTATTCAATAGAGTCTCCCTGCCAAATCTCCAACATTAATTAAAAGGAAATGTCCACAGAGGTTACAGAGATCTGCAAGTTTTTGTTTCTTTCAAGCCAGGTGGAGAGGAATTTGGAGAGGAAAGGTAGGAAAATCAGAGTCACTTCATGTGTGGCAGCCCCAAGTCACACAGATGAAACCAGAGAAACAAAATAGTAACCAGACAATGGCCTCCAGAACAATATATGAACGGTGTGTTATGTCCAAAGCCGTCCATAATCAATCAGCTATGTGAGGTCTTTTCAAATCTCAGTGGTTTTCATGGATGCAAAAAAAAGGTCAGAGTGTGATCAGTGTTTAATGCGAATGGAAAAGAAGATGACAAAGCTTCTCCCATCCATTGCAATGTTACTCGTGGACAGCACACAATTAACCCCTTCAACACCCGGCGATTTATCGTTTTCATTTTCCCCTCCTCTTCTTCCAGAACTTTTTTATTTTTCCGTCTATATAGACATATGACGGCTTGTTATTTGCTGGATGAGTTGTGCTTTCAGATGAAATCATTTATTTTACCATATAGTGTACAGGAAAATGTGAAAAAAAATTACAAGTGCAGTGAAATTGCAAAAAAGTGCAATTACACCTTTGTTTTTTGGGTTTTTTATTCACCATGTTCACTATATGGTAACACTGACGTGTCGGTATGATGTCTCGGGTCAGTACTATATGGTAACACTAAGGTGTCAGTATGATGTCTCGGGTCAGTACTAAATGTAACACTGACATGTCAGTATGATGCTCAGGTCAGTACTATATGGTAACACTGACGTGTCAGTATGATGTTTCTGGTCAGTACTATATGGTAACACTGATGTGTAGGTATGATGTCTCGGGTCAGTACTATATGGTAACACTGACGTGTCAGTATGATGTCTCAGGTCAGTACTATATGGTAACACTGACATGTCGGTATGATGTGTCGGGTCAATACTATATGGTAATACTGACGTGTCAGTATGATGTCTAGGTCAGTACTATATGGTAACAGTGATGTGTCGGTTATTATGTGTGAGGTCAGTACTATATGGTAACACTGACGTGTCGGTATGATGTCTCGGCTCAGAACTATATGGTAACACTGATGTGTCGCTATGATGTCTGGGGTCAGTACTATATGGTAACACTGACATGTCGGTATGATGCCTCAGGTCAGTACTGTATTGTAACACTGAGTGTCGGTATGATGCCTCGGGTCAGTACTGTATGGTAACAATGACGGTGTCGGTATGATGTCTGGGGTCAGTACTATATGGTAACAATGAGGTGTCAGTATGATGCTCAGGTCAGTACTATATGGTAACACTGAGGTGTCAGTATGATGTCTCAGGGTCAGTACTATATGGTAACACTGACATGTCAGTATGATGTCTGGGGTCAATACTATATGGTAACACTGACATGTCGGTATGATGCCTCGGGTCAGTACTATAGGGTAACACTGAGGTGTCAGTATGATGTCTCGGGTTCCGTATTATATGGTAACACTGAGGTGTCGGTATGATGTCTCGGGTCAGTACTATATGGTAACACAGACGTGTCGGTATGATGCCTCGGGTCAGTACTGTATGGTAACACTGATGTGTCGGTACGATGCCTCTGGTCAGTACTGTATGGTAACACTGACCTGTCAGTATGATGCCTCGGGTCAGTACTGTATGCAACACTGACGTGTCGGAACGATGCCTCGGGTCAGTACTATATGGTAACACTGACGTGTTGGTATGATGCCTCAGTCAGTACTATATGGTAACACTGACTGTGGTATGATGCCTACCAGGTCAGTACTGTATAGTGTCAACACTGACGTGTTGGTATGATGCCTCGGGTCAGTACTGTATGGTAACAATGACGTGTCGGTATGATGTCTGGGGTCGTACTATATGGTAACACTGAGGTGTCGGTATGATGCCTCGGGTCAGTACTATATGGTAACACTGACGTGTTGGTATGATGCCTCGGGTCAGTACTGTATGGTAACAATGACGTTTCGGTATGATGTCTCGGGTCAGTACTATATGGTAACACTGATGTGTCGGTATGATGCCTCGGGTCAGTACTATATGGTAACACTGACATGTCGGTATGATGTCTGGGATCAGTACTATATGGTAACACTGACGTGTCGGTACGATGCCTCGGGTCAGTACTACATAGTAACACAGATGTGTCGGTATGATGCCTCACATCCGTACGAGTTCGTAGATACCAAACTTGTTACTTTTACCATTTTTGGGTAGATGCAATGTTTTGATCGCCCATTATTGCATTTATTACAATGTTGTGGCGACTAAAATAGTGCAATTTTGGCATTTGGACATTTTTTTGTAAACGCAGTTACAGATCTGATTGATTTTATATCTTGATAGATCAGGCATTTCTGAACGTGGCGATACCAAATATGTGTATTTTTTAAATAATTTTCTTTTGAATGGGGCAAAAGGGGGGGTTATTTGAACTTTTGTGTTTTTTGCCAGATTTTAAAAAACTATAATTTTTAATTGATTCTTTATTTTACACTGCCCTATAAGGCGCCACAGTACTGCACAGTCCGATCGCTTGTGCCATGTCCCGATGAGCTGAAGCACATCGGGACGTGGCACAAATGATCACTGTGTGTGGTTGGCAGCGCTTGCCAACCACTCATAGGAAGTGAACCCTGATAGCATCCGGGGTCACTGTAGGACCCCGAGTTATCAGGTGATGCAGGGAGATCCCGCGATCTTATCGCGGGATCTCCAGTCTTGGCAGGGAACGGTGCGTTCCTCGCCTGGGTGCTTTTGGGTCGCGGTGTCAGTGAATGACAGCACGATCCAAAGAATTAACAGCACTGATTGGATTGTGTATCCAATCGGTGCTGTTAGCCCCACATCTGAGATGTCGGGGAAATGATGTGAGCTCACCGCCGGAGCCCACCTCAAAGTGCAGGACATGTACGTCATGAGTCGTGAAGGGGTTAAACACTGATGCCACCCATGTGCTGTCCATCATTTTCACAGACTCATAGATTTGTATTTGTACTTCTCATACATGGTAGCGGGCAAAAAAAGTGTTGTGAACAATCCCATAGATTACATAATGGATACTTGTTATATCTGTGAAAATCAAACTTGGACGTCTGAACAGGTCTAACTTACACACTAAATTGGTTATCCAAGGAAAGATTTTGCAGTCACCTGCAGAGCTGTGGAGTTGGAGTCCATTTTGGTGGAGTGAGAGTTGGATTCAGGGAAATTGAAGAGTTGGAGTGGGATGTTTGTCTTAGGGTACCTTTACACGCCGCAAAATCGCCTGCTGATCTTAAAGGCGACACGTCGCCCCGAACCAATAGCCGTGAAATCGCCCCACGGTTGCGGCATGTGATTGGGGAATTTGGCAGCGATAAATCGCCTCTCGCCTGATTACTGAGCACTGCTCTGAAATCAAACCCGATCCTGAAGGCGAGATTTCCAGGTTTTGGCGTGTGATAGGGCGATAGTGATGGAATTTGCGTCGCCTATTGATGTCCCGTAGGCGTGCCACAGTGTGCTGTAGTCTGCGCCCCGTCTGCGATGATTGGTGGTGGGTACTATGTTCCCATTGTATGTCAGTTGACAGGGCGCCATATTTGAAGAGCTGTCCATTCAGCACCACACACATCTTCACCTACTGTACACAAGTGTACGCAAACACAGTTCATTTCTTTGCGCCATAGATGCACGCAAGCTATGTCATCGTGTAACGTGTATTCATCTGCACTGTGTTGATTATAGTGGCACATGTCACCTCAGATTTTGCCCTACACATCGTACATGTGTGGCATGGGCCACCCACTACAATCACCCTACGCGGTGTGAATTAGGTGACACAGATGGGAACATTATCCTGCACTCACTCCAATGCAGGCACATATGTGCATAGTCTGGTTTGTATGTTACCGCCATCAGCTACAGACGCACACATAGCCATTGTGTAGTGTAAGCCACTGTCCTGCACAACACCGCTCCTGTGTGACGCTTATGCGCCTTGAAAGTGTGTTGCACTAGTCACTATCCACAACACGAGTGTGTATTAATGACAAAGTTTGATAGACAATGGCGTCATGTATTAGCCAGCCTTCCAGAGCAGGCTGACCAATCGTAACGCTGTTGCGTTGTCCAATGAGCGTGTTTGGGGCGCGGTGTAATGCACTGTGGCACGCCTATGTCCTCGCCGCGCTGAACATGTATGCCCACATTACCTTTGGGATTGCAGAGTGTGAAGCAGCGACGGAAGTCGATCGGATTATTGCCGCTGTGGGTGAGGAGATTTCCGGGGCGTCACATCGCCTTTTTTTTCAGGGCGAGATTGCGGCGTGTAATAGCGCCATCAGCGATCTGAGGCGAGTGTGAAAAACGTGCACGCGCACATTAGATCAGCTCATATCGCCAGGCGATACTGCGGTGTGTAAAGGTACCCTTACGGACATCACAGCCTTGGTTGCTTGCTACTCTGGCAAGGACTACCAGCTTTCCTGCACCATGGAAGGTAATTGCTTTACAGTAGTCATGCCCCAAATGTTGGGGACCATACTGGCGCTTATAATTCCAGAGGTTTCTGCTGCAACCACAAGCCTGTCCTAATGACAACTTTAATTCAAAGTGATTGTGTTCTCTTCCTGCTACTGTAGGAAGTGCTGCTCGTCCATAATTTCTGAGAGACACATGAAGTATTATCAGCGGGCAGTAACATCTGTGTAGTCCCCATACAGCTGCACTCTCTGATGTCTTTAGTTCCTGTCATAAAACACAAGACCTTTTTATGTCCATATCCACAGGCTTATACTATTCGCTCAGACAGCAGCACTGGACTCCAATTATTACACAACCCTGATACTAAATATCATACTTATTAACAATCATCTTCCAATAGTATATACACCAAGACTGAATCCTGCTTTGATCAGGGGGTTGGACCAGATGACCCAGGAGGTCCCTTCACACTCCACTATTCTATGCTTCTGTAGGCAAAAATGGAAAACACCACTGTGCAGTTGAGCCCTGTAGGCCACCTAGGAGTTAGTATGGGAAATACCCAGCTATGTTGTAAATCTCTGTCTATGGATATGGAGTGTATTCTCAATTCACAAAGTTATTGATACCTGAACAGACAACAGAACAGAAGTGAGGCCTGGAAATTGCCATACAGCACATTACCAGATTATTCTCTGTAAGTAAATTTTAATGGCTGTCAGATATGATAATAGAATTTATATGGTCTTTTTGTGGATACGTAGGGTCTTGATAATCAGCACTGACAGTCCACACTGAATGTGCATAATGTTTGTAAGGTTATAATCTATTGATAAATTAGCGGATGGTTTCTGATGGGTTCATTGTTTATCTGAATAGACTCTCTTGTAATAAACATATCTGTATGACTAAGGACGGTAATTAATGCTGGAAACGCGTCAGGCTGACATGCACCAAGAGAACGAATTGTAAAGGGTCTCCAATAAAGAATATATATATATATATATATATATATATATATATATATATATATGTGTGTGTATGTACCCGATTTTCTTTGCATTTCTCCACATATTGCTTCTCAGTGATATCTTGCACAGAGTCTCCAGCCACCACGTTACAGGAGTCCATATTTGCTTTATGCATGTTTCCTGTTGGGGCTCTCAATAGCAATACCATATTTTATTTCATTTTTATTTCCAGTGTGTGAGAAATAGCCCCCTGAATTTAGTAAAAATGTTATAACTTGAACCAAATCGTTAACGTATTCACTTCAAACCAAGCTGTCCAGGTTTAGTAGCTGAATTCGCACGTCTGTAATCATCCATTAGAACAGATCAAGCAGCAATCCTTTGTGCAAATACAACTTTTTTGTCCACATTTAAAAAAAAACTGATTTTTGCAGGATCTGTTTTGTTAATGTGGGAGTCTATGGAGAACGGATCCTCAAATGTTGTTTCTTTAATTATAAAGTTTGCACAAATTACACCAGCTCAATTTATATTTCGTACATCTCCCAACGGTAGAAGGAACTGAAAACCAGTGTCAAAATGTTGCACATAAACATAGAATTTTGTGCAAATTGTGATTTTCTTAAATTGCATGTTAAAAATTAACGTAGCGACATCACTATAATTATTACATACCTTTACAAGAAGGTTATCTCTAGAAAATGTGAATATTTTGCCACTTTTCTATAGAAGTGAAATCATAAGTCTGTTGTGCCTCATGTCAAAATGATGGGCATGAGACTTTTCTGGTCATTTTAAGTTTTTGTACTAAAAAATTAAGCATTAAATGCCATAAAATATTAATCAGTTTGACTCGCATACTTGAGAATGCAATGGTAAAAGAACAAATGTCCGCCAGACTCTGTCTCAGGATACCATAAAGACTAAATACAAGACTTGGACCTGATTGTCAACACATGCTGCTACTAATCAGGGCTGTGGAGTCGGAGTCGTAGAGTCGGTGTCCATTTTGGTGGAGTCGCATTCAAGGAAATTGAGGAGTCGGGAGTTGGCTGTTTGGCTTACTGACTTCACAGCCCTGGTTGTGGAGTCAGGGGAGAGGAGTCGGTGTCCATTTTGGTGTAGTCGGATTCAGGTAAATTGAGGAGTCGGAGTTGGATGTTTGGCTTACCGACTCCAGAGCTATGGTTGTGGAGTTGGAGTCGTAAAGTCAGTGTCCATTTTGGTGGAGTTGGATTCAGGGAAGTTGAGGAGTCACATACGGATGTTTGGCTTACTGACTTCACAGCCCTGGTTATGGAGTCGGATGTTTGGCTTACCGACTCCACAGCCCTGGTTGTGGAGTCGTAGGAGAGGAGTCAGTGTCCATTTTGGTGGAGTTGGATTCAGGGAAATTGAGGAGTCAGATTCGGATGTTTGGCTTACTGACTCCACAGCTACAATAGTGGAATCGGTGTTCATTTTGGGTGGTCAGATTCAAGGAAATTAAGGAGTTGGATTCGGATGTTGGATTTACCGACTCCACAGCCCTGCTACTGATACACCTGAATTTCTTTTGAACACTGAGCCAATTCAGGCTTTCGCTGATGCATTTCTTACCAAGACCTTGTTTTGCCATTTGGACTCTTAATAAACATGGACGTATGGATGCAAACATCACGACCATTCATGACATTCAACCTCTTATCATTGCTTGTTACTGTTCCAAACGGCCCTTGGATGTGATCTGAATTATCGTAAAGCTGTTCCTACAACATAATTTCAAAATAATAAGGCATTTTTTCCTGGCCTCCCTTCTCGAGTATGACCCGTCTACAGAGCTTCCAGCTGCTATTGGCTTGAGGTATGAGAGTCCAAACAGTTAGAACTGGACTCCTGATCTGCAGCAGGAAAGCCAAGACTCGGGCCAGCCAAAGTTCTTTCCTTTCGAATGTGAATGTGCAGCGTTACCTCGAGACACACGAGGCTTTCCAATCACTGCGCTGTTTTTTTCCTTACTTTTGCTATGGATTTTTTTTTTTTCATCCTGCAGACAATAGGAGAGTAATATGGGGTGTGAATTTAAAGCAGACTTCAATGAAAGCTCTGAGTCTGAGATGATTACTTTCTTAGAGTACACATCTGTTTTCCCCCATAGCTGCCAGCAGCGTTACTCACTTTACTGCCCACCAGGGAAAATGTGAAACTGGTGCACAACTTCCAAAAAGAAAGAGAAAAAAAAATGAAGGAAACACATCTGTTTGTCAGTCAAGCTACAGCCAGCTACACAACAGAACATCTCACCGAGCTGCCCAGTTCCCGGGGTGCACTTGGGTATCGAAGAAGCACAGAACTAAAGCAAATCAAAGCTCCATTGAAGCATAAAATGGAGAGGGGAAGAGATTCCACCCTACACAATGAATTTACCCTGACTGCAACCAATCTCAGGGATATGTCAGTGACAGAGGTGCAAAGTCCCCAATTTATGTTCTTTCTCCTCAATAAATGTGAAAGGAATTCCCTCACACGTTGAGTGATCCCCAGGGTACAAAATGGCTGTCTAGGAGTCAAGTCCTGTGGCTGCGCTGAAGAGACCGCCGGGAAAAGAAGTAGCCAAAGAGACACATAATGTAGATATAAATAATCCGAGGAGAATAGAGGCCGCAGTAAAGATGCATCTGTGGAGTGGGAAGGCTAAAATAATCACAATTTATAGCATAGTGATATGTCTGTGCACGGTAAGAAAAGACGAGAGGAATTTCCTGTTACATTCAGCTTCCAAACAAATTTTTCCCAGGAATAGAATCTAGATCTACAGTATTGTGGATGGATCCACGTCAATTACAGCCTTTTCCTCCATAACCTGCGGATATCTCCATTAATCCTGCTATCTGAATATTTCTAACATGAAGACAAAGTCATGGATGAAGTAGAAGGAATCATTTATATATTTCTGAATCCAAATAATGTCAGAACCTTCAACTAATTCATCAATTCATTAGAAGATTGGGAAATGTTTCTACATGAACAAATCAGCCAATAACTGCATGACCGAACATTGAAAAAAAAAGACATTAGAGATATAAATCATTTTTATTATTTTAATGGCCTTCAGCTCAATCTTGAGCCATGGAGACTTGATGAATGCGAACGCTGTAGGAAGATCGATCTTGTGTAGCCTAAATAGGTCCACCATGGTCTTCTCTAAAGGGCCTGTCACACGTGTCAATGTCGTCAGCGATCTGATCGCTGACGACATTGACGGCTGATCGCTGGTGAGCTGTCACACAGAGAGACTCACCAGCGATCAATTGACCAGAAACATCGTGGAAACGATTTAAATATCGTTTCCACGATGTCTTGCTCCCGCTGCCAGCCTGCTGGAAGCGGGAGCAGGCTGGTCTCCAAGGTAAACTGCGGGTATCTAGGCAGCGCTGCGCTGCCTAAATACCCGACGTGTACCTTAGTTACCAGCCTCCTCCGCTCACCGGCTGGTATCTAAGGTACACAGCGGGTAACTAGGGACCCTAGTTACCCGCTGTGTACCTTAGATACCAGCCGGTGAGCGGAGGAGGCTGGTAACTAAGGTACACGTCGGGTATCCAGGCAGCGCGCGCTGCCTAGATACCCGCAGTTTACCTTGGATACCAGCTCCCAGCGCTTGTGAGAGGCGCTGGGAGCTGGAATATCGCTACTCCCGGTGTCACACGCAGCGATGCTGCGTGTCCACCGGGCGACAATCGCTAGGTTTTAGGACAGATTCTAAAACCTGGCGATCATCAACCAGCGATTTATCGCTGGTTGATTCAGTATGTCACACGCATCAATATCGCTGCAACGTCACGTGCAGCCGATATCGTGCAGGCGATATTGATGCGTGTGACAGGCCCTTTAGCCTAGAAAAGTCAACCAGGGTCTTCTCCAGGCCTAGATAGGTCCCCCAGGGTCTTTGACACCTTCATTGTTTCAAGCCATTGGGTTGCTAGTCTTCTGCTTCAAGTTGTACCTTTTATTCTGCCGACCATGATGTCCTTCCCCAATAATTGCTCTTTTCATATGATTTGGCCAAAGTAGACAAGTCGTAGCTTGGTAATTCTTGCTTTGAGTGATGGGTCAGCCTTGATTTGTTCCAGAATAGATATGTTCTTCTTGCCATCCATGGTATTGATAACATCCTTCATCAGCACCATATTTCAAAGGTGTTGATTAGTGATAAGCAAGAAGTAACATATTCGGGTTTGAATCGCTCTAACCTAATACTTTGAACGAGTAACGAATTCAATGCAAGTCAATGATGAACTCACTCACATCCGAATAATGAAAAAGGTCAAAATATTTGATATGAGCAATCCGAACCCGAATATTTTACTACTCGCTCATCACTAGTGTTGATTCTTCTCTTGTCTTGTATTGTCCAGGTTTTGTATTCATGTCTATGTCTTCATCACCAGTGAAATGTTCCTTGATTTGAAATGTCCATTGACATTTTCTATAGAAAATCAGTCACATCCACCCCAAATCAAACACCTACAAATTGACTACCAACGTTACAGGATACATTGCTCAGAATGCCACGTGTCTCTTAGTATATATCAAATTCAAGGGGAAGGGAAGGGCCCTGACCAGTGCCACAGAGGGACACTCACTGCCATTTCACCCCTAGATATACTCTCACCCGCTGCTGTCTTCCTAAACCTGCTGTAACCCTTGGCATCTCTCACCATTGGATGATAGTGGAATGTGTCATGTTCTGCTTTATGTACCTTGGCGTTTTCTACAATCTGTGATTTGGCTGAAGACCGCTTCACTTTGTTCCCATCTTATCTACCCTATCTGCCATTGCAAGTCAAATGCATAGAGTCTTTGAATAGTAACCTCCAAAAGATATTAAGGAACTGTGTGTTGCAGAGTAGCCACCAAGAGAACATGCCCTCTTATACAATTAGCTTTTATTTTTGCCAATGGGAGCCACAACCATGTGATAAAGTCTAGAGTGTGCAGATCCTCCATCTAACTGAGGCAGAAAGTGCTATGTGATAAAATCTCCCTTAAGGTGTAAATGTCATTTCATTGAAGACAGAAAAAAAAAAACAATACTGCACTGGTTGATAATGATGGGTCACATAGCAGCTAAGATAATGCTTTTTTTGTACCATATGACTTATTTTCTCACATTTTTCTGTGCTCTTTTAAAAAATGCATTTTAGGGATCAGTGCAATGTGACAGAAGAGGGTAACAGAGACCCTGACTGAGCTGTGTGGAGCCAGATGACAGATCAGAAGCTTGTGCACAGGCGTTTACACAAACTCTGACATTGTTTGGCAACTGTGCTGTAATCTGAGCTAATCTGATACATTGTAATCTCACTAGCTGCAGTCAGGAGTGTAAGACACGTCCCCTTTACCTAATATGGTTACATGCCCCGTATTCAGAGTGAAGACGGATCTGACTGATAATGAACATGTGTCTGCTCCACACACAGTCTAGTGGGGACATCTTGTGGAAGGTTTATGAATGATTTTCAACCCGAATTTTCTAATGAAGTATATTTGAAAGGTTATTAAAATCACTTGGTCTACATTATTAATAAATAAAAATTTAAATGGCAGTTCCACTTTAACTAATAGAGTAGGAACCTGGTGGGGAGGGGGGTCAATGACTGCAGTGCATGTTGGATTAAATGCCAGTAAAATGGAGTCAGGATATAATATGGATAAGTTATTGA
This sequence comes from Allobates femoralis, assembly GCA_033576535.1. Taxonomy (NCBI): domain Eukaryota; kingdom Metazoa; phylum Chordata; class Amphibia; order Anura; family Aromobatidae; genus Allobates; species Allobates femoralis. The sequence continues at coordinate 129,306,643 of JARQOC010000010.1, forward strand.
CTTTTAATTATTCTAACTAAAATATAGAAGATGCTACAAGGACAAGTAAATCAAGTAAGATAATAGATATTGCATACGATCACCCACACATTCTCACGAATCAACCATCCTTCTATGCGATGCTTGATCATATTTATGAGATTTGGCTTGAGAGTCTCCAACCAATGATACGGAAAATAGGAATCTTGTTTTTTATTTGGAGCCTCCACATTCCATACAGAGGATCTACTGCCAAGACATAAACATTTTCCAGAACTAAAGAGATCCAAATAATGCAATAACCAAAATAACTTCACCTTCCTGCTGAGAAAGCAAATATAGAGCCTGCACCGCTCCAGAGCAATGCAGGAAGAAAATTAATGGCGGTGGGAAAAGAGTGCATCCATGACACAGTGGGGGTGGGGTGGTGAGTCCAATAGAGACAGCTGCTCTGGCGAATGGATGTAATTCCTCTTATAATCTATGATCATTTTTTATTTTACTGTAGTGTAAATATCTGATTGTGTTTACATAGATAATTTATTACATCCTTTGGCAAAAAACGATTGTGGCCGACGCAGTCACCTCACCAATGATCAGTACTAGGTTCTAGAAGAGGTGCTGGTACCCAAACTACGATAACAGCCTCAATTATGAGGACTCTGTGGGCAATACTGGGTGGAAGATTCAATAAGAGCTTACACTCCACAGGAGAGGGAGAAGGCCTTGCTGACCCTAAGAGCTTACACTCTACTGGAGAGAGAAAAAGAGGAACCCGCTGACCATAAGAGCTTACACTCTACAGGAGAGGACACTGCTGCCCATAAGGGCCCCTTTACACGCCACCACAGGAAGGTAGCAACTGCCGGGCACTGGGGATAATTGTGTCTGTTGCCATGAAATTGCTACGAAATGGCGGCGTGTAAATAGGGCAGTTCCTCCCGATGTCCTGCAGTTCCTTCGAATACTTGTTGCTGAGCCGTGCTCAAAAACCGAAGGCAACAGAAAGGCACAATTGTCATGGTAGTGGCGTCTAAACAGGGCACAGGCATGGATGTTGCGTCGCCTAGTGAACTCCCAGGGGCGTGCCACGGCATCATGGATACCACGCCCCATCAGCGATCATTGGTGGGGGCTACTGTGTTACCATTGGCTGTCCCTTCACAGGGCGCCATATTTAAAGAGCTATCCATTCACAGTCCACAATTGCAATGGCGTCATGTATTAGCCAGCCTTCCTGCGCAGGCTGGCCAATCATGACACTATTGCGTTGTCCAATCAACGCTTGTGCATCACGGAATACACAACTCTGTCACGCCTATGTACTTAAGGCGCAAAATATGTACGCCCATATTCCTTTGTGGTAGCGGCGTGTAAAGCAGGGAAGGTATTCAACAGGATGTTAGCCGCGGCACCTGTCGGCACTTCCGGGGAACAAAGATACCTTCAGTGGAGCACGCAATGGCGGCGTCTATATGCGGCATCAGCGATCGGTATGCACCGTTAAAAACGTGCACGTGCAGTGGATACCTGTTGCTAGCCACAGTGGCGGCATGTAAAGGTACCTTTAGAGCTTACACTCTACAGCAGAGAGAGGACTCCGCTCACCATAAGAGCTTACAGTCTACAGGAGAGAGAGGACCCCGCTGCCCATAAGAGCTTACATTTTACAGGAGAGGATCTCGCTGACTATAACAGCTTACACTCTACAGGAGAGAGAGGACACTCTACAGGTGCAAAAATACCCCATTGACCATAAGAGCTTACACTGTACAGGAGAGAGAGGACCCTGCTGACCATAAGAGCTTACACTCTACAGGAGAGAGAGAAAAAACCTTTCATGTTCTTGTGAAGTTCCTGTCAGTAGGTGTGGGCGAACCCTTAGATGTTCCGGGTTGTACGGATCTGGCTGGACTTTTTATATGTCCGGGTTCGGGTCTGGACTCGACCCGATCTTGATACTGATCTCCGAACACCATATAAGTCAATGGGGACCCAAACTTTACAGTTATCAAATGGTGGCTGTAAGGGCACCTCACCCATTGTGTCGGCATTTGTGATCTATCGCTGCAGCCTCTGGATGTAGTAGAGCCAGGATTGGCGAGGGACGTCGTATGATGGACTGTTTCGGACGTGGGGTGTTTTTTGGGGTTAAGGCCAGGGTCACACATAGCATACATTTTGCCTTGGATCCGTTTTTGGACTTTTTTTTTTTTCTAAGTCCAAAAATGCATATCCGTTAACGGATGGTGCACTTTAGTGTCACTGCGTTTTTCAAAAATGCACGCGTTTTTGTTCAGCATCCAAAAAACGCTGCTAGCAGTGCGTCTTTTTAACATGGTGTCCCATGGGAAACGCATACGTTAACGCATGGTACATATAGGTGCATATATGTTAACGCATATGCATTTGTAAGAAAATAATGTCCAAAAATCGTCCAGGGACACAAGAGGCACAAGATGCAGCCTAGGAAAAAACGGATTTGGCATAGAAAACACTTCCAAAAACGAATTGCCCTAGTCTTAATAAAGTAATGAAAGAGGGTTTGTGTTTTTAATTTAAAATAAAGGTTTTTCCTCTGTGTGCTTTATTTTAAGGAGGACCTGTCACCAAACCAGGCATGGTGATCTAATTACAGCACTGGATGCAGCATGTCTGCAGCATGCAGGCAAGGGGTCCCCCAGCACTTGAGCAGCCCTGTACCCCGAGATAATACACTTAGAAAACTTACATGCTCCAGCCATTAAGGAGGTGGCTAGGGCCTTAATGGCTGGAGCATGCAAGTTTTCTAAGTGTATTATCTCGGGGTACAGGGCTGCTCAAGTGCTGGGTGACCCCTTGCCTGCATGCTGCAGACATGCTGCATCCAGTGCTGTAATTAGATCACCATGCCTGGTTTGGTGACAGGTCCTCTTTAAAGAGTTTTCTGTGTCTGTGTTTAACTATTTCCTAATAGGATTGGTAATGGGTGTGTGTCAGACACTTTACTTTACTAATCTAGGGCTTAATGATAACTTTCAATACTCAGCTGTCACTAACCCCTTCTATCACCCTGATGACACCACTCCAGGGCATTGGGAACAACTGAGTAAAGTGCCAGGAATTGGTGCTTCTAATCTTCTAATGAAGGTGCCAATTTCTGGGGCAGGTGTGGGCTGCTATCCTGTAGCCTAATGGTGGCTTCACACCTGGCGACGTCGCTAGCGACATCGCCGAAAAAGTGACGTATCAGCGATGTCGCTAGCGACGTCGCGCTGTGTAAACGAGCGGCGCGACCGCGTTTTATCGCCGGTCGCAGGTTGACAGGTTTACGGGAAGAACCGTAAACCTGTCAACCTGCGACCTGCGATAAGGCTGGATCGCGCCGTGTGACATCGCCAGAGCGATGTCGGCGGCGATCCAGCCTATACCGCAGTGTTGCTGCGGATCGCTCGCTGGGCTAAGCCCAGCCCAGCGAGCGATGTCACCGCCCGCATCGCTGCGGTGTCGCCGGGTCGCAGCGATGCTGTGTGACAGCTGGCCAGCGATGTCGGAACCGAGCGGGCACCCGCGCATCGCTTCCGACATCGCTGGCCAGGTCGTGCTGTGTGACGGCACCATAAGAGGCCTAATAACTATGGGCCTCACCACACTGAGAATACCAGCCCCCCAGCTGCCTGCCTAATTATTTATTTAAATAATTAAAACAACTATAATGGGCTACTCTGTATTTTTCATTGCCAGCCAAGGTGAAGCCAGGCAGCTGGGGATGGCAGCCTGGAGATGGCTTCTTTAGCTATGCTGGGAATCATAAATAAGGCGGAGCTCTAGGAAATTTTTTTTTTAAATTATATATTTTTATGCCCCTAAGACGGCAAGTTTGTTGCCAAAGGCAACCAATTACAGATGGTGACACAATGGGTTGGGTGCACTACACTATTCAAAAATGCTGTCACAGAGAGTGGGCATCTGTGATTGGCTGTTGGAGCCAGTGCAGTGAATAAAGATGGAAATAATGATTGGGACCTGGAAGTGGAGTGCCTGCAGTTGCCAGAGACTCAGTAAGTATAATGCTTCTATTTAATCATAATTTTGCACATTTTTACAGCCCTCCAAAAAGTAAAGTAGACTTCTCGGTGATTTCTGTGTTTGGGGTATGTGCCCAAAAACTAGGTGTTCATTACGAACCCCAAACTTCACAGTTCAGGTTTGCCCATCACTACCTGTCAGATATTCTACATGGAAAAGTGGTAATATCACTTTGGAGTTTGACAGGCTTTTGTGTTCAAGTTATTTCCACTGATGAGTTTCATCTCATCTTAAAAAGTAGATAATTATCTGCAGCCTGCAAATGAAAGGACTCAGGCTGTAAAACTGGGATTCTGCTGTATCAGAGCCTCAATCATCGAAATCTGTATCATATATATTACATCTCTGCAGGAAAAGTGCTGTAAGCCTCTGAGCTGGACAGATATAGAAGTTTTATTACAAAGAAAAACTAATTTTGGTTACAATGTGAATGCATTTAATTAGAAGTTTGTTAATTAGCCAAGAGGATTAAAACTTGCATCCAGCTGCTGAACAATTCCCATCTCCAATTAGGTCTTTCTTGCCGCGCAGTTATGAATGATCTTGGTGATGGTAATTGGCCTCGGAGTAGCTACTATTGTAGATTACACCAAACTTTAATGATATCAATCTTTTTAATGTCTTGTTACATTAGTACCTTGAAGATAAGGAGGTTTGTGGCAGACGCAAGTTGTATTCACAGCCGCTGAAAATCCTGTAAAGCCTCAGATCAGGTAGGTTGTGAATATTTAAAGCTTGATGTGTTCTGGGCTAAGCTTTCCAGGATGAACACAATATTCTTCCATCAAATGTTAAACATTTACTCATTTACTTACAGATGTGAAAAATACCGGCAATACTGTACATGACAGGTATGTATCGCATAGACCAGGGGTCTCAAACTCGCGGCCCGGGGGCCGCATGCGGCCCCTGGGGCTTCACTATGCGGCCCGCGGCACCTTGGATAACTTAATGATGCATCGCCAAAGTGCAGGGGGCCGCTGCAGTCCCCGCTGTGAGATGACTTCTGTCTGCGGCACTAACAAGCTCTGCCACTCAGCAAGATCAATGCAAGCTTCCAGGCAATGAGAGGCCCGCAGCTAACGGCAGAATATGACGTCACCTGCAGGCCTCTGGCTGGCAGATTGCATTGATCTTGATGAGCAACAGAGCTTGTCTGAGCAGCGGCTGGAGGAAGTCATAGCACAGTGGAGGCTGGAAGTCAGCACAGCGGGGACCGCTGCGGCCCCCTGCACTGGAGCGATGCATCATTAAAGTGAGTGTGTGTGAGAGAGGTGTGTGTGAGGGTGAGTGTGTGAGTGAGGATGTGTGTATAAGAAAGTGTGTGCGAGTTTCAGTGTGTGTATGAGAGTGTGTGAGTGTGAGAGTGTGTGTGAGAGTATGTGTGTGTGTGTGGGTTTGTGTGTGAGGGTGCATGTGAGTGTGATAATGTGTGTATTTGAGTGTGTAAAAAGAAGGTAAAACAGGATGGGGGGGCATCACTATAAAAGTAGATCAGGATGGGGGACATACCTAGGAAAGGGGATCAGGATGGGAGACATACCTAGAAAAGGGGATCAGGATGGGGGACATCACTATAAAAGGGGATCGGGATGGGGGACATCATCACTAAAGGGGATCAAGATGGGGACATCACTACTAAAGGGGAATGGGATGAGGGACATCACTAGAAAAGGAGATCAGAATGGGGACATCACTAGAAAAGGGGATCAGGATGGGGGACATCACTACAAAAGGAGATCAGTATGGGCACATCACTACAAAAGGGGATCATGATCGATGGGGGACATCACTAGAAAAAGGGATCAGGAGGTGGACATGACTAGAAAAAGGGATCAGGATAGGGATCATCACTAGAAAAAGGGATCAGGATGGTGGACATCACTAGAAAAAGGGATCAGGATAGGGATCATCACTAGAAAAGGGGATCAGGATGGGGGACATCAGTAGAAAAGGACATTACTACAGGATGGGGACATTACTACAAGAAGGGGATCAGGATTTGTACTTTAATACATTGAGCAAAAAATTCTGGTATTACTAAAAATATCACTTAGTCCTACAAGGGATGCGGCCCCCAGCTATAAATGTTTTTCTATGTGCGGCCCACCAACCCAGCCGAGTTTGAGACCCCTGGCATAGACAGAGGTCTGCTGCAATCTAAATCCAGGATGTTTGCTCGGACTTATTGTTCCACAAGTCTTTATATGATATGGGCTGGATTTAAGGATGGTGAGGAAGTGGTGGGTGGGTCTGACCAGCCACGCACCTCCTCATAGGTGTGTCATATCTGTTATAATGTAACTCCTTCCTGATCACATGACTGATGTAAGCAAGGTCCTGCACTTCCTGTTTTGTCCACATGACAGGAGACAAGCATTCTGAAAGTGGAGCTGGATAGAACTCCTGAAAGTCCAGGTGGTAATCGAGACCCTGAGGATCTGGACTCATGACAGGTTCTGATGTAGAGCAAGTCCAAGGACCTGGGGTGATCCTTGTGAGTGACCTTCTTAATGCCAAGACTAGCAGGAGCCAGGCTGAACCCTGCTAAGCTGCAAAAGCAGGTAAACCCTTAGTGGGACTTTGTGTGCACTCACAGATGTCAGTAATTGAACTGTGCGGACATAACCGTGATTGAAATTGACCAGAGTGTCATTCTGCTATGTGTGCAGGCATACCAGTTGAAGATGACGGACTGTATGTTGATGTTGTTCCTGTTATAAGTCCCAAAAGTTGGCGTATAATTTAGTTTGCACCAAGTGGTTTATCTAATGATAATAAACCGGAGTGAACCATCTTTTATAGAAACTGTTTCTGTTCGCTTGAGTTGCTCAGCATATGTGAGTGCCCCAAACACGTTGAGTAAACACTACATCACACAGAGTAACCGCCGATTTAATGTTTATCTCATAACTCAATGTAATACTCATATAAATTACTTTGTAATATGTCTTATCATTGATGTCTTCTTTCTCCTCCTGACTGATGGTTCACTCTCAAAGCATGGCAAAACCTGTATTTAATGATGACATTACTGAGTTGACAGCTGGTGCTTGTACAATGCAATGGAGGAGGTATAAGAAGCAGATGCAGACATTATGCTGCAAGTTCTCCTAACAGAGTTCTCCATTAAACCTTCTGAGAACAAACTGTCATCTCTCAGTAATGGGAAAATCTGTATTCATTACAGACAGATTTTACCCATGAATTAAGAATTTTGTGACAGGAGACGGAAAAGACAGCTCACCCTAAAAAGACACATTCCAGAGCTCCTTATATTTCCGAAATGAACACAAAGATAAGAAAGTTAAAATGTTGGTTAGTTTCTCTTCAAAAGAGGTGTTGAAGCTTAAACAGAGAATACCGTAATTATGGCAATGGAAAGAGTGCATATCTATAGACATAAGGACTAGATAAAAACTCTCTGCAGCACTCAGCTACTACCAGTGGTGTACATACGCTAACAAGCTAAATATATATGAGAAAAAATTTAAAAACTTATGTTTTTTCAAAAAACTCAAAATTCTTATATTTTTTTTAAATCTGAAGTTCTTGGTACACACATTGACCAATGTCTGCTTGCTCATCGACTGCGACAAAGTGACTTCAGGTCTGATGAGTCCTAACGCTGACACCCAAGTCTCCTTGTCCACCCGACCCCACTACTAAGTGGGAGGACACCATCTATACCCTAGATCACCTGTAGGCAATGAGGTGCACCTTGCAGAAATGGAGCCAGCCACTCCACACGATACAAAGAGAGAAAAAAACTGCACAGCACTCACAGACAATGTGAACTGGTGCCAGCAGGGACGCTGGATCAAAATACTAGATAAAAACTCTCTGCAGCACTCAGCTACTACCAGTGGTGTACATACGCTAACAAGCTAAATATATATGAGAAAAAATTTAAAAACTTACGTTTTTTCAAAAAACTCAAAATTCTTATATTTTTTTTAAATCTGAAGTTCTTAGTACACACATTGGCCAATGTCTGCATGCTCATCGACTGCGACAAAGTGACTTCAGGCACGATGAGTCCTAACGCTGACACCCAAGTCCTCCTTGTCCACCCGACCCCACTACTACGTGGGAGGACACCATCTATACCCTAGATCACCTGTAGGCAATGAGGGTGCACCTTGCAGAAATGGAGCCAGCCACTCCACACGATACAAAAGAGAAAAAAACTGCACAGCACTCACAGACAATGTGAACTGGTGCCAGCAGGGACGCTGGATCAAAATACTAGATAAAAACTCTCTGCAGCACTCAGCTACTACCAGTGGTGTACATACGCTGACAAGCTAAATATATATGAGAAAAAATTTAAAAACTTACGTTTTTTCAAAAAACTCAAAATTCTTATATTTTTTTTAAATCTGAAGTTCTTAGTACACACATTGGCCAATGTCTGCTTGCTCATCGACTGCGACAAAGTGACTTCAGGCACGATGAGTCCTAACGCTGACACCCAAGTCCTCCTTGTCCACCCGACCCCACTACTAAGTGGGAGGACACCATCTATACCCTAGATCACCTGTAGGCAATGTATCTTTTGTATCGTGTGGAGTGGCTGGCTCCATTTCTGCAAGGTGCACCCTCATTGCCTACAGGTGATCTAGGGTCTAGATGGTGTCCTCCCACTTAGTAGTGGGGTCGGGTGGACAAGGAGGACTTGGGTGTCAGCGTTAGGACTCATCGTGCCTGAAGTCACTTTGTCGCAGTCGATGAGCAAGCAGACATTGGCCAATGTGTGTACGAAAACTTCAGATTTAAAAAAAATATAAGAATTTTGAGTTTTTTGAAAAAACGTAAGTTTTTAAATTTTTTCTCATATATATTTAGCTTGTTAGCGTATGTACACCACTGGTAGTAGCTGAGTGCTGCAGAGAGTTTTTATCTAGTATTTTGATCCAGGGTCCCTGCTGGCACCAGTTCACATTGTCTGTGAGTGCTGTGCAGTTTTTTTCTCTTTTGTATCGTGTGGAGTGGCTGGCTCCATTTCTGCAAGGTGCACCCTCATTGCCTACAGGTGATCTAGGGTATAGATGGTGTCCTCCCACTTAGTAGTGGGGTCGGGTGGACAAGGAGGACTTGGGTGTCAGCGTTAGGACTCATCGTGCCTGAAGTCACTTTGTCGCAGTCGATGAGCAAGCAGACATTGGCCAATGTGTGTACTAAGAACTTCAGATTTAAAAAAAATATAAGAATTTTGAGTTTTTTGAAAAAACGTAAGTTTTTAAATTTTTTCTCATATATATTTAGCTTGTTAGCGTATGTACACCACTGGTAGTAGCTGAGTGCTGCAGAGAGTTTTTATCTAGTATTTTGATCCAGCGTCCCTGCTGGCACCAGTTCACATTGTCTGTGAGTGCTGTGCAGTTTTTTTTCTTTCTCTTTTCTATAGACATAAGGAGATAGATAGATAGATAGATAGATAGATAGATAGATAGATAGATAGATAGATAGATAGATAGATAGATGAATGCTCAGAGGACTTTTTTGGATTTTGCCCGGGGTAGATTTCACCTCTGAAGAGAAGAGATTTATTACTACATATGTGTTAGTTATCTAAAGTTACCTTAGGCCCCTTTCACATCAGCGTTTATTTGAAATCGCGGCAGATGCGGTAAAAAAAACAGATCTGCCGTGATTACCGCATACTGGCTGCACTTGCGGCACGGTTGCGGCAAGCCCCATACAATGTATAGGCGGGCTTGCGGCAGGTGTGGCAAGTGCGGTTTTGGCACTTGTGGCAGGTGCGACCGCGAAAAAAAAACGCAATCAGCCGCGTTTTTTTCGCGGCCGCACATGCCGCAAGCCCGCCTATACATTGTATGGGGCTTGCCGCCACCGTGCCGCAAGTGCAGCCGGTATGCAGTAATCGTGGCAGATGCGTTTTTTTCACCGCATCTGTTGCGATTTCAAATAAACGCTAGTGTGAAAGCACCCTTAGGCTGCTTTCACATCAGCGGTGAACGCTGATCGCGGCAGTTGCGGTGAAAAAAAATGCAACAGTCGTGATTACCGCATAACGGCCGCACTTGCGGTTCACCTGCGGCAAGCCCCATGCTATGTCTATGGGGCTTGCAGCAGGTGCGGCAAGTGTGGTGTAATTGCGGTTTCGGCACTTGCGGACGCAAAAAAACAGCAATATGCCGCGTTTTTTTCGCGGCCGCACCTGCTGCAAGTGCCAAAACTGCATTTGGCGCACACTTACCACAAGCCCCACAGACATTGTATGGAGCTTGCTGCAAGTGTGCCGCGATTGCGGCCGTTATACGGTAATCGCAGCAGTTGCGTTTTTTTTCACAGCAACTACCGCTGATGTGAAAGGGGCCTTAGTTGCACAAAGGATTAGAGATGAATGGAGCTGAACTTTAAAGGTACCGTCACACGCCGCCATATCGCCGGTGAGAACGCTGGCAATTCCCAAATTCAGCGATGTGGAAACCACATCGCCTGTGTGTAGTGGCGTGTGACTGGGCGATTCTACGGCGAGAAATTGCTGGTGGAGTGTCGCCTGATTGCCCTGCACTGTAGTGAAATCAGGTGATATCCACTAGGCGATTTCAGCGCATCATGCCGTGTGACAAGGCGATATCGAAGTACACAGCGATCCTGAAATCAATCCTGTAGGATGGTGCTTTTTTACGCCGCATCTGCGGCGATTGGTTGGTGATACTGCATTCTGATTGCAAGAGAAAAGAAAGAGAAAGGGGCGCAATAGTGCGTTTACCAGGGGGCTTTTTTTAGCGTGGCGTACTAATAGGTGGCCACTCACCTTATCGGGTTGTGCTGTCCCCGCACAACCCGGTAATACATTTGATAAGGCGCCCTTCACAGGCTCTAGCTCATCCGCACACGGCGTGCTCCAGGGGCTCCGAGCATCCGGTCACGTCACCGCAGGTCCTTAAGTTAAAGCTCCTGTTGCCAGGCGACGCCAGGTCCTCACGTTAAGCTGCACTCTGCGCCTAGCTGCTCCCCGCCGCTTTACCCTCAGAGAGGGATTTATATTAGAAGGTAAAAAAACTATAAGCGGTCTAATTGGAGGCGCTCAGGCCTGCTGCCTTTGTGCCTGAGCGCCTCCAATTAGATAGCTTATAGTTTTTTTACCTTCTAACTGCGTTCTGATTGGCTGGCCATGTCTGGGGCGCCTTATTTGATCACGCAAGGCTCACCAATGGGAACGCAGTTACATCGACCAATTGCAGTGATAGGGACGCGGTGAAAAACACTCAAGCACGCCCCTATCGAAACAGTATGGCCACATCGCTGCTACAATTGTGGCGTGTGACATGGCGATGTGTGAAGGGCGGTCTTCTGCAGGCGATTTCCGGGACGCAGGATCGCCGAAGATCGCATGCAAGATCACTACGTGTGACAGCTCCACAGCGATGTGAAAAAGTGTCCGAAACTTGCGCGCTCACGTAAAATCACCAGCGATATGGAAGCCATATGGCGGCGTGTGACGGTACCTTAAAGGGAACATGTCATGTCCTTTTCTGTTATTAAACCACCCCCAATGTTATTTAGATCATGTAGTACTCATCAATAACCTTTTAAAAAAAATTGTTGTATTCATCTCAAAAAAACACTTTAAACAACTTACTTATTTTCATTAGCTACAGTGGGGAAAAAAGTACTTAGTCAGCCACCAATTGTGCAATTCTCCCACTTCCCGATTCAATCCACTCTCTGAAAATTGGATCAGCAATACTCGGTATAAACTCTGGATGGCTAAGTACCGGGGCTAGGACAGATTGGGTGGGAATCATTGTTGAGCGAATTAATCTATGGCTACAGGTAAATAGCGTAGGCCCGATAGTTGGCTGGTTCAAAAGGTCATCGTTTATTCTCAATTTCACCCATGGTAGTGTATTAGTTGAAATGAGGTGAAACTCTGTTCAATCTGAACCCACATTTGGTTGTCTTTATTTCTACACCAGTCAATCACCTGTGCCAAATGGCTCGCCCGATGGTTTGATTTAATGTCTGGAAGTCCCACTCCACCTTCACCTTTAGGTCTAAATAAAATCGATTTTGCCACATGGGCACTCTTGTTATTCCATATGAAAGCGGTCTGACTTTGTGAGATTGACTTAAAGAAGGAGGAAGGAACTCTAATAGGAAGGGCTTGTAGATAGTATAGAATCTTAGGTAAAATAGTCATTTTAAAGAGCTGACATCTGCCCAACAATGTAAATGTTGATCTTGTCCATCTATAACAGTCTGCCCGTATTGAACATAAAAGGGTAGGGAAATTGGCCCTATAAAGGTTGTGTATGTCAGTCGTTATCTGCAGTCCTAAGTTATAGCCCATTTTGACCAGCAGAAAGAACCCAATGGCGCCTTTTAGATTATCCACAAGTCGGGGCGGAAGAGATATGTTTCACGCTTCAGACTTGGATTGATTAATTTTAAAATTAGAAAGATTAGAATATGCCTCTAGTTCTTTTAAAAGGTTAGGGAGATTCCGGGGTTTGTCACAAAAAACAGCAGGTCGTCTGCGTATGCAGCAATTTTAAATGTAGACAATTTCACCTTAACACCAGATATACCTTGGTTCGCCTGTATGTGTCTCAGCAATGATTTGAGAGATAATATAAAAATCAATGGGAAGAGCGGACAACCCTGGAGGGTTCCATTCATAGTATCAAATGGCTCAGATAAGACGCAGTTCACCCGGACTCTAGCTGACGGAAGCGAGTACAGCGACAACACCCAATGCATCATCCTAGTCCCTAGGCCTATATGGGCCAGGGTTTCCTCCATAAAAGTCCACTTAATTCTGTTGAACGCTTCCTCTCCGTCCGTCGACAAGAGCATCATCGGAGATCCAGAGAGTTTAGCTTTGTGTATTAAATTTATCACTTTAGTGGTGTTGTCCCTAGCCTCTCGACCCATCACAAAACCTGCCTGGTCTGGGTGAACAATGCCACACATCAAGGGAGCCAATGTACCCTACAGAATCTTAGCAAATAATTTAATGTCCACGTTTAATAATGAGATTGGGTGGCAGCTTGAGCATTGCAATGGGTCTTTCCCTGGCTTGTGGATTACTGCAATGGTTGCCCTTAGAGTATCCCTCGGGGGTGCCGCCGTCTCCGCCATGGCATTTAGGGAAGCTCTTAGATGAGGCAGCAATCTTTCTCGTAATTTCTTATAGTACAGGACCGTAAACCCATCAGGTTCTTTCATTTTGTTCTTCTGTGGTACGGACAATACTTTTCACCTTGAGTGAATTTACTAATTTTACAGCAAATATTTCTTCCAATCTGTAACAATCCTATTTATTGCAGTTATGTCATTTTATTCCTGCTCCGGAATCAGTGTTTTGAGCCAGGCTGTTTTCTCCAGACTCTTGCAGGGTGATTGAATGCATTTTTCCAGCTGGCTGCAGTGTGAAGTCTTAGCATCTCATTAAAAATTCTCCTAATTACTGACATGAAGGCAGAGAAGTGTTACTTGGTAGAGTGCCCGCTTAGAGGCCAAGGTGTTTTATTGCAGTGATCTGACAATTAGAGGGATGGCGCTGACAGCATTCACGTCTATAATTCAGTAAGTGGTTAATACTGAAGGAATTAGCAGCACAGATAACTAGACCAAGGCCTACATTTCCAGTTTGTAGCACACATCTTCCTATGGATAAATATTTACACACATTATCTCACTGTGTATTACCCCCAAATCTCCTCATACACAGGCAGTAATATCTTATCAGGGCTTATCATTGTCAGACTTTCTTAGAAGGTTATTAGGTTTAAACTTTGGTTTCCTGGGACCACCCATCTGACAGCCGGAGCTTCTCGTGTGGGTCATTTTCTGTCTTATACTGGGTTTCCTTCTTAGAATAAACATCACTTCCTATAGCGCTCCATCGTATTCTTAAAAGGGGATGTTTTGGGCTGGGCCATGTTATCTAACAGTAGAGCACACACATCTGGGGTCCTTAGAGAATTGCTGTATTGATGAATTGATGAATTTTCTTATCTAATCAAGTACTTATTTCATCATTTTGTGACTGTGATCACAGAAAATTATGTATATAACCCCTGCAATCACTACAACACAGGTACAACTGCTCGGGAAGCAGGGCTGTGGAGTTGGTGCCCATTTTAGGTGGATTCGGATTCACTGAAATTAAGGAGTTGAGTCAGAGTCGGATGTTTGGGTTACTGACTTCACAGCCCTGGTTATGGAGTCGGAGTTGGTGTCCATTTTGATGGAGTTGGATTCAGGGAAATCGAAGAGTCGGAGTCAGAGTCGAATGTTTGGCTTATAGACTGTACAGCCCTACCGGAGATGTGACGAGCTGCCACCAAACTGCCAACTGCAGGGAAGGCTGGAAGCAGAAGAAAGCCGTGCAGGATGCATCTATGATGGTAACTATATTGTACCATCCAGGGCTGTGGAGTCGGTAAACTAAAAATCTGACTCCGGCCCATCAATTTCCCTTAATATGACTCCACCAATATTGACACTGACTCCATGACTCCAACTCCACAAACAGGGCTGTGAAGTCAGTAAGCCAAATATCAGACTCCTCAATTTCCCTGAATCCAACTCCACCCAAAATGGACCCCGACTTGACTCCACAGCCCTGCCCGTCACATCTAAATTTAACCCGTTTCTTGTAAATTTCACAAACTTTTGATGAGGCTAAACTGTTGTTCCGTGCTCAGATTCCATCCAAGTAGAGATGTGAGCGCAAACTAAACATCCTCAGGTACAATCTCTCAAACCTGGCTGCCTGGAAGACATCCCATCATTTGTCATCATAAAAAGGTGAGGGACAGGCTGAATCAATTAATATGTCTGAGAACACAAAACGAGGCATATTACTCATTGGACTTAACCACCGAGCCAAATACCAGATGTAATTGAATTTTGTTAAATACACATATTTGTGATATCTGCAGTAATTGAGTTAGAATTTTCCAGGCTTCCACTTAACGTCCAGTGTTCACCTCCTGCAGCAGTTCCATATAGAAATGAACTCAATCATTGCAATGTGGGGTGCACAGACGGTTGGAGTCAGGCATTGCTGGATGGCAGCTGGAACGTGATTCCACTCATATGAGAGCTACGTGGTGTCTGTATCCCCTGGACGTGGTCACCTTCACTTCTTAGGGACAATTTACCATCATTGACTCAGATATGAAGAGCTTGTAAAACATGGAATATGTGAGCTCAATTCCTCCAATATGTCATTACACATTCTATGACTCCTCACACTACAACCTGATGACACAATTTCTAACATTAGCAGGATTCTGCGATATATGGGAACTTTGAAATTAAAGGAGTTTTCTGACACCTCCTGCAACTTGCACTTGGCTACCACTTGTACTTGGTTTCGACTGCCATTATGCCTGGAAAGATAACATGAACTGCTGTCCAGGGCTGCAGAGTCGGTAAGCCAAACATCTGACTCAGACTCCAACTCCACCTAAATGGACACCGACTCCACGAGTCCAATTTTACTACCATGGCTGTGGAGTTGGTAACCCAATAATCTGACTTCAACTTCTCAATGTCCCTGAATCCGACTCCACCAAAATAGACTCCGACTCCACAATTAGGGCTGTGAAGTCAGTAAGCCAAACATCCAACTATGAC
The DNA here is from genome assembly GCA_033576535.1 of Allobates femoralis. Lineage (NCBI taxonomy): Eukaryota > Metazoa > Chordata > Amphibia > Anura > Aromobatidae > Allobates > Allobates femoralis. The sequence continues at coordinate 129,322,315 of JARQOC010000010.1, forward strand.
TCCCCAATTTCCTTGAATCCAACTCTACCAAAATAGACACCAACTCAGACTCCACAGCCCTGCTGCTGTCTACAGCTGTCACAGCAATGATATACTGGGGAGATGCTTTTATACTGTACAGTGTAAGCATTAGATATCTTCTACGTCGTCGATATACCTATCCGGACAGCTGTGCTGCCCCATACTTTGCTGTGTTTGGTGGAGTGTTATTGGAGCCTGATCTGCGTCAATCTGACAGTTGTGAGATTACTTGTAATATAACAGAAGTCACCGTCTCTTGTTAAAGAGGAAATGACTGAAGACAGAAGAAGAAATCTGTCAAATTCACTCATGTCCCTCCCAAGCAGTTCCAGCCAAGCACAATATAATGCAGCCTAGTATATCCCACTGCTTCCTGGAATCAGTAGAACCCATCTGGTTCACAATTTATTGCATATCATCTACTTTTAACCCCTACACAAGCCTTATTACTCTCATGCTGTCTATAGGGGACTTTGTGCTGGTTGGGCACGGCTTCTTGCAATAGACTCCTCGCTAGGCTTTCCATCTTTCGGCACATATTTGGTATTGGAACGCACTGAAGGAACATTTTACCTGGAACAGTTTAATAGGAACAGAACTGGCTGCATATTTTTGGTCTGGAAAACTTTATGTCTCATTCAAGGTTATGAGGCAGCAAATGAATTGTAATAGCAAGAATAAAGCAATGAAAGTGTAGAGTGAGCAACCCGTGAATGTATGAAGGAGTATAGGTACATCTTACTTTTCTACTGCCCATGTCAGATATCATATCAGGCCTTATATATGACACCAAAAGCTCCAAATCTAGCCAGGTATTTATTAGTGCTTTACCATTGACCAGGTTTCCAATTAAAATGTAAAGATGTGAAAATAAAGTAGTATTCAGCTCATAGATTTTTTTGGCTTAGGAGCCAAAAGGACTTCATATTTTTGCAGTGTTAACTGAAAATCATTGTGGAACTGCAAACCATTGAAGTCTCTACTGTGGCGCGTCCTTTTACAAATCTGGACTTGAGGCTACTATTATCCAAAATCAGATTTTAGCAAATTTATCAGATGTGATTATATAATAGGCAACCCGTTTAGAAAGGTATGAAAAAAAGGCACTTACCGGGAGAAGGTGGAAGTCTTCTTTATTGTGGTTCACTGATTACATGTAGTGCAGGTAGAAGAGGGGAAGGAGCCGACATGACAAACCGGGGTGCTCCTACGTGTTCTGACAGGTCATTCCGGTGCAGAACAGTTTGCCATCGTCAACTCCTTCATCTCTCTTCCCTGCACTACATGTAGTCAGTGAACCACAATAAAGAAGACTTCCACCTGCTCCTGGTGAATGCCGCTTTTTCATATTTTCTAAACAGATTTCCATGTCTGATTAACTATCAAGTGTGCAACATGGGAGCAAGTGTATCTTATAACCACAAGTGTGGTGCCGGACCCACTACTACATGTCAGGACCCTGTAATGCCCAGCTGTTTCTTCTTCTGAGTGAATATAATAGGCAACACTGAAGTCTTACTGGGTTGTGTCTGCGCTACAATGGGATAGTAGTGGATCCAGGAAGATTCTGATCAAGATCTCAATTCATAATAACAAATTGTACTGAATCAGCATAGGATCCACCTCTGTCAGATGGCAGCGCCATCTGCAAAGATTTCCTCCATTTTACAACAATCTGGAGCCACTAATGACCGCCATATGGCTTAGACTGATTCACATTATTGATTTACAGTAGATGCAAGTGATATCGCTGAGTGCAACCTCTCGTGGCAGTTCATATCTCTGAGTATTGAGCTTCTGCGCTGTATAAGTTCTGTTAAACAATGATTTATAGAATGCTTCGTCCTAAACATTTCACTTATATCAATGTGATCCTGAAATGGGACAGCACCAGTGCAATATCTCCATTTCCGTTTATGATATTTCTTCATCTAATCTTTTCACTGGAGCTGGAGAAGGATATTATCAATACCATAGATGGCAAGAGTTACAAAAAAATCAATTGCGGAACAAAGCAAGCCAGACATGTCAACACATCATACGAAGACAGCAATCACCGGAGAAGGACATCATGGTAGGAAGAATAGAAGGAGCAAGGTAGAGAGGAAGACCAGCAACCTGATGGCTTGATACTATCAAGAAAATTATTTAAAAGACTCAAGTGAACCTATCTAAGCTTTGAGAAGACCATGGTGGACCTAATTAGGCTTGGAGAAGACCCTGGTGGAGCTATGTAAGCTTGGAGAAGACTCTGGTGGAGCTATCTAGGCTTGGAGAAGTTCCTGGTGGACCTCATCTAGGCTCTGACTGCGTCCTGTAAGTGCATTTGGTTTCTGTTTTTGGCATGGATGGTAAGTTTCTGATGCTGCTTTTTTTCTAGTAGTTTTTGTACAATTTTGTTAGGACTGATGAGCATGGGATCCCTTGTCGTGGGTCATCAGCTTAAATGTCTTGGGCCAACACATGAACCAAAAGCCCATCTATAAAGGTTTTTTATTTATCATATAAAAAACTTTTGCACTTTTTTATCCATTCAGGGTGCAGTTGGGCCTATAGGGGCGCCATTCATCTAGTGGTGCAGAAGCATCGTACTGTGCGGCCCAATGCTCAGGCAGCGGAGCGGTTGGGTAGCTTTCAGACACTCTGCATCATATGTATCAGTGTGAATGGTGCTCTATGCAGGCCTAGTGTATGCATGGCAGCTCGCCTCCCACATCTTGCTGGTAGAGGTGATTTATCAGCCTGCAGCTGGGCATGCTCCACAATTGGGCTCTGACTGCGTCCTGTAAGTAAGTGCATTTGGTTTCTGTTTTTGGCATGGATGGTAAGTTTTCTGATGCTGCTTTTTTTCTAGTAGTTTTTGTACAATTTTGTTAGGACTGATGAGCATAGGATCCCTTGTCGTGGGTCATCAGCTTAAATGTCTTGGGCCAACACATGAACCAAAATCCCATCTATAAAGGTTTTTTATTTATCATATAAAAAACTTTTGCACTTTTTTATCCATCCAGGGTGCAGTTGGGCCCATAGGGGCGCCATTCATCTAGTGGTGCAGAAGCATCGTACTGTGCGGCCCAATGCTCAGGAAGCGGAGCGGTTGGGTAGCTTTCAGACACTCTGCATCATATGTATCAGTGTGAATGGTGCTCTATGCAGGCCTAGTGTATGCATGGCAGCTCGCCTCCCACATCTTGCTGGTAGAGGTGATTTATCAGCCTGCAGCTGGGCTTGCTCCACAATTGGGCTCTGACTGCGTCCTGTAAGTGCATTTGGTTTCTGTTTTTGGCATGGATGGTAAGTTTTCTGATGCTGCTTTTTTTCTAGTAGTTTTTGTACAATTTCGTTAGGACTGATGAGCATGGGATCCCTTGTCGTGGGTCATCAGCTTAAATGTCTTGGGCCAACACATGAACCAAAATCCCATCTATAAAGGTTTTTTATTTATCATATAAAAAACTTTTGCACTTTTTTATCCATCCAGGGTGCAGTTGGGCCCATAGGGGCGCCATTCATCTAGTGGTGCAGAAGCATCGTACTGTGCGGCCCAATGCTCAGGCAGCGGAGCGGTTGGGTAGCTTTCAGACACTCTGCATCATATGTATCAGTGTGAATGATGCTCTATGCAGGCCTAGTGTATGCATGGCAGCTCGCCTCCCACATCTTGCTGGTAGAGGTGATTTATCAGCCTGCAGCTGGGCTTGCTCCACAATTGGGCTCTGACTGCGTCCTGTAAGTGCATTTGGTTTCTGTTTTTGGCATGGATGGTAAGTTTTCTGATGCTGCTTTTTTTTCTAGTAGTTTTTGGACCTCATCTAGGCTTGGAGAAAACCCTGGTGGAGCTATGTAAGCTTGGAGAAGACCCTGGTGGAGCTATCTAGGCTTGGAGAAGTTCCTGGTAGACCTTATCTAGGGTTGGAGATGACCCTGGTGGACTCTTCTAGGCTGCACAAGATCTATCTTCCAACAGAGTGTTCATCTATCAAGTCACCATGGCTTCAGATCGAGCTGAATGCCATTACAATAAATAGATAATAAATAGATCTTCACCCATCACTAATTGTAAGGAATAAGCAATATTTGTGGGGAATGAGCAGTATTCCAGTGGCAGCTATGTTGTTCAGACTCTGCCATGCCTCGCTTAAATCATACTCCTTTTTGGCTTGAGGCAAATCGTCTCTGGGAAAGGGAATATGTTAATCAACCTAAGGAAACACCAAATGATCACACAATAGAGCTCCAATGAAATGAAGATTAGGGGACAATGAAATCTCCCTGCCATTATCCAAAAGGATGACCACCTGGGAATTTGCCAGCTAAAGCCCCCGTAACACTAAACGAGATCGCTAGCGACATCACTGCTGAGTCACGAGTTTTGTCACGCAACAGGGACCTCAACAGCGATCTCGCTTTGTGTGACACTTAGCAGCTATCAGGCCCCTGCTGTCTGATCGCTGCTCGTTACAAACTGTACTGGACCATTTTTGATCGTTGGGGTCCCGGTGGCCAGCATGCATCGCTGTGTTTGACAGGGACAACGACCAACGACCTCAATACTACAGGTCTAGAAACAGGGTCCCAATGACCTCCGGATCATTCCGGATCGTTGCTGTGTCGCTACTGAGATATGACTTTTTCACATCTCACCAGCGATGCTGACAGTGACACACCAGCGATCCCGGCAGGTCGGATCGCTGGTGCATCGCCGAGTGTGACGGGACCCTACGTGTGAGAATGAAGTTCCTCTATCTGCAGATTCAATGGAGGAGTTAATTACTGCCCAGACTGAAAGACTCCAAGAGTGTAATCTTAATATCTTAAGAGCCATCGCTCATATAAAAATGTCAAGTATAAATATCGCATTCAGAAATTCAGACAATCCTAGCACATATTTCATATAAGCGCAGGACCATCGTAAGTACCCTAAACTTGATATTGGCCAGTAGGATACCAGATGAGTAGTCATGTGTCATATCATTGCATAGCTACAATCATAACTGAAAATATGAGAGCATTGTTGTCCGCTTATGACATTCCCAGGCAAAGTTATGGCCAATAATATCTTTTGTATATCTCATATCTCAACTCAGGGGGGGTCGGAGTTATGAAACATCCTAGAGGTGTGAGATGGCTAGATGTGTGAGAGATGAGAAAGCCTCTTTCAGTATAAAAATGTCCCATCTCTTCTCCATCTTGGTATTCTTCTGAAGAGGCATAATTATATCAAGTCAGATTGTACCCATGAACCAGGTTGGCCCATGCTGCCCTTCTGGTGCCACCAGCGTTAAGGTAACTGATCACGTGTGGCTGTAATTCTATATCTCATTTATCTTTTATTTGCATAAGTGACTGTAATCTTTGTAAAATCTTAATAATAACTGTACATAATTAATATTATTCTAGTGTGCCAATAGGGTGATTAAATATATAAATTTAATCTTGAGTCATTCTTTGTATCTTGATCACGACCTCCCAAGTCCGTGTGCTCATTTAATGCTACCTGGGTTGGTTTCTCACCCAATATAATCCTGATCATGGACCGGATTTATATCAAACGAGGAACTAGTGGCAGCAATTAGTGCTTGGGGTTATTCAGGGCCTCTATCAGTGACGGGGTGGTGGTTTTTAAATGGCCTTCTGGTCTCGGACAAGAAGGCATATATCACACTCACTGAGAGGTGCCTTAATAAACCAGCACTGACAGGGCAGCTGCGGCTCTTCTTTTAGCCTCAGGTAGTTCCCTGACTAGCCCGAAGGCACTGTAGAGCTGCCAGGTTCAGTGGCCAATTCTCCACACTAGTCTGTGGTTATTACTGAAAAGTGGAAGAACTGCAACAAAAGCGGCTATGAAGGGGAGACCCCGTAATATTACAAAGTGGGGGGCTGAGTGATGAAGAGCAGAAAATTCACCACGGCTTTGCTGATCCCATAACTGCAGAGCCTAGACCTCCTCTGTGCCCAGCCGGGAGTTTTATGGCTTGGGCTTCCATGGTTGACAACAGCATATTATCTATCTACTAAAGGAACTACACACAGTTAGTGATGTCACTGGAAACCTTGGATGCAGTCATTCTGGCCCTGATGACAGTGATAGGGTTAATTGGTTAATTTCCTCCATATGTTCACCACGGTCTGCCAAAAACTGAGCTACAAAAAGGCAACCCTGATGCATTGTTTCCCAAGAACAAGAGGTTATGGAGTGGAGATAAAAGCTGTTTTCAGTCATAACACAAACGTCAATTATGCAGCAATTTACTTAATAACAGGCCACTCATTACAAAGAGAATCTGTGGATTTAGGAGGCCATAGTCCTGTATGAGGGTCCCGGGGGCCCCCATACATCAGTAGGCTGTCACTTACTAGGGTGGGGATTGTGTCCAGCCCTTCCCTGTCTATCTCCACAATGAAAATACATTTTTATTTATTTTCCCGGGTTCTGGAGCTCAGCACCGGCTCAATTCTATATAATTTGTGTATTATACCGAGTAGGACGTCATATTTGTTCTAGCTTCTAGATGCCTGGTAAACCAATGGCAGCATCCACCGAGGACAAGAAGAATGTTGTATTATTCTCTAATCTGCTGCAAAACACATATTTTCTTCCATATAGCAACCAGGGCTGTGGAGTCAGCATTGTATTTAGAGTAGGTGTCCATTTTGGTGGAGTCAAAGTCAGGGAAATTGAGGAGTCAGATGTTTAGCTTACTGACTTCACAGCCACGGTTGTGGAGTCTGGGTCATAGTCAGTGTCCATTTTGGTGGAGTTGGAGCCAGATTCAGGGAAGTTGAGGAGTCGGATGTTTGGCTTACTGACTTCACAGCTCTGGTTGTGGAGTCAGAGTCATCAAGTCAGAGTCGGTGTCCATTTTGGTGGAGTCGGATCTAGGGAAATTGAGGAGTCAGATGTTTGGATTACTGACTCCACAGCCTTGATTACAACTAGATGATGATGAGAGAGAGAAAAGCAAGAGAGATGGAGAGAGAAGAGAGAGGCAGAAAATCACAAGAAAAGGTTTATTTCAGCCATCAAATCTTCAGAGGCCTCCTATTGTCACTGCACAGGCAGACATCTCCGATCAATACCACCTGAAAGTTCTTTCATCAGCCGCACACATCCACTTAACCCTCCATTAAAGAAAACATTTGTTTCATCGTCGTCATTTTTAACTGAGGAAAGTTAATCTCCTATAAAGCAGGAAAACGTCAAACCTAATTCAAGGCCAGACGGAGAAGCCTGTGAAAAGCTGCAGCCCCGGGATCCAGCTGGCTACACGGCGCTGTGTCAGGAGACGGGGTCAGAAGACTATTCCCAACCAGCACATTAATAGGAAACTCAGGGATAGCCATTTATTTCACAGCTTCAGCTGACCTCCAATCCACACAAGAGTGGGCAAAGGGAAGGGCTGAATCCAAGCACAAAGATCCCATGTGAACTGAACATTGGCCGCCTATGGACCCCGAATATCTGAAATATTTATAGTCTGAAAGATGCATGCAAACACATTCTGCTTTAGCTGGGAAACAGAAAGAAGTCGTCAGATGTTATGTGATCGCCTCCAGTATCAGAGAACGCTGATCCGGAAAACCTCTACTGGAGATCGTGTGCCAGCAGAAATGAGGGGTACATCTCGTGTCTCACCGGGTCTGGCCCATCACTGTGCCAGTATTTGCATCAATCAAAATTTAGCTCACAGAATAAACTCTTTAATTACCATAGACATGAAGAGAAAAGATGGGAACAAGATGCAAAAGTACTAAGAGTAAAAATTATTTTAACAATTTTAAAAGGACAATTTTATTTGGAGCAATATTCAGTAAAGTGAAGACACACAACTGCAGTGCATGAATCCAGCATTAAAATGGACCTTCTCTGAGACTATATATCATTTTTGCAATTGTGTTTCACTAAATAAATTTGCACTGATTTGATTTTTCAAGGCTCTTTGCTTCTCAGTACGTTCAATTTTGGTAGGTCTGTGGGCATAAATCAGCTGAGAGGGGCTCAGAAATAGACAAAAATGTTGTAAACGCTGTTATAGTGAGCTCATTAACAGATTCTCAGTTAAAGGGAATCTTTCAGGTCAAAAATCCATATGAAACGGGTATCATTTTCTAATTCCTCTGGTGAAGCTCTTTCTATTCATACAGTGCCTACAAGCAGTATTCAACCCCCTGCAGATTTAGCTGGTTGACACATGCGGAATTAACTTGGCCTTGTGACATTTGGACTGTAGATCAGCCTGGAAGTGGGAAATGCACTGCAGCCAAAAAGTGTTTTTGTTTTTTTTTAAAGCGTTAAAAGTTAATTCAGAGGGTCATTTATTATTCAACCCCTCAAACCACCAGCATTCTGTTTGGTCCCCCTAAAGTATTAAGAAGTAGTTCAGGCTCAAAGAACAATTAGCTTCACATGTGTGGATTAATTAATTCTTTTGCCAGCCTTTTCTGACTATTTAAGACCCTCCCCAAACTTGTGAACAGCACTCATACATGGTCAACATGGGAAAGACAAAGGAGCATTCCAAGGCCATCAGAGACAAGATCGTGGAGGGTCACAAGGCTGGCAAGGGGTACAAAACCCTTTCCAAGGAGTTGGGCCTACCTGTCTCCACCGTTGGGAGCATCATCCAGAAGTGGAAGGCTTATGGAACTACTGTTAGCCTTCCACGGCCTGGACAGCCTTTGAAAGTTTCCTCCCGTGCCGAGGCCAGGCTTGTCCGAAGAGTCAAGGCTAACCCAAGGACAACAAGGAAGGAGCTCCGGGAAGATCTCATGGCAGTGGGGACATTGGTTTCAGTCAATACCATAAATAACGTACTCCACCGCAATGGTCTCCGTTCCAGACGAGCCCGTAAGGTACCTTTACTTTCAAAGCGTCATGTCAAGGCTCGTCTACAGTTTGCTCATGATCACTTGGAAGACTCTGAGACAGACTGGTTCAAGGTTCTATGGTCTGATGAGATCAAGATCGAGATCTTTGGTGCCAACCACACACGTGAGACTGGATGGCACTGCATACGACCCCAAGAATACCATCCTTACAGTCAAGCATGGTGGTGGCAGCATCATGCTGTGGGGCTGTTTCTCAGCCAAGGGGCCTGGCCATCTGGTCCGCATCCATGGGAAGATGGATAGCACGGCCTACCTGGAGATTTTGGCCAAGAACCTCCGCTCCTCCATCAAGGATCTTAAGATGGGTCGTAATTTCATCTTCCAACAAGACAACGACCCAAAGCACACAGCCAAGAAAACCAAGGCCTGGTTCAAGAGGGAAAAAATCAAGGTGATGGAGTGGCCTAGTCAGTCTCCTGACCTCAACCCAATTGAAAACTTGTGGAAGGAGCTCAAGATTAAAGTCCACATGAGACACCCAAAGAACCTAGATAACTTGGAGAAGATCTGCATGGAGGAGTGGGCCAAGAAAACTCCAGAGACCTGTGCCGGCCTGATCAGGTCTTATAAAAGACGATTATTAGCTGTAATTGCAAACAAGGGTTATTCCACAAAATATTAAACCTAGGGGTTGAATAAAAATTGACCCACACTTTTATGTTTAAAATTTATTAAAATTCAACTGAGCATCATAATTTTTTGGTTTGTAAGATTTATGCTTCTGTTAATAAATCCTACTCTCATTTGCAGTTTGAAGGCTCTAACTTATTTTCATCTTGTCAAACCACCTAAATCTGCAGGGGTTGAATACTACTTGTAGGCACTCTATATTTCTTTTATTTATACTCCCCACATCATCTGTAAATTGCAAATAAAGAGATTCATTCCATCTGTCAGTCACAGTGAGTGATCACTTACTTCTCTGCTGCCCACTCCCCAGTGAATGAATATTCATGTAGTGACATCACTGTACTGCACACAAGGAAAGTTCATTAGAAATCACCCACATTGGGCGTCTGTATCCTCTTCTCTGCTTTCCTTGTATGCAGCAAATAAACACATAGAATCTCAGAATCACAGACAGCACTGCTTTTGCTCAGGGCAATAGATGGAGGAGATTGCCTTACCTAGCTGAGCTAGGATATCAGATATGTCCCTGCCATCTCTTCCTCCCCCTCCCTATCAGATGAAGCTTGCAAAACAGGAACATGAAACTAGAAGTGAGGCTCAGAGCATGGGGGGGATAGCTGCCTGGGAAGGAGTGAATATTAAATGAACAATAACATACACTGGACTATTCTGAAGTGAAAGTAATGGGCCAAACTAGTGCAGCTAGCTGCCTGCTGGGTGTGAAGATGCTTATAACAAGAGAACTGCAAAGGGTACAGTAATGATTTTTACATATTCTGAAAGGGCTGCCCGAGCAATATTCAAGGGTACTATTAGTATCATACTGAAAAATGACCTGACAGAGTCCCATTAACTCATTCCAGAGCCAGCAATAGACAGTGCCATACAGACGCTTTAGAAGAATAAGCAGTGCAAGATTTTTAGCGAAACCCAAATTCAAAAATATTTTTTGGCCCCAATTACATGGATTCAAGAAATGTTTTTTTTTCCAAAGGTGGAAAACCCCTTTAACTGTGTGAAATGAATCTAATATTGTTCCCTTCATTTTGTGTACTGACCACCAGTTTATGTCTCTCCAGCTACTTTGACATAAGGCCCAACAGATTATGTCTGGTTCAGTTCTAACTGTTGGTTCTGGGTGTCGTCCTTATATGTCAAAGAGAAAATCATTACAGATTATTATTTAAAAATCTCACTTCTGAAGGGAGTGCATCATATTGTAACCTAGGCCAATTACAGTCCGCCTTACCATTTTGTTGGCTTAACTGCTCAATGATGATATATGTGGCAATTTCTGCTGAAATACCAGCCGAAGCTCAGAGATGTCAGAACTTAGAGATTAAATGAAAGGGGAGAATGTGTGAGAGATGATAAAAGGACAGAGAACATAACATTCATTTTCATGGATTTATGGCTATGCCAGCTGTCAGTTCTCGCAAGACCAAGCTGCCTAACCTCCGGAGGAATTCACCAGCATTCTGCCATGAGGGAATATGTTACCTCCTACATTAGGTAACTTTATAAGATGCCCATAAATATAAAACGAACAAGAATAAACATAAAAGCTGATCCCGATATTGAGACCAGTGGATGAGATAAAGAGATTGCTGCCTGGAGGCAATGACGTCTTTATAGAAGGATCTCGAAATAACAGACGGCTTACAAGGTATAAGAAAAGCAACAGCGCCAACACAGGAGAGATGAATCATTACACAGCGTTAATTATGGATCAGTAACGGCTCTCCACAATGGTTATCTATAAGGAGCTAATTCACTTATAAATCCTTTATAGATGATTGGGTTACATGATGGTTGTCTGTACAGTGAACACAGTGATATCTATATATATATATATATATATAAATGTCTTCTGGCTTCTGCCATTGCCTGATGTGTCCAGTTTTACCCATTATCACAATTGGGAATTATGACATCACAATGGGGGAATTATGACATCACAAGGGGGTATTTTGACCCTCACATTGGAGGTATTTTGACATCATGATGGGGTATTTTAACCCTCACAATGGGGGTATTATGACATCACAATGGAGGTATTATTACATTATACACTCCCTGACAAGTTATGTCGCTTATCCATGTTATGTAAATAAAAGCTTATAATCTGGCGTTAAATTCATCCATTGGTTGTATAAATTACTCTTTTGAAAGCTGAAACCCTCCGAAATGTGGTTTAGGTTAATAAAATAAATTGGCATCAATGCTGAAATGTTGATAATTTAATGAACACAGAATGGTCAGATTTTAGCAAGACAAAAGTTTATCGCCTGGTCAAATAATGCACCCAATCCTAGTTTACATCCTCACCTGTGCTCAGTAAATGATCGGTTAATTAGTGGGTGTGTATAAAAACAAACCCAGCACCCCAGACCTTCACTTTGAACTGCAACTTGAGCTCTGACAACATGCCAAAAATCCACCCTGTGACCAAAGCCTTGATTATCAAGAGGCTGAAGAGCAGATCCACTGCAGAGGTGGCTGGCACCTTTAATGTGTCTCAGTGTCAAGTACAAAGAATAAAAGAGATTTGAAGAGACTGGAGATGTGTTTGACAAGCCCAGGTCCAGCAGACCTGCAAGACAACTGCTCAGGAGGAACGTCTGTTGTTTAGAAAATCCAAAGCAAGCCCCTCTTCCACTGCAGTAGAGCTCCAACAGGCCTGGTCACCTCAAGTCCCTGTGTCAACTAGAACAGTTTGTAGGATTCTGTCTCAAAATGGCCTCCATGGTGTCCAAAAGCCAGCACTAAACAAAAGGCAAATAAAAAACTGTGTGGCATTTGCAAAGTCCGACAGCCTGCTAAACAAATGGATTCTGGAAAAGTGGCTGAAGGTGGATTTATTTAATGAATCTTCAGTAGAATTACACCACAGCCGCCACAAATACTACAGGAGACCTACTGCAGCCAGTATGGATCCAAAATACACCCAGAAAACAGTTAAATTTGGTGGTGGAAAGATCATGGTCTGGGATTACATTCAGTATGGGGGTGTGCGAAACATTTGCAAGGTGAAAGGCAATATCAATAGATTACAATATCAAGAAGCATTAGCTACCTCTTATATTCCAAATCATAAAAGGGGTCAAATTCTGCAGCTGGATGGTGCTCCATCTCATACATTCATCTCTACAACAAAGTTCCTCCAGGCAAAAAAAAGATCAAGGTGCTCAAGGACTGGCCAGCCCAGTCACCAGACATGAACATCATTGAGCATGTTTGGGGTAGGATGAAAGAGGAAGCTTGGAAGACAAAACCAAAGAATCTAGATGAACTCTGGGAGGCATGTAAGACTGCATTCTTTTTTATTCCTGATGACTTCATTAATAAATTGTATGAATTATTGTTGAACCGCATGGATGCAGTCCTTCAAGCTCATGGAAGTCACACAAAATATTAAATATGACTCTAATAGCACCACAACTTCATTCACCAATGTTATGCAACATATATTTGTATTTTAAGTTAATTATTTGTTTGAAAATCACATTACTTTCTGTGGGCGACAAAACTTTTGTCTTGCCAAAATCTGACCCTTCTGTGTTCATTAAATGATCAATATTTCAGCATTGATGCCAATTTATTTTATTAACCTAAACCACATTTCGGAGGGTTTCAGCTTTCAAAAGAGTAATTTATACAACCAATGGATGAATTTAACATCAGGTTATAAGCTTATTTACATAACATGGATAAGGGCCCTTTCACATTGGCGTTTTTGCCAAAATGCAGCAGATGTGGCAGATTTACCGCATCTGCCGCCTAGCAGCCGCACTTGAGGCAAGCCCCATGCATTGTCTATGGGGCTTGCAGTAAGTGTGCGGCAAGAGTGGTTCTGGCAGGTGCAGCCGTGAAAAAAAAATTGCTGCTGACCGTGGTTTTTTCGCGGCCGCACCTGCCGCAACCGCACTTGCCGCACCTTACCGCAAGCCCCATACACAATGCATGGAGCTTGCCGCAAGTGCGGCCATTAGGCGGGACCCTCGGCAGATGCTTTTTTTATTCCGGATCCGGACAAAAAAGCTAGTATGAAAGGGGCCTAAGCGACATAACTTCTGTCAGCGAGTGTAGTGGGGAATTATGACATCACAATGGGGGTATTTTGACATCACAATGGGGTATTTTGACATCATAGTGGGGTATTTTGACATCACAATGGTGTATTATTACCTCATAGTTGGGTGTTATGACATCATAGCTCACAGGCTGGAGAGAGCATGGGGCGGGCGGAGAGACAACGCACAGGGGGAGAGAGCGCGGGGAGGGGGAGAGCGCATGGGCGAGAGACGGCCAGCAACCCCAGCACCACAGAGCCTGCCCCCATTGTGACATCACCACCCTCCTGATGTAATAGCATCGGGCCCCCATCTAGTCTTTCTACAATCTGCTTATTGTGAACCGTTGCTTAGTACATACTGCACCACTTCAGATCATTTGTAATTACTATTACAGTGAGGTGGAGAATCACTTTTAGGCCATTAGTTTTGACATTTACTACTTAGAGATGCGGGATATTATCATTTCTTGATAGTGACATCCAACATGAGGTAAGGTACTGTTCACATTATTAATTTTGGCTCAATTTCACCTAAAAACTCCCATTATATACATTAAATTGAGGCTGTATTGGAAGCAGAATGGTGGCATCCATCACCTCCAGACTCTCATGGCTTCTAATTAATGGATACATGGTAATTGGATGCCATAATTAAGCCGATGGGTGATGGATGCGTCTATGACAAGCATTTACGCTTGTCAAGCTCATGACGTATCAGTTTAATCAAAGTTTTTGAATGCAGTTACATCCATCACCCAATGCTTTTATCGCTGCAGTATGAAGATGGATAGCACGCGGCCACTAGTTTACTTTTCGTCCTCCAATAGACATCAGAGCCGCATCTATACATCAGCAGAATTATTAAATGTAACTAAAATCCATAATGTCAAAAGGGCCACTCATTTCATTAACATGTTGCACATAAAGTTGTACTTCAGTGCCTGAAGTAGCTGTACAGCTTACAGCAGAGTTGTGTCTGACATACGAGTCCTTTTTCTTCCAGTCCAGGACGTCTCTGCTTACTATAAAGCTGTAAATATACCGCCGGCTCGTGAATCATAGTGGAATGAATGTTGTGGCCGTGCACGATGTGCTTAGTCAGGAGATCACAATATTCTGTAAACTCTGAGCTTCATCTCCAATACTGGAGACAAACAACTAATCAGGAACAACAATGGTGATCTCACCTCAGCACAAGCATCTGCTCCACATTAAGAGCCGAACCTTAGACGTAATCCCTTAAGTGCCCCACATCCATCAGGACTCCACAGTAGTTAGGCAAATACCATTTTTATTTATGCAGCTAATTTCTATGTCACTAAATTCAAGGAAGCCGCTTCTCTTCTTACCCCAGGATGGAAAATTGGGTTCAATGCGCCATTAATCAAAATTAAAACTGTGGCAAAGTATTACAGGAGCGTCCAGCTATGTAACTTTTCAGTCTGGGGTCTCCCCTTTTATCACTCTGGTGAAGCTGTTGATTGCTATATATATTGCTATCAAAGCTGTTGGGAAGGAGAAGACCCTGAAATGCCGTTATTGTGGGAAGCTGTACATGGGACGTATCAGGAGAATGCTGAAGTCTGTGCAACAGTTATGGAAGGATCAACTCACTATTAATGCACATCTGTAAGTTTTATATTCTGTGCCCAGAAAGGCTGAATTTAGATGTCCAAGTACGGTCATGTCGCGGACTAGGGAGCCTCTGGATACAGTGCGTGACAGTGGCACACAAGCCTATGGTGTCTGGTGCACTGCACACAACTACTGAGGAAACACCAGTGGGAGAACAAATACAACACGGGGGCACTGCTAGCACTCACCTTCATCTTTGCCCTGATCTCCCTAACATCACTATACGGGTTCTTTCACCCTGTCACTGAGCAAGATAACTAGTTCCTTGCTGGCCCAGACGTAAATCCTAAATAGGTAAATGGCCATCGGGAGCACTAGTCCCAACTTCACACCTGCTGCCACACTCCTAGGCAGCAGACAGCTTGGCAATGGTCAGCTTCTCCAGAGTGGCACCTTCACCACAGGTAGCAAGGCCAGGAATAGAGTTCAATCACCAGCAAGGTCTGCTAGATCATGTGACCATATAAAGAGATGGAAGTGATCACAAAGTAGCCACACCTGGAAAGAGAACTAGGGATTTAGGCTGCTTTCACACTGGTGTTTTTTACAAATTGCAGCAGATTTGCCACATCTGCCACCTAACGGCTGCACTTGCGTCACAGTTGCCCCATGCATTGTCTATGGAGCTTGCGGCAGGTGCGGCAAGTGCGGTATAACCGTGGTTCTGGTACTTGCGGCCATGAAAAAAACTGTGGTCAGCAGCATTATACCGCACGCCCCATAGACAATTCATGGGGCTTGCCGCAAGTGTGCTGCAAGTGCAGCCGTTATGCAACAGATGCGGTAAATCTGCCGCAATTTGTAAAAAATGCCAGTGTGAAAGGGGCCTTAAATAGCAAAAGAAACTGACATTAACGCCAACACTGCCAAAGGAAAGAAAGACGTTTAATATGAAGTCTCAATACAGGAAAAAGACAGAGATTCCAAACCAGCCACAAGTCTCCAAAGTAAGAGAGACCATCGTGATAAGAACTGCCCACAATGCAAAGAATGGACGCTGGTCTCCGGACCTTAATGTTGCCTCATGGGCATTCACACCAAGTCTGGGCATCATAGTTCCTACTTGTTCTTTGTTTCACAGATATATTAATCTGATCTTACTAAGAAGAGACTAAATAATGTGTCAATTTAAGTATATGGGTCATTTTGTTCAGCTAAGAGACGTGGATTCAAAGTTTCTGTGCTGCTGACACTGGTCATATTCAGTAATCACAAGAATTTGCTATGGATTGTTTACCAATGGGCACGAGAGCCATCAAAAATGAAAGGTTGAAAATCCGTCATAACAGAGAGATCGTCGGGAAGAGAGAACAACATGTCCTACAGTATTGGGACAGATTACTAAGCACCAATCTGGAGACACTTAAGGCTGGGATTTTGGTACCAGCAACTCAACTATGTCCTATATAAAGAAAAAAGATTTGCACCTCTTCTGGTTTCAGCTTTTAAGACACTAATGTAAGAAAATGTTCTAAAATATTGGCTTGTGAACGTTAAAAGGGAACTCCAGTGAGATAACATTTTTGTACTCTCCCTGCCCTCCTACATGGTGAAGCAGAGCTGGGCACTACAGTTCTAGGATCTATAGATAGTTTATAAATGAATAAAATCATATCTGCTTCTCAGCTCTCACCCCTCCCTCACGGGACAGAGAAATTCAGCCTCATGTAGCAGCAGTGACAGGAGGTGTGTTGGGGGCGTTGACCCTGGAGGTTCCTGGATCATCTTACATTCCTGCCCCCTCATACTTCTGTATGAGCAGGAGGCGTGACATGGGTGTGACAGGGGGTGTGCGCCGCCCCATGGTCAGAGTACATATGTAATGTGTGAGGCAATGTGATTTTTTTTTTATTCAGGTCCAAAAGAGCTGAGGAAAAACAATCAGCTCTGACTCATTCAATAACATCACTCATGCAGCATTTCTGTCCTGAATTCAAGAGTTCCACCTTAGTTTGTCTAAAATAGGATTCAAACAAACCCAATAGATAGATCTTTATATATATACTAGATGGTAGTCTGATTCTAACGCATCGGGTATTTTAGAATGCCTTGTAAACAGGAGTAAACTGCGTCACTCTATGACTGACAGCCTTGTAAACAGGAGTGAACTGCATCACTATGACACAGCATTCAAATTGAGCGCCAAGTCTTTCATTGGTCGTCAAAGTCGCAATCAGCGAAGCGGTGCAGCTTGGCGGGAAATATGATACCCGCGCCGCTGATTGGTTGCTGCTGAGAGCGGCGACCAATCAGCGGCGCGGGATTCATATTTCCTGCCAAGCCGCGCTGCTGATTGGTCGCCGCGGCCGCAGCGACCAATCAGAGAATTGGCGCGACTTGGTGCACGGTTTGAATTCCGCGTCTCTCACTGGTCGCTACGGCGACCAATGAGAGATGCGGTGCGCGGCTTGGAGCACGGTTTGAATACCGTGGTGACCAATGAGAGACGCAGCATTCAAACCGCACGCCAAGCCGCGCTACTTCTCCGATTGGTCGACGCGGGAAATATGAAACCCGCGCCGCTGAATGGTCACTGCTGAGATCTGAATCCATAGAAAGCTTCAGTGGACAGGAATCTAACAAGTTGATATGAGGGAAGGAAAACTTGTCAGTGCTGATCAATGTAGTGCTTTGCTTCTGCTCCTAGCCTGATTCATGTCAGTACATCATGCCCCATCATATCATTGTGCAGCAAAAGATCACAGTGACTATCTTCTTGATGACATGATTGCTATTTGAAGGGAGAACACCCTTACATTACATAGGATGGTATATCATGGCAGGACAGTAGTGGGACCATAGGGTTGGTGGCCACGTCCCGTGTTCATATGGAAGTGTGAGGTGGTAATGTAGGATGATCCTGAAGCCCCCAAAGTCAATGCTCTTGACAAACCACCTGATCTCTGTCGCTGCACTAGAGTGAGTTTCTATGTCCCCTAAGGGAGGGGTGAGAGCTGAGGAACACACATGATTTAATTGATTTGTAAGCCATCTATAGATCCTAGAGGTGTAGTGTCCAGCTCTGCTTCATCATGTAGAAGGGCAGGGACAGTACTCCCTGGAGGTCCCATTTAATCCTTTCTCACCAAAGTAATTTTATTTTCAGCTTTTGTTCTTCTTACCCTTTTCCAACAGGCAAAGATATTTATTTTTTTTTAATAATGAGAAATGACACAGGGAAAAAGTATTTAACATATGAAGAAAGAGAGGTGCAAAAAGCCATGGAATATCCTGACACCGGCTAAGATCTGTCAGTAGTTAGAAAGCAATCCTGCCACTAAAGGCCACGTCATACGCTTCAATATCGTTAACGATCACACGAGCGATCTCCCGTGAACAAGATTGTTCACATTTTTCAAGACCATTGGTGAGATGTCAGACGTCTAGATATCGTGAACGAGTCGACAACGATGTGGCGAGCAGCTATTGTTCACAAAACCCAGGAATGATACTTGTTCAATGTTGTGAATAGGCAAAGTCCTTCACAAGATCATTATCGCGGTGTCACACACAACGATGCAGTAGGTTGAACGTTGGTTGATGGACAAAAAACTGGGTCCTGAAAGGATCAGTTTTTTTCCTGAAATACCTGATCTTGCTTGATTTGAAGAAAAAAAACAGCAAGTGTGAAACTAGCCTTTGTAATTCTCTTCGCCTTCATGGCCTGTATGCACGCTCACCACACAAGACTCCATTGCTGAACAAAAAGCAGGTTCAAGAGTGTATAAAGTTTGCTCAACAACATTTAGACAAGTCTGTGAAATACTGGAGAATATAGTCTGGTCAGATGAGACCAAAACTGAACTCTTTGGACGCCATAATACACAGCATGTCTGGAGGCCAAAAGGCGAATCATCACAAACACAACAACAATGAAGTGGGGAGGGGGAAAATCATGGAGCATACAGCACTGAAAAACTTCATATAAGTGATGGAGGATGAATGGCCAGATGTACCAAGACATTCTTGATAAAAATCTGCTGACATCTAACAGGATGAAGAAGATGAAACGAGGGCGGACATTTCACAAGACAATGATCCCAAACACACAGTCAAGGAAACTCTTAATTGGTTTCAGAAAAGAAAGTAAATCAGCTAGAATGGTCGAGCCGATCACCGGAGCTAAATCCAATAAAAAATGTATGGAACGAACTAGAGTTCAGCTCAAGAAGCCAATTGGACCTGCAGGGCCGCAGAGTGTTTGTGTGGAAGAATGGTCCAAAATCCACCTGAGCAATGTAGGTGACTAGTGTCTCCATTCAGGATGTGTTTGGAAGCTTCATCATCAAAGGCTTTTGTACAAAGTATTAAATAAAATTCAGTAGCATGTTCAATACTTTTAAATATATATACATACTGGGTATGCATTATATATACACCACACTGTACAAACATTTTTTAGGCAGATGAAGAGGAAATGCTGCAAAGTAAGAATTTTCTAGAAGTGTTAAAGGTGCTTATTTTAGTAACACTATGTAACAAATTTTTATTTATTTTTTGTTCCTGGGTAAAGTGTGTTTTCCTAACCCGTTATGCATAAAACAAATAGAAAATAGTTGTTCCAAAAAACTTTGCTTCTGTGATCAGGACAATGACATTTTGAAATTTGTCAGTTTTCGTGAAAATTCTCGATTTGTATTCAATACTGAGTAGTCTTCTAGCATATTCATAAACTGCTAGAATTGTGCAGAAGTTTCTACAATTTTCCAGAATTATCTAGAAGTTTCTAGAAACGTTTAGAACTTTCTAAAACATTCTCGGACTGTTCAATAGTAGTCACACAAGCATAAAAGCACAGGTGACTCGAACCAACACTTCGGTTGATGTTATGGCCACTTTACACACACCAACTTATCTGTCCAACTTCTGGCCAACTTGCTGGTTGCAGTGAAATCATGGACATATTGTTCCATTGTACACAGTCACAAAATGGAGCAAAGTGTCCATGATTTCACTGCAACCAGCAAGTTGGTCAGAAGTTGGACAGATAAGTTGGTGTGTGTAAAGTGGCCCTTATTGCTGAGCAATAGAATAACAAATCGTAGTTAAGGGGAACTTGTCAGGTCGTTCTACCCCTTTATCCTGTTATTACCTGTCCCTGCACCTTGTGAACTTGTCCCACACCATCCTTGTCTGATGTAAAAGGGGCCCTAGAAAGATACAGAAAAACGACTTATATTCTTACATACAATCTCCAGTCTGAGACTGGAAAGGCGTGCTCCGGGTCTGTATTCTCCCCTCCTCGCTCTGTCTCCGCTCACCCCGCTGGACATCCTCATTTCTTCTCTGTGCATCCTCCTGTTCAAACAAAAAACCCACCTCCCCTGATCATTTGATGCACCAGCCAGAATGTCATATCTGGTCCAGTGCATTGTGGGGGCTGGTCATGTGGTACAGCCGGGCTCCGGCGCATGCGTAGTGCGCAGACAGAGCGATGAGGGGAGAATACATATTTGCTATGTTACAGGTTGGTAGAGAGGGGAAAAGAGAGCCATAAAGTTTGCTATCCCACAAATTTGGCAGCAACCGACCAACCACTCAAGCAACTGTATGGTGGATCCTGCCAAATGTCGCACAGGCAAGAATGTGCCTCAAATCGTTTATCCAGACATTCCTTCTTCTAATGCCCCAATACCACACTGGCCTGAGCTGCCTGTTCCAACTCCCCCGAAGAGAAATCATCCATCTTCAGGAAAAAACAGCAAGTCAGATAGCGAGGAAGATATAGGAGATCAAGATTACATTTTCACAGATGTGGTTGAGGAGAGAAGGCCATACTTTCCTAACCAGAAAGACGTCAACGATCTGATCAGAGACCTCCGTCTTACTTACCAAGTCCACTCCTGAACTGTGGTCATAAAATCTAAGTTTGTGCTAAAAGCAGTCTTTTTCCATAGCCTTTAAACATAAGAAGTTAAAATATTACACTTGGAAGCCAGGAACAAAAATTGTGTTACATTGTGTAATTTATCAATATACAAAGTGAAAAGAGAAATGTAATTTCCCTAAGTATTTGATGAATGACCATCTCCTCCATCTTCAGTATTCGATGATCGCTGGAGGCCTCCATCCCCAGTATTCAGTGACCACCCGATGCGTCCATCCTCATTATCCTGTGACCAAACTCCCCCCCCCCCCCGTTACCTCCATTCTTAGTTCTTGGTGACCACCCATCCCCTCTATCCTCAGTATTCAGTGATTGCCATTCACCTCCATCCTCAGTATTCAGTCTCAGCCCGTCTCCTCTGTCCTCAGTATTCAGTGACAGCCCATTAGCTCCATCCTCAGTATTCGATGACCACCCATCACCTCATTTCTCGTATTCGTTGATAATCCGTCACCTCCATCCTCAGTATTCGGTGATTGCCCATCTCCTCCATCCTCAGTATTCGGGGGACTGCCTGTTGCCTGTCTTCAGTATTTGGTGACCACCCATCGCCTCCGTCCTAAATATTCAGTGACCGCCCGTCTCCTCCATTCTCAGTATTCAGTGACTGCCTGTCTCCTTCATTCTCAGTATTCAGTGACTGCCTGTCTCCTTCATCCTCAGTATTTTGTGACTGCCTGTCACCTCCATCCTCAATATTCGATAGTCACCTGTCACCTTCATCACTTCTTGTGTTATGGAGGATCCTGGCAGGAGGGTGATCCAAATTTATTAGAGAACTGACTCCCGATCTTCTGAGTACGATTCTTGTGCAGATCCTTCTGTCTCATGATCCCAGACAAACTGGACGATATGAGATCAGGGCTCTATAATTATGGCTACATGCGACAATCACTTTTATTGCATTTGATGGAGTAGTTGGAATCAAAAATGGCATTTTGTATTTTTATACATCAAACCTTAATGGATGCTGCAGTAATGAATATGCTTATTTTTTTTATTTTTTATTTATCTGTAAAGGTACCTTTACACGCCGCTACAACAGGATGGATACAACCCGCTACAGGCTACGATTGTAGCTTGCGTCGTCAATATAGCCCATAGTAGCGGCGTGTGAAGACGGTAGGAGGCAGCCGGCAACAGATACATCTGTTTCCGAGCACTGCTCTGAAACAGGTGGCTACAAAGCCGATTGCAGCGAGCTGTATCGGTGTGTAAAGAAGCTACAGAAGGGATGTGTCGACACCAGGCGATGTACCTGGTATGTAGCTGGGGCGTGACACAGGCTCCGGGATACCGCGCCCCTTCAGCGATCATTGGAGGAAGCTCCTGCATGACGATTGGTAGTCACTGCATAGGGAGGCATATTTAAGGAGCTGACCAGTCACACTACACAATTGCTCGAGCGTCATGTATTAAACAGCCTCCTGCGATGCCTGCCCAATCATGATGTTATTGCTTTGTCCTATCAGCGTACGGACGTCTCGTACTCCACAATTGTGGCACGCCTACGTGCTGTCCCTGCTGCACCAGGTCCGCCCATATTAGCTTGTTGTAGCGGTGTGTAAATGAGGTAAGATGAGCTACAGATGGCTACTTCAGACACCCGGCGATGTATCTAGCTGTAGATGTAACGTAGCGTAGCGCACCTTGTGGCGGCGTGTAAAGGTGGTGCGTTTCCCGTTTGTAACCGTTTGGGCGTGCTCGTGCACGTGAAGTAGCGGGTTGTATCCATCCTGTTGTAGCGGCGTGTAAAGGTACCTTAAGGGTATCTTTACACGCCGCTACTGGCGGGTGGATACAACCAGCTACATGCTACAAATGTAGCTTGCATTGGCAATGTACCCCGTAGTAGCGGCATGTGAAGACGGTAGGAGGCACCCGGCAGTAGATGCATCTGTTTCCGAGCACTTCCCTGAAACAGGTGGCTACCCAGGCGATTGTAGCGAGCTGTATCGGCGTGTAAAGAAGGAACAGAAGGGATGTGTCGACACCAGGTTATGTACCTGGTATGTATCTGGGGCGTGACACAGGCTCCGGGTTACCGCACCCCATCAGCGATCATTGGAGGAAGCTCCTGCATGACGATTGGTAGTCGCTGCATAGGGAGGCATATTTAAGGAGCTGACCAGTCACACTACACAATTGCTCGAGCGTCATGTATTAAACAGCCTCCTGCGATGCCTGCCCAATCATGATGTTCTGGCTTTGTCCTATCAGCGTACGGACGTCTCGTAATCCACAATTGTGGCACGCCTATGTGTTGTCCCTGCTGCACCAGGGCCGCCCATATTAGCTTGTTGTAGCGGTGTGTAAATGAGGTAAGGTGAGCTACAGAAGGTGACTTATGGCACCCGGCGGTGTATCCAGAGATAGATGCGCGCTGCTAGATACCCGTTGTTTATCATGGTTACCAGCGTCCTCCCACTTAGCGCAGCCTGTAAGTGGGAGGATGCTGGTAACCAAGGTAAACACTGGGTAACTAAGCAGCGAGCGATGTTTTTAACATGGTTACCAGCCTGTGAGGTCTCTGATCGCGAATCACAGCAGGGGCCTGATCGCTGCTATGTGTCACACACTGCGACATCGCTGGAGAGGTCGCTGTTACGTCACAAAACCTGTGACGTTTCAGTGACATCACTAACGATGTTGCAGTGCATGAAGTACCCCTTACTTGTCGCTTTATCAGTCTTGCAGGCAGTGCGCATAATGGGATTTGTGAAAGTGCCATAAGAATTAGCACATTAACTGATAGAGCACCGCAGTCTTTCTACTCTTATTATCAGTATGTTTTCAGTTCATGGACCACCATTAAAGCATACAAGTGTCAATAGACACATACCGTATATGTCTTAAAATCTATACATAAACATATTCAGGCCCATAGCCAGCTGTTATTCACTTTCATATATTCTGTTTTATCAGTGAAGAAATCAGCATTTCCAGTTATCCGTAACATAAAACCAAGGACCAAGCCACAGAGCTGTAAACTAATTTTAAGATGGACTGGAAAATACTGAGGCTTTTTATTGGTAAAGAAATTCTGCACCAAAGAACTGGAAAAAATAGTCTGAAAGTTGCAGAGCTTAATTATAACTCCGAGCGCAGAGCCAATGTTTCGAGCATTTTTGGCAACACAAGATAAACAAGCAAATGTTCAGAGTAAGCCCTTTGAAGAAATCTATCCAAGACAAACAAGATGATTAAGGCTGCAGACAGATTCTGTAGGGCTTTTGTCGGGCACAATAATTATTTCAAGGGGTAGAAATTAACCTCAATAATAATTGTCATGATCCATATCTCACAGGAAGGCTGAATATCTGTCCTGTGATACAACCAGACAATGGGAATTTATACAAAAAAATAATCTAAGGTGTGTTTGGCTCTGTATATAATTCAGGGCTGTGGAGTCGGTGTCCATTTTGGTGGAGTCAGAGTCAGGGAAATTGAGGAGTCAGAGTTGGATGTTTGGCTTACTGACTTCACAGCCCTGGCTGTGGAGTTGGAGTCGATGTCCATTTTGGTGGAGTCAGATTCAGGGAAATTGAAGAGTTGGAGTCAGATGTTTGGCTTACTGACTTCACAGCCATGGTAGTAAAGTCGGAGTTGTGGCGTTGGAGGCGGTATCAATATTGGTGGAGTTGAATTCACAGTCCTGGTACATATAGTGATGGGACAAGGGCGATCACATCTATAGCTTCTAGGTCTTTCAATATTTGTATCCATGCCATATTAGTAAGCCGGTTGGCCAATACTTGCATCACCATGGATGTCTATCTATAGTAGTATAACAGTTGATGTACACAGTTCTCTTGGCTCTGGAATATAGAGAGTCTTGCTGTCTTCATCTTCTTTTGGTGTGGTGTTGGACAATAGCTATATTTTTTAATACTACATAATAAAGTCTATATTTTATCAAGTCACTTGACCGTGGAAGGAAGGTATTTTTATTTTTGGATTATTGTTATTAACACAGATCTACAAAAAAATGTTTTGATTATTATTATATATTTATATAGCATCATTGGATTCTATGGCGAATTACATATGGAAAGGGGCGGACGAAGACAAGTATGGTGTATATGCACAATCAAGTCATAGAGGCATAGGAGGGGAGAGGACCCTGTCCGTGAGGGCTCACAGTCTACGAGGGACGAGTGGGGATACAGCAGGAGAGGGTAGTGCCGATCGTGAGATGGTTGGGGTGGATCGGGTCTAATTGTAGGTTGTAGGCTTGTCGGAAGAGGTGGGTCACACTGTGCTGTGAAGCCGAGGTCTGAATTCCGCAGCCAAGATCTCTGTTGTGGAGCGGCACCCGATGCTTCTCTTTCCAGACCTCCAGTACAATAGAGCCGGTGGACCGGTATAGAAAGGACTGCTCCACCGGCTCTATGGTACTGGAGGAATGGAAAGAGAAGCATCGGGTGTCGCTCCACAGCAGAGATCTGGGCTGCGAAGTGCAGACCTCGGCTTCACAGCACAGGGGGAGCGGCACATACATGCAGCGGGTCCCTGCTGCACTGATACACTGTGCAGAAAAGCCTTCGCTGCAGCAGATTCGGCACAGTATATCAGTGCAGTGGGGACCACTGTGTACAGTGGAGTGGGTGGTGACATTAGGGGTTGGGGTGGAGAGTAGGAGCCCTGGGGGTGGCTATCCATACTAAGACTGGGGAGGGGGCGGACAGTAGGAGCCCTGGGGTGGCTGACCATACTAAGACTGGGGAAGGGGCGGGCCTGTAAGATCCTGGGGGTGGCTGGCCATACTATACACTGGGGCAGGGGGAGTGTTTGTAGGAGATTGGGAGGAAATGACCAGTTTCATTTACATGCACAAACACGCCCCCCAGACATTCTCCTCCAGCCGCAAGTATGTGATATCTAGGTAACTCTGCAAAATGTTGACAGGAAGTATATTGCAAATTGTCAACATTTTGCAGCCTAGACACATATATGATTTATAGCAAAAGCCTGGACAACTCCTTTAAAAATGTCTAAGTATCTGTACTTTTAGCACCTAGCCATAATAAACAAAACCTTGTAAAGGCGGTAGTTAAAATAACAGCCTATCGGACAAGAGAAGAAAGGCTTCTCCTATATTTCATCTAAGAGGAAGAACTTCTATACTGCAATGTTATCCCAGGAATTCTATTTCAAATGGGATGAACAAAATGTCGACTAGAAGAATGGCAGCTTTTTATAGACAGTTTCATTAGAAGCTTGAAATATGTCCTCTTGCACAATGGTAACCGTTATGCATCTACCGATTGCTCGCTCAATATACTTAAATCATAACCATTTAAATTTTTATTTAATAATAATGTACAGCAATTGATTTTAATACATTTTCTAATATACTTCATTTGAGAATTCTGGTTGAAAACCATTCATAAACCTTCCACATGTTGTCCGACTGCACTGTGTGTAAAGCAGACTTATGTTCATTATCAGTCAGATCGGTCTTCACACTGAATACGGTCATGTAACCATATAAGGTTAAGGGGGCGTGGCCTACACTGCTGACTGCAGCTGGTGCTGAAATAACATATCAGATTATCTCAGCATACAGCACCGTTGCTAAGCAATGTCAGGATCAGTGCAAACTCCTCAGTGTGCCAAGAAAAGATTTGTCATCTGGCTCCACACAGCTGTCACAATCTCTGTTAACCCCTTGACTGCTGGCTCCCCACACAGCTCACTATCAGCCTGCTCTCAGAAGCAGTGATAATACACAAAGTGCTGGCAGACACTGTGAGAAAATAAGTTATATGGCACAAAAAAACATTATCTTAGCTGCTATGTGACCCATCATTACCAACCAATGCAGTATTTTTTTTCAATGAAATGAAATTTACACTTTAAAGTGAACCTGTCACCTAAATAAACCACCCCAGGCTATCACTACCTGTCCCTGCACCTTCCTATTACTATACTAACTATCCCTCTGTCTCCTAAATGTGCTCTGTGACTGTTGTATAAAACATTTTTATAACTTACTGATTAGTATTATAATAAAGAGGGGTCTACCGTTACTAGCCCCCCTGGGCGTCCTCTTTGCGTCCCTTTCGCTGCCACCTGCAGTATTTATCACGCCTCGATGGGTGTGATATTGAAATTGAAATGCGTGCCCCCAGCCAGCCTTGGAGCCGTCTGTAGAGTTCCAAGTATGACGCTGAATCCATCATTTCCGGCACTCCGCAGCCCGACATCAAGCTGCGCATTGTGCATGCTCTGTGGAGCACATTATGTTAGCTCATCACAGAGCAATCACAGAGTAGACTCGCGGACAGGATCCCTGGCCTATTGTACCCGTACAATTATTTTGTCGATTTGTCGTCGTTTTTCGACCACTTGTCTTTGTCTACCCCCTAACTTGTACAGCGCTATGTATCCTAATAGCGCTATATAAATACCTAATAATAATAATAATAATAATAATAATAGACAATTATGAAGAATTAGTGCAATACATGCTCGCTAACTTCAAAAATGTGGGAATTAATATAAGCACTATCTACATAGCCATTTACACAGATTTCCAGATAACCTTGGAGGCATCAGCAAGGAACAAGGCGAGAGGTTCCACCAGGATAAGGTGACAGATGGGACATACACAAATAAGTAGACAACTGTGGAGCCTCCAATGTCATTGTCCAGATGACACATATAAAAGGAAATTGCATTAACAGTGTGTTTTGAAACATTGATATTAATAACAATAACTAATTATTATTGTATTAATTAAATAAATTCATAACTTTTGACTGTCACTGTTAGGTATTTTTAATTTTTGTATGATTTTAGACTGTTTACTTACTAGTTGTAACAAAAATAATATTCATGTAATTCTGAATTCTTTCGTGTTGCATTAAATATCTAATAAACTAGAGACAATCTGGCAAAACTGAAGTCATATTCTTAACCGGCACCATAAACTTAATATAAAACCTTGTGTAATCGTATCTATATTCTGATATACATCCATCTTTGCCTAGTGATATCATACAAAACTTAGAACTGCTACTTGGCTAGTGCTGTTTGCAGCCAGGTTACATATGCCATGTCGAGGGATGGTGACATCTGGTGCTAGAAATTGCAGCTCTTATCATTGCTGCCATGTCATGTGAGTGATGCGGTTTGGTGTTGGTCCACAGACAGAAGTCAAAGAACACGTGAGAATGACTGGAAAATGGACAAACACATGGAAGAGTCAACACTGTGTCCTCGAGTGTTTCTTTGATGTGTCTGGAACAGTTTTATATTTACTCATCAGAAATCCCATGTGTGTCGGGGTTTCCCATGGTGAATAGGAGTGAGTAATGGGGGATCTTCATGTATTCGCTGTCTGAACTTCCACAGTTTTAACTCTTCATTGTTCTTCTGCTATAATGTATAATATGTCATAATTTAATTCTTTAACATAAAATCACATAGTTACTCCCTATTTAATCTGGCCTGGTGCGATGCTCCTGGATACCGCGCAGTACTGGTGGCTAGGGAAACCTGTCCGATGCCTGGAGAGTAGCATTCAATTGATTGACCCCATGCATGATAATTCTTGGGTGTGGGACGGTTTGCCACATCAACTGTATCGCCCAGTGTGCAGCAGCATCACATCATACCAGATGGTCAGATCATGCGGGAGATAAAAGAGTAGGTATGCTTTAAATATGAAAAAGAAGAAAAAATTCTCTGCCCCTGTGAATTCTCTATCAAACAAAGGTCAAGCATGCAGCCTCCCTCCCAGCACAATCCATCATACCGCAGTGATTTATTATCACCATAATCAAGTGTGCTGGGATTGATATACTGTCTAAGTTATTGCTTTGCCCTTCAGACCTAGAGGAAGTTCTTAGCCCTCGTACAGACCTGGAGCAATCCATCCCCACTGTCACCGTCAGCTATATTCTGTGGAAATAGCTCTGCCGTGCGGCCCCCACACTTACCACACTGTTCAGGTAAATAATCTGCAAATCTAAACTCAAGCAATGTGAATACTGCCAACATATGCCTCAATGGATGGGAAATCATTTTATTTAAGGCTATGTGCCCACTGTGCTTTTGTGCTGAGTTTTTTTGCTGTGTTTCTGACTCCATTATAAATCCACCAAAAAAGCATCAGAAACAGATTGGTATTCACACAGTTCGTTTGTGATGCTTTTTTCCTGTAATTTCCACAGCACAAATGCTGTAATACTCATCCTCCTCAGCAATCTCATGGTGATCCCCAGTGATTTCTTCCTCTGTATATCGGCAGACATTGTGCAAAACCTGCACCATATGACTGGCAATGTGATTTAGGATGTCACATGGTGTGCAGGTCCTGGAAGTGCGATTCCCACAGGTCCTGCTGATGCCCAGAAGGAAGAAATCATCAGGGCTCACTGTGGGCTCACTGGGGAAGGTGAGAAAGTGTGTCTTTCTCTGTGTGTCTGTCTTTGTGTGTCCCCTTATTTGTGCTACATTTTAGTGATGCATTTGTAAAGTGCGCAAACTCAGCATGATTGGGCTTTTTTTCACATCTGCTTTTTTTGCAGCTGAAAAAACGCAGCATAAACGAAGGACAAAAAAAAAACATCCAGTGGGCACATAGCCTAAGCCTTATGCTCATCTCGCTCATTTTGTAAGTGTCTGCATATTAGGAGAAGGTCTGGAGTGGTAGAGTACAATCCAGAATATTATTATCATCAATGTTTATTTGTACAACGCCATTGATTCCATAGTTCTGAGAAGGGATTACATACAAAATACAGATATAAACTACATAAACTAGAGGACCCTGTCCTTGCAGATTACAGTCTACAGGATAATGGGGAGGAGACAGTAGGTTGGGGGGTGTAGCTTTCTTGAAACGATGGGTTCTCAGGTTCCGTTTGAAGCTCCTGAATGGAGCAGATAATCTGACGTGTTGGGGCACAAAATTCCAGTGGATGGGGGATACTTAGGAGAAGTCTTGGATATGGTTGGATGAGGACCGTACGAGTGTGGAGGAAAAGAAGGAGATTTTGGGAGGACCGGAGATAATTGTGTGAAGATATTAACAGATTAATTCGGCGATATATGGAGCAGACAGATTTGTAGGTCATTATTAATAGTTTGAATAGGATATTTTGAAGAATTGGGAGCCAGTGAAGGGATTTGCAGAGGAGAAAAGTGGAAGAATACTGAAGAGAGAGGTAGATTAGTGAAGCAGCAGAGTTAGGGGCAGACTGCAGAGGTTTGAGAGTATTAGCAGGGAGGCCACAGAGGAGGATGTTGCAGTAGCCAATGTGGGAGACGATAAGGGTGACACTATTATTTTTGCAGATTGGGATTTGGAGAAAGGGTAGGTTCTGGAAATATATTTGTATTGGAGGTGGCAGGAGATGACGAGAGCTTGGAAGACCAGTTTAAAAGGCAAAGCAGAGTCAAGGGTTACTCCGAGGCAGAGGATTTCAGGTCCTGGGGAGAGTGTGGTGTCACTTATTGTAATAAATAGATTAGGGAGGGGAGATAAGTGAGATGGGGAATAGATGATGTGGTTACGAAGGATGCACAGGAGATGACAATGTGAAAAACTGTGAAGAGGCAGCAGAGATGCATGTTAGGGGCAGACAGGCTGGAGACCGCTTTGTATAGGTCATTGAATATTACATGTTTTCACTGGGCAATGAGCATCTAGTTATGATCAATGGGTGTAGATGGATAAACCAGGCAGAGTAGATGATGATGGATTCAAAGAGTGCGTGTGTATGTAAGGTCCATGGGAAAATAAGTATAAATTTAAGGTTTATCAGTGATATATATCACTGTCTGATTCTCAAGACTCCACTGAACAGCTGAGTGCAGGGTCTATGGGGCACCGGATAGTGGCACATTTCAATACTTTGTGTAGTGGTTGTGGATGGCAATGCAAGCTCTCTCCAATCACTTGATTCTGATAGCTCAAGCTTTCTGGAATCTAAGTCAACAGAGGAATATTGCAAACCCTCAAAATCGGACACTGAGCATTATTCTGGGTCATTGGACTGTGCCGCATCATCTCTGAGTTCCCTTATCTGGAGACTTCTTGGTACCATGTGCAGAGACAAGATTAGGAATCATTAGATTTAATGTTAAGAGGTATTATGAGTGACGAGTCTGGCCGGACAGTAGGACAACACCGAATACACGTCAGCTGGGGCTTGTTCTCTATACGAACACCGAGGACGAAAGATTCACAATTATAGCAAAACCAAGTGATTGTTCCAAATGTGCTGCACGAAATATGTAAGCATAAACTGGCGCGTCTTCAGAGGAATATTTAATGGGCTGTGATTGATTTGAAAAAACAAAAATGGAAGAAAAAATTACAATCCCCAAAAAATTATGTATAATTTCCCTGAGCCCTTCGTCAGCGCATTACATTCCTGAGATGATGGAGATTTCCCACAATACCCGGCACCATGCCATGTAGAAATGGCTGCCAGGCAGTGCTGCGGCCCCAGAGCTTGAGCAATCTACATCATCAGATCATTCTGAGGTTTCGCTGTCTAATGAATAAAACCTGCCAGACAGATCACTTGAGGGAATAATACAGCTGCAATGGAGGGCATTTCACTTGGTGCAAGATCTGAGCATCACTCATCTGCTCTAAAGTATCACACATGTGAATTTGCTGTAGCTGCATGCCGTCTGTACGGATGAGTCAGACCAATGTGAGAGAAAAAAATTCAGAGGAAACAAAGGCTGACAAACATAACTAAAGCAAAGTATGAGGGAAAAATGTCATGAGAAGTAGGTCACGAAAGAAACAGAGTCTGGGACTGACAATGAGTGATATACCCAAACTCCGGGAGTCGCCTAGAGCCCTAGATGATAACACACAAAACCGGTCACGAGGGAAGGATGCACGATGTACACCAGGCGCTGAATCTGGACTTATATCTAGCCCTCCATCAACTGCAGGTTTACCTGGAAAAAAGTTATACTAAGAGGATGCCGATAAGTGACCACCAGTAAGCAGGACGTCTAGTGGAAGTGCTGTGCAAATCCAGATTTGGAGAGAGAAGCCAGGAATGGCAGTCCTTCTCATAGTCCTGTCAGATAATTAAGCCCAGTAACCATTCTGATTACAAGTCTATGGCACATTCATCAGGGAACTTTGTTGTTACAAGGGTTAGTATAGCAGTAAGAGGATCAGGAGGTAGGATGGTAAGATAGGCTAGTCTGACCCATAGACTAGGGTCCCTGGATTACCCTGCTCCCAGAGGTACCTCTGAAGGTGAGGAGGTTTGGGTTGCCACCCTTGCCATATGCTAATCAGCCCTAGGCTAAGAACACCTATCCACACATGGACCGGAAAACACAGAACACAGCAACTCCTTTAGGGAACGAAACAGAAGAAAGCAACAGAACGAAACACGCATGTCTTCACTACTCAAGGTCCTTGTAGAGATTAAATTCCATCAGTGACACCTAATGGAAGGAAGTGAAGCAACTTAAAGGCTGAGGGAGTGGACAACTACGTCAGCTGACTGCAGTTCACCTGCCACTGGAAAGCCACACATAACAGCAGCTTACGGCATTAACTGTGGATGTGCTAAAGGAAATTTACACAGATTTAAACTACAGCAGCATTTCACATGGACTGCAAAACAGTCAACATGTGACATCTGTAAGGACTGTGTGCACTACTGGAGCCAGGACAGCACGGCCTTTATATCAGACTCTGTGGATTTCTGTCCACTCAGTCGGTCGTGGAGACAGCGGATGTTGGAGGCAAATAGCAATTTATTCAAACACAACTAAAATAAACTGTGGACAGTTCAGAGAATAAACGCTGCACACAAACAAGACTGGAAGGATAAATGATGTTTATCAAATGGCAGAATCCTCAGAGTCCCATCATTAATGAGCCACAGCGCTGACGTGTGTGGATGGATATAATATGGGGAATATGGGGGGGGGGGGAAACAAATGCCTTGGATGCACTTGTTCACAGGAGCTTACAATCTACTTGCCATAGAGCAGGGTCTGAACTAACTATGGAGGAATATACACAGCTGTGGAGGGCTCAGAAAGGAAAGGTGGCTTTAATATTCCACTTAATTTTATAAAAATATATTTAAAGGAAACACGTGAAGCTCTGTTCATGGTTTACATCTAGTGTGTTGCTCCAAAGCAGCAGACTCGTAAACAAGCCACACATGAAGCCACACATATTACACACAGATGTGAGCAGGAAGAGGCTCGGCTGGATGGGGTGACAGTCACAGAACTCTGCAGGAGTGCCATACAGAGCCCCGAACCACACCAACATCAAGAACTGTACAGATGTAATCACGACCTTACCAAGGGTCTGGGATAAGGGTGGACATACGGGACATATGACCATCAGAAGGTGAAGGTTCACAAGCAATGAGTGCAGGATGTTCTGCCGCTGGATCCATACCTGTTCCAATTATTCACTAAATGCAAAAGTAATTTCCTGCCAAAAAAAACTGCAATAATGAGCTTGTTCCTAAGTATTTAAAATAAGGACATGATGATATGTCATGAATCCTGTCCCAGAGCAATGCTCACGTTATGTTTAGTAGTCTTGTGTACAGTGTGTGTGAATGTCGGCACCGCCAGTGCCACACTCAGGCGTCACTTATACCATCTTGTACCACACCAGCAATATCCGACCTCACACATCCACCAAGAAGCCCAGACTGGGTGCTGGATTGTCACAAGAGAGGGTGCCCAGACTGTGCGCTGGATTGTCACAACAGAGGATGTCCATACTGAACACTGGATCGTCACAAGAGAGGGTGCCCAGACTGTGCGCTGGATTGTCACAACAGAGGGTGTCCATACTGTGCACTGGATCGTCACAAGAGAGGGTGCCCAGACTGTGCGCTGGATTGTCACAACAGAGGGTGTCCATACTGTGCGCTGGATTGTCACAAGAGAGCGTGCTCAGACTGTGCGCTGGATCGTCACAACAGAGGGTGTCCATACTGTGCGCTGGATCGTCACAAGAGAGGGTGCTCAGTCTGTGCACTGATTTGCCACAAGGAGGGGTGCCCAGATAGTGCGCTGGATCGTCACAAGAGGGGGTGTACAGACTGTGCGCTGCATCGTCATACCGACTCACGCAAAAGAGAGGGTGCCCAGACTATCCAAACTACATGGTAAAGAACCCAGACTTTTGAAAAATAATAATCAGATTGTTGCCTTGGCATATGTCATGTGTACTGCTCAGGGTCAGACCAGACTGCAAAGTATAACTGGATGACCTCTAAGATTTCCACACCTCACCCATGGACAGTTTATATGGGGCGGACATCATTTATCAAAACTGACTATCCTGCACCAAAAGTTATCAATCACAGCAATACATTTGCCAGAGTAGTTTAAGCTGAGCTATGATTGGTTGTTTGGGGCAACAAAGACTGCTTTACTGTTAGATGAGTCTGAGAAATGGCCATTTGGCTGTGGAGGGTCGATCAGCATAGGAGAGGCTCAAATTAATGCACTGAATGCATGAGATGGAAACCTGATGAGGCCTGTAGAGAGGGTGCGACGTTCACCAACAGCAAATGAGAGCTTGTAAGTAAATGCTCTCCTAACTGAGCAGCAGCAAGAGATTGTTATCACATGAATAGTTTTTTTTTTAAATTTTTTTTATTTTACTGACGGCAGTAATTACCGCAGGTCATAAACAAAATGAAAATGTCCCGAGTTAAATAAATGAATCTTAATGTTGAGTGAAGGGAGTAAATGGCAGCCTTCACATTCAGCCAAGTCCCAACAAGTCCGTGCAGGCAAGAACAACCTGTGAACTTGTCTTTGGAGGGATTTTTCTTTGCCCAGATGCTTCTATCCTCTCTGTACTTTGTTACTGCTCTGGTTGTTCTGGGTATATACTGTAGACTGTCACTGCCGTGTCCGGTCATAGTGCCCCCTATAATCACTGTCATGGTGTTGCCGCTATGGCTCTTGGGCCTCTACGACATATTAACGAACCTCTTCCCTGTTCACTAGATGAACAGACGACCAACGAGGTACAGATATCAGAATGACGAACCCTAGCACCCAATGGAGATATCACATTCACATCAGGGGCTTGTCTACCATCAGTTATGGGTGCAAGCAGGTAAGGCATGACTAGAATAGCTCACCCCCCATTTACCTGTGTACTTTACATTAGGTGGTCGAAATAGCACAATACCTTGATTTCACAGCTCCATTTATTTTTTCCATCATCGCCATGACAGCACCACCTGAGAGAGAGGATCGCCCATCCAAGACGGGAAACCTCTGAGATAAAAAAGGCGGTACCTCTCCTGCACCTCAGTTTAGGTTTCCTGTCTTGGAGGTGGGAGACCTCTGAAGCTCAAACGGGTCCATGGCCTGACCCGGTAGCTGGAAGAGGCAGTCTTACCTGGCTGTGGCTCCGGACTCAGGTGGCAGAAGCTCCTCCACGGAGTAATCACTTTTTGTGGTGGAAGGTGCGGGGTCTGGCAGAGGGCCACAGGCGGCTTCATCTCGACCCCAGCGCCGCCCAGAATGCACGCGTGCACGGCTCTGCCCTGTCACGCTGTGCCCTGGGTGAAGGAGGATGGATGACAGGTGCTGCAGCATTTATTGCCGGTAAATTTGAAATTCCCGCCGCGAGACAGCTATTTCCGGTCCAGCGGTGAAACCGGAGGTGACGCGGCCCCGCACATGCACAATGGATTTCAAGATGGTGGCACCCAGCGTCCGGAATCTGGATGATGCAGGCCGGTTCCCAATGGAGTCAGAGGCTTTTGGAGGGAGCGGTAACCACAGGAACCCTGCTACGAGAATGGAGCAGGACTATCGGTTGTCGTTGATGCCAGAACTGGCGGTGGTCAATCAGATTTCGGGTTGTGACCTCAAGTCCTTCCAGAAGGGGGTCTCAGTGGATGGACCCTACGGCAGCCTCTGAAGCCGGTATTCTTCATTCCGCAGTAAGTGCCCTGTGATGTGATATGTGTATTTTTACACTCTTTTTCTTGTCTTGCTCCCTTGGACGGCAAGGAACAATTGAGAACATTTAAGTATGGAGAATGTGCTATCATACAAGGTATCCCTTGTATTAATATGGCTGTAAGGGGGGAGGTTCCCACTTGGCCTCAAGTCTCAGGGAGATGACAGTGGTGAGGGGAAGCCATATGTTCCGACATTACGTGGTGGACACACATTTCAGGCTTCGGTTGAGGATTTAATGCTGGTCTTTCATTAAAAAAGACGTAGCTTCCCGTTAAACCGGAAGATCCACGATCTTATTATGGACTATTGTAAGAACCCTGATGTTAAGGGTTCTCTTCTTATATGTCAGACAGCACATATGCTAAGGTTGGATTGAGCACAGCTCCCCCTTAGTTACCAATGGTCACAGACAGCAGTTATTATGATGATATAACACTATGGGCCGAGCATGGCCAAGATGGAACAAACATGATATACCCCTTTGAGGAACAGGCTCCCGTTTCATGGGATACAACCCCCAGGATTGATGTAGCAGTGGCCCGGAGTCTAAAGCGTTCTTCCCTGGGGGGGGGACGGATGGCTAACTGTGAAGTTCCTGGGAGTCCACTGATGTGTATTTTTGGTCTTCAATTTCTGGCACATCAGTCGTACGCTCTCTTATGATTTGGCTGAGGTAGCTGCAGTCCCGGTTCGGGGATGATGTGCCATGGGAGGAGATTTTTGTCATCTTTTCCTTTGGTTCACTCTGCTGCTGAGTTTCTGGCAGACGCTTCCGCTGCCTCTCTCAAAGTAGCAGCGTAGGCTCTTCCTTAATTTTCTGCATGGCGCCTGCCTTATGGTTGAAATAATCAATATGAAGAGTGCTTGGCTCATGGTTGAAGTCTTAGCCAGGGGACCCTCAGTCTAAGCTAAATTGTGCTCTTTGCCCTGTGCGGAGGATTTTCTATTTGGTAACCCATGGATGAGATCCTAGAACACGCTAGTACAGGAAAAAAAAACACATTCCCATCCTGCCGACTTCCGCAGTCGTTCCTTAGTAGTCCACAGTTTTCCAGACGGAGGTTCCCTACGCAGTCCAGAGATCTCTTGCCATGAAAGAGCAAGCAAAGTGACAGCTTGCTGCGGGGTGGGAGGTAGACTCTCTTGATTCTCCCAGCCTCCTACCCGAAAATGCCTGCGATTGGGCTCTAAGTATTATCAGAGACGGGGTGCGGCTGGAGGGCTTCGGTCTTAGGAGGTCCCTGGTAATAACATCTGTCAGCTGCCCAGAGGGATGCAGGTTCGGATAGTAGATGTACTGTCCCTGGGGCAATATGCAGTTGTAACTTCAGTGCCTCTAGCAAAGGAGGCAGGGGATTTTGCTCCACGCTGCTTCTGTTTCCTCAGCCGGACGGCTGGCTTGGGTCAGTCGTCAGCCTGAAAGACCTGAGGGGCCTTCTGGTACAGAGGACATCACAATGGTAACATTGAAGTCGGCATTCAGACTGTTTCCACACTATTCAGGGTGGTGCTGGTCCTAGGGGACGTGTCCTACTACGCTCCGCTCCACCAGCATAAGGGGTTCCCTCTGCCACTTTCAATACTTTTTACAAAATTCTTGTCAGAGGGAAATGGCTCACCTTCGTCACCAGCAGATGTTGATAATTCCTTATTTAGATGATCTACTGATTGGGAAACTACCGGGAAGACTACATAAGTCACCTGCAGGTTGTGCGGTCCACCTTACTAGACCTCGGGTGGATTATCAACTTAGTAAGATCCAGATTAGTCCCCACCACCAGACAGCTGTTTTTAGGGATGTTGTGGACTCACGGTCTCATCTTGGCCTGCTTCCAGAGGCCAAGCAACAACTGCTTCAGGTGTCTGTCAGGGCCATTGTAGTGACTCCACAACTGACATTGTCTGAGCTATTAGTATGAGGAAACTCCAGCACAGGACTTCAGTCTTCATTGAGCGTAAGGGACCATGTACCCTGTGACACTTGTCAATGATTTTAATCTGCATTAATAAAGAAATAAATTAAATGAAGACTGAAGTCCTGTGCTGGAGTTTCCTCATACTAATCTAATCAGTGGACTGCAGACGCCTCACTCCTCAGCACAAACCGGCCTCCAAGGTAAATACCAGCAGCAGCACCTATCCCTTTCCCCTTTTTCCCTGGATTAAATTGAATTGTCTGAGCTATGTCTCTTCTTGGCCCCCTCACTTCATGTATCCCAGCGGTTCCTTGGGCTCTGTTACAACCAAGGGTCCTTTAAGGGGAAGTGGTCAGACACAAACAGGTCCTGAGGTCGGCCTTGGACTCACGGATCTGTCTTTCAGCCCAGACATTAGCTTCACTGTGGTGGTGGCTAGTTCGGGAGAACCTCACAAGTGGAGTCCCGTGGGTGCTTCCAGTCTCAGACATTATCACCACGGACGCCAGTTGCTGGGGGTGGGGAGCACTCCTACGAGATCAGTCAACACAAGGGGACGGGGACTCACACCTCTCTCGGATGTCCTCAAATTTGCGGGAGCTCCAGGCAGTAAGGGAGGCCATTCCGCTTTCCTTCCTTGCCTCCGAGGTCGCCATCTCTGAATTCTCTCCGGCAACAGTGTGTCGGTGGCATATTTGAACCATCAGGGAGGCAGTTGGTCTCAGGCTCTGATGCAAGTCACACAGGTCATTTATCAGTTGTAACAGGAACACCAGATTTCCCTATCTGCACTTCACATACAAATTTCTGTCCTCTTCTGGAGCAAGCCCAGAGGAGGAAGCGCCAGTGACAGCAATATTGGAGTTCCTACAGAAGGAGTGGGAGTTGGGTCTCTCAGTTAATACCCTAAAACTCCAGGTCTCGGCCCTTGGGGCATTGTACAATTCTGACTTAGCTGGGGTATCTTGGGTATCTCGTTTCATCCAGTCCTGGAAACGAGCCACTCCGGTCCCCTGTCCGAAAATGCCTTCTTGGGATCTCAATTTAGTGTTGGAGGCTTTAACTAAACCTTCCTTTGAGCCTTTGGCTTGAGCCTCTCCTACCGTCCTTATTCTGAAGGTGGTCCTGTTGGTGGCTTTGATGTCAGCCAGATGGCTTAGAGTCCTGCAGGCCCTGTCAGTGGTGGGGCCTTATACTCAGATTTTGCAGGATGGGGTCACCCTCAGACTGAACCCTTCCTATCTCCCGAAGGTGGCTAAACATTTCCACAGGGTGCCGGAGATTGTGCTTCCTTTTGTGACCATCTGTCTAATCAAAAGGAGTAAGTTCTACACACCTTAGATGTCAGGAGGGCATTGCTTACTTACTTGAGACAGGTCCAAAGAATGGAGAGGGGCTCAGACCCTCTTCGTGTCCTTTCAGTGGGCCTCAAAAGGTAATCCTGTATCTAAGGGTGCCTTGGCAAGATGGCTACGTGGGACTATAGCTTTAGCACATTCTGCTAGTCAGGTGGATGTTCCTGAGGGTATCACTGCACATTCTACCAGGGCAGTCGCAGCATCGTGGGCATAGAAGGCTGACGTCCCCTTAGCGTTAATCTGTCGGGCTGCTCCCTGGTCTTCTCCTTCTCCTTCTTTTCAAGCATTACAGACTTGATCTTTCTTCCACTGAAGAGGTGACCTTTGGTAGACGAGTTCTTCAAGCGGTGGTGCCTCCCTAAATTTTCTTTTCTCTGAAATCTCTCAGGTGATGCTGTCGTGGCGATGATGGAAAAATCTTAATTACTTATGGGTGATGTGTTTTTCCGGAGCCATGATAGCACCACCGCATCCCTTCATTAATTCCTGTTGATATGTTTCACGTTTGGGGTGTTATGATTGTTGATTTCTTTGGTGGTGGTTGTGTACTAATGTTTTTTGGTACTCCTCTCCAATCTCGGTAAACCAACTGAGGTGCAGGAGAGATACTGCCTTTTTTTTATCTCAGAGGTTTCCTGCCTTAGATGGGTGGTCCTCTCTATCAGGTGGTGCTGTCGTGGCTCTGGAAAAACCCATTACCGGTTAAGTAATTTCGATTTTAGCATGCACCATCTTAACTCCATTCTGCCTAGTACATTGCACAAAGGCTCGGTAGATTCTGTATACTAATCCACGTGCAGCCCCCCATCGGCCACCTACATTGCCTATTGCTCAGAGAGTGTATAACTTGCGAGCTCAGCCGATCCCTGTCCTGACATAATACTGAGGTCAGCTTTATGTTCAATTTAGTAATTCCCCCTGCTCTCATCACACACAGCCTGTCATTGCTGAAGGCAGAGCAGGCAGAGGAGCCCCCCTTGGATGTAGTAGAGATCAGATGTTGGAGGCTACAACACATCCATCACCCTCTACAGCCTGGTAGAAGGGACCAGAGGCATCAGGTTGCAGTCAATTTCCTAAGGTTGCACCTTTGCTGGAGCAATTTATTTCTAGAAATATACTGCTGTGAAACTTCTGTTCATATCTAGCAAGACGTGGCTCCAGCAAATATATAGATACACGCAAACATAAGTGGCTCCACATTAAAGATTTATACTCAAATTGGAGTGCACCACTGAGAGATGTGGTCCCTCGTCCAGTAACAATTCACTGTGGTGCTCTGTTTCCATATATATAAACAAAATCATCCGAAAAACAGAAGAATAAATCTAAGTGGCACTCACCAATTGCTTAAAAACTTCTGTATTCTTCAATACATAAAAGCGTGCAAGACAAAATGGGGGAGGACCTGAAGAAATTAATTCCGGCACCAAACACCTATCGTCCAGGTGTCCCCCTACATCTCTCCCCCCTTTTGCCCCGCACGCGTTTATGTATTGAAGAATAAAGAAGATTTTAGGCAATTGGTGAGTGCCACTTGGATTTTTTTCCAGCAGAAAATAAGATATCGCATAGGCAGATTGTACTACAGGAGGCCCTGCTAGAATCAGATTGTCACAAGTTTGTAGCTCCCTGCTTAGACCTCTGTTGTATGTGGGATCAGAAGGTCACAACATTTAGCTGATCTCAAGATACTCTTTAGAGCCCACTCGGCAATTATCAGGAGTTAAACAGAATTATTGACTTTCATTACTGTAGGGGTTAAGATTTTCTTTTGAGAAGCCTTAAAGCTTAAATCTCAGCTGCTGCCCTTCGTGACCACTCCCTTCATCTATATAAAGCTATACTATATATACTAGCTCTCTGCTATTCTGGTTATAGATCTTCTATGCTTGTCTGGTGAAGTTGTCCTAGTTGAAGCAGTGGAGTTCATTTCAGTTAAAGCTCTGCAGTCCCTCTCTAGAAAAGCTGTGGAGTTAGTTTATTTGTTGTGTTATTCACGCATGTTTGTCTCTTTTCCTGTGTTGTTTTATCATAGTAGTGTGGCACTCCGCCAAGCAGGCGTCACAGAGGGGTACTGTACCCGTAAAAGAGGTGCAGATACTCCAGCTGCAGGTGGATCATAGGATGGTGGGTGGTACCCATTCACCAGCACTCCCACACTAGATTACACAGAGGAAGGTTACCCCGGAGGGAATAAAATCACCTCTAGGGGGAGCAAGGAGGTCTTTTGCCTCTAAGAGAGAGTCAGAGGGTTTTGGAGCTGAGAGACCAGGAGGGATGGAAGAAGAAGAAAGAGCTTAAAGGGAACCAACCACCTCAGATCACCCTAATACACAGTTAGTACATGTCCCTGCACCCTAAGGATACCTTTCCAGCACTGTTTTTGTGTAAAATCTTGCATTAGTATAACTGATATAAAGAGTTTATAAACTTACTAGCCTGGAGACATCTGGGCGTATCCGTCTGTTATACTTCAGGGCTGTGCATTGCATGGCTGCACTCCCCCTCCCTCCGTGCCTGCTGCCCTGCCCTGATAGGCGTGATCGTTATTCCTCTGTACAGAGGGAGGGGGAGCACAGCCATGCAATGAATGCACAGCCTGAAGTATAACAG
Organism: Allobates femoralis; assembly: GCA_033576535.1. Classification (NCBI taxonomy): domain Eukaryota; kingdom Metazoa; phylum Chordata; class Amphibia; order Anura; family Aromobatidae; genus Allobates; species Allobates femoralis. Next base: position 129,364,303 of record JARQOC010000010.1, read on the forward strand.
AAAGAGGGATACGCCCAGATGTCTCCAGGCTAGTAAGTTTATAAACTCTTTATATCAGTTATACTAATGCAAGATTTTACACAAAAACATTGCTGGAAAGGTATCCTTAGGGTGCAGGGACATGTACTAACTGTGTATTAGGGTGATCTGAGGTGGTTGGTTCCCTTTAAGGAGAAAGAAAGCTTTCCCAGAAGCAGACAGCCTAAAGGGAGTGAGGAACTTGAGGAGGTTTATCCCAGATAGTGTACCGGGCACTGGAGCCCGCACCTGTGGGATACTTTAGGACCACAGAAAATCCGGAGTCCCGCGGAGTCTACAATTCTCCCGGGCACCTGAGCAGACCGAAAGAGGGTACCAGGCACCGCCAAAGAACAAGCGGTCAGCCAGCAGAGGGATACCCGACGGCGGCATGGGTGAGAGAAAGAAGAAGGTCAGGTTGGTTTCAAGTCACCAGGCTTCACACCACCACTGGGAAGCAGGAAAGGAACAGACGGGGATAGAGCACGAAGGCACACACCAAGGGTCCACCATACCACCTAAGATCTGCCTGCAGCCACCTGTTAAGCTACCTGTCCTCATACCATCAGGAGTGCTGAACAGTGACTTTGTATGTGACTAATGCAAATGACAGTAAAGTACCCGGAGGAACAGTGACTTTGGATTCTGCTTGCTTTTCTTTTAAATGAACTTGTTTCCAAACAGGAACGCTGCCCCGGGGGTCCAGTCCTACAAGTGGAGGACTTCGCCAACTAGCCGCAATATCATCTACCTCCGGCAGACTGTGGCGGCGCTGGTGGCAACTCACCAGAAACTACAGGTGGCGTCACGACAACAACTGTATATAATCCCCTGTACATATTAACCCCTTTTTTGGAAGATAGGCCCAGGACACGGGGTCAGGCGCGGCCACCACTCCCCGTGACAACAGGAGCGTTAACCCTTGCAGCCTGACACCCGAGTACCCCAAAGCCTGGGTGCAACAGGAGGAAGACTAGTTTCTTGCTGCCCTCTGCATTATTCAGGGCAAACCCAGGGCAAACTGGCGTAGGCACGTGGTCGCTCAAGGGGGGTAAGGACACATCTAGGGATGATAAGGAGATCAGGATTCAGACTCAGGTGAGTGTGAAGGGGGACCCCTCTCCCAATCATCAGGGCCTCCCTTTTACCCTTTCCTTGGTGTTCCCATCCTGATGTACCACACACAGAGTTTTCTCACAGCAGCATAACATTATATCCAGTCTAGGAGAGAGAGCTAGGAGTGAGTTTATACAGAAGATAGGAGTGGTCATAAGGTGCAACAGCTGATATTAAAGATACTAGGATTTTCAAAAGGAAAACCTAACCCCTTCAGAAGATAAATTAAATAATGCCATTTAACACATGGCTATCGCTGGCTATCACTGAGCGGGTTCTAAAGAGGATCTGCGATCAGCTAAATGTTGTGACTTTCTGATCCCAGATACCCCAGAGGTCTCAGTAGTGTGCAACTCACTTGCGCACATGGAGTCTTTTTGCGAGTTCCTGGAGCAGAAACAGAAGAAACTCAAGTTTTTGTGGTGTTGTGCAGAATTTCCGCTAAATAAACGTTTGTAAATCACAGTCAGATCTCTAAATGGAGCAATTAAAGAAAGATCAATACATTCAGATACCAAATCACAAGCAATGTCATACAAGGTAACACAAAAGGAGAGGGCACACAGATAACACTTCTATATGAGGAGAGCTACCCCATCACTCTTGGCTATGTTGGATGTATTCGTACAGCAACAATCACAGCAATCTGTGTGAACTCAGCAAATGTAAACTAATGTCATCCTTTAGTAATGGGATAACACTGGGACTACTGATCCCGCTAGTCAAAGAGCAGCTCCAGTCGCCTGATAAGAGATATTTCACCAATACTCTGCCACCTGGTGAAGCCTCAAGATTATTGGCTGCTTTTGTTGGATAATCCTTAGGACGATTTTGTGCAAATTCATCTGAGAGGACTCATTTATTGGTTTTGGGAGTGCTGACAGGTAGGCCCTGCTTTCATTAGCAGAGGCTGACATACACACAAGTCATTGACCGGGGATGCACAGGTGCTGCCCAGCTGTTCGGCTGCAGTACAGGGATGTGAGCTCAGATGCTTTACCAGCCATGTGCATGGATCACAATGTAGTCACAAAGAAAACACAATCACTGTGGTCAGGAAAAAACCTGGAAAAGATACGTATGTGATCCAGCTCATGGCCAATCACACTGGATATTCTCCATCACATAATATTCTCCATTACATAATAGTAGTTTCTTCGAGCAGCAGATTATGGTCAGTATTGCAGCTCAGCACCACACACAAAAATGTCATAAGAATTTAGACACGAGAAAAAACGAACACCCTTCACTAGCTGTGTCCGGTTCATATCACACCACGAACAAGGGAGGGTCCGGATACAGTGCGAGACAGTGATGCACAGACCAATGGTGTCTGATGCACTATAAACAACAACAGACTGGGGAAACACCGTGGAGGGTGGTCACACAAATACAACGGGGGGCCATGCTTGTAGGGAAATGGGGGAAAGGTGACCTCATGCACTCACCTGTGGCAGTGCCCTGATCTCCAGTCACCTAGCAGGATACCTATTTCCTCACTGACCCTGATGTTAACCCTCAATAGGAAGATGGCCGGCGGGAGCACTAGTCCCAATTGCTGCACTAAAATCAACAAAAGGGGAAGGAAAGACAGACAGGGAAACTATAAACAACTTCATGCATGCTACTCCTGGGCAGCAGACGGCTTGGTAACAGTCAGCTTCTCCAGAAAACAACCGGCACTACAGGTACACAGGCCAGGAATGAAGTTCAATCACCAGCAAGGAATGCTAGATCATGTGACCATATAAAGGAGATGGGAGTGATCACAAAGTAGTCACAGCTGGGAAGAGAACTAAGGAGTATTGCAGCAACAGAAACTGACATTAACTCCTACATTTCCAAAGGAAAGAAACACATTTAAAATAAAGTCTCAATACAGGAAAAAGACAAACCAGTCACAAGTCACCAAAGTAAGAGAAACCATTGTGACAGTTCCTAGGCTGGAGACCCAATTACGCTCATGGATCATAGAGTCCACAGCTCACACAATGGCACGTGACCACACTATGGGTCCAATGTAATCTCCATCAATTCTGCAGTATTACTGCCATCCCATAAATCAAAAATGGGGAAATGTGTTGCCACATGCTCAGGCACATTCTTACAAACTATAGTCCCCTTTAAAAGTGGGTGGACAGAAGAAAACAGTATTTCATGGATCTGGCCTTATACAAAGGTGATCGGCACCACAATAAAACGAAAGCCTGAGGCAGACTTGTGCAAATATACAAAACTGGATCTAATATGTTCCTGAAATGTTATAGCAGAGAGGAAAGTGGGCTAACGGGGTCAGCCAAACATGCCCGCTCTGCAGCCAACACATCTCACTGTCTTTCATTCTAATCTATAAAATATGACTTGTTGGAGTAATAAACTGAGAGAAAAGCTGTGAGAAGATGAACGTCTGTCCCAAAACAGGGCTCTGTCACCACAATATGCCCGATATACATCCAGAAAAAAACTGCAGAGGAGCCAGAGAGAAAAAGCTTCAGTACCAGACCCCACCGGCAGCACTGAACAGGCACCGATAAACGACTTGTTTACCAATACGCGGTCGCTTATTACCCTCAGTCCAATCCTCAGATGTGTAACTTTGTGCTGATGCACAAAGTATTGTTTACACAGACAATGTGCTGTCGAAAATGATCATTTTTAGTGCAGTAGAAAAGATCATTTCACCCAACGAACAAATGTTTCTTGTCGGGTGATCAGCAGCTCGTACTGCAAGATTATGGTGAATGAGCATTCCTCATAATGGTGCAGTATAAATAGAAACTACAGCATGTGATGTAGAAGTTTACTAATCTTCTTGATCATTCTATATAGTCAGGCTGCTTTCACATTGTCCGTGGGGATCCTATTTTTTGCAGGACACCATGGACAGGACAGGATCGCATGTGTGCCTCGTGGTGCTATTTCTGTGTCCGGGGCTGTGAATTTCACGGACCGCGACACAGAAAGGGCACTTTTACTTCCGCAATGTATATGCATACATTGCGGAAGTAAAATTAAGTAAAAGAAGAATTAAAAATAAAAATAAAAATCTCACCTCTCCGGCATGTCCCGCGATGTCTCCATCAAGCTCCCGACAGCTTAAGGACCTGGCAGGACATCAGCTGAGCAGTTTAAACCCCGAACCCGCCAAAACTTAGGTCACATGACCCCGCATCAGCTGATCAGTTTAAATCTCCCGCCGATCGGTCATGTGACCGATCAGCTGATCGGGTTGCTCCGCCCCACCAGGTCCTTGTCGGGAGCTGGATGGAGGCATCGCGGGACACGCCGGAAAGGTGAGGAGATTTTTTTTTTTATTTTTAACCCTTCTTTTACTTAATTTCACTTCCGCAATGTATGTATATATATTGCGGAAGTGAAATTACACGAAAGAGCCGTTTTAGTGTACTGAGCATGCTCAGTACACTAACATCGGGTCCAAGGAATGATCAGTTGTTTTCTCAGACCCGCGCTCCATAGGCCCCCATGTTAATGGTCGCGGATCACGTCGGCTCCGATTCCGTCCGATTTAGTCTGCTGTGCCCAAAATCGGAGCAAAAAATCGGACGGAATCGGATCTGACACAAATCGAATGGCAAATCGAAAGGCCAACTCCGATTAGATGCGTCGCCCATAGGGATACATGGGGCCAAACCTGATCCGTGACTGTCCGTTTTACAACAGACAGCCATGGATGCCAGAAAATCTCAATGTGAAAGCAGCCTAACAAGTGCTGGGATTTTACATATACGTTTTTGCAGTCAATCAATGAGAAAATTATCTGATAATCTGACACCTATTAGGCCTGATTCCTAGGGAAAGGAGTCTCTCATCGTGTAAAGGAAGACACTTTGATCTCAGTTTGTGTCCTACTCCTATGGAAGCTGATAATAGGTGAAAGGAGCCTTGTTTTCTGCACTTACTTTTAACTGTATGTTATTTGTTTTCTGTATGTATACTCGTCCCCAATAAAAGCTATATGTATATATTTTTCCATATTTATAGTGATGATCCCAATTTATTATGGCACAGCTTTCCCTTCTTGCAATATACAGTGTCTACAAGTAGTATTCAACCCCTGCAGATGTAGGTGGTTTGATAAGATGCAAATAAGTTAGAGCCTTCAAACTGCAAACGAGAGTAGGATTTATTAACAGAAGCATAAATCTTACAAACCAAAAAGTTATGTTGCTCAGTTGAATTTTTATAAATTTTAAACATAAAAGTGTGGGTCAATTATTATTCAACCCCTAGGTTTAATATTTTGTGGAATAACCCTTGTTTGCCATTACAGCTAATAATCGTCTTTTATAAGACCTGATCAGGCCGGCACAGGTCTCTGGAGTTATCTTGGCCCACTCCTCCATGCAGATCTTCTCCAAGTTATCTAGGTTCTTTGGGTGTCTCATGTGGACTTTAATCTTGAGCTCCTTCCATAAGTTTTCAATTGGGTTAAGGTCAGGAGACTGACTAGGCCACTCCATCACCTTGATTTTTTCCCTCTTGAACCAGGCCTTGGTTTTCTTGGCTGTGTGCTTTGGGTCGTTGTCTTGTTGGAAGATGAAATTACGACCCATCTTAAGATCCTTGATGGAGGAGCGGAGGTTCTTGGCCAAAATCTCCAGGTAGGCCGTGCTATCCATCTTCCCATGGATGTGGACCAGATGGCCAGGCCCCTTGGCTGAGAAACAGCCCCACAGCATGATGCTGCCACCACCATGCTTGACTGTAGGGATGGTATTCTTGGGGTCGTATGCAGTGCCATCCAGTCTCCAAACGTCACGTGTGTGGTTGGCACCAAAGATCTCGATCTTGGTCTCATCAGACCATAGAACCTTGAACAAGTCTGTCTCAGAGTCCTCCAAGTGATCATGAGCAAACTGTAGACGAGCCTTGACATGACGCTTTGAAAGTAAAGGTACCTTACGGGCTCGTCTGGAACGGAGAACATTGCGGTGGAGTACGTTACTTATGGTATTGACTGAACCAATGTCCCCACTGCCATGAGATCTTCCCGGAGCTCCTTCCTTGTTGTCCTTGGGTTAGCCTCGACTCTTCGGACAAGCCTGGCCTCGGCATGGGAGGAAACTTTCAAAGGCTGTCCAGGCCGTGGAAGGCTAACAGTAGTTCCATAAGCCTTCCACTTCCGGATGATGCTTCCAACAGTGGAGACAGGTAGGCCCAACTCCTTGGAAAGGGTTTTGTACCCCTTGCCAGCCTTGTAACCCTCCACGATCTTGTCTCTGATGGCCTTGGAATGCTCCTTTGTCTTTCCCATGTTGACCATGTATGAGTGCTGTTCACAAGTTTGGGGAGGGTCTTAAATAGTCAGAAAAGGCTGGCAAAAGAGATAATTAATCCACACATGTGAAGCTCATTGTTCTTTGTGCCTGAACTACTTCTTAATACTTTAGGGGGACCAAACAGAATGCTGGTGGTTTGAGGGGTTGAATAATAAATGACCCTCTGAATTAACTTTTAACGCTTGAAAAAAAAAAAAATTAAGAAATCTTTTTGGCTGCAGTGCATTTCCCACTTCCAGGCTGATCTACAGTCCAAATGTCACAATGCCAAGTTAATTCCGCATGTGTCAACCACCTAAATTTGCAGGGGGTTGAATACTGCTTGTAGGCACTGTATATCAATTTCATTTGTGCCATTGGAGATCCCTAGTGGATCTGCTTTCCCCTTTGCTTCAAAATAGGTGAAGGGAGATGATTGTTCGAAAAATATAATCCGGGTACTGCTTGTGAGACGTGAGATTAACAGTAATCCCAGAGATGCAGAATATACTGCAGGACAGGAAACCCTATGACATCTTGAAACCACTTCAGTGTCCAGTGTAACTTCTTGTGATAAGTTATATTCCCCTCTACACCAAGTATCCTTCAGACATCACTCTTGCTCCATTCTGTCTATAAGGGGTTTAACGCTTTTAGAAAAGTGACCGCCAAATGTATTATTCTTTTGTAAAATTACAAAATCAGATCATGCTCACCCTCCCTGGGTCCAGCGCTGGATCTCTACCATTGCTCATGTTTTGTCAAGTTGACAGCTCATATTCTGCTTCACGATTTCAAAGAAGTGAGATAGATGCCTGAACTAACCTATGTCGGGTGTTCGTACTCACGTTCATATGAAGGTGTCACAGATAGCTTAACTCAGCCACACAGACTTCATATTAAGAGTCCAGGAGAAGTGGGGAGGCTTTGCACTGAAAATTTTGTAAAGGTACAATGCAGCAAAGAGTGATTCTTCACAGTGCAGTAAAACATGTGTCTATACTAAAATGGATGACGGAAAAATACATGGAGAAGAAGGGAGGAGTTGCTGACATTACAGAAGCTACAGGAAGAGGAGAGGGACAAAACACCAAAGGTAATGTTTCTGCCTAGCACAGCAAATGCAATACACAGCAATAAAAACAATAATTCCTATTCATGGGACAAGACAGCTCACGTCAAAGCTGCAGCCAATCAAGGAGCTCAGTGGTTCATGCTATCTACCTCGGCTGAGCCAAATAGCTCAGTAATTAGCATCAGTGGTAATGTGAGCTGTCAACGCAACAGGCAGAACACAGACCGGACCAGCAGCAGACAGCCAGTGCTGAACCTGCAAAAATCTAGAATGTGAGATCAAATGCGTAATAGGGTCTTATCTCTTTAATATGGAAGCAAGGTAAATGTTTGACAGAATCTGCTCACCTGATTAGGTTGTGTATACCCACAACCAGTTTGATCGCTCAGAAGGCAGCTGCTGCAGTATCCACACATCCACGGGTAACCGCGGTAAGAAATAGCCAGTACCAGACGAAGTATCACTCGATCTGCGCTGCTGCCAATGAAAACCAGAAGACTGGAGTATCTGGATAGGTGTTGTTTAATCCGACGCGTTTCGGAGCCAAGACCTAGCTCATCAGGTTTTGTGTGCCAAAACCAGGAGAGGAACCTGCTGAGAAAAACTATAACTGAAAGATTGACACCTGTTCTGAATTTTGGAGACACTCCTGGTTTTGGCACACAAACTGGATGGACCTTGATCAGGGACAAAAACTGCAGTGTGAAACCAGCAATACATATTAAGTGGAGAGGGCAATATGACACTCTCATGACACTATGCCTCATCTTTCCTCCATCTCACACACCTTCCTTACCAGACCTATCTATCACAATAAACGACATCACACTTTGCCCTGTACCTGAAGTCCGCTGCCTCGGAGTAACCCTTGACTCAGCCTCATCCTTCAAACTGCACATCCAAGCCCTTGCCACCTCCTGCCGCCTCCAACTCAAAAATATTTCCAGAATCCGTCCCTTCCTCAACCCTCAATCTAAACTAATAGTGCATGACCTCATCATCTCGCGTCTTAACTACTGCAATCTCCTCCTCTGTGGCCTCCCTGCTAAACTCTTACACCTCTCCAATCTGTCCTTAACTCTGCTGCCTGACTAATCCACCTCTCTCCTCCACTTCTACCCTCTGCAAATCCCTCCACTGGCTCCCAATTCCCCAGCGCATCCAATTCAAACTACTAACATTGACTTACAAAGCCGTCCATAATCTGTCCTCCCATATATGTCTGTTCTAATCTCCCGATATCACCCAACTCGTAATCTTCGATCTTCCCAAGACCTATTTTTCTCCACACTTGTACGTTCCTCATCTAACCGCCTGCAAGCGTCCTCCATTCTCTGGAATTCTGCACCTCAAAACGTCTGACTGTCCCCTACACTCGTAACCTTCAAGCGGAACCTGAAAACCCATCTCTTCAGAACAGCCTGCAATGACCACAGTGTCTCCTCAGCACCACTGGACCTGATGCTCCACCACCACCAGAGCAGACCCAACCTACTGTCTCTCTCCCAATTGCCCTGTAGAATATAAGCGCCGCAAGGTCAAGCCATCTCTCCCCTCGGTACCAGTCTGGCACTGTTAGTTTGCTTGTTGTATTTTTAACTTGTTTGTATGTAACCCTTTCTCATGTACAGCACCATGGAATCAATGGTGCTCTATACATAAATAATATGAGAATCTGAGAGTCCTCAGTGGTTGATAGCTTTTAATGGCGAACTAAAAAGATGGTAAGAAAAAGCAAAGCAAGCTTTCAAGACTCTAAGGTCTCTTCATCAGGCGAGTAAGAATATCACCTTGCATTGAACACTAGAAGCAAACTAAACTTATACATAGTACTGGTACTGACAGCGCGACAATAGAGAAGTCAAATTACATTTGAAGTTTATTCATATTACATTTGTTGAGCAAAATAACCCAATAAGATTTACCAAACCCAAGCAGCAAAAGATGCGCTGTGATGTCACCATAATGGCTGTTTGTTCCATTCGACAATTAACTAAGAAAGCTACAAATGTCAGACTGAGCAACGTAAAGTTTTCTTTGTGAATTCAGCAGATGGGCATAAACTCTATCATGGAACAAAGGTGATATATTTCTGCACCTTCGCAGCCTCAGTTACACTGCTGAAAGCTTTGGAGAGGCTGCCTGACAAGAGGAAGATGGCTAAGATTTCTTAGGGCTCAACAGAGGCCCAGTGGATGATATGTTGTTTCACCGGGAAAGGCTAGGAGGGCAAAGCTACTCTAAATTACAAAAGACATCTCAGGTGCAAACATGGGGCTGGAAGAGGAAATGCAGCCGACAGGACTGAAGAATGTCTGACAGGAAGGAAAAACACCAAGACGTAGAAATGGTGACAGCTCTGTAAAACCTGCAGCTGAGGGACGGATAACTAACTGCCTGAATTTTCTCTGGGTATTATAGGTAAACAATTCCAGTCGTATTAGATGGTGGAAAATGCAGAAATGGCCCCTGCGAGACGGCAGCTTCATGTGCGATTCTTCTCTTGGACACGGGTTGTCGGCGTTCCTTGACATGGCTGCATTTGTGATATGCATTACATCCATGAATGCCGAGCAGCAGCCTGCTCATCCCATCTCACCCATACAGGTTGGTCAGCAATGTGTTATTTACAGTCCACAATATGAAGAGCAGCTGGCAAACACGCAAGCACGGACATAAAAATAAGTCATGGATGTCCGATAGTGCCAAAAAGCCTTCAGCCCTAACAGGACTTTCAGCCATATATCCAGAAATATTCATAGATATTCTTATTGCTAGAGTGAAGATAAAGATGTCCCGTAATTTACAGCTCTCACTTATGGATGCTGGCGCAGGGCTGGGAGTCGGTGCAGCAGCTGCTCTGGATGGAAAGTCAACAAGAAATTCTCTGAATTTCCATCAAGCATCAGAACATTAAATTCTCAGCCTCATCCTATCCCTTTTATGCCTTGAAATATAGGAAGGCGGCACAATAAAGTCATACAGAAGGCACAGAGTTAACTAACGGGTAACTCAGCAAGCGTGGTATGAGTATCCAAGACTGATGGGCAGCCAAGCACAGCATGGTACGAGTATCTAAGGCTAACAGATAGCTGAGCACAGCATGGAAAGGGTAACTAAGAGTACCAGGCAGTAGAGCACAGTGAAATATGGGTATCTAAAGCTAATGGGCAGCTGAGCACAGCGTGGAAGGGGTGTATAAGGCTAAAACTAAAAGGCATAAAAGCATAGCATGGAGTGCGCATCTAAGGCTAAAAGGCGGCCAAGCACAGGGTGATATGGATATCTAAGGCTAAGGCTAGTGGGCAGCTGAGCACAGCATTGTACGGGTATCTAAGGATAAAACTAACAGGCAGCTGGAGCACAGCATGGTAAAGTATCTAAGACTAAAGTGCCGTCACACGCATCAATTTGCAGAACGATATTGTTAGCGATCACATGCACGCGCGATCACTAACCATATCGTTCAGATCGCTGGTGAGCTGTCACACAGGCAGACTCACCAGCGATCAATGGACCAGAGACATTGTGGAAACGATTTAAATATCGTTTCCACAATGTCTTGCTCCCGCTGCCAGACTGGTAGCAGGCTGGTATCCCAGGTAAATTGCGGGTAACTAGGCAGCACGCGCTGCCTAGATACCCAATGTCTACCTTAAATACTAGCCTGCTCCGCTCACCGGCTGGTATCCAAGGTACACAGTGGGTAACTAGGGTCCCTAGTTACCCGCTGTGTACCTTGGATACCAGCCGGTGAGCCGAGAAGGCTGGTAACCAAGGTATACTTCGGGTATCTAGGCAGTGCGCGCTGCAGTTTACCTTGGATACCAGCTCCCAGCGCTTGCTGAGAGACTCTGGGAGCTGGCTGATCGGTCGTCTCCCGGTGTCACACGCAGCGATGCTGAGTGTCCATCAGGCGACCAGCGATTGATTTGAGGACAGGACTTCAAATCAAACAATGAACGATCAGCCAACTGATCGTTCATCGTTTGTAGTGTCACACACAACGATGTCGTTTCGACATCGTTCAAGCATCACAGAACACGTGACTTTTGAACGATATCGGCAACGATATCGTTACGTGTGACGTGGCCTTAAGACTTAAAGTACCGTTATACGCTTCAATTTTGTTAAGATATAACTAACGATCTCGGGGCGCGTGGTCCTTAGGACATCTTTTTAACATCGTTGGTGAGATGTCACACATGTAAATATCATGCACATCTCACCAACGATGTAGCGAGCAGCTATCGTTCGCACAACCGAGCGAACGATACTTATTCGCTGGTTGTGAATAGGAGAAGTCGTTATCGCGGTGTCACACAGAACGATGCAGCAGGTTGGCTGATTGAGGATTGTTTGATTTGAGAACATGTTCTCAAATCTGCGATCAACGATCCAATGATTTATCGTAGTCGTATTTCGGTGTTACACGCAACAACGTCCTAATAATGTCGTTTGAACGACTCCAAACCTATGACGTTTGAGCGATATCGTTCACGATCTTGTACCATGTAACGGGGCCTTTACAAGAAGCTCAACACATCGTGGTACAGGTATCTAAGGCCATCAGACAGTTGAGCAAAGAGTGGTATGGGTATCTAAGTTTAAACCCGACAGCTGAGCACAGTATGGTATGGGAATATAAGGCTAACAGACAGGTGAGCAAAGCATAGTACGAGTATCTAGGGATTAGACCTAGGGGCAGCTGAGCACAGCAAGATACGAGTATCTGAGGCTCACATACACATATGATACACTTGCAAGCTTTCATCAAATCTGTATTAAACTGAAGGAGTAAAGGCTGGGCACTTTTATAACACCAAGTTTCATTTGTTGCAACAGTAACTTCTGACTGGCCGGATGTCAGAAGTTATGTCACAAACTCCCAATGCATCTCTATGAGGCCAGAATGAGTCCAAAAGGAGGTCAAAATGAGTCCAGGATGAAGCTCTCATAGACACATATTGAGGCGTGTTCCATGAAACACTGGCAGGTTACAAAGACTGACCGGAGAGACAGAAGTGCAATAGACAAAAAACCCAGGTGGTGCTCTAAACTCCTCAGCATTTCAGAGAAAGCACTTTGAACACCAGTCCCTGGGATCACACGGAGAGAGATGATCAGTCCAATGCATTTCATGGTTGGCTTCTCCCCACACCTCTCTAGTTTATTGACAGACCTGTCAGTCAAATAGGAGCGGGGCCAAATAACATTTCTCCATTTGGTCTCGGGCAGCTTTCCAAACTAAGTTTGAAACTCCAATGAATTTCAGAGTAAAACATACCTGGCTGCAATGGCACAGACAGCGTCTGATTCAGGGCTACTTTAAGAAGTAATCTGCTATGTTCAATAAGTGTAAAGACCTTTACTTTTCATTTTATTATGTTGAACTTAAAAAAACATTAGTGTGGTGGCTACATTGCAAGACCAATTTCTGCAAGATAGGACAAAAATCTGTGTGGGGAAAGACCTGATGGCCGATTCCGTGATCTTCACAGACGTGATACCACAAATACATCTGGCAGCATCTTTTCCACCTATGCTCACACTGACATACACCCACACAGACAAAGAGCTGAATATGTCTGGAATGAACATGTCACAGCCATAAGTGTTTGGTGGTGTACACTTTGCAGGCATCCTCCACTAGTTTATCCTTTGCTGTGTAAGATGTAAAATTCACATCCAAATGCATGAAAGGCCTGAGCCCGAGCCTCCCCCTCCCCTTGGTGCCAGGGATGTGGAGTCTGTGTCCATTTTGGTCAAGTTGGATTCAGGGAAATTGAGGAGTCGGGAGTCAAATGTTCGGCTTACCGACTTCACAGCCCTGGTTGTGGAGTTGGAGTCATGGAATCAGTGTCCATTTTGATGAAGTTGGAGTCGGATTCAGGGAACATGTCAGAGTCGGATGTTGGCTTTCTGACTCCACAGCCACAGTTGGTGCTAGGGTCTTCCAGGTATCATGAGAGTTGGCTACAATACAAGATGTGAAGTAACTCAATAACAGATCTAATAGGTGTAAGGGTCAGTCCAAATGTCTTTGCGGATTGTACCCCACAATTGTATGCTAGAAGCAGGGGCGTAACTACAACATGTGAAGGGGGTGCAATCACACCCGGGCCCTGGAACCTAGGGGGCCCCAAAAGTCCCTTTGTCCTATAGAAAATGACTGCTGGTATTAAGCATATGCAATAATTGGGGGCCCCATTGGAGCTTTTGCATCAGGGCCCATGAGCTTCAAGTTACGCCGCTGGCTAGAAGAGATAGGAATCTTCATAGATCAGATACAAAAAATAATGCGTATCTGTATTAAAAAGAATTTATAGCTTCTTTAATCTATTATTTTTTTGGATTGACCAGGAAAAAAAAGGAACAAAAGCAACAGGGTAAAGTAGCTATAAATTCTCTTCAGCAAACACAAGCCCAGACTGAAGTGCTCGCTCCATTTCTGAGCAGATTTCTGCATTCCTGATGTCACTAGAACCAGACATGGACCCGGGACAAGTCTTATCTCCGCTGTGCAGAACACAAATTGTTTTTCTTCACAATCTTCCTCATATTCATGGAATGTGGGGACCAAAAACTCTGCCTTAAATCATCACCACTTGCTGACATGTTTTCTTTTCTATTTTTTTTGTAAGATATATTAATAAAATGTTTCTTTAAATGTATGAGGATTTACATAAATGCAGCGGGAGATTCTCTGGAAGATTTGGCTCCACACTAAGCAACTGACAGGATTTTAATTGATCAAAGGAGATTAGTTTTCTAAACAAGAACATTCCATCAAATGTGAAGGGAAAAAGTTCAGCCACATGTGAAGATGAACATGCGGCAAACACAGCGTCTGTCCACCGACTCCACCGTGCCCGGTCATAAGGAGAACATACTGAGCAAGGTGCAATGCCGATGGCTGAGGGAGTCCTACAAACACTACTTGTGGTGCAAACCTACTGGCTTCTGAGTAACTCCACATTTTAAAAGACATCAACAGGCGTAAAGAAGTGACCCGACAGTTCTCCAGGAAGACAAGTTGATAGAAGACGCAAAGAGACCCGGGCGTCTAAGTAAGAGAGCAGTTAACTCAGTGTCCTTCCTTTAGAAACTGCGGGTGGTTTCTTTATTTTTGAATGAAGAAAAATAAAAAGCGACTGATAAATAAAGACAACCCAAAAACAATGGAAAAACGATAAAAAAGAAAAATTACTGGTGGGCAAAAATGACAACCACTCAGGGAACGAGCAGAACATTTCTAAAAAAATAAAAAAAAAAGTTCTGCATTTCAACCAGGGTTGTGGAGTCGGAGTCCATTTTGGTGGAGTCGGATTCAGAGCCAGATGTATGGCTTACTGATTTCACAGCCATGGCTGTGGTGTCGGAGTCATGGAATTGGAGTTGGTGTCCATTTTAGTGTAGTTGGAGTTGGATTCAGGGAAGATGAGGAGTCAGAATGGGATGTCTGGTTTGCTGATTTCACAGCCCTGGTTGTGGAGTTGGAGTCGGTGTCCCTTTTGGTAGAGTTGGATTCAGAGAAATTGAGGAGTTGGAGCCGGATGTTTGGCTTGTTGACTCCTAAGCCCTGGTCTCAACAAGCATTTCAGGTCAGATACAGTTTGTTTTTTTTGGGAAGCTGATTGGCACTCCACCTTCATCAGCCTGATGCAGATGGAATAAAGATCCCAATAAAATAAGAAAACTCTGACACTCACTAATTCTTAGCAAATAAATCCTTTTTACTTCAAGCTTCACTCCCTGGACATTTCAACAGCACACTGTTTTGTTTTTTGCCCTTTTTTTCTTCTACTTCCATGTTTTTTTTGCAGTTCATTTCTCCTTACTTAAATGTTTAAGTTTCTAGTGAAACTCACAAAAGATCTGTACCAAGGAAGTGGTGTGAAACATTTTTTTTTCCTTATGGCTTTTAAAACCTGGATGTGAGGAATAAAAACCCCGCAGTGTAAACAGAAAACTGGATCTCCCATTGAAATCAAGAGGAAGAAAATTCAGCGTGTTTGAGGTGATGTTTAACATGGAGCGGATCTACTCTAAAATTCTCTTTAAAAAGTTTGAATGTACTATATAAAATCCCGCCGTTATGATACATTCTTTAAGCCCTGGAGGATGAGCCCTAATTTGGCATTAATAGACACATTTTTTGTCCATAATTTTATTTTTTCAGTGTGTGCAGCTGTATTTTGTGGGATGAGTTGTATTTCTCATTGACACTATTTGGACTTTTTGAAATTGAAAAGAAAAGAAAAGCAATTTTGCCGTTTTTTTTTTAGAATTTCAACTTTACGCTTTTATTTCACAGCACAAATATGTGTTCACTCTATTCTGTAGGGCAGCACCAAATTGGCAATAGCAAAATGACGGTATATGGTTTCATGGTTTATAACTATTGTATAGAGAACAGGGCTGTGGAGTCATTAAGCCAAACATCCGACTCCGACTTCTCAATTCCCTGAATCTGACTCCACCAAAACTGACACTGACTCCGACTCCACAGCCCTGACGGAGAATACACTTTTGGAGGATAAATGCTGTGTTTTTGTAAAGTAATAAATGTAACAGATTTCTGGCAGCAGATCTATGTGGGTCTAGATTTGCTTTTCATCGGTCTCATTTTGGGGAACATCAGACTTTTCACCACACTTTTAGAATGAGAGGTGGATTGAATACTAAATCAGCAATGCTGAATGTCTTTTTATTAAACACCATTTTAATTACCATGTTATTCTTGTGCAGGTCATTATGATCAGGACAATATTATATATAATTGAGCTTCTTTTATGTTTCACATGTTATACAAAAAAAAAGTAAAGGATTATAAACAAAAATCCCACCATTTTCAAAAGGCCCATATTTCATTTTATTTTATGACAGCTGGCTCATTTGTTGCATAACGAGCTGTAGTTTTATTGGTACCACTTAGGAATACATAAAACTTTTTGATCATTTTTTATTTGACTTTATGTGATGCTTCATGAACAAACATGGCAGTTCTGGCGGACAGGCAGGATAGGGATATAGTTTTATTGTACTGGTCGTCATGGATGTGGTGATTTGTGCCTTTATAATGGAAAGTAAGTAAAAAGCCTCATAGTCAGAATGGAGGTCACCACATTAGGTGAAGCCCACATGTCCTGTGTGTCTCATCATTAATGAGCAGGTAACATATTGGCGTATGCAGACTGTCTGGCTCCAGCCCCCTCATCAGGATGGGATCATGCAATATTTTATTACGATCGCTGGAATAATCTGATAAAAGAATGTGAGAGTTTCGGGCCTTGGAACTGTAATATAGACCCAGATATGCCATAGTCATGTTTGGAGTGTCTAGAATAAATATGCTTGACGGTCATATTACTCCCCTATAGGAAAACATGCCAAGGATGAGCATTATATCCTGCACCTGATTTCCTTACACATAAATAAGCCATTCTCCTCTCTCCTGACCAGTATCTGTTTCAAATCTCTGATCCAGAGACACACAAGATTCAAACCCAGGAGATCCAACCAGAATTGTGTCCGAGAGGTTCCCCGCCACAAGATCCTTCACTGATTTGATTAGTAAGAAGTCTCTTTAATTTTGTACTATTTGCCATTTGTGTATGTCCTTGTTATTTCTCTCATTAGGGTATATTATAAATGTGCAAAGTCGCGCCCAATGACAGACGCTCCGTGCATGCAGATAAATCCATTGTTCATCAGATGGATTCAGCCGTTCACAGGGCATATGCTCTACTGCTGACAGATAATGACACAATCCCAAAAACACATTGGCCCGGCCGCACTAAAAAGTATGAGATGAAGGCACAAACACAAGAAGTCATTCTCTAGAGCCCCTGTGCATTCTCCACTGGCTTTGTTTTCCATTTTCCAACCTTATGCACCCAGAACGCTTTCCACACATTTCATTAGTTCTGTCCATCATTAACAAAGTCTCATAAATCGCCTGAAAGCGGCCAAGTGGAGTTATCACCCAGCAGAGATTAATGAACTTGCATATAATATTCTGGAAAACACTAATTGCAGCCAAATAATATGAGATGAAAATGAAAACATTAATAAAAGTCAGGGCACGCAGGACAGAGACAACATCGGGAGTATGACCTCTCGTAGGATCGACTCCTTACATTACTTAAACAATATGTATGTGGATAGTCTCTATCTCATTTTGCAAAACATAAGAGCTTGACACAATGTCGGATGACCACATCCGGACCCTTATGGGGAACTTAAGGGATGAGCAGCTGACTAAATCCATCCATCAAATCATTCTGTGGAAGCTGCACCGACAATTGTGGTGGAAAATCATTTAGTTCAGTTGAGTCTGTGAGAAAGGGACAGTGGGGAAATCACCTGCGTGTGGTCAGGTTGTCTGAGCACCATGGGCATTTGAGAGATTTAGGGATTACATATACCAGGAATCTGTGAACAGACCACCAACATCTCTACGGTGCAAGACAGTGATGCAGAACGTTTCCCAATATAACTTCCGGTCCAGCTCACCACAGACATCATGGCCGTACTCTGCCAGGAGATCACACTCCACTTATTATGGAGAAAAAGAAGGCTGATCCTTACCGCTTTTATGATCTGTAGTCCTCATACAATAAAAAATGATAAAACCTTTTATCAAAGAGGTTGTCTGGGCTTTTACTAAAATCTATGTGTATGTCTAGCTCAGTACAATGCGGTTCAATCAAAATCAGCGTATACATGGGTGAATGGGGGTGATCCTATTGGAGACTGGGGAGAGCCTGCTGGGAACTGGGGAGGGCCTGCTGGGGACAGGGGAGGGCCTGCTGGGGACAGGGGAGGGCCTGCTGGGGACAGGGGAGGGCCTGCTGGAGACTGGGCATAAACGATTAGTTGTGACATTACAGCCAGGCTCCAAAACAACACGCTTCTAGACAGGGGCTAAGCTGCTCCTCCACACGCAAAATTGTGATATCTAGGTAACCATGCAAAATGCTAACAGGGTATAAATTACAAATTGTTAATATTTTGCAGGCTAGATATGTGGTGCCCCACTAAGAGTGCGTCACAAAAGGGTACTGCACCCCTGAATGAAGGTGCCATATCCTTTGTTCTGGTAATGAGTAGAAGAATCCTGAAGCTCCAACACTACACACACACACACACCTAGCGATAGGGGACCAATCAGACAAACGTTGCTAGGGTAACTGGTCCCGGTGGGAGGAGAGCTAGGTTATATAGTGAGTGGGAAAGCAGCAAGGAGTTAGATGAGGAAGTGAGAACAGAACAGTGCAGAAGTCAAGTCGTGACAGGAGAGAAGCTACAGAAAGGGGCTGCACAGGGCCGTGCAGCACAGAGAGAGCAAAGTGAAAGCAACAAATGTAGCAGAGTTGGAGAAGTTGCAGAAGACCACTGAGAAAGCTAACTGGGAGGGCACCTCAACCTGGTGACCCAGAAGAGACAGAGAGAGGCCAAAGAATAGAGAGGATAACTGACTATCCTGGCCCAGTCCACAGAACCTGGAGTACCGGCTCCGACGTGGTCCAGTCGGTTCACCCCCGAACCACAGAACCCAGAGTGGTCGTTAGCTTTATAGGAGCACGACTCACAAACCACCAACTACCGCAGCTATACCGAGGGTACCCACCATTGAGAGCCAGGGACCGTAAGTCCGGATCCATACAGGAACCCAACCGAGGGCCCTCAGTACCCTTGACGAGGTATAACAGAGCAGCGAAGAGAAGGGACAGACAGTGATAGAGAAAGACACCTGTGGAGCTTCAGAGGGACGCTGCTCATTTCCAAAACCACCGGGTCCACTGCCTCAGCCGACACCATCGCATACCTTGTAAAGTTGCCGTTTACCAGAGTAAAGAACCCGTGCAGAGTGAGCAGCGTGTCCGAGCCTTATTCCAGAACTGCAATTGATCTGCCTTGCCTTCCAGGGACGACTGTGCTGCCCTATTACTCCATCACAACTTACAGCCCCCGGGGACCTCGCTCGTCCTGTAGGGAGCGACTCCATCTTGCTGCCGCCCATCACCCCGGGGGATCAAGCAGAGCTGGTGCTATCACCGGAACCTACAGGTGGCGTCACAAACTAAAACTTTATTTCCCTTTTTAGTATTTTACTTTTTCCCCGTTTATTGACCACCGGGCCCACAGTCTCAGGCACTGAAACCGTGACCTCCAGACTACACCTGAGACCTGAGTTCCCTGGCCCACGGTGAGTCAGATATACACATAGATTTTAGAAAAAGCCCGGACAACCCCTTTAAGCACCTGTAGTAAGGAACGGTCACTGAGTTGACCATAGCATATAGAGACAACGGACTCCTAACTGACCATAAACTGCCACCGAAACCCAGAGGGTTTATCATAAAAATGAGAAACTAAAAGTCTCAGTCAAATTTTAGCTTTACTGTGGATGACTATAGGTGGCGATGTGAAGGTTTATACATCTAGGCCAGCATATGATGGTATTCAGTCAAAATATGCAGCTTGTTTTTTTCTCCTGATGGATTTGGGAGGAATCACTTACTGCCTCTTCAGCAATTAACCCTGGAACATCTCTGAGCCTTTCAAGACACAATCACCTTCTAAATGATCCTAAATGATCTATTTCCCTTCTGAAAATGAAGGTACAAGCGCTGCATTTCCAGCTGTACAATGTTTACTTTTTCATTTTCTCTCTAACAATCCTGTTTGTTTCTCTGTGTTGATTATTCAAAGCAGATGTGCTGTATCCGAGGACCTGCCCTTTATATCTACTCACAGCTGGTCCGGAAGTGCAGGGTTTCAGGAATTAAAGGGAACGGGGGGGGATAAAAATAAATCTGATGGAATAGATGGAGAAACTGTGGCCTGTACCTTCAAAATTACTACTATACTGCTGAGATGAGCAAGCTGCCTCACAAGCACTTGCTTTTATTCTTCCATTGCCAACACATACACAGGCGAGCAAAACGATAACAATGTTTTAAACTTTTGCCTTTCAGACTTCATATCTCACCATCCTCTACAGCTTTGAGCGCGAGACTACCTACATTTTATGGACAATCATCTTGGCTACCTCATATAGAAATTTGGTGTAAAAATAGGAAAAGTGGCACTCACCCTGTACAAGGATCCTAGGATATGTTGAAGTGCCAAACTAGAATGAAACAGCTGTCATCCTAGTACTATGCTATGAACTGACATGTAATAAAGAAGTTATTTTAAGGAAAGAACAAGGTGAGTGCCACTTTTTCTATTTTTGCAACGTGTTGATAAATCTGGATCTGAGTGAGCAGCACCTATTTGCCATTTGCCATTCTCACAGCTATATTGACTTGATATCTGGGTAAGCAGTGCAGAACAATTTTCTTCTCTTTTTTTTTGCTTCATATAGAAATTTGACTTCCAACTATTTAGCATATGATTAGTTATGCAGATTCTTGTCATGTGGCTGTTTTGCTCCTGGTGTTTGAAAAATCTTTTTCTTCCCGTAAACTAGAAATTACAACGTGTTCTCACATTCTCCAATAGCCCAGTTTGCTATTAGGTTGATCCCCAAGGGTCACTGGTTCGAATTGTGGAGCAGCCATGATGATTACCCAAGACAAGAGAAACAGTACCATCTAGCTCATCGTCTCTTCTCTCAGTCACAAAAATTGCTAAATTGCATCATGTGAGGCTATGACAGCTTGAAGAATATGAAATAAAGACCATCCTTCCACTCAAAAGGCAAGAGGTGATTTCAAGGCAAAATATCGGAGTCAACAAGTCGGCTCACAAGGTCTATCGTTGTTGGTGCGACAGTGAGATCACAGACATCCATGCAAGTACGCGGAGATGCACGTTACACAAATGTGGAATGGTGGCTCGAAAAAAAGGGGAAGAAGCCTCAACTTCAATATCATAAGAAGCGTCTGCTTCGTTTTTATTAAAAAAAAAAAGTATGAAAAGTGAAGAGTAGAAGACTGGAAACGGGTGATTTGGAACAATGAAACAAAAGTCAAAAGGCTACAGTGTGATGGGTGCAAAGAGCAAACGCATCAAGAAATTGAAGGAACTGTGAAATTCGGTGGAAGAAGCCTAAAGATATGGGGTTGTCTCACAGCCAAAGGCGTTGGATACCTGACCAGGATTGATGGTGGTCTCAATGCTGAGCCATATGTGGGAATCCCACAAGACGAGTTGGGAGTTGCTTCGTACATCAGAGTACAATGGGTATGAAAAGGACAACATAGTTGTCTAACAGGAGAACGACCCGAAGAATACACAGAGATTGGAGAAGGAATGATTCAATGACAATGAAGTAGAGATGTTGGATTCACCTCCACAGTCTCCAGACTTCAACCTAATCCAACACTTGTGGGCAGAGGTGAAGAAATAGCTGTATATATACACAAATGTACCAACATTGGGAATGTGTAGAAGTGACCTAGGATCAGACTTCGGTGGAGACATGCTTGAATCTGATCAAGAACTGCCCAGAACCAGCCAAAGCTGGATTTACAAATTACTGACATAATAAAAATGTAAATTAAAATTTTTAGGAGCAAAACAGTAACAATGCAACAGTAACCTGACAAGAATCTGCATAACTAATCATATGCTAAATAGTTGTAAGTCACATTTATGTATAAGATAGTCCAGATGATTTTCTATAAAATGAAGGTAGTCTCACGCTTAAAGCTGTAGTGCAGTGTTCCCCAACTCCAGTCCCTAGGAGCCGCCACCAGTGCATGTTGTTAGGATTCCCTTAGTATTGCACAGGGCTGTGGAATCGGAGTCAGTGTCCATTTTGTTTGGAGTCAGAGTTGGATTCAGGGAAATTGAGGAGTCAAATGTTTGGCTTACTGACTTCACAACTATGGTTGTAAAGTCAGAGTCGGTGTCCATTTAGGTAGAGTTGGAGTCAGATTCAGGGTAATTGAAGAGTAGGAGTCGGATATTTGGCTTAATGTCTGCACAGCGATGGTTGTGGATTTGGAGTCATGGAGGCGGTGTCCATTTTGGTCTAGTTGGAATCAGATTCAGAGAGATTGAAGAGTTGGAGTCCGATGTTTGGCTTTCTGAATTCACAGCTAAGTTATTGCACTTGTGATACTTTAAGGTACCTTTAAACGCCGCAACCGCAGCGAGAAATCTGATTGGCAATCTGTTGCCCGATCACCATCGCCGTGAAATTGCGGCGTGTAATCGGGGAATTTGGCGGTGATAAAAAAGTTGTCGCATGGTTCTGATTTCACAGCACTGTTACAAAATCAGAGGTAATCATGAAGGTGAGATTCCCAGCTTTTGGCGTGTGAACGGGCGATAGGAATGGAATCTGCGTCGCGTATTGATTTCCCGGAGGCGTGCCACAGCTTGCTGGATACTGCGCCCCTTCAGTGATGATTGATGGTGGCTACTGTGTTTCCATTGCCTGTCACTTCACAGAACGCCATATTTGAACAGCTGTCCATTCACAACACACAATGGCAATGGCATCATGTATTAGCCAGCTTTCCTGCGCAGGCTGGCCAATCATAATGCTATTGCGTTGTCTAATCAGCATGTTTGGGGCACGGAATACACCAGTCTGTCACGCCTATGTTCTTGCTGCGCTAACCATGTACGCCCACATTCCTTTGGGGATTGTGGCGTGTGAAGCGGCAAGGGAACTCCACCGGAATTGTTCCGCTGAGGGGTAGGCGATTTCCGGGCAACACATCGCCTTAGGTTGAGGGCGAAATTGCGGTGTGTAAAAGCGCCATCGGCGATCTGAGGCAACCATGAAAAATGTACACGAGCACGTTAGATTGCTTCCTATCCCCGCCAAAAGTTGCAGCATGTAAAGGTACCCTTATAGTCACCTGCACAGATAATTCCAACAACTAATGTAATACTAAGGAAATCGTGAAATCATACACTGTTGGTGGCTCCTGAGGACTGGAGATGGGGAACACTGCTTTAATAGATGATGAGATATGGAGCCTGAAAGTCAAAAGTCCAGAACATTGTTACCCTTTTGCGCTTTCATATACAAATCATTCATCAACCACCGTACTTGCACCCCTTTCTCCTTCATCACACAATGGCTGAAGTGCTTCACGTATCATATTGAGCCCCTATAGTTGAAGAAGAGAGTCCCATATATCACTGGTGTGGTAGGAGGAGCAATGACACAGATCATGTGGCCTGTCGTGCGTGTATTATGTCACAGGCACTGTGATGTCTAAGATGATGACAGTCTCCTTTTTATGTTTCATGTGTCTCAATCCACATATAAAACTCCTGAATATGTCACATTCTGTAAGCAGCAAAAAATGTTACCCCAGGTCAGTGGAAGTCAACGATCCTCCAACTCTATAGGAATGGTCCCGAACACATAGATAAATTAACTGCTGAAATTGCCAAGTAAGCCGGCAGCCTCAACATTTTTCACAGGTCTTTTCACTCTTTTTGGGATGAAATGTCCACGCATGGAGCTC
This sequence comes from Allobates femoralis, assembly GCA_033576535.1. NCBI lineage: Eukaryota > Metazoa > Chordata > Amphibia > Anura > Aromobatidae > Allobates > Allobates femoralis. The sequence goes on from JARQOC010000010.1 coordinate 129,388,239, forward strand.
CAGGCAGCACCTGTGGAAATCCTAAGGATTTAGATGAACCCAGAAGAGTCCCATTTCATACCCCAATCTTTCCCTCCCCTGAACCCATGGTTTTTGCTTTTCTCCACCTTTAGAGATCCCTGCCTCTTGCCTTCTTTCTTACACTCCCGGCATCCACAAAGCTCTTTTCTCATCAGGAGAAGCAGAAGTTCTTTGTTTTACCTCCCTGAAGAGCCGCGGCAGAGATGACCTGATGCAGAGCCATTTAATTGACAGATGCTATTACAGGATTAGAATGGCAGCTGCAAAGAGATAACTTCATAGACCCTCATTTTGAGGATTGGCCATTTCAGTAGTAAGTTCTGAACAATTAGCAAATGATAAAATATCATAACAAAAACAGCTTTAAGGAAATGGATGACCATCACTCCAGCCCTGAGGTACAGGAGTGTAAGACTAAGTTCAGACAGAGCGTTTGTGCTCCGCTTTCTAGTGATCCATTTTTGGAACAGTTTCTGCACCAAAAATGGATCCTCTTTTTGCAAAAAAAAGCATCACAAAATCATCATCTGTTTGTGTTGCTTTTTTGCTCCGTTTTTGAGGTCAAAGACAGAGACACACCCAGAAACACACACAGATACACACACACTTTCTTACTCTCCCCATGATCCCATAGTGAGCCCCGATGATGTCTTCCTTCCAGGCACCGACAGGACTTGTCTGTGAATAGTACAAGTACTTACAGGACCTGTGCCCCATGTGACTGAGTCACATGGGTAGGTCCTGGAAGTACCGGTCTGACTACCCCCAGGTCCTGCCGGTGCCCTTAAGGAAGACATCACCAGGGCTCACCGTGGGATCGTGGAGAGGATAAGTACCGTATATACTTGAGTATAAGCCGAGTTTTCAGCACAATTTTTGTGCTGAAAAGTGCTCCCCTCGGCTTATACTCGAGTCAGTATACAGGCTAAGTGTGGGGGGGCGGTGACCGGGGGCTGGAGGAGGCGGGGGGAGGCTGTAGTAGGAGCAGGAGGTCATGTCGGCCCACTCATTAGTGCAATGCAATATGCACTGCATCTCCTTCTCAATCAGCGGCAGGTTAAGCAGTGCATATTACATTGCACTGTATATTCTCGCCCCCGCATCGCTGCTATATGGGCCCCATGCTGGCGCTCACCATAAAATAACAAACTTCTTACCTTCTGACGATTCTCTGCACTGTCTGTGGGCTCCGTGTGTCCACCCTCCGGTCTGCTGGCTTCTAATCATGTGACCACGGCACAGCAGCGATGACGTCACTGAAGCGCAGGTCACATGATTAGAAGCCGGCAGACCGGAGGGAGGATGCACAGAGCCCGCAAACAGTGCAGAGAATCGTCTGAGGGGAGTAAGAAGTTTGTTATTTTATAGTGAGCGCCAGCATGGGGCCGTATTCAAATGATGGGTGCTTATATATCAGGGATGGGCGCTCTTATATCAGGGATGTAGGAGCTATACCAGGGATGGGGGAGCTATGCCAGGGATGGGGGAGCTATGCCAGGGATGGAGGAGCTATGCCATGGAGGAGCTATACCATGGATGAGGTAGCTATGCCAGGGATGGGGTAGCTATACCAGGGATGGGAGCTATGTACCAGGGATGGGGCCCATGCATCAGCAATGGGGGCTGTATACCAGCGATGGGGGTGCTATACCAGTGATGGGGGCCATATATCAGCGATGAAGGCTATATACCACAGATGGGGGCGCCGTACCAGCGATGGGGGCCATATATCTGCGATGGAGGCTATACACCAGAGATGAGGGGGCTATATACAATGATGGGGGCCATATATCAGCGATGGAGGCGCTATACCAGTGATGGGGGCTATGTACCAGCGATGGGGGCCATATATCTGTGATGGAGGCTATACCAGTTATGAGGGGCTTTATACATTGATGAGGGCCATATATCAGCGATGGAGGCTATATACCAGTGATAGGGGCCATGTATCAGCGATGGAGGCTATATACCAGAGATGGGGGCACTATACCAGTGATGGAGGCTATGTACCAGCGATGGGGGCCATATATCTGCAATGGAGGCTATACACCAGAGATGGGGGCGCTATACCAGTGATGGGGGCTATATACAGTAATGAGGAGCTATATACCAGTGATGGAGGCCATATACCAGTGATGGAGGCTATATAACAGTGATGGAGGCCATATACCAGTTATGGAGGCTATATAACAGTGATGAGGGGCTATATACCAATGATGGGGGCTATGTACTGTGATGGGGGGCTATATACCAGTGATGGGGGCATATACTGTGATGGGGGCACTATATACCAGTGATGGGGGTGCTATATACCAGTGATGGAGGCACGATATTATGAGGGGCCATATACAGTGCATATACAGGGCTATTTACACCAATATGAGGAGCTATCTACAGTGATGAGGTGTTATATACCAGGATGGGGGGGTGCTGTATTTTCCACCCTTGAGTAAACAGGTTTCCCCAGTTTTGTGGGGTAAAATTAGGGGCCTCGGCTTATACTCAGGTCAGCTCATGCTTGAGTATATACAGTAATTGGATGTTAGTGGTCCAGAAAGTGCACCAGTAAAGCGGAGCAATAATTGATGCTCATTTTTTTCTGGATGCGCTTTCTGCACCACTAATGCAGCAGTCAAAAACGCAGCGTCTGAACTGCAAATAGAAAATCCCATTCATTGTGCTGCAGATGCAGTGACTGATCCATTTTTGGTGCAGTTTAAAAAAAAAACGCAGCACCAAAAACAGATCAGAAATGTCCAGTGTGAACATAGACTAAGTGTATGTGCACAGGTCAGGTCAGAGAGCGTTCCGGACACAGTGTGTTTTCGCTACATTTGCTGTGTTCTCCCGCGCAGGAGACTCTAGCATCTCTGCAAGGGAAATTGACATGCTGTGGATAGGAGACCCGCAACACAAGACAGTTTACACCACCTTCTAAAGGAGCAGCGTGGGCAGGAGATTTCTATAAATTCCATCCACTGTGTTTGTACTGTACAACTAAGGAAAAATACACTGTGTCCAAAACGCTGCTAATCCTGATCGTGGGCACATACCATTGTAGACCCGTGTCCTCACAGAATAAGAGCAGTAAACTGCAGCTTGCCGCCGCTATGTCATGAATGCCAGATTTACTTTACGATGCATTTTTGTTGATAAAATACTAGCTGGGTGCCCGATGCACATGCATCGGGATTCTAGCAGAGCGAGTCTCTGACTCGCAATGGCCGCTTCGCGCTGCTAAGGCAACTCGCCATGCCCGCTGCGCGGGCATAGCGAGTCGCCTTAGAACTGCTCGCTGCGCGGGCATAGCGAGTCGCCTTAGAACTGCTCGCAATGGCCGCTGCGCGGCCAATGCTTCGGGCGTATCCACATGACCACGCTGACTCGCAGCGTGAGCGGACTCAAAAGGGGCAAAAAACCCATTCGTGATTATATAATAGATTAGAAATAATCCTCATCAAACGATGATTGGGACAGAACGTGACTGGCTGCAGAGACACTCATATCTCTACTGTATGAAGACTGTGTGGATGTTCAACTACGTCCCAGTGCCCTCCACTGGTCAGAAGAGGCAGCACAGCCAGATAGAAATCACAGGCAGGAACAAGATTACAGTTGGGATTTCACTGCTTTCCAGAGGACAATGGTGCAGAGAGCTTCATACTGGTACATGGACAATTCTGTTATGTTTAGATGGAGAGATATAAAAAGTATTGAGAGTCCTTAGTCATTGATCCTTGTTCATAGCAAATGGAGAAGAAAAGACCTCTTGCAGGGGGGAGAATCTTGACGGGTAAGGCTATGTTCACACTGGATGCTTTTGATCCGTTTTTGGTGCTGCATTTCTTTTTTTTAAAACTACACCAAAATCGGATCAGTCCCTAAGTCTGCAGCAAAATGAATGGGATTTTCTATTTGCTGTTCAGTCGCTGCATTTTTGATTGCTGCGTTAGTGGTGTAGAAAGCACCAGGAAATAATGGTGGTCAATTATTGTTCTGTTTTTCTGCTGCACTTTCTGCACCACTAACGCTCCATTACATACCCTCCACAGTGAGCCCTGGTAAGCCCCGGCGATGTCTTCCTTCCGGACATCGGCAGGACCTGCAGGTACAGTACAGACAGGACCTGGCACCATGTGACTCAGCCTAAGAGTCACATGGCAATCACTGATCTCAGGGAGACCAGTCCAAGAAAACACTGCGGGCAGCCGGCTAAAGCGCTCAACACAGTGAATTCCTAGGTGCATTCCCTATTCTATTAGCATATTTGAAATTCCCAGGGGGCAATGTGCCTAGGAATTCACTGTGTTTGAGTGATTTCTTGGACTGTTCTCCCTGAGATCAGTGAATGCTTTGTGTTGTTGGTCTACTAGGCATTGCTCCCACCTAGCCAGAATCCTACTCCACACTGATGAGGGGCAACACCCCGAAACAGCTGTCTGTGGATGGATACCTGGCCTTGGTATTCCATTGTCATATCTTTAAGCTTGTAAAGAGCTGGATATTGACTCAAAGGACCACTTAATATGGTGGTTATGGTGGTCTCCTCAAAGAACCACCCCATGGTCAGGTCCTTCCCTGGAGGGATATCTGGCTAGTCCTGTGTTGAGACTCCTAAACGAGGCTCCACAGACTCTATTTGCATATAAGAGTCACATGAGGCACAGGCCCTGTAAGTACTCATACTACTCACAGGTCCTTCCGATGCCCAGAAGAAAGACATTGCCGGGGCTCAACATGGGATCAGTGGGGAGAGTAAGTATGTGTCTGTCTGTGTCTTTGTCTGTGTTTCCCAAAAACGGAGCAAAAACGCAGGACAAATGTATGATACGTTTGTGATGCTTTTTTGCAAAAAGAGGATCCGTTATAGCTGCAGAAAATGCACCAAAAATGGATCAATAAAAAACGGAGCACAAACGCTCTGTCTGAATTCATTAATATCATTAGTATATGTGAAAATAAGAAACTCTGTAATACATCACTGCAGAGGAATCCGCTTCTTTCTCCTCTCAGACTGATCTTTTATTTCCAAAATTCTCAGATCAAAAGGGAAATCCATCCTCAATGAATATGATTTTCCCATTACTGAGACAGATGACAGTTAGTGCACATAAAGTTCTATGGAGCACGGTGACTGTTGTTTCAGGAGAATTCGCAGCCGAATGTCTATATCTACATCCAGCTCCTCCCTCATCTATTGAACTTCATGAGAACCAACTGCATCTTCTATCTCGGTAATTGGAACATTTGTATTCACTGAATGTAGATTTTACCATTAAACTTGGGGTGAAAGATCAGTCCAGGACAAGAAAGCAGATTTCTCTGAGAAGATACAGTCATCACCAAAAGTGTTGACACCTTTGAAACTGTTCCAGAAAGTTAAGTAATTATTGCAAGTACACTTTTTGTTATACACATATTTATTTTCCTTTGTGTGTGTTGGAACAACACAAAATCTGAGAAAAAAGTACAAACCGGACATAATTTACCACAAACTCCAAATATAGGTCGGACACAACTGTTGCCACCTTTCTAAAATTGTGGTAAATAACTTTTGTTTCCAGCATGTGACGCTCATTCATACCCGTCTGTGGCAAGTAACAAATGTGGACAATATGAAAATCACACTTGAAACCAGATAAAAAGGGAAGAACTTGCTTCAATCTTTGCATTGTGTGTACCACACTAAGCAGGGGAGATCAGAAAGACTAGAAGAGAACTGTCTGAAGACTCGACAACCAACATAATTGTTAAAAAATATCATCAATGTCGAGGTTACAAGTCCATATCCAGAGATTTTGATGTTCGTTTATCCATGGTGCACAATATAATCAATAGGTTTACAACCCATGGCACTGTAGTTAATCTCCCTGGACATGGGCGACAGAGAAAAATTGATGAAAGATTCCAACACAGGATAGTCCGGAAGATGGATAAGCCCCAATCAAGTCCCAATGAAATTCAAGCTGTCCTGCAGGCTCAGGGTGCATTAGTGTCAGTAGGAACTATATGTCCACATGTGAGTGAAAAAAAAACGCTATAAAGACGAGCCAGGAGGACCCGACTGCTGACAGTGACAGAAAAAAGCCAAAATGTACGCAAATAACCAAAATCCTTCTGGGAAAGTGTCTTGAGGACAGATGAGACAAGATGGAGCTTTTTGGTAAAGCTACATTCTACTGTTTATCGAAAACAAAATGATGCTGACAAAGAAAATAGTACAGGACCTATAGTCACATATGGGGGAGGGCAGAGAAAAAAGCACAGGACCTACAGTCACATATGGGGGAGGGCAGAGAAAAGAGCACAGGACCTACAGTCACATATAGGGGAGGTCAGAGAAGAGAGCACAGGACACACAGTCACATATGGAGGAGGTCAGAGAAAAGCGCACAGGACCTACAGTTACATATGGGGGAGGACAGAGAAAAGAGCACAGGACCTACAGTCACATATGGGGGAGGTCAGAGAAAAGAGCACAGGACCTACAGTCACATATGGAGGAGGTCAGAGAAAAGAGCACAGGACCTACAGTCACATATGGAGGAGGTCAGAGACAAGAGCACAGGACCTAAAGTCACATATGGGGGAGGGCAGACAAAAGAACACAGGACCTACAGTCACACATGGGGGAGGTCAGAGAAAAGAGCACAGGACCTGCAGTCAGATATGGGGCAGGTCAGAGAAAAGAGCACAGGACCGACAGTCACATATGGTGAAGGTCAGAGAAAAGAGCACAGGACCTACAGTCACATATGGTGAAGGTCAGAGAAAAGAGCACAGGACCTACAGTCACATATGGTGAAGGTCAGAGATGTTTTGAGGATGTTTGGGGGCCTTGACTGTGTGTAAGTAGTCACGAAATCTAAATATTACCAAAGGATTCTTGGTGACAATGTAGAGCCCAGTGTCAGAAAGCTGAGGGCGTCCTAGGTCAGGGGTCTCCGGCAGGACAATGACCCCAAACATCAAGAATCTGCGGAAATGGAGGAATTAAAGTGCGGGAGAAATCTGAAGTGGCAGCAATGAGTCAGGGGGCATCACTGTCAGCGGGAACTATCTGTCCACATGTAAATGACATGAAATGCTATGGAAGAGACTCAGGAGCACTCCACTGCTGACACAAAGACATAAGAAAGCTGGACTGCAGTTTGCCAAAATGCTAAATTTACTTTAAGAAGCCCCAGAAATGAAGATAAACAAAGCCCTCGGGAGATCTGAAGTGGCAGCAATGAGTACAGATATAAATCCCATTGATCACCTGTGAAGGAATCTGAAAATTGGGAGACGACACCTCAAATATGAGAGACCGGGAGCAGATTATAAAGAAAAGGCTGAAACTCCAGGAGAAGAAGCTTGGGGAGGTTATAGGGGAGACTGATTGCAGGGATTTATTACAAACGGGGACACCAAATATTAAGATGAGGGGACAACAATATCGTCTGGCTCATTTTTGGAGTTTTGTGTGAAATTATGTCCAATTTTGCGTTCTCTGTTTTTGCTTGTGTGTTATTCCAATACACACAAAAGAAATAAAAAGAAATAAACGAGTATAATTGCAATAATTTTCTGAAAAAAATGCTTTCTTTTTTTGAACAATTAAAGGGTGCCAACACTTTTGCTTATAACTCTATATAGCAGTTACTTATTTTCATGTGGCGGTTAGTCTCTTGTGTCTTCACTTTTCTTCTCTTGCACTTTTAGTTATTGGATGGTTTCTACAGTGAAGCTGTAACTCTTGGTCATTAGGTGTAAGAATTCCCTATCCATGTGGATCCATCTTCAGCAAAGCCTGGATGCCGAGAGCTTCATCATGTCTGTGTTCACACTATACTGAAGTGGTGGAGTCTTCGATCCCTAGCCCTTCAGTAATGAGAGCACTGATTATAGTACAGGTCCCTGTGGATATCGCAGCTTTCCTCTAATCTTTCCTATAGCTGTAAGTGACAAATGATCTTGAGACACTTTCCGGACGGTTTGTAATGGCAGCATCACATCTATCATCACTACGCACTGACAAAATGGTTTATTGCTATAGATAGTGGTTTTTTGTTGTTTTTTTTTTCTTACTTTTTACTCGTTTGCTGGAAAAGCCACCGAGTGCTGAATCTGGTCGAGTTGCCAAACTTAAAACAACAGCGGGTCTTGTGGTTTTCGTTTGAGATCAAAGCCCCGGCACATAAAGGCGGCTCAGAAGGCTCCCGGCACCGGGTGCTATTTATAAATCTGACACAGACTCTGGTAAAGGGGTATTGTCTGAGCCTTTCCCGTCATGATCTTTATGGTAATCACAAGCACTGGGAAACCATGCAAAATCTTCTCAGGAAACTGGCATCAACCAAAATATTCAAAGCCACAGCAAAGATCACCTGAGATCCACAAACACCAGGCCGGGATCTGCCGGGCTCCGATCACTGAGGACTCTACTGACAATGTATTGTAATTACCAGACTAAGGCTGCTTACACATGTTTTTCGCCAAAATGCGGCAGATTTACCGCATCTGCCGTCTAACGGCCACACTTGCGGCAAGCCCCATGCATTGTCTAAGGGGCGTGTGGTAATGTGCAGCAGGTGCGGTTGCGGCAGATGCAGCAGTTGCGGTTCTGAAAAAAACGCTGCTGACCGTGTTTTTTTATCACGGCCGCAACCGCACTTGCCGCACCTTACCGCAAGTCCCATAGACAATGCATGGGGCTTGCCGCAAGTGCGGATGTTAGGTGGCACTTGCAGCAGATGCGTTTTTTTTGTCCGGATCCGGGCCAAAACGCCTATCTGAAAGGGGCCTAAGAGTCTGTCATTGTGTGGACCATGTACAGGCACATCTTCAATGAATTAGAGTATCATCAAAAAGTTACTTTATTTCAGTAATTCAATAAAGTGACACACATATTTATTATATAGAGTCATTACACACGGAGGGATCTATTTCATGTGTTTATTTCTGTTAATGTTGATGATTATGGCTTACAGCCAATGAAAACCGAAGGTCATTATCTCCGAAAATTAAAGTAGGGGAGGTGAAGGGTCTGAGAGATAAAATATGACCTATCAGATGCTTCACCTTGTGTGGTTGTGAGAGTCACAACCACTATAAAAGCAGATCATGGCTGCTGCAGTCCCCAGCATATAGAGTAGGGAGGATGAAGGGTTAAACAACGCGCTGCCGTATTCCACCAGACATCCACCAGGGTGAATATAATATTGATTTATTATAGTCAACATGTTTCAGGGCTCCCTGGCCCCTTCCTCTGGGCAAATCAATATCCTAAAACGCCCTGAAAAATGGCAATATGACGTTGATATGTCCTGAAGAAGAAGCCAGGCAGCCCTGAAACGTGTTGACAATAATAAATCAATATTATATTCATATTCATCCTTTGATGTCTGATGGAATACGGCAGCGTGGTGTTTAACCCTTCATCCTCCCTACTCTATCTATATGCACCACGCTGGGGACTGCAGCAGCCGTGATCTGCTTTTATAGTGGTTGTGACTCTTACAACCACACAAGGTGAAGCATCTGATACCTATTTAGGTCATATTTTATCTCTCAGACCCTTCATCCTCCCTACTTTAATTTTCTGAGGTTAATGACCTTTGGGTTTTCATTGGCTGTAAGCCATAATCATCAACATTAACATAAATAAACACATGAAATAGATCCCTCTGTGTGTAATGACTCTATATAATATGTGGGTTTCTCTTTATGTATCAAATTACTGAAAAATTTTACTTTTTGATGATATTCTAATTCATTGACATGCACCTGTATATACATGTCACCATATAACTATTATATGTACAGTTAGGTCTTGAAATATTTTGATATTCACACTAATTTTGGCATTTTAACTTTTTACCAAAAAATCCAGATCCAAGACTTTCTGCCCAGATTCACCAAATGCAGCAAGGTTGATTGGACGAGGCTTCACAGACAGACGGACAAAGACCCAAAACATCCGAACTGTGAAAGGAATATTCTACCATGGCCGAGTCCTCACCAGATCTCAGCCCCATCGAGCCGCATTTCACAGGATTAAGAAAACACTAAAGGCGGAAAAACCAAGAAATAACTGAAGTCGCCGCAGTAAAGGCGGCAAATCCTCACCCTGGAGGAGACCAGCGATGGTGATGCCCGTGACCAAAAGACATCAGTCATTGCTGCAAAGGATTCTCTACAAAGGGTTATAAGTGAAATTTTGTTTTCACTAAAAATTTTTGTACAACCCCTATAATTAATCCCTAAAGTCTCCAATCCATGTACCCTGTATATACATATACCACTAATATTTGATTTCTGTAGCAAGTTTAGTATAGTGCATGCACAAGAGCGGTCATCCATTGTAGCCAAAAGCTTGTCATAAATTTCATGTTCTGGCACCAAAACTATGCATCCAGTTTATCAGGAGGAGAGAGAACATCAGGATAAATCTGTTACATCTTACTCCAGTGAGGTCTGGACACAGGGCTGGTGCATGAAATGTTGGTCTTGTTAAAATTCCCACTGTGTCTGAATTTTCTATTATTTACATGCAGATTATGATATCTAGACTCATATACAGTGTTTAGGATCAACCGAAAAAACTCCAACATGCTCAATCAGACGCCTGAATTATAATCAATGTTTATAGATAGATCTGTCACGCGGTAGTATAGTGGAAAGAGAATAAGGAGGTAGGATGGTAAGATAGGCAAAGGCGAACTAGGGAACTAGTAGGTCCTGACTAGGGTCCTTGTCTCACCCTATTCCTGGAATTACCTCTGAAGGCGAGGATGTCCAGGCTGCCACCCTTGCCCTTCGCTCCTGACCTGCCCTAAGCTAAGAGCCCCTACCTCCACCCATGGACTGGGAAGAACCACCAACTCCTAAGGAAGCAAGAAGCTGAAGCTCAGCATGTCCTCGCTGCACGGCATAAAAGTAGAGACTGAACTCTATCTGCAACACCCGGGGAGGGAAGAACTACTACTTAAAGGCTGAGGGAGTGGAGAACAAAGGTCTGACACACCCCTTCACCTCCACCTGCAGAGCTGCACACAGCACAGACTATAGCAGCTTTCTGGCATTAATTCTAGAAGTGCCATAGGAAATTAACTCTGATTAAACTTCAGCAGTATTACACGTGGAGTGAAAAGCAGTCAACACGTGACAAGATCTGGCAAAAACACCAGACAAAATAGCATAGTGCACTGAAACAGACCCACTATAGGCAGCGGGATTGTCAATCACCATTGTTTGTGGAGTCAGATCCAGCAATGGTCCTCTGTTGTACTGAAGGTAATGGAAATTATCAGCACAGATACAGGCAGACAATGTCTCCATTGGAGTCCAGAGTGTTCATGTGCTTTATCCTGAAGGAACTTTATTCGCTTTTGGTAAGATAAATTCTTCAATTAGAAATAAAAGACATAACAATCCCATAATTTCACCAAAAAATTCACCTTCATTAGATCTAAAAAAGTGTGACTGTTCTATATCCTCCAATATATCATCCTCATAGGAGGCCACGCCAGCCATATAATAGCCCTATAATAAGATCCTACAAAGCGGCCAAATCAGAAATAACTCTGGACTGTGCGCAGCCTCCTGGACTCTCCGCTCCGGAGCCACAAGTAAGGATGGCGGTGACACAATGATATGGCTGAGACCACACTGCCACTTACTAAGTCATCCCTGTGTTGGTTTATTGTCTGCGATTGAATCTAATGACAAGACAGAAATAAAGTCCCAAAATAAGAAGCAGCAGGAGATTGTAACTGTAAGGGATAATTCTTAAGCCTGAGGCCTCATCCACACAGAGCATTTGTGCTCCATTGTTCTTGATTTTCTGCGCAAATATGGATCCTCTTTTTGCAAAAAGGCATTACAAACGCATCATTCGTGTGTTGCTTTTCTACTCTGCTTTCTGGGGACACAGACAGACAAACAGACACACTTTCTTACCCTCCCCAGCGATCCACAGTGATGCTTTCCTTCCGGGCATCGGCACGACCTGTCAGTATGAGTACTGACAGGACCTGTGCACCATGTGACTCTCGGTCACATGGGCAGGTCCTGTCGATGCCCGGAAGGAAGACATCACCGGGGCTAACCATGAAATCATCGGGGAGTGTAAATGATTGGATGTAAGTGGTGCAGAAATCGCAGCAGAAAAACGGAGCAATAACTGGCGCTCCATATTCTGCACCACTAATGCAGCAGTCACAAATGCTGACGTCTGCACAGCAAATTGAAAATCCCATTCACTTTGGTGCAGAAGCAGGGACTGATCCGTTTTTGGTGCAGTTTTAATTAAAAAAACATCCAGTGTGAACATAGCCAGTGGGAGGAACAGATCATCACGAGCGCCAGCTTTTAACAAGTGTCAGCTCCTCGGGCGGCTCTGATATATGACTGGACATATAGACAATCCTCCTATACCACTAGACTCAGAGGATCAGAGAGGCCGGCTCTGGTCTGAGACATATAGAGGTGCTGAACCTCTCAATGTGCCTTCACAGTGGGGATTTTGGAAACTGTGAACTAGCTTCAGCCTTATGTACACCACTACTAAATATTAGACTCTCTCATACCCCAATACCTGTTAAATATCCAGGATTTATCCCATTTTGACAGACGTATTACAGAATGAAGCAGTAGATTCCCACACGCCGGAGTCTCTGAGGCCAGTGACCAATTAATTCAAGGTTACATTATACACCAGAGCTATACGACCCCGATAACCGTCCCATACAGCTCGCGCTGAGGTGGTTAGGTAACTTTCTGATGGACGTGAGGTGCCGGATGTGCTTATCTGCAATCTTTGATGAATGACTCTAAGTAAGATATTTCTTGAATATGAAAACAATAATGCAAGTCAATAATGAACACAACTCCCTCTCCCCCAACAATAAATGGAAATGCTGGGTAAATATCGAAGAGCCTTACAAAATCATTGTACACAAAAATGAGGATTGTCCTCACAGGTTTTTGAGACAAGGCAGGTATGTCACACTACAAAGCCCTCCCTCTCATACTATTGAAGAACGTACAAATCAGCATTACCATGGAACCAAAAATTGTTGACACCTAAGGCCATGTGCAGACAGTACTTTTATTATAGTGCAGTTTTAGCACAAATCTGCATGTTTATTTTTAAGCCAGCAAAGTCAATGAGAATTCTGAAGTGTTGCGCACATATTGCATATTTTTTCCTGAAAAAGTCTGCAGCATGTCAACTGCTGGCGTGTTATTGTGGCGATTTTTCACCCATTGACCTTAATAAAAACATGAAAAAAACATTGCAAAAGCGCAGGTGTGCTCACACAGTGCATTCTTGGTGCAGTTTTATGTGTTTTTCTTAAAAAAACACATGGTTAATTAAAACATCTGAAATGATTTCTGGCAGGTCTCTTTTCTATTTCTCATGGAAAACACATATAAAATGCAAGGCGTTATTTGGTGCATTTTTCTGCCAGAAGATGCAGATTTGATGCAGAAAATTGCTACAACCAAATACTCAAAGCGCACACATAGCCTAAAGTCAAAATGTATGTCAAAAGCCAAAATCATTATATTATTACATGGGAACTGGTAGCAAATGTTACAGGTTTTACCCATTCCTACCTTACATCATGACACTGTGCCGCAGGGATCCCCCTTCATATTATGCCGCAGGGGATCCCCCTTCATACTGTGCCACAGGGATCCCCCTTCATACTGTGCGGTAGGGGATCCCCCTTCATACTGTGCCGCAGGGGATCCCCCTTCATACTGTGCCGCAGGGGATCCCCCTTCATACTGTGCTGCAGGGGGTCCCACTTCATACTGTGCCACAGGGGATCCCCCTTCATACTGTGCCACAGGGGATCCCCCTTCATACTGTGCAGCAGGGGATTCCTCTTCATGCAGTGCAGCAGGGTATCTCCCTTCATACTGTGCCACAGGGGATCCTCCTTCATACTGTGCAGCAGGGGATTCCTCATCATACTGTGCAGCAGGGGATCCCCCTTCATACTGTGCAGCAGGGGATCCCCCTTCATACTGTGCAGCAGGGGATTCCTCTTCATACTGTGCAGCAGGGGATTCCTCTTCATGCAGTGCAGCAGGGTATCTCCCTTCATACTGTGCCACAGGGGATCCTCCTTCATACTGTGCAGCAGGGGATTCCTCATCATACTGTGCAACAGGGGATCCTCCTTCATACTGTGCAGCAGGGGATCCCCCTTCATACTGTGCAGCAGGGGATCCCCCTTCATACTGTGCCACAGGGGATCCTGCTTCATACTGTGCAGCAGGGAATTCCTCATCATACTGTGCAGCAGGGGATCCCCCTTCATACTGTGCCACAGGGGATCCCCCTTCATACTGTGCCACAGGGGATACCCCTTCATACTGTGCCACAGGGGATCCCGCTTCATTCTGTACTGCTGGGGATCCCCCTTTGTACTGTGCAGCAGGGGATTCCTCTTCATACTGTGCAGAAGGGGATCGCCCTTCATACTAAGCTGAAGGGGACCCCTCTTCATACTGTGCAGCAGGGGATTCCTCTTCATGCGGTGCAGCAGGGGATCTCCCTTCATACTGTGCTGCAGGGGATCCTCCTTCATACTGTGCAGCAGGGGATTCCTCATCATACTGTGCAGCAGGGGATCCCCCTTCATACTGTGCAGCAGGGGATCCCCCTTCATACTGTGCAGCAGGGAATCTCCCTTCATACTGTGCCGCAGGGGATCCCCCTTCATACTGTGCAGCAGGGGATCCCCCTTCATACTGTGCAGCAGGGAATCTCCCTTCATACTGTGCCGCAGGGGATTGATCCACCTTTATTCTGTGCTGCAGGGGATCTACCTTTATGCTGTGCTGCAGGAGATTCCTCTTCATACTGTGCTGTGCTGCAGGGGATCCCCCTTGATAATGTACAGCAGGGGATGCACCTTCATACTGTGCAGCAGGGGATCCCTCTTCATACTGTGCAGCAGGGGATCCCTCTTCATACTGTGCAGCAGGGGATCCCCCTTCATACTGTGCAGCAGGGGATTCCCCTTCATACTGTGCGGCAGGGGATCCCCCTTCATAGTGTGCGGCAGGGGATCCCACTTCATACTGTGCAGCAGGGGATCCCCCTTCATACTGTGCAGCAGGGGATTCCTCTTCTTACTGTGCAGCAGGGGATCCCCCTTCATACTGTGTAGCAGGGGATCCCCCTTCATACTGTGCAGCAGGGGATCCCCCTTCATACTGTGCAGCAGGGGATCCCCCTTCATACTGTGCAGCAGGGGATTCCCCTTCATACTGTGCAGCAGGGGATTCCCTTTCATACTGTGCAGCAGGGGATCCCCCTTCATAGTGTGCGGCAGGGGATCCCCCTTCATACTGTGTAGCAGGGGATCCCCCTTCATACTGTGCAGCAGGGGATCCCCCTTCATACTGTGCAGCAGGGGATCCCCCTTCATACTGTGCAGCAGGGGATTCCCCTTCATACTGTGTAGCAGGGGATCCCCCTTCATAGTGTGCGGCAGGGGATCCTCTTATAGGAGCCAATAATTATTATATATAAACAGTAAACCAGTGTGTCATTCAGTGTGTGCTTGATTGGGCCATAAATCGATGTATGCTCGTACATGATGTGTATAGCTGATCAGCACTTATTTATGGGGAGAAATCCCAGCATCTGAATCCATATTGATATTCTGTGACCTCACACAACATCCTCCACTGAAATACTCTGTGCTGAAGTGAGTAATAAGACATCTTTTGAACAATGATACGTTTTCCTTTTCCTGTATATCAGTTTCTACCCCTTCTCTTAAAATATTTTATCGTTTTAGATAATAAGTGAATGTTAGCATGGCGAGGTGTCTCGCCCCTTCTTCACTTACATAAAAAAGATCTGAAATTCCTCGGCTGAAGGATTATAACTCGTGCCCAAATTATACACACGAGTCTTCATTATAAACAACTTTGTGTCATCTGTGGAATTTATGTTTGGTTGGCGATTACATGTTTTCTGAGAGGAGATGAGCGATGGTACAAGTGTAAGGAAACAAGCAGAACACGTGTATGTGAACAGTACCTGCCCGTCCTGACCCACGTGGACCTGATGGATCTGTAGGTTGCCCTGTAAAACACACATGGATGTTAGATGTGGAGTTAATGAACAATGAGCTTTTGTCAATTTATTTTTAGGACATCTAATAACCGGTACTGTTCTTCACCACACTGCCACTTACTGTGTGTACCAGAAAAAAGACCTAGTAGGTCTGAACTGTTAAATATGAGACCTCCCAAAAAATAAAACCTAGCAAACTTTATTTTTTTAACCATGCCCGCCTAACAAGGCATGCAACTTTGATTCTAGGCAGTTACTGGCTGCCCGCATCCACTGTATTTATTCTGGGGCCACTCTGAGCTCACTCAGCCACTGTACATGCCGGGAAGCCATCGGCAGCAGAGAGAGCTCAGAGCACCGCCCGTCTCTTAGCCACCGTACATGTACGGGAATCCGCTGGAAGCAGAGGGAGCTCAGAGCTCCGCCCGTCTCTCAGCCACCGTACATGTACGGGAATCTGCTGGAAGCAGAGGGAGCTCAGAGCACCGCCCGTCTCTCAGCCACCATACATGTATGGGAAACCACTAGAAGCAGAGGGAGCTCAGAGCACCACCTGTCTCTCAGCCACCGTACATGTACGGGAAACCGCCGGCAGCAGAGAGAGCTCAGAGCACCGCCCGTCACTCAGCAACCTTACATGCCGGGAAGCCACTGGTAGCAGAGAGAGCTCAGAGCACCGCCCGTCTCTCAGCCACTGTACATGTACGGGAAACCGCTGGCAGCAGAGAGAGCTCAGAGCACCGCCAGTCTCTTAGCCACCGTATATGTACGGGAAACCACCGGCAGCAGAGAGAGCTCAGAGCACTGCCCGTCTCTCAGCCACCGTACATGCACTGGATACACGAGATAATGGAGATTGCATTGGGATGATGAAGTTATTGGGGCTGCAAGGACGGGGATCATAGAAAAATAAGACATCCCCTGACTATAATATCTAGCACATGTTTGGGAGAAAAAATTAATATAAGACACTGTCTTATTTTCGAGGAGACAGGATATTAGTCTATTTGTGTTTACAGGACTTCATCACAACAGTGGGTTCGTCCTCAGAGATTGCAGGATGGATGATCAGTGCAGGAACATAAACATAATTTTTAAGAGTCATTGTGCAATTCATCATCCTTCCAGCAATTCATAATGACATATAACCGATTGTTTTTCAGAAAATCAATAGCAAAAATAGCTTTGGGGTCAGCATCCGTGCACATCGCTGCCAGCGAGTGGGAGATCCTGCAGGTAGCAGCTCATCCATCTGCAGAAAATGATCATTTACAGTGGCAGGAAATCGTCTGAGATGAAATGAGGTGATGGCATCAGGGCGACATCTCCCGGGTCATCCGTCTTACTAATGCTTCACAGATTTTTGCTGCCTTATTTCTCTACAGGAAGCGGTGATGTTCCCCTAGAACAGGCAGTATCCTTCCATTAGAAGTTACTGTACAGGGATATAACCATCTGGGACCTTGTTTTTTGGATATGGATAGAATATGTCTGAAGGCTGCGGTCACATTGCTGGATTTATTAGTGCAAAACAGAGTGTCAGGAATAGAGAATTGGCAGCACATGGGGGTCTTTCCATTCACCTCTCTGTCTCTGACAGCACATGAGTGGGTCCCTGATTATCATCTGTCTGACATTACAGCATGTCTTGTTGATATGGATCAAATGTCCCAGAGGGGGAACAATCCCTTCAGCTGTGCATCAAATTCTCATTTCAGATAGAAGCATTGATGACATTGGTTAAATGTAGGGAGATTTCCTAACAAATTATGCCAAAATGTGATCCAAAAGACTCGTATATACCCTGCTCCACATCAGACATTTTAGATATGTTCTGCACCTCCTTAGTCAATCAAGGGAGTGTGGTTAAATGCAAGAGGCCATGGCACAAGACACTAGGTACAGATCAGGCTGGTTTAACACTTGCGTCCTGTCCTGATCAGGATGAAAATGCAGGCATCTGCATCCGGCAATGCATACAAAAATGGATGCATCACAGCGTTTTTTAGCCTGATCATGTACATGAATTTGGAGAGATTGAGAGAGAGAAAGAGATGAGGGAGGGGAGAGACAGAGGGAGAGAAAGAGAGGGGGAGAAAGAGAGGGAGGAGAAAGAGAGGGAGAGAGAAAGAGAGGGAGAGAGGGAAAAGAGGAGAGCGAAAGGGAGGGAGAGGAAGAGAAAGAGAGGAGGAGAGAGAGATGAGGGGAGGGAAGGAGGGGAGAGACAGGGAAAGAGAGACAGAGGGAGAGAAAGAGAAGAGGGAGGGAGAAGGGGGAGAGAGAAGGAAAAGAGGAGAGAAAAAAGGAGGGAGGAGAAGAGAGGAGATAGAGGGAGGGGAAAGAGAGAGAGGAGAAAGGGAGGGAAAGGAGGGGAGAGAGGGAGGGAGGGGAAGATAGGGAGAGAGGAGAAAAGCAGGGGAGAGAGAGGAAGAGGGACAGAGAGAGAGTGGGAGGGGAAGAGAAAGAGAGGTGGAGACAGAAAAAGGGAGGGAGAGGGAGGAGAGGGACAGAGTGTAAAAAAGAGAAAGAGAGAGGGAGGGGGAGAGGGAGGGGGAGAGAGAGAGGAGATAGAGAGAGGGTTGAGAAGGAGGGGAGAGAGAGGAAAGAATGAAAAAGAGAGGGAGGGGAAGGAGGGGAGAGAGAGCGGAAGGGAGGGGAAGAAGGGGAGAGAGAGAAGGCGGAGGGTAGATAGAACAAGAGACAAGGAGAAGAAGGAGAGAGAGAAATAGGGAGAAGGTGAGAGAGAGGGAAGGGAGGGAGAGAGAGAGGGAAGGGTGGGAGAGAGAGAGAGGGAGAAAGAGAGAGGAGACGGAGGAAAGGAGGGCGACAGAGGGAGGATAAAGAGAAAGTGGGGAAGAAGGGGAGAGAGAGAGGGAGGGGGAAGAGAGAGGAGATAGAGAGGAGGAGGGGGAGGAGGGGAGAGAGAGGGAGAGATAGGAGAGAGAACAAGAGAGAGAGGAAGGAAGGGAGATAGAGAGAGAGGGAGGGGTAAAAGTGAGAGACAAACATCTCCAGACAGGACTGAACTGTTCTGAGTGTGCTCAAATTACTTTGCACATGCTCAGTGTAAAATCCGGATCCAGCTTGTAAACATTCACCTGCAAACAGATGCGGCCTCATAGAGATCAATGACTCATTTTGCTGCATCAAAGCATCAAAGCAAAGCAATGCATCAAAGTTTTTGAAGTGCTGCAAAATCGCAACATGATACGGTGGGGGGGGTGGGGTGCATACAAGATGCCATACTTGTCTGCATCCATCGAAATCCTGATGTCACCTGATGTCCCTGCAGCCCCATGTTAAGTATAGAGACTCATGCCTGATCAGGATGCATCAGCATTTCAGTGGACACTGATGCAAAGCTCGAAAGCACCAGTGTGAAAGCAGCCTTACTGGTGTAATGGTAGACTACAAAGCAGTAATCCAGCAGGAGCCACTGAGATAACTGGCGCATTTTCTGTCTAGTCTAGATTTACATTGTCTGAAAATTAGACAGTTTTAATAAGTCGGCCTCACTGAAATTTACTATCTTTACTGCCCCTTTAAATGCACAGAAACAGCTGTAAAAGTGAGTTAGGCATTGGCTGCCAACAAAGCAATATAGAGAAACCACCTCGCTATGTAACACCTTTCCTTCCATTGTCCTGAGGCAGCACATTCGTGTGTAGGAGCCCAACAGATCCATGAAATCCGCCCGTGACTCTACGGCTCATTGGAAACTCATAACTGACAGAACTTGCAAACTGCAAGATATGAAACAGGTCTGTAAAAACCGCAGGAGCTGAACTATTTCATTTTCCCGTAATGTCATCAGTTTTCTGACCAATATCAGAAACACAAATAAGTTCTGATGGTTACGGCGCTGCTCTCGGCATGTACCGGAGGTCCCAGAGCCGGGATGGTAACGTGGCCGCGCCGGCCTCACTGGTGGCTTTATGACTGGGGCACATGACAAATTAATGATTTTCTGACCAGCTTTGCAGTTAATTACCTCGCTGTCCTGCGTGATCTGGACCTGCTCTCCTTGTGGTACCTGAGCGATGTGCAGATGTCCCTGCAAGAAACAGAGGAACGATGTGAGAAACCAAGAAACCTCAATGACCACAGCGGTGTTACAGGATACAGAAGGCGTGAGACAGAGACAAGAGGGACTGTGAACATTGTATATTCAAAATCTAACCACACCCAGAGCAGAAATCAGAATTAGGGATGGGGGAACCCAATCTGTAAAGTTCGGGATCCGTACTGAACACTTAGTGTTTGTGCACGGATCCAAACACAGACTTTCCTGAGAAGTACATGTTACTGTTCGGGGGCATGGAAGGCTCTAAAAGAAGCAAATCATTGATTACACATCATCTCATACTTACCGGGGTCCGCTTGCTTCTACTTCTGGTGCCCCCTCATTAGCTTCTGGATTATTCACTGGTAAGTGGCGCAACATCCAATCAAAAACATTGTCACAGAGATTGAGCATCTGTGATTGGCTGTTGGAGCTGGGGGCAGTAACCTGGAAACAGACCATACATTCTAGCGTCTACTGTGCATGATAGCTGCTAGAATGTATGGGCTGTTTCCAGGTTACTGCCCCGGCTCCAACAGCCAATCACAGACGCCCACTCTCTGTGACAACGTCTATGATTGGCTGTTGCGCCCCCTCACCCATTGACTGATGTCATAGTTGTGTAAAAATAGTTTAAAGAAAATTACGTATCACTTCACAATCTTTTTGATTCTCAGCGCAGATAAAGCAGACAGCTACAGGCTGCCACCCCCAGCTGCCTGGCTTTACCTTGCCTGGCAAGCAAAATACAGTGAAGCCCATTATTTTTTTTAATCATTTAAAAAAAATGTGTTGGTTTTGCCCAATTTTTTACTGCCAGCCAAGGTAAAACTCAAGCAGCTGGGGGCTGGTATTCTCAGTGTGGTGAGGCCCATAGTTATTTTGTCCCCCAGGCTAAAGAATAGCAGCCCGCAGCTGCCACAGAAATTGGCGCATGAATTTACAAGCAACAATTCCTGACACTTTACCTGGCTCTTCCCACTCCCCTGGTGCGGTGCCATCGAGGAGATAGAAGGGTTAATGACAGTTGAGTATCGACAGCTTGCCATTATGCCCAGAAGGATAATGTTCAGATCTCTAAAACAACCGGCCCATTATCAATCCTGTGAGGATATAGTTTAGAAAAACACAGGCAGAGAAAAATTCTTTATTTGAAATAAATCAGACAGACAACCCTCAATTTCTAATTTATTATTACCCCACACATACACCCCTCTGACAATCTATTATATAATTGCGAATGGCTTTTTTGCCCCCGGCGTGGTCATGTGGATACGCGCGAAGCGGCCATTGCGAGCACTTGTACGTCGACTCGCAATGCGAGTCGGCGTGGTCATGTGGATACGCGCGAAGCATTGGCCGCGAAGCGGCCATTGCGAGCAGTTCTCAGTCGACTCGCAATGCCCGCGCAGCGGGCATTGCGAGTCGGAGACTCCACGTACTAGAATCCCGATGCATGTGCATCGGGCTCCCAGCTAGTAATCCATAATAATGTTCCCATGAAACACATGATCTTGGCTCTGCTACATCCAGAGTCTGCAGTGAGGGAACAAAAGCTTACTCTCCCTGCAGACTATGCAATCACATTGACTGCTGCGAGGAGCAGTGAAATCACTCACTGTGTCACTGAGGCTTCGCGGCTGTGAACTCAGGTGACCTGGCTGCCAGCAGTGATGTCACCTGGGTTCACTGCTGCGGGGCTTCAGTGACACAGTGATTGGCTTACAGTTTCTCACAGCAGTCAATGTGATTGCATAATCTGCAGGGAGAGGACATTTTTTTTCCCTCGCTGCAGACTCTGGATGTAGCAGAAGTAAGTGAGCTTTATGGGACTATCGTTTTGGATACTCTACGGAGGGATATGTGTGGGGTAATAATAAAATTGAATTAGTGGGTTGCCTGATTTATTTCAAATAAAGGATTTTTCTCTGTGTCTGTATTTTTAAACTATTTCCTCACAGGACTGATAATGGCCAGGTGTCAGAGAAGCCTGACATTATCAATTTGGGCTTAATGACAAGCTGTCGATACTCAGCTGTTAGTAAACCCTTCTATTGCTTTGATGGCACCAGACAAGGGCATAGAGAAGAGCCAGGTAAAGCACCAGGAATTCACAATTCTAATAAATGTGCCAATTTCTTTGGCAGCTGCGGGCTGCTATTCTTTAGCCTGGGGGGTCGATAACTGTGGACCTCACCATGCTGAAAATACCAGCCCCCAGCTGTCCAGGTTTAGCTAGGCTGGCAAGCAAAAATTGGGCAAAGCCAATGCATTTTTTTAAATTTATTTATTTAAATAATAATAAAAAATAACGGGTTTCCATGTATTTTGATTGCCAGCCAATGTAAAGCCAGGCAGCTCGGGTGAAGGCAGCCCATAGCTGTTCAATTTATCTGCACTGAGAATCAAAAATACTGTGAAGCGCTATGTCATTTTTTCTTATTTATATACTTTTACTCTACTATCACGTCAGTCAATGGGTGAGGGCTGCAACAGCCAATTACAGATGCTGTCATGGAGAGTGGGCACCTGTGATTGGCTGCTGGTGCCAGTGCAGTAACAACAAAACAGCCCATACATTCTAGCATCTACAGTGCAGGGTAGATACTAGAATGTATGGGCTGTTTCCAGGTTACTGCCCAGACTCCAACAGCCAAGTACAGATGCCTACTCTCCGTGACAGCGTCTGTGATTGGCTATTGTGCCCCTTACAGTGAATAATCAGGAAGTTAATTAGCGGCCCAGGAAGTAGAAGTGCGCAAACCCCAATAAGTATGACGCTGATATTTAATCAATGTTTTGTTTCTTTTTACAGCTCCCAAGCCACCATTTCATAACTTTAAATTCTGTGGTCAGGGTTCAGACTCAAGTCGGTCCCGAACCCAGACTTTTTTTTTTTAAAGTCCAGCCGGGTCCACCGAACCTGAACATTGGCGAGACTGCCATCAATAATCAGAATTCTGCTAATTCTCATTGGATACAGTCTGAAAGCACCCCCCATACTTCTCAGTTGAGATGCATGTAATGTATGTACACAGTGACTGCACCAGCAGAAAAATGAGTGCAGCTCTGGAGTATAATACAGGACGTAACTAAGGATCAGTACAGGATCAGAAATGTAAAGTATGTACACAGTGGCTGCACCAGCAGAATAGTGAGTGCAGCTCTGGGGTATAATACAGGAGGTAACTCAGGATCAGTAATGTATGTACACAGTGACTGCACCAGCAGAATAGTGAGTGCAGCTCTGGATTATACAGGAGGTAACTCAGGATCAGTAATGTAATATATGCACACAGTGACTGCACCAGCAGAATAGTGAGTGCAACTCTGGAGTATAATACAGAAGGTAACTCAGGATCAGTAATGTAACGTATGTACACAGTGACTGCACCAGCAGAATAGTGAGTGCAGCTCTGGAGTATAATACAGGAGGTAACTCAGGATCAGTAATGTAATATATGTACACAGTGACTGCACCAGCAGAATAGAGTGCAGCTCTGGAGTATAATACAGGAGGTAACTCAGGATCAGTAATGTAAAGTATGTACACAGTGGCTGCACCAGCAGAATAGTGAGTGCAGCTCTGGGGTATAATACAGGAGGCAACTGAGGATCAGTGCAGGATATGTAATGTATGTACACAGTGGCTACATTATTTTTACACATGACCTGTAAACTGATTAAGATGGACAATTCTCTGAAACTACTTTTTTAAATTGCCACCAGTATACTAAAAGATCTACCAAAGTCTCATTTTATGCAGTAATATTGTGATGTGAATGAATCATGGTAGGATAATAGTACGGTTGATGTGAAGTCTTGATTTTCTTTTTGGGGTGAACCGTAGAGGTGTGGTATATACTTCTGGGGATGGGGGAGAGAGACAGTACAGATGTAGTAGATACTTCTAGTGGGGGTGAAATGTAGAGATCTAGATAACCCTGGTGGGGTAAACATACATATGTAGTAGATATTTCTGGTATTTCAAAAGATGTCATAGATACTTCTGTTTTTTTCAACAACAAAAATACTAATTTTCACACTGAAATTTTGTTTTGAAAGAAATAAAAAATGCTTCACCGCGGAAAGATTAAGATGCTGAATTTGGAATTCAGTCAAGAAGCCTCTGACGACTTTATTTTACAATTGCCTGTGAATTTCAAAGCTTCTCTATATCAAACAGCTTCATTTCCTCTGGACGGAAGTCGTCCTATTCACAAAGGCAAAACAAAACACACTGAACTTATCAAACTGACAATAGGGACTGGAGGAACGTTTCCAGCCTAAACTTCATTCAGACTTGATAAGAGACACTTTGCCTCCATTCCCTGCAGTCTGTAAGTAAATGAATGGGAGACATTAACTGTGAGTCTACTGTGGGGTACCATTGGCTGCAACTACAAATATCCATGACTATTTTTGCTCATATTTGAGAAACAACTTCAATTAACCACAAAAGAAATTAAATACATTCCCTGGATGTGCAGGCAATTTGCAACCATAACACTCAGGACATGGTGCAGATTGTGTCACCTTTCCACAAGGCAGCAGAAAATAGCACAATAGTAGTTACCGTATTTTTCGCATTATAAGACGCACTTTTGTTCCCCAAACTTTTGGGGGAAAGTGGGGGGTGCGTCTTATAATGCGAAACAATACTTGTGTGGGGGGGGGGCGGGCTGTGGAGCGGTGTCCGGGGGCTCTCAGGAGGCTGTAGGAGGCTGCAGCAGCGGCCCCGTGGTCACGTGGGGCTGCTCATTATCTCCTGTAATATGCACTGCTTCCCGCTGTCAATCACCATACTACAGGAGCGGGACCGCAGCCCAGCAGCTGCGGTCTCGTGTGGATAGTCAGTGCTTTCCATGCAATGAAAGCGTGGAAAGCACTGACTATCCCTGGGAGCACGATCATACTCACCGCTCTCCTCGCTCGCTGCTGTCACCGCCATCCCCGCTGTCTTTGCCGGCATCCGGGCCTTGTGAGCGTTGCTGCAGAGTGACGTCATCACCTGCGCGCTGCTCACAGTACCCGGATGCCGCCACAGCACAGAGAGCGGGGATAGCGCGGACGGCGAGGGAGCGAGGAGAGGGGTGAGTATGATATGGTTTATTATTTTAAATGTGTGCCAGTCTTACATGGGGGGAGTGTGCCAGCCTTACATGGGGGGGGGGGTGGGGAGTGTGCCAGTCTTACATGGGGGACAGTGTGCCAGCCTTACATGGGGGACAGTGTGCCAGCCTTACATGGGGGACAGTGTGCCAGCCTTACATGGGGGACAGTGTGCCAGCCTTACATGGGGGACAGTGTGCCAGACTTACATGGGGGACAGTGTGCCAGCCTTATATGAGATTGCAAAGTATTCACTGATCTCAGGGAGACCAGTCCAAGAAAACACTGCGGGCAGCTGGCTAAAGCGCTCAAACACAGTGAATTCCTAGGCACATTGCCCCCTGGGAAATATGAATATGCAAATAGAGTCTGTGGAGCCTCGGTTAGGAGTCTCAAACACAGGACTAGCCATATGGCTAGTCCTGTGTTTGAGACTCCTAACCGAGGCTCCACAGACTCTATTTGCATAGCCTTATATGAGGACAGTGTGCCAAAATGAAGGCTATGTGGGGGATATATATACCAGGTTACCGTATATACTCGTGTATAAGCCGACCCGTGTATAAGCCGACCCCCCCTACTTTTGCCCCCAAAACCTGGGAAAACCTATTGACTCGTGTATAAGCCGAGGGTGGACCCCAGCACAGGTATACAGCCCCCAGCAGTGTGGTATACAGCAGCCCCAGAGGTATATACAGCAGCCCTAGTGGTGTATACAGCAGCCCCAGAGGTATATACAGCAGCAGCCCCAGTGGTTAGTATACAGCAGCCCCAGAGGTGTATACAGCAGCCTCAGAGGTAGTATACAGCAGCCCCAGTGGTAGTATACAGCAGCCCCAGTGGTAGTATACAGCAGCCCCAGAGGTAGTATACAGCAGCCCCAGAGGTATATACAGCCCCAGTGGTTAGTAGCCCCAGAGGTGTATACAGCAGCCCCAGAGGTAGTATACAGCAGCCCCAGAGGTAGTATACAGCAGCCCCAGAGGTATATACAGCCCCAGAGGTATATACAGCAGCCCTAGTGGTGTATACAGCCCCAGAGGTATATACAGCAGCCCTAGTGGTATATACAGCAGCAGCCCCAGAGGTATATACAGCAGCCCTTAGGTAGTATACAGCAGCCCCAGTGGTGTATACAGCAGCAGCCCCAGGGGGTGTATACAGCAGCAGCCCCAGGGCTGTATACAGCAGCAGCCCCAGGGCTGTATACAGCAGCAGCCCCAGGGGTGTATACAGCAGCAGCCCCAGGGGTGTATACAGCAGCAGCCCCAGGGCTGTATACAGCAGCAGCCCCCGGAGGTATACAGGCCCCCCCATCATGATTCAGGGCCCCCCCCCTTGCGCGGCAAACCTGTAAAGTAAAATCATACTTATCAGTGTCCTATCGCGCTGTCCCGCCGCTTGCCGACATCACGATCCCGGGCTTCATTCCGCGTCTTCCGGCTTCCTGTGGTCGTGGGCAATGACGTCATTGCCCGCGACCACAGGAAGGCGGAAGACGCGGAATGAAGCCCGGGATCGTGATGTCGGCAAGCGGTGGGACAGCGCGACAGGACACTGATAAGTATGATTTTACTTTACAGGTTTGCCGCGCAAGGAAGGGGGCCCTGGATCATGATAGGGGGGCCTGTATACCTCCGGGGGCTGCTGCTGTATACTTATACTGTATACTCGCGTATAAGCCGAGGTGGGACTTTTCAGCCCAAATTTTGGGCTGAAAAACTCGGCTTATACGCGAGTATATACGGTATATATATAAAGACGGACACTGGCATTATGAGGTGAACCCCATTTAACATTAAAAATTATTTTTTCCTCTTTTCCTTCATCAAATGTGGGGGTGCGTATTATAATCCGGTGCGTCTTATAAAGCGAAAAATACGGTATATATATATATATACAGTGCCTACAAGTAGTCTTCAACCCCCTGCAGATTAAGGTGGTTTGATAAGATGCAAATAAGTTAGAGCCTTCAAACTGCAAACGAGAGTAGGATTTATTAACAGAAGCATAAATCTTACAAACCAAAAAGTTATGTTGCTCAGTTGAATTTTAATAAATTTTAAACATAAAAGTGTGGGTCAATTTTTATTCAACCCCTAGGTTTAATATTTTGTGGAATAACCCTTGTTTGCAATTACAGCTAATAATCGTCTTTTATAAGACCTGATCAGGCCGGCACAGGTCTCTGGAGTTATCTTGGTCCACTCCTCCATGCAGATCTTCTCCAAGTTATCTAGGTTCTTTGGGTGTCTCATGTGGACTTTAATCTTGAGCTCCTTCCACAAGTTTTCAATTGGGTTAAGGTCAGGAGACTGACTAGGCCACTCCATCACCTTGATTTTTTCCCTCTTGAACCAGGCCTTGGTTTTCTTGGCTGTGTGCTTTGGGTCGTTGTCTTGTTGGAAGATGAAATTACGACCCATCTTAAGATCCTTGATGGAAGAGCGGAGGTTCTTGGCCAAAATCTCCAGGTAGGCCGTGCTATCCATCTTCCCATGGATGAGGACCAGATGGCCAGGCCCCTTGGCTGAGAAACAGCCCCACAGCATGATGCTGCCACCACCATGCTTGACTGTAGGGATGGTATTCTTGGGGTCGTATGCAGTGCCATCCAGTCTCCAAACGTCACGTGTGTGGTTGGCACCAAAGATCTCGATCTTGGTCTCATCAGACCATAGAACCTTGAACCAGTCTGTCTCAGAGTCCTCCAAGTGATCATGAGCAAACTGTAGACGAGCCTTGACATGACGCTTTGAAAGTAAAGGTACCTTACGGGCTCGTCTGGAATGGAGACCATTGCGGTGGAGTACGTTACTTATGGTATTGACTGAAACCAATGTCCCCACTGCCATGAGATCTTCCCGGAGCTCCTTCCTTGTTGTCCTTGGGTTAGCCTTGACTCTTCGGACAAGCCTGGCCTCGGCACGGGAGGAAACTTTCAAAGGCTGTCCAGGCCGTGGAAGGCTAACAGTAGTTCCATAAGCCTTCCACTTCCGGATGATGCTCCCAACAGTGGAGACAGGTAGGCCCAACTCCTTGGAAAGGGTTTTGTACCCCTTGCCAGCCTTGTGACCCTCCACGATCTTGTCTCTGATGGCCTTGGAATGCTCCTTTGTCTTTCCCATGTTGACCATGTATGAGTGCTGTTCACAAGTTTGGGGAGGGTCTTAAATAGTCAGAAAAGGCTGGCAAAAGAGCTAATTAATCCACACATGTGAAGCTAATTTTTCCTTGTGCCTGAACTACTTCTTAATACTTTAGGGGGACCAAACAGAATGCTGGTGGTTTGAGGGGTTGAATAATAAATGACCCTCTGAATTAACTTTTAACGCTTTAAAAAAAAAAAAAAATTAATTAATAAATCTTTTTGGCTGCAGTGCATTTCCCACTTCCAGGCTGATCTACAGTCCAAATGTCACAATGCCAAGTTAATTCCGCATGTGTCAACCAGCTAAATCTGCAGGGGGTTGAAGACTACTTGTAGGCACTGTATATATATATATACATATATATATATATATATCATGAGGGTGGTGACATCACGATGGGGGCGGTCTCTGTGGAGCTGGGGGTGGTGGTCATCTCTCCCCCATGTGCTCTCTCCTTTGACCTGTCTCTTACCTGTGTGCTGTTTTCTCCCCTCATGTGTTCTCTCCTTTGATCTATCTCCCCCTGTCCTCTGTCTCTCGCCCCCCTGTGCTGTCTTCTCCTCTATGTGCTATCTTCTTTGAGCTGTCCTCTCCCCCTGTGCACTCTCTGCTCCCGTGGGCTCTCTCTGCTCCCCTATGCACTCTCTCACCCCCGTGCGCTCTCTCTGCTCCCCTGTTTGCTCTCTCTGCCCCCTCTGTTCGCCTTGCCGCTGCCGTCTTTGGACATCTGGGTGACCAAAGATGGCGGCAGTGTGAATAACTGTACTTGCACCTACCTGGTGCGCACAGGCACACTTACTCAGGCGGCCGCCATCTTTGGACAACATGGCGGCGGTCTGATTAACTGCGACTTTTTACGTCGGGTACGTGCAGATGCAGTTACTCATTCACTGGCGTGTGCTGCTGCGGGTTACTGGTGTCTGTTTCATGTGTCATCGGCAGTGCTGGAGGTACTGTGCAATGGATCATTACTGCCAGCAGGTGCCATATTGACACACCCATCACTTGGGTGTTCAAATATGGTTGCCGCTGGCACATGATAGGGTGTATCGGGATGGAAGTGGATGATGGACGGGACAGCGTGTTGATGTAAGTATATAAATCTAATATATAAAGCTGAATGTGTGTATGTGTGTGTATGTCCGGGATTGGCATCTACACCGTCGCAACTACAGCTACAAAATGTTGCACTGTCACACGTCTGGACCCCGAGAGCGTCATAGGCTATGTTGTGAGGCGAAATTTTAACCCTGAGCGTTCCAGTTCACCAAACAATTTTGGCCCTATCTACATAATAGAGAGAAAGTGACAGTTACCAGTTGACAGTTGTGAATGAGAGTCTTTGGCGCTATCATTAAGCCTCTAACAGCTCATACCAGCATATAGTCACTAAGGTGGGGCCCCAACATGAGTTATTCACCACGGACGGGGACATGTATACACACCACAAGTGTACAGTCGCTAAGGTGCAGCCCCAACATTGGATACTCACCACGCACCCGAACACAAACACACACACCACAAAGAGACACACAACACAGAGACCCCCCCCCACAGGGACACACACACATACACACCCTATAGGGACACATGCACTCACCCCACAGGGACACACACACCACAGGGACAAACACACACACCCCACAGGAACACACAGACCACACAGGGATAGACACACACCACAGGGATACTCCTCCCCCCAAAAGGACACACACCACAGGGACCCCCCCACAGGGACACAAATACACCACTGGGACACACACACACACCCCAGGGACACACACACCACACAGACAGACACAAATGTGCACAAATCGCCTCACACAACTCGCCTCATACGTCTGATATCTTTAATTTCCAAAAATAAACATCTGATTAAAAACAGCCAATGTGCAACACATGTGCCATATAGGGAATTAAAATATGCAAATGGAGTCCGTGGAGCCTCGATTAGGAGTCTCAAACACGGGACTAGCCAGATATCCCTCCAGGGAAGGACCTAGCCCTGGGGTGGAATCCTTGCAGAGAACACCATGGTCACTATATTAAGTGGCCCTTTTAATCAATATCCCACTCAGTTACGAGTTAAGGATATGACAAGGGAATTAACAGAGCCAGGTATCCATCCACAGACAGCTGTTTCGGGGTATTGCCCCTCACCAGTGTGGAGTAGGATTCTGGCTAGGTGGGAGCAATGCCTGGTAGACCAACATCACAAAGCATTCACTGATCTCAGGGAGAACAGTCCAAGAAAACACTGCGGGCAGCCGGCTAAAGCGCTCAAACACAGCGAAATCCATGATGCATTGTCCCCTGGAAAATTGAATATGCAAATAAGAGTCCGTGGAGCCTCGATTAGAGTCTCAAACACGGGACTAGCCAGATATCCCTCCAGGAAAGGACCTAGCCCTGGAGTAGGATTCTGGCTAGGTGGGAGCAATGCCTGGTAGACCAACCAATATAGGGCATTAAGGCAGATGTCAGTCACATGAGCTGTCTTTTATGTGTATGCGTGAGGTAATATATACTGCTTGGCCGGGGAAGGGTTTACTCTTGGCTGGAAATTTATTGCAACCAATCACAGCTCAGCTTCTATTTTCCTACAGGTCATTAATATGACATATTCAAATTCCATTTTGTTATAGCTAACAGCAGTTATTTATTAACCCGGGCGTAGCTGGGTAGTACAGCTAGTATATATATATATATATATATATAATATATATATATATATATATATATATAAAATCTTAATAAGAAAAATAAGCTGGGCACCACTACAGACGTAAAGGACCCTCTTATACGCAATGAGCGAGTGCACTGGGTGTGCTCACTTCAGAAAGTCCATTATAACAAATTTGTCACAAGGAAAAATAAGGGCACGCGCCCATAAATTGTGCAAAAAGTCACCTTTATTCCGGATCCATTTTACAGGTGGCAGGGAGGGGAGTGGAGAATGGTGGACAATGGCCTGATTTGTGCCTGTCTGGCACTTTAACTGGTCCTAATATATATATATATCTATACTGGAGTGACTCGCCCCTCTGCATATTCACAATCCAGAGGCAGCAGGGTGGACGCTCACTGCGGTGATACCTGATGTTCTATCTGTGGTTAGGAGCTCTGAAGACTAAGAGGCTTCGTGGAAGGAAATGAAAGCGGCCAGGTCTGTCTCAGAAGAGACTCCATAACCTCATAAATAATAGCTCATTCATTTCCCTTCTCTCCATGAGACTTTGTGATCTCTGTGTAACATTTAAATCAATGTGACTCCGCTCCAAACTCCAGCTATCGACTGTGAAATTACGTGTGATCGCTCTATCGCTGACATTAGCGGAGATGGTTCTGAGAGATAATATAACATTCTCTGGGAAAAATCAGTCGCCAGAGGAAATAAACTTCTCTTTATTGGACGATCGCTCACTGAATTTACAACCTTTATGGTGCGCACCCTCGATCTCAACATTTCTATGTTTTATGTGCCTGTACATGTCGGGCTCTAATCTCCCAAACTGCCATTTTTGTTTCACCCTGAGGGAGACAGAGGAGTAACGAGATCTATATGCTCATACTGATCCTCCTGATACGGGCACAGAATACCAGCGGTACGTTGATGGCAGGGTGTTAGGCTATGAGCCCACTGTGCTTATTTTTTGTGCTGTGTTTGTCAGCTACATAAACACAGCTGCCTATAAACAAAAGCAGCACAATCCTATCGCATTTGTGCTGCCTTTGTGCACATACAAACCAGCACAAATAAGGGGACTCATAAAGACATACAGACACACAGAGACAGAAATACAGACACACACACACACTTTCTCACCCTGCCTGGTGAGCCCGCAGTGATCCCCAGTAATTCTTCCCCTATACACTGGCGTCAGCTATGTTTATCTATCTTCCACATCCTGCGCCCCATGTGACAGGCTGAGTCACATGGTGTAAAGGTCCTGGAAGTACAATAAACACTTCTCCCGCTGTTGCATGAAGGAAGAATCACCGGGGATCACCGTGGGATCGCTGGGGAGGGCGGGTATTGGAGCGTTTTTGTTTTGGAAAACACAGGAAAAAAAGTATCACAAATGCACTGTGGGAATACCCATCAGTTTGTGGTGATTTTTTGGTGGGGTTAGAATAGCATCTATTGGGAAAACTCAGCCAAAAAATGGTTAAGTTAATTGCAGGGACATTAAAAAACGCAGGCGAATTCTTCAACAAAAACGCCAATGTGGGCACAGATTTTGGAAAATCACATAGAATTTCATGTAAAAGCTGTGGGTGCTGCATTTTGCTGCAGAAAGGCAGAAAAAAACGCAGCACAAATGCACAGTGGGCACATAGCCTTAATCTAGGGGAATAACTGCAGATGTGCTGCCCAGACACCACAGTGTAACACAGCATCAGGAAAGAATGGGGAAGATTGGATCACATCTCAATATTTATGATACAGAATGGTCGAGGGTTTGTTCCGTTTTTTTCCCATCAAGTTTAAAAATGGTGTAAGTGAAACAAAGGGTAGTAAGTCGGATTGGAAAGGAGAAACTTACCACCTGAACCTGCCCATCTTCTCCAATTTGGTGGAACTGGACCTGCTGGGCATTAGCCAGTGCATAGTGCAGTGCCTGGGGCGGCGTCTGCTGCAGGTCACTGGAGGATGACACTGTATTCTGCACACCGTCTGCAAGACAAAGCGAAACATAATCAAAGCACTGAAAGTCAATCATCAGAAAGCTCATTATCAAACTGCATTATTCCAAAATGGTAACTTTGTTGGGTTGTGATATTTGCACCATATTTATGCATACAAGGGCCGTAGCAAGTGGTGGCTGCACTCCCAAATTCAGTATTAATTTGCAGCATTTTTTATGCAAATGACTGGTTCCAGCAATCATGATATTGTGGCGTTAAATGTGGCACGTCACGTTTCTAATGTTACAAGGGAAAAATTGAACACATTTATGAAGCCATCTCACCAATGATGGCATATCAAATCCACAGACCCATCCACAAACCCCAAAGTTGTCAGGAATTCTCATATTTATACATTTATTAAACATCTTTTCATTATAGGACACAAAATGATGGAGGTAGATTTTTTTGGCATTTACAAGTCCCCACGATGTAAAGTCCCTGGCTCTAAATATACAAATGGAAATAACCAAATGTGAAATCACCACAGATCCTTCTAGAACATATGTGAATTTATGCTTCAGTGATAATAATATATTACAATGCGGGGATAGGGGGGTGGTTGGAGGCATGAGTACGTTTTAAAACACTGAATGTCTGAATGTGAACTGACGTGACAGGTACCAGCTGAAGTATCCACCCCGATGACTGTTTGTGCAGGAGCCTAATGCAAACGTCTAAGCATTTAAAGTGCTTTTTTTATGATAAAGAACACAGATTTTTTCATTACCCAGGTTAGTAATGTACAAGAGCTAAATAACAGCCTTGGTTGTGGAGTTGGATGTTTGGATTACTGACTTCACAGCCCTGGTTGTGGAGCCAGAGTCAGGGTCAGATTCAGGGACATTGAGGTGTCAAGTGATGTTAGGATTACTGACTTCACAGCCCTGGTTGTAGAGTCAGAGTCAGGGTCGGATTCAGGGAAATTGAGGGGTCGGATGATGTTTGGATTACTGTCTTCACAGCCCTAGTTGTGGAGTCAGAGTCAGTGTCGGATTTAGGGAAATTAAGGAGTCGGATGATGTTTGGATTACTGACTTCACAGCCCTGGTTGTGGAGTCAGAGTCAGTGTCAGATTTAGGGAAATTAAGGAGTCGGATGATGTTAGGATTACTGTCTTCACAGCCCTGGTTGTGGAGTCGGAGTCAGGGTCGGATTCAGAGAAATTGAGGGGTCGGATGATGTTTGGATTACTGTCTTCACAGCCCTGGTTGTGGAGTCGGAGTCAGGGTCGGATTCAGAGAAATTGAGGGGTCGGATGATGTTTGGATTACTGTCTTCACAGCCCTGGTTGTGGAGTCGGAGTCCGTGTCGGATTCAGGGACCTTGAGAAGTCGGATGATGTTTGGATTACTGACTTCACAGCCCTGGTTGTGGAGTCGGAGTCAGTGTCGGATTCAGGGACATTGAGAAGTCGGATGATGTTTGGATTACTGACTTCACAGCCCTGTGAATTACACTGAGAATGTAGCTCTGCCTCACACAACGGTCTCTGTATAAGCCATAAAAGAAGAGGCGCACTCATTTGACCTAGGAGCAAAAGAGCAGCGCTGGAGACCAGGGAATATGATGATCAAGTATATTAATGCACCTACACTACATTAAACAGAAAGAATTAAGAAAAAATATTGTTTTCAGAGAGCTTGATAAGATTGCTGACTTCATGACCTTTCGGTGTACTCGTGCCTATCCTATCCTGTGACCGTTCACTGAGTGAAATGATCTTTTGTGTAGCATGATTATTCTCGGCAGCACATCATTCTGTGTAAACAGGACTCGTGCTGCCAAGAACAATGACAGCCTGTACACTGAGCAGTCTGTAAAGGCCCCTTCACACACTGAGACTTTCCAGCGATCCGACCTGGCTGGGATCGCTGAAAAGTCTTTCTGGAGTCACTGGTGAGCTGTCAAACAGACAGACTCACCAGCGACTCAGCATCCATGAGATTGCTGAAATACATGATAAACAGCGGGTAACTAAGCAGCTTAGTTACCCACTGTTTATCATGGATACCAGCCTGTGAGGTCGCTGGTTCGCTCGTCTCTCGCGGTCACACACAGTGATGTGTGCTGACCAGCGGGAGACTTGGGACCAAAAAATGGTCCTGAGCGACGAGCAGCAACCAGCGACCTCACAGCAGGGACCAGGTCGCTGGTGGCTGTCACACACTACAACATCGCTGGAGAGGTCGCTGTTACGTCACAAAACCTGTGACGTTGCAGCGACATCGTTAGCGATGTTGTAGTGTGTGAAGTGGCCTTTAAGGCCCCGTCACACACATCAATGTCGTCATCGATCTGATCTATTACTGATTGCATTGTTTACCGCGGTCTGCTGTGCGAACAGGTCAGTAAACGTTTAGTGCCGCTGATCGGTCTGTGTGAGTCGTGGACTGTCTGTCTTCCTGAGAGCCGGCTGCCCCAGAGCTCTGTGTAATATCCACATAATGGATAGACATTACCAATGTGTACCTTTTCTGCAATGTACAATACAGGGATCGTCACCTTTAGGCAGGTTTTGCATTTATGAAACTTAACCTCAGTGTGTTTCCAGCCTCTGCACCGAGGCATCTTGCTTCCTTCCTGCACCGGGCTGAGATTCGCACAATCATGCTCTAACCTGCCAATAAGGAGGAATTGGTCTCTCCCCCTATAACCCCATTACTAACATTCCTCACCTCAGGGCCAGTCTCCTTGGGCTTTTTTCCAAAGCTCTTCATCCACACCTTGAATCAATCATTAGAAAATGAGAAATATTTCAGAATCTTTCTGCTTCTAAAATCCCGACCTCCCATATATTATACATAGAAGACACATGTCAGCTAATAGCAGATCAGAAAGGCAGGCCACATCCCAGGGCCCAGATGAGCCAGATTGTACCACATTATTAGGCCGCAATAAATATGGCCGCCTCGTCAGGCAAATCATTGATTAAGGGATATCATTATTGGGGGATCTATAATAGAGAAGTTGTAGAACTGTCAAAGTTTCCTTCATAATCATTTCTTTATTTCATACATTTTATTACATACAGGAGCATCTTGATGAATTAGAAGATCATCAAAAATATAATTTTTTTCAGTAATTCAATTCATACAAGTGAAACACATATATATATACAGTATATTATATAGAGTCATTACACACAGAGGGATCTATTTCATGTTTATTTCTGTTAATGTTCATGGTTATGGCTTACAGAATGAAAACCCAAAGGTCATTATCTCAGAGAATTAAAGTAGGAAGGATGGAAGGCTAAAAATTGCACTGCCATTTTCCACGAGACATTAAAGTGTGAGTATAATATTGATTTATTTGTCAACATGTTTCAGGACTTCCTAAAACATGGCAATATATTGATTTGTCCTGAGGAAGGGGCCAGGAAGCCCTGAAACGTGTTGACTAATAAATCGATATTATATTCACCTTTTGATGTCTGGTGGAATACTGCAGTGCAATTTTTAACCCTTCATCCTCCCTACCTTAATTCTCTGAGATAATGACCTTTGGGTTTTCATTGGCTGTAAACCATAATCATCAACATTAACAGAAATAAACACATGAAATAGATCCCTCTGTGTGTAATGACTCTATATAATATATGTGTTTCACTTTATGTATTGAATTACTGAAATAAAGAAACTTTTTGATGAAGTCAGCACACCCCAATGCAACGAGGACTGGCCTGAGCACTCTGCAGAATGAATAACATGTATAGGTTGAAAATAATATCACAATTGGGAGGAATATATTTTGTAAGAGCTGATGACAGAGACTTGTCCGGAGCAGCTCATCAGCCGCCAGTGTCGTATATTATAATGACTGCACCTCCAGGATACAAGTACAAGATAATAGGGGAGAGATGATATAGGGGCCACTGGCTGATGGAAGTCTACAAAGCACCGGCCGCCGTCCTTCAGGCGGGGAATGATTCACTCTGATATCCTGTGTGCGGCTCACAATACTCCGGCTTCGTGGGGTGAGTTATGGCTGCAGCATTCCTGCCTAATATTACATTGCAGGAAGATGGGCAAACTGGAAAAAGAGCCATTCAGCAAGTGAGACTGACATGTATACTGCACTCCAAAAGCAGGATGACATCACATGTAAGGCGATATATCATACCCAAGGGCATTTTATACATGTTACTCAGGTCATAACTCTGTGGTTATATGGTGAGAAGAAGCAATTCTAGATAGGAGAACTCTGCGCTCACAGGTGAATGTCTTCAAGGTTTCTCTGCAGATAAAGGTCAATATGTCTCCAACTACAGAAAAGTGTAGTTCAGCTCTTTTCCCATCCACCTACATATCAATAATCCAGGCAACAGAGATTCTGCAGATGCCACTATGTACAACTATCTAGTCCTTCCACGTGCTGCACGTCTGGAGGAGGAGGGCACAATGTTCCTCAGCCTCTAACCTTGGTGATGTCCATGTGCCTTACCAGGATAGTGTCCAATCTCTGTATTTTCAGACTCCAGCTTCTTGCACCCAATCTTCTCTTATTGAATCACAGTGATATATAACCCTCTACAATGATATAGAGCATTGTCTCATTCTGCCCCTGATTAGTGCAGCTCTGGGATGCCCTCATTGGGTCAATGAGACTATGAGGATTCTAGCTATCAAATAACACAGCCTCCTCATGTGGGAGAGCGAGGGGGAGTGGATCCACCTGACCAGAGAATGAGCTGTGGCAGCTTATCCAGTGCAGGGATGGACTCAGGCACAGTCTCCAGTATAGCAGGCACAGTCTCTAGTACGGCGGACTGGTGACCAAGGGATGGGCACAGACACAGGTGAGGCAGGTGCAGCCTGGTTGGCTGTAATAGACGGGAGAGTAGGAGGGACCTGAGAGCAGAGCAGGACAGTCAGGTATGGGAAGGTAGGACACAGGGACAGGACCTGACAACTAAGCTAACAAGATAACACAAAAGTAATGGCGTTGATCAGGCACCCCCTCTAATGGGAGGATGCCTCATATACCCAGTGCTCTCAGCCATAAACTGAGAGGCACTTCCGGATAATGGTGCATTGGCCTTTTAAGAACAGGGCAGGAGTGTGGCAGCGCACTTTAGGTGCACTCCAGAAACACTTGAGTGACATGCACTGGCCTCAGTAGTGAGAGAGAGTAGATGATCATGTAGACTGTCAAAGGGGCGTTTGAAGCTGTGTGGTAGGGCCATGCCGGTGAGCAAGCTGGCAGGGCTGAGGAGACAAAGTCTTGGAGCTGGTGTCCTTTTTGGTGGAGTCGAATTCAGGGAAATTAAGGAGTCAGAGTTGAATGTTTGCTGGCTTACTGACTTCACAGCCATGTTTGTGGAGTCAGAGTCAAGAAGTCAGAGTTGGTGTCCATCTTGGTGGAGATGGAGACGAAGTCGGATTCAGGGAAATTGAGGAGTCGGATGTTTGGCTTACCAACACCACAGTCCTGTAAGCTGGGGCCCCTGCTGCAGGGAGACAGCATGGCATGGGGACGTCGTAGTTACATTGGTCTTGCAGTCGAATCTGTCAGCATTCTCACACCTGGTTAGTTAAAGGTTTGTTCAGACAGTAATCATTTTGCGGTCATGTCTTGGTCAGCATTTTTGTCCTTCATTTTCCTTTACCTCTTCTCTTTCTTGCTGTCTATTCTGCTCCTACTTCACCCATTTCAGCTCATTAAGCAATCGCAACACCAGGACCCAAAGCCTCCTCGCTTAGGTGCTGTCTTTACTTTTAGTGTGTTAAAGATTTATCCATTTATGTTTCTTCACAATTTTAGATTGTGGCCCAGTAATGGAAAGAATTTACAAAAAGACTAACACTTAGGGATCACACACAACCCACACTTGTCTATTTACTATCTCTTGTGAGTTGAACATTTTAATCAATTCTATTTGTGGTAATTATTTACCTGGTGATGTAAAGTGAAGGGACATGTGAGGTACAACAGAAAGTGACCTGATAATTAAGAGCTAAGAGCTCCATCCTGCACATAAGAATCCCATAGGAAAATATCAGCAGAGTTAAACAATCTAAGTAATTTGTTATGCAGGCTTGGAAGAGCGATTTGGCACGATATCCGGTTTTACTGCGGCTTCACAGTTCATCTGACAACCAAATCTGGAGCCTTTAACAACTGCAAAACTTATTGAACTGTATAGGAAAACCTTTGAATTTTGCAGTAAAGATCAATATGATCTCAGAGATCCTACAAGGGACAGGAAAAAGCGTTAGTCAAAAGGACCAATGATCTGAATCGCCATCATAAGAAGGGCTGGCAGCTAACATGTAGTGACAGGGCCAGGCATTCAGCCCCAAAGAGGAGGACAATAAAACAGAACACATATGCTGTGAAGATTAGAAGCTGGCTGTAG
Organism: Allobates femoralis; assembly: GCA_033576535.1. NCBI lineage: Eukaryota > Metazoa > Chordata > Amphibia > Anura > Aromobatidae > Allobates > Allobates femoralis. The sequence continues at coordinate 129,427,727 of JARQOC010000010.1, forward strand.
AAAGCGCAGCACTAACTGCAGCCACCGCAGCCTCTTGCACAACCGAGTGCAAAGCTTCCAAATCACCGTGCCAGAGGAAATACTGAGACGCAAAGTTTCTGTGATCCCAACAATCTGTTCCAGTTGCTCAGTGCAGAGAGGCCACTTAAATGTGTTTTATTCCACCTATAGTAAAGACCAAAATAGCAGGACAATCAAATAATATCCTTGGACCATTCACAGAAATGAAAAAATGGTTGTAAACAGAGCAAAGGACTGAGGGTCTGGAGCAGGTCCAGTACAATCCTGAAGCCTAGTGAGCACATCCTGCATCACGCTGGACTAAGGGGGTATCTGGCTATCGTGCATGACAGTAGCGCACGGACCAATGATGTTCGGCACACTACACAAAACCACACGGGGAAACACCGGGGGAACCGATACAGCAAAGGGCCCTGCTCCCAGGAACGGAGGAGAGGAGACCTCCTGCACTCACCTGCACCTGTGCGCTGATCTCCCTACCATCCCTATACGGGTTCTTTCAACCCGTCGCCGAGCAGGATCTCTAGTCCCTCGCTGGCCCTGATGTTAGCCCTCAATAGGGAGATAGCCAGTGGGAGCACTAGTTCATCCGCTGCACTAAAATCAACAAGAGGGGAAGGAAAGACAGACAAGGGAACAACAAACAACTTCACACCTGCTGCCACTCTCCTTGGTAGCAGCCGGTTTGGCAGTTGTCAGCTCTCCAGAAAACAACTTTCACTACAGGTAGCCAGGCCAGGAATGAAGTTCAATCACCAGCAAAGGATGCTGGAACCATGTGACCATATAAAGGGGATGGGAGTGATCAGAGCAGCCACAGAACTAGCTAGCTTGCTAGAAACAGAAAGTGACATTAACTCCTAAACTGCCAAAGGAAAGAAACACGTTTAATATGTAGTCCTCAAGGGGAAGGTGCAGCTGTGCTGGGGAGAAAATGGCTAGAAGGTTCGAGGAGTGTTTAAACTAGGGATTGGGAAAAGGGTATTCATTGTACAGGAGGGGAAGATAGTGTAAATAGTAACCTGGGCACAAATAATGAAATTGGGGGTGGCATGGGGGGAGGGGTTAGCACAGTCAATTTAGTAGGAAGACATAGAGGTAAAGAGAGATGCATAAAGTGCATGTACAGTAAGAAGGGGGGCACTGCTAGACTTAATATTAACCAACAGGCTGGACCGCATATCAAATATACGAGTTGGAGGTCACTTGGGCAATAGTGATCACAAAATAATAAGTTTTCAAGTATCCTTCAATAAGATGTGTAGTAGAGGGGCTACAAGGACACTAAACTTCAGGAAGGCGAATTTCCAACGGTTGAGAGATGATCTTAGTGCAATAAACTCGGAAGATGTCCTGGCTGAGACGTAAAAGTACACAAAGCAATGGAAGACGTTTATTAGCATCCTGAATAGGACCTGTGCACAATATATACCCTATGGGAATAAACATGCTAGAAATAGATGGCTAAATAAAGCTGTAAGGGGCGCAATAAGTGACAAAAAGAAAGCATAAAGGAAATTAAAGCAAGTAGGTAGTGATGAGGCATTAAATATATACAGAAAATTAGATAACATCTGTAAAAAGCAAATCAAGACAGCAAAGATTGAGACAGAGAGACTCATTGCCAGCCAGAGAAAGTAAAAAAAATCCCAAAATATTTTTTAACTACATAAATAGTAAGAAACTAAAAAATTATTGTGTTGGCCCACTTAAAAATAGTCTGAGTGAAATGGTGGATGAGGATGAGGAAAAAGCCAATATGTTAAATGACTTTTTTTTCAATAGTAGAAAATCCCATCACAGACAACATGATCAGTGATAACAAAAATTCTCCATTGAATGTCACCTGCATAACCCAGCAGGAAGTACAGCATCGTCTAAAAATCACTGAAATTGACAAATCCCCAGGCCCGGATGAGATACACCCCAGAGTGCTGCAGGAATTAAGTACCGTCATAGATAAACCATTATTTTTAATATTTAAAGATTCCATAATAACAGGGTCTGTACCACAGGACTGGCGTATAGCAAATGTGGTGCCAATATTCAAAATGGGGACAAAAAGTGAACTTGGAAATTATAGGCCAGTAAGTTTAACCCTTACTGTGGGTAAAATCCTAGAGGGTTTTCTAAGAGATGCTATACTGGAGTATCTGAAGAAAAATAACCTCATGACCTAATATCAAAATGGGTTTACGAGGGACCGTTCCTGTCTAATCTGATAAGCTTCTATGAAGAAGCTCTGGACTGGAAAAAAGAAATGCAGTGGATGTGGTATATATGGACTTTTGAAAAGCTTTTGATACGGTGCCACACAAAAGGTTGATAAATAAAATGAGAGCAATAGGGATAGGGGAAAATATGTGTAGGTGGGTCAAGAACTGGCTTAGTGATAGGAAACAAAGGGTGGTCATTAATGGAACACACTCAGAATGGGTCACAGTTAACAGTGGGGTACCACAGGGGTCAGTGTTGGGCCCGCTTCTATTTAATATATTTATTAATGACCTTGTAGGGGGCATACAGAGTAGAATCTCAATATTTGCAGATGACACTAAACTCTGTAGGGTAATCAATACACAGGAGGACAATTTTATATTACAGGAGGATTTATGTAAACTAGAAGCCTGGGCTGATAAATGGCAAATTAGCTTTAATGGGGATAAATGTAAGGTCATGCACTTGGGCAGACGAAATAAAAGGTATAATTATGTGCTTAATTGTAAAACACTGGGCAAAACTGTCACTGAAAAAGACCTGGGTGTATGGGTAGATGATAAACTCACATTTAGTGGCCAGTGTCAGGCAGCTGCTGCGAAGGCAAATAAAATAATGGGATGCATTAAAGGAGGCATAGATGCTCATGAGGAGAACATAATTTTACCTCTATACAAGTCACTAGTGCGACCACACTTAGAATACTGTGTACAATTCTGGTCTCCGGTGTATAAGAAAGACATAACTGAACTAGAGCGGGTGCAGAGAAGAGCGACCAAGGTTATTAGAGGACTGAGGGGTCTGCAATACCAAGACAGGTTATTACACTTGGGGTTATTTAGTTTAGAAAAACGAAGGCTTAGGGGTGATCTTATAATAATGTATAAATATATGAGGGGACAGTACAGAGACTTAATGATCTCTTTACTCTTAGGCCTGAGATGGGGACAAGGGGGCATCCTCTACAGAGACAGGGACAAGGGGGCATCCTCTACGTCTGGAGGAAAGAAGGTTTAATCATAATCACAGACGTGGATTCTTTACTGTAAGAGCAGTGAGACTATGGACCTTTCTGCCACATGATGTTGTAATGAGGGAGTCACTACTAACATTTAAGAAGGGCCTGGATGCCTTTCTTGAAAACTATAATATTACCAGTTATATATACTAGATTCTTTGATAGGGCGTTGATCCAGGGAACTAGTCTGATTGCCGTATGTGGAGTCAGGAAGGAATTTTTTTCCCTAATGTGGAGCTCAATGTTGAGTGTTGCCACATGGGTTTTTTTTTGCCTTCCTCTGGATCAACATGTTAGGCTATGGGTTGAACTAGATGGACTTAAAGCCTTCCTTCAACCTTAAAAACTATGTTACTATGTCTCAATACAGGAATGAGACACAGGTCCCAAAACTGTCACAAGTCTCCAAAGTAAGGCCTCTTTCACATCAGCGGTTCTGCGCTGATCGCGGCAGTTGCGGTGAAAAAAACGCAATTGCCGCGATTACCGCATAACGGCTGCACTTGCGGTTTACTTGCGGCGAGCCCTATAGAATGTCTATGCGGGCTTGCGGCAGGTGCGGCAAGTGCGGTATCGGCACTTGCGGCAAGTGCGGCCGCGAAAAAACTGCGGTCATCCGTGGTTTTTTTCCATGCCGCACCTGCCGCAAGTGCCGAAACCGCACTTGCCGCACCTGCCGCACACTTACCGCAAGCCCCATAGACATTGTATGGGGCTTGCCGCAAGTGTGCCGCAAGTGCAGCCGGTATGCGGCAATCGCGGCAGTTGCGTTTTTTTCACCGCAACTGCCGCGATCAGCGAAAACCGCTGATGTGAAAGCACCCTAAGGGCCCTTTCACATCAGCGTTTTTTTCAAATCGCGGCACATGCGGTGAAAAAAAACGCATCTGCTGCGATTACCGCATACCGGCTGCACTTGCGGCACGGTTGCGGTAAACGCCATATAAGGTATAGGCGGACTTGCGGCAGGTGCGGTTTTGGCACTTGCGGCAGGTGCGGCCGCGAAAAAAACCGCGGCTGACAGCATTTTTTTTTCGCGGCCGCACCTGCCGCAAGTGCCGAAACCGCACTTGCCGCACCCTTACCGCAAGCCCCATAGACATTGCATGGGGCTTGCCGCAAGTGCGCCACAAGTGTCGCGGTTATGCGTTAAACGCGGCAGATGCGGTTTTTTCACCGCATCTGCCGCGAATTTCAAAAAACGCTGATGTGAAAGGGCCCTAAGGGTACTTTCACATCAGCGCTTTTTGCCGTTCGCGGCAGATGCGGAGAAAAAAACACATCTGCCGCGATTACTGCTGCACTTGCGGCAAGCCCCATGCAATGTCTATGGGGCTTGCGGTAAGTGTGCGGCAGGTGCAGCAAGTGCGCACCTGCCGCAAGTGCTGATACCGCACTTGCCGCACCTGCAGCAAGCCCGCATAGACATTCTATGGGGCTCGCCGCAAGTAAACAGCAAGTGCAGCCGTTATGCAGAAATCGCGGCAGTTGCGTTTTTTTCACCGCATCTGCTGCGATCGGCAAAAACCGCTGATGTGAAAGCAGCCAATTGTGACATCTTGACTCCATCAGCGCTGCTCACCCATGATGTCGAGGTGAGTGCTGCAGAAGAGGTGATGCCCTGAAAGACACAGCCTCATCATAAACTGATGTGTGATTGTGACAATGGGGACAGTGATGATGATGTATGTAAAGCGCTATGGAATTAACAGCACTATATAAATTAATACATATTATTATATTATTATTAGATTGCCATCTGCCAGGCTGATAGGTTTTCTCAACAATGGGAGTCATCTAAGAGAGTAAGAAAAAAAAAAAGGTTGCAGAGTTTTGAACAAATCGGTCATGCTTCAAAATTATAGCGAAAAGACAGCTGCACACTAAGACATGCAATATTGAAAAAAGAATATAGAACAGCAATAGAGCTAAGAAGAAATATGAAAGAAATTATTATTATTATGGGGCGAGACTGTATTGAGTTAATATCATGACAAAATGTGTAATTGACCACAATCCAAGGAATGTTCAGGTGGATACATCGGTGTGTCCTGACATCCACTATAAATCCCCTTAGCGGCTGAGCTCGCACCGTTCCCTACAAACGCTGTAATTGTACTGAAGTAGTTATCATAGTGACAGAACCTCATAAAAACAAAACCCAAAAAACAGTATCAAAATTCCTGTGTTTTGTTTCTCACAATTTTAATGCACTTGGAAATTTTTTCTATTGACCGGTACCTTAAAGGCAACCAACAAGGAGGATTTGGGGCTCTATAGTGAAGTCTTACAGGCTCTGAGATGCTCAATACAATAATACCTTTTCTTGAATGATTCCATGTTTGATTGCAGACAAAAGTGTCATAAAACTCCTGGAAAACAGGGCAGCAAATGATTGATATGTGCAGCATTGCGTCACTATTTGGGGTTGTTTTTTTTCCCCCTTCTGCGTGGTAATGCCTTTTGGCTGTAAGCCCAACCCTCCACCCCTCCCTCCTATCTCTTCCAGTTTCTGGCCCCTACGCATTGTCACTATACTCCAGCCACAGAGTGCCTGACAAAACAAAGTACAGATAATAATGAGGGAGCAAGGGTTGCCTTACAGCCGAAAGGCCACAGAGGAGGAAAATAAAAAAAACCCTAATAGTGACAGTGCTGCACACATCAATCATTTGCTGCCCTGTTTTCAGGAGTTTTATGACACTTTTCTCTGCAACCAAACATGGAATCATTGAAGTAAAGGTATGATTGCATTCAGCATCCCAGAGCTTGTAATGCACTGGCTTCAATTTATAGCTCTAAATCCTGCTGGTTGGTTCCCTTTAAATGGTAAAATGAATTGCGCCATTTAAAACTATAATGTGTCCTGCAAAAAACCTCATATGGCGATGTTGGTGGGAAATTAATAAAGCCATGGCAACTGAAAGAAAAAATAAACTCTCCTTAACAAAGTTGTCTGATACTTAATAATTAATGATCATCAATGTCTCATTGGTGTGTTGTGACACCCTGGACGCCTGCTGTTAAGCTCTTCTCGATGCCACCAGCTGAATCTACTCGGTTGAGGAGCTGCACAGTTCAAAGTTGTCTACTGTATAGTGGCCGCAGATGGAACTGCATATCCGAATCAATAGAGAGTAGACTGTGCAGTACCCAGCCACAACCAAAGTCAATGGAGCTGTGTGTCAGTATATCCGGCCGGCGGCAGCAGCTGATTGTCAGGGATGTCGAATGTTGCACCCCCACCAATCAGACATTGATGACCTATCCATGAATGTAAAGGTCCTGGACAACCCCTTTAAGTTGTGCCCGTCTGTGAATAAAGCTTCTTTACTTTCTAATATACTTTGAGTGTTGTTTTCCACTCCACCTCGCTGTCATTTTAATTCGGCAGCTGACAAATGTCCTGACTTGGTCACATTCACACAGGTGTATAAGAGCAGTGCGCCTGTGCCGGGTCTACCCAAGTGATATTGAAGATTGAAGTACAAACTGTATAAGCAATCAATACAGCTAATTGACTGAACTTTGCAATCTTCAATCTGAAAGCATCAACTGCATTTGTCACTTGAAGGAGTTTTCAACAATTCACCAACTTTCTTTATTTCCCTCCAAACACATGAAAAAGAAATATTCACCTTTGAACGCACAAAAATATGGACCACACAAAAAAAACGACATGCCTACAAAAAGCAGCAGTCTACATTTTATTATTTTTCCTCCCTCTCTCCTCCGTAAATGGAATTTCAGAGCTAATGTGGCTTGACGGGTCAAACGCGTAGAAAAACATTACAAACAAACGTTTGCCAATCAAAAGCTGAAAACATATTGTACCAATCTATTCTAACGACGAGCCTGTGTTTGTACACGCCAAGTCCGGCCTCAACCGCTGCTTTTTTATTCTGCTCTAAATGAAGCTGAAAGGTAATAAAAATCTCTGCTGAGTAGTCAGCCATGTTACCGTCAAATAAGCCTTGACCTATTAATGACTTGATAGAGGTCTATCCGACAGGCTGCCCATGTCGAGGCTCAGCGGCCATGCTGAATAAGCAGCTCCTATTTCTCGGCACGTCGCACGCGGACGTCTCCTATCACGCCGCGATTTTACAGCCGGTGTCTTAAGTAACATTTAATAGTTTGTGCAGTCGTATTACTGGTCCACTGTTCGGACCCCTCCGACGATAAACGGACGAGAAAAGGTCAACGAAAGTTCAACCAGGCAGATCTTAATGTGCAATCTTCACTCAACTGGAGAGGAAATACTCAATTGTGCTTTCCAGATTCCACTTCTCTCTTTTAATTTAATAATAAGATGTGTTTTACATTAGTGAGATCCAAAAAGGTACAGTTAGGGCCAGAAATATTTGGACAGTGACACAAGTTTTGTTATTTTAGCTGTTTACAAAAACATGTTCAGAAATACAATTATATATATAATATGGGCTGAAAGTGCACACTCCCAGCTGCAATATGAGAGTTTCCACAACCAAATCGGAGAAAGGGTTTAGGAATCATAGCTCTGTAATGCATAGCCTCCTCTTTTTCAAGGGACCAAAAGTAATTGGACAATGGACTCTAAGGGCTGCAATTAACTCTGAAAGCGTCTCCCTCGTTAACCTGTAATCAATGAAGTAGTTAAAAGGTCAGGGGTGGATTCCAGGTGTGTGGTTTTGCATTTGGAAGCTGTTGCTGTGACCAGACAACATGCGGTCAAAGGAACTCTCAATTGAGGTGAAGCAGAACATCCTGAGGCTGAAAAAAAGGAAAAAATCCATCAGAGAGATAGCAGACATGCTTGGAGTAGTAAAATCAACAGTTGGGTACATTCTGAGAAAAAAGGAATTGACTGGTGAGCTTGGGAACTCAAAAAGGCCTGGGCATCCAAGGATGACAACAGTGGTGGATAATCGGCGCATACTTTATTTGGTGAAGAAGAACCCGTTCACAACATCAATTGAAGTCCAGAACACTCTCAGTGAAGTAGGTGTATCTGTCTCTAAGTCAACAGTAAAGAGAAGACTCCATGAAAGTAAATACAAAGGGTTCACATCTAGATGCAAACCATTCATCAATTCCAAAAATAGACAGGCCAGAGTTAAATTTGCTGAAAAACACCTCAAGAAGCCAGCTCAGTTCTGGAAAAGTATTCTATGGACAGATGAGACAAAGATCAACCTGTACCAGAATGATGGGAAGAAAAAAGTTTGGAGAAGAAAGGGAATGGCACATGATCCAAGGCACACCACATCCTCTGTAAAACATGGTGGAGGCAACGTGATGGCATGGGCATGCATGGCTTTCAATGGCACTGGGTCACTTGTGTTCATTGATGACATAACAGCAGGCAAGAGTAGCCGGATGAATTCTGAAGTGTACCGGGATATACTTTCAGCCCAGATTCAGCCAAATGCTGCAAAGTTGATTGGACGGCGCTTTATAGTACAGATGGACAATGACCCCAAGCATACAGCCAAAGCTACCCAGGAGTTCATGAGTGCAAAAAAGTGATTGGCCAAGTCAATCACCAGATCTAAACCCAATTGAGCATGCATTTCACTTGCTCAAATCCAGACTTAAGAGGGAAAGACCCACAAACAAGCAAGACCTGAAGGCTGCGGCTGTAAAGGCCTGGCAAAGCATTAAGAAGGAGGAAACCCAGCGTTTGGTGATGTCCATGGGTTCCAGACTTAAGGCAGTGATTGCCTCCAAAGGATTCGCAACAAAATATTGAAAATAAAAATATTTTGTTTGGGTTATGTTTATTTGTCCAATTACTTTTGACCTCCTAAAATGTGGAGTGTTTGTAAAGAAATGTGTACAATTCCTACATTTTCTATCAGATATTTTTGTTCAACCCTTCAAATTAAACGTTACAATCTGCACTTGAATTCTGTTGTAGAGGTTTCATTTCAAATCCAATGTGGTGGCATGCAGAGCCCAACTCGCGAAAATTGTGTCACTGTCCAAATATTTCTGGCCTTAACTGTAATTCTCTAAATGGATATTTGTAAAACGTCACTGAAGATGAGGGGAGCGTAGGCCACGGCAGACCTGATGCTGGGGGAAAGAAAACCAAAACAAAAGGTTTGCACAGCCAGCGAGAGAATGCTACGAATCCTCAATATCTGGTGTATTGTGTTGCACGGAGACGGAGCTGATGAACAATCACATCTGTGCCGTCACATACGGCTCCAATTATTGTTTGCAGTTCCTGACTTGAACACATTCTTTCACTAATCTGAAGGCTGGTACACAGTCCCAAAGGCCTGAAGGGGAAGTAAAACCATCAGACTATATTTATCCCACATTAGTTCCATAGTAGCGATCAGCCCGAAAACGATTTATGTCTCTGACATGTTAACGTAATGTTTTTAAGAAGAGCTTATTACTCACTACCAGGGAAATCTGCAGATATCACACCTGAACATTGCTGGTTGTCTTATTGTAGGATGATACAATCGGCAGACATGACGTCCCGTGGACGACATCCCTTAGGACAGTCAAGCTTTAATCCGATCGCAGCTTTTCACATTACAAAGTGTGTTTAAGCCATTTGTGACGCGTGAACTGTCCGGTATGGAAGCAATGCTTTTTGGGTTCGGTGTCTCTGTGGCTGAGGTATCACCTTTCTGCAGACGAGAGACACATCCGTCACAAACAGCACCAGTGCCAAATGTGAACTCAAGGCATCGTTCACCTCGCAAAGAAGCCGACAGCATCCATCAGCCTCCGGCGAGCCGCGCTCTGGCTCCTCTCCTGCGGTTTGGACCTCTTTTTTCATTGTTTTTGCCATTTTTGTTTTGGGAATAATTGTAAATGGTTGAAATTCTACACAGCTAGTATCGCAGCGACCCGAAATAAAGAAAAGATGTTTAGAAAGGAAGCCGCGAGGAGGTTAAAGGGCGGCCAGAGTTCTCGTCATATGTATGCAGCATTTTTATTCACATGCTCCCAGTTGTCACTCAGTGATATTAAAGAGCTGGCAGGATCCTCTAAGACGCTAGTGGAAAATGTGGCACAAATATCACTACAAATGTTTGGTTCTGACTGAAATCTTTGAGTAAATTCAGTTTACATTCTGCAATTCCTCAATGACAACCAAAGTGGGGTTAAAAAAAGAAGCCAAGACGTCTGGTAGGTTTCACATTACAATTGTTTAATACAGATTGTATATGGATTGACAGGGACATTCTCGGGCCTTTTTGCTTCCTAGAGAGACTTCTACCTTATAGGTCTTGCGCTGTTGTATTTATATCTTGAGGGACATCATAGATTCAGCATGTGCTGACTGTCACTGCGCGGACTTGGGAGCGTCCAGGCACGGTGCGTGACAGTGTTGCACAGACTAATTATGTCCAGCATACTACACACAACAACAGACTGGGAAACACTAGACGGGGGAGGGATAAATACAACAAGGGGCTCTGCTCGTAGGGAACGGGTAAAAGGATGCCTGCAACTGTGCCCTGATCTCCCTACATGGGATCGTTCACCTCGTTGCCAAGTAGGATACCTATGCCTTCGCTGGCCCTAATGTTAGCCTTCAAGGGCCGGCAGAGCACTAGTCCCAACCACTGCAATAAACAAGACAAGAGGTGAAGGGGAGACAGACAGGGAAACAACAAGGCAACATCACGCCTGCTGCCACGATCCAAGGCAGCAGACGGCTTGGCAACGGTCAGCTCTCTAAAGTACTACCTACTAGTGATGAGCGAGCATGCTTGGCGCTACTTGTTACTCACACGAGCATCCCAGTACTCGGGATGCTCGGCGAGCACCGAGTACCGCCGAGATGCTCGGACTCTTCACTAATAATTATCGCTCTGACACAAATACACAGCTCCCTTCAGAGCACACAGTGAGCTGGCACCTCACAGAGAGCAGATTGATAGTTAGGGTCCCTCTGGGGGCACAGCAAGGTGTTGTATGCTGCGATGATTTGAAAAAGCCACCCCTCCCGTCCCTTCCCAGAAATATTTGTTTTATAGCCGGAAGTCTGTGGGCGGGGCCTGTCACTAATTGACTTACATTGGGCTCAGTGCTCGGTCAAGCACCCGAGCATCTCGAGATGCTCGACCCGAGCATCGAGCACCCGAGCATTTTGGTGCTCACTCATCGCTACTACCTACACATCAGGTAGCCCGGCCAGGTATGAGTTCAATCACCAGCAAGGAATGCAGGATCATGAGACCATAAAAAGGAGATGGGAGTGATCACAAAATAGCCACACCTGGAGAGAGAACTAGGGAGCTTGCTAGCCACAGAAACTGACATTGACTCCAACACTGCCAAAGAAAAGAAACACATTTAATATGCAGTCTCAATACAGAAAAGAGACAGAGGTCCCAAACCAGTCACAAGTCTTCAAAGTAAAAGAGACCATCCTGACACCGACATCTTGTGAGTTTACCACAGTGAATATTTTCCGCTTGATGCTTAATCCGCTTTAACAAGATTTGTGGGAGATGATGCCTGTCTGACACCAGATATTGTGATGGGAATACGCAGCTCCAGGTCGCAGCTCACAATCTTCTAGATTTACCGCATTCTCATTACCAGCTATAATTTCCAAGCAATAAATAAATTAGCAATGAAAAAACAAAGTGGGATTTGCTTGTGGTAAGGACTGGAAGGAGACAGATGTCTAGGAATGATTGACAGTACGGCCACACAGGCGGCCACACTGTGGACTCGGCCCCGGAGCTCCCGGCAGTCATGTGTTACATGAGTAGTGCGAGATTACATCCTTAATGATGAGATCACAAGATGGACCAATCCTGATGGCAGAAAATATGACCTCTTCTTCCAACCTTCAACGATTGCAATGAACTCAATGGACAAACCGCATCCAAACCAAACAATTCTCTGTGAGTTTACATCAGGACAGACAATCGTCATGATCATCTTTTCTAAGACTGAGCCTCCTCGTACAGCTATAAGAGACTTTCTGCAATCTAAAATAAAATTTGCTCTGGTTCTGATAATGGTCACCTTTGCCAGGACACAAGTTCCCTACATTATGCTTCTCATCACTACTTGAAGCCATTAGAAAGCACAGGTGCAAATATGTGACATTTTTTAAAGGGCTGTCCATTTCTAATTGTTATAATAAAACTGGGCTAAGGGCGCTGCAACAATCAATCTCACTTACTGGACCCCAGGACCTGGCGCCTGTGCCCCCCCTTCCTCCACCAGTCTCCATGCTTCTCCTACATGACCATTCGTCACCGACATTTCATCTGAGACAAAAGAGAGACTTTCTCACATCTCTGTAGGTGGAATGAAGAGGCTGTAACTAATCAAGGCTCAGTGATTGACTGCAGAGGTCAAGTGATGCTTCTTCCTGGAAGAGCTGGTAAGAAGACTGGTAGGGGATAAAATCTGCAGTCCTTCTTCTCAGATGATGTTAATGTTCGTTCATTCATTAAAAGGCCTCTGAGCAGCGTTCAGTCTGCATAGACGCATGTAGCTAAGTATGCAATCAGCAAAAGTAAGAATATTCCATTTCTGATCACAATTTTTTACTTTGTAAGCTGATTTTGTGACATATTCTGAGTTGCAGATGAAATACAAAAGGAAACAGCTGTAATATCAATCCATAACCCAGGAGTGCAGGCCATTATTCTCGGTTCCAGAGCTGTGGTGTCGAGTTGTGGAGTTCGTGCCCATTTGGGTGAAGTTGGATTCAGGACAATTGAGGAGTCTGAGTCGGATGTTTGGATTACTGACTTCAAGAGAAAGAGAGATGAGGCGTCAACTACCGTGCTACCAAAATCCACAAGACATCAAGGGTTAGGTTACAACATAGGTTTATTTGTCAACACATTTCAAGGCTAGCTGGCACCTTTCTCAGGACAAACTAATGTGCACATTGAAACATGTTTACACATAAACCTATGCTGTAACCCACCCTTGATGTCTCATGGATTTCGGCAGTGCAGTCATGGACCCCTCACCTATCTTTCTACTGGATACGCATTAATTGCTGGGGACTGCACCAGATGTCTTCATGCTTTCATGGTGGTTGTGATTTATCACAACCCCACAAGGGGAGCCTCTGCAATTCCTTTATTGCAGTAATCTCCCAGATAAGAACCTGCACTTTATCTTTCCTTCTAAACAGTGTATCTCTGGCTTACTGACTTCACAGTGATGGTTATGGAGTCGAAGTCAGTGTCCATTTTGGTGGAATTGGATTCAGGGAAATTGAAGAGTGGGAGTTGGATGTTTGGCTTACTGACTCCCCAGCATTGCTCATTACTTGGGAAGGATATTCTCCAGTACCCGGATGCTCAATGTAAAATCATATGTTAGAAGCTTCCATTGAAGTGGAGTGTATGGTCTGTGTTTCTCCACCTGCAGCAGGGGCTCTGGAAGCACCAGCCATCATAGATCATGGATGTCACAGTGGGACTACAACTGGCGCCTCCAAACCTAAGGCCAAGGTTTGTTCCAAGGTTCACTAAGAAGTCAACGGCATCACTGCCCCGGAGGGAGGTGGCTCCATTAATTTATATTCGCAACAGAAAAAGACATTGATGTGAAAGTGATCACACTGCCACAAGGTAAAGGTCCCAAAAACAACAGATGTAATTTGGCCGACTAATGTGCATCTCTCCTCCCCTCTGATGACAAATGTTGGGTAAGGAAAGATGGAGCACAATACTTTGGTTCCATGGGGGGTGGAGTGGAAGGTCGTAGTTATTTTGGACAAGCTGCTTGGTAGGTCGCTACCTGATGAAATTCAGCCGTCAGATATTTACGGTAAGTTGTCAGACACTTCTGATGATCCGTACATACATCCATCTCTTTTACTCCTGCCCTAACTCTTACATGAAACGAGACCCTCAGATCCAGCAATACTGCTGACCAGGACATTATAACAATAAACATTTACTGTATTTCCATTTCAGTCTCTTGGAATTAAATCAAATTGAATTTTTCCATTAAAATCAAATTTTGGCCTCCGCTGCGGAAGATACAGTGGTTATTCGGTGCAGCCAAAAGACCGGTGCAGGGAATAAATTCTGCTCCCCTTGTATCTGGGAAATGCTCCAAAATGCTGCTTTCAATGTAGGATGTTCAGCCCTTCCCCAGATCAGCAGACCCAGGATTCAGCAAGTAAACGCCAGGATCATCCATGAAGTGTATCACTAAAGAGACGTTTGCGGTCAAGCAGCACTGATGATGTGGTCAGGAGGACGTAGTGCCTCCACGTCCTAGCATCACCACCTGCTATAATGAAATATTCAGCTTTTGTCAGTAGATACCCACAATTTGGTGCTCAGTTATGACGATGTAATAAAGCGTTGCAGAAAACAATGCCGCTATAAAAGTAAGCAAATTAATACTCTGCAGAGGAACCTGTCAGCAAGTGCTCAGTCAGAAGACCTGGTGAATTACATTGTGCCAATTGACACTGGAGAGTGAGATGATCTTTGTAGCCGCTCCAAATGTCGGGAACCAATGTATTATCCCAACTCTCTAATATGGGGAAAGTGAGGTTTAAGAACCAGATACTTAACAGAATTGCAGATACAGTGAACTAAGAAATACTATGTACAAACATGAAATACGTCATCCTCATCAACACACAGTCTGAGGCTCAGCAGCCGCTCACCTGTGGCGTTGTACGATGAATTCGTTGGCGTTCTTCGGGAGAAGCTCTTTACTGCCAGGCTTTGCCCTCTTTGTTTCCTCCGCCAGGCCGTGCGGCACTTCGAATCGATGCTCTGTTTGATTCTGTACCAATCGGATTCTGTAATTCTGAATTTGTGGAAAAGGTGACCTGCGGTGAGAGAAACAACACTATAATGTGATGTCATCTGTACCAAATGGTTGTAATAAATCATTTACTGGTACAACATTCATATACCAAATTGGAAAAGGCAACTAAAGCGCCCTGTACTAATGAGGTTACATTACCGTATATAAGGAACAAAGGGCATCTACCTCTTGATCTTTACACAATATAACCTCCTTAGTACAGGGTGCTTTAGTTGCTTTTTCTAGAGCAGAGGGGATGTTTAGGTTGCATGGCCAAAGATCACAACATAGTGCAAGTGACTGGGTCTTATTATGACAGGCGCTAAATGTTGGATGGTTGGCTGTGTGACCTGTGTCGTGGCCAGGGATGTGGAGTCAGAGCACATTTTGGTGGAGTCGGTATAAAGTGGACCGACTTCAAATCCAAAAATATATGATGAATTGGGTACAGTAACTCAATGCAGAATGTGCTGATTATTATTATGAGTTATAATGTTCTATCTAAATATCTTGATTATTATATCATAATAATGATTAAAAGCCTGATGTTCACTTTGTACTGCAACAAATGTATCACTTAAACAAGAGCCGTGTATGAGGGAGTCGGCGAGGCAGAGTCATGGAAATTGACTTACTGACTCCACCGCCATGATCTTGACCAATTTAGTCTCTGCCTAAAACAGCAAGAGCAATGGTTCAATGAGTCAAAGTTATAAAATCATTGTAGGTTACATCAGACGGGTAAATGCAAATAAATGTTACATCCATGTGAAATGTAAAAGAAGAAACCAGAACGGCGCTCTACACAAAGGCCTAGGATAAATCACAGAGGGTCTACTTCTAGGAAAATCGATCCTAGTCTCCGTAATACTCTACTAGTTTTTTGTGCCGGTGGCCTTAAACCGGTTGAAAAACTATAAGTCAGATCATCCCTGGAGAACCACAGATGAAGCCCGATGAGACAAGACGTTCTTGGTGGCTCTAAGAAAGATACAAGAACAATTTCTGATTGGGAATTTTAAAGTTTATAGGGGTTAGAACCTAAATTTATAATAGAAAAACTCTGGCACACAAATAGGTAATAATTTATCAGGAGAGGTCAGCTCAAACTATCATGATTTTATTCATGTGTCAAACAGGTGAAATCTAAAATGTTCAACTCCTCCCCATGTTTCAACCTGACAGGGTCTTCATCGGGGGTTCAGGAGCGAAAACTGGTATCCAAGGTAAAAAAAAAAACTATCCGTGGAGCAGTCTGCAGGATACCATAGGTAGACAATGGCCACACTTGCACTTTAAGAGAGTCCGATAGGATGGTGGACAGTCTTATCATGCACAGCATATGGCAAGTGGTAAAAGGTAGCGACTTCATGTTGCAGTGTCTGTAGTGTGGGCACATGTGACCAACCTAAATTATCATCTTATTGTTTGGACTAAAACAGATCCCCTCATGGCAATGTGACCTAGGAGGACAGACTTTCACAACTGCAATATAGCAGATGTAATTTTGCATAAAGAGGAATTAATAATGAGATGATAAAAAGAGAGCACTCCGACACTCATAAAAGAGCAACTAAAAAAAAAATACAAAAATGTTCCAGAAGAATGTATCGCCAATTATTACAATCTGGTGTAGATTAATCCAGTGTATCTTATTGCAGATACTAATAGAAGATAACAAGGGAAGGAACTCTCCAGCATCCTGCGAACTAAAACCAAAATTGTAAGGGATTAATGTAATGCGATTACTATCCTGGGACCTGGTGGGATTGATCCCCAGACTTTAGCACGTAGCATGAAGAACATATCAGTCTTCCCTTCACACTACAGAGTCCCAATCACGAGAATGACTCCACCTGAGCCAACGCCACGTTACTACAACACTAAGGAAAAATAAGAGCAACCACTGGACAAACGTCATCGCTGGTTATACAAGAGGCTGGGAAAGAGCAATGGATTCCAGCGATTGTTAAGACCCTAAACCAACCATGTCCCTTTTGTTTCATGGTAAAAGCAAGTCATTCCTCAAATCCCACCAGGACAGTAAATTAATAAGAAGGGCTTACGCGGCTCTACCAAGGATCATGACAACATATATAAATGCTTTATGGGCTGTAACATCACACGATTAGCAGCGCACGATTCGCTCATTAAACATTCAGATTGGGACGTGGGGAGGGGACGGCAGATACCGTTTACACCCCAGATCATCTTCTCTTACAATCCCATAATGGCCACAATTATCTCTGGTTCCAGTGATGAAATCATAAAATACGTTGCCGTTGATTCTGAAATGTATTATAAGAAACAGGCTTGGAGCATTGCACTGTTCCACATTATCCGCAGAACTGAAATCTTCACTAACATGACAAAAGCCTGGAAAGAAAGGAACAACTAAACTCTGTTCTCATCTAATCAAGATATAGGTCCGGCCAAACCGGCCCCCCTGCCAGCTCAGCCTGTTTCCATTCGCTGCATTTACCCCGAGCTGGTGACATCCGATATTTCTGGGGTGATCAGTTGTGATCGGATCCAGGTGCCTTCAGATATTACAGATTGCTGCCAGGAACTGCAACTGCAAAACAATACGGTGTATACAGGAGAGGAGACGCCTGTGTGATGGCAAATGGTGCTAAATGTCACTAAATCAATGATTCCTGCTCCTCCCGATACGGAGGATCCTTCAAATTCACATCGAAAGACTGTCTGTTGTGTGTACATGATTATTCCACATATTTTCACTCAGCAAGCCTCATCTATAACTTTCAGTTGTCTCGGAGCTAGTGGGTAAAAACTAGTTGCTCTGATGTCTCTCGTACACAGCAAACAGTCTCTATGTAGCACATGTTCAGAAGGCTTTATCTATAATTTTTATTTGACTCTAAGCCAGTGGGTAAAAACTAACTGCTCTGATGTCTCCCGTGCACAGAACAGTCTCTATGTAGCACATGTTCAGAAGGAGCAGAATAGAAGACATTATACAGCAGTACTGAGCAATGTGGCTGTGAAAACAGCACTGGGGGGGGGGAGAGAACCCACTAGAAAGCAACAACACACTATCTCTCCTCCTTCTTCTTTTTCCTTACCCCTCGCCTCTTTACAGACTTCACATCACTCAGGATCTGGTTTCAAAATGGGGTGAAAACACCTGGCCCAATAGTTGGAGGGGCGCAAACTTTCAAGTGGGTACATGTTCAAACCCAACAACACCAAGAGACCATATGTAAAATGAGATGGAAGCACGCAAAAAAAGTGATCTAGAAATATTTCAGATACAAAAAAGATATTGGATAAAGGATACGATGTATCTAAGAGAGCTGGAAATCTGTTTTATCGTAAAGGGAATCTATTAGCAGGTATTTGCTAGGATGTAGGGCCGAGTGCCTGATTCCAGCCACATGTCACTTACTGGTCTGTGTGTTGCTGTTTTAATAAAATCATTGTTTTATCAGTGGGTGAGATTTAAAACAGGACTAGGTTTCTTGTGTCAGGCAGTCCAACTAATTTGTGAAACCCTGCCCCCAACACTGATTAGCTTTCTTTATGTTAATGTACAGGAAACTGTCAATCATGGCTGCGGGTGGGGTTGTACGGGGCACAGCTTCTGAGCACTGCTAGGAAGTAGTGATTATAAAAATAGCAGCATGCAGACCAGCAAGTAATACATCACTGGAATCAGAGTCTCAGTCCCTATATCATGTTGCTCTCAGATTATATAGCAAAAACCTGATAACAGATTCCCTTAAAGCAAGATGGAGATTATCAGATTTGCGAATGAATGACAATTTAAGAAGGAAGAGGAAAAAGATCATAAGTGGAGGTGGAATAATTTCTGATAGATATTTTACATTGTTTCCTATATTTGCTTCTACTATTAATTTATATGTACCATAATTTGTTACAGTTACCATACGATTTCTGCAAAGACAAGGAGTCTTAGGGAGCCATCTAAGGCCAGGTTTCTTAAGGGACTTTGATGCAAATGTGGCACCCCTGCAGGGGATTGCCACAGGATCCACTGGTGCAAGGAGGGATTTACACCTTGGTACACACAGCACACAACACCTTCCACCCCAGACCTGAAGAGGGAGCTCTACTGGCTGCCTTAAGCCAGATCCCCTATAAAAGATCCAGGCCTGAGGGGAGATGTCAGTTAGTCCAGTTAGTTCCAGTCAGGCAGTGAAGAGAGCAGGAGTGAAGGAGCTGGTCGCTGGGAAAGATCCAGGCCCAGAGAACACTAACCGCTGTGCACACCCTAGGGAGAGGGTCGGAGGCCAGTGGAGAATAGGAGAATTAAAGAAGGGAACAGACAAAGCCTCCCTGTAGTACACCCGGAAACCGGAGTCCGACGCTGCCAGCATCCATTGTAGCAGTAAAAGCTTGGAAGGACCAGGAGGACCAAATCCCCCTGAGGTAAATTAAGAGACACTCAAACTGACCAAACACAGGACCAGGGGCCAAAAGAGGAATAGGGACCCCGCAGAAGGACCTCATTGTTAGTGACAGAGTAAAGCCCTGAGAGGGAGAAGGAGCGGCGAGTTCAGTTACAGGCAGAACTTACCCCAAACCACCGTACACAGTGACAGAAGAGGCCTCACAACTTTCTAAGGTGAAAGTCCCAAATTGCACCGGTGACCTGGTTACTTCTCTGGACTGTACCTGTTACCCTGTCACCAGTAAAAGGTACCAAAACAAAGACCACGGTGTGTGAGTGTGCCTGCTTAACCGCTGCTATTCACAGCATTGACTGCAGGGACGCAATGCGTGTTGGGCCCGCTTCTTTTTAACATATTTATTAATGACCTTGTAGGGGGCGTACAGAGTAGAATCTCAATATTTGCAGATGACACTAAACTCTGCAGGGTAATCAATACAGAGGAGGACAACTTTATATTACAGGAGGATTTATGTAAACTAGAAGCTTGGGCTGCTAAATGGAAAATGAGCTTTAATGGGGATAAATGTAAGGTCATGCACTTGGGCAGAGGAAACAAAAGGTATAATTATGTGCTTGATTGTAAAACACTGGGCAAAACTGTCACTGAAAAAGACGTGGGTGTATGGGTAGACAAACTCACATTTAGTGGCCAGTGTCAGGCAGCTGCTGCAAAGGCAAATAAAATAATGGGATGCATTAAAAGAGGCATAGATGCTCATGAGGAGAATATCATTTTACCTCTATACAAGTCACTAGTGCGACCACACTTAGAATAACGTGTACAATTCTGGTCTCCAGTGTATAAGAAAGACATAGCTGAACTAGAGCGGGTTCAGAGAAGAGCGACCAAGGTTATTAGAGGATTGAGGGGTCTGCAATACCAAGACAGGTTATTAGAGGACTGAGGGGTCTGCAATACCAAGACAGGTTATTAAACTTGGGTTTATTTACCTTGGAAAAACGAAGGCTTAGGGGTGATCTTATAATAATGTATAAATCTATGAGGGGACAGTACAGAGACCTTTTTAATGATCTCTTTACTCTTAGGCCTGAGACTGGGACAAGGGGGCATCCTCTACGTCTGGAGGAAAGAAGGTTTAATCATAATCACAGACGTGGATTCTTTACTGTAAGAGCAGTGAGACTATGGAACTCTCTGCCACATGATGTTGTAATGAGGGAGTCACTACTAACATTTAAGAAGGGCCTGGATGCCTTACTTGAAAACTATAATATTACCAGTTATATATACTAGATTCTTTGATAGGGCGTTGATCCAGGGAACTAGTCTGATTGCCGTACCTGGAGTCAGGAAGGAATTTTTTCCCCGAATGTAGAGCTTAGTGTTGCCACATGGTTTTTTTTGCCTTCCTCTGGATCAACATGTTAGGCTATGGGTTGAACTAGATGGACTTAAAGTCTTCCTTCAACCTTAAAAATTATGTTACTATGTTACTACTCCCTTCATCCATCCCCTCTGCCCTGAGGTAAAGCTCCACCTGTGGGGAGCTGTACTACACTGAGCTGCACCTCCATCACCTTAGCGGCCGGCCGCAGTGCTGGTATAGACGTTACCAGGTACCACAGGTGCGCCACGTAAACAATCCCCCTTCACCACCATCATCCCCCGCCATTGAGGGTCCAGGGCACGGGTCCGGGGACCGACCAGCCGTGATCCCCCATCCAAGTCGCCATCAGCTCCAGTACCAGAGTATCCCCCACCCTGTCAACCGCCTCACAAAGTCTGACAGATTATGGCATCCACATACAATTTAATGCATATGGAGTACTGTAGAGACCTCATGCATCTTTATGGAAGCCCATTTAATCAGGGCTGTGGAGTCAGTAAGACAAACAGCCGACTCCTCAATTTCCCTGAATCTGACTCAGACTCTACCAAAATGGACTCAGACTCCATAACCCTGCTTTTAATGCTTAAAGCTGTAATATGGGGAATGCATGATGCTTAAATCTCCCATCCATCTTCTATGTTTCACTTCCATGTACTCCTGATGGAGTAACTTGAGCTGAATTCAATGTGCTAATGAATGCCTTTAGAGATGGACGGCAAGGAACTGTAAGTTGTAAAGGAATTCAACCTATTTGGATCAATGATCACTCAAGATGTAGAGACAAAACAAGAGAGATGCACAGTCAAAGAAGAGCTAGGAGTGCTCCACACTAGTAAACAGTGCTAGGATAAAAAAGGGGGAAAAGCACTAGCAAATACGCTTATCAGATACTGTGCTGTTATCCTTCTTGAACGCTTTTGTTGCATATTTTTAAGTGTTTTTAAGGTGTGATTTCATGAATCAATAATATTAATTGTTTTTATATTTCTACTGGTGTGGTTGCTAGTGCTTTTCCCCTTTTTCCCACTAAGATACAGACACAGCACCAGAAGTCAATATTTGAGTGGCAAATCCACTATGAAGTCACTGGACTCCATATATATAGGTGCACCACAATGAATGAGAAGATAATCAAAAAGTTACTTTATTTTAGTAATTCAATACAAAAAGTGAAACGCACATATATTATATAGAGTCATTAGACACAGAGGGATTTATTTAATGTGTTTATTTCTGTTAATGTTGATGATTATGGATTACAGTCAATGAAAACCCAAAAGTCATTATCTCCAAAAATTAAAGTGGGGAGGATGAAGGGTTAAAAACTGCACTGCCGTATTCCACCAAACATCAAAGTGTGAATATAATATTGATTTATTAGTCAACGCGTTTTAGGGCTCCCTGACACATGGCAATATGATATTGATTTGTCCTGAGGAAGGGGCCAGGGAGCCCTGAAACGCATTGACTAATAAATCAATATTATATTCACTCTTTGATGTCTGGTGGAATATGGCAGCGCGGTGTTTAACCCTTTATCCTCCCTACTCTATATGCACCATGCTGGGGTGATCTGATTTTATAGTGGTTGTGACTCTCACAACCACACAAGGTGAAGCCTCTGATACCTATTTAGGTCATATTTTATCTCTCAGACCCTTTATCCTCCCCACTTTAATTTTCAGAGATAATGAATGATCTTTGGGTTTTCATTGGCTGTAAGCCATAATCGTGAACATTAACAGAAATAAACACTTGAAATAGATCCCTCTGTGTGTAATGACTCTATATAATACGTGTTTCACTTTATGTATTGAATTACTGAAAAAAATAACTTTTTGATGATATTCTAATCTATTGAGATGCATGTGTGTGTGTGTGTGTGTATATATATATATATATATATATATATATATATATGTATGTGTGTGTATATATTATGTAAACATATACACATACATAGCAGCGATAAAAGAACAAAGTTATTTGATAAAAGCTTTCCTTTCCTCGGCACTCGCAGCTCCGCAGTACTTGGCCTTAATGAAGAGCAGTAAACTCCCACATTACTGAGAGACATCAACTTGATTTCCATTATCTAACGCTATTTCCAGATTGTCTGGCCTTATTTCAGGACTCAATTAGGCAGCAGACATGGAGGGGGACAATGTGCAGGGAAAGGTCAGACTCGATATATGCAGAAAGGAGGATGTTTGATAGGTGGATGGGGACATCATTACTGAGCCCCCGGGGGGCGCTGCAGCTGTAAACAAACCAGCAGTTTATTCTGTAAGACATCGCGCTCGACACGCTCTGTATAAACAGGAAAATAAGGCTGTTCTGGCCTCTGTGGGATTACGAGCTGTCCCATAACTTCACTCCAGGGTGTGACATGTCCAACCAGCAAACATTGGCTTATTGTATTTCACTCCGCGAGCGCTGTCCAACTTCTGTCAGAGTTGGTGGCTTGTGCTCAGACCCACACGATGGTAGGCTGGCCTCGTAATGTAATGATCTAACATAATATTAAACACACGGCTTACAACAGCCCATCTATTACCATCAGTTGGGATAAA
This sequence comes from Allobates femoralis, assembly GCA_033576535.1. NCBI lineage: Eukaryota > Metazoa > Chordata > Amphibia > Anura > Aromobatidae > Allobates > Allobates femoralis. Next base: position 129,451,112 of record JARQOC010000010.1, read on the forward strand.
GGTTTCCACGCTGACGGCGCCACATATCAGAGGACGCTGCATGCAATTCATAAGGGATTGTTGGGAATTGTTCTTACTTATTGCACAATGAAACCAACGCATTTCTCTAATAAATCAGAGCATCAATATGTCATGTTCAGGTCTCTGAATAATTATTACGGTATTTATTTATATAGCGCCATTGGTTCCATGGTGCTTTACATGTCTAAGGGCAGAACAAGGACGAGAATATAAATAACGACGAATAAATCATACAGGTACATTAGGGCAGAGATCCTGTCCACAAGGGCTCACAGTCTATAGGGGATGGGTGGGAGACAGTAAGAGGGGGAGAGGTGAGATGGTGCCGCGGATTAGGTCTCAGGGTAGGCTTTAAGGAAGAGGTGGGTCTTCAGGTTTGAAGGTTCCCAGGGTAGGGGAGTGTCTGATGTGGTGTGGAAGAGAGTTCCAGAGTATGGCAGATGCACGGGAGAAGTATTGTATGTGGTTGTGGGAGGTGGAGATGCGGGGGGAGAAGAGAAAGAGATCTTGAGAGGAGCGCAGATTGCGTGAAGGGTGGTATCAGGAGACCAAGTCAGAGATGTATGGATGGGACAAGTTGTGGATGGCCTTGTATGTCAGGGTTAGGGTTTTGAACTTAGATCTCTGGGAAGTAGGGAGCCAGTGGAGGGCTTGGCAGAGGGGTGAGACGGGGGAGTAACGGGGCGACAAGTGGATGAGTCGGGCAACGGAATTGAGGATGGTTCAGAGGGGTGCAAGGGAGGAAGCGGGGAGGCCGGTGAACAGGAGGTTGCAGTAGTCGAGGCGGGAGATAATGAGGACGTGGACAAGCGTTTTGGCAGTGTCATGGTCATGGAAGGAGCGGATCCGTGAGATGTTTTTAAGCTGGAGGTGGCAGGAGGTGGCGAGGGCCTGGATGTTTGGCTTGAAGGAGAGGGCAGAGTCGAGGATTACACCGAGGCACTTGATGTGGGGGACAGGTGAGAGTGTGCAGTCGTTGACAGTGATGGTTAGGTTGGGAAGGGGGGAAGTGCGACTTGGGGGGAAGACGATGAACTCGGTTTTATCCATGTTGAGTTTGAGGAAAAGAGCGGAGAAGAAGGATGAGATGGCAGACAGGCAGTATGGGATTTTAGATAGCAGGGAGGTGATGTCAGGGCCGGAGAGGTAGAGTTGGGTGTCGTCAGCGTGGAGGTGGTATTGGAGGCCGTGGGACTCGATGAGTTGGCCTAGGCCGAGGGTGTAGATGGAGAAGAGTAAGGGTCCTAGAACTGAGCCTTGGGGAACTCCAACAGATAGGGGGTAGGGTAAGGAGGAGGTGTGGGAGTGGGTCCGGTCTGTTAGGTACGAGGAGATCCAGGAGAGGGCCAGATCAGTGATGCCAAGGGATTCTAGAATTTGAAGCAGGAGGGAGTGGTCGACTGTGTCGAAGGCAGCAGAGAGGTCAAGGAGGAGAAGGATGGAGAAGTGTTGCTTGCTCTTGGCGGTCAGTAGGTCGTTGGTGACTTTGGTTAGGGCTGTTTCGGTGGAGTGGTGGGCTCAAAAACCGGATTGCAGGCGGTCAAAGAGGGAGCACGAGGAGAGATGGGAGGACAGTTCGGAGTAGACATGTTGCTCAAGCAATTTTGAGGCAAAGGGGAGGAGAGATATGGGACGATAGTTGGAGACTGTTGCGGGGTCGAGGGAGGGTTTTTTGAGGATGGGTGTGATGAGGGCATGTTTGAAGGATGAGGGAAAGACGCCAGTGGTAAGTGATATGTTGAAGAGATGGGTTAGGGCAGGGATAAGGACAGTGGTGAGGTTAGGGATGAGATGGGAGGGGAGATGGTCGAGGGCACAAGTCGTGAGGTGTGATCGTGCTAGAAGGGAGGAGAGGCGCACTTCAGTCATGGAGGGGAAGTTACTTTTGGTCGAGGGTTGGTGGGTGATAGAGAGGGAGGGCCGAGGGGATTGGGAATCGAAGCTTTCTCTGATTTTGTCGATCTTCTGTTTAAAGAAGCTGGCAAAGTCGTCGGCGGTGATGAGGGAGAGGGAGGGGGTTCGGGGGGACCGAGTAGGGTGTTAAAGGTTATGAAAAGTTGCTTAGGATTGTGGGAGAGGGAGCTAATGAGAGACGAGAAGAAAGCTTGTTTTGCGGTGGTCAGTGCTGTCTAGAAGTCGATGAGGGACTGTTTGTACAAGGCGAGGTGCATTGCGGAGTTGGATTTCTTCCATCTCCGTTCAGTTACCCTGGACGTCCGTCGAAGTTTTTTGGTGCTGGCGGTGAGCGAGGATTGTCTGTGTGCACGGGTTTTGTTGTATGAGAGAGGAGTGGCCTGGTCGAGGGCTGTGGCGAGAGTGGTGTTGTAGAGGGTGGCGGCAGCGTCATGAGAGGAGGTTAAGTCAGATAGAGGGAGGAAGGACTCGGCGAGTGAGTGGAAGTTAATGAGTTTGAGGTTTCTTCGGGGGTGAGGAAGTTTCCGGAGAGGGGGGAGCGTGGCTGGAAGGGAGGGCGCGGTTGAAGGTAAGCAGGTTGTGGTCGGATAGGAGGGGGGTTGAGTTTGCGAAGTCGGTGAGGGAACAGAGGCAGGTGAAGACGAGGTCAAGTGTGTGACCATTATATGAATAATGAGAATTTGTATTCGTTACTTGCAGAGGATGAGAATCTGCTCTTGTTCATATGCGGTATTTTCACTTGCATTCAATGACTGCCAAGTAGAGGTCTTTAAGGTTTTTTTAGCGGTGTTAAGTATACCAGCAATGAATACGGCCAGTATGTTTGCACAGAAATCTTATGCAATGTGCAAATAGATAGTTCACTGGGACTTAAAGTACCAGAAATCTTAAGGCCCTGTCACACATAAAGAGATCGCTGACGAGATCGCTATTGGGATTGCTGTTGCGTCACGAAATCTGTGACGCAACAGCGATGTCGTTCTGTGTGACACACACACCAACGATCTGGCCCCTGCTGTGAGATCGTTGATCATTACACACTGCTCTGGGTCATTCCTGCTTCGTTGTGCTCCTGCTGGGAACGCTACATCGTTGTATTTGACAAAGTTAATGAGCAACGATCTCAATGCTACGCTATGGAGAGAAAATTCACAACGACCTCGGTATAATTCTGGATCGCTAGTGGGTCGCTTTTCACATCGCTGGTAAGATGCCTGTTGGACATCTTACCAGCGATGTGTAAACGACGCACCAGCGATCTCTGAACATCGTTATCGGGATCGCTGATGCGTCGTTATGTGAGACTGGGCCTTTAGTTTTATGTTAATGGCTGGTTTCATAGGATGTTCGTAAGTGATGGAAGGGACTGAACATTCACATGAGATGTGTATCATTGATATAATGAGACTCCTGGTGGATCACATGGTGTGTGATGTAAGGAAGGTCCTGCACTTCCTGTTTGGTCCACATACCAAACGTGCATGCCTGAGAGTGGAGTTGGCCTTGGGTGTTGGAAAGACACACAGTCAGTAAAATGGGTCTCTGTGCTTGGGAAGTAGTTATCCCTGGAAGGCACGAGGACTGGAGACCACATCTGGAGAACCTTAAACTACAGCTCTGACAGAGCAGATCTGATAGTATCAGACAGACCCCACAAAAGGTAAAGGACTATGGATATGGACATTGATGTTATTACCTTGCTGAGAAATGTATCCAAATCCTGGCAGGCATAGCTGCCATTGAATAATAATAATAATAATAATAATAATAAAGGTTCTGGACTAAGTGAATACTATTCCGTTCCGAGGTATTGAGATGGACTATACTAGATTTAACAATATGATGAATTTAATAAACTGGCTAGATGTGTTTATATAGAAAATGTTGCCATGTACGTTACTTGTGCGGCTAAGTGAGTGTACCCCAACACGCTCAGTAGCCGCTACCTCACAGCAGATGAAAAAAATGTATGAAATGAACCTAATATTTTTCATTCTGAGGTTCACTGATCTCAGACGAGAACGATTAAAGTGATGTGCCCAAAAGTGCTCCATAACCCCACAGATATACTGTATATATGGAAAAAGGTGAACTGGAAAAAAGTGCAGAATAGGTTTTGCTGTTATTGGCGGATTTCTTACTATTGCATGATTTGTGGATTTAATACTGGCCACGTGTCCCAGACTTGCAATCTCCAGTCTCTCCAACAAATTGCTGTTGCATGACTGAGCAATACGGGAAGAACTCCCCAAGGAAGACAGCTGGTAATATTCCTGGCATGGTCCAGTCAGTCGTACCCAGGAGACTGGTGAGCGCACGGTTGTGTCTCAGCCATGGAGGAGCCCGCAGACCATATCGGGACCTTCATTACATGGCGGCTTGGACAGGAGACAACTGCTCTGTTCTACAATAACAGTAAATTGACCACAACTGCGCAGGATTTTACTGGGCCAAAAATGGATTCACTAGGATTTAATCAGAGGATTATCACTTCCCAAACAAATTGCCCCAAGCTCAGTCTATAGTTAAGTATCATCAATGGGGAATGAAAGCTGTAGAAGTATAGAGAGAAGCAGAGCGGGCGGTATTGTGTGCTATACGGGATACACAGCTGACAAAGTGAAGGCAGCGCTGCAGAAAAGGTTTATTCATTCAGCAATGTTAGAAATAATACAGAATTTGTATCTGTTTGTTACATGTAGCAAAATCTAATGCTTCCGTAGGAAGGTCTGATAATTTCATTGAACTTTAAGGAGTTAAAAAAATACAGGTGAACCTCAATGAATTAGATATCATCAAAAAGATAATTTATTTCAGTAATTTAATACATAAAGTGAAATACATTTATTATATAGTCATTACAGAGTCATATATTTCAAGTGTTATTTCTGTTAATGTTTATGATTATGGCTTACAGCCAATGGTCATTATCTCAGAAAATTAGGTAGGGAGGATGAAGGGTTAAAAACCACGCTGCCGTATTCCACCAGACATCAAAGGGTGAATATAATATTAATTAGTCAACGCATATCAGGGCTCCCTGAAACCACCTAAAACATGGGAATATGATATTGAATTGTCCTGAGGAAGGGGCAAGGGAGCCCTGAAACGCGTTGACATTATTATACTCACCTTTTGATGTCTGGTGAAATACGGCAGCGCAGTGTTAAACCCTTTATCCTCCCTACTCTATATGCACCATGCTGGGGACTGCAGCAGCCGTGATCTGATTTTATAGTGGTTATGACTCTCAAAACCACACAAGGTGAGGCCTCTGATACCTATTTAGGTCATATTGTATCTCTCATCCGCCTTACTTTAATTTTATGAGATAATGACCTTTGGGTTTTCATTGGCTGTAAGCCATAATCATCAACATTAACATAAATAAACCCATGAAATAGATCACTCTGTAATGACTCTATATATTATATACATTTCACTTTATGTATTAAATTACGTAAATTAACTTTCTGATGATATTTGAATTCATTGAGATGCGCCTGTACATACATGTAGCCGTACAACTTTATTATATGTACAGTTAGGTCCAGAAATATTTTGACATTGACACAAATTATGGCATTTTAACTTTTTACCAAAACATAATTGAGAATAAAAAAATACCTTTTTATGATATTCTAATTCATTGAGATGCACTTGTAGCTCTGAAAGGGTCCAGACTGGTGTACAGTAAAAAAAAGGTCACTATTTCCCCTAACTGATCACAGCGCTTAGTTTGGAGCTTATGAGGTTCAGTCCTGATTCTTTTCCTATTTTTACCATTCAGAGAGTTTTATATTTTTATTTCATCTCCTGGCGCCACAGATTGTGTCAGCAGAACGTTAACAGTCATCTACTACGATGTGTAGATTCCCCCCAGTGAAATCAGAGAACCGCAGAAGAGATGCAGAGACAATGCTGCGAGGATGATGACGAGGATGACGTTACCGCTAATGACACTTTTACTGTCCATGTGATGACCAGATCCACTGTGATAACACAAAACACATGGACTCTTCAGTCATTTGGTTGAAAATCAAACCTTGAAATCGACACACATATGTGAAATGCGGCGAGGCAGCCAGTGCCTCAATGTATCCACCAAACCAGGAGAGCTCTGTAACCGATTAGCAAAGACAAAGAAGAGATGGCTGCAATTATGATCACTCTCACTTTCTAATCACCAATGGGGTTGAGATGTAAAGCTTCCTCCAGGGGGTGGTCAATTCTGGGGGTGTCAGAGAAAGTGATCCAGTGAAACAACCCTGACCCTTGAACATCTGCTATAATCAGATAATGTCTTATAGGGGACCCGTCACTTGCCATAAACATGTCATTTCTTCCCCAAGTGTAAATGCCGCTGTTCTCCTTAATCTGGCGTGGTTTTTCTTTTGTTTCTATACATCTCCATTCCTGAGATATGGCCTCTTCTTTATGGTTTACAAATCTAGTATGTTTCTAAGTAAGTGTGGTCTTCAACTCTTCTCCGTGTATCTTCTTGAAGGCCACGCCCAGTTGGCTATAAAAAGACTTGATTTATATACTGTGACGACGAGGCCGTATCTCAGGAACGGAGAGGAACAGGAAGAAAAGAAAAGCAACACCTGATTGAGGAGAACAGTGACATTTTAACCTGGCATACACATTACAGATGTATGGTGTGTGACAGGTCCTCTTTAAGGGGTGAGGGAAAGAGTTTAGGTAAAATTCTTTCTTCTTTCATAAGCTCGATTCTCAGTAGCATCAGAAGCTCTTTGCTTTCAAGCAACTTAGGAACACTAAAATGTTGGTAATGTCTATGGCCAGTGCACCCTAACAAACATCCAATTAAAGTTTCATTCCAGGTTTTGCAAAACCCTTTTCCCCACTTACAGTTTGCTTAAAATATAAAATATGCTTTACACACCCTCCCTGGGTCAAAGGCCAAGTCTCCACTACTTGCATCTGTGAATATCATGTCAATAGCACTACAATCAACATTAGAAGAAAAAGAATTGACAGAAAACCTGCACTCCACATCCGAATAATGTAAGATGAAAAAATATATCTTTATTTGAGGCAAAATGACACACAAATTAAAACCATTTAAAACCAATAACGAACATTACAAAAAGCCACAAAAATAATGGGTATAATACCACATAGGGGAAGGGGGCCCCTTCAAACCCTGTATTCATCACCAATGGTACAACAGTAATCATACACTGAAGTCAAACAATACAAGTCTGCACCAAATAGTTAATCTTATTGCACCTTGCCCCTGGAAACAGTGAGCTATATAAAATGACAAATTGTACAAAGAATAAATGGTGCACAGAAATGATGACAAACAAAACCTAATATTTGGTGAAGCTAAAATGACAATTGACATTCAGCCTTTTGCAGCTCCCCTGAGCTCTGCTGCCTGTCAGCAAAGAGTCAAAGCTGGAGATTTCTCCCCTCACCTGTCCATAGACAGCATGGAGCTTGCAGCACAGCAAAGGAGATCCCTATATCCCTCAGTGATCCCAGGGAATAGGAATAGGTATTTGCTAGTAAGAAGCACGGTGTGTGCAGGCATGAGCAGTGGGGGCCCCTAGATCCCACGCGTATCGCCGCACAGGGCGGCTTCGTCAGGGAGGTGCATTACAGACACTGACGGCAGAAGCTCCAAGCGGCCATCATTTATCAACCCCACCATCGCCTTCATAGACCAATTCTCCATCTGGCTCCTATACTTTCTATCTGCTGACATTCCGACCATCATAATGGGTGACTTCAAACTCCTATTATTTGCTTCATCCTATGGCCTCACTCAATGGTCCTCCACAACTACCCACACAGACGGACATACACTAGACCTCATCTTCACCCGCTTCTGCTCCCTAACTAGCTCCACAACGTCCTCTCTCCCCCTTATCTGACCACCATCTACTTATTTTCTCATCCTTGTCCTCCTCACCTGCCCCCCATGTCCACGAACTCGCACACCCTTGCAGAAACCTCACACATCTTGATGCTCACACACTCGCCAACACCATTTTACCGCTATCATGCATATCCTCACTCCACGACACAGATAATGCCACAGCTTTTTACAACTCTACACTCATATCAGCTATTGATGCAGTTGCCCCACTCGTTCATCGGCAGAACACGACGAATCAAAGGACAACCCTGGCACACAGACACCACTAAAATGCTGCGGCGGGCGTCTAGGGTTGCTGAGCGGCGCTGGAAGAAAACTCATTCACAAGAAGATACACAGCATTCAAACAAGCACTTCTCACATTCAAGTCAGCACTCACCACCACTAAACAACAATCACACCTATCTTAACGAAACCATCCCTTGACCCGACCTCCACATCCAGCTCCCGGCCCATATCCCTGCCCCCGTTCGCCTCCAAACTTCTCGAAAAGCATGTCAACACTGTACTCTCATCCCACCTCTCATCTAACTCCCTCTTTGACAACCTTCAATCTGGCTTTCACACCCACCACTCCACTGAAACTGCCCTGACCAAAATTACTAATGACCTACTTACTGCCAAAGCTGACAGACAGTACTCCGTCCTCCTCCTTCTTGACCTGTCCTCTGCATTTGACATAGTCGACCACTGCCTCCTATTACAGATCCTCTCTTCCATTGGTATCACTGACCTTGTCCTCTCCTGGATCTCCTCCTACCTTTCCAACCGCATATTTAGTGTCTCCCTCTCTCACACGAACTCCTCGCCCCATCCCATCTCTGTTGGGGTCCCCCAAAGCTCTGTCCTGGGGCACCTCCTTTTTTCCATCTATACACTTGGCATAGGACAGCTCAAAAAGTCCCATGGCATCCAGTACCACGTGTACGCTGATGACACCCAGATCTACATCTCTGGCCCTGACGTCACCTCTCTGCTGTTCAGAATCCCAGAGTGTCTATCAGCCATATCCTCCTTCTACTCCTGTCGCTTCCTAAAACTCAGTGTAGACAAAACCGAACTCATCATCTTTCCTCCATCTCACACACCTTTCTTACCTGATCTATCTATCACAATAAATGACATCACACTTTGCCCTGTACCTGAAGTCCTCTGTCTCGGAGTAACCCTTTACTCTGCCCTGTCCTTCAAACCACATATCCAAGCCCATGCCACCTCCTGCCGCCTCCAACTCAAAAATATAAGTACTAGTGCATGCCCTCATCATCTCCTGTCTCGAGCACTGCAACCTCCTCCTCTGTGGCCTCCCAGCCAACAGTCTTGCACCTGTCCAATCTGTCCTTAACTCTGATGCCCAACTAATCCACCTCTCTCCTCGCTATTCCTCCACGTTTACCCTCTGCAAATCCCTCCACTGGCTCCCAGTTCACCAGCGTATCCAATTCAAACTCCTAACATTGACTTACAAAGCCGTCCACAATCTGTTCCCCCATATATCTATGAACTAATCTCTCAATATCATCCAACTCGTAACCTCCGATCATCCCAAGACCTCCTCCTCTCCACACTTGTACGTTCCTCATCTAACCGCCAGCAAGACTTCACCTGAACATCCCCCATCCTCTGGAACTCTGCATCCCAAAATGTCCGACTCTCCCCTACACTCGGAAACTTTAAGCGGAACCTGAAATCCAATCTCTTCAGAACAGCTTACAACCTGCAATGACCACAGTGCCACTTCATTGGACCTGGCACTCCATCACCATTGGACCTGGTACTCCACCATCATTGGACCTGGTGCTCCATCACCACCAGAGCAGACCTAACCTACAGTCTCTCTCCCCACTGACCTGTAGAATGTAAGCCCGCAAGAGCAGGGTCCTCTCTCTCCTCTGTACCAGTCTGTCACTGTTAGTTCGTTCATTGTATTTTTAACTTGTTTGTATGTAACCCCTTCTCATGTACAGCACCATGGAATCAATGGTGCTCTATAAATAAATAATAATAATAATACTCCTGGACGGACCTAGGGAGGGTGAAGCTATAAACCCCCACATCATGGTATCATTCATGGTAGCTCCATTAGCAAACAAAGGGTGACTGATGACAGCCGGGCTCTACAAACTCCACCAGAAGAATACAATCTTGTGTTATCAAGCACAGAAAGAAAGTTAGGGGAACACAGATTGAAACGGATTGAAACGGATGCATTCACTTTAATAGGGGTTATCAGACTTATTAGATAACGAGATGGGTGCCCAATGCTATTGCATCGGGAGGGCGTTGACATCACAATAGGGTGGGCTCTGTGGTGCTTGGGGCGGCAGTCGTCTCCCCCAGCCTCCCACATGTGCTCTCCCCCTGTGCTGTCTTCCTCCCTCATCTGCTCTCTCCTTTGAGCTGTCTTCCCCAGTACTCTCTCCCCCTGGTGCTGTCTCTCTACCCCCTGTGCTGTCTTCTTCTCCCTTCATGTGCTCAGACTCTTACCTTTGAGTCCAGGTGTCCAAAGATGGCGGCAGCGCAAATGCGCATGTACATAGTGAGTCACGCCACCACCATCTTTGTGTACCCAGGTGTCCAAAGATGGTGTCCAAGTAAGTATGCATGCACGTGCTGGGTCACGCCAGCACAATCTTTGTATACCAGAGTGTCCAAAGATAGCGGCCGTGTGCGCATGCGCCCACCAGGTATATGTATGCGCACTTACTGAGGCACGAGATAGCTGGATATCTGGATGCTGGACGTGACAGCGTAATTATGTAAATAGATAATCCAGCTATTCTGCTTGGTAAAAAAAACAAAAAAAAACACAAAAAGCGAGACTTGTGCAATGAAGTTTATCTTATAACTCGCTCCATTATTAAAATTATTATTATTCATTTTTATAGCGTCATTTATCCCATGGCACTTTACATTTGAAAAGGGGCATACATAGATAAGTACAATAAACATAAGCAATACAAGGCACAAATAACTACAGAAATAGAGGGGATAAACAAGTGAATCGGACAGCAGCTACAAACATTTGGCGTTTGCATTGCAATGTGTAGTAGAAAGAATAATAGAATTTTAGCAGCTGTGGCATCCTGGACTTACAAGGACTAATGTGCACAAATACATATGTCGGATCCATAAAGCATTGCAATCCTTTGCCTTTGATCTTTTCCACCGCCGTCCCAGTTCCAAAAGGTGCCAAGCTACAGACAGTAGTCCCATCCCAGAGCCATGAATGAAGGTGCGGCTGTGATGAATTGTTCACCCGTTGCCAACATGAGCACAAGTTATTTGTCATCTTATTGAAGAGACTTGTAAGACGCAAGGTATCATTTCTGTCTGGCGGCAAATTACATTTCAAGCTGTGCAGCTTCACTCCACTTAGATGCCTGGTGAGTGTACAATACAAACCAGCACAGAATGAACACGTGAAGAGCGGCCTTCCGGGCGATGAAATGGACTGGACACTAGATCTATAAAGCAATTGGTTTGCAGCGCCTCACCTGTATAAGAGGGGTCTCGTTCCACCCCTACAGTAGTGCACGTCACTTCCACTGAGCCGTTTTGGAAAGTACCACATACATATAGATGAAGACAGCACTCCACACAGCCGGTTGAATATCAAGTGATCCTTTATTCCACTATCTCAAGTGCAACGTTTCGATCGTAACATGCAAGATCATGCTTGAAAAAGATTTTGTATGTTGAGACCAAAATGTTGCACTTGAGATGGTAGAATAAAGGATCACTTGATATTCAACCAGTTATGTGGAGCGCTGTCTTCATCTATATGTATGGCCACTACATCTAGGCTGCCGAGTAAATATTTACCCACGTGACTCCGACAATACAAAACCACGAGACGTTACCGAACCCAGACGGCAGATTGTGGCAACTGGACACAAGTGCATCATGAATGGAAAACACTGCACACAGGATTGTGGAGACAAGAACCCATAGATTAGTGCAAACACTGAGGGGAGATTTATCATTGGCAAAGCTTCCCATCAGTTTTTTATGATGACAGAGTTGCTTTTATTTGCAGTCTTTTTGTCTTAAACTTCAGTCTAAAAATGTTTCCCTCCTTGTTACATCCCCGTCTAATGAAATGAGAATGCGAGTTATATATTTTTTGAAATTTTCTAAAAAATCTGAGTGAATCTGGTGTGCACCTTCTCCCCTGGCAAACCAACACCACTTTTTAAGAATGTTGAGTGATGTCCAATTATGTGGAAAAACAAGTGATAAAATCGGTGACTGCTTTAAGTCTTCATGACCAAGGATGTGTACATTTATACGTGTCGGAGGATGCGAGAGCGTGAGCTCACATCAGGGGGCGGGACACGGCCAAGTACATATATCTACACTGTGTGCAGAATTATTAGGCAAGTTGTATTTTAGAGGATTATTTTTATTATTGATCAACAACTATGTTCTCAATCAACCCAAAAGACTCATAAATATCAAAGCTTAATATTTTTGGAAGTTGGAGTGGGTTTTTTAGATTTGGCTCTTAGGAGGATATCTGTTTGTGTAGGTAAGTATTACTGTGCAGAATTATTAGGCAACTTAATAAAAAACAAATCTATTCCCATCTCATTTGTTTATTTTCACCAGGTAAACTAATATAACTGCACAAAATTTAGAAATAAACATTTCTGACATGCAAAAACAAAGCACAAAACAAATGAGTGCCCAATATAGCCCCCTTTCTTTATGATGATACTCAACAGCCTCCATCCATAGATTCTGTTAGTTGCTTGATCTGTTTACGATCCACATTGCGTGCAGCAGCCACCACAGCCTCCCAGACACTGTTCCCAGAGGTGTACTATTTTCCCTCCCTGTAGATCTCACATTTTAGGAGGGACCACAGGTTCTCTATGGGGTTCAGATCAGGTCAACAAGGGGGCCATGTCATTATTTTTTCTTCTTTTAGACCTTTATTGGCCAGCCACGCTGTGGAGTAGTTGGATGCATGTGATGGAGCATTGTCCTGCATGAAAATCATGTTTTTCTTGAACAATCCCGACTTCTTCCTGTACCACTGCTTGAAGAAGTTGTCTTCCAGAAACTGGCAGTAGGTCCAGGAATTGAGCTTCACTCCATCCTCAACCCGAAAAGGTCCCACAAGTTCATCTTTGATGATACCAGCCCATACCAGTGCCCCACCTCCACCTTGCTGGCGTCTGAGTCGGAGTGGAGCTCTCTGCCCTTTACTGATCCAGCCTCTGGCCCATCCATCTGGCCCATCAAGAGTCACTCTCATTTCATCAGTCCATAAAATCTTTGAAAGATCAGTCTTAAGATATTTCTTGGACCAGTCTTGACGTTTTATCTTATGTTTCTTGTTCAGAGGTGGTCGTTTTTCAGCCTTCCTTACCTTGGCCATGTCCCTGAGTATAGCACACCTTGTGCTTTTTGATACTCCAGTAACGTTGCAGCTCTGAAATATGGCAAAACTGGTGGCAAATGGCATCTTGGCAGGTTCACATTTTGATTTTCCTCAATTCATGGGCAGTGATTTTGCACCTTTTTTGCCCAGCACGCTTCTTGCGACCCTGTTGGCTATTTGCCATGAAAAACTTGATTGTTCGGTGATCACGCTTCAAATGTTTAGCAATTTCAAGACTGCTGCATCTCTTTGCAAGACATCTCACAATTTTGGACTTTTCAGAGCCCGTCAAATCTCTCTTTTGACCCATTTTGCCTAAGGAAAGGCATTTGCCTAATAATTAAGCACACCTTATATAGGGTGTTGATGTCATTACACCACACCCCTCCTCATTACAGAGATGCACATCACCTGATTTACTTGATTGGTGGTTGGCTTTCAAGCCTATACAGCTTGGAGTAGGACAACGTGTATAAAAAGTATCATGTCATCAAAATACTAATTTGCCTAATAATTCTGCACACAGAGTATATGTCCTTGGCTGTATCCCGCCCCCTGATGTGAGCTCACGCTCTTGCATTCTCTGACCTACATCTCAGATGATCTCATCAGCTGAGATGTGTAGCTAACACGACTGATTGGATCAGCGATCCGATTGGTGTTGACTCTTTGTCAGTGACTGACAGCGCAATCCAAAGCCCCGCGGTGGGGATTGCGCTGTTCCCCGCCATAATCGGAGGTCCCGCGAATCAATCACGTGACCTCCGCTGTTTCCTGGATAGTCAGGGATCACCTGACGACCCCGGAAGCTGTCCTGAGTCCGGACCCAGTGACGGCACTGGCAGGCAGTGATTTTTTCCCCAATGTTCGGATGCGCTGCAGCCCATCCGAACAGAAGAGAAGAGGTCAGATTATGGAACACTGATGCCCTGTAGTGGGCACAGTAAACTAATGCATAACGTTAGTAAAAATATGAAAAAAAAAAAAAGTTTCAAATTTCAAATCACCCACTGAAAATAAAGCTATTAAAAAACTAAAAAATATACGGTATACACATTTGGTATCTCTGCATTCAGATTTATCTAAATATAAAATCGATTAATCAGATCTGTAAACTGTGTAACAGTCCAAATGCCAAGATTACGTTTTTTTGTGGCCGCAACATTGCAATAAAGTGCGATCAAAACTCCTTATTCATAAACTTTATAAAGTCTTTTTTACTACTTACAGGGGGGCTAGAAACATGGGGGACCTCTTAACTGAATGCAGCAGACATGCTACATTCAGTGCTGCATTCAGTTAGAATATCACCGGGGGGTGACAGGTCCTTTTTAAAAACTTCAGAATTTTTTTCACCACTTCGATACCAGTAAAAGTAACATATTTGGCATCTACAAACTCGTACCGACCTGAGGCATCATACCGACATGTCAGTGTTACCATATAGTACTGACCCGAGACATCATACTGACACGTCAGTGTTACCATAAAGTACTGACCTGAGACATCATACCGACACGTCAGTGTTACCATATAGTACTGACCCAAGACATTATACCAACACATCAGTGTTACCATATAGTACTGACCCCAGACATCATACAGACATATCAGATTTACCATATAGTACTGACCTGAGGCATCATACCGACACGTCAGTGCTACCATATAGTACTGACCCGAGACATCATACCGACACGTCAGTGTTACCATATAGTACTGACCCGAGGCATCATACCGACACATAAAAGAAGGAGGGGGAACAAGAGGCGCAATAGTGCCCTATCATTATAGCACTGAGTAAAAAGTGGTGAAAAAGGGGATTCACTCACCTGGGACAGTTGTGTCACCCACAACTGGCTTGAAGGCGTATTCAAAGCTTATTACCAGATGGCTGCTGCAGGACTTCCACCGTCCACTCAAGTGTGGAGACACATCAAATTGTAGGGAAGAAAATGGTGTATCACAGTCCGCGCTGCCAGAATCATTCGCTCCGAAAGTAATGCACATGAAAATGGAACTTCAAAGTACCGTATATACTCGCGTATAAGCCGACCCGTGTATAAGCCGACCCCCCTACTTTTGCCCCAAAAATCTGGAAAAACCTATTGACTCGTGTATAAGCCGAGGGTGGACCCCAGCACAGGTATACAGCCCCCAGCAGTGTGGTATACAGGCCCCCCCCAGTGGTATACAGGCCTCCCCAGTGGTAGTATACAGCAGCCCCAGTGGTAGTATACAGCAGCCCCAGTGGTAGTATACAGCAGCCCCAGTGGTAGTATACAGCAGCCCCAGTGGTAGTATACAGCAGCCCCAGTGGTAGTATACAGCAGCCCCAGTGGTAGTATACAGCAGCCCCAGTGGTAGTATACAGCAGCCCCAGTGGTAGTATACAGCAGCCCCAGGGTAGTATACAGCAGCCCCAGTGGTAGTATACAGCAGCCCCAGTGGTAGTATACAGCAGCCCCAGTGGTAGTATACAGCAGCCCCAGTGGTAGTATACAGCAGCCCCAGTGGAAGTATACAGCAGCCCCAGTGGTAGTATACAGCAGCCCCAGTGGTAGTATACAGCAGCCCCAGTGGTAGTATACAGCAGCCCCAGTGGTAGTATATAGCAGCCCCAGTGGTAGTATACAGCAGCCCCAGTGGTAGTATACAGCAGCCCCAGTGGTAGTATACAGCAGCCCCAGTGGTAGTATACAGCAGCCCCAGTGGTAGTATACAGCAGCCCCAGTGGTAGTATACAGCAGCCCCAGTGGTAGTATACAGCAGCCCCAGTGGTAGTATATAGCAGCCCCAGTGGTAGTATACAGCAGCCCCAGTGGTAGTATACAGCAGCCCCAGTGGTAGTATATAGCAGCCCCAGTGGTGGTATACAGCAGCCCCAGTGGTGGTATACAGCAGCCCCAGTGGTGGTATACAGCAGCCCCAGTGGTATACAGCAGGCCCCCAGGGTACATATAGCAGCCCCCAGGAGGTACCCAGCAGCCCCCAGGGGGTACACAGCAGCCCCCTGGGGTCCCCAGCAGCCCCCTTGGGGTCCCCAGCAGCCCCCAGGGGGTACACAGCAGCCCCCAGGGGGTACACAGCAGCCCCCTGGAGGTCCCCAGCAGCCCCCTGGGGGTCCCCAGCAACCCCCAGGGGGTACCCAGCAGCCCCCTGGGGGTCCCCAGCAGCCCCCTGGGGGTACACAGCGGCCCCCAGGGGGTCCCCAGCAGCCCCCTGGGGGTCCCCAGCAGCCCCCAAATGCTGGCACTCGCCCCCCCTTGCAAGGGCCCCCCCCGCTTCTCTTACCATTCCGGACTTCTGATCCGCGCCGCTCCTCGGCGCTCCTCGCTGCTCCGTCCGTCCGTCTTCTACATCCGGGATCCCCGGCCGTCGCGCGATGACGTCATATGCCTGCGACGGACGGAGATCCCGGATGTAGCAGACGGACGGACGGAGCAGCGAGGAGCACCGAGGAGCGGCGCGGATCAGAAGTCCGGAATGGTAATATAACCATCGGGGGGGGGGGCCCTTACAAGGGGGGGCGAGTGCCAGCATTTGGGGGCTATATGCACTGCTTCCCCCTGCCGCTGATTGACAGGGGGAAGCAGTGCATATTTAATGAGCAGCCCCACGTGACGGGGCCGCTCATACAGCAGCCCCCCCGCCTCCTGCAGCCTCCACAGCCCGGACACAGCCCCCACCCGTATTGACTCGTGTATAAGCCGAGGGGGAGACTTTTCAGCCCAAATTTTGGGCTGAAAAACTCGGCTTATACACGAGTATATAGGGTAACTCCTTTATTGCCTCCTACGCGTTTCAGTGCCCTCCTGGCACCTTCCTCAGGGATTCCTGAGGAAGTTGCCAGGAGGGCACCGAAACGCGTAGGAGGCAATAAAGGAGTTACTTTGAAGTTCCATCTTCATGTGCATTACTTTCGGAGCGAATGATTCTGGCAGCGCGGACTGTGATACACCATTTTCTTCCCTACAATTTGATCATACCGACACGTCAGTGTTACCATATAGTACTGACCCGAGGCATCATACCGACACGTCAGTGCTACCATATAGTACAGACACGAGGCATCATACCGACACGTCAGTGTTACCATATAGTACTGACACGAGGCATCATACCGACATGTCAGATTTACGATATAGTACTGACCCGAGACATCATACCGACATGTCAGATTTACCATATAGTACTGACCTGAGACATCATACCGACACGTCAGTGTTACCATATAGTACTGACCCCAGACATCATACAGACATATCATATTTACCATATAGTACTGACCCGAGGCATCATACCGACACGTCAGTGTTACCATATAGTACTGACACGAGGCATCATACCGACATGTCAGATTTACCATATAGTGCCATTTGAAGTGCCTCTTTCTTTTAAGATATGACTTTAACGATTACTTTAATATCCTCCTGAACATGACAAACCCGAAAGACATCTTCAAAAGAAAACGATGGCAACTGCCGAATGTGAATGGACGGCAGAGGGCTCTGACTAAGCCTCTAACTTTCCCATTTCCCTCATTCCTACATGGGGAATGTCTTTACAGATTCCACCTTTTAATAAGAGGATAAGTAGTTTTTTGAGTCGAAGATAAATGGGCATTGACTGAGGCACCTACAAGACAAACAGAAGTGTGTGCACATGCAGATTCTTATTTATACAGTTACATATTTTATTAAATGCTCCCTAGACATCCTGTTACATAAGCCCTTTCCAGAGCATCTCAGAAATCCATCTGGATGGCAAGAAACCTTCAGACCAGACGCCAAGACAAACAAGGCTATGAATCACCAACAAGACTTTCAGCTCGTCCAAGGGTCCTTGTGGCTTTGTAAATGAAGGCTCTTGAAAGAAGCTTAAATAGAACATTTCACCTAAGTGTTGTAACTTTAAAAGCTTCTTCCTGAAGGAATAAAGACGAATGACCCCGTGCGATGATCAGGAATCCAGCAATGTTCATATCTGGGAATCCTTACCAAAAATTGCCAGTTCTGCCAACATTTGCAGCCCATAATAAGACAAACACCAAGTGTTAGCCAAAAAAGTTGACACCCTTAAAATTCTTCTAAAAAATGAAATATTTTTCTCAAAAAATTATTGGAATTACATATTTTGTTATACACATCTTTATGTCTTTTGTATGTATTTGAACAACACAAAAATAAAACAGAGGATAAAAGTCAAATTGGACACAATTTCACACCAAATGCCATACACAGGCCTGACAAAATTGTTGACATCTTTCCATAATTGCGGGCATACAACTTTGTTTCCAGCATGCGATACTTGTTCACACTCACCCGTGACAGTAACAGGTGCGGGCAATATGAAAATCACCACTGAAACCAGATAAAAAGGGAGATGTTGCTCTAATCTTTGCATTCTGTATCTGTGTGCCACACTAAGCAGGGGAGATCAGAAAGAGAAGAGAACTGTCTGATGACTTGAGAACAAAAATTGTTGACAACCTCAAGGTTACAAGTCCATTCCTGAGATCTTGATGTTACTTTCTCCTCGGTGCACAACATACTCAAGAAGATTACAACCCACGGCACTATAGCTAATCTCCCTGGACATGTATGTCAGAACAAATGTGGTGAAAGGTTGCAACACAGGATAGGTGAATGGTGGATAAGTCCCAATAAAATTTCAAAAAATTTCAAGCAGTCCTGCAGGCTCAGGGGGAATCAGTCTCAGCGGGAACTATCCATCCACATGTGAATGACATGAAACGCTACAGAAGTACTCAGGAGGACCCCACTGCTGACACAGAAACATAAGAAAGCTAAACTGCAGTTTGCCAAAGTGCAAAATTGACTTTAAGAAGCCCCCAGAAATGGATGGAAACAAAGCGCTGGAGAGATCTGAAGTGGCAGCAATGAGTCCGAATCTAAATCCCATTGATCACCTGTGGAGAGATCTGAAAATTGCTGTTTGGAGAAGACGCTTCAAATATAAGAGAACTGGAGCCGATTATAAAGAAGAGGCCGAAACTCCAAGGGAGAAGAAGCTTATGGAGGTTACAGGTGACTGATCGCAGGGATTTATTTCAGAGTAAGCAACCAAATAATGAGATGAGGCAAACAATTTTGTGGTGTTTTAGTGAAATTATGTACAATTTGACTTTATTTCTTCTCAGTTCCTTTTTTGTTTTGTGTTGATCTAATACACACAAAAGAAATAAACGTGTATAACAAAACATGTGTAACTGCATATATATATAAACACACACACAGTGGGTACGGAAAGTATTCAGGTCCCTTGAATTTTTCACTCTTTGTTTTTATTGCATCCATTTAGTAAATTCATAAAAGTTCATTTTATTTCTCATTAATGTACACTCTGCAACTGTCACGCTTGGGAGGTAAGGGAATCAGGTAACAGGTAGCTGAATTGGGCAAAAGGGGGTCAGGAGAACCTAATCTGACCCTGATGCTGGGGTCCCTGGCTCGCCCTGATCTCGGAGGTACCTCTGATGGTGAGAAGTTCCGAGCCACCACCCTGTACCCTAAAACTCCTGATTAGCCCTAGGCTGAGGGCCCCTACCTCCACCCACTAGTCAGGAATCACAGCTTCTCCCAAGGAAAGTCTTTAGCCCAGCAGCTAAGCTTCAGCAAAGCACCAAGACCTAGAGCACATAGCTATCAGCAGCACCTAACAGAGGAGAGGGAAGGCTATTTAAAGCCAGGGGGAGGGGATTCCAGGTGAGTCACACTTCAACCACTCAACCAGCAATTGAACATAATAATGAATGCAGTTCTGGAGCACAACACAGGAGTCAGGACCTTCACAACTATCAACTATGCAGCTCTTAAAGACAAACAACATACACAGCAGCATCCAGCAATGTCAGCGCCATCTAAGCGCGTGACAGCAGCCCATCTGGACTGAAAAAAACAGAAATGTAGAAATTTTTGCAAATTTATTAAAAAAGGAAACTGAAATATCCATGGTCATAAGTATTCAGACCCTTTGCTCACTCATATTTAAGTCACATGCTGTCGATTTCCTTGTGATCCTCCTTGAGATGGTTCTACTCCTTCAATGGCGTCGAGGTGTGTTTAATTAAACTGATAGGACTTCATTTGAAAAGGCACACACCTGTCTATATAAGACCTCACAGCTCACAGTGCATGTCAGAACAAATGAGAATCATGAGGTCAAAGGAACTGACCAAGGAGACAGAATTGTCTAAAAGAAAGGGATAGACAAAGGCGCAATGGGTCCAAAACGTTTATAGGATATGAATGTGCAGTGTAGGAACTGCTCACCTTGGTCAGTTGTGAGACCCACAACTGGTGTTAGCATGTCACAACTGCAGCAGGATCCTCCACCACATGGATGGTCCTCGATATCTCCAGAAAATGGACAAAAGGTTTCTGATCCGCGCTGCTGTTTAATGACAAGACTTCCTCTGTGCTTTAAATAGTAGATCTTTACTCCTACGCGTTTCGAGATCCTCCTGATCTCTTCCTCAGGGATGCATACAACATAGTCACTCTGTTGTATGCATCCCTGAGGAAGAGATCAGGAGGATCTCGAAACACGTAGGAATAAAGATCTACTATTTAAAGCACAGAGGAAGTCTTGTCATTAAACAGCAGTGCGGATCAGAAACTTTTTGTCCATTTTCTGGAGAGACAGAATTGTGGCAACGGCACAGATCTGGCCAAGGTTGCAAAAGAATTTCTGCAGTACTCCTAAGTGCACAGTGGCCTCCGTAATCCTTAGATGGAAGACGTTTGGGACCACCAGAAGTCTTCCTAGATCTGGCCGTCCAGCCAAACTGAGCAATCGTGGGAGAAGAGCCTTGGTGAGAGGTAAAGAAGAGTTCCTAGATCACTGTGGTTGAGCTCCAGAGATGCAGTAGGGAGATGGGAGAAAGTTCCACAAAGTCAACTATCATTGCAGCCCGCCACCAGTCGAGCCTTTATGGTAGAGTGGCCCGACGGAAGCCTCTCCTCAGTGCAAGACATATGGAAGCCGCATAGAGATTGCAAAAAAACACACAAAGGACTCCCAGACTATGAGAGATAAGATTCTCTGGTCTGATGAGATGACGATAGAACTTTTTGGTGATAATTCTAAGCGGTATATGTGGAGAAAACCAGGCACTGCTCATCAGCTGCCCAATACAATCCCAACCGTGAAACATGGTGGTGGCAGCATTATGCTATGGGGGTGTTTTTCAGCTGCAGAGACAGGACGACTGGTTGTGATTTGAATGCGTCCAAATACAGAGATATCCTGGATGAAAACCTCTTCCAGAGTGCTCTTGATCTCAGACTTGGTTCACCTTCCAACAAGACAATGACCCTAAGCACACAGCTAAAATAACAAAGGAACGGCTTCAGAACAACTCTGTGACCATTCCTGACTGGCTCAGCCAGAGCCCGGACCTAAGCCCTATAGAGCATCTCTGGAGAGACCTGAAAATGGCTCCACCAACGTTCACCATCCAACCTGACGGAACTGGGGAAGATCTGCAAGGAAGAACGGCCGAGGATCTCCAAATCCAGATGTGAAAAACTGCATAATTCCCAAGACGACTCATGGCTGTACAAGCTCCAAAGGTGCAAATACTCAATAATGAGCAAAGGGGCTGAATACTTATTACCATGTGATGCTTCACTTTTTCTTTTTAGATAAATTTGTAAAAATTTCTACATTTCTGATTTTTTAAAGTCATGATGGGAAGATGGGGTGCAGAGTGTACATTAATGAGCAAAAAATGAACTTTTTCGAATTGACCAAATGGCTGCAATGAAATAAAGAGTGAAGAATTTAAAGGGGTCAGAATACTTTCTGCACCCACTGTGCATGTGTGTATGCATGTATATATATATATATATACACACACACACACACACATATATATAAACACACATGGGTCCGTCTACAGCTGCGGTACAAAGCCTGTGATACGAAATCACGAGCATTGTCCTTTACAAAGCAGAAAGCCACCAGCAGGCCCAGTGTTTCTGTGATAATCCAGACTAAGCACCCGATGAGAGATTCAGTGAGAATGAACCCGAGGTTGACTCACTTGTCAGCACGTTCATCCCCTGGAGTCAGGAGGAGAAGTGTGCAGCATTAGAGCCATGTATGTGCTTACATATAATAGTGCAGGGAATTACAGATTCTTAAGAGCTGTGCAGTGAGCGAGCCGACACAGGATGCAGGGTACTGCGGAGCTCCTCACCTTTCTCACAATGCCAAAACTATGTTTATCGATGTCTACTAATTATAAACTTTGCAATTTACACTATTTAGTAACACAAGTATATAAGTGTGTGCCTATAAGACACTGACAGCTGCTCTGCGCTGTGTACAAGTGCACTAGAGAAGATATCAAGACAAGTGCCCTCAGCACATCAAGTTGTTTTTGTTCTCTACGTCCATAACCCTATCAGTTTTTGGCACTTCACCCATATATCAGTTTAAAGCACCACAATATTATCTACGTTGTGTTAACACAGAACTGGAAAATTCCACAACTGGTTGCAACCAGGGCTGTGGAGTTGGTAAGCCAAACATCTGACTCTGACTCCTCAATTTCCCTGAATCCGATTCCACCAAAATGGATATCGACTCCGACTCCATAAATATCGCTGTGAAGTCAGTAAGCAAAACATCCGACTCAGACTCCTCAATTTCCCTGAATCCGACTCCACCCAAAACGGTGGACACCAACTCCGACTACTCAGCCCTGGTTGCAACTACACTTAAATACACTTATATATATACAAACCTCTATTTATTTCCCATCTCCAGTTTCAGCGTTGAGTCTCTGCCGCTGCTGACGGAGATCGGCAGCGCTGACACCATGTTGAAAGCATGGCCGCCAATTAATGAGCTTAGCAGC